>CM028134.1:292782500-294127500 GCA_016271365.2 Neoceratodus forsteri
CTTTCATGGTTGAATGGGGTGAGCACTGGGGCTGACCACCCCAAGGCATACTCCATGCCTGATTAGTGAAGATGCAAGAGAGGTGAAATAGTAATTTTTTCCCTGTTGCTGTCTGGTGGGTAGGGGTAGGGTGTTAGGGTTGGAAACCCTAACACCACATTTCCCTACTTTTGTCACTTCAATCCTAACTAGTGCATTAATGAAGTTTTTGCAAACAATTATACAGGTGCGGTCATGCCAGTATATTAGGGTTGAGGAGGCACTTTAATGTTAAACCTCAATTTTTGCACCTTAATAACTTTGCCCTCATGTAACCAATTTACGTGAAATTTGGAAAGCCCAGCCTTTGTGCCATTATCTCTTGATCCTAAAAATGTTATGCAGATCAGTTTAGTGGGGCAAAGTTACAGAGATGCAAAAAAACATAAAAGTCTCAATTTTTAAGGCTTTTTTTGCTCTCTAATAACTGAAAAATATAAAGATTTGAAACCTGAAACTTTCAGGTTTGATAGAGTTTGGAACAAGGTGCGTGCTTTGGTTCTTTTTAACTCTCATAGTTCAGTACTTTTTAAAATTATTTAAGCACAAAGTTTTGTTTGTGAGCATGCGCAGTTTAAAAAATCAGTGTTGTATGGATAGCTGTTTTTGGTGACAATAGCCAGTTGCACTATACAACACAGCTTTCCTTTACTAAACGACAGCTATGTCGTATAGTGCAAGATCTACAAGCACAAGACAACATAGCTGTCCTTTACTAAATGGCAGCTATGTCGTGTAGTGCAAGCACTATCGTATTTCACCATTTTGTAGCTGCCCCCATTTAGAAGTCACCCCCAAATATGAGCCGCAGCCGAAAAAAGGTTTACTAATAGAAGCCACCCCGAGTTTGTAGCTGCAGCTTCTAAGTGGGGGTAGCACTGAGATGGTGAAATCTCTAAATTTCCCACAAGATATTCTGATCTAGTATTTTAGTTACTATGATAAACTTGGTATTATGATATCTGTAACTGGACTGCGTTAGTGGGAGCAGGAGTTGCCATGGCTTCGGGTCATCAGAGAGGGTTTAAAAATTCTCAAACCTCTTAGCCATTTAGTAGCCTTTACTGCCTCTAGTACATTCAATTAACTCCACAAAGAAGGGAAGCATGTAATAAGCACAGGTACCTGCTCCCCAGTCTGTGTTCTCCTGTCAGCAGTGACCTTGTGGTTAGCTACTTTCTGAGCTCCATCTGAGCTCACATGTCTCCCTGTCAGTTTTCTCTGTCAGAACTTCTATTTTGCACTGTAATTTGAAAGCTAGTGGTTTAATTTATTTTTTTAGTTAGCACTGCACCACATACAGTACTTCTATGCACACACTGAAAAGCAAGAGCAAGCAGAACGAACTGAGAAAAGCAGGTCCTGGGATCAGGATCAGTGTACTAATGAGTCTAACATACTACTGTAAACAGTAAGTATGTTTCAGCAGCAGAACTGTTTCTAACACTTTTTTATTTTTATAATGTAGTGATGGTATGGTCTGCATTTCTTAAGTTCAGTGGCAGTCAGTGGATGGCAGCATGTCGGAGCTTATCAATTGAAGCTGCCCCCAAATAGCAGCCACCCCCATTTAGAAGCAGTGGCTCAAAATAAAAAAAATGCAATTGAAGCTGCAGCTTCAAAACAGTGAAATACGGTATACGACACAGCGGTCCTTTACTAAACAACAGCTATGTTGTATAGTGCAACTGGCTGTTGACATGACTCGTATGTCAGGGACGGGGCTACTGTCATTACAGTCCTGCCATCCTGACTATGCCTTAAAGTGTTAGCTGCACACTGGAGACCCCAGTCTTTGGAGGTCGTCTTTCTTTGTTTATTTATTTATTTATTTTTGTGTAATCCAACACCGGAATGCCCACCCCTGGTGTTGGATGCCCCCCCACAGCTCATTGTTTTAATATACTTGCCTACATCGGGGGGCCCAATCCCCATGTAAGCGTTTACAAGTCCCCCCCCAGTAGTGTGGGGCACTGGGGAGCCTACCCCCAGTGTCTCAAAATAGTTTATTAATTTTTTTATGAATCCGACACAAGGATTCCCACCCCCAGTGTTGGATGCTGCCCTGCCCCCATGAAGCCTGTTGGTTTAATAATACTTAATGACATCGGGGGCAAAATCCCTGTGTCGGCATTTACAAGTCCCATCAACAGCAATGTGGGACACTGGGGAGCCCACTCACAGCGTCCTGAAACTGAATGTCTTTTGTTCCTAAAATAAAAAAGTCCTGTGACATATTTTCTTTTTAAAAATCTGAAATAAAAGAACACCATCCCTCATCATTGCTGCCACCATCCCCCTCCCTCCATCCTGACATTCCCACTGAGCACCCACCAGCCCACACTCCCTTTACCCTATACTTACTACTGGAGGTCACATTATGTCATCTTCTGAGGACCGATACACATCTGCACTCTTCAAAGCCAAACCATGAACTTGAGGAATAAAGGTATGTGCCATATAATGCATTTCAATGGCATTTTGAACTTATGTTCATAACGTTGCCATTTTGTGGAGTGTTTTTACCAAATTTTCAACATGTCCATTTTGGGACCCCACCCCATAAACACTGGCAATGTCTTTTTGTTAACAGGGCCTGGCAGGTGAATTTATGGTTGCTGTGAAAAATCACCTTTCAGGGCTGAATAACAAAATGTCACTGGCAGTTGACTGTATTTGTATATTCTTGTATGTTTTTTTTGTCCGGGTCAGGCCTGAAAAGGGATTTTTGGTCCAGTGCCTTTACCCGGTTACCAAAGAAAGAAAGAAAGAAAGAAAGAAAGAAAGAAAGTGTTCACGAGGTGGGGTCCCAAAAAGTCCATGCCAAAAATTTGGTGAAAAAATTTCTAAAAATGGCCGAGTTATGTGTGTTAGTGGAAATTGTTCTATGCACGTGCATAACTTTGGTAATTTTCAATATATTGACTCCAAATTTTCATCACAGCAATTTTTCCACACCACATCATGAACAGTACAGCTCTCCTTTTTCACATCCTGTCCAAAACGTGTTTTCGCACCTGTGGTGCAGAATGGCGTCTTGGCACAGATTTGAAAATGTTCACCTACAGGGTTTATGAGTTGGGGTCCTAAGAAGACTGTTGAAAGTTTGAGGTCAAAATATATATATATATAAAAAAAGAATTTATTAAATAATATTGTTTGCAGGGATATCTGTTGCACCCCTGGGGAACATGCTGCTTTACCGTGCCAGTGAGCTAAGTTCAGGTGTGAATTCAGTGAGCCGGACTACTGGGACAAGGCTAATGGGGAAGGTGCTGCAGCATTCAGCATCAGCCCTGGCCTGAGTAGGGATGGAGCAATGTGTTGGTGCAGGTGCCACACCCTGTAGTGGGTTGGGGAACCTCACCCACAAGGTATCAACATGTGTGCTGGGGCCTACTAGGCTCATGAAATGGGTCAGAACTGTCTCCAATATTATATTTATCTCATTTTGCACAGGTCCCTGCAAATGAGGATACAATTCCACTGTCAGAAAAAGAAGGGAAATTCTTTGCAAAAAAACTACGTTAATGCAGACATTAGGGTTGTAGAACACAAAGCGCACAAAGAATTGAAATTAAAAACATTAGGGATTTGGGTCTCCAGGGTATTGGCGAATCAGTGGTGGGGTCTTACTTGGGTTGTCAACTCTAATGCCCACCACCTCCCCTGATAAGATAAGCTCAAATGTGATGTCTTCAGGCAGGGCCCATAGGGCCCTGCTTGAAGAAAGCTCTGGCAGATTTTGTTGGCCATACTGTATAACTATGAGGCACGAGGTTGGAGCTGTATTTTGTGCTTCAGACAGGAGGCTACAGACTGGGGAAGGGGTGGGCATTAGGGTTGACAACTCCAAGTAAGACCCCACCACTGATTTGCCAATACTCTGGAGACCCAAATCCCTAATGTTTTTCCTTTCCCTTCTTTGTGCGCTTTGCGTTCTACAACGCTAATGTCTGCATTAACATAGTTTTTAGCAAATAATTTCCCTTCTGGACCGGTGCAAAATGAGATAAATACAATATTGGAGAAGTCCTGACCCAGTGCATGGACCCAGCAGGCCCTGGCACACATGTCAATACTTTGCATTCTACAACCCTAATGTTTGCATTAACGTAGTATGTATATATGTGTGTGTGTGTACAGTATATATGTGTTTATGTATGTATGTATATATATATATATATATATATCTCCAAAGCAAGAATTTATCCACGGCGGAGGTCAGGATTGGCTAGAGCTGGCAGCACAAGCAACAGACTTTCATTTTCTGTAATGTCCCATCTCACTCACAAGCCAGCTCTAGCTCAACCTGTTTCAGTGTGAAACCCTCTGTCACACTGAAAGGTTCTCTCCTGGATTTTCAAATAATTTTAGCATTTACAATTAAAAAAAAAAAATCACTTCTTAGTCTCACTACAGCATCATCACAAGTCTCCCCTACTACTAACGTACCAACATTGCCACTTTATATATAAGTAGCACTTCTCTTATAAACTCCGGTGCACCAACCTCCTGTTCCCAGGGAACAAATGCTTTTCTTCTGGATACTTTTCCAGTCTCCTGCCAGCATTCCAGAATTCTTTATTGGAGCTTTGGCTCACACCTCTGTGATCGCGACTCAGGAGCGAGCGGACACAGTGACACACTACATATCAGCGTCATGAGTGTTAACGTATGCACTCACTCTAACAACTGCTTGGTCATCCGAAGACAAACAAAATACCATAAAACACCTGAAATAAAAGAAAAAGTAATACAGGAATGAAATGCATTACTTAAATTGAATAAGAGTATTCAGACAAAATATCTGGCGCTGATTCATTTCTATATCTGACCTTGACATCACCGTGGCTCCACCTCACATGATGTCATAAGGTCAAAATACACTTGGGAAGGATATTGCAGATTTTTTTGTCTGGGCCATGACATATCCCTTAAATGCACCAGTTAGGGTAACTTAATGCCACAAAAGTAGGGAAATGTGGCATTAGGGTTTCCACCCCTAACGCCCCTCCCCCCCAAGCAGCAAAAGGAAACAGCATTAGGGTTTTGAGCCTCCAGAGTCTTGGTGAATCAGTGATGGGGTCTTCCTTGGGGGTTGTCAATCCTTATGCCCACCCCATTCCATGAGTATACAATGTCATGCATGATCTTCTTTCTTCATACAGGGCCCACAGGGGAAGGGATGAGCATTAGGCTTAACAACCCCCAAGAAAGACCCCACCACTGATTCACCAACACTCCAGAGACCCAATGCCCTAATGTTTTTCCTTTTGCTGCTTGGGGTGGCTGCTAGGGTTAAAACACTAATGCCACATTTCCTTACTTTTGTATGAAGTTGTAAAACTGGTGCTGCTTAACATTAGTTTTTGCCATGAATATATACATATTCATGGCCAAAACTCCATTAATGCATCTCTTAAGGTTCATAGTATAGTGACAAAAGCATGAAAATGTGGTGTTAGGGTTACTTACTACCCCTACCACCACACCCCCACCCTCCACACACCAACAGGCATCGGGGTGTGCGTTGGGGTCGTCGGCCTAACTCTCACCCCATTCCATGTGTAAAGAAGCTGAGATGATGCAGTATAGGAGAATTGGGTGAAAATTAGGCACAACAACCCCAATGCACACCCTGATGCCTGTTGGTGCGTGGAGGGTGGAGTGGTAGGGGTGGTAACCATAACACCACATTTACATGCTTTTTGTTGTGGTGCTATGAACCCTAACTGATGCATTAAAGGAGTTTTTTTCCATGAGTTTCCCTTCTTTTTGAGAAAGTGTAATGTAACTGGTAAGTGGTATGTGTTAGTGGGAGCGCGGGTCCTCCGGGCCCTGCACTCCCTTCATATTGCCCATTTTTTTGTGTAACAGTATGCGTATGTGGGAGCATGAGCCCTCCTGGCCCTGCGCTCCCACTTACACATAAAAACAGAGCCATACAGCAGCCCTACAGGGCAAGGAACCCTTTTAACAATAATTTGCTAATATCTCAGCAACCGTAGCATCTAGGAAATAAATTCCAGTGCCGTTGTAATCATGACAGTGAGTACTCCATGCCTGTCTCTTTAAGAGCTGCCTATTTCATGGTGTATAATTAATCTGGGTAGGGGCCGAGTAGTTTCAGACTCGAGCCCCACCCAGGCTGCTTTATTATCGCTCCTGCCTGCCATCGCTATTTGCACAGAGGGAGCCCTGCTAGGAACTGTGACTGTTTACTGTTTATCTGTTTTACTAATAATAATATTGTAGTTTGTCTAACCTGCCTTCCTTTGCAGCATGGACATTTCAGTATTGCCCCACCATCTTGGTTCTGGACTGCCTATTGGGACCAATCAGTACCTTTGGGGACCCTAAAAAGGTGTCTGTCCCCAGGGGTCTTGTGGGAGTGAATTTCCTTAGGAATTGTAGTTTTTACACTTTGGTGTCTAAATGGACATGGAGGGGGAGCTCTAGCTGTGTCAGATAGATGGATCAGCCAACCGAACCTTTTGGATTTCTGGGGAAGTCCCGGTGCTGCCTGCTGCAGAAGTCAGTCTGGAGGTAGATTTTGGAGAGTGAACAGCTCGCGTGATTCAAGCAACTGTTCCTGCATAGTTCACACAGGAGATTGGTGGAAAGGCTGAGTTTGGCCTGTCTGCCTGCCTGCCTGCTGTCCCTCGAGAGGGAGCCTTTGAAGAAACCAGATTATATCTGAATTGGAGTGTGATAAAGCCACTGAATTGTGACCAGACTTGAACCTGAAGAAGACCGAAGATTTGCTGTATGTGATCAGCCTGTCAGGACATTCATTCACTACAGAACTCCCGGTTTTGTTCA
This sequence comes from Neoceratodus forsteri, assembly GCA_016271365.2. Taxonomy (NCBI): domain Eukaryota; kingdom Metazoa; phylum Chordata; order Ceratodontiformes; family Ceratodontidae; genus Neoceratodus; species Neoceratodus forsteri. The sequence goes on from CM028134.1 coordinate 292,789,365, forward strand.
GAGACACTGATATTGCTGCCGGACTACTATCCATTTTGTGGTATGATGATTGTGTGCTGTATGCTGTTAGTGGGTCGCAATTTGGTTCCCCACTATTTAATTGTGCCACGTTTGCTGGAAGCTGCATCAAGCCTTCTGAGACTGATATTCGAATTGTTCTACCCAGCCTGGGCCTTGCCACACTGGCCCATCCAGCTACTTCAGGCACAGAGAATAACATCAACGAGAGGCTCGCCCAGGGATCAGCCCCCTGCTCAACATCTTGAACAGGAATGACACCTCGGTGATTCATGTGGGCCCTGCTTCTTCTGGCATACCAGTTGTCAACCTGCAGTCTCCATTTCATCCCTACTGTGTCTCGTATTGGGTAGCATGAGTAACAATCAGGGTAGCTCCCTGCAACATCAGCTAAATCACAAGTGTTGTCATCTGATTGCATTGTTATTTTCCATTCACGAACTGAACCACCTGACTCTGGTTTACAAATTGTGTGTGATTGTGCATGCCTTTTCTTTTCATCACAGGGCCCTGTTCAGCTGCAAAGCCAGCCTACCCTGGGCAACATTCCAGGCTAGCCCACCTTACTTTCAACTGGGTACCCAGAGTGTGTGACTGTGCAGGGACTAAAAGTGCATGCATAATTGCCTGACTAGATCAGTTTCAGAATCAATCAACCTGATTACGCCCCTCCCTTGTTCAATTCCCCTGAATAAATCAGATCTAAATCTTTTTGCATTTAATCTGACTGTGGTTCCAGTTTGTACCAAAAGCACTGTACTGTTGTTATTTGCTGTGCCTAACCTTGTTTTACAGGGGGTCTCCAGGGTCGAACTGGTGGAACCAGCCCTAGTGGTAAGTGCAAACAGTATGGGGATGTGTATGCTGAATAGGGGCTACTGTAAAAGTGTTTGTTGCATATTGTCTAGGCCACTAGAGGGAAAAATGGGTGGTTACAGTGTCTCAGAGGGCTGTACCCAGGTTAGCCTAGCTACTAACAACCCTATCCTCTGGGTGGAGGCACCCATTTCAATACCCAGGCCCCTTAACCTGCAACTAGCCAAGCAGGCAGGAGTAGTAGCCCTTGGGATAGTGCCACCTAGGGGTTAAACAAGGCTGCAATCCAGCTTCCCATTTCTGAACAATCAGCAGCCGATCGGGACATGGAGCAGCTCCATGAAGCAAGGTACAGAGGGGCCACAGCGCCTTCTGGGAGCACTAAAAGACAATAAAAGGCAATATGTATTGAGTAGATAGCAGAGGGAACGTGTGTTAACCTGTCAGGACAGGAGAAATAACCTCCTTTTTTAGCAGCAACAACTATATAAATTAAAAAGCATGGCAAGTTAGGACTTTTGTAATATTTCACGGAGTCACCCAGTTTTCATTATAATCGTGAAATCCGTGCGCTGCGTGAAAAACTTACAGCCCTATTTATATGGGCTTTATGACCGGGGAGGGGAGACAGGTCACTAAACTACGGAAATAGAAAATTACGGGGAAAGGCTGTGAAAAGGCTTTTTTTCTGTGTGCCCTAAATCCTTTGTCGTCACTTGTGATCCTTTTTCGTTTGAACGAAAAAGGATTCACGAAAAAGGATCTTAGCGAGTGACGAAAAAGGATTTAAATAGTTACAAAAAAATATTCAAAGGGCATGGGAGCTATAAAAAAATACTAAGTGAAGCTCATCAGCGCCCAATGAGCAAGATACAGGTCTGGATATCTGTAAAAGACACCCCTGGATAGTGTTATGACAATTTGTTGTGTAAAAAAAACAAAACAAGATCTCGGCTCACGAAAAAGGATTTTTTCCTCTTGAAAAAGGATCGTCCCCTTGCAAGAAAGAATCCTTTTCCGTGAGGCCAAATTGTTTTATGAACTTTCTCCCTCTATCCTGGAAAGTGATCTTCCCATTGAAAACAATGGGGAACTTAAAGATTGAATAACTTTGCAACATATTAATATTTGTTCACCAAACAAATGCATGGCAGTTCTATTACCCAAGCTGTTTCTGCCAAAAAAAATTCACACCAAAATTCCACACTGTCTGGGCACAAGGCAATGAGGAAAAAACTGAAAAAAGTGGTGACTTTTAAGGTTTTTGTACTATCCAGATCTCAGAATTCGCACATTCAACCGGAACTAAACTTGCCATGTCAAGAGACCTAACCACAGGACAGTGCATGCCAACTTTGTGCAAGCCCATTGATCGGTTGCAAAGTTATTAAAGTGCTAAATTTGAGGTTTAACGTTAAGCAGGCTACTCAGCCCTAAGTATATGGGCATGCACGATCGCGTTCTTAATAATATATATATATATATATATATATATATATCACACGAGTGTCTTTCCACCGCGAGGTTACCCAAGGTCAAACAGCAATCATGTAGATAAATCAGATATCACACAAGTCTCCCCTGCATATCCCTGATATATACACAGTATATAGATAATTTATTTATTTAAAAGTTGGTAACTGGGAAAGGCACCACTGAGCTGAGGCTCATTTGCAGGTGCCACCCAGGGATAGGGTTACATAGAGATATACAGAAATAGAGCATTAATAGACAATTAGTAAACAAGGGTCACGGTTACAAGACCCAAATACAGTGGATAACAACCAAGTACAGTAATAAAAAATATTGGCACAGTTAGAATACATCTTCAGAAACTAAATTCAGGTGCATGACACACAGTAACAAAAAGCTTTGGAGCATCCTGACTAATAAAAGTAGGAGCAATGTACACGGTTCATCACTGAGAGCATTTGGGAGTTAGGGGCAAGTAAACTACGAAGTACTGACTACTAGGTGGGGAGGCCACTTGGGTAGCGGGGGGGGGGAGAACTGGGAGCACAGTGAGCACTGAGGAGGGGGAGAAGTCTAAGGAGTCTTTTAAGGGAGAAAAAGTAGGAGGATAGGTGAAGATCAGAGGGGAGTTTATTCCAGAGTAGTGGGAAATGAAAGGAGAAGGCAGATTGGCCAGCTGCAGAATGGGGGTTGAGGGATGGAAAAGGTGCGCAGGTCTCTGTGGCGAAGGGAGTAGCTTGAAGTGGATGCTTGTGAAAGGCGAGAGGAAAGGTAAGTGGGGAGGGTTCCAAACCAGAACTTAGCAAAGAAGGAGGCGAATTGAACCATCCTCCTGTGTGATAATGGTGGTAAAGAGAGAATGGAATAAAGGAGACAGTGGTGTGTAAGGGAAGGGGAGGCGGTAGCGAAACATTCAGAAGTGTGTCCAGTCTGGAGAGGGATGAGGCTAGAGCAGTGCCATAGACCATGGGAGCATAATTAATGACAAGTAGTATCATTTTGGATACCAACTCTTGGCGGGTGGGGAGGGGAAGACTATCTTTGTGTTGATAGAAGACTGCCAGCTTGGGATGCAGTCTGGTACAGATGGCGTCGACCTGGGAAGAGAAGTCCAGGTGGCTATTCAGTCAGATCACCAAGTATTTAAAAGCTGGAACATTCTCTAGGGGGGGGAACCGTCCAAAGTAGTGAAGACAGGGGGTGACTGGAGGGTGGCCAGTTTCTGTCTAGAGCCAAATGTCATAGCCACTGTTTTTTTTGTATTGATTTTCAGTTGGTTTGTCTGAAACCAAGACTGCACTCTGTTGAAGTCTTGCTGGAGGAGGGATTGCATTCTGACGGAGGAGGGCCCAGAGGTAAAGATAATAGTATCATCTCTGTACAGATGCATACTGGAAGAGTTGCAAACTGAGGGGAGGTCATTAATAAATAGGGAGAAAAGGATGGGATCAAGGATGGAGGCTTGAGGGACCCCAGTAAGGATAGGGAGAGGGGAAGAGAGTGCATCGCCTATTTGTACAGAATGCTGCCTATCTTGTAGATAAAGCAGAACCAGTTAACAGCAGGTTTTGCGAGGCCAACAGATTAAAGTTTTTGTAGCAGGAGGTGATGGGAGATTGAGTTGAAAGCCTTTGCCAGATCTATGAAAATAGCTGCTGTAGTATGATTCTGGTCCATTGCTGAGAAAATGGAATCAGTGACCCGCAGCAGGGAGGAGATGGTTGAGTGTTGTTTCCTAAAACCTGACTGCATGGGTGAGAGAGTGTTGTTTGTGGCAAGGAACTCAGACAGCCTGCAATGAATGAGAGAGTCCTGGAGTTTGGTGAGAAAGGGGAGGAATGAGATGGGCTGGTAGTTTCCAGGAGCAGAAGGGTCACCCCCCCAGTGAAGAGGTAACACCTTTACAGTGGTGTTGCACGGATAGTGCCGCCATAGATCCACCAGTGATCCGGCAGATGGCGGCTCTATTCGAGTTGGATCCATCCCAGGATCTGGCTGAATATGGAGGTCAGATCCCATGTTATCTGGTGCCAGATCTAGTGTTGGACCCCTTGATCTGGCACCGGATCCTTGGATCCGGCTGTTGGATAACGTGGGATCTGACCAGGGCTCTGACGGCCAGATCCACAGGCAGATAGTGGAAGTATCTGGCAGATCCACTATCCTGCCACAAAAGGGCAGATATCTGTGGATCCAGATTTGTCCGGATCCATCTGAGCGACGCTACTTTGCAGATTCCAGGCCTTATGAATGGTGGAAGTTGAGAGGGAGAGGTTGAAAATGTGGGCTAGAGGAGTGGCTGTAGCTGGGGCTGAGATGTGGAGAAGTCTGGGGTTGAGACCATCAGGGCTGGTTTTGGTAGGGTTAAGGGCAAGGAGAGCCATGTAGACTGCAAGGAGGGAGAATGGAGGGAAGAGGAACTTGGTAGGGAGATCGAGTGTATTGGATGGAATTGAAAGGGAGTCAGGGGGGATGGGAGAGGGGTTATGGGGACAGCGCAAGTGGCAAATAATTTATTGAAGATCTCTGCTACTGAAGCAGGGTCAGAGACTGGGGAGCCATCAGTTTTGAGGATGGGGAGGTCTGTTGGGCCGGGGGTTCTAGTAGAGAGTGAAGCTCTTTTCTAAATGAAGTAGGTGTGTTTTAACCTTGCTGCAGGTGGCACCTGAAGTATTTAGCCTTGGATAGGCAGATGGTCTTGGTGCAATTATTTCTAAGGGCTTTGTAAGCTTGGAGGTCTGCCTGAGTTAAGGACTCTACAGTGGTACCAAGCCTTGTCCCTGGCTCTGCATTTGGCCAGCAGGTCTGCAGTTTTCCAGGGGTGATAGTGGTGTTTTACTCTGGCTTTTTTAAGGGTGGGGGGGCATGATGATTCTAAATGCAGTTGAGTATGCTGGAGAACAGAAATAGAGCACAGTCAATGTTGTGGGCTGAAAATACAGGTTGCCTATCTGCTTCGGTGAGATCTTGTTGCAGGGCAGTTATGTCTAAGGTTGGGGGATGGGACCATATGTATTTAGGGACGACATGGGGGGAAGTGAATCTTTTGTACACAATATGTGATGCAGTGATCACTGAGGGCATCTGGTAATATGCCTGCTGCAGTGATACGGTGGGGGTGGGAGGATAAAACCCAGTCAAGCAGGGAGTGGTTTTGGGAGTAGGGGTTTATGCGGGTGGGTTCATGGATCATTTGAGTAAGATTAAGAGCCTCAGTCCTGAAGAGGGTAGGCTTAGAGAAGGGGAGAGCCAGTCTAGGTTGAAGTCACCTAGAAGTAGGAGCTCACCATTTGCTGTGTGAGAGGAGATAGAAGAGGTAATGAACACTAGGGAGTCTGATGTAGTTTTAGGTGTCATATAGAGTGCACCAATGTAGAGTGGAGATGAGGATGGGAGGGATAATAGGGTGATGATTAGTTCATGGAAGAAAATGCAGGATTCTCTGAAAGTAATGGAGCAGGAGAGAGACTGTCTGATGTATAAAGCTGCACCTCCACCACGCTTTCCTCTGTCTTGATGGAATAAGTTGAAATCAGGAATGGAGAGGGCGGAATCAGGAATTCTGGCTAATAGCCAAGGTTTGGTAACACAGAGAATGTCAGGCGGGTGCTGGGTGATCCAAACTTTAAGAGCATCCAATTTAGGGAGGAGGCTATGAGCACTTAGGTGAAATGCGTGAAGACCCTTAAGCAAGGGAGAAGAGTTCAGTGTAGTGCCTGAGTGGATTTGGGCTGAGATTGAGGAGATTGTGGGAGGTTCTGGGTGGGGCTGGACATCACCAGAGAGTAGCAGTAGGAGTAGGAAAAGGGACAGGTGAGGATGGTACTTGTGCCTTCTGGGGTTAACGAGGGGAAAATGGAGCAGATGGGGTTGTGCAGCAAAGCAGAGCCTCGAGGTTAAGGAGGCAAGAGGGGAGCAGTGCGGGGTGGATGAGGGGTAAAGAGGAGAGGTGGGGGAAATTGTGAAAGAAGATAAGCAAGGGAGAACAGTGGGACAGTGAGGGGTAGAGACTGTAGGCAGGGGAAGGGGGCAGAGATGTAGTAATAGGGAGAAAGAGGGTGGACAGCAGGGGGGAGAAGGGTCGAGAGAGAGGAGAGACTAGGGGAGAAAGCATGGGAGTAGAAGTGAAGAGCAAGGGAAGGAGATATATTGGTAGAAAGGAGGGTAAAGTCATGGTGAGAGTCAAGATAGAGAGCACGAGCAGGAAAAATAAAATAATATAAGTATGTCAAGCTTCTAGAGGTCTGGGACAGAACTTGAAAAAAAGTCAGCGTGGGGCTGAGCAGACTGGGCAGAATTTATAGCTGCAGGCGTCTTTAAGACACCACTAGATAGGAAGCTGTGGCAGAAGCTGTGAACCTCAACTAAGCAGGAAAGACTGCAATTTGGGGCTGGAGAGAACTCGTCTGGCTGGATTGCCTGATTTGGATTAAAGTCAGGTGCAGCTGAAATGGGGAAAGGGCAAGCGAGTGGAGGAGGTATAACAAGCATTTGTCAATGCCGAACGTTCACTTGCAGGTATTTGCAGTGGTGATTGGTACTGGTACTGGCTTCAGAGGAGTGAGGAGGCAGCAGTGAGAATGGCGGGTGCTGCATGGTGGAAGCTGCACTGTAAACACAGGAAGGACCTGCTAGTCAGAGAAGCCGCTCCCACTGGCCTTAGTGGACCGGCGGAAGAGAGAGTGCACTGGGTGGCAGGAGCCTCCAATAAGTAGATCTGCACTGCAGGTAATGTAGAAGCCTGTGGGGGGGGAGGAACAAGGACTGGGGGAGATAGAGTGTGCCAGGCAGAAGAAGCCGCTAATAAGTAAAGCCGCACCTTGGCTTTGTAGATGCCGGGGGGTATTTCAGAGGAGCGAGGACCGGGAGAGATAGAGTATATGTGTCTGTGGGGGGGCAGATAAGGACCGCTAAGCCCATCCAGTTTGCCCATAAGCTGTGTACTTGACTACAGCTTCTGAGTCTCCCTCAGCTTCTTCTGCTAATGATACCTCTGCCTATGCACCCCAGCATGCTACTGGCCCTCCCTGCAGCCTTTGTGCTCAATTTTGACACCTGTAGGTCATCTGAAATAATGATTCCTAGGTTCTTATCTTCCTTTGTGATCTTCAGTACCTTCTCCACTCATCCTGTCAATCTCCCCAGGGTTTTCTCTTACCAGGTGCATTACTCTGTGCTTCTTTGCACAGAACCTCAGTTGCTACTCCTCAGACCATTTTCAGTCCTCTCCAGGTCCCTCCTCATTTTCTCCACCCCTTCTGGAGTATCCACTATGTTACAGATCTTGGTGTTGTCTGCAAACAGGCAGACCTTTCCTTCTAGCCCTTCTGCAATGTCAGTAATGAAGACACCCCGGACCATTCCCTGAGGTACTCCACTGGTCATATCCCTCTCCCTGGATTGGATCCCATTTACCACCACCCTCTGCCTTGCTTGCTCTCACCACCTCTTGTGCCAGCCTATTCCATGTGTCCACCACCCGCTCGGTGAAGAAAAATGTTCTCACATTTCCTCCTAATGTGCCTCCATTCATATAATACTCAGTCTTGTCCTCCTTCTACATTGAAAGATGTCTCTGCACCTTGTTTATGCCCTTGAGGTACTTGAACGTTTCTAGCATGCCCCCCCATTCCCTCCTTTCCTCCAGTGAGTATGTATTGAGGTCCTTTAATCTCTCCTCATATGTTTGGTGCTGCAAGCCATGTACCATCTTGGTTGCCCTTTTATGGACCACTTCCACCCTGTTAATGTCCTTGTGAAGGTGCGGCCTCCAGAATTGCACACAGTACTCTAGGTGAGGCCTCAGTAGTGTTTTATACAATGGCATTGCCACCTCTCGCCTTCTGCTAGTGATACCTCTGCCTATGCACCCCAGCATGATACTAGCCCTCCCTGCAGCCTTTGTGCTCAGTTTTGACACCTGTAGGTCATAAAAAATGATAACTCCTAGGTCCTTATCTTCCTTGGTGATCTTCAGTACCTTCCTCATCCATCCTGTAGCTGACTCCAGGTTTCCTCTTACCAGGTTCATTGCTTTGCACTTCTTTGCATTGAACCTCAGTTGCTCCTCCTCAGACAATTTTTTCAAGCCCCTCCAGGTCCCTCCTCGTTCAGGGGTGTAGCCAGAAATTTCCATTTGGTATACACACTTTCCAACTGCACCCCCCCCATTAAAAATAAAAATGTACGCATCCTCTCTAAATGCTGCCCCCCAATAGCAAACAAATTAGATGATTGTCAGATGACTCATTTAATCTCTAAACAGGCTGTACACATATGTATCCCCTAAACAATAGACGGTTAAACAGAGACTCAGTGGCCTCAAAACTCAGTGGCCTACACTAACTTAAATTGTACAGATTAGAATGATGATGTTAATAAAAAGCTATATGATTTGAAAAAGCAAAACTATACACAAATGTGTACAGTGAGTATGCCTGCCTACACCCCTTGTCCTCATTTCCTCCACCTCTTCTGGAGTATCTACTATGTTACAGGTCTGGTGTCATCTACAAACAGGCACACCATTCCTTCTAGCCCTTCTGCAATGTCAGTAATGAAGCCACCCAGGACCGCTCCCTGAGGTACTCCACTGGTCATACCCCTCTCCCTGGATTGGATCCCATTTACCATCACCCTCTGCCTTGCTTGCTGTCACCACCTCTTGTGCCAGACTATTCCATGTGCTTACCACCCTCTTGGTGAAGAAACATTTTCACACATTTCCTTCTAATATGCCCCCCTCCAATTTCATATAATGCCCTCTCAGTCTTGTACTTCTAAATTGGAAGACGTCTCCCCCTGCATCTTGTTCATGCCCTTGAGGTACTTGAACATTTCTATTATGTCCCCCCACTCCCTCCTTTCCTCCAGTGAGTATGTATTGAGGTCCTTTAATCTCTTCTCATATTTTTTGTGCTGCAAGCCATGTACCATGTTGGTTGCCCTTTTGTGGATCACCTCCACCCTGTTAAAGTCCTTGCAAAGGTACGGCCTCCGGAATTGCACACAGTACTCTAGGTGAGGCCTCAGTGGTGTTTTATACAATGGCATCACCACCTCCTGTCTTCTGCTAGTGATGCCTCTCCCTATGCATCTCAGCATGCTACTAGCCCTCGCTGCAGCCTTTGTGCTCTGTTTTGACACCTTTAGGTCATCAGAACTGATAACTCCTAGGTCCCTTTCTTCCTTGGTGATCGTCAGCACCTCTGTCCCATCCTGTAGCTCTTCCCAGGGTTCCCTCTTTCAAGGTGCATTATTTTGCACGTCTTTGCACTGAACCTCAGTTGCCACTCCTCAGACCATTTTTCAAGCCTCTCTAGGTCCCTCCTCATTTTCTCCACCCCTTCTGCAGTATCTAGTCTGTTATTGATCTTGTTGTCATCTACAAAAAGGCATACCTTTCTTCGTAGGTCTTCCGCAATGTCACTAATGAAGACATTGAGCAGGACTGGTCCCAGAACTGATCCCTGAGGTACCCTGCTGTTCACCTCTGTCTCTTGGGATTGGATCCCATTTACCACCACCCTCTGCCTTGCTTGCTCCAACCACCTTTTGTGGCAGACTATTCTATGCGTCCACCATCGTCTCTGTGAAGAAAACTTTTCTCGCATTTCCTCTTAATCTACCCCCCTCCAATTTCATATCATGCCCCCTCATTGTTGTACTCCTTCTACACTGGAAGATGTCTCCACCCTGCACGTTGTTTATGATATGATATGATGAAATGTATTTTTAAACAGGAAAACATTTGTTGGGATGTTCTGTTTACAACAAAGCCCTGTAATTACATCATACAAAAACACACATTATAACATTACAAAATAACTGAGACATATGACCTTCAACAGAACATATAACAACACTTAACTAAAAACATGTACAAGAAGTCCATAAATAATCAAACAAATAATTTGCCCTTGAGGTAGTTGAACATGTCTATCATGTTCCCCCGCTCCCTCCTTTCCTCTAGTGAGTACATATTGAGGTCCTTTAATCTCTCCTGATATGTTTTGCTTTGCACGCCATGTACCATCTTGGTTGCCCTTCTCTGGATCGCTTCCACCCTGTCAATGTCCTTGAACAGTTGCAGCCTCCAGAACTGCACACAGTACTGTAGCTGAGGCCTCACTAGTATATTATACAATGACATCACCACCTTTTGCCTTCTGCTCCTCATACCTCTGTCTATGCACCCCAGCATGTCACCCCTCCCATCCTGTGGCTCTCCCCAGGGTGCCCTCTTCTCAAGTGCATTATTTTGCACTTCTTTGCACTGAACCTCAGTTGCCACTCCTCAGACCATTTTTCAAGCCTCTCCTGGTCCCTGCTCATTTTCTCCACTCCCTCTGCAGTATCCACTCTGTTACAGATCTTGGTGTCATCTGTAGGCAGACCTTACCTTGTAGGTCTTCTGCAATGTCACTGATGAAGACATTGAACAGGAGTGGTCCCAGGACTGATCCCTGAGGTACCTTGCTGGTCACTCCCCTCTCCCCAGATTGGATCCCATATACCACCACCCTCTGTCTTGCTTGCTCCCACCACCTCTTATGACACACTATTTTATATGACCACCCCCTTCTCTGTGAATTAAACTTTTTTCACATTTCCTCATAATTTAACCTCATCCAATTTCATATCATACCCCCTCATTCCTGCTCTCCTACATTGGAAGATGTCTGCCCCGGCACCTTGTTTATGCCCTTGAGGTACTTGAACATGTCTGTCATGTCCCCCTGCTCCCTCCTTTCCTCCAGTGAATACATATTGAGGTCCTTTAATTTCTCCTGATATGTTCTATGCTGCAAGCCATGTACCATCTTGGCTGCCCTTCTGTGGACTGCCTCCACCCTGACAATGTCCTTGCGCAGTTGTGGCTCCCAGAATTGCACACAGCACTGTAGGTGAGGCCTCACTAGTGGATTATACAATGGCATCACCACCTCACTCCTTCTGCTAGTAATACCTCTGCCTATGCACCCCAGCATGCCACTGGTGCTCCTTGCAACATTAGTGCTCTGTTTTGACATCTTTAGATCATCAGAACTGATAACTCCTAGGTCCCTTTCTTCCTTGGTGATTGTCAACACCTCCCCCTATCCTGTAGCTCTCCCCAGGGTTCCCTCTTCCCAGGTGCATTATTTTGCACTTCTTTGCATTGAACCTCAGTTACCACCCCTCAGACCATTTTTCAAGCCTCTCCATGTCCCTGCTCATTTTCTCCACCCCTTCTGGAGTATTCACTCTGTTACAGATGTTGGTGTCATCTGCAAACAGGCAGACCTTTCCTTCTAGCCCTTCTGCAATGTCTGTAATGAAGACATTAAACAGGATTGTTCCCAGGACTGATCCCTGAGGTAACCCGCTGGTCACCCCCCTCTCCCGATTGGATCTCATTACTACCACCCTCTCCCTTCTGTCTGTAAGCCAGTTTCTAACCCAGATTATCAGCTTGTGCCCCATGGCCAGACTACCCATATTGTTAATCAGCCTTCTGTGCTGGATGGTGTCAAAAGCTTTGCTGAAATCAATATAGGTGACATCCACTGCCCCTCCCTGATTTACTTCCTTAATGAGGCATTAGGGTTTCCAACCCTAATGCCCCACTCCCACCCTGTAGAGAATGACAGGTATTGGGGTGTGCCTTGGGGTCTTCGGCCCTAATGCTCACCCCATTCCATAAGGAAATAAGCTGAGATGGATGCAGTATAGAAGAATGGAGTGAGCATTAGGCCGAAGACCCCAAGGCCCACCCTGATGCCTGTCACTGTCTGTAGAGTGGGGTGGGGTGGAATGGCATGAGTATTACGGCAGGCGACCCCAAGGCACACTTCCAATGCCTGTCAGTACCTGCAGGGTGGGGGTGGGATTACGGGTTGGAAACCCTAACGCCCCGGGTGTTTGTTGGTATTTTCGCTCCATATTTCAACATGGGCTTTTTGGAACCCCACCTCATGAACAGTGGCACTATCATTTAGTTACTGAATCCCAAAAGGTGATTTTGTGCAGCGACTGCACCATTCTGCACCACTGGTGCCAAAACACATTTCAGGCAGGATGTGAAAAATGACAGCTGTACTGTTCATGAGGTGGTGTGGAAAAATGGCTATGTTGAAGTGAGTGAAAGTATTGAAAATGACCAAAGTTAGGCGCGTGCGTAGGAAAATTTCAATGAACCTGCGTAACATGGCCATTTTTAGTAATTTTTCCAGCAAAGTTTCAACACAGGCTTTTTGGTATGCCACCTCATGAACACTGCCGCTGTCATTTCCTTAGTCTGTCCTGAAAGGTGATTTCACACAGTGACTGTGCAATTCTATGCCAGAGGTGCGAAAACACATTTTGGGCATGATGTAAAAAATAGCAGCTATACTGTTCATGAGAGGGTGTGATAAAATGTGTATGTTGAAAATTTGGAGTGAAAATATTAAAAATTGGCAAAGTTATGCACCTGCGTAGAAACTGCATAACGCATACTCGTAACATGGCCATTTTTTGGAAATTTTTCACCAGATTTTCAACATGGGCCTTTTGGGTCCCCACCTCATGAACACAAGCACTGTTGTTTCATTAATTGGTCCAGAAAGGTGATTCCACACAATGACCACAAAATCACCTTTCAGGGCTGAGTAATGAAATAACAGTGCCAGTGTTCACGAGATGGGGTCCCAAGAACCCCATGTTGAAAATTTGGGACAAAAATTCCTAAAAATGGCCGAGATATCAACATAAGTTGAAAACCTCATTGACAGCCATTATATGGTGCTTATCTTGATTCTTCAGTTTGGGTTCGGCTTTGAAGAGTGTAGACATGTCTCGGCCCACAGAAGATTGCAGCCGACGACCTCGAAGGGAAAGTATGGGATGGCAGGGGGGTGCAGAGAGGTGGATTCGCAGAGGGAAGGTAGGGATGGAGGAGGTGGACAGGGGAGATGATGAGGGACCGTTTTCTTTTTTTCAGGGAGAAAGAAAAAAAAAAGACATCAGGGGACTGTTTCCTTTTTACAGGTACATTTTAAATGATTTTTAGGGACACTGGGAGTGGGCTTCCCAGTGTCCCAGACTATTCAGGGGACATAGATTTGGGGACACTGGGAGTGGGCATCCCAGTGTCCTGGACTATGGGGGGGTGCAAGGACTGAGAGCAAAAGACACACCATGGCTATTGTTGAAATGGGGGTGGTCAGAGGAGAGAGGAGGAGGATTAGGCACGCTAACAAAGAAAGCTGCACCATGGCTATTGTTGAAGTGGGGGGCAGAGGAGAGAGGAGCAGGACTCGCACGCAGAGTGTGACGGGAGCCAGTAACAAGGAAAGCTACACTGTGGCTATTGTTGAAGCCGGGGGGCTGGGAAAGAGGAGCGAGGACCTGGTACGCAGTGCCACGGGAGCCGCTTATCAAGGAAAGCCACACTGCGGCTATTGTTGAAAAGTGGGGGTGGTAAAGGAGTGAGGACCCAGGAGAGAGAGTGGCGGCAGCAAGAGTAGAAATAGAAGTCAGAACTCCAACTATGCGATAGTGATTAATGAACTGTAATGTGCATGGCTGAGTTATGATTATGGAAAGAAATGAAGCGCTTTCATTGGAGGGTTCATTTCTTTTAACTAGAGAATTTGCCACGTCAGCAAAGCTGAACTAGTGTCATGACCGCTCTGGTCATTGGTGTACATTGCCAAGCCCATTGCAGTTTCAGCTGTAATTGGCCCAGGCAGTGACACACCTCTCAAATGCTGTATAAGAGGCAAGACGTTCCTTACGCAAGTGCAAGCGAAAGCAAAAAGTGCACCGGTAGGGTGGGGGGTTTCTCTATCGGCACCGCTTGAGCTCAGAAAAACAATCAGCCCAGTTTGGAATAGCTACCTGCAGGGTTTCCCTAGTGGGACAGAGAGAGCAGTGGCTGCCGGGGGAGGGGGGGCACGGGAGTTTTCCAAGGTCCCCTTCCCAGCCCTTCCTTCTTCAAACTTCTGTGGAGGTGGTTGCAGGTGGCCCTAAAATAACGGACAGAGACAGAATTTAAATAATGCATTACAATGATATAGATATAGCTATATCTCTATATACATATTTAGGACACTGAATAAACAACCTGTCTCCAACCCTTAAAGAGCTACTCTCTACTACAATAAACAAAAAAAAACCCCACTAGATTTATACCAGTTCTGTTTTATATTTAGTGTTTTCTAGTTTTTTATTTATTTTTACTTTTCTCTGTTGGCCTACTAAATAGTTTAGATTAAGCAGTACTTATGTAACTGTGTTTCAAAATGTATTTGATTCTACCCTGCTGACCTCACAGTTGCTGTTCGTGACATTACAGTCTGTTATCATGGTGAGCACTATGATATCATAAACAAAAACACTGTGAGGTTAACTGAGGAAAGACAAATGCTTTTCATACAGATTTTTTGGATGTTCTGTAAACCTTGGAAAAGATCACTGAAAATAAAAAAAAAGTACTCTCTAGTAAATTGTAATAGCTGAAACATCATTCCCATAACCAAGGACTCCACTGTTGAGTGTTTGCAGATGGTCAAAGGTCCAGCAGTTCCCACTCATCTGAGCCAGGCTGTGTTTTGCAATGCCAGGCCAATGAGGAACACGACTGCTATAATGGCGAACTTGATTGCCTCAGTACACCTGGCTTGCATCATGGAGACCTGGTTGGATGATAATGCTGGCCCCATTTTAGAGGCATTGATTCTGACTGGGTACTCTATGTTACACACCCCAGGGAAGGATCGCAAAGGCGGGGGAGTTGCATTTGTTTTAAAACCATCCTGAACCTCTCGGTGCTACTGATGGGTTCTACTGGGTCTTTTGAGAGTGTGGCCATGTGAGGGGATCCTGGAGCAGGTTGCAGGATCCTTCTCTTTTACCGTCCATCAGGCAGGGAGAGGGAATTCCTGCAGGAGGTCGGGGACTTCATTGCCAGCCTGGTGTTGCAATCCCCCAGATGGATAATTCTGGCGGATTTCAATGCTTGGGTTGATGATGAACTCTCATCATTTGGACAGGACCTACTCCAATGTATAGAGGCTCTGGGCCTGTTGCAGGTTATTACCTCAGTGACTCATTTGCGTGGGCACACACCGGACCTGGTGTTCACACTGGATCTTGGTGTCAGTGACCTCATGATTGATCCAGTGGTTTGGTCAGATCATAGCACCATGAGGTTCACATTTGGGCCCCCCCGAGGGTCCTTCCTTTGTAGAGATGATCTGGTACCACCCTTTACATTGATTGTCCCCAATAGGACTACAAGCAGTGCTGGACCTATCGAACGTGGAAACTGCGTGCGGGGTAGGTGTGGAGGAGTGGGTGGCATCCTATAATAGGGCTGTTACCATCACCTTCGACTCTATTGCACCCATCCATGTATGGCCCTTATCCACTTGCCAGAGACCCCATGGTTTGATGGGGAGCTCAGGGAGTTGAAGATTAATGGCTGGAGGTTGGAACATCACTGGAGGAGATCGGGCTGATGGAGGACAAATTGGCTTTGAGATCACATTATGGTGACTATTAAAGGGAATCTCCCCCAAAAAGGCAGATTTTCTGTCTAGGGAGATTGCAGCAGCAAGGAACAGACTGGCTCAGCTCTTCTGTATGGTAGATAGGTTGTTGCACCCAACCTGTCTCCACCTGGGGGGAGCTAGTTCAAGCACTAGGTGTGATGAGTTCACTCTGTTCTTTGCTGACAAAGTGTGCTTTATCAGAGCTGATATCTTCTCCAGTGCCACTCAAATGGCTTGAGGAGTTGAACTGATGGCATGGAAGGGCAACCCTATTGTGTGGAGTGAGTTTGATCCTGTTGAAGTGGAGAAGGTAGGTGAGATAATCTCAAAGCTACGGCCAACCTATTGTGATCTAGACCCAGGTCCAACCCAACATTTGGTCGGTTGTATTGGCCTGATTGGTCCTGTTGTTGCTGACATTGTTCGGTGTTCCTTGAGGAGTGGGGTCTTCCTAGTGGTCTTGAAAGAGGCCCTGGTGAGACCCCTTTTGAAGAAACCCTCTTTGGACCGGGACTGTCTCACCAACTACAGGCCAATCTCAAACCTCCCATTTTTAGGGAAGGTTTTGGAGAAAGTTGTGGCTTTTCAGCTTAAGGCTCGTGTCGCCTCCTCATCCACTTTTGAGTCTTTTCAGTCTGGATTTAGACCTGGGCATAGTATGTAGACCGCCCTGGTGAGGGTGCTGAATGATCTCCTTATAGCGAGATATAGGGGGAGAATGAACTATTCTTGTTCTCCTTGATCTCTCTGCAGTGTTTGACACCGTGGATCATGAGATTTTGCTGGACTGACTGCGGAACTGGTGTGGACTAACCCACAGTGTCATCAGCTGGTTTAGGTCCTACCTCATGGACAGAGTGCAAAGCGTGGTGATGGGGTTATATTTGTCCAGACCAGTGACCTTGTGTTGTGGAGTTCCAAAAGGTTCAGTCCTGTCACCTCTTTATTCATGGTGTACATGTTACCTTTAGGAGATGTTATCAGGTGGTACGGGGCTGGGTTTTCATTGCTATGCCGATGATATCCAGCTATACCTGTTTTGTGTGCCCAGTAACCAGATGGCAGTCTCTACGCTTAACACCTGCCTGGCTGAGATCTAGAACTGGATGGCTCAAAACTGGCTACGATTCAACCCAGACAAGATGGAGGTATTGGTAGTGGAATCTGGTTGTTGGCAGATTGGTGGTGGGTTGGGGGCCGACCTAGGTTTGAGGTTGGGAGGTCGGTACCTGACTCCTTCCACATGGGTTAGGGATCTGGGTGTTGTTCTTGATGACAGTTTGACACTCGAAGCTCAGGTGTTGGCAGTCGTCCAAAGCGGGTTTTATCATCTTAGGAACATTGCCCGGATCCATTCCCTGATACCATCTGATGACCTTGCCACCCTTCTACATGCCTTTGTCATGCCAAGATTAGACTACTGTAATGCCTTGTACCTTGAGCTTTCAGGAGGCAGTCTCCACCATCTACAGCTGGTGCAGAATGTGGCGGCCAGGCTATTAACTGGTGTACCTAGATTTGATCATATTATGCCAGTTCTCCGCAGGCTGCACTGGTTGCTGATAAGGTGGAGGATTGCCTTCGAGGTCGGTTTACTGCCCTACAAAGCCCTACATGGCTGGGGACTGGACTATCTGCAAGACCTCCTTGTCTCACACTGCCCGTCTTGCCTGATCCATTCCTCCAAGGGTGGTCTCTTGACGGTCCCCAGGACTAAGTTGCGGCAATTGGGAGATCATTCTTTTTCTGTTGCCATACCAGTCCTGTGGAATTCACTACTGGGATATTTGAGAGAGGCCCCCTCTGTGGAAGCCTTTAAGAAGGGCTCAAGTGGGCGCCTACCAAAATGGCAACCCACTTTCATCGCATGTCGACAGGGCAATGGCGTAGGGAAGGTGACCTGATGGGGGGGTACGTGAATGGCGACGGGATGTCGCTGTATGTAAACGCACATGGGGGGGAGAGTGAGCACACTGAGCCAGGGCAGGAGGGAGGGTTTGTCAGGGGTGGTGCTGCAGTGAGCTGCTGAGCTGATTCTGTGGTGTGGTGGGTGGGAGGGTGCTGGGCTGGGGTGGCCAGGATGCTGGGTTTGGGTCCAGGTGTGGGTGTATTTTGTTGCCCAAGGCCAGAGTAGTATTTTTTTTGTAGAATTTCACCCTGGAGCTGAGAATCATAAAGTAGAGGGTGCGGGGGCACAGAACCCCCATGACTTAAGAATTTCATGTCTGTTGCACCGCTTTGTTTAAGGTTGGGGTGTACATCAAATTAAATTTCCAGTGATACACTTGCCATGATGATCACCTTTCTCAAACGCCCTTCTGATATAGAACTGCTCAAGACATTTTTATTTAATCAAGCATTTGTGCTAACATAATAAGAAATACTCACATGTTTTGCTGATTGTCTCATTAGCTGATTATTTATACTGTGCTTTTAAGAGGTATATGTTTCGTAAATGTGACGTAATCTGATGTTACTGAATGTTTTATTGTTATATTCTGTTTTACATTGTACAGCACTCTGAGCCCCCATGAAGGGGCACTTTATAAATAAAGTATGTATGTATGTATGTATGTATGTATGTTTCTGTCTGTCTGTCTATCTATCATATTTACGAAAATATGTGCGGAAGTGCAGTGTTACTTTTAAAAGATTGATAATCAGAAATGCGTGAAGTAGTAAATCTGGACAAATGGCTTATGACCCCAAACATAAAACATAGTCATTTAATGTAGGGATTCTCCTCCTTGAAATATTACCAAACCATCACATTGTAGGTTATTCTTTTTTATGTTACTCTTTAATATTTATACTTGGCATAATTCTGCTGAATCCTTCAGCATGTATTGTTTTGTCTTGACGTCTCCTTAACTGAAAGTGATTATCTTTGTATCATTTATTTCCAATTTAAATTAGTAAACTTTAAGTTAAAGCCAATGAAGTTACTCCAGGTTTCTTTAGAAGCATATTAATAAAAATGATAAAATGGATAGGAAAATCCTTGAAGCTGATTGGCAGAAGCAGCCTTTGACCTGTAGTGATGTCTCAGTACATCATCACAGTTCAAAACCGATTACCATGATCAGCCACTTCCTTACACTCTTGGGCTATTTTATAATTGGGCTAATATACTTCAGGGTGTGATACATGGCATATCATCACTTCTTGTGTGGTAGAAGGCACTCAGTGTTGCCTCGTGCCTCAGAACACACCCAAGGTGTAATTATATCTCATGATATCCCACACCCTGTATTATTGCTTAATCATAGCACTGCATTTCTCTTTGTAATGTGTCATGATTAAGCAATAATACTATTTCAGTATGTCATGGGATATATATCGCCGCGTTCAGGTGTCTCATGCATTTGAGACGGATTTATATCCCATGATATACCACATTCTGGAGTGCATTATCGTTATTATGAACTGGATCCAAATGTGTATTCATAAACAAAAAACAAAACAAAAACAAAAATAGTTTTTGAAAATGTTTTAGTTTTGGATTTGTAATGTGTAGTAATACATTTAAAAAAACATAGTTATTTTGGCTATGAACAGCAGGTGGCACTGTTGTATAGCAGTTTATGTGCAAGCAGCGTGTATCTCTTCTACGGTCTAGTTGTTTGATCTGGGGATACAAAGATCCCAGCAAATCTAGTGTGTTGCTGTACCACTTCATCCTGTACCAGGAGCAGCTGCCGGCATTAACGTTATAAATTTGTGCCGAGCATGCCATAGAGCATCAGTGGTAAGTCTGTCCCACCAAGATTGCTTAGTTAATGGAATTAGAGTGGCGGCTTTCATGATATGTGGCTTTAAGTCTGAATACATGTTGTAAATTACTTCTACTGGTGCAGTAGTTAAATATTGAACTTGTTGTTAGCGACAGTAGTAGAAGTGTTAGTGATCTCTGGCAGAGTAGTTACAGTATGTTGGTATAAGAGTGGCGGATTCTCCACGTGGTCAGCGCGCACAGTGGTTTGTGTGCCATTTACACCGCATGGACAACACAGTTGAGAGGAGTGTGGCTCACTGGAGTGAGAGAACGGACAATAGAGAGGTAATGCACTGCCTGGGGGAGTGAGAAATTAAATGCTGTGGGTCGCAGCGAAAGTGGTTAATACACTTTGTGGAGTGGGATTGAAGAGGACTCGCTGCCCAGGTATTACCACTGGGGAACAGTCGGTCACGGATGAATTTGTTCTGGGTGAGGAGGTTGGTGGCCGGAGGCTTTCTGAAGCCGTGATTATATTGTAGGATTTAATCACAACTTCAAAGACCTCTCAGCCAATCAGCTTCCTCCATTTTTTTTATCCAGTTCATAAAACCTATTATAGCATATGGACAGGGAACATTGTGTACGGAAATCAATGGACTCTGAAATGCTGTGCTATAGTTCAGCACCACCTGTCTGGAAGATGTCTACTGGGCTCTGCAATGGCATGTTCTGCATGCATGCGCCTGGAGCCCTGTGAATGCCAGCATCCTGGGACTGGGAAGAAAATAAGGAAAACCATAGTGTACACAGGTTAATGCAAGGTGCACTTGGGCCCCACCACGATAACCTAATTCCTCTACCAAGAAGTCTCCCACCAGGGAGACAAAGCTATACAGATGCCCTCTAACCTGAATGGCCCCACCATGCGGGCAAGATGTGGAGCAAAAACAGAGGGTACACTCAGGAGAAATTGGGGCTGGGGCTAGGTGGTAACTGGTGGAAGAAGCAACACTGGTGAAGCAGGGTGGCACAAACTGTAAACTAAAATAATGAAGGCTGGGCTGAGGCATTGGTGCTACAGGTACAGGATTATAATGAACCACACAACGGGCAGAGAAACACAGCTGTCCTTCTCAGTGCAACCCACAGAATGATTCTTGGTTCTAATTTGCATAATCCAGTGTAATATTTCATAAACTAGATTTGTGTGTTGAAAGATTTATTTGGATTAATGCAGCATTTTACTGCTTAAAGTGCAGCTGACACTTTGGAGGCCGGCATCTCATACCCAAAAGCTAGGACCCCAGGACCTAAAATATCCCTCTTTTGTATTTTCTTCCTAAGTTGTTAATAAGTTCTTTATTTTATTTATTTAGTTTTTGTTGACCAGATAAGTGCACTAGACAAATTCTGCCTATTTTCAGGCACGACCCGGGGGGAGGGGGATAGAGATGAATGCCAACTGACCTTATAGATTTACTGATGCTTTGATGACCTATTGCTTTCCTGACAAATTCAGTTGGGGGGATGGGTGTGCAACAAGAAATTACGTATGCCAAGATCCCATTTTTGGTTCAGGGTGGGAGCTTTAATTACAGACATGTTTGGAAAGTTAGTAAGTTGCACTGTGTGTTTAACCAGCAAGTCCAGCTAAGCATGCCAGGGTGTACAACTAGTGAGCATGAAAGCCTTGTCTGTGGGGAATTTTTGGTGACACTTGGAGAAAAGCTACATTAGGTGTGATCTTACTTTTACAAGTGTTGTAGAACCTCATACAGTAAAAATTTATTTTTTCTACATGCACTTCAGTTTCACTGCAAGAGCGACCTAGCATAGCTAAACAGAGAAAGGAGCATTCATGCAAGATATCTAACTCCGTTATACAATGATGCATAAAATTCAAACGGGATATCACACAAATGTCATAGTAACACCTAGGGCCTACTGAATCTACAAAGTGGAAGCTCTGGAAGTTTTGGCCCGCTACTCACTTATCAAGGTAGCCATCACCATCTTCTTTGCATGTTTTTTTCGTTTCTTCTTTTTCATTTTTATTACTCAACTCTGCTGCCGATTCTTTGTAAAACTAGTAAACACGAAATTGTAGTCATTGAACTGAGCAAACTGGCGATCAAGATGCTTGAATACTTCAATCTTCTGGATGGAGGAAAATGCAGTACGACATTTGGAGCTCTGATTAACAAAGAGGGTAGTCACAAATTTTCCTGGCTTGAAAATTTCCACAACTTTCCTGATCAATTCATCATGGTCTGTTTGAGCAATGTTGGTTTCAAAACTAACGTAGGAGAATTCTGGCTCTAGAGTAATGTGAATTGTCCAGTAAGTCCCATCATATTTCATTGCATTCATTGAATAGCCACATGGACTGAACAATGCTGCATCAATGACTGAACCTGGTATCAGGTCACGAATTCCACTCGTACAAGTGACATCTTTTGCAGTAACACTGTTTTTCATGTAGAACTGGTTCATAACTGCTGGATCAAGTTCACGCATCAGGATTTCCAGAGTTTGATCTGGGTGCTTGATTTTGGAGTTTTCTGAGATGTCCAATGTGTACAGGTACCAACAATCAGAATGCATACGTCCCGTGCAATAAGCTGCTCCATTTGGAAATATCTCATTCAAGAATTCCACCTCCTCCTGAAAATTCCTGTGAGAGTACTCTTGTTGGGATGGCTTCATAAAATGTTTCCGAGAATAAAAGAAATTCTCAATTGTATCAAACCCAGCATATTCCCTAGCAAGCTCTAACAGGGGAACCAGTGCTTGCAGTAAGGGGTTGGTACCACATGTCTTCAAAATGAAACATCGCCTAGAGACAAACATGCTACTCTCACTGAGTATATATTTTTTATTTATTTATTTATTTAAGAATCAGTTTACAACCTTTGAGCCAGAGGCTCGTTTCCAAACGTACTTCATCACATAAAGACATACATTGTGTTTTTGGTTACATAGCAAAGATTTGCACAACAATAGGTGTTCAACAGAGGCGCCACGTCACATTGTGGTCAGACAAATACAGTTGGGTACAGGGTACATGTAATTGATAACAGGTGTAACACAAGTTGGTATCAAGTGAGCAATCCTGGTGGTAAAACACTGAAACAGCTGGCACTGGCCAGGTTAAACATAGGCATGGTGTACAGGGAGGTGGTGGAGGGGATGGTTAGGTGGAGAGCTGCCCGGGGGGCATTGTCAAGAGAAGCAGAGGTGGAGGCTATGTTCAGAGACAGGAGCAGTTACAAGTGCTGAAGATGTGGTTCTGAAGTGTGGTTTTGAACTTGGAGATGGTGATGGCATTGGTGACGGTGGCAGGGAGAGCGTTAAACCAGGTTGGGACTCTATAGCAGAAGGACCTCTGGCCATGGCTGGTTCTTGATCTGGGGACCTTTAGAGTGGTCTTGTAGGAAGACCATGTTGCAATCATGGGAGGCTCTGGTGGATGGATGCCGTTACCCCAGAGGGCCAGTAGGGGTTTTAGTGAGGAGACAGGTTTGGTATCGGACCCATTCATCCAGAGGTAAGCAGGTTAGTGTCGACATACAGCTGACAGGTGTGTGTGAGCCTGGGGCACCAGTAATCAATCTGCATGCTTTATTCAGGTTAGGTGAATTTTGTTCAGTGCAGTGGTGTCCGGCCGCACCATATACTGGTAGACCATAGTCTACAAGGGACAGAACGGATGAAGTAACTGCAGCTAGCCGGGAGAGCATTTGGGAAGGCAGGTTTCTATGTGGGAGAATAGGATGCTGCCGTGTGTTAGTGGTGGATGTTAGGGAAGGCCGATGTGGTTGTGAAATGTGAGGGCTGAATCAAGGTAACCCTGGTATTTGTAGGAGCAGACTTGTTCCAGTGGCTGCTTGGTACTGGAAGGATATGGAGTGGGTGGCTGCTAGCTTTGTTTTGGGGGTGGGAAAAGAGCATAGATTTGGTTTTCTTAAGATTGATGGCGGTCTGCGCTCATAAACCAAGCCTCAGCACTGTTGAAAGACTGCTGTAGGGAGTCCTGTAGGGATATGGGATTGCGTGTGGGTGGCAAAAGAGACAGCGTCGTCTGCATACAGTAGAATTTTGCCAGGGCATCACTGGGCAGGTGTTCAGATACAGAGAGAAGAGAAGGGGCCCAGGATGGAGCCTTGGGGGACCCTAGAGAGAATGAACGGGTATCGAGAGTGTGCCATTAATTTTACACACTGAGACTGGAGTGTCAAGATAGCTGCGCACCATGCCAGGGGGCCAGCCGAGACCAGTGTGGCAGAGTGCATTCAGCAGAAGTGGATGGGAGACAGTGTCGAAAGCCTTTGAGAGGTCAATGAACACTGCACCAGCTAGGGAGCTGGCATCAGGAGGAGTGTAGAGTTGGAGAATTCAATAAGGGCGGTGCTGGTACTGTGACCCGCACGGAAGCCATGTTGCTCTGGGCATAAAATGTTATGCTTAGCCAGATAATCAGTGATTTGAATGGCCACCACTTTCTCCAGGGCTTTAGAGAGGGGAGGGAGGATGGAGATTGGCCGGTAGTTGTTGGCCAATGACCTGTCACCCCCTTTATGAATAGGTGTGATAATGGCTGTTTTCCAAGCTGTGGGGAATTGTCCCAGGCAGAGTGACTGGTTAATTAGGCTTGTGAGTGGTGCAAGGACTTCATCTAGCACCAGCCTGAGGATGCTGGGGTCCAGTGAGTCACTGCCGGGATTGTTGCCATTGAGAGCTTTGATTAGGATGGGTCTGGCTTCCGGTGGAAATCTTTCTTAGGAGGAAGCTGGGGTGCTGGAGGACAGGGGAGGTTGGCTGGGGAGGGTCAAAGAAATTACTAGGGAGGACTGAGCTAAGGTCAGTGAAAGTGGTGTTGAACCAGTTAGCTATGGTGGCAGGCTCGGTGGAGGTGGTGCCATCTAGTGAGCTGGGATGGGGCAGGGGAGCAAGCATTACCATTGAGTTGCTTAATATTATCTCAGAAGGTCCGGGCTGAGCCCAGGAGGAGGTAAGGAGGCCTGTAATGGTCTGCCTTGGCTTTCCTGATGGCCCATGAGCACTTATTCCGGGCTGCATTGTAGGCTTGCCTATCGGACAGACGACCTGTTTCAGTGGCAAGGTGCCAGAGGTTATCCCGGTTTCTAAGTAATTGTAGGAGGGCCGGACTAACCCAGGGTGCGTTCTGTTTTTTGGACCGGATTTTGGTTAAGGGTGCAAAGAGCTCACAGGCCATGTTGAAGGTGTGAGTGAAGAAGGTGAGGGCAGTGTCAATGTTGGTTGCATGCTGAATGGGGGACCAATCTATCTGGGTGAGGAGTACTTTAAGTTTCTTCAGCCCACCAGGGCGGAGGCGCCTGCGGAGGGTGTTCTGGGCTTTGGGTTTGGGATTGGGGCTACAGTGGAATAGGATGAGGGGTGGTCACTCAGGGGTCTGGGAGGACCTGGATGTTTTGGATTTTATGGGATCGTTAGTTATAATAACATCCAGAAGGGTGCTGGTACCACTCTTAGGTTAAGTCTTGTGGGCTGGGTGACGAGTTGCGTCAGATCTTGGGCGGCAAATGAGTCTCTGGTCGCAGATGAGGAGGTGCTGAGCCAATTTACATTGAGGTCCCCCACTAGGATTTGTTCTGCCTTATGGTGGAGGGTGGCCAGGTAATCCGTTAAAGATACCAGGGCTGGGTGCTGGTTCTTTGGGGGAACGTAGGCTGTGGTGAGATAGAGAGGGCTCCTAGAGGGGTCTGGGGTGAGTCTGCGGGTAAGGGCCTGGGCCCCATTTATGAGGGCAGGGGTGGGGAGTGCGTGTCCAGGTATTGTGTCCCTGGTGTAGATTGCACAGCCTCCCCCTCGTTTGCCTATTCGGTCCTCCCGGTATAAGGTATAGCCTGGGAGGGAGACAAATGAGTCAGGAGTTGATTTGGACAGCCAGGTTTCAACCAGGGCTATGATGTCTGGTTGGTGAGCCAAGGCCCAGCACTGTAGGGCGTCAAATTTCTTCAGCAGGCTGCATATATTCATGGAGGCTACTTGATGACCAGTGGGCTGAGGGGTGGATGGGAGGGGCAGGGCCTGGGTTGGGATGTATGTTCCCTGTTAGGAGTAGAAGGAGGAGAAGTGCTCTGGTCAGAGGGAGGCAGATGGAGAGTTTACGCCGGGAGCGATAGAATGAGGAATGGGGTTTGGTTGCACAAGGGGTGGGTAGGGTAGCACAGGCAGAGAAGGCCTGAGTGATCAGAAGTGCAAGGGGGCTGTGGGGGGAGGACAGGTGATGTCTGGAAGGGGGGTGAGGTGGAGAGGAGCATATGGGATGTGTGGAGGAGGAGGGAGGGGTAGGAGCAGTGGTAAAGGAGGAGGGGAGGACAGGAGGGTAGGTAGGAACACTGGAGTAGTGAGGCTGAGGGTTAATAGGGACACTAGGGTATGTGGAAGGCAAAGGGAGGAGGAGGAGGAGAAGAGATAGACTGGCGAGCAGGGGATGCATGTGCATAGTTGGGAAGGCTGGTGGAGCTGAAGTGAGGAAAGAATGGGGGGACTAGGATGAAAGAGGGGAGATAGTAGTGAGAGATCACCTCTGAGTCTAGTTGCTGCTATGGTGTAGTTGTAGTGTATGTGCCTGAAATGCACAAAGCACCAGGCTCAAGTCCTGACCAGGGCAGCAAGAGAGAGCCAGACCAGTGGCTGTAGCAGCAGGGAGCTGGATTCAAGGTTTGCAGAAGCACTTAGATAACACTTTAGTTGTGTCACAGGGTTAGTGCGTTCTTTATAGTTTTGAGATCCTGCAGTAGAAAATAGACAGGTGTTCTAGGTGAGTGGCGGAACTGTGGACTGTGGAAAAACAGGTGCAGGGTTCAAATCCTGCAAGACAGCAAGGAAGAAGAGGTAAACTTATATTTTGGCAGGTTGGGGGGGTAAGTGATTAAAAGGCTTAGAAAGTAGTAATAAAATAGGTAGGCAATGTGGTGCAGAGGTAGAGCAGCTGACTCTGACTGCAAGGGTATTGGGTTTGAACACAGCTCAGGGACAGAGTGTAGAAAGGCTCAATTTTTTAATTCAGAAAAGGAGGGAGTGAGGAAGGGTTAAGAGTATGAAAATAGAGGAAGTTGTTGGCTTGGTTCATTGCCTTAGAGGATAGTCAGTAGAATTTAGAGAGAAGGGTACCAGGTTTGATATCTAGCAGGTGCTTAGAGATAGGTTGAAGGAGGAGTGCAGAAAGTAGGTGGTAGAAGGATTCAAAGGGAACTGCAGTGACCTCTAGTGGGACAGCTGTGAAATGGTAGCTAGAAGGGGTATAGAGTTGAGAGAGCAGCTAGAGTGGAAAGTGCAGTGATCCCTAGTGGTTGGTGTCTATAACCTGCAAATGGGAAAGTGGACACTTAGTCATGTGTCACATCATGTGACGCCAACCCTGGGTGGGAAATGCCTCACAACAGTCAGGCTGTAGTGCAGGACACTTTACCTCTTACAGGCTCTGGCAATCCCCCGAATTCAGGCTCCGCTGCTGGGCTGAGTTCTGCAGGGAGTGGGCTGCTTCAGGGCCTCTTACGGGCTCTGGCAATCCCCCAGATTCAGGCTGGGCTGAGTATATAAGCTTCCTGCTTGTCAGTCTTTGTCACACTTATGATCAAACAATGCACGTTCTCCAAAAGTTTGTCCCACTCAAACCTCAGTACATCGTGTAGATCTCTCGATCCTTTCCTCTTGTCCTGTCGGGCGAACCACACCTCCAGCAGCTTCTCAGTCTCTTTGAAGAAGTGTGCACCATCCTCTCCCATTGTGATTCAACAAATACGAACAACGACAGAAAATGTGCTTTAACTTGGTCTTTCTCTTATAGCTTATATTATTTATAATTTATAACCTTAAAGTGTTTTTCTTTAGGTTTTGGTACAGTTCTGGTTCCCTTCCCCTTTTACAGAGAATATAACTTACAGTGGGAGCAATCCTACTTCCCAGAACTGCCAAAGCCACTGAGTGCCCACTGCAGCCCCACCCAGAAAACTGCATTTTGATGACACGAAGTAGGGAAGGGGCTGCAGAGCTATAGAAAGCATTATAATGCTATCGGAGCAGCCTCCCCAGGACCTTAAACAGATAGTCCCACTCCACTCTGTCAAAGGCTTTCTTGGCAGTACCTTCACCAGCACTTTGATATCACTGTTCAATAGGGAGATTGGCCTGTAAGCAGAGCACAGTGTGGGATCCTTCCCTTCCTTATGTGTAAGGGTGATAGTGACCAAACTGTAAGTGGGCGGCAACTCCTCCCCCCAGCTTCCTGAAACATGTGCAGCATGTGTGTCCACAGTGTATCACCTAAGAATCTACAACATTCAACAGGGAGCCCATCAGGGCCCACCGCTTTGCCACCAGTGAGGCCGAGAGCGGCCCTCTTAATCTCTTCCACCATCAGCGAACTATTTAAAGCCTCCCTTTGCACCTCTGAGAGATCAGTCAGCTTCAACTGGCCCAGAAATTCTTCCGCTGTGGTCTCTTGATTCATAGTGACCTCGTTTTGTACAATTTAGTATACAAAAATCAACAAAATGCTTCTTTATTTAGTTAACCTCTGCAGTCAATTTATCCACCCCATCCCTAACTGCTGAGATCCAATTAGGTTTACCCCTCCACCTCACCAACCTTGCCAATAAGGGACTGGGCTTATTGCCCCATTCAAACACTTTCTGGTTAGCATAAATAAGTGCTTTGTTTACAGTACCAGTTAACTCCCTGTTAACCCTAGCTATTTTAAGCTCCTTCAAGGTATTATCTTGGGGATCATAAAAGGCCACCAACTTGAGGTTCTTGGCAGTCTCCTCAAGCCGCTGCAACCTTCCAACTTCTGCTTACACAGAGATGCCATAAAGGCTATCACTGCACCTCTCATATATGCCTTTCCTGCCTCACACAGAACCATTTTAGATGGAGCCGACAGGGCACTAGTGGTTAAATAATACTCCCAGCTATCCACCAAGAACTCTACAAATTTTTGATTAGTTAACATATACAGTACATGGGAAATCTCCATCCCTTAGTCATTGTTCTGGCACCCCCTAGATTCAGCATCACTAACACCTAGGCCTGGTCAAAGACCGAGACTGGGCAAAGGGACATGGCACACAGTCATCTATACCAGCCCCTTGATATCATTATGTACAGTAGTCAATACATGACAAAATATGATGAGGGTTAGAGAAACAAGTGAATTCCCTAGCCCCTAGGTTGGCCTCACTCCATGCATCTACCATATCTAATTCAGAAAGTCCTAGTCCCCATCTTTCCACTGCGTGATCTTGCCTAGAGTCAGAAGCACAGCCATCTAGGTGTGGGTCGAGTACGCAATTAAGGGAAAGAGGAAAGGGGAAACTGTTTAACCAGGAAAGGCACACTAAGCTGAAGCTTGTTTCCAGGTGCGACCTGGGAGCATGAGGAAGTTAAGTGACTTGCTCAGAGTCACACAGTAAGCAAGTGGGGGCTGTGGGTTTCAAATCCAGGTCTTCAGGTTTGCAGCTCAGAGCCCTAAACCACTGCACTATACTGCAATTAAAATCCCCAAGGATTAATCCTGGAAATTGCTCCCTTTGTAATAGAGCTAGAAGCTGATCAGAAAAGACAGGGTCTCTCTCTGCTGGGGCATAAATGTTACTGAAGGTAAGCTGATCAGAAAACAAAGGGTCTCTGCTGGGGCATTGATGTTACTGTAGGTAATAGGCTCCCCCTGAAGGGTTCCACTGACAAAAACATACTTCCCATTAGTGGCATCTGCCACCACCCTCTCCTTAACAAATGGTACCCTTTTGTGAAGAAAAATTGCAACCCCTCTCCTATGCCCATTAAAGAAAGAAGAATAACATTGGCCATCTCTGACCAGCTTATTAGGGCCTATTTACAAAAGTGCGGAAGCGTTACACACGTAGTGTATGCAGGGCCCATAGAGTGATACGCACAACAGGCTCATATGGGACTTGCTCATGGCATGCACCAATGGTGTGTATGGACATGTGCAGACATGGCCAGCGAACATGCGTGCAGTAAAAGATCCACGCACGCGTAGGGGCGTGGTTATGGAGGTGATCCATGTATCCTGCTGCACACGTATGTACAAAGCAACATATGTCGGATTGCCGTGGACATACGCAGGTGTCGGCCTATGCGGTGCCGAGGCAGGCATAACACCTGTGAGTATTCCTGGTGCCAAAGGCCAGCACCCGTCTGCACGTGTGGGGTCTGCAGCACAAGGGCAGGGCTCCCAGAACCACTGAGAGTCCTGTACATGACAGGAAAATGGAGCCAATAATAGGGAAACTGGTCCCATACAGTAGCAGTGGTAAAACACGAAACCAGAGCTATGTGGCCTCCATAGGAAGTAATGTAATCTACAGGGCAACACAGACAAACTGACCTGGTGTTACAAGGACAATACCAAAGCAAATGTGAGCACAGCAAAGGCCATGATGCTGTGGCATGACACTACGGATGACTGGATTGACGGCCATCAGTAGGGCCCACATCACATGCAGTACACGTGCGGCATGGCCCAGGGACCAAACAGGGGACATTCAAAATCCCACAAAGCTGCTGCGATACAAAACAGATGAGCCGGTGCTTTAAACTTGGGCAGCCAGCCCAATAACTAAGCCAAAGTCACAGTAAAAGCACTTGAGTAAGAAAAAACACAAAATAACTGCAAAAATGCCAAAATGAATTAACTGCTAGGATAGAACACCAACCTAGCAGTTAATAAATGTTGCCATTTTTGCAGTCATTTTGTGTTTTTTCTTACTCGAGTGCTTTTACTGTGACTTTTACCAAACAGGGGAGCAGGTCAGCAGCTCAGTGGTGACACAGTGTCAGCCCCTCCACAACAACACAGTATAAACAGTGACCAATGCAAGTCACGGCTGTCATGTACATTGGTCCAACGCTGCGACCGCACCACAGATAATGGAACAACAACGCCCACAGACCACAACAGGAGAACAGCAGCAACACAGGCCCCCCCTCTCCCAAACACACACACACACACACACACACACACACACACAGACACACACATAGGCCCAGTGGGCACATGTGGTGCGTGTGCATGCCCAATGGCAGGCTGTGTACTGGAGCACCACAAGACAGATCCATAAAGCAACGGTGTGCACCACAGAAAGGCCCACCCACAGAACGATTCCCATACAGAACATAAATGGCACACAAGGGGTACACGTGAACATGTCCATGACCAGCACACCTGAACTATGTAAATGACCCGTCACGGCATGAACTGTGACAGGTGGACCACAGCATGCAGAGGTGGCATGCGCACACAGTCGAATGCTATCAGACTCCACACAAAAACTGCATGCCAAGCACTGCCACCCCAGACAGGAGCCATGCAAAACAGGGCCAGTGACACAGGATATGGAAAAATAGAATCGTATTTATTCATTATCTGAACAAAACACTCAAAGGCGGGGACGGGAATAGGGACAGGGAACGCAACATGGGGAACTGGTATGAAGTGGGTGTGGCATGCTAGGAATCATCAGACAAGTCTGAGGTGTCATAATTGGCTGGGGAGGGTGGTGGTGTCCAAGAAGTCACACTCCACCAGGACAATACGTCACACAGGACCTCTGTACCCCTGAAATGAGAAGAAGAAACAGGGGCCACATGTCAGAGACAGAGAGAGAGAGAGAGACACACACATGCAAAAATACCCCACCCACATAAGCATGCACACTGCACAACACCCACCTGCGATGGTTCCTGGATGGCCCAGAGGTACTTGTTCAATTCCTGGCATACTAGGGCATGTTGGGTGCATGTCAGGTAGTCCGGCGTGTCTGGGGGCCACCGCTTATTTCTCCGTCGATGGGCTATGACCTGGTCAAGGACACCCTTCCCCAGCTCCACCTTCTCAAAGACCATCTTTAATGGTTCTCCTGGCAGAGCCTGTAACACACAGCAGAATGGCACACCTCAGCAGGACAACCAAACAGTGGGACACACACAACAACACATAGGTGAACAAATACCTACTGACAGTTTCTGCACCACCTCCCAGACATTCCCCACCTGGAGTGCATCCTGGTACGTAGTTGTGGACACCTGTATGAGATGTCTAGGTAGGCTACATTCCAGGGGCTTATTGGAATGAGCAGCTGTTGCACGTGCCATCATTGCTACTGCAGAGTGGAGACCTGACACGTGCTAATGGCAGCACAGACTTATAGACAGCATGCCCACCACACGTGATGTGCTCCACCCCTTAAAAGGCACATGTCCTTATCCAGCGACCGTGAATGACACCGCGCGTGACAAGGACTGTGCCATGGGAGACAGAAGTAGCCAGTGGAGGAACAGTGTCTGACACAAGATGTGCCCTGGTGCATTGCTGAACGTCCTGCTGATTAAGGACATGTTGGACAGGCAGCATTGGGCACGGCACCACCGACACCCATGCATGTTCCGTGACAGATTGTAGGCACACATGCTGGGGGACACTGAATGCCTCCAGTGATTCTGTGTGGACCATGCCACGCTGCAATACATATGTGGGCTTGTGGATGACCAGGTTCAGCCACGGACACACAGGTCACGGGCCCTGACCGTGGATACGAAAGTCATGTTTGCCCTACAGTACTATGCTACAGGGTCATTTCAGAGGGTGATGGGTGACATCACAGGTGTCAGCCAGTCATCTGTATCCTAGGCACTGCACGATGTGACAGATGCCCTTGTGAGCCACATGGGCGAGCACATCTGGTTCCCCACGGCACCCAGGGAGGTGAGGACAGGGGTGCAGGGATTCCACGATGCCTTCGGAATTCCCAACATGGTTGGTGCTATCGACTGCACCTATGTAGTGATCCTAGCACCACCGGTGGATGAGGACACATATAGGAACTGCAAGGGCTTCCACAGTGTGAACTGCCAGGTTGTGTGCGATGCCAAGGGCATGCTGACCAATGTCTATGCCAAGTACCCTGGGTCATGCCACAACTCATACATATTTGACAACAGTGCCCTGAAACAGCACCTTGCATCACTGGGTGAGGATTCAGAGCAGCTACTAGGTTTGTATGGCTGTGGTGTGCCATGTCTACATTGTGCCCTGTGTGCACCATGTCCATACTGATGCTGTACATGTATTCCCCTACAGGTGACAGTGGTTATCCTGTACGGATATACCTCCTGATACCCTACCTGGCACCACAGCACCCAGCAGAGGATGTCTACAACCATGCCCACGCAAGGGCCAGAAACATCATGGAATGCACATTTGGCATCCAGAAGATGCGGTTCCACTGCCTAGACCACATGGGTGGGACAATGATATTCCCCCTGGGAAGGTGTGCAGAGTCTTCACTGTGTGTGCCATGCTGCACAACATATGTGAGCAATGCAGGCTGCCCATGCCCCCTGATGATCCACAACCACCCCCATAGACAACAGGACATCCGGCAGGACAATCAAGCAGTGCATCACCAAAGGGTTGCCGTAGGCCACAGGTGACACCATGACATGCCACTGCCTGAGTGTTTGGCCATGCATGCGGTCCAGCATCATGTGGCACATGGCACTTTTGGACAATAGACTGTACTGCCAGGGGTGCAATAATGATGCTATTCCGCTGAGCGGCCCTGTTTCCACATCCCATGACCAATGTGTATTGGTGGACACGTGTGCCATGTCGGTCGTACATGTGTACCTGTCGGTGTCACCTATGGTGGCATCCACTGTGTGGCTCCCCTTCCATCACATCACTGCCCATAAGCCACGCAGTGACATGGTGGCTCAGGATATGCTGGGGACAGATGGGCACACATGTGATGGTACAGCACGGTTGCTATGTCACTTCCATAGACTGGTGACCGTGCCTTGCAGTGGCATGGCTGTCTGTTGAAACCACTGTGCATTGCATGGGGGGCAGTGGGGCCTTCTGGTGGCTGGGCAGAGTGTGTGTCTGGGACACTGTCCTACACCTGTGCTGTCTGTGTATGGTGCTGTGCTGTCTGTGTTGCCTGTTGAGTGGTGCTATCCTTGTGGTCGTGTGCATCTGCTGTGTGTTTGTGTGGTGGTTCTGGGTGTCAGTGTGCTGTGTTACTATGCATGTAGTGGGTGTCCGTGCACATGGGATTTATACACCATGACCTTCATGGGTACAGCCGGTGTTGCCTCTGCCCCGTCCCCATCGAATGGCTGTTGCACTGGCCAATGGGAGTGGGCAACCCTGTGAGCAGTGCAGACCCACATGCACAGTCATGCTAAGGAGTCCTGCAGGCATGTTATTGGGCAGGTACTCTTCAGCTGTGTCAGGCTGTGTATCCCTGTGCCCATCACCATCAGTAGCTGTGTTGTTGCCTGCATGCCCCCCTGTTCTGGCAGCTGCGACTGGTTGCATCTATGTCTGTTGCTCCCCCAGGTGTGCGGCAATGGCCATGAGTGCGTCAGCAAGTCTCTCCTTGGCACGGATGCTGGTGGTGATTTTGGTGACTATCCTCACCTGCTCCTGCACACCAGCCTCAAGTGCACCTGCTATCTGCTCCTGTATATGGACTCCAGCAGCCAGTTCCATAACCACCTCCTCCTGTGACCTTGCTGCACCAGACATGACGTCCATCAGATGCTCCAGGGCCTGCATGTGCTCCCTTGTCACTTGCAATCTCTCCTGCTCCAGCCTCTGGAGGTCAGGGTAGTATGTTGTCAGGGAACTGCAGGTCATTGTCCAGCCTGATAGTCTAACTGGTGGAGGGCCAGCTGATGTTCTGGGTTGTGGGTCCAGGGACTGCCGTAGTGTGCCTTGTGACTCCATGGCCTCCATCACTGTGGCACCTGTGCCGTGCTGCTCCTGACTACTGTGGCCATCATCAGGAGTTGCCTGGGTGCTCTGGTTATCATCCGTCACTGAGGCCTCCATTGCCTGGCTGTCCATTGGTGTTGCTGGGCATATGTCCATGTCCTCAGGGTGTCTATCTGTGTTCCCATGCTGGCGCACTGCAGGGTCTCTTTGGTCCTGTCCCACTCCATGCCCATTGCATGGTGTGACACTGCTCCCACGGCCGGTGGGGTATCCAGCTGTGTGTCACCTGTTGGAGAGGGGGGTGAATGCTTTTAGTCATTGAGGCATGTGTGTCCATGGTGGATTGTACTTTCCTGATATACCAGTACCTACTGTCCCTGTGTCCACCCACGTTGGTCCAGTGCTGTAGCCGCAGGAGCCTTCCCCAGGGCTGTCTTCATTGTGCACTGTTGGTGGAGGGGACACTGTCAGTATGCACAGTGATGCAACAGTCTCATGGTCATCCCGCTGTCTGCTGACACTACTCTCACCTGGCATGCTGTTGATGCTGTCCAGCTCCCCATCTGTCACCTTATCACTGATGATGTCGCCCACCATCTTCTCAATGGGTGTCAGCGGTGGTTTCGGGTTGGGAGGGAGGCACCGCCAGTGGTGGCCTGGGACTGGCGTGCATTGCTTATCTTTTTCTTCACTTGGGATTGGAGGTCCTGCCACTTGTGCTTGATGGCAGTAAGCGTGCGAGCCTCTGGTCCTGCAGCGCTGACCTCCATCTGTATGTAGAGCCATATCCTGGACTTGGTCTCAGCAGAGCTGGACAGGGCCTTGTGTCCATACAGCACATCATAATATTGTTGTATGTCACTGACCAGTACCGCCACCTGTGCCTCGTTGAAGTTCACCAACTGTGGGCACTGGCCTCTGCCCCATCCTGCCTGCCAGTCACCCACTGCGGCAGCTGCAGTTGGTGCTGAACCAGGCTCTTGCCATCTTTCCCCTGCTGTGTGGGTTCGCGCATGTGCCACTTCCATCCCTCCTGCATGCCTCATCTTCCTACACCTGCATAGCTGTTCCGCACCTCCTCATAAGGCAGGGTCATGGGACGGGGTTCAGTTCTTGCACAGGCTGTGCCCTATTTGTCCATGCCCCTGCCCTCCCTGCATCTTACATGCCTGTTCATGCATGCCGTGTATTCTTCCATCTCTGCACGCCATGTAGCTGCATGACCTTCCTCACACTGGTTTCGTGCATATCTTGCGCACCTTCGTGAATAGGGCCCATTATGCTCAACCGGCATAAGATGTGTCTCTTGAAGCATGGCCACCTTCACATCGCACCGCTTAAGCACTGTGTAAATCTTTCTACTCTTAATAGGGGGCGAAATACCTTGTACATTCCAGGAACAAATAGACAATCTGGTCATAATTCAAGTAAAAGACACAGGAAGAGCCCTGGGGGAGGGGACCCACCCCCCAACCAAGGACAGACCCAAGGCCTCCCAAAGCAGGACTGCTTATCCTGAAGGAAAAATTCCCAGTCCCCATATCCGGTATTAAAGAGCTGCATGTCTCCTGTGTGTCAGGTGCAGTCAAGAAAACAGTAAATAACACAAAAACTATTAACTATCCAAACAAGGCAGACAACAAAGAACCAATTCTGCACAGCATACCAACATAAGCCTGACGTTATCCTCACAAAATTATCAGTACAATCACTACTAAAGTGCCCCACTGTATCTGCCAGCACAAAAGGCAGTCCCCCAATGAATAGGGAGTCACCTCCTGTCACGTACAGACCCCAGTAGGGATACATTTAAATCTAAAAGCAAACCCTGTGAAGATACAGCCCCTCCCATCACTCCGCCCCATTCAAAACTACTGATTGTCTGATTGCAAAGCCATTCAGCCATAACCAACAACAGTCTTAACCCGAGCTCAGTGGCAGTATCTGTAGAGATGTACCCACAGATCAACCTCCCTACTGATTTCTTAGTAGCCCAAATTACAGTAAACACCTGCCTCTTGCGGAGCTGCAGAAAACTTGAGACCCTCATCAAGGTTAGGAGTTAGTGTGGCCCAGGGTAAAACCCGGAAACTGGCTTCTCATGCTGATTTCTTCAGACAGTCAGCTCCTTCAAGTATCTTGGAGTAGTCCTCGGAGGGTCATTGAACTTTGACCACCATATCTAGCTCACTACTAAATCTGTTAATACCAGAATTGTCATTGCATACAGGACAAGCCATTTCCTCACTCCTTCAACTAGACTGGCTATTGCCCATGGCATCCTTCTTCCTGCACTCACGTATGGTGTTGTCGCATATGTAAATGCTACAAATGCCACTCTCAAGAAATGGGATACAGCATACAATAATATCTGTTGCTTTGCACCATCGTCCCCTTACCTAAAGTATCACAGCCAGCTTTACTACGATCTCATCTGGCTCTCCCCTTCAGCTCACCGTCTCCTCGCTCTGGGGTCTCTGACAGACAACATTATCAGGTCAAATATCCCAATCACACTTGCCTCCATGCTGCCCCTTCAAACATCCTCATATTGACTACGGTCCACCGTTAGATACATGCTTCAAGTGCCAAGAGCTAAAACTACCAAGGGTTCTGATGCTTTCTCCATCATAGCTCCTAACTACTAGAACTCTGCTGCTGGATGTCCGTAATGTGCCTAGTTATGCACTTTTCAAAAAGCGGTATTGGTCCTTTCTTACAAATTGTGCATCCTGTACCTGCTTCAAACCTCCCTAAACCTCTCGCCTCTGTCACCTTCATCCCCTGTTCCTTAGACCCCCCCCACCTAAGCTCATTGGGACTATTGTCTCCTGTGCCTCTCACGATCTCGCTACTGGTCACCCCCTTCCTCCCCTCATCTTGTCTACTTGCCCTTCCTATGCTAGTCCTCTGACTGGGTTTAGGACACTATCACTGTAGTCTGTTGACATCCTGTTTTTCAGTCATGTTAGGCACTATATATCTTTTCACTTAGCTTGACTTATCAGGTATTTTGCCTTTTGCTTTTAGCATACCTTGATTTTTTTGCTTCTGCATAATCTGTAATTTTTTTTTGCTTCTGCTTATTCTGTAAACATTTCATCCACTATTATTGCTGTGACCTTGTATTCTGTACTGTATTCAAAGCTCTTGTCCATTGTTATGTGTTCATCTTGTAACCTCCCGGGTAGGGCCTGAAAATAGTCACTCTTGTGTCTAGTGCCCTTACCCGGTCAACAAAAACTAAATAAATACATAAATAAATAAACCCGCCGCAGTTCACCCCCCCCAGACCACACCAGACATTGCGGAACCCCCTGATGCCACCTCTACCCTTCTTCACTCACAACCCCTTCTAAAGGTCCTTACCTCCCTCCCAGGTATGCACCTTTTGTCACAACTGATGGCACAGTTAGAATACCTGAGGAAGTTGCGCACTTAGCCGGGCAGGCAGGCAGGCAGAGCATCTATAGCCACCCCAATGCAAAACTTGCACTCTGTCAGCCATCGGAACCATTCACTCACGTGCTGCCATATTAGCAAAAAGTATGTCCCATGTAAGTTTAAGTATCCAACAGGGTTTTGGTGACTCATCTTGGAATGACAGTGAAAGCATTTAGTCCATCCATGCCTTGCCTAATAATAGCCTGCGACTTGCAAGCCCTGTCAGCAAAAAGGACTGCAGTACTATCTTGCTTGAGCGAGACCCCATCAGTGGAATCCCACGATGGAACATGTTTTGAGATCATTAGCAGAAAATAATGATAGGCCTCCACCAGTGCATACTCCGTACCTCTAAGTGGGTGATGCAGTAATGTTACAAGCTCACAGGCCCTTTCCACCTCCCAGGAATTTCCCATCACACCCCGTACTGCACCAAAGACTATGGCAGCCGCAGCAAACACCCCCATATCCCCACAGATCTCACTCTCCGTCCACCAGCCCCAAACCAGCACTTGCCCAATTAGATCCATACAAATAATTTCAGTATGGGAAGGAAAGCAGCAGGAGAGCATAATAGTATTAACATCAGGCGGGAAGTGTATGCCAGCTATGACAAAAATTATAATTGTGTGAGGGATGATTATAAAGCCCTCCCATTGTGATAATCCACATCCTGCTAACCACATTGCTAATGACAAGCTGATATACCTCTCAGCCCAAGGAGGAATATGTCAGTGGGGTCCCACAGTAGAAACTGTTTCAATGGTACCAGCAAAATATGTTAATCGGCCTCCACCGACATGCCCCCCCCCAACAGCGACATGGGCAACACAGTGATGTCGCAATTTTCTGTGTAAAGTCAGTCTCCTCCCAGCCATTTCCTAATACACTTTATGTTAGCTCAGTAAAATACAGAAGCCGCAGCAGTTTAATTCATAGCCCCTCAGTACCCACCCCCTACCCACCAGTTCCAGCAAGTACTTGCCCTGCAGTTCTACAGTAGAAGAATTCACAGCAAAGCAGCAGGCAGCATGAGTGGAATGTTCATTTAGCAGCGAGTGGGAGAGGAGAGGCACGTTGTATACCCTGTAAGCAGCTTCACCATTCAGTATATTAACTTGCTGCTGTGTTTCCGCCAGTTCTCAAGCATTCTAGAAGGTTTCGCAAAAAAAGCTGTCCCACCATCAGTCACTCCCAACATTTAACCCCCCCCCCCCCCAAGAAATCAGTGCCTTGTTTGGCAAAAAATTTACAGGAAGTGCCACGGGGGAAGTGACATCATGCCTCCCAGGTCTCAATCCAGTCCAGGAAAATCAGTAGCAGAACTGAAGTTCACAGAAGACTAGTCCAGCTCCTCAGTGAGTATTCTTTCTGTCCCAATCTTCAATGAACCTTTGCACCTTCTCCACCTCATCAAAGGAGTAAGTGGCTCCCTCTATTTTTATGTGAACGACAGCAGGGTAAGCAAAGATAAACTCCACTTTTCTTTCCCTCAGGGCATCCAAGACCACTGCAAAAGCCCACCTCTTCTTTTGAAGGCGTGAAAAATCCTGGCTGATATACAGACGGTGTCCCTCATACACCCATTTTTTTTTTTTGCTCGGTATGCACTGAGGATCGCCTATCAGTCGGAGAAATGGTGCAGGTGAAAAATGATCTGCCGAGGTGGCTGGGTCACCAGGGCTCTGTGCATCCTCTCTACCTTAAGTTCTGCACCTTTAACTTGCAAACCCAATCAGCACAAAATTTGTGGACACTGTCTCCCTCTTTGCCTTCAGGAAGATTGCAGAGTCTGAGATTAGATCGCGGGTGGTAATTTTCTTCATATTCCAGTTGCTCCATGAAGGCTGTCACCTCCTTCTCTAGGTGCGCAATCTTCTCTAGCAGGCCACCATGCCGGTCCTCTAAATCAGATATTCAGCGCTCTGCTTCATTGAGCCATTTTGCATGTCCCATAGCTTGGCTAGTCAGATCTGCATGTTTTTTGGTCAGCACATCTAGCTTCGGCATGAGGGCTGCCAAAACGTGGTCTGAGACAGTGCGGCCTAGAGCTGACATTTCGGCCGCTGACAATCTGACCATATCTGGGCCCATAGCTAGTGTCCCACCTTGCTGTTTCTTGCTTTGTTTTGAGCCATTTGTCTGCGATTTGGAGCCATTTTTCACTAAGAACTCGTCCATCATAGCTTTGGATATAATTGCTCTTGATTGTGGGCAGAAAATGTAAACAAAGCAGTCAGATTAATGTTGATTTTAATAATAGAGACGTGGAACTCAGGGATTCTGCATGCATATCACCATACCACTAGCTGCTCATTAGCACCCCCCCCCCCAAAATGTTTAAAATCCCATCTGAAGGTGGTTCATTTGTGCGACTGTGGAAACAAGTTTCGGAGCAGATATGAAAAATGACACCTGTTATGTTCTAACACAAGGGATATGTTGTACATTAAGGAATAAAATCTACAAGAAATGAAGTTATGAGTAGATGTTGGAACAACTTGTTTTCTCATAACTTATTTGGTTTTTCACATTTTACCCCAAATTTTCAATCAATCAATCAATCAATCAAATCTTTATTTATTCAGGCGATCATCATTGAGCAAGGCTCATTTACAAGATGGACCTGATAAGGTCAAGGTTCGAGTTGATGCACAGCAATTACATCACATACTTATGAGACAGTTATACATGCAGAAGAAAGGAAAATGTTATTTATAACACAATAATATACAGAGAATTCACATGTTAAAGCTTGGCTAAGAGAAAGTTAAACTAACATCTACAATATGTACAGTACATATATATCTCAATGAGGATCATGACAGTCACTCAGATAATGAGTACAAGGATGCTGAAGGGAATATTGGGTGCCATATACTGGTGGTGTCTGACTGGAAGGAATGCCATATGTGATTGGAATATGGTTTTGTGGGATGACTATTCTATCTCTAGCGATAGCAGCTGCATTTCTCTGTGAAGAAGGCTGTACAGTGCTGCTTGAAGGATGTAAATGGAATGATAATGGACAGTTTAAGGGATTTTTGTAGGGTGTTCCATGCTATGGCTAGAATAGCTGATTGCTGCCCTCCCTATTTTAGGTGTTGACTTTTGGGCAATTTGAGCAGGATGATATTTATTTGCTTCTTAGGGCATAGGAGCTAGGAGTGGTCAGGTTGAAGCAGTCCAGGATATAGCTAGGGAGTTTTTTTGATAAAGCTCTGTAGATCCATAGAGCTGCATTTCTGCTCCTCCTGACATGAAAGGAAACCCATCCAGTTGCGTCATAGAGAGAACAATGGTGAGTATTATATGGCAGGTCTGTAATGAACCTTATTGCT
The DNA here is from genome assembly GCA_016271365.2 of Neoceratodus forsteri. Taxonomy (NCBI): domain Eukaryota; kingdom Metazoa; phylum Chordata; order Ceratodontiformes; family Ceratodontidae; genus Neoceratodus; species Neoceratodus forsteri. Next base: position 292,830,483 of record CM028134.1, read on the forward strand.
CTATGATATAAGGTATCCAACTTTTGAAGGTAGGGAGTGGGGCAGTGACTATAGAGGAAGTCTGCATAGTCAATGACTGATAGAAAGATGGCCTGGACTAATCTCATCTTTGAATCTCTATTAAGGAAGGGTTTTAATCTGCAGAGGAGGCCAAGCCTTAGGCAAAGCTTTTTCAGCAGTTGTTCTAGATGGTGAGTAAAGTCAAGTCTGTTGTCAATCCACACACCTAGGTATTTGAAATTTTCAACATACTCCAGATTTTCTCCAAGTATAGTGCATAGCTGGGGGAGATTGATTGAAGAGGATGTGTTGGTGGAGTTTTGGGTTGTGAACATCATTGCTTTGGTTTTCTTTGCATTTAGCAGAAGCTTTTTCTCGAGAAGCTGATGTTGTAACAGGGAGAATTCTGCTTGTAGGATTTCATGAGCAACTTTAGGCGAAGGGTTGCTAACATACAGTACAGTGTCATCAGCAAAGAGATGTACTGAGGACTTGGTAAGGGTTGAATCAATTTTATTTATATAAATGGCAAAAAGGATAGGACCCAGAATAGAGCCTTGGGGGACTCCTCTTGACAGTCGTCTTAATGGGGATAGGTCACCTTCAGCTTTTACCTGCTGTGATCTACCGGAGAGGTAGCATCTGAACCACGTAAGGGAGGATGGATCTAGGCCAATGGAGTGTAGGGATGAGAGTAGCAGTTCATGGTCCACAGTGTCGAATGCTTTGCTCAGGTCCAGGGATACTGCACAGACATTGTTATTTTTATCCAATTCGGTTTGCCAATCATTGATGACCTTGACTAATGCAGTGATAGTGCTATGTTTGGCCCTGAATCCAGATTGAGCTGGATTTAATAGATTAGCATTGTCCAGATATTCCTTAACTGAATACTCACTAATTTCTCCAGCATCTTGGATAACACAGGTAGGATGGAAATGGGCCTGTAGTTATTAAGATCCATAGGGTCCCCTGATTTTAGAAGGGGGACCACTTGGGCTGTCTTCCACAGTGTGGGAATAGAGCCAGAGTTTAGGGAAAGGTTAAAGAGGTGAGTTAGGGGGACTGCAAGCACATGACACGCAATCTTTAGAAAGAATGGGTCCAGAAGATCTGCTCCTGCACTTTTTTTGGTATCCAGATACCATAATAGATCCTCAACTTGTTTCAACAGTATAGGTTTGAAGCTAAAGGAGGAGTCAACTCTGATCACCAGTATAGTGGGAGCTTAATTGATCCCTTAATAGGTTAGCTGGGGAGGAGTCAAAGGCAAGGCCAGCTGTTGTGAAGTGGTTGTTGAATGCATCCAGGATTTCCATTGTGCCACAGTAATGGGGCCATAGTTAGCTACTGTGTAATTGGGTTGGAAGGGGTTGTTAACATCCTGGCCCATCATAACCTTGATGGTGCCCCAAAATCTAGCAGTATTATGGTAGGAGGAGTCGAGCTCGGCCAGGTAGTAGGCAGCCTTTGCATCCCTAACTTTCCTGGTCATTTATTCCTGGCTTTTCTAAAGATCATCCAGTCCATGATATTTTAGTTTTTCTTGCTACTTTCCAAAGTTTATCTCTCCAGCAGTGCAGCTTTGAGGTCAGCTGAAAACCAGCGACAGGATTTGTTTTTATTCGGATACTAGAGATTGGGGCATGGGTGTTTAGGGCATTTATTATAATGCTATTTAGCACCTGCTGAGCTTTTTTACAGAATGTGCAGTTAGAACTTTTGCCAGTGTGGAGAGTAGGCTAGATCATGCAGATATCCTTCAATATTGGTGTTTTCTTGGATCTCCTCATGAGGAATTTTGCAGGATCTGTTTTAATGCTGTTGGATCTTACCCCTGCGATGGGGCAGTGATCACTTATGTCGCATGAGCACTCCAGCATGTGTGAATAGATGTGGTTTACTCACTAGCATGATGTCAAGTAGAGTACTGTTACTACTATTCCTTGCATTTAATCTTGTTGGTTCATTAATTAACTGTGTGAGCCCATAGGTGTCACAGAATGATACCAGAGGTGTAGCTGCCTGGGTGAGCCAGTTGAAATTCAGGTCCCCTATGATAATGACTTCTTCAGTACAGGACTTGACCAGGTTTCCCAGGTGGGATAAGAGCTTGTGTTCAGCAGAGGGGGTCTGTAGCATCCAATTAAATGGAAAGCTGCTGTATTGGGAGAGAGACTTTTAGAGATAGACACTCAAATTCCTTGGGCATAGATGTTGCAGCAGTACAGGATACAACTAAACCAGCTTTTACATATGGCTACTCTGCCTCCCTTATTTGGCGATCAGCTCTGAATAGCTGGTAGTTAGGTAGGTTAACTCCCTGTCCATTGTGGTGGTCTTGAGCCATGTCTCAGTTATCACAAGAAAGTCTGGCAAGGTATGGGCAACCCAGGCTTGTAGCAATGTAAATTGTTTCAACAGACTGCATACATTAATATGCAGGAACCTGAGGCCTTTAGTTGAGGTTAGGTCTGATGGAGAGTGATACTTTAAGAGGTCCAGGGTTGATTCCACATTACCAATACAGAGCAATAGGAAGATCAGTAATTTATAAGGGCTGCCAGTGACAGGGAGAGGGGCTGTCTTTGGTCCTCCTTTTTTATTCCGTTGCCACTCTTTGTTTTGGGTGCTCCCTGTGGATTTAAGGTAGTGTGTCGGGATACCAATTAGCAGATTGATGACTAGGCTTAGTGGGGATCTATATACCCAGCAGTGGGGCCTTAGCTGTGACATATATGTGGTGATATGTGTAACTTTATGGTGATTGTACCACTGTAGTCGATGCAGCAATGGAAAGGCATATGTGAGGGTTTGGGTGTCAGCCATGGGGGATGTTCCAGAGAAACTAGTCGGGTTGACCACTTTAGATTGTATAATAGGGTCATCTTCATTGTGGAACCCTATGGCTGATAGTGACAGGAGTATCAGTAGCAAGCTCCCCATTCTGAGGGGGATATTGATAGTTGGCAGTAGGGAGTAGCGAAGTTGCTGATTGGTTGGATCAGCAAGCTGGTGTAACTCTCTGTTGGTTTAGAGAAAAGTGCTGTGTGCCGGGAAGAGATTTTGGCGGGAAGATGCCTATAAATTAACACACAAGAAGGGGGAAGGGCGGATGGGCAAAAATTGTGCAGCTTTCGACTGCTCCCTCGCTGTTCCTCCGGCCTTGTGGTTCCTAAGTTTGGCTAGGTGCGTCACGACCCCTGTGGCGCTGAAGCCCCGCGCCAGCTGGTTGCTGTGGGCTGAAGGAAGCAGGCTGGAGAGAGACAGAGGAGGGTGCAGCACTAAAAGGCAGTAGCAAGCCTTTTCTGAGCGTCACTGACCAAATCTGCACTACAAAGGACTGTTGGGGGGGTCCTGTAGCCTCAGCGCCTGGCCCACCTTATATATTCAGACAAGGAGCTGCAATTACTTTAAAGAGCAGTAAACGGTAGTTTCCTTACAATACAATAGTGGATAACAGCACTTTTTGATGATTTACACATATAAAACTAGAAGGAGAGTGGCGCCTCAGCATCTGGCCCACTGCTGCTAACAGAGTCCAGCAGAATTCAACAGACTCAACAGCAGTTGCCCTCTATAGATGTCTCACCAGAGTGGAAGCAGCTGTTCTGGGAAACTTGCAGTAAAACACCAGGGGAAGAGTAAAAGACAAAAAGAAAAATAAATTTTCAAGTCCCACACAGATTTCAGCAATGCAAACTGAGCCAGTGTAAGTCAATTGGGCAGGAGAGCCAATCGGCTGCTGTGCCTGGTGGAGCCCTTGCTTACCGATTGGCTGCGCCTTTCCCGACTGCTCCCTCGCTGTTCCTCCCGGCCTTGTGGTTCCCAAGTTCGGCTAGGTGCTGCCGACCGCCCGCTGGTGGAGCGAAGCCCCGGCGCTCAGCTGGTTGCTGTGGGCTGAAGGAAGCAGGCTGGAGGCTTTCAACATAATCTTTTTATGACAACTGCTTCTGTGCATGACAGGTGTCATTTATAAAACAATGGGTGAAACGTCATTTTGCTCCACAAGTGTAAAACACAGTTTGGGTAAGATTTGAGAAATGACAGCTGTCACATTCATGACATGGTGTGAAAAAAATGGCTATGTTGAAAAGTTGGGGTTAAAATATTGAAAATTACCACAGTTACGAGCGTGTGTTGAAAAATTGCAATGTAGAATTGTAACTTTGCTGTTTTCTCATATTTTTACTCCAAGTTTTCAACACAGCATTCTTATGACCCCACAAAGTCCTCTTATGAGCCCACCTCATGAACAAGGGCAGAAAACATTTTCAAATCCTGCCCAAAAGATGATTTTGCACCACAAGTTCAAAAACACATTTTGGCCAGGATTTGAACAAACATTTGTCAATGCCGAATGTTTGCTTGCTGGCATTGGCATTGGTGGTGTAGGAGTTACAGAGCTGCATAATAGGAATGGCAGTGAAGTATTGAACTGAAGCCAACCCCATCACCACCCTGCAGATAGTGACAGGCATTGGGGTGTATCTTTGGGTCATCAGGCATAACTGCCACGCCATTTCACCACACCCTACCCTGCAGACACCGACAAGTGTCACGGTGTGCCTTGGGGTCTTTGGCCCTTATATGCACCCCCATTCCATCAGGAAATATTGTGATATGGGTGCAGTATAGGAGAATGGGGTGAACTTTGGGGCTGAAGACTCCAAGGCACACCTCGATGCCTCTCAGTGGCTGCAGGGTGTTGGTGGGGGTGGAATGGTATGAGCATTGCAGGTGACAATCCCAAGTCACAGCCCTGATGCCTGTCATTCTCTACAAGGTGGGGTGTTATAGTCAGAAACCCTAACGCCTCAGGCATTCATTGGTATTTTCACTCCAAATTTTCAACATGGTTTTTTTGTGACCCCCACCTCATGAACAGTGGCAATATCAGTTTGTTAGCCGGAAGCTGCTTTTGCACATCGACTACGGCATTTGTCACCACAGGTGCAAAAACACATTCTGAACAGGATGTGAAAAATGACAGCTGTACTGTTCATGGGGAGGTGTAAAAAATGGCAATGTTGAAAATCTGCAGTGAAAATATTAAAAAAACTGGTGAAGTCACGATCGTGCGTAGAAACTGTGCAACGTGCACCCGTAATGTAATTAGCTTGGGAATTGTTTACAGCAGATTGCCAACACAGGCATTTTGGGACCTCTGGTCATGAACAGTGTCACTGTGATTTTCTTTATCTGTCCCGAAAAATGATTTCCCACAGCGACCACGCATTTCTGTGCTGAAAGTGTGAAAACACATTTCAGCCATGTTGTGAAAAATGACAGCTGTACTGTTCATAAGGAAGTGTGGAAAAATGCCACTGGTGAAAATCTGGACTGAAAATATTACAAATTCATGAACTTATGAGGGTGTGTGGAAACTGCGCAATGCTCGCTCGTAACACAGTCATTTTTAGGAATTTTTTCACCAAATTTTCAAAATAGCCATTTTAAGATCTCTGCTCATGAACAGTGTCACTGTGATTTTCTTAATGTGTCCCATACATTGATTTCGCACACCGACTGCGCCATTGTGCGCTACATGGGCAGCAACATGTTTTGGGCGAGATGTGAAAATGACAGCTGTACTGCTCATAAGGAGGTGTGGTAAATGGCACTGTTGAAAATCTGGAGTGAAAATATTGAAAATCTCAGAACTTATGGCGCGAGATCAGCACACAACAAACGTCAGAAACAGTCATTTTTGGGAATTTTTTCACCAAATTTTAACATAGCCATTTTAACACCTCTGCTCATGAACAGTATGACTGTGATTTTCTTAATGTGTCCCATACATTGAGTTCGCACACTGACTGCGCCATTATGCACTACTTGAGTGGAAACACATTTTGGGTGAGAAGTGATAAATGTCAGCTCTACTGCTCATAAGAAGGTGTGATAAAATGGCAATGTTGAAAGTCTGGAGTGAAAATATTGAAAATTCGTGAACTTACGAATGTGTGTAGGAACAGCGCAATGCATGCTCATAAAATAGTCATTTTTGGGAATTTTTTCACCAAATTTTTAACATAGCCATTTTAACACCTCTGCTCATGAACAGTGTCACTGTGATTTTCTTAATGTGTCCCGAACATTGATTTTGCACACCAACTGCTCCATTCTGCGCTACATGCGCGGAAACACATTTTGGGTGAGATGTGAACAATGACAGCTGTACTACTCATAAGGAAGTGTGTTCAAATGGCAATGCTGAAAATCCAGAGTGAAAATATTGAAAATTCGCGAACCTACCAGCGTGCGTAGGAACAGCACAACACATGCTTGTAAAACAGTTATTTTTAGGATTTTTTTCACCAAATTTTCAACATAGACTTTTTGAGAGCCCGCCTTATGAACACTGGCACTGTCATTTCGTTAATTGATCCCAAAAGATGATTTCGTGCAGTGACCGCAAAATCACCCTTCGGGCCCGATTAACGCCATGACAGTGACAGAATTCATGAGGAAGGGTCCCAAAAACCCCTTGTTGAAAATTTGGTGCCAAAATTCCACAAAATGCCTGAGATATGCAGCAAAGTTGAAAAAACCCTATTCATTGCATTATACAGCTTACCGGCATTTCCTCAGTTCGTGGTCGGCTTTGAAGAGTGCAGACGTGTTCCTGGTCCACGAAGATCATCGCGCCCGAGCTCGGAGGTAAGTATGGGGTGAGGTGGGGAGGCAGGATGCGCAGAGGGGTGGCGCGGGTGAGGAGGCAGAGGGAGACCTAGGGACCGTTTTGTGTTTCAGGTTTTGTTTTTAATTCGACGGGACGCTTGTCATGTGGATGGCTCCCAGCATGGCAATTACACAACGCAGGACATTTGCCACACTGGGGTGGGCTCCCAGCATGGCAGCTGGAAAGCTTTGGGGGGCAGTGGAGCCAACGGGGATTGGGCACCCCTGTTGGCCATTCCGACTGTTGCCACGCTGGGGTGGGCTCCCAGCATGGCACTCGGTAATCTCTTGGGGGGGACTGTTGAGCCGACTGGGGACTGGGCACCCCAGTTGGCCAAACACATTGTTGCCATGCTGTGGTGGGCTCCCACCGTGGCACCTGGAAGACTGTTTGGGGGAGGGGGGGAGAGCACTTCAGTGAGCACTTCCCTTATCTGATCGTGCTCACTGGAGCAGCTCTCTCCCTTTCAACTGTAAGCCACTGCATTCTCGAGTGCTGTCATAGACAGCTGCAGCATGCATTGGGCAACTGTGGCCGCTCCTGCAAACACACAGAGGGAATTGGAAGAGGGGGTGCCACACCTCCAGAAACTGGGATGATGGCACTATGTTTCTTGCACATGCGTGCAAGCAAACATGAAAATGACAGCTGTCACATTCATGAGGTACTGTGAAGAAATGGCTATGTTGAAAATTTGGGGTCAAAATATTGAAAATTTCCAAAGTTATTAGCCTGCATTTGTAAATTTCAATGTAGGCTCATTAATATTTTTACCCCACAGTTTCATCATAGCCTCCTTATGACCCCACCTCATGAACAAGGGTGGAGAAAAGTTTCAACTCCTGCCTGAAAGATTATTTCCCGCAGCAACCATGGAATCACCTTTTGGGAGAGATTTGCCTAATTTCACTGCCTTTGTTCATGAGGTGGGGTCCCCCAAAAAGGCATGCTGAAAATTTGGGGCAAAAATATTAAAAGATGACCAAATTATGCCGCTAAGTTCAACCCCCCCCCATTGACATACATTGAACTGCACACCTAATTTCCTCAGCTCACAGTCCGGTGTTGAAGAGTGAAGATGTGTCTGTGTCCCAGAGAGGATTACAGTGTTGGACCCCCGGTGGGTAAGTAAGGGTTTGGAGGGTGTGTGTGGGGTGGTGGGTGTTGAGTGGGAGGGTAAGGTGGGGGAACAGTAATGAAGCAACAGACATTGATGGACAGTTTTCTTTCTTACAGGCTTTTTTTTGTATTATTTCATTATGCTCCCCCAAGCCCTCGGCTGACCATTCCTTCAGGCAGCCCAGGGCCCCACTGCCAGTCCCCATCACCATTCTGCCACCCTCAGTACTGCCGCGGCCTGGTTGACCCTACGTATCCCTTTGCTGGGGGGGGCCCTCCCAGGGCATGGGAACCAGGAGAGGAAACTTGCTGGGAAGAGGCTTCCTTCTATGCTGGACACATGGCGAAGGTCGGCGTGGACACTTCCAGGCTTCGTGGTGAGTGGGGACCAGCTGCCATCATCCATCTGGCTGAGCGACAGCATTTTCCCACTTTTCACACCAACCTACCCCCCCTCCATGTAGTGGCCCAACCGTGGTGGTGTCCTGTTGAGGGGGTTATATATATATATATATATATATATATATATATATAATCATATAGAATACCTTTATGATAACTGGGGAGCGTTTTTTCCCATAGGGAAGCCGGGTTATAATTCACCGTTATAACCCATGGGATATAATGGTGAACATGCTCCTGGTTTCCCTAACTCTGTGTACATTTTTGTTATGAAACAGAGTGCACACACAGTCTCTCCCCAATCTGTGCAGCGTCACCAGGACGTACCTTGGGACAGGTCTGTAGCACTTTTGATGTTTTTCCTTTCTCGTTTAAAAATGTGACAGCCCCAGAAGCTCCAGGCAGTACTTCTTTTTACTGTATGCTCGGAGGAGGGAGTAAAAACAGCACTTCCTGCCCCACCACTGCACCTCAAGTAATAACACAAAAAAACACAACAAGAGAGGTGAGAGACGGGGACCTGTAATGCTGTTAAAACAGCGAGGAATTAAATTTGGACGATGGGGCTTTAAACACCATCACTACCACGACACAAATGCTGCTTAAATGATTTCAGCAGCTGCACCATCTACTGCTGGTACCAATTTCTGTAACTGCTGTGAAGTGTTTTCAAGGCGAGAAAATGCTCTCCAGCAATTATATAAAACAATATATGGGGGATGGGGGAGTGAAAAACTTGAATTTAATGCACAAACTTGGGGTGGGATCTACATAAACCCCTGCATTAAACTCTCATTATGCACTGCCCCCATATATTATTCTATATGTTCTTACATGAGATCACTGACATTATGGGATGAAAGGTTTGAAGAGCTCCTTATATCACATGAAATATCCAGGAAACCATCAAGTATCAGGCTGGTAATTCCATCTTGGAATTCTTTGGGTGACATCACAAAACACAATAGCTTTGTTCGTGGTTCATGAGGTCACCAGAATCCCTTTATGGAATAATAACCTTGTAACTAATGGTTTCTTATCTATTATAAGACGGGTGGAAAATGTCTTTGGCTACATATGTTCCAAGACCAATATGTTTATTCTCCATGAAGGCACAGCTGGAAAAAGTTCAGGCACTGGAGTTTTGAATTTAGGTAAATCACATAAAGAATTCATGAGCCATTTCATTCATCCTTGGTTGCCATCATAAACATAGCTGCAACCTTTACTCACTGAAAACCTTCAACTAGGTCCTAAAAAGTAAAACTCCCTTATATTTACAAAAATGAATTAATTTATTAATTGTTCTTGCCTCTATTTATCCCCTCCTCTCACACATAAACAAATAAAAAAAAAATACTGTTCACAGTTTTAATTTCTGGTGCTTCTTTGGTGACCATGAAAAATCTCTCTATCCTATCCTTACCAGTTTGTCAGTGAAACCTCTGCTGCTTACCCTGTCAGTTGAAGCCATGGCTCTATAGGAGGTCTTTTGTTGTGTGTCTTTGTGTTTTTGTGTGTGGTGTCTGTGAAGGGGTTATGGGATAACAGATGGACCAGACACCGAACTTCAGGTTCAACACACAATCTCTGTGTGATGTTTATTCAAAATACAAGAAATAAGCTTCTGCAGTGCCATATTCCTTGTTCAGTACATCAGTTTGTAGCAACAGACTATGAATGCCCTTACTCTGCACTTAGCCAGCACCTACTGACACTGATCTCTGATCCAAATCACCAGCTGAGATGTACCCATAACCCTTATGCAGGCCTCATTTGCTTACGTAGTAGGGGCCCAAAATGAAGAAAAACAAAACAAGCTATAAACAAAGAACCTCAATGCAAAATCACTGAAAGAACAGTTACCCCAAAGGGCATTGGTAACAAATCAAGTTTCAAAGACATGTAACCCCTTGTTACCCGAGGTTACTAGAATCCCAGTAAGACCTAGTGGTAGGCAGGGAAGGCAGCTTGTGAAACTCCAGTTAAATGGGTTTCACACTGTCTCACTCTGTTCTCAGTCTCAGCTGAGACTGAGAGATGACATCACCAATAGAACTGTCGCAGCTGCATAAGTCACATTGGAATCTGCAGCAGAGGGAGTGAGATAGAATGTTGGGAGTTTTCAAAGTCAGTCTCCTGCTTGCCCTCAAGCAGGGAGGGAGTTCCTGTTTACCTTCTGAAGAGAGGGAGTCATTGTCCAGTGTTCAAGTGGTGGAGACCGCTGTCCGGGTCTCAGTGCCCCTCCCTCCGGGGGGGAGTAAAGGAAGTAAAGCATCCCCATGTAGATTCCAGGGGCAATCCCCTAATTTCTGCAGAAGAAAGAAAGCTGCCTTTTACAGTTTCGGTTTGTGCTTCAAAAGTGGAAAGAGTTGTACTTCGCCTGTGGGGCACCTGCAACAAAAGGGTGAGTGTTTGCTCTAATATGAGAGGGCAAACAATGTGTTTCTTCAGCCTGGGAAATGTGAAGAAATCTGGGATTTGAACTACTATTTGGGAGGCCTATAGTACTAGGACAAACAAATGGAGTAGTGTCAAAAGCTAAAGTGCTGTGTGAATTCAAGTAATATTGTAGAGGGGGTGCGACAGTTCATCCACCGTTTAATCTACATTTCGAAGGTTCAGTTTGTCCAGAGAAATAGCCAGGTATGGGCTGTCGGAGCTGGAGGTGGGAACACCCCCATCTTTAATAACCAGGTCCACCTCTACACATTTCTGCTGTGATGATTGCTACTTGCCTCATAAGCGCTGGCCAGTGATGAGGGAAGTACCCAGACGTGGCCCAAATGGGAAAATCTCTCTAGGGGTCGAGACTCTAAGTGGTGTGGGAGCCACAACAAGTAAAATGGGTTCATTCTTCCAGTGGACCGGTCAGTCAAGTGGCCGGCAGGGGAGCCGGGCCAGTCGGGCTGTGTACCCAAAGCGTGTGCAAGTCCGGGCTGTGTGCCTGGTGGGTCCAGAGCCTGAAAACAGTAGAAATGGTTCATTCTTGAAGTGGACCGCCTTGTAGTCTCTAAGCTGCATTATCAGTAAACGTAGCCCCATGGGGGTCCATCAATGCTTTGTTGTGTTCAGCTAGTTGTGAATAAAAGCCACACTGAAAAATTCCATTCCTGGTTCTGGACATTACAGTTATTGCTTCCTGTGTTCGGATTTACTTGGGTGCCCCTGTGCAGAGTAGCCAAACCTAGGTCCCCTTGTGCCAGGTAACCTCATCCTCCCTGAACCCAGGTCCCCACCAGGTATTGCTGCCAGAGCCAACAGCATGCCACCTGTCGTTTTGGCAAAAAGGCAGGGGTGAGGGGTTACAGACATACATCATCATACATACTTCCATAATGCAATGCATCATGGGATATATGCAAATCACCATTACATTTAGACTTTTTCAGTTTACATTAATTTCAAAGCATTTTAAACAGCACAACTAGCTTAATTTCTATAATAGACACCTAGTACTTTTTACCATTATCAAAACACCAAGTACCATGGTATTTTAAATATTTACAGGTTTCATAAACATAAGGTATATACATTAAGGTATTTTATAACATAGTGCTATTACATACTAAATCCAAAAACAATAAACACAACCTATTTTACATACATCTGGAGGTCACCACAATAACCTTCCTGTACTAGGACCTGAGAGGGAAAAGGAAAATTAAAGAAAGTAAAGAAAATGGGGACAGCCATCCGTACGGGTGTGGTCTATAGACCACCAGCCCAGGAGGAAGAAACAGATAGGGAGCTGATGCTAGCCATCCAAAGGATGGCAGACAAGGGTGAGGTAGTACTGGTTGGAGACTTCAATATTCCAGACTTGGACTGGAGCATCCAAGCAGCAGCATCAACTAGGAGCAGATTTATCCTGGACTCCCTTCAGGGTGCCTTCCTCAAGCAACTGGTCATGGAACCAACTCGCAGAAGACAATACTGACCTTGTGCTCACAAACAGGGACAGTGTGATGGGGTAACAGTGGGGAGCACCTGGGGAACAGTGACCATAGTCATTGTGGTTTGAAATCACAGAAAGAGCAGAACCAAACCACACAAAAACAAGTATCCTGGATTTTGGGGGGAGACTGTGGGAAAATGGGAGATACTTGAAAGTGGCATTAAGGGAATGGGACAGGAATCAGGGGTTGAGGAACAGTGGGCAGTATTTAACATGGGGATTACAAGAACAGCAGAATTATGCATTAAGCAGGTTAGCAAGAGGAAAAGGAAAAGGAAGAGGAGACCATTATGGTTTTCCAAAGAGGTAGCAAAGAAAGTGAAAGCCAAAAAGATTGCATTCAGGCAATACAAAAAGACACAGGTAGAAGGGGATACGGAGAAGTACCAGGAGAGGCAAAGTGAGGCAGGGAGGTCAGTAAGGGAAGCCAAAGCTCAGACAGAAGAACACATTGCAAAATCAGTGGGTAGAGGGGACAAAACCTTTTACAGGTACATAAGTGAAAAAAGAAAGGCAAAGGGTGGATAGTGAGACTGAAGGGGAGGATGGGGCGTGGAGGATGACAACAGTAAAGCTGACATATTGAACAGGTATTTCTGCTCAGTCTTTACTGAGGAAGAGGAGGGTAATGGGTCTGAAGGAGTACAAGGGTGAGAATGGTGCAGAAATGGACACAAGTCCCTTTACACGAGAAAGGGTCCGAAGGAACTGGAAGCAAAAAGAGTTGATAAAAAATGGGGCCAGATGGGTGCACCCCAGGGTCCTTAAAGAACTAAGAGGTGGTGGCTGAACCTCTGGCTATCCTGTTTAGCCAATCACTGGAAACAGGGAGGTACCCAAAGACTGGAGGACAGCAGATGTAGTCCCTTATACAAAAGTGGGAACAAAGAGGAAGCAGGAACTACAGACCAGTCAGCCTCACCTTGGTAGTGGGGAAGATCATGGAAGCACTACTGAAGGAGAGATTGGTGGAACATCTGGTTGTCAATGGACTACAGGACACAAGGCAGCATGGTTTCACCAGGGGGAGGTCATGTCAGACCAACCTCATTGAATTTTTTGACTGGGTGACTAGAGAGGTGGATCGGGGAGGGCAGTGGACATGGCCTATCTTGACTTCAGCAAGGCCTTTGACACTGTGCCACATAGAAGACTATTACACAAACTGGGGAATATGGGTGTGGGCAGGACAGTAATGTGGTGGGTAGGTAACTGGCTGGGTGGCAGGACACAGAGGGTGGTGGTAAATGGCTGTCACTCCACAGAGGGAAGAGTGACCAGTGGGGTACCACAGGATCAGTGCTGGGACCGGTCCTATTCAACATCTTCATCAGTGACATTGCAAGGACCTAGAAGGCAGAATTTCACTGTTCGCTGATGACACAAAGCTCTGTAACAGAGTAGACACACCAGAGGTGTAGACAGAATGAGAAGGGACCTGCAGAAACTTGAAGAATGGTCAGGGGTTTGGCAGTTGAAATTCAATGCAAGGAAGTGCAAGATAATGCATATGGGGCACAAAAACCCTGGCACAATATATCAGTTGGGGGTGAGGATATAGCATGCACCAAGCAGGAAAGGGATCTTGGGGTTATCATCTCTGATGACCTCAAGGTGAGAAACAGTGTGACAAGGCAGCAGGTAAAGCAAATAGGATGCTGGGATGTTTAGGCAGGGCATCACCAGCAGGAAAAGGGAGGTCTAATTCCGCTATACAAGACACTAGTGAGGCCCCACCTGGAGTACAGTGTACAGTTCTGGAGACCATACCTACGTAAGGACATAGACAGGGTAGAGAAGGTTCAGAGGAGGGCAACAAAGATGGTGCATGGTTTGCATCACAAGTCCTATGAAGACAGGTTGAAGGAACTGAATATGTACTCCTGGAGGAGAGGAGGAGAGAGGGATATGATAGAGACATACAAGTATCTTACGGGAGGAACAGGGTGCAGGAATACACTATTTTTAAGCGAAAAAGATGTTCCAGGACTAGAGGGCATGGGATGTAGTTGGAGGGAGGACGTATCAGAGGAAACATGAGGAAGAATTTCTTCACAGAATGGGTGGTGGACAAGTGGAACACCCTGCCAGAGGAAATGGCGGGGGCTGAAACAATCATGGGATTTAAGAATGCATGGGATAGACATAAAGGAATTCTGGAGGTCAGGTGTAAGGGGCAACAGACTTCTAGGAAAACATAAACTGAACTTACGAGCTCAAATGGGCAGACTGGGTGGGCCATAGGCCCTTATCTGCCGACACTGTCTATGTATCTATGTATCTATTTAAAGAGGACACTATAACATAGTCAAGAGAGGGAGAAGGGGGTGCCCACAGGTGGCCAACCTTATGGACTAGAAATAGTAAAGATTAGATTAGGCTTAGAAACAGAAGAACTGTTGCAACAGATTTAAGAAAAGGTCAGTCCTCAAGAGTGGCAGGAGCTCCCGGTCACAGTGTAAATATTCCACTGTAAAATTGATGAGAATTTTAAATTCTTGTATTCCGTGGCATCCATACATTTTGGGTGAATGCTACCTACAGAATGTTAAAGGGGCTAATTTCTGTGGCATAAAGATGCATTTTAAAAATCACAATTAAAAAAATTAACCAAAAACGTTTACTTGTTTTATTTATTTATTTCAAATTCGGATTAATACCTTTGAGCCGGGGGCTCATTTACAAAGGCTCCAAGTCAACAAGGAATACAAGACATTTACAGGTAATGAAACATTGCGGAACAGAAAGAACATCAACTAACAAGTAGTAGTAGTGTGCAGTTACAACACTAAGCAGGGTACGAGTGAGGAGAAACAGGACCACACTTGCAGAGAAACATATTAATGCAGTATGAATTAAGTGCGGTACAGTGTTTAGCAATCATGTTACAGTTCAGATGGGGTGCTCCCATTCTGCAGAAATGTAGTTTTAGCAGCCAAGGTGAGGCTTTGTCAAGGGGAGGTAGTAGCTGTTGGGAGATGGGCAGTTGTGGAACAGGAGGGTGGGAGTGAGAGAGGGTAGTGTTTGATGGGTGCGAGAACGGCTGTCAGAAGCCTTGGGTTAACAGAAACACTGGCAGTCAGATTTGCTGGCAAGAAGCGATCAAAGCCCATTTTTAAAGTGGCCAAGTCTGGGGGAGTTGGCAAGGTCTGCAGGCAGATCATTGAACCATTTAGGCCCACAGTAGGAGAGGGAACTTTGGCCGAGGGTGGTTCATTTGAAGGGAGCAGTTACGACAGCCCTGGAGGCACTCCTTGTGCATTTAGATGGTTGTGCAGGCTCAAAGAGGGCTGAAGTAGCACTAAGCATGGACCCCATCAGGGACTTTTTTGCAAGGAGGCAGGCCTGGTATTGGAGTCTGTGGTGGAGTGGGAGCCAGACAGTTTCCTTGTATAGGTCACACGAGTGAGTCATTTTGTGTACTCCCAGGACCAGGAGGCAGGCCTTGTTGAGGATGGTTTTGACCCTTTTAAGTGCTGTGTCTGTTAATTGTGGACTCATTTTATAATCACAATAAGATATCCCAGCGTGTGTGTGCTGTGGGGTAGCATCACTTCTTAGGTGGTTAATGGCACTTAGCGATGCCTTATGCCTTACAACACACCTGAATTGTGCTGTTATCCCACAACAACAAACACCTTGCAATGTCTTATTGCTTAATTACTCTGTTTGCTGCTCCTTAACAGTGGGTAAAAACATGGATCTGCACAGTTTGTAAAAAAAATAAATAAATAAATAAAATAACATAGCCTGCAATAATCCACAGCAAATCAAGATTTCAAAATCTTTACATACATTCATTTATAACTTACTCCCACTTCAGGAATTAATGCATTTATGCTTTTCTTAAATGCATGTTGGTCTCCCTGCAATGAATTTAAATCTTCTTGTAGAAACATAGAAAAAATTTCAGCAGAAGAAGGCCCTGTAGTTGAAGTATTCTGTCAGATGAGGTTATACAGATACATGCCCCATAACTTGTAGATATCATTGATAGAAGATTCCAGTTGGGGAGTTAATTTTATTTCAGTGTTACTTCTGGATTAAATTACTTTGTAATTAATATTGCTGAGTAGTAATAATGTATTTTATTCATGGTATACAGTACATATGGCTTACCCGTTAAGCAAAGTTTATTTTCACTGGGGTCCTTGGTACAAAATTTTGCAACAGAACATCACTCTTGTCCTACATACATTATTCTGCTCATCTATAACATGTTTCAAACACATCAATACACATATAATATGATGCATACATGGGACAATTATAGATCTTATACATATTGACATTCAAGTTTTATAAAACATACCAATACATAGATACATAGATACATAGACAGTGTCGGCAGATAAGGGCCTATGGCCCACCTAGTCTTCCCATTTGAGCTTGTAAGTTCAGCTTGTTTTCCTAGAAGTCTGTTTCCCCTTACCCCTGCCCTCTAGAATTCCTTTATGTCTATCCTATGCATTCTTAAATCCCGTGATTGTTTCAGCCCCCACCACTTCCTCTGGCAGGGTGTTCCACTTGTACACCACCGTTCTGTGAAGAAATTCTTCTCATGTTTCCTCTGAATCGTCCTCCTCCAACTTCATCCCATGCCCTCTAGTCCTGAAACATCTTTTCACTTAAAAATAGTGTTTTCCTGCACCCTGTTCCTCCTGTAAGATACTTGTATGTCTCTATCATATCCCTCTCTCCTCCTCTCCTCCAGGGAGTACATGTTCAGTTCCTTCAACTTGTCTTCATAGGACTTGTGATGCAACCCATGCACCATCTTTGTTGCCCTCCTCGGAACCTTCTACCCTGTCTATGTCCTTACGTAGGTATGGTCTCCAGAACTGTACACTGTACTCCAGGTGGGGCCTCACTAGTGTCTTGTATAGCGGAATTATGACCTCCTTTTCCTGCTGGTGATGCCCCTGCCTATACATCCCAGCATCCTATTTGCTTTACCTGATGCCTTGTCACACTGTTTCCCTCATTTGAGGTCATCAGAGATGACAACCCCAAGATCCCTTTCCTGCTTGGTGCATGCTATATCCTCACCCCCAACTGATATATTGTGCCAGGGTTTTGTGCCCCATATGCATTATCTTGCACCTTTGCATTGAATTTCAACTGCCAAACCCTTGACCATTCTTCAAGTTTCTGCAGGTCCCTCTCATTCTGTTTACACCCTCTGGTGTGTCTACTCTGTTACAGAACTTTGTGTCATCAGCGAACAGTGAAATTCTGCCTTCTAGATCCTGTGCAATGTCACTGATGAAGATGTTGAATAGGACCGGTCCTGCACTGATCCCTGTGGTACCCCACTGGTTACTCTTCCCTCTGTGGAGTGACAGCCATTTACCACCACCCTCTGTGTCCTGCCACCCAGCCAGTTACCTACCCACCACACTACTGTCCTGCCCACACCCATATTCCCCAGTTTGTGTAATAGTCTTCTATGTGGCACAGTGTCAAAGGCCTTGCTGAAGTCCAGATAGGCCATGTCCACTGCCCTCCCCTGATCCACCTCCCAAGTCACCCAGTCAAAAAATTCAATGAGGTTGGTCTGACATGACCTCCCCCTGGTGAAACCATGCTGCCTTGGGTCCTGTAGTCCATTGACAACCAGATGTTCCACCAATCTCTCCTTCAGTAGTGCTTCCATGATCTTTCCCACTACCGAGGTGAGGCTGACTGGTCTGTAGTTCCCTGCTTCCTCTTTGTTCCCACTTTGTATAAGGGGACTACATCTGCTGTCCTCCAGTCTTTGGGTACCTCCTGTTTCCAGTGATTGGCTAAACAGGATAGCCAGAGGTTCAGCCACCACCTCTCTTAGTTCTTTAAGGACCCTGGGTGCACCCCATCTGGCCCCATTGCTTTATCAGCTCTTATTACTTCCAGTTCCTTCAGGACCCTTTCTCGTAAAGGGACTTGTGTCCATTTCTGCACCATTCTCACCCTTGTACCCTTCAGACCCATTACCCCCTCTTCCTTAGTAAAGACTGAGCAGAAATACCTGTTCAATATGTCATCTTTATTGTTGTCATCCTCCACGCGGCTCCCATCCTCCCCTTCAGTCTCACTATCCCTCCCTTTGTCTTTCTTTTTTCACTTATGTACCTGTAAAAGGTTTTGTCCCCTTTACCCACTGATTTTGCAATGTGTTCTTCTGTCTGAGCTTTGGCTTCCTACTGACTTCCCTGCCTCCCTTTGTTTCTCCTGGTACTTCTCCCTATCCCTTCTGCCTGTGTCTTTTGTATTGCCTGAATGCAATCTTTTCGGCTTTCACTTTCTTTGCTACCTCTTTGAAAACCATAATGGTCTCCTCTTCCTTTTCCTCTAACCTGTTAATGCATAATTCTGTTGTTCTTATAATCCCCATTTTAAATACTGCCCACTGTTCCTCAACCCCTGATTCCTGTCCCATTCCCCTTAATGCCTCTTTCAAGTATCTCCCCATTTTCCCAAAGTCTGCCCCCCTAAAATCCAGGATACGTGTTTTTATGTGGTTTGGTTCTGCTCTTTCTGTGATTTCAAACCACAATGACTGGTGGTCACTGTTACCCAGGTGCTCCCCCACTGTTACCCCCATCACACTGTCCCTGTTTGTGAGCACAAGGTCCAGTATTGCCTTCTGCCGAGTTGGTTCCATGACCAGTTGCTTGAGGAAGGCTCCTGAAGGGAGTCCAGGATAAATCTGCTCCTAGTTGATGCTGCTGCTGGGATGCTCCAGTCCACGCCTGGTATATTGAAGTCTCCAACCAGTACTACTCACTTTGTCTGCCATCCTTGGATGGCTAGCATCAGCTCCTATCTGTTTCTTCCTCCTGGGCTGGTGGTCTATAGACCACACCTGTGTGATGGCTGGCCCCATTTTCCTTTCCAGCTTAACCCACAGTATCTCTCCCCATTTTGTTCCTCCTGGATCTGTGTGGCCCTTATGTCATTTTTCACATACAGTGCCACTCCTCCTCCTTCCTGCCTGCTCTGTCTCTTCTGAATATGTTGTAGCCAGGTATGGCCATCTCCCAGTCATGGTTATCATTACACCAGGTTTCAGTGATGGCCACAATGTCCAGGTCTGACTGTACCATGACAGCCTCCAGATCTTCCATCTTGTTACTAAGGCTCCTGGCATTTGCACACATGGCTTTCCATGATTTGACCTCCTAGACTGCTTCACTGTTCTACTCCAGCCCCTTCCTTGGTTGTCATTTATCCCTGGTTCTCCTTGCTGTTTGCCCTTCTGCTGAATTTTGCCCCTTTCTGCTTATCCACCTTTTGACACTAATTCCATCTTTTGCACACTGCTTTGCAGAGATAGCCACCCTCTGGTTCACTGGTTCCACTACTAGCTGTGGGGTGCAAGTAGGTACCGCCTTGCTGGCCTGCCACCCCTTTGCTAGTTTAAATGCTTGTCAATGTAGCATTTAAACTTATCATTGAGTGTTGATTCCTCCAGGATGGATGCAGGCCGTCAGGCTTGAACAAACCTCCATCCCTCCAGGTGGGTCCCCAGTCACCAATGAATCCAAACCCTTCCTCACAGCACCAGTTCTTCAACCATGAGTTAAAGTTCTTGGTGCATGCACTCTTATGCTCTCCCTTGCCTCTCACAGGTAGTACAGACATATAAATAATTAAGGACAATCTGAATAAAGACATTTAAATATTTAAGAAGGGCTATCTGATGTTAGTGAAAAAAAAAAAAAACACAGTTGTACTGCGAGGAAACTTTGTGTAGGTTTCTTATCCTGCTCTGCTATCACGGCTTTTATCTTGTGCACACTTATTAGTTTGTTTATTGTCCTTAAATTACAGGGGATTGCATTCCAAGATTTTGGGCCTGCACAGGAAGGGCAGCTCTCCCTATGGCAGTTTTCTAAGGGGGGGGGTATTACAAAATTCAATTCCTTGTGCTGACCTTCTTAGTCTGTCTTTAACTTTTCTCTGAGTTAAATTATTTAAGATGTAACCTGGAACCTTGTTTTCATAGCATAAATGCATGAAATTTGCCAGATGCATATTTCTTCTATCAATCAATCTTAGGTAGCCCAGTTCTATGTACAGATAACAATGATGGACCTGATTTTCAAACCGGGATGCAGGGCTTGCAGCCAAGCCCTGTGTCCCCACAAAGTTTGCTGCACCTCTGGCCAAGGGTTTGCCGCAACTTGCGCCTGATTTTATAACCTGGGATGCAAGTTGCTACAGTGCCCTCATTTTATGGCAGCTTGCACCAAAGCTGTGGCTCAAGCCCCTTAAAATGGGTCCCCCACAGATGCAAAGTTAGACCAGGGGGGAGCTGGTCTAACTTTGCTGCAGTGCTGCAAGGGACTTGCGGCAAGCTTCCTTTCAAAATGACACCTGCAGCACAGTTTGACGCAAGTCACCACTTGCGTCAAACTCTCGGCTGCAAGTCCGTGGCTGCGACCTCAAAATTTTTGAAAATTGGGCCTGATGTTGTCTCTGTGCCAAGCCGAGAAAGGACCCTACCAAATACCCCTCTTATTGTTCCATTTCCCTGTTAAAGGTGATAGGAAACAGTTTTTACACCTCTAGATGCCCTCCAGTTGATCTCTATTGGTTACCCAGTATTCTGGTATGTTTTTAACCTTTTTTGTTAAATTAAAATCTAATTGTGTTGCTTTTTTAACTACCCTGAATCCCCCTCTCCTCGGCAGCTGCTGCTCTCTCTTTTCATACTGCCTGAACGTTCTATGACATCACAAACTCCCATTCCAGGCCATTCGGATGAATGGCCTGGAATGGGAGTTACTGATGTCATAGAATGCCTTTGAAATATGAACATTGAGAGCAGTAACTGGTGAGGAGAGTGGAACTCAATGTAGATCTGAGGGCACCTCAAAGCTAGTTTATTTATTTATCAAAATCATCAAAGCATATCAGAATACATAACTGGCATGGAAAAGAAGATGGAAGGGCAGCTAACTATGTAAAAATAATTTCCTATCTCCTTTAAATAATGACTATAAATTACTGATCTCCATTCTTGCATGTCGATCACAAACGATTCTGCCTGGCCTGATACATTAAGACCCGACCGGGTTTATCCCGGGAGGACAGGCCCAGGATAATCTGAAATTAACAATCCATATTATAGATCATATAAACCACACAAAGACACTCTCCCTTCTAATGAGTTTAGATGCCGAAAAGGCATTTGATAAAGTGTCTTGGCCTTTTTTGTCTTGGGTCCTTTCCAGGTTTGGGTTGCCCACGCCTTTTATCTCCAGCTTATTTAAGCTGTTTGATAAACCTATGGGCTATGTTAGACCCAATGGTCATGTCTCTACGGGTTTTCAGTTGAGGAGGGGGATGCAACAGGACTGTCCCCTCTCCCCACTGTTATTCGCCCTTTATATTGAGCCATTGGCCAAAGGTATTTGGCGGAATCCACGAATACAAGGGATCTCTCTGGGAGGGAGGGAAAATAAGTTAGCATTTTATGCGGACGATATCTTGTAGTATCTGACATCTCCTGATGATTTCGTGCCCGCAGTATTTATTTATTCAGTTTTATTTTATTAACTAATTTACTTATTTGAGGCAGTATGGGGCAGTGGGTTAAGGCTCTGAGCTGCAAATCTGGAGACCTGGGTTTGAATCCCATAGCCCCTTAGGTGCATACTGTGTGACCCTGAGCAAGTCACTTAACTTCCTCATGCTCCCAGGTGCACCTGCAAACAAGCTTTCAGCTTAGTGTGTCTCACTTGGTAAAATAATTGGTTAAAAAAATGTATACCCTATTCCAACAAATAGACCAGTTTTCCACTCTTTTTGGTTATACCCTAAAGAGAACTAAAACGGAAGTACTCAACTTGCATTATGTACCTCCTCCAGATCTCTCCCAGAGATTCCCGATGAAATGGGGCCTTGCTAGGATGAGGTATCTGGGTATTAATTTAGGTCTCACAGTAGATCAGTTATTTTAACTTAACTATTGCCCTTTTATTAGTCAGCTGAAGACTGACTTCAAAAGGTGGTCCTTACTACCAGTTTCCCTTGGTGCCCATATTCAGGCGTTGAAAATGAATGCCCTCCCATGCCTCTTATATTGTTTTCAATGTGTTCCCTGCCAGATCTCACAAGATGACTTAGCCAATTGGCAACAACTTTTCTTTTCCTTTGTGTGAGGAAAACTCATCCCAGAGTAAAACGAGCCTTGCTGTTTTTACCAAAGCAACAGGGTAGACTTGCTCTCCCAAATCTTTCAGGATATTGGGTAGCATCCCAAATGAGGGTGGCCATGCTTTGGGGAAACCAACACTATGATTCTCTGTGGAAGAGAATTGATATGTCATTTACATCAGATCCCCCCTTACCAGCACTAATTTTCCGGCTGCAGAGTAATAATGGTTGTGACACATATCTTTCAGGGATAAAGACAGTGTTGAAGGTTGGAGGAGAGGGACTATGAGAGGTAATAACTTCACCTTTGGTTATTTAAATGGTGGGTATTTGACTCAAGTTTTAAGCCCGCCAAACAAGATGGTTGGTTTCAATGCCAAGCTGAATGGGGGATCACCTCTCCATACCAGATGATGTGCAATAACTTGATGATTACATTCGAGGTTGCACAGAGAAGTTTTGGATGGGTCCAGTTGAATATCATGAGATTCTGTCAGTTATGAGACTATATAAATAAACAAAAACATATTGGGGTCTGACCAGGAAGACAGGAGAGTGTCCAAGTGCCTTTCCTGAAAATTTGGTCATCCACACATGGGGAGCAGGCTATCTCGCTTTTG
This sequence comes from Neoceratodus forsteri, assembly GCA_016271365.2. Lineage (NCBI taxonomy): Eukaryota > Metazoa > Chordata > Ceratodontiformes > Ceratodontidae > Neoceratodus > Neoceratodus forsteri. The sequence continues at coordinate 292,853,410 of CM028134.1, forward strand.
TATATTAATTATATTAATGAAGGGCTATCTCATCTTTATACATAAAGCAGAAATGGGAAACAGAGCTTGATATCTCTCTCTCCTTATCACAATGGTTAAAGATCTGGAGATACATTTGGAGCACCTCCTCTTCTCCTACATGGAGGGAATTTTGCTGGAAACTAAGGACCCATTTTTTTCTGGTACTGGTTCAGGTAGCGCACCATAACCCGGAGATTCCCCCTTCTTGCTGGAGGAGCTGTGAAACTCCCCGGGCAACTCAGGCACATATAGTTTGGCAATGTTTTGAACTAACCCCCTTTTGTGACCAAGTGATAGCTAGATTGTAGCGAATGTTTCTTACACAAATACTGATAGGCTAAGGACATTTAGTACTAGGGTTGATCCCGGAAGATTTAATGGGGAAGGAAGAAAATATCTTTGGTCTATACTAGTGGCAGCAACCCTGAAAATTATTACTAAACGATGGCTCCAAAGTACTCCTCCAGAGATCTCAGAATGGTTAGCCATTATATAATATAATATATTCAGAGAATGGAAAGAATAACTTTTAGCGTGGCCCAGAAGGTAGATACATATTTAAATAGGTGGAATAAATGGGACTTGAGTACTACTGAGATAAACATTTCCGTTGTTTAATGAGATAAGCAATATGTGCTCACATGTATGATGGAGGTACTCTTGCTGTGGGGGAAGGATAAACTTCATTGATGTTGTACTTAGGGATATTGCATGACAAAATGGACTAAATGACATTATGATACCCCAGCATCTGGATTTAGGATACTGCTATTGTAGTAGTGCTTCGAGTGTGTTATTTATTTGTCTAGCATGGTTCGTTATGTTTTATTTGTTTTATTTATTTTGAATTTGTATTTTGTACGTAAACAAATTTATTTTCTTCTCTTGGAGACCCTATGTTTTTTATGGATTGGAATCTTTGATTTTCCGATGTTAATGTACTAAAAGTTGACTACGTGTTCCCTTTATTGTTTATATACTTATAGGAAACCAGAATATTGTGTTACAATGATATTCTAATGAAAGAAGTATAAAAAAAGAGAAAATCGGGCCCAATGTGTCCACCGGGGGGGCATCAAGGATAAAGTGGGCGACACCTCCACATAGAGTAAGTCCCCTTAATTGAACACAGATACAATCATGGAGTGCACAATTTGCTTTCATGATTCCCTTGGAAGACATTTTTTTCATCCTGTACAACATCCCAAGCTTTCTTCCAAGGTTAGCCACTGTTTTACCTATGTGAAAGTCCCACATACATTTTTCAACCAACCAAACACCTAAACATTTGTAGGATGTGGTCTGTTCCAAGATTACATTATTCCTTGTAACCACCAACAATGTTTTGTTCGCCATATTCAGCTTACAAGTTCCCTGGAGCAGCATAGTTTGCAATGTTTTAGGATCCAGAACTAGTTCATTTCTAGAAAAGAAGTCCTGAATCTGATCAAATGCGTACTGCGACGGGCCATTGGTACTGAGGGTTGAGGCACTGGATGACACACCTCGCGGCACGTTGGCGACCTGGGTTCAGGAGAAGACTCGGGTCATCGGGGGTCGGCAGGGGAGAGGGAAGATCAAGCATCCAGCGACAGCTCTCCTCCCTCAGGGGTGGGTAAGGGGTCTACGTCACTCTGCAGTACCAACTGGCGTATGTCAGGGGCACTGCAAGTAGCAGCATACAGCTGAGGGTTATAGCATGGCAGACATCAGCATGTAGTGCTCTGATGCCATTGCACATCCGGCCCCAAGGGGGGGGAGAAAATCAGGGCAGAAAACTGTGGGGCGGTCATGGCAGCTGATGGCTGTGCGCTGCGCCTCCAGACCTGAGAGGTGCACTCCCTCCAGGTATCAGGAACCAGGTCCCCATGGGGGGATACTGTGTGCCGGCCTGAGTGGAGGAGAGTGTGTTGCTGACCAGACTGAGGGTGTGGGTGCCGGCGGGTGGAAGACCTGTCAGCCCGCTCCACAGAGGTAGGAGATAAAAGAATGTTGTGATAAAAAAAAAAAAAAATGCACACTGCAATTTCATTTCAATCTGTTTTATAGAAACTGCTGTTTTGTATAGCATGGTATCGTCTGTGTGTAAGTGTGCTTTCACATCAGAGTTATGTAAAATGAGGTCATTCACATAGATATGGGATTTACTGTGCACATCTGTATGAAATGTAATTATGTATTTTCCTTTATCATGGGAAATATTATAAATAAAAAGTTAAAAAAAAAATCAGATCACCAATATATGTTTTATATTGTTCTATGTAGGTTGAATGGGAAAACAGAACATTTGCTAATCCAGTTAAAAGAATCTTGCCCGTGTGGCTGCTCAATCCTAATGGTGACCCGGGTTTCGGAGGGGACTCAGGTTGTAGGAATTGGATGGCAAGGCTGTGGGAACACTTCTGCCAGCAGTGAACCTGAGCAGGGAGGGTGGCGCTATGTTCTGCCACCACAGCAATCCCTGCAGGCAGGACAGGATGCTTTCATCCTCTGCTGGGGTATGCTGTTCATGTGTGAGGTAGTCAAGGCATTTTGTGGTGTTAAGAGGAAAAAGGCTGGTGGAAAAAGACAGCCACCAGGATGCTCTAATGCCCCGCTTCCCTACTGTATCCCCATGGTTCCAGGTGCAGGTAAATGGGTGTGGGGGCTGGGAGTCGACCAGAGTCAGATGCGGTATAAAAAATACAATAATAAGAAAAAGAATCTGCCTTTTTTTTTTTATTTATTATACTTTTTTGTGCCACTTGCCTGCTCCGGTACACCAGCCCGGGTCATGGTCCTCGCCGCCCCCCCCACTCCCACACGAGCTGCAACTCTTCCCCCAATACCCACTGACTTACCCCCCTAGGTGGGGTTGGGCACCAGCCCCTGAAGTGCTGCAAATGATGGGATAGGTTGGGGGAGTCAGTCTGGGAGCTGATTATGGGTCGGCGAGGCAAGCTTCATCGAGGTGCAAACTGCGGCTGTTTTTACAGAACATTTCTTGGGGCAGGTACATGCAATGATGCCTAGTGTCTGTTTTGCTCCCTGAGCGTACTTGATGCAGGTTGCTGTGGCACCCCCAGCCTCCGTCAAGCACCATGCATCCTCCCCACCCTTACCCCGGAGAAGGAGAGCTGTCCTGGGGATGCTCGATCCTTCTCTCCCCGGTTGGCCCTCCGATGACTCAGGTCCATTCCCGAACCTCGGTCGCCAGCGCTGCAAGCAGAAATCCAACTGCTGCGCCGATGGGCTGTCAAGAATCTGCCTTTTAATTATACTAGTTTTGTATCTCAAGGGCTTACCTAGGTATTTCTCATTAATAATTCTCAAAGTCCTTATCTAGTATTTTATTATCTTATAATTCTAATTATGAGATCCTGGCTCAGTTGGTAGCACATCCGCCTCTGGACAAGAAGGTCGTGGGTTCTCGTCCCACACAGGGATTGGACTTGCACCTAAAAAAAACAACTGGCATCTGAGTGCAGTATGAGGAGGGTGCTGTACTGCTGGGGTGAGCCGTCCTTTGGATGAGATGTTAAACCGAGGTCCCTTCTACCCATCCTGGTGTTGTCCTGGTGGGTGTCCAGGTGGAAGTAAAAGAACCCAGGGCACTGTTTGCAAAAGAGTAAGGGACATTCCCAGTGTCCTGGCCAACATTCCCCTTCCCATAAACTGGTTCAAGCAATTGTCCAGGCTATGTGTGGGTTGATGTGCGATATGGCCAATGTAACCCCCCTGTTACCTGGGGTTACTAGAATCCCAGTAAGACCTAGTGGTAGGCAGGGAAGGCAGCTTGTGAAACTCCAGTTAAATGGATTTCACACTGTCTCACTCTGTTCTCAGTCTCAGCTGAGACTGAGGGATGACATCACCATAGAACTCTCGCAGCTGCATGAGCCACACTGGAATATGCAGTTGGAAGTTAGGATAGAATGTTGGGGAATTTTGAACAGGTGAGAGAGTCTTTGTGCAGTCTTGAAGAGAGAAGCAGCACAGCAGTCTGTGGACAGGCTCTCTGAGCCTAAAGCTGTGATATAGAGCTACAGTAAGGGGAGGTATGTGTTTCCACCAAAAGAGGAACACTGTTAGCTGTTTGGGAAGTGGTGGAGACCGCTGTTACTGGTCCCTGTGCCCCATCCCTGAGAGGATGGGGATGGAAAGGTTTGCCTGTCATTCCAGGGGCAACACTCCTGGTTCCGGCTAAGGAAGAAGCTGCCTTGTTTCAAGTTGTGCTGCAGCACCAGAAGCTGTGGGGAGGAAATTCCTGTGAGGAATCGCCTGTGGGAAACCTGCAACCAAAGGGTGAGTCTGCTGTGACATAGGACTTATGTTTTCACCTGAACTGTTGTAAAGTGGGGATTGGACTGTTTAATCAGTGGGAGGCCTAGAGTAATGGGCTAAGCCAAGTAAAAGTATTTTCAAGTCCAGCACAATGAGAAGACAAGACATGTAGAGGAAATGTGACAGGCATTTACCCTTTAATCTACATTGCCAGGCTTTACCCAAACAGATGTTTAATGTCCAGAGAAATGGCCGGGTATGAATTGTGGAAGTGAGAGGTGGGAGACCCCCCATCAGTAGCAACCAAATTCACCTCTACAGATTTGCTCTGTGGCACTTTTACTTTCTCTCAGGTACTTGGCCAGTGCCTGAGGAAAGTATCCAGATGTGGGATTAAAATGAAGTTTCCCTTATGGAGTCGAAGGCTCTTAGGTGGTTTAGGAAGCCACCAGAAAATGTTTCCATGACAAATGGAAGGTGTTTGAGTGGCCAGCAGGGGGAGGCCGAGCCAGGAAATCCCAGAATAGTGGCACAGTTGAATGGCATTACCCAAGCAGCATGCAAGTCCAGGCTGTGTGCCTGGTGGGTTCAGAGCCTGAGGGCTGAAGTGCTGAAGAAGTGTTTCTGTTTCTCTTGATCTGCATTGCCAGGAATGTAGCCCCGTGGGGGTCCGTCTATGCTTCGTTTGTTCAGTTTGGATGTGAATTACAAAAACACTTTAGAATCCCATTCCTGGTATTGGACATTACAGTTTTTGCTTCCTGTGTTCAGATTTGCTTGGATGCCCCTGTGCAGAGTAGCCAAACCTAGCCCTTGTGCCGAGTAATCTATTCCTCCCCGAACCCAGTCCCCACCTGGTACTGCTGTCAGATTTAAACAGCATACCACCTGTCATTTGCAAAAAGGCAGGGGGGTGGGGGGTTACAAAATGGAGGCACCGCTGATTTTAAATTTAGGAGGAAAGGTACCGGCAAGGGGCTGGTGTTTTGGATATCTGGCAGTGGGTAGCCCAAAAAAGCTGAAGCAAGTTTAACTAGTGTGTCGCTGTGTGCTGTTGTCCATGTGCTGCTGTTAAAATGCCAACTGTTTACCAAGGAACAGTAAAGCCTGAAAGAGTATGCCCTTGTCCTGCATCAAAAATGTACAGCGTTTTGCCAGCTTTTAAAATCTGTAGTGATAAAAAGTGTGGAAGACTAGGGGTAGCAAAAGGAAAATTGTGCCCTGGATCTTGGAAATGCTTTTTAGTGAACTGAGAGACTTGCTATGTTAATGGCCATGACAAATGGTTGAAATGGGCTCCCGCCGTGGAATCAGAGACAAAAAAAAAACAGTGGTCTTGCAGTTTAAATTTGCCTGCTCGATGATCGCCGTGAGGAGAAGAGCATTCGCGAGGGAAAGAGGCTCATTTGCATGGCGTCGTGTGATTGGTGAGACTGCAATCAGTCCTTCCCCAAGCCAGCTTTACAGTGACTGCCCAGCATTCGAGAGGGAGTGTGAGTGGAGTGCGTGTACTGGCTTATTGGAGGAGCGTCACGGTGACTAAAAGCACTGTAAAAGTTTTAAAAAACGGACTTTTCCGTCTAAAATTCGGGCTCAACCCGCATCTCGATCGACTGGATTTTGAGTGTGGTGATCGGAGGGACAAGTGGCAGGACTGCCAACCCGCTTCTGTTCTGAGGCCTCCAAGACTGGCTGCAGGCCGTTTTCCATCGCAGCAAACAGCTATTGATAACAATGAGTACCAACAGTAATAATTGCCCAAACAAGTGATTTTTGCCAAAAGCCAGCTGAATCTGTGTGCAGCAGTGTAGTCGCTTTGCAAATAAAGACTGTGTCAAGTTTTTCCAGCAAGAGCAAGTCTGTTAATACATCGACTGTGAGCATAGTTATGGGTTCAGCGTCAGAATAAAGTTTCAAAGGCATGAGAGAGACTGTGAGTTGTATCAATTTATGCAGCACTAGTTACAGGCAATCCTGTGCTTGAAATACTGAGGCTTTAAGGGACTGTGAGCTAGAGCAATGTCTTCAGCAAGTGAAAAGTCCATGGTAAATCATATAAATGTGCTAGCAAAAAGAACAATGCAAGTTTGTGCAGTTTGAGCAAAGTTATCAGTAGATTGTGTAAATCGGATGCGCAGTGGCTTTACCCAATTTCAGAAAGTTGATGCACAGGAGTGCTGCCGCCAGCATTACAGGGTGGGGTAGTAATGTAAACACAGCAGCAGAGGAGCCATTTTGAAAGTGAAAGAAAGTGTTCAGTGATGTGGGACTTTCAATAACAGTGAGCGTTTGTTTGTTTTTCTCTGCAGTCATGGCCTCAGGACCAGCCCGCTACCCGGATCATGCCCAGGCTGCGGTAACAGCAGAAGTAAATAAGTTAAGGGACATTGAGAGGTGTTATTATGGAGGACAACTGCCTTCTCATGTGGTGATTCCTGGATACCCAGTGCAAGTGTGTTTAATATACTTAAATGCTGGAAGGGATGTCTCCATGGTACCTCACTGTTCTGGGTGCCTAGAGAAATACGGCTTGTTTAAAGTGCCCAAGATTCGTTTGGCTCCCACATGGACAAAAGTTCAAGAATCTACAGTTGGCAGCACACAGCACCAGGTGGAGCCTGTTGGAGAAGGCCCCTCGGGGGAGAGTGGCACAAAGCTAGAGGGTGCAGATTTGCAGACAGAACAATACGCTGATGTTTCAGATGCTGGATCACAGAGAGACAATTCAGACAGAGCATCAGTAGACCCTTGGAGAGGGGGGCCTAGCCCAAGTCTTATAGGAGAAGATGAGATGAGGGAGGCCTTTGAATGGGAGGTATTGACCTCCGCGCCCAGCGAAGAGTGGATAGTCTCAGGAGTGAGGACGACTGCTCACTCCTGGGCACATATTCTCAGTGAGGAAGAAGAAGAGGGGGAACCTATGTGGCTTTGTGAAAAAAGAATGGGTACGCAGCCTCAAGCTCTTGCCTCAGAGGAATGCATGGACGAGAGTGGTGATGCCACTGCCCTGGCTGTGAAAGAAGAAGACAGGGATCCATTTTTTGTCTTGTTGAGAATGCGTAGCTGGCAGAACCAGGACTGGCCACCCCCAAGCCAGGCCAGCGGTCTTAGGTTGACCAAAGCTAGTAAAGGGGAGAGACTAGTTCGTAGGAAGGCGAATGAAATCTATGGGATGTCCTTTCCTACCTTTCCTCGGAGAGTCTGGGAGGAGATTGAGAACAGCAGGAAATCCTGGATTTGGGCCAAAGCAATGAAATGTGTGCATCCTGGTGCAAACAAGCATGGCAGGAACAGAATGTTTCATGAAAAATATAGCCAGTGGAAAAGAGTCAGGACACTGTTAATGTACACTGTTAGAATAGTGGATGGAGAGGGACGTGAAACCTTTCACAGTGTAAATTATGTGTGCCCAGACGGGGTAACAATTCAAGCTCCTGACCCGTTGTACTATTGGCCTCAATGCAAAGACCTCCCTGCAAATGTGCCCATGCCTACCAACTGGAAAGCAGAGCAGTGGTAGTCAGTGCTGCCACTCCAGTCATTGCAGTGCCTTTGTTGTTCCACCAGTATGGACGTCCAGGACTCAGGTGCCCCACATTCATCAGTTCTACAGTGTACTGACTTTCCAGAATCCATCAACTGGCCCACCAGATGACTTCAGATCCAGAGAGGACACCAGCCCAGCTGTATCCTGATTCATCGCCTGGTATCCGGATGACGTCAGACCAGCTGTTTTCCTTTTTGTTCCTGTTCCAAGGTTCCATCTCCAGAGATGACATCAGCCCAGCAGTTTCCAGATGTGCCCTCCTGTGGTTCCCAGAAGATGTCCGCCTAGCTGTATCGGAAGAATGCTGCCAGGGAGAGTCTTTGGCCAAGGAGCAGGTTGTTGTGTTGTTCATTCTACAAGGGGCTGGTAAGTCCAAACTTTTCTATTCTTATGACATTGCAGTACACACCCTACACTAGCAGACTCCAGATGTGTGAACTGTCCTCAAAGACTCTCCCCTTCGGGACTTTGGCCTGCCAGAACTGTGCTTCACTGGGCTCCGGCCCAAGAGAGACTCTTTAATGGACTAGCCTTCAGGCACTGTGGTCACTAGATGGGACTTTTAGGGCACTCCATCCCCCAAATGTGTATTGTAAATAATGTCATTGTTTTCTACCAATTCCTAGTCTATATACTGTTTTCTACCTTTTCTAAAAAAAAAAAAAAATCTTTTTGGGATTCTTCAGTGTTTTGATGGTAGGGGTTTAGGTAGACTGTGTATGCAGATTAGGAGTGTGTGTTGTCTTTCTTTTTTCTTGCAGATGATCCTGAAGAAGATAGAAGAGAAGACAAGAAGAGGAGGAGGGGCTCATCGGAGTTCCTCACTAGTACTTTAGTGTGTAGTATTTAAAGTACTGTTGTTGTTATTACTGTGTAGTAACCCTTTCCTTCCACAGATGTGGTTGTGGGGGAGTGTGGGAGTAATGTAATGGTTGGTATCAGCTCCTGGTGTGTGGTTGCAAGGTACCCAAGGTCAAGGAGGTCCCCTGTTTGTTTTGTTTAGGGATGTGTGTTAGAGGTAGACAGATTTTCCCTAGAGGGCTAGGGGGGGATAGACAGGCTATGGTCCTGAATGGCTGTAGGGACTGCAGTGCTGATCTATTAGGGCTATGCTCTGGACAGTTCTACCAGAGCCACTAGGCACCCATAGTTGGTGGGTAGAGTAGAGGCTGGAATGTCAGCCAATGGGCTCTAGGCCCTTAGTGTTGCCTGCCTGTGCTAGCACATGGTAGGTGGGGGCCTGATCACCCCCCTCTGCAGGTAGCACATAGGGTGAGATGGCCTAAGCTGGGTAAATAATGACTGCGGACAGTCATTTTCCTGGCCCGGGTGAGTGTAACCCCCCTGTTACCCGGGGTTACTAGAATCCCAGTAAGACCTACTGGTAGGCAGGGAAGGCAGCTTGAGAAACTCCAGTTTAATGGATTTCACACTGTCTCACTCTGTTCTCAGTCTCAGCTGAGACTGAGGGATGACATCACCTTAGAACTCTCACAGCTGCATGAGCCACACTGGAATATGCAGTTGGAAGTTAGGATAGAATGTTGGGAATTTTTGAACAGGTGAGAGAGTCTTTGTGCAGTCTTGAAGAGAGAAGCAGCACAGCAGTCTGTGGACAGGCTCTCTGAGCCTAAAGCTCTGATATAGAACTACAGTAAGGGGAGGTGTGTGTTTCCACCAAAAGAGGAACACTATAAGCTGTTTGGGAAGTGGTGGAGACCACTGTTACTGGTCCCTGTGCCCCATCCCTGAGGGGATGGGGGTGAAAAGGTTTGCTTGTCATTCCAGGGGCAACCATCCTGGTTCTGGCTAGGGAAGAAGCTGCCTTGTTTCAAGTTGTGCTGCAGCACCAGAAGCTGTGGGGAGGAAATTCCTGTGAGGAATCGCCTGTGGGGCACCTGCAACCAAAGGGTGAGCCTGCTGTGACATAGGGCCTATGTTTTCACCTGAACTGTTGTAAAGTGGGGATTGGACTGCTTAATCAGTGGGAGGCCTAGAGTAATGGGCTAAGCCAAGTTAAAGTATGTTCAAGTCCAGCACAATGAGAAGCCAAGACATGTAGAGGAAATGTAACAGGCATTTACCCTTTAATCTACATTACATAGATACATAGATACATAGACAGTGTCGGCAGATAAGGGCCTATGGCCCACCCAGTCTGCCCATTTAAGTTTGTAAGTTCAGTTTATGTTTTCCAGGAAGTCTGTTGCCCCTTACCCCTGACCTCCAGAATTCCTTTATGTCTATCCCATGCATTCTTAAAACCCGTGATTGTTTCAGCCCCCACCACTTCCTCTGGCAGGGTGTTCCACTTGTCCACCACCCGTTCTGTGAAGAAATTCTTCCTCACGCTTCCTCTGAATCGTCCCTCCTCCAACTTCATCCCATGCCCTCTAGTCCTGGAACATCTTTTTCGCTTAAAAATAGTGCATTCCTGCACCCTGTTCCTCCCTGTAAGATACTTGTATGTCTCTATCATATCCCCTCTCTCCCTCCTCTCCTCCAGGGAGTACATGTTCAGTGCCTTCAACCTGTCCTCATAGGACTTCTGATGCAATCCATGCACCATCTTTGTTGCCCTCCTCTGAACCTTCTCTACCCTGTCTATGTCCTTACGTAGGTAAGGTCTACAGAACTGCACAGTGTACTCCAGGTGCGGCCTCACTAGTGTCTTGTATAGTGGAATTATGACCTCCCTTTTCCTGCTGGTGATGCCCCTGCCTATGCATCCCAGCATCCTATTTGCTTTACCTGCTGCCTTGTCACACTGTTTCCTGCCTTGAGGTCATCAGAGATGATAACTCCAAGATCCCTTTCCTGCTTGGTGCATGCTATATCCTCACCCCCAACTGATATATTGTGTCATGGTTTTGTGCCCTATATGCATTATCTTGCACTTCCTTGCATTGAATTTCAACTGCCAAACCCCTGACCATTCTTCAAGTTTCTGCAGGTCCCTTCTCATTCTGTCTACACCCTCTGGTGTGTCTACTCTGTTACAGAGCTTTGTGTCATCAGCGAACAGTAAAATTCTGCCTTCTAGGTCCCATGCAATGTCACTGATGAAGATATTGAATAGTACCGTCCCAGCACTGATCCCTGTGGTACCCCACTGGTCACTATTCCTCTGTGGAGTGACAGCCATTTACCACCACCCTCTGTGTCCTGCTGCCCAGCCAGTTACCTACCCACCACACTACTGTCCTGCCCACACCCATATTCCCCAGTTTGTGCAATAGTCTTCTATGTGGCACAGTGTCAAAGGCCTTGCTGAAGTCCAGATAGGCCATGTCCACTGCCCTCCCCTGATCCACCTCCCTAGTCACCCAGTCAAAAAATTCAATGAGGTTGGTCTGACATGACCTTCCCCTGGTGAAACCATGCTGCCTTGTGTCCTGTAGTCCATTGACAACCAGATGTTCCACCAATCTCTCCTTCAGTAGTGCTTCCATGATCTTCCCCACTACCGAGGTGAGGCTGACTGGTCTGTAGTTCGCCGCTTCCTCTTTGTTCCCACTTTTGTATAAGTATTACCAGGCTTTACCCAAACAGATGTTTAATGTCCAGAGAAATGGCTGGGTATGAATTGTGGAAGTGAGAGGTGGGAGACTCCCCCCATCAGTAGTAACCAAATTCACCTCTACGGATTTGCTCTGTGGCACTTTTACTTTCTCTCAGGTACTTGGCCAGTGCCTGAGGAAAGTACCCTGATGTGGGATTAAAAGGAAGTTTCCCTTATGGAGTCAAAGGCTCTTAGGTGGTTTAGGGAGCCACCAGAAAATGTTTCCATGACAAATGGAAGGTGTTCGAGTGGCCGGCAGGGGAACCAGCCAGGAACTTGTATTAGGTACAAGTTTGGGCTGTGTACCCAAAGCAGTGTGCAAGTCCGGGCTGTGTGCCCAGTGGGTTCAGAGCCTGAGGGCTGAAGTGTTGAAGAAGTGTTTCTATTTCTCTTGATCTGCATTACCAGGAATGTAGCCCCGTGGGGTTACGTCTATGCTTCGTTTGTTCAGTTTGGATGTGAATAAAAGCCACACTTTAGAATCCCATTCCTGGTATTGGACATTACAGTTATTGCTTCCTGTGTTCGGATTTACTTGGGTGCCCCTGTGCACAATAACCAAACCTAGCCCTTGTGCCGAGTAACCTATTCCTCCCCGAACCCAGTCCCCACCTGGTACTGCTGTCAGATTTAAACAGCATACCACCTGTCAATTGCAAAAAGGCAGGGGGTTGGGGTTACACCACCACTACACATTCAGTCACTTCACTACCAGTCTAGCATTGCTTGTAAAGTGCTTCGGGATACACTGTGTATGAAAAGCGCTATATAAATGCTGATTCTTCTTCTTCTAATTTATATGAGCAAAATCTAAAAAAAAAATTGGTCTCTGTAGAAAAATAGCTTTGAAGTTAAGGTTTAAGGAGATGGGATGTACAGAGAATTTATTAATGCCAGATCCGCATCCACAAATGTGCATGCCCAAAGGAGGGCAATACTCGAATGCAACACCCGTATCAGAAATACATAAAAAGACTAATGCTTATCCTACTACTTATGTCCAGAAACATTCAGCCTAATCCTGGACCTCCACACAGGAACACCAGTGAGGCCCCACTGGGTATTCCCAAAATTGTTTCGCTTAACATTGGCAGCCTCCTTCCTAAGTTTGCTCACTTTGAGGCCTAGGTATTGCAGGTCCAAATCAGTATTCACTGAAACCTGGCTTTCCCCAAAAATCCCAGATGTCTCAGTTCACATGCTCGGGTATAATCTCATCAGGTAGGACTGGCTATCCAAGCGGGGTTCCTGTTATACCTGTGGGCTAACCTCCAAAGCCACTGCATTGAATACATCCCTCCTATAGATGACTGTGAATGCCTGGTGGTGAAAATCCTCCAAAGTAAGAAGTGTAAAAACTTGATCTTCTTGACAATCTACAAACCACGGAGCAAAATACAGTCGGGACTGGATTCATTTGTCAATCACTTCAACCATGCTAGCCAGAACTGGGAGACAATGATTGCTGGCAATTTTAACATAAACTGGATTGCCAAATCAAGTGCAGTACATTGGAACCTGATGGCTAGCCTTTATCTCACCCAGCTAGTGAAGGACTGTATGAGGACCAGCTCTAAAACTGGTACCAGCACCCTTACTGATTGGGTACTGGCCACCTGCCCTGAAAGACTAAGTGAGGTTACAGTGCTACCTGATGCTATAAGCGACCATTGCTCTGTAAAGTATACCTGGTCCGCTAAGTTTACCAGGATCCCCCCAAGGCTATAAACAGCAAGGTAATTCATAAAGGTCTTATCAGAGACTTCAAAGTGCACCTGACCCAGTTGGACTGGAGCTTTCTTGACTCTATCCCAGATGTTGACTCAGTGCTTGATTTCTCATTACCGAATTTAACAATGCCTGTGACAAATTCGCTCCCTACAGAAAATGCATAATTAGAGGACAGACTGCTGAATGGATCACGCCATCACTTTTTGCCCAGATGTGGGACAGGGACAATTTATGGCAATGGGCCAGGGCCTCAGATTCACATGTGGACCTACAGAAACATAAGGCTGCCCATAATAAGTGCACTAGGGATATTGGGCAGGCCAAGGCCTCCTACTATAAGGTACAGCAGACAAGTAATTTGGGAAGTGGGAGACAGTTTTGGCATACCTTAAAAGAACTTCTGGGGAAGGATAACAAAGCACCACCTACTATGCTCAACGCTAACAGCTCAGTCAACCTTGACCCTGGGGAGATTGCTAATATGTTTAATAATGCCATCACCGACCTTAGTGCAGTGCTCCCCCCCAACAGTGACCCTAATTCCACTGTCCAGACACACCAAAAGCAGTCCCCTGCCCACTCCTGGAATGACCAGTACCCTAAGTTCTATTTCAGAACCATATTGGCAGACACTATTAGGTATGTCAAGAGAATTCTGGGCAAAACTAGATTAGGAAGCGACACCCTGGATATGAAACTGATTGCTCTGTCTCTTGATGAGCTTGCTCTCCCACTAACCAAACTCCTCAACTTTTCCATGAGGTACTCCCAATTCCTGAACAATTGGAAAATATCTCTGGTCACTCCTGTACGTAAAAATGGTGACCGATCCATAGTCTCAAAATACAGGTCCATATCCAGGCTCTCCCCTTTGTCTAAGGCTCTTGAGAGAATGGTCTTAGACCAGCTAGTCTCCTATCTATATTAATATAACATCCAATGCCACCAACAGCACAACAGAATGGGTTTCGGAAATTCCATAGTACGAATATGGCCTTAATCGAATACACAGGCTTCCTACAGGAGGCCCTCGATAATGGCAACCTAGTGGGCTCCATCTACATTAATCTTACAAAAGCCATTGATCTCGTTAACCACCCACTCCTTCTAGAAAATTTCTACTGTCTTGGTCTCTTCTCAGACACTGTGTCCTTGTTTAGAAACTACAGTACCTTACTGACTGATCACAGCAAGTGAAAATTAATGGGGCGTTATCTGACACCAAGCATGTTACAATAGGGGTGCCACAGGTCTCTATACTAGGTCCACTACTCTTATTTATGTATTTATTTATTTATTTAAGAGATTTACCAGGAAGGCATACTGAGCGGAGTACCACTCGATTCCAGATGTGCCCTGGGGGTAGGGGGTTACATGGGTGAGGTAGTATGACAAGAACAGTTCATTACATATGCAACAAGATTTTGACAGACAGTGGTACAGTAGTACATAGAATACAACAATATAATGAGACAGACTGTATATACAAAATGGGTACAGCGTATGTACAGCTTACAGCAGTAAATAGGTTCAGTAATATGCAATTAATAGCACTATGAGACAGATATTGAAAGAAAAAATGGGCTCAGACTGGAGCATAAGTAGGTTGAAAGGGTAGGAGTTGTGCAGGTACCTGAGTAGGTTGACTAGGCATTGTCCAAGGAGATTCAGAGAAGGGGAAAGCAAAAGCATAAGGTCGCGAAATGTGATTTGAGAAGGGCATTTCATTGGGGAGTGCTGGTAGAATGTCTAATGTCTGCTGCCAGTGAGTTCCATATCTTGGGCAGTCTGAAACTGAAAGCTCCCTGACCTGATCGGGTGAATCTATATGGAACATGCAGGAGCCTGGAGTCGATGTTCCTGAGGTCGTATGTAGGTGGAGAGAAGGCGGATAGGGAAACAGATAGGTAGGAAGGGAGCGTGAGCGACCAGAATTTGGCAGCGATTCTAGCCCCATGCAGCAGTTGCTGGTTTTGGAGTGATGGGAGGCCGAGGGACTGGTATAGTACGCAGTGGTGGGTATTGGGAGGATGGTCCAAGGCGAACCGGCAGAAGGAGTTGTATAGGGGGTCAAGCCTGACTAAGGATGTGAGGGGGGCGGCGCCGTAGACAGCACATCCGTAGTCAATAATTGGGAGGATCATTTTTTGGACTATTGCTAGTCTGGTTGGTAATGGGATGCAGTACTTGTTACGATAGAGAGCACCAAGC
This sequence comes from Neoceratodus forsteri, assembly GCA_016271365.2. Lineage (NCBI taxonomy): Eukaryota > Metazoa > Chordata > Ceratodontiformes > Ceratodontidae > Neoceratodus > Neoceratodus forsteri. The sequence continues at coordinate 292,868,745 of CM028134.1, forward strand.
CTGGGATGCAGTTTTTTATGCAGAGCATCTATGTGCACTGAAAAATCAAGGTGCTGATCTAGCCAGATGCCGAGATAGCGATAAGAGGTGCAGGTCGAAGAGGTGTTCTGTCCAGGGTATAGAATGTAAGTGGTTCAGTTGCCAGGTTAGTTTGGCCCCGGAGTCAAGGTGAGGGAGACCTTTTTAGTTTAAGAATAGTTGGTTCCCGAGGAACCAGTGTTGGATGGAGTCGAAACCTTTTGTAATGCAAGGCTGTCACGGGCGGTCGAGAGTTGGGCCAGAGGTGAATAGCACCGTATCATCTGCATACATAGGAATGGCAGTTTGTGTACAGACAGAGGGCAGATGGTTGAGGAATATTGTGAATAGCAGCGGGCCGAGCACAGACCCTTGGGGTACACCACTGGTGACAGGGAGAGGGGAGGATTGCGCCGTTCCAATGCGTACAGCTTGTGTCCTCCCTGAAAGGTACGAGTGGAACCAGTTTTTTGCTGCATTAGACAGTCCAGATTGGGCAAGTTTAGATAGCAAGAGAGGATGCGAGACTTCAATCTCTTTATCAACAAACTTCTGGATGCCTGCCCAGCCTCGAGGGTGCTACTCTATGCAGATGACGCTGCCATCTACACTACTGGCTCATGTCAGGAGGCCCTACAAGAGACCTTCAGCGTAATTTTTCATCTCTTAAGGACTGGTTCAAATGTAATAAACTAATTTTGAACCACAAGAAGACTAAGACTATGCTATTCACAGGGCCACAGTTGAGGAAAAAGGTCAGTCCCCTCTCAGTCCTTAACGAGTGTGGGACCACTTTGGAACAGGTCAACACCTTCAAATGTCTAGGGGTCACCATCAATAATGCCCTCTCCTTTGTGCCCTATGTGGACAATATTGTCAGTTCCGCTAATAAGAAACTTGGTGCCCTTTTCAGGCAAAGGCACTACCTCACCCCCAAAGCCAAGTGGGCTGCTGTGGTTAGTTCTATCATTCCCATTATGGATTATGGCATCACAGTTTATGGTGCGGCCACTGACACTGTGCTCAATAGAGTCAAATTGGTGCTGAATAAGGCCTGACATTTCACTCTTGGTGACAATAGACTCACCCATACCTGCTTCCTCTACTCCCAGACTGGCTGGCTCCCCCTTAAGGACAGAATAACATTCCAAACTTGCCTGCTTGGTAAGACAACTCTGCTGGGCCTCACACCTCCTGGTCTGCAGAACATCTTGTGTCCTGTCCAGAATCAGTACACCACCAGAAATATGACAAAGAATGCTCTTACCATATCTCACTGGAGGGCAACTCTAGCCTCTTGCTCCTTTTCCATCAGAGCCCCACAACTGCCAGAATCACTAATGAGTCTCACTAAAATTGCCCTATTTAAGAGAGATCTAAAAAAGCCCTTCTCCCTTGTACCAACTGTGACTGCTACTGATCTTTTTCACAGCTCGTTTACTATACCTTACCCTTACTTGGCAGCTGCAAATTGCTCTTAACTTTGATTACTGTCCATTTATTACTATGTTTGCCAGTAACTTGACAAAGCATAATTGTGTGCTGCCTTATTGTTGACCCTCTTCTGATTTGAATCTGTGTTATAACCTGTTCTATAAATGTAAACTACTGTATGTGAGCTGCACTGGAATTTGTTGATGCACTGTAACCTAATGCTGATGAGGAACCTTAGCAAATGAGTACCTGTGCCCAAATGTGTATTTCCAAAATGAAAAAATGAATATTCATTTCCAAAATGAATAAATAAATAGACAAAAATACATAAATATCATTACTATTATAAACATTTGTTAATACAGAAACCTTCTTCATTGGCCAGTAGCAGGCATGTGATGAAATGGAATTGATACTGATCCATTTTAAAACTTAAATCGAATATAGCAGCTAAACTGCTCATTCACTGCTCGAACCAACATCTGAGGCATTTAAAGAATTCAACTTTTAAGCGTTTTTTTTCAGGTAGCTATCTTGCGACTTGGTATTGCAAAGCCTGCTGTCACTTAGCAATAGGGCATAAGTAGGCCAAAGGAAGGGGACACTGAATCATTACTATTTGACACTTTTGCTATGTTACAGTTAAACTACTGTCACCATGAAGAGTGAATCTAATTAAAAAAAAAGATAGAAGTGATTATTAGCCTATGAAGGAGCTATGAACAAGTGTAATAAATTGAAGAATATGTGGGACCTTCCTTCAAACAGTCAAATTAAGTGATCAGTCCCTAGTTAGGAGCCTTTTTCAATATATTTGATACCTCAGGGAATTCAAATCCAGCCAAGACCAGTGCCTTGTAACTTCTCTGTCTGCATTTGTAACAGCTTGAGGTATGTCATCTCACATGGCTTAGAGAAATTGCTGCCAGCACAAGTCAAATAATTCCCTCCCTCTGGCCCTCAGGAATGGGTGGAACGTGTCATCTCTCATTATCGAGCCTTCTGCTCTGCTCTATACAGTCCCACCGTCACTGGCCTGCTTCACAGTCACCTCTTTGTCTTAGCTGAAGAAAATTGGGTTTTGCGATGTGACAAAACTGCACTTGGCAATCATCAGTGTGACAACTCCCTGTGGTTACAGGTAAAAACTTTGAGGACACAGTTGGACAGCACTGGAGGATAGTACCAATTTTCTGGTAACACGTCCCAAGTTCTCACCTGTGCATTTTTTACAGATCTGTCTGTCAGTTGCAAGGTTAAAGGTTTAAGTAACCTTTAGCTCAACATATTATTGCTTTGAACTTGTATTTGTGATGTTGGATTGTGTCCTCACAAAAAGCTACATTCCACACTGCTGTGTAGGGCCCCCTGGCCTTGACCACATCTCATTCCTTTGTTAGCAATGAGCACTGTAAAAGGCTTGGTCCACAGTACTTTGCAATGCATGATTTGACATTTAACGAGCTGCAGCAAAACCTCACTAAACACTCGGATGCAGTGATTAGTGAAAGTTTAGCTTAATAAGAGATTGCTTTTCATACTTCAGGAATAGTGACAAATTGAGTGCTTCTGAAAAGGGTGTGTGTGTGTTGCAGGGCATTGGGATATGCAGAGGTTTACACTGTTTCACATCACTGGGAAGTCTTAATCCAAAACTGGAGAAAAATGGCTCTCTCTGGGGATACAGCTGCGGGTTTATTTTATGTTTTTGTTTTACAGTCTATTTACCCAGCAGAAGCCAACTGAGAAGCAACATCTTGTTTTCCATGGGGTCCAACTTTTACAGCTTAGAGAACTGAAAGCAGCAGTCCATGCTAGAGCTGTTTTTTTAGCTAGTTACATTGCTAGAAATACTGTCTCACCTGTCCCCATGCACAGTAACACAGAGTAGCATTTTAATTTAAGATCAGAAGGGGCACTAGGTCTGTTATGTTCATCCCCACTGCTGCATAGGAAAGGGTAAAATAAGTATTCTGTTTAAACATAGACTAATTCATAGATCCCCTGCCCACTCTATTAAGCAGGATTCCTAATGACTCAGGCTTACCTCGTAGGCCTGTATCTTCTTCACAGTTCAGAAGTTAATTGTTTTTTTTACAATTTGGTTTAATGAAAAAAAAAATCTTATTGAACATTATTTCTTTATTTCAACATGCCATGCTCATCTCTACTACAGATAGATTAGTGCTGTTGTCTTTCATTGTGGCTGATCTATCTGCAGTGGTGGCACATCACTGATGTTGTCTATAATTAAGCAATAAGGCATGACCAGGGGTTATGTTAATGGTCTGTTAGTCACCTTCTAGGGGTGTACTGTGGCACAAGGTGTAGCCAAGTGCCACGTGCCCCTAGAGGATGATTAACTGGCCATTAACATAATCCCTGGGAGTGCCTTATTGCTATTATAATAAAACATGTTTTTAAACTGTGTTAAACCTTGTTCAGCATATGACTAAGCTCTACATGTATGTTAATAAAAGATTAACATAAGGCTGTTAGAATGTTTACAGCCAATCAGAAAGCTTCATTTCTCAGACCCTTTTTATAATTGGGATTGGTCTATCTGTAGTGGTTGTGGGGAAAAATGGGGAGTGAGTACAGTACACCCAGTAGTAATCAGAAAAGAACACTGGCTGTGTGGTGCAGGTGTATGTATTGTCACTTTATACAGACTTTTTTTGTCCTGAGGTCTTTCTGTATACAGCATATGAGTACTTTGAAGAGACCGATTATACCTTAAATATGTATTTATAGTATTGTATTGCTGGTATTGTAGGCTAACTAAAGAGTCGATCACCAACTTCTGTATAAATGCGTAGACTGAGTTATCTATTTATTTCAAAAAGTCCTCTTATAATTTATGTTGCTCGTATTCATAATAGAAACGCTTTGTATTTAGCTTATATGATTTGACATCAACTCTAATTTTCTTGTAATTTATTTTTCTGTACTATCTGACTTACACTTTACTTGCTGTCTTTTTTTGTATTGTAAAACTGCTTATTTTCCTTCTACCTCATTGTAAGCTCCGAGGTTGTGCCTGAACTAGGCAATTCCTTTGTCTAGTGCATGTATCTAGTAAATAGACACTAGATAAATAAAGCTAGTCAAGCGTATGTAATAATAAGTACAGTACATTTGAAATGCAGACTTCATCGTCAGTGCAAGAGGCTATGGTTGTATTATGCTATGGCTTTCAATCTTTCTTGACTTCTTTCCTGGCAAATTTGCTGTGGCCAAAGTTTTTCTTCTGCAATTTGCTTATCTGTAATGTGGCAATTGTCCTGTAGTTCCTTATTTTGATTTGGCACAAGTTAGTCTACCTGATAAGCAGTTGGAGGTGACATTAGGCAACTTACCTCACCTGTGATGCCTTTTGATTTCTGATGTGTAGCATACAGGAGAGATGGGCTGGCAATGTGTTGAGGTTGGCTTTTTACTATAGGGCCAGAAAGTTAACCATTTGAAATCTAGCCCAAAATGCAGCTTGTTGCTCAAATCTAGTCGCCATCACCCTTAGAGGTACAATTTTCCTTTCTAGTTCAATTATGTCTGCACGTATTACAGATGTAGGGTTTTTTCTCTCATGCTTTGTACATATTACAGTCCCTACACAGTTTCATTATAAAGGATAATGGAAAAAGGATGGAAAAACATTATCAATTGCAGGAGGTAGTAGGCACCTGACAAAGTGAAACACACTTACTATTTAGCAGAAATAGTTTTCTGGCACCTCTGGCTGACACTGGCAGACACTGCCGCTGCCAGTGTCACCACTGCCAAATGCTCACTGAGGCTCGCACAGGCAGTGCAACTTATGGCATGGAACTGGAAGTGTGTGATTGCTAACTTTTAGTTTCTGTGAGACTCACAAAATAAAAATATCTCCATTAAAAGTGCTTTCCTCCTGGGGGGTCCTCAATGGCTCAGCGGTAGCACTCTACACTTCACACCGGTGACCCAGGTTCAGGAGTGATCCTGGGTCTGCATGGGCCAGGCGGCCAAGCTGGGGAGTGCTTCCAGTCAGAGCATTAGCCAGTCAGGGAGGGAGATGGCCTAGACCCAGTGCAGTAGTGGCCCCTCATGGTAAGCCAGGGACCTTGGTCCCTCGCAAGGGGTAGTGCATGCCTAGTGGTGCTACTGCGCCTGAGACTGACAAAGGTTATACAAGATGTCTGGGGTGGCGGGCAGGACCAAAGGGGTGAAAAAGAGGAAAATCCTTATGTGCATGGCCAACATGAGTGGTCCCTGTGGTCTTTGGGTCCTGCACTGGGGGGGATGGGACCGGAAACCAATCAATGAGGAGGCCAAATGGTAGGAGTAGGAGACAGTCAGGCCAAAAAGCTATGCTGCTCCAAACAACAAGTGCCTTCCTCCTTATTTTATCAAAAAATTGTTTGTTGCCGAATTGGTCCTTGTACAACACAATGTACGTAATGGGTGATTTGATACCTTTTATATGTAGGTTCGAAAGCTAAAGGATATTCTGTAAATGCTTATTTTATCAAAGGTTCCTTCAAAGCGTGACATGATGGCCCTAGAGCCCCTTTCAAACTTACATTATGATGTTACTTGCAAAAAACCCTTGCTTCAGCATAATGCTTATGGCAAAAATGACAAAGGATACAAATAAATGAAAACCTGCAATAAATGCTAAGGGAGGACATCTGACAGGAAAACAGCCATCTGCCGAGTTTATTCACAGCAATATTGCAATACTAACTGAGCCAAAAAGTATCAGTTCCTTGCAGAGCAATGCAACAGTAACAATCATAAATTACAGACTAGGGGGCACATTTTCAAACTGCTCCGAAAAAGGGAGCAAGTGGATGCTCCGTGGATCTGAGATGCTCTGGATCAAAATATTGCAATATTCAGAAGATACCAGGTTAAGATGCTCCAGAGCAGCTCAGGCTGAATATACCAAAGATGCTCCGACCATGGCCCATCTTGAAATGCTCTGGAGCATCTGGGCAGGACTGAATATCACAAGTTAGTGTCAGTGGAGCAACAGGGAAGGACTGCAGGTGGGAAATGAGGGCTGATGAGATGTTCCCCCCGCAGAATGAGATGGGCCGGGAGCATAGCTGCAGTATTCCGCCAGAGTATGCAAATGGCCTCATTGCCCAATTCAGTAGCAACTCAACTGCTTAGCATCCCATTATAGGTTGTGCCACACCTTATTTGCATGTGCTGAGCTCTACTTGGACTGCTGTGCGCCACCCCACACCACAGGTGACCAACAGGTACTGCAGCCCTGGCGGTATATTTATTTACATTCCTCATGTTACAGTCTGTGTTGCACTACATCCAGTGGAACCTGGCTACCATCCAGATATGCTGGATATGCTAGAACTGTGTGCATGCATGAAACTCTCCAGTTCTGCACTGCTCCATCCCTGCTAGTGGCCCGGTCCTGTCCAGCCATTGTTCTCTTTCCAAGTCCCTGACATTATCTGTGCTTGGAAGTGTGTTGCCTGCTGCCCTGCCACCTGTGCCTGCTATGCCAAGCCCCTGCCCTGTCCATCCTGAGCTCTGGCACACCAATGTCACTGTTTGTAGGCCCTATTCGGGTAGGCCACCGAGTTCCATAGTTCCACATGGGTGTTGGCCCTTGCACTTTCCCTGTTACTGACCCCACTGGCACTGCCTCCTGCCGTGTGTTGTGCCACAGAGTGCATTGTGTGGGCATAGTGTCCTGCACAACTCATCCACTAGAATGTCCCCACTCTCCTCACACCCCTCATCAACTCCACTATCATGAATGGTGTCCCATCCATTTTCCCAGTGCTTCCTTTCTAGTACTTCAATATAATAACACAACCAGCACTCCTGACAACAACTGCAGTAGTGTGTTGTTTTCCTGTTCATATCAGAATGTGCTCACAAAATGTACTGCACAATAGCAAACACTGATCAGTGTACTTTTTTAAGTGATAACAAGTGCATTCAGCTACCACACTGGTGCTCACAAAGCCTGCTATCCCAGTAGCTGCCTATTGAGGGATTGCACTTAGGCCTGTTTCTTTTAGTCCTATCTCTATTCGGAGCATCTTTGGAGATGCTCCAAAGATGCTCCAATCATTTGGTCTAAATATAGAGATGAGCAGAACATTCAGAGGCATGCCCCCTCCAGATGCTTTCAATACATTATTGCCTGTCTTCGGTCCATCTGGAGATGTGCGGAACATCTCTGCTTTTTAAATATCGTGCTTCAGAGCATCTTCAGAGATGCTATGGAGCATCTCAGATGGGCCGGAGCATCTCTTTTGAAAATGTCCCCCTAGGTAAATACATTTCTACTGAAGTGGTAGCCAGTTCCTTGTCACTAGGAAGAGAGAACAGGATTCATTACTCATCTGTGGTGTATTACATACTGTACCTGTTCAGAGTATTGCATTTGTGCCTTGTAACAATAGGGGTTATTAGAGAATGAAACCAGGACAGTGAGCTATTAGTGCCACAGAAAATCCTTGTAAACAAACATACTTGTCTTGTGCTGCTGATCAAAAATGTGTGTGTGTGTGGGGGGAGGATGCAGCTGAGTACAACCAGCAGGTAATACTTCAATAAATCTTTCAGCAAACCTACATTTGTTCAGAGCACTGTCCAAAAGGACACCCCTCCAACTTTGGTTCATAGACCAGGCTATACTGAAGAGCTTGAACTAAATAAAATGCTATAAAAGGGAACAAGACCATCTTTCCTCATGCATTTGTGAGCTGGTTTTGTGTCTGCCCCTCTTCCCTCAATCCTGCCAGTCTTGGCCCCCAAAACAGCTCTGTGGAATAAATGACCTGATGTAATAATACTTAAGCAATGTGGCATGAAGGAGTGTGCGTTATTGTGGGATAATGGCACATCACTGGAAATAAGGTATGAGGTAAGGCTGAGCACCTTACACACCTGCAAAATGCCATTATCCCACAAATACACATACGCTGGAGTGCCTTATTGTGATTAAAAAATGGTGCCACTGATTTTTTTTTAAAAACAGTTTTTAAAATGTTATGCTTCTATCAGATTACATGTTGTATAGCAAGCACATAGCAGACTAAACGGTCAAGGTCAATGTAAGCAATTATTAAACTTGCATGTAGGCAGTATTTCATATGACTTTCTGGGAAGCAAGCCAACCAGTTCCATTAAGGAAGCCAATTAAAGGTGGCATAAATGCTCAGAGGATTTCAGCAGCGAGGGCAGTATTTAAACATGAGGTATTTGAACCACACAGGGCCACGACTCTGCACTATAACCCCCTAGTTCTCCACCATAGGAAAAACAAAGAAGCCACAGTAAAGCGCTGTGACCCACAAGAGGATCTTAAAACTAGTTTATAGCGACAGCTGTAGCTGAGCTGACCTCCAGAGTATAATAAAGCATTGTGCAAAAGTAAAGCAGCATCCAACTTCAGTTAGTTACAGCTTCTAGAAGTAGCTAAGCCGAACAGTCGAACAAGCATAGGAATTGCAGGGAGAGACAATGCACTAAAAAAATAGCAATACTTGCTTAGTACAATTGCATATAAGCAAGCTAGAATCCCATGGAGAAAGTAGATAGAACTGCAGAAGACTCAGGTTTGAGTCTTACTGAGTACCAATAAACATTTTTGAGCGACTGTAAATCCCCAAAAGGGCTGTATGCAAACTGAGCATTATGAGGCCAAACAGCAATCTTTTTCTGGCTGAGCAAACACTGAAAAAATGGAACAGAGCACACTGAAATCCAATACTGAATGATGTGAGCTAGCACAGATAATCTGTGAGCAGAGCTGCAACAGGGAGAGGCAGCTAGCTGATAGTAGAAGCCTAGACCAGGTGTAGTGAATGAAATGGAAACAGCAGCAGCAGATAAGTTGGAATGTAGCTAAAACATACCACAATTGCAGGAAAACTGACATTGGAAGGAGACTGGATACAGACAAGATAAACGGAGAGCACACAAAGGGCAACAAGATGTTATGAAAACTAGAAAAGCCCCAAAAAGAAATGCAAAAGAAAAGCACAGACACAGGAGAACAGAAAACAGGCACACAGAAGCACACAGCAACAGCCAGAGGCAAGGAATACAAATCAAAAGCAGGAGAACACAAAAAGCAGAAGACGAGCACAAACCAAGCAGAGCCCAGAGCACGGGGGGGGGGCAAAGCCCCAGCAGGCCCCAGGGGAGAAGACGCACTGACAGAGCCTCTGTCTGGCAAAGAAAAAAGTGCTTCAGAGAGAGAGAGAGAGAAGCTGGGAGGAACTGCTTATATAGCTCAGGAAGGGTGAGTGTCTGGTTGCTCGCCCGTTGAACTACAGGCATAGACTTTCAAAAGCTCAAATCCCAAACAGAAACTGCAAGTTTTTCCAGACAAGCTGAATTGGACTGCTCAAATTAACTGCCTGTCTTCATGTACAGAATATAGAGTACTGTATAATTTTGATTATCTGACAAGTACTGTACTGTTCAAAACATCGACCTGACAGGCATTCCAGTTTCAACTTCCTGACTGGCATAAGACTGCTACCATGCACTAATTTTGAAAACAGCTACAGTACTGCATTTAAATTGCAGATCAGCTTTTGAGTTAATATCAGTTCTGCTTCCACAGCATCTCCCAACATTGCACCTCCTCCCGAAATAGACACACTTGCATGGCTCCTGGGACAACTCAGCACCACGATACTGCTCAAAACACCAAGCTGACCAGCATTCAGCTTCCTGAAGACTGTTACCATGAACACATTTTTTAATTTAAAAACTGCTAATGTACTTAAATTGCAGATCCACTCCTCCAAACCACCTTCAAACACTGCACCCCCTCGTTGAGCTGAGAGCCACTGAAATCAGAGAGCAGCCAAAAGAAAAGCATCTGCTCTATAGCTGCACTAGCAGTCACTCACATGTTTGCTCAGCCAGTCGGCTTGCTCACATCCACAGCTCAGCACAAGAAAGAAAAAGGTATTATAAATATTATTATAATAAAAATACTGTACTGGGTGAGCTAAGTGATTTGAGTAACACTGTAACACTGAAACTGATTTACCATGAATTGGGGACTGATGCAGGAGGCACTCAGCATTTACCATTCAACGGACCATGCATGATGACTGGGCACTGTGGCGGGAGGCGGAGGTCGGTACTTGACTCTGTTTTTTTGTTACTGAAACATTTATTAATGTTGAAGCTTTTAGTTAAATTAGTATTTTGGCAAAACATACAAAGCAACTAGAGTACCTATAACAAAACAAGCTCGTGGCGAAACAGTCCACTCTGCCCAAGATGGTCATGGTACAGTTGCACGTGTGCAGCTACTCGTGCATGCGCACTAAACATCGGTGGTCATCTTGAGCATGGCCAGTGACTGGCAACTGAAATAGTGTGCCTGCAAGGGGGGGGAGAGTGAGGGGACTTGGAGTTGCAGAATGATCATACTGCATCTTGGGCAACCGTGGGGTGAGTGGACTGTTTGGGAGTTGCGGAGTGATCATACTGCAACTCCAAAATGGAACTGTTCTTCGGTGTCAACCTAGTGCCTGATTTTTAGAACTACCACAGGACAGCTACAGGCCCGACCACTGCAGCTGTAAAAAAAGACCTCTATTGTTCTCGAGGGCAGTGGCTGAAATGGTTAAGGCTAAAAGGGTAGCATTCAGAAGGTACAAAGAGATGCAGAGGGAACAGGATAGGGAAGCATACATGTAGCAAGAAAGTCAGAGGGAAGCATGGAAAGTGGTGAGGAGCTCAAAGGCACAAACTGAGGAAAGGATAGCCAAAGGGGCAACTAAAGGGGACAAGACTTTTTTTAGATACATACATGAGAAGTGGAGGACAAAAGAAGGGACTGTGAAATTAAAACGGACAGGGAGGACTGTGCAGAGGAGGATCAGGAAAAAGCAGATATCCCGAACAGGGTTTTACTATGCTGCTGCCACATCCCCGACAGCAACAGCTGCATTGCCAAGTGTTGGCATTGCAGTGTCGGGGATGCCTCCGTGTTTCTATTGGGGGGGCTGAGCCCCCAAACACTCCATGGGCTTGCCCCACACCCCCGGTCTTAGGGGTACAACCCAACGAGTTGTCCCGGGAGGGGGTGATATACTCGCGAGGCAGTCCCAGGGCCAGCAAAGACTATCACAGCAACGTGCGCTTTTTGCCCGATTCCTGTCGCTGTGATGGTCTTCACGCTAGGGGTTTGTTGTAGCGATGACACACCCCTAAACAGATATTTCTGTTCAGTTTTCACAGCTGAAGGGAAAGGGGATGGACCACCTAAAGACAGCAGGAATACTGGGGAAGGAGGGAGGTAGTTCCATGTCCATTCACAGAGGAGAGTGGTGAAAGGACTCGCAAATGTAAAACTGTACAAAGCTATGGGGCCAGACAGGGTACACCCAAGGGTGTTGAGAGAACTCATGGAGGTACTGGCTGCACCTCTGACAGCACTTTTCAACAGCCACTGGAAACAGGAGTGGTTCCAGAGGATTGGAGGAGGGCAGAAGTAGTCCTGTTTCATACGAGTGGTAGTAGGGAGGAGGCTGTCAACTATAGGCCAATCAGTCTGGAATCAGTGGTAGGGAAGCTAATGAAGTCACTTTTGATGGAAAGGATTGTAGATTAACTTGAATGGGTTACAAGACCCAGGGCAGCATTAATTCACGGGGGAGGGCATGTCAGATGAAACTGACAGATGTCTTTGACTGGGTGACCAGGGAAATGCATCAGGATGGGCCGGTGGATGTGACCTACTTAGACTTTAACAAGGCCTTTGACACTATACCACAAAGAAGGCTCATTAGGAAACTGGGCAGTTTAGGGGTGGGTCCCAAAGTGGTAAATTTGGTACACAATTTGTTGATGAATAGGCAACATACTGTGGTGGTAAATGGAATTCACTTGATGGAAGGAAGAGTAAACAGTGGGGTACCTCAGGGCTCAGTACTGGGTCCATTACTCTCTAATGTCTTTATTAGAGACATTGCAGAAGAACTAGAAGGGAATTCATGCCTCTTTGTAGATGACACCAAAATCTGCAATAGGGTGAACATCCCAGTCGGGCGTAGAGAAAATGTGTAGAGACCTGGGAAAACTAGAGGAGTGGTCAAGGGTATGGCAGCAGTGTTTCGATGCAAAAAAGTGCAAAATCATGCACCTTGGGCACAGAAACTCAGAGGCAGAGTATAGTGTGTGTGTGTGGGGGGGGCAGGAAGGTATTGATGGTCACTAAAGAGGAAGGAGACCTGAGAGTAATCATATCTGATAACCTCAAGGTGGCAAGGCAGTGTGACAGGTCAGTAGGTAGGGCCAGTGGGATGCTGAGCTGTGTAGGGAGCGGTATCACCAGTAGAAGGAGGGAGGTGGAGTTGCCACTGTGTAGATCATTGGTGAGATACCACCTGGAGTACTGTGTCCAGTTCCGGAGACACCATCTCAAGAAGGACATAGACAGTGTGGGGGCTGTCCAGGGGAGGGCAATTAAAATGGTGTAAGGGCTGCATCAAAAGATCTATGATGAGGAGAGACTAAGGGATCCTAATATGTATGCCCTGGAAAAGAGGAGGTGGGGGGGATATTGTAGACCTATAAATCCCTCAAAGGGTTGAACAAGGTACAGGAGGGGAGTCTTTTTCAGAGGATAAGGTGCACAAGAACAAGGGGGCATGCAATGAAGCTAGAATGGGGAAAATTTAGGAGGGGTGTGAAGAAGTACTTCTTCACTGGAAGAGTGGTGGATACCTGGAACGGTCTTCCAGCAGAGGTAGTGGGGCAAAAAACAGTGGTGGACTTCAAGCATGCATAGGAAAGGCACAAGGGAATTTTAGTTGGGAAACGGGTTGGGGGGGGAGGCAGCCGGAGATCAGGTAGGGTCTGCTTTGAAAGTATAGGCAGGGAAAAAAAAGGAGCAGACTGGGTGGGCCAAGCGGTCCTTATCTGCTGACAAATTCTAGGTTTCTAATTCCCATTCAAACTGGATCACTGTGATCAGGGTTGGGGTACCACTAGGCTACCTGGGTCTATGTTTTCTATATCTACTGGACCGCAGGGATTGGAGCAGGATGGGTACTCACTAGATTACCAGGTATATATTTTATATATTCACTGGTACTGGACTGTGGGGTGGGGGTCACAACTAAACTACCAGAGCAAATTTTTTATATTGATTTGGTTTATTGTTAACTGTGTAAGTACGGTAGACAATTGAATGCCTATTAACAGGAACAACCTGGAAGGGTACAAACATAGGCAAAAAACAAACTTATAAGAGTTCCATATTGCTATATATGTATCTACTGGTACTAGGACCGGTATAAGAGGGTGTACCATAATACTAACAGATTATATCTCCAGGGCATATCTTTTCTATATCTATTGCAATGAGAGTGGAGTGGGAATGGGTACCATTATAATACTAGAGCACATCTTTCATATGCAGTATCTACTGACACTAAGACTGGGGTGGGAAGCAGTACCACTAAACTACAAGGGCATATCTTTTCTATATCTATGAAACTGGGACTGGGGTGGAGGATGTATCAGGTTATTTCTTTTATATCAATACTGGGTTTGGATTGGGGGTATCACTAGACTACCAGGTACAGTATATCTTTTATCTATCTACTGGGATCAGGGGAGGGGGTACCATTAGACCACCTGAGTATTTTTTATATCAATACTGGGATCGTGATTGGAGGGGGTTTCCACTAGACTACCAGTGTATATCTTTTATTTATCTACTGGCACTGAGATTGGAGTGGGAGGTGGGGTTCCACTAGATTATCAGGGTATTTCTTTAATATCAATACTGGGTTTAGGGTGGGAAGTATACCACTAGACTATATGGGTGTATCTTTTAAATATCTTCACTGGCATTGGGATTGTGGTGGGAAGGAGGGATGTACCACTAGACATCCAGTGTCTTTACTTTATATCAGTACTGGGATCAGGGTAGGAGGTGGGGTACCATCAGACTACCAGCGTATACCTTTATGTATGTACTGGCACTTGGATCAGGGCGGGAGGGGGTACTACTAGATTACCAGGGTATATTTTTCATATCAGTATTAGACTGGTATGGGAGGGGGTGCCATAGAATGACAGGGTATTTATTCTATACCAATCATGGGATCAGGAGGGAGGGTAGGTCACCACAAGACAACCAGGGTATATCTTTTATGTATCTACTGGCGTGGAGATTAAAGCGGTGGGGTGGTGGGTACCACTGGATTACAGGGCATTTCTTTGTTATCAGTACTGGGTTTGGGGAGGGAGGGATATCACTAGACTACAAGGGTATACCTGTTAAATATCTACTGGCACTGAGATCATGGAGGAAATACTACAAGACTACCAAGGTATTTATTTTATATCAGTCCTGGGATCGGTTAGGAGGGTGGGTCACCACTAGGTACCTGGTTGTATCATTTATTTAACTACTGGTACTGGGATCAGGGGAGGTGGTACCAGTGGACTGCCAGGATATATCTTCTTTATATCTAAAGGTAGAGGGATCTGGGGAAGGGAGTACCACTAGTCTACTGGGATATATATTTTATAAACCTATTGTATACTGGCACTAGAACTGTAGTAGGAGCAGAGGCACCACATGGATATTTTAGATCACTAGTGGGATATGGGCGGGAGGGGACTACCAGTAGGCTAATAGGGTATATATTTGATATATCTACTGGTATTGCGATTGGGGAGGGAGGAGGTACCACTAGACTATCAGTGAATTTATTTTAGATCAATGCTTCGATATGGGCAGGAGTAGTTCTTTTTTGCTATTTATAGCTGTGCTTTGATTGCCTTTATGGACAGACTTCACCTACAGATTAGGTAGAAGAGAATCTGTTACATGTCACTTGTTTCAGTAATGTATTTTATTTAACAAAGGAAGACAGGGAGGTATATCTTGAGAAACAAAGGAAGCCAGGAAAGAGGGTTAGGACAGTAAAGGCTCAAACTGAGGAAAGGATCACCCAGAAAGTCTAGAATGGAGCTAAGACTTTCTTCAGGTACATGAGAGGAGGAAGACAAGGGGTGGTATTGTGAAGATCAGGAGACAAGGAGGTGGGACTGTGCAGAGGAAGACCAAGAAAAGCTATAATTTTAAACAAATACTTCTGCTTGTTTTCACAGTGGTGGGGGGGGGGCGACATGCAGTAACAGGCCACAGGAGAAGGGGTAGACACAAGTCCATTTACAGAAGGGAGATTCTGCTGCGAGTTGGATACCTTAAATGAAAACCAGGTGATGGGGCCAGATGGAATCCATCCAGTATGCCACTAACACAGCAAAACCCTGATGGTGAAATCCACTACAGTGACAATTTCAACAAGTTTCGTAATTGTTGCAGTAATGGACTCAAGGGCGAATTTTTACCCTTTCCATATTCACTTCCTTCAACCAACTCCAACCAGAGTTAGTTATACTATAAAGGAGCACAGCCCTGAGAAAAAAGAACAATGTCTGACAGGCAAAACGTTTCATACATTATTATTTATACATTGTTACTGCTCTTGCCATTGTATGTCTATGTCTATATATATATATATATATATATCCTATTACTGCATACTGTAGACTAGCTATTGTTCACCTGGTTCCTTTTTGACTCTGTATATTGCCCTACTTGTGTTATCTTCCCTGTCTGAACCTGTATTTTCATTGTACTCTCCCGGGTCACACCTGAAAATAAGCATACAACTTGTCTAGTGTACCTACCTGGTCAACAAAAGCTAAATAAATAAGTAAACATTGTGTCTTTTGCCATGTCGCACTTTGACAGTTTCCTTGTCGATGTGGCATGGTGGAACCGATCCGCCCAAGGGTACCTAAGGAGCTGAGCATGGTGCTAGCTGCCCTTCTGGTAATGCTATTCAGCACCTCATTGGAGATGGGGCAGTTCCAGAGGAATGGAGGAGAGCCAATGTGGTCCCTCTGCACAAATGTGGCAGCAGAGAGGAGACCATTAGTTAGAGATCAGTCAGTCTCACATTAGTAGTGTGGAAGTTAATGGAATCCCTACTGAAGAAGAGACTGATGGAGTACCTGGAGACACAGGACCACCAGCAGCAGACTAGGTGGGCCAAGCAGTCCTTATCTGCCATCAGATTCTATGTTTCTATGTTTCATGGCTTTATAGGGGGGAGGTCATTTCAAACAAATCTCATAGATTTCTTTGACTGGGTAACTAGGGAAGTGACTCAGGTGAGGGCAGTGGATGCAGCCTGTCTGGACTTCAGCAAGGCCTTTGACACTGTACCACACAGGAGGGTGACAAAAGAGACTTAGCAGCTTGGAAGCTGGGGTGACAGGGGTAGATTGGGTATCAAACTGGCTGAGAGATAGGAAGCAAACCATGGTGGAAAAGGCAGTCACTTGGAGTACAGGACAGTGACCAGTGCAGTATCACCGGTATTGGTACTGGGCCCTGTTGTCTTCAGTGTCTTTATAAGTGACATTGCCAAGGAATTGGAGGGGAAGATGTGTCTCTGGAGATGACACAAAAGTCTAGGGAGTGGAAGTTGGGTTTCAATGTCAAAAAGTGCGAAATCATACACTTGGGTGGGGTAACTGGGGGACTGTATATAAGATGCGGGGGGGGGGGGGGTACTTACAGTTACCAAGCAACAGAGTGACCTGAGGGTGATCATGTCTGATGATGTCAAGATGGCAGGGCAGTGTGACAGGGTAGTTGGCAAGGTGAGCTGGATAGTAGTATGCACAGGGAGAGGGATCTCTAGTAGGAGAAGGAAGGTGATGTTGCCTCTGTAGCACTCAATGGTGTGATGTCGCTTGGAGTACTGTATCCAGTTCTGGAGGCTGCACCTCCACAAGGAAATTGACAGGGTAGAAGCAGTCCAGAGGAGGGCTACTAAAATGGTGCAGGGTTTGCACTAGAAGCCATACAAGGAGAGACTGCGGGAGCTGGGCATGTACTCCCTGGAAGACAGAAGAGTGAGGACATGATTGAGGCCTATAAGTACCTCATGGGGGTGAACGAACTGCAGGGGGGAGCCTCTTTCAAAGGAAGAGCACTAGTACACAGGGGAATGCTATGAATGCTATGAACCTAGCAGGGGGAGGGGGAGCTTAAGAGGGATGTGAGGAAACATGTCTTCACAGAAAGGGTGGTAAGAGCCTGAAACAACCTGCCAGAAGAGGTGGTAGGGGTGAAAACAGAGCGGAATTTCAAGCATGCATACGATATGCACATGAGTATTATAAACAGAGGTAAGGGAAGAGGGAGATACACCAGTGACCGAGTGGGGTCCAGGTTGTAGTGTTAGGCAACACAAATAGGGCAGACTAGATGGGCTTACCAGTCTTTTTCTGCCAACACTTTCTGTTTCTGTTTATTTACTGGGTAGATGCACTGGTCCCTGAGATCATTTTCAGGCATAACCCGAACCACATAGATGTCAACAAAATACTAGTAAAAATTCCTATAGGACAGAAAGTATGTAGCAAGTAACATAACAGGACACTTGGTAACTGCAAAGAGAAAGTAATAAGCAAACAATAAATGTTAAAAGTAAAGTCAATAATTACAATAAATGCAAATGCACCAATAACATTGCAATAGGCTGAGTCATCCAGAAAAGCAACGTTAAGAGTGATATGAACATATGAACAGTGTTAACTGGGAGTATGTCAATTCGTAATGGGCAATTCACCCCATGACAGTTCTCTCCCTCTTTCCCACCAAAATGGAATACCACAGCACAATTGTATTTGTATTTTTTGAATCCCCTAAACAAATAACTCACCTTACACTGGGAAACATTCACTATCCTGTAATGGTTCCTGAGATCTGGAGGGAGCGAACTGTCGTGGTGCGAATAGTCCATAGCAGATTGTCGTGTAGTTGTGTTAACCTTGTGACAAATAATGTACTCTGGAGCAATTGCAGATTGAGTCAGCCAGAAGAGGCACTTTATACTGAGATTTGAATAGGAAATCAGATTCTAGAGAGCAGCAGAAGATAGGCAGGCTGTTCCAGTAGTGGAGGCAGCAACAAAGAAGGTTTTTGTGCTACACAAGTGGTGACAAGGGGATTCTCAAGATGCAGCCACGACAGTGGCAGTTTAGGAATTAGAAGTTAAGTTAGGAGGAAGCTCTCCTTATCTCTCAAAAATTTGTGTATAAGACAGCTGAAAGGTATTCACACAACGAGCTCGTAGGGAGAACCAGCCAAGGGGTAGGTAAAGAAAGCAGTGGTGAGTGCTGAAAGGGGCAATTAATGCAGATCTACAGATGTCATTATATAGGCTATTTAGTCTGGACAGATTAAAGGAAGAACTTTGCATGTAGATGGGGTGCAGTAGTCCAGGAGGGGGAGCATCCTACTCTACACAATAGCAAGCCTCATGTCAGGGGTCATAGGATCTTTGTCTATAGCCGACTTTCAGTTTCAAGTTACTACAGTTTATGGTGACAGCAATGTGCAAAGAAAAGGTCAAGGAGGGGTCAAGGGTGACTCCCAGATACCATACATAAGAGGAAACATGCTCCTGGGGGTTCCCATCAGATGAAGGAATATTACATAGGATACTAGATGCTATCAGTTTGCCAAGCCTGAGATTAAACCCAAGCAACATGGCTTTGTTTTTTTTTGGCATTAAATAGTAGCCTTTTGCTTAGGAACCACCTTTGAGCGTCGTTAAATTTATCTGTGAGAGTGGAGGAGCTTTCAGCAGTGGACTTGACACTATGGTAAAGTATAATGGCATCTGCATAAAGATGCAGGTGGCATTGCATACACACTGTGGGGACAGTTAATAAATAAGGCGATAAGAATAGGCCCAAGAATGGATCCCTGAGGAACCCCACTCAGCATGCCCAGAGGTTTAGATGTGGACCCCAGCACAGATCTCCTATTGTCTACCATGACGTAATTACAAAACCAGGATGATGCTGCAGTGGAGGATCCAAGGTGCTTCAGTTTGGTTATGAGAATGTCATGGCCTACCATGTCAAAGACTTTTGTTAAGTCAACAAAAACAGCACCTATCATTTTACCTCATCCATATGTTTGATCACATGGTCAGTGAACCTGATCAGAACTTTAGTGATGCTGTGACCCTTTCAAAAACTAAGTTGGTGCTGAGAGAGGAGTTGTACTTAGACACACGGGGCTCGAGTTTCAAAGGATGATGCAGG
Organism: Neoceratodus forsteri; assembly: GCA_016271365.2. Taxonomy (NCBI): domain Eukaryota; kingdom Metazoa; phylum Chordata; order Ceratodontiformes; family Ceratodontidae; genus Neoceratodus; species Neoceratodus forsteri. The sequence continues at coordinate 292,888,344 of CM028134.1, forward strand.
GCTTGCATCTAGCCCTGCATCAAAGCCATTTTTTGCTGCACCTGTGCCAAACTCCTTTGCTGCAACTGCACCCGATTTTCTATTGCTGGGCACAGTTGCGACAGTTTCCTAAATTTACGGCAGTTTGTGCCAAAGATTTGGCGCAAGCCCCTTAAAAGAAAGATGCCCCAAATGGTGAAAGTTAGACCAGGGAAAAGCCAACCTAACTTACGACATTTGGCATTTTGGATTGAAATTCCCGATCGCCATCTGGGAGAATGCTCCAAGCCCTGTGTGCCAAACGATTGATGCACCACAGGCTTGCAGCACTCTTGGGGCTTTGAAAATCGAGCCAATGGTCTGAAATCTGTAGAAAAATTATTTTTCAAGGAGCTTACTCAAAAGAGAAAGGATAAAGATGAACTGATGATTGTCAAGCAGAGAGGGATTGCTTGCTTTGAATATCAGTACCACCCTTGCTTGTTTAATAGGAATACACTAACACCAGATTATGAATAATTACTTACAAGAGTGACTGATTCTGTACAATGTTTTGTAATTTAGATAGTTTTATTTACAGTTAGAATTTTAGATATAATGCTCCTGAGATACTCTGATTCTCAGAAAGCTCCGTTTTGAGCTAGACTTCTGTGACCATTCATGAGTTACATGGCCATGCACAATCCTGGGATGCACGCAAAAACATGTAACATTATGGAGTGCGTGTGTTCTCGTAGAACTCAATGGTAACCAGCTCAGTTCACATTGCTTGCTGACAGCTGATTCAGACATTATTTTAACATTCTGTAAACAAGAATAAAACGTTTTTTTCTCCTCCTGTCTGCTTGGCGTGTGTGTCCATCTTATTCATATTTCCTTGCTTTGACTTGTGATTTAAATGTGCTGACCCCATTTTTAACTGTAGTTAGCCTTTCTTTTAAAATGACTGCATGTATGTCCTCTGAATGTAAACACATTCATTTTTTCCCTAAAGTAGAAAGAGGTTTGCTGTGAAAATTATACAACTGAGATCAATCAATTTAAACACTCTTGGCTTTAAGGCATATTGGCAGTTCTAATAAATACCTTCCACATACCCCCCAAAACATGAGTAAAATGAAGCTCACACTGTTTCAGAACTGTGAGATTTACACTTATCTGCTCTCTGGAGTACTGCAGTATATGCAGTTTTGGGTGCTCAATATAAAAAGGACATTGAGGCAGTCAAGAGAGTGCAAGCCGGGCCACAGCAATGGTAAGGGGTTGGAGGACAGGAGCTATGAGAAGAGGCTGGTGGCCATTAACACATTTACCTTGGAGACACGGAGGCTGAGAGGGGGCATGATGTATCAGTCTACCACACTGCTCAAGGGTAACAACAAGACTGAACAGAGATGTTCAAGCTGGTGTCCTCCACCATGACGTGGGGACGTGTGCTGAAACTCGGAGGATGTATATTCAGGGGTGATGTTAGGAGGCACTTCTTCTCCCAGAGGTGGTGAGCCTATGGTGTGGTCTACAGTTGGAGAACATGGACATGAAGACAGTGTAGATGGTTAAGGTAAACCTGAACAAATTTCTGCTTACTAAGGAAATCAAAGGGTACCCTAGGCAGTAGAGTGAATAGAGAAATATTTATAAATTAGTAAGGTAAAAAGATCAAGAACCTCAACATGTGTGATTCTGTATTTCATATAACATAGTACATGTTTGTAATGCAGATTTATTCATCCCTGCTATAAAGTGTGTGTGTGTGTGTGGGGTGAACATGATGGACCTAGAGTCTCTTCCAACCTTTAAAAAGCTAGTAGAAATATAAATAGCAGACAGGAAAATGTAAAAATTTTAAGAAGTACAGTAGGAAGTTGAACCATTTTATTTCAGAAGTATTTTTCTTGTTCCTTTTGCACATTAAAACATTTTTTATGTGATAGTATTACTCTGGATGTGTGAAACAGCACTTTGCCTGGTAGCTGACATATTTATGTCTTTTCCTCCCATTACACCATCAGTGCTTGACCTCACTGATAGTGACATCACAGTTACGGAGTGGTTCTTCCTGAGCAGCTGTGATGCCACTGTCAGTGACATCACAGTGCCGATGATGTAATGGGGGGGAGCAGAGCTAGACATGTCAGCTACTAGGCTGGTTGTTGTTCCATACATCACACCTACAGTGGTGTGAAAAAGTATTTGCCCCCTTCCTGATTTCCTCTGTTATTGCATATTTGTCACACTGGATGTTTGCAGGTCTTTAGACACAATGTAATATTAAATAAAGGGAACCTGAGTGAACAAATAACACTTGTATTTGTTTACCTATTTCAGTTTTTAATGAAAACAGTTAACCAACACCAACTGGCACTGTGTGAAAAAGTAATTGCTCCCTTACACTTAATAACTGGTTACGCCACCTTTAGCTGCAATGACTGCAACCAAACGCTTCCTATACTTCAGTATCAGTCTTTCACATCGCTGTGGAGGAATTTTAGCCCAATCTTCCTTGCAGAACTGCTTCAATTCAGTAACACTGGTAGGTTTTCGAGCATGAACTGCTCATTTTAGGTCCTGCCACAGCATCTCTATTGGGTTTAGGTCTGGACTTTGACTAGGCCACTCCAAAACTTTAATTTTACTTCTTTTCAGCCATTCTGATGTGGACTTGCTTTTGTGTTTTGGATCATTGTCTTGCTGCATGACTCAACTACGCTTCAGCTTCAGCTGACGGACAGATGACCGGACATTCTCCTTAAGAATTTTCTGGTACAGAGCAGAATTCATGGTTCCTTTAATTACGGCAAGTTGTCCAGGTCCTGAGGCAGCAAAGCATCCCAACACCATCACACTACCACCACCATGTTTGACTGTTAGTATGATGTTCTTACTGTGGAATGCTGTGTTGCCTTCGCCAGACATAATGGGATCCATGTCATCCAAAAGTTCCACTTTGGACTCATCTGTCCATAGAACATTTTCCCAAAAGGCTTGTGGATCATCCAGGTGCTTCTTGGCAAATGAGAGATGAGCATTTATGTTCATCTTGGTTAGCAGTGGTTTCCGCCTTGCTACTCTCCCATGAAGCCCATTTTTGCCCAGTCTCTTTCTGATTGTGGAGTCATGAACACTAACCTTAGCTGAGGCAAGAGAAGCCTGCAGTTCTTTGGATGTTGTTTTAGGATCCTTTGACACATCCTGGATGATTTTACGCTGCGCCCTTGGAGTAATTTTGGCAGGCCGCCTACTCCTGGGAAGATTCACTACTGTTCCAAGTGTTCTCCATTTGGAGATTATGGCTCTCACTGTGGTTCGGTGGAGTTCCAGAGCCTTAGAAATAGCTTTGTAACCCTTTCCAGACTGGTAGATAGCAACAACTTCTTTTCTGATCTTTTCAGGAACTTCCTTTGATCGTGGCATAATGTGCTTGTTGACTCTTTGTGCTGGCAACGTGACTCTGATGGTAAGGGTCAAAATAAGTGAGGTTTATATTGAGCAGGGCTGGCTGTAATCAGGCCTGGCTGTGTTCAATCAGCTGACTCTACTTATCCCTTTAATTGGGTTCATTTAACTAGGGGGCAATTACTTTTTCACACAGTGCTAGTTGGTGTTGGTTAACTGTTTTCATTAAAAACTGAAATAGGTAAACAAAAACAAGTGTTATTTGTTCACTCAGTTTCCCTTTATCTAATATTACATTGTGTCTAAAGACCTGAAAACATCCAGTGTGACAAATATGCAATAATAGAGGAAATCAGGAAGGGGGCAAATACTTTTTCACACCACTGTACTAACATCAGTTAAAGCATCTTCTAATTAACTGAAGGGAAAAGGAAAAGTACCTCAGATATAGAAGGTAATAGTTGACTACTTTTAAAGGGAAGGTCTCCACAGCCTTTTATTCTGTTTACCTGTGTAGTTTGTAGGCATGAACAATAATTGCCTCTACTGCAACCTCTTAATTTCATCAGGATTTAAATGTACTGCAAATGAAGGTACTTAAGTCTGGTGTGAAAACTTGCTTGACTCCATTGTAAAGGTCATGACCCGACTCATGTGAGGCATTCTGGAATTTTATGATGTTTTAGTGCTAAAGCCTACAGTAGTCATACTGTATTAAGCAGTGCTGTTACTGTCCTTTGCAGTCCCCATGTTTTTGTCTTATGCTGGCAATGAAGCTTTTCAAGGCATAGTAAGTGCCTTGCTGTTTTCTGTAGTTTAAAGTGTATCTGAGTTAGGCCAAAATGCTTTTACAGTATACATGGATTGTAGTAGTTATACTGTACAATAATAATCAGTACTGTTGCTGTCCTCTGCAGTCCATATGTTCTTGTCTCATGCTGGCCATAAAGCTTTTCAAGGAACAGTAAGTGACCTGCTGTTTTCTGTGTTTTAAAGTGTATCTAAGTTAGAAAAAATTTTTTTTGAGAATCCAGAGACTTCACAAGATATGTAACAGAACTGAATGAGAGTATAACTACTGCTAGCTTGTGCAGGTATGCATCATCAACTCCCATGATGCCTTGCATGCATGCCATAGAGAAATAGATTAGTTGCTGTATTGGTCCTTGTAAGAACAGATCCTGAAGCAAATGGTTTGATACCTTTTATTGGACCAACACAGATGTTACAAAAAGAAAACAATATCTACGCTTTCGGACCAGCCAAGTCCTTCCTCGTTGACTTATATGCATGCATGCATGGGGTCATGAGCTTTGCAATGGAGTTAAACAGGTTTTCACACCAGGGCAAAACAGTGAAGCAACCTCATTTATAGTTAAATTAGAATGAAATTAGGGGAATGCAACAGAGAGAATCATTGTTCCTTCCTACAGACTCCTAATCTCCTCCAGTGCCACATAAGCATTCATGTACAACTTCAGCACTTATTCCTTACCCTCTATTCCCTTTCTCCCTCTAAATGCCCACCTCATTCTCCACCTACTTCCCTATCCTCCCACCCACTCCTCGACCTACTTGTCCCCCCACTCAGTAAACCTGTCTCCTGGACTATTCTAACCCTACCAGGTTCTCTCCTACACCCCTTATGCCGTCCGTCTACCTATGACAAGACCCACTAGCTGCTCCCATAAATTCCCTCTATCTCCCACATGTACTCCTTCTCTCTGATGGGTCCTTAACTGCTCCCTCCTCCTATTGCCTTCTAATCTCCTATCCTCTTGAAACTTCCAATGCCTTCTGCCTACCCCTCCAGTTCTTAAAAATATTCTACCATTTTCAGCACCATGTATGTTATCCCATGAATGTACAGTAAATCTGAATGTAAATACTGTATATTGTAACAATTGTCTCATTGTCTGTATCTGTTCCTGTACTATTTGTTTGCCTCATGACGTGGAACCTCTGCAAATGAAATTCTAGCTCAAAGGAGTAATAATCCGAGATAATAAATAAATAAATACTACACAGATATACAGAAAATAGGTTGAGGGGACTTTCCCTTTAAAGGACAACTGCGCTGAACCTGTAAGTAATTTTTTCCCAATAGAAGCTGCTTTTTAAATACTGGTTACATTTCTGTTATTGTTCCATCTACACAGGCCTTTTAGTACCCTCAGTGAGTGTTTCTGTTTTACAGTCTGGTGTCAAGTGCCATTTTAGAACTGTATGATGTCATTTATGTTCCTCTCATCCACCGAGTTCTGTAATAAACATGAATGCATTGTGCCAACAATGGAGGGGAAGAACACGGACATAAACTACATCATACAGTTCTAAAAGGGTTCTTACCAGCTGCATGTCAATCAGAAACACCCACTAGGATAACTAAAAAGCCTGGATGGCTAGAACAATAACAGAATTTGAACCAATATTTAAAAAAAACAGCTTCTACTAGGGAAAACTGACTTATAGATTCAGCACAGTTCTCCTTTAAAAGCTAATATTAGTTTTAGGCAGTACACTAGCTCTTTAATTATTGTTACTATGTAGACATGCTTCAGCTTGAAGTTCACATATTTTCAATATTTAACATCCTGTTTTTTTCTTAAACTATGAACATTAACATTAAAAGAGGGTCAAGGACTACTAGCCACTGTCAGCTCTGCCTACTTGTTTATGTCTGAGATCATAATCCACCATTTATGGAATCATAATGATTTCTCGAACAACAGATTGTGAGGTCATCACAAGCAGAGGACTGTGATGTTAGTTCAGGTGTAGACAAAGAGCCGGAGCTGATGAAGTCTAAAGAGAGGGTTTATGTTTTCATGTTCATGCACCCAGCAAGACGTTACAGTAAATACAGAAAATAGATATACTGTATGGTAAAAAGAGTCTAGCAATTACGTTTTTCGTAACTTCTCTTGAGACCACAGGGGCTGTTTAAGTTAGCTGTGTAGGATGTTCTGTACAAATACTGCAATTTCTAGTCTGGCACTCCATCTATACTTGTGGATCAATTAATACCACTGAGTTTTTAAAGAAATGTTTGTTGTTTTTATTACCTCTTAGACTATCTAACTGTTAGACCTGTTTGTGCATACTTGATTAAAAATTGTAACTTATCTATGCAACTTTGTAACACCTGCTGCTGTTGTATATTTTCTATGCCCCCTCGGGACCCTCCTAAATACTAGGTGATACACCTAACGGAGTCTTTCCCCGCAGTGTGAACATTAATAATGTACGAGATGTAAACATTAAAAACCAGTGTGAATAAACATTGCATCTGATGAGATGTACCTGTTAAAGAAAATCAATGGTAAAAAAGAAACCTATCTTGATAAATGCACAGGTTGCTCTGTCTGCAGCCCCATCCATGCAACCACTGCCAGTGACCATCTGCATCCAGATGGTTGCACTGGCTCTAGCATATGGCTTCGGTGAAGCTGTGGCAGAGTAAAACTGTGACCAGAGCCATTCAATGATTTATAAGAGTAAGCTGTTTTTTTTTAACAACAAAATAACTAATTTGTGGTGCATGGGAGTGGGAGGAGTCACTGATTTAATTAGGGAAGGCAAGCAGATGGGTGGGGTCTGATTTTGCTGTGGATAGTCAGGGGAGTCGCCAGGCAGTGGCCTGAAAGCCTGGGCCTTCTTTCTCATTTGTAAAATTTGACTACTCTACTTTAACTCAGCAGGACGTGAACCCAGTCCACCCCCGTCAATGATGCTTGGGCCTTCGAGCTCCCTAATCCTTCTAACTCTCCTGACATGCTTGTGGGAAGGTCGTACTTGTAGCTCATGTGTAGTAGCACACTAAGAACTAGCAGTATGTAAGCCAAATTCTGTGATCATATCTAAATCACAAGTTTGCACAGCAAATCACTGCAATTTTCATGTGAACATGAGTAAAAGCCTTAAAGGGTGCAGAGAAATTTTGGGGAACTGGGGAAGGGTCTTAGGCAAGTAGCATGCATGGCGGCTTTCGCTGAAGTGCTGCCTGTCTACGGCCAGGAGGAGGATAGGGTTCTCTGTATCAGGAGCTTCAACTCATGGTTAAAGAAATGATGTAGAGGGAGGGGTTTGGCTACACTGGGGACTGGGGACAAATCAGGAAGGATATGGACCTATGTAGAGGTGATGGCCTGCCTCTGTCTGGGAAGGAAACTGCAGTCCTCAGTGGATGGTTTAAATATTTCTTTGATGAACATTTAAACTAGCTGAGAGGGTGGCAAAAAAAAAAGGGAGACAGAACCCCCCCCCCCCCAACACACAGACTGAAGCAGTAACACAAACAAAAATGGAGAAGAGATTCATGATGGCAAGACAGTAATGGAGTGTTTAAAGAAAGCACTGAAGATAGCTAATCAGTGCATGGATCCTTTGCTGCAAGTTCAGCTTTTCACTGAAATCCTGAACAGATATATCTATTTTTATGAAAAAGAAAATGATGCGGTGACAATTCAAGTTTTAAACCAGCTTATACAGAAGATACGGGAAGACCTTCCAAATTTAGAATCCAGTGAAGAAACTGAACAAATCAATAAACATTTCCACAACACACTGGAACATTTACATCTGAGAAGAGAAGCACAGGAATCTGATGGCCCAATTTATGACGGTCTCTTTCTGTAACAACAGCAAAAAAAAGTCTTTGTTCCTCATTTTATCTGTTTCATTCTTTCCCTTGACACTGCTTGTTCTTCCGTAGTGTTAGATGTTTATAGATTGTACCTTTCAGAGCTGCCATCAAAGTTGCCAGTCATATATTTGTACTTTCTCAACCCAGTACTTGCAGACATTAGCATACATTGAAATAAACTTACAAAACTGACAGCCAAGAATTTGTTTTCCCAAATTAATATGAAACCTCTTTATTTTATCATCATGTAGCATGACTTGGTAGAGCTCTTCGTGTAATTCATCTAATTTGAAAAGAAGATACTGTTCTAATGTAATTTTTGATGCATTCTCTGATGTTGCTTCTGCAGTTTTGATGTTTACTGTAGAGTTCCAACTTTGCAGAAGCTATCTGTTTCTGTATGTGTTACATATAATAACTAGACCACTGACTTTACAGTGTGCAACTTCTAAAGACTTTGCATCTCAGGTTGTGCTTGCGCTTTTCACTCAAAGTTCATCATTTTTCCAAAGTATTGCATAATGCATGTATGAAAAGTTCCAAGCATCTGGGTCAAATGCAGAAAATATTTTTTTGCTTAATACAGTCCATTCAGGACCAGAACAGTACATGGCATATTTCAAGAAAATGTGTGCTCTGTATTGAATGAAAAAATAACAGAATTTGTGAAGTATTTGGTGAACATATAACCATTCCTATTGTAAATTTAAAAAAAGTGCATTACACTTCAATATTACTTTATTTGCACCAGTGAAAATAAATGACTGAAGCAGTAAGAAGGGAGGATCTGAGTGTAGGAGAACCCCCCCCCTCTGGGAGCAGGATAAAGAAAACAAAAGTGTAGCAGAAAACAAGGGGGATGGGAACAAGAGTTGCAAAAAGAGAGGGGGGAAAATGAGGTGGAGCAAAAGGGAAAGAAGAGGGGGGTGCAGGTAGAGGGGGACAAGGTGTGGAAGGCCAAGTGTGTAAATGCAAGGAGTCTTGGAAATTAAATTCCAGACCTTGAGGCCATCATGGAGGAGACAAACCTGAATATTGTGGCTGTCACAAACCCACTCAGCAGGTCAGGCCCTCTGCTCCCACAGTGCCAGCCTCCGAAGCGCAGTATTGTAAACAGGTAACAGAACAGGGTAACCCTCCTGTCTGCTTGTGTATCCGAATCACCTTTGGTCTCAAGTTCGGGGGGGATTCAAACTGTGAACCTTATGCTAGTGTACCCAAATGTACAGGATCAGATAATCTGCTCTTCTGGGGATGCCAGACATCTTTCGCCTAAGGGCACCTAACCAGGTATCCAAAATGAACCCTTAAAACTCTATAAAAGACCTTAGGTATATTCTTACCTTATCTCAGTTTGGTAACACCATTCAAGCTTCTGAACAGTTATGTCAAATCTTAACCCTCAATACATCGCATGCAAAAGAAAGAACTTGGAAGACCCAGGCAGTAATTGGAATAAAAGGTTTACTTAAATGGATAAAAATATGTAAAATATAAACACAGAACACTATCACAAAGCATACAATCACTTAAAAGAAAACAAGGAAAAGTACAAACTCCTACCAACATACAGTTAGACTTTTTCTATCTAATGTATACCTCTACCAGTGCCTTAGTTAGATCTGCGATCTTCTTTCTTAGGAGTCCAAAAAGGAATGTGTCTCAATGGAAATACAGAATACAGTTTAAACTCTGTGTCTCCACCCCTTCTATGATGCCATCTAGCTCCTCCTTTTAGAATATAAAAATTATACAAACAGGATGTCCTATCAGGAGGTATATTAAATAAGGTGACTTCAGCAACAACTCATTTCCCAAATATGACTCTTTGATTAAATCAAGCCCTTTTCTTTTGATCTTGTGTGGTTTCCTGCTTTAAGGACATCAAAGGGGTTTTACACCTTTTTAACACCAAAGTGGGATAACATGTTTTTCTTCTAAGACGTCATAAAATGTTTATGATCTCGATCCTCTGGCAGACCCATAAAGTCCCATTTCATTTCTACTTCAAAGCAGCTACAGGCCATAAAATGCAATGTCTTGGAAGTTAATCACATTACAGAGATCTGGGGCAGGATTCACAGAAATCGTGTTGTTCCTGTAGCTGCAGCAAAATGTTGGTGCCAAAGGGTGGCCACTTGTGAAGCCGCAGGAGTCCTGCAGTGGCAGGTATTCACAAAGGTGGAGCTGAATTACGACCGGGTCCACGATTTATGGCAGCTTGCTGGTGGTGTCACCAGGGAGATCACCACAGCTGCAGAACAATGCTATGGCTGGTGGGAGCAGCTGTAACACCCTCCACAACTGCTGCGGCTGTGAATCGCAACCAGTGCAGCTGCAGGAGATTTCAGTCCGCAATTGCAGTTGCGAAGTGGGACTTGGGTCCCAAATGCTTTGTGAATCCTGCCCCTGCTGTTTAATATATATCTTGTCATTTTAACTGAAACCTGGGGGGGGGGGGAGAAGCACCCATAGCCCAGCTGTCTTATGGAGACAATCACACACTACATTTTTATATTACAAAATCATAGAACAATCATAATCAGCTGGCCAAGCATCACAATCCTCCCCACCTAGGCTGCATTTGGGGGCTCTATCCCCTGCATGGGATGAGCTTCCCAAATCAGTTCACGCCTCATAAACCCATGACAGGCCATCTGTGTTCTGATTGGTCGCTCCAGCCCTATGTAAGATTGTCATGTTATACCCTTGTAAGGCAAGACTCCATCTTAACAGTCTACCATTAGTTTTTCCCATTTGCGTCAGCCAAACCAGGGGGTTGTGGTCAGTTTGTACCACAAAATGCTGCCCATATAAGTATGGCTCTAACTTCTTTAGGTCCCACACTATGGCAAGACACTCTTTTTCCACAGTAGAGTATGCCTACTCCCTGGGAAGTAACTTTTTACTCAGGTACCCTACTGGATGATCTTTCCCTTGGTTGGATGTCTGATTCAGTACTACCCCAATACCCACGTCTGAGGCGTCAGTCTGAACTATAAAGGGACTGCTATAGTCAGGACTTGTCAACACAGGAACACTGCACAGTGCCTCCTTCAGTCTGGTAAAGGCTTTTCCACAGGCTGGTTCCCAGGTAATTTTCTTAGGCATCCTTTTCTTTACTTGGTCAGATAGGGGAGGAGCCAGGGCACTTTAATTGGGTACAAATTTTCTATAGTACCCTGCTGTCCCAAGAAAACTCCTGACCTGTTTCTGCATTTCTGGTCTGGGCCATGCCTTGATCACCTCTATTTTTACTTGGTTAGGATGGAGCTGTCTCTGGCCCACAACATGCCGAAGGTATGCCACTTCAGCCATGGTCACCTGGCACTACTCAGCTTTGACAGTGAGCCCGTCCCTCTGTGTCCTACCCAGCACTTCCCTAAGGTGGGACAGATATTCCTCCCAGCTGATACTAAAGATAGTAATATCATCCAGGTATGCCACAGCATACTCCTCAACACCATTCAACACCTGGTTCACCAACCTTTGGAAAGTGGCTGGGGCATTCTTCATTCCGAAAGGCATTACTTTAAATTCAAATAAGCCTATCGGAGTGATAAAGGCCAACCTCTCCCTAGCTCTGTCAGTTAACTCAACCTGCCAATACCCCTTTGTCAGGTCAATAGTCATAAGGTAGGTCGCCCCTTTCAACTTGTCCAGGAGTTCATCCGTCCAGGGCATCAGGTGGGCATCTGACTTCTTGACTGCATTCAGTCCATGACAGTCCACACAGAAATGAGTAGAGCCATCTGGCTTGGGCACAAGGACTACGGTTAAGGCCCAAGGGGTGTAGGATCTCTGGATTACCCCTAAATCCAGCATTTCCTCCACCTCACTCCTAATGTCCTTTTGGACAGCCTCTGACACCTGATATGCTGTCCGCTGTATGGGCGTCTGTGTCCCTCTCTCCACATCGTGCATCGCTAAGGGGGTTAGTCCAGGCTTGGCACTAAACAGGGGGGCAAAGTCTGCTAAAACCTCCCTTACCTCCTGGATCTTGTCTGGGGCAAGCTGGGGAGACAATGTTACTGCCTCCACAGAGGACTCTCACTTGCTTTCTTCCAGCAAGTCCAGAAGGGGGTCTCCTTCATCCATCCCCTCCCCAGGACTACACACTTCAAACACCATGTCAGCCCTATTAGCATATGGCTTCATCATGTTGACATGGCACATCCTTTCTGGCTGTCTTCTGTAAGGTAACTCTATGATATAGTTCACATCATTTACCTTCCTAACTACTTTGTACGGTCCTGCCCACTCAGCCTGCAACTTGTCTTTCCTGAACGGAATAAGGACCATGACTTCCTGACCCACCATGTACGAGTGAGCTCTCGCTCTTGCTCTCGCTCTGTGGTTGTATCACACTTTTTGTTTCTATTGGGCAGCTGCCAGGTTGCTCTGGGCTGTCCCCATAAGCTCCTTCAGCCTTTTCCTAAACCTAAGGATGTAATCCACTATGGGAGATCCCTGGGTGGCATGCTTGCCTTCCCAGTCCTCCCAGATCAAATCTAGGGGCCCACGTACCCGGCATCCATATAAGAGTTTGAAGGGGATAAATCCTGTCGACTCTTGGGGCACCTCCCTGTATGCAAACAACAGGTGGGGAAGGTATTTCTCCCAGTCCCTCCCATGCTGTTCAGCAAATGCTTGAAGCATTGACTTCAGGGTACTAATAAATCTTTCCACAAGCCCATTGGCTTGTGGGTGATAAGGTGTCGTGCATCTCTGCACCACCCCACACTTCTCCCATAAACATTTCATCAGGTCCGACATGAAGGAACCCTCTTAATCAGTGATAACCTCCTGTGGAAACCCAAGACAGGAGAAAATTCCAAGTAAGGCATCTACCACTTTGTTTGTCCTCAGTGAGGATAGGGTGACTGCCTCTGGGTACCGGGTTGTATAATCCACCACAGTCCGGATGAACCTCTTCCTGAAGGAGCTGGGGGTATTTAAAGGCCCCACAATATCCATTCCCACCCTCTGGAATGGCTCCTCCACTATGGGCAATGGAATTAGGGCGGCTTGGATTTTCTTGCCTGCCTTCCCTATTTCTTGGCACTGTTGACAAGACCTGCAATACTCCTTCACCTGCTGGGTGAAGTTGGGCCAATAGAAATTCTGGGCCAACTGCTGTGTAGTGCACATGATTCCCAGATGACCAGACAAGGGAATATCATGTGCAATCTTGATCAACTGCTCACGATACCCCTGGGGTAAGATGAGCTGCCTACCTATCACCCCTCCCTCTGTCTGCACAGCCTGAGTATACATCAGTCATTTCCCCAATAAATCTTATATTTACCATCACCTCCTTGTGCTCCATCAGAGTCTGCCGAAGCCCTCAACTTTTCTAGACTAGGGTCCCTTTTCTGAGCAGCTGCAAACTCCTTACACATTCCCAAGGCATGGGTCATGTCCCCTTCAGTATCTAAACTAGAGTCCCTAACACTAATGTCAGGGCACTCAGGATCACTGTCATCCTTAACCCTGTCACCATGGATCACCCCTCCCTCTTCGGAGTAACCCTCTGTGGCTGTATGGTTAACTGCTACTGGGGAAATGTCTACCCCCTTTTCATTAGTCTCCATATCAGGAGACACCAGCTTGGGAATCAGCCTCCCAGTGGTTTCCACAATGGCTTCTGTGGGGTCTAGGGAACTACAATTTCCCCTTCCCGCTTGGCTATGGGTAACTGCACACACCATCCCCTGTTGGAGATTGTTGCCAAGGATTACATCAACTGCTAACATTTTGGCTACAGCCAACTGTTGCACAGTTCCCCCTATTTCACCCCAGTCTACAAGAACACTAGCAAACGGCAATGTTTTCTCCTCACCAGTAAAGTCTTGTACAGTGACATATTTATTGGGTATAAGCTGACCAGGCTCTACCAGATCCCCTTTTACCAATGTCAGGGATGCCCCTGTGTCCCTTAACCCTTGTGTCTGTACACCTTTCATGGTGACTGAGTGAATGTGTTCCCTCATGTTCACAGGCATGCTTCCAGGGACACACAAACAACCCACTTCTTTCTTAGCCCCATGTTGCGTATTGCTCATCCTTTTGAGACACTGTCAATATGTGCAGTTTCTTTACAGACCCAACATTTGTTTCTTTTCTCAGAGAAATCTTTTCTCTGAAACCTGGGGCTAACTGTTTTTGGTGGAGGCAGTGAGGGTTTTAGCTGCCCTGAAGGTGTGCTTTTCCCTTTCTGTACTGCCATGCCTGCCCCATTCGCTCTCAGAGCAGGTCTGCTCTTGGCATAGTGGTCCGAGAGTTCAGCAGCCTCTTGTACTGTTTTGGGATCTCGGTCCTCCAGCCAGGTTTACAGCTCTACTGAGCATGCCCCAGAAAACTGTTCTAACAAAATAGCATTTTCAATTTTATCTACAGAGTTTGCTTCAATTCCTTCCTACCAACATTTTAAAAACTGACGTTGTTTCGTGGCTAGCTCCTCGTAGCTCATATCAGGGCTTCTCCTGAGCTTATGGAATTTAGCTCTGTATGCTTCAGCAGTTAAATCAAACTTTTTTAAAAGTGCAGTTTTAAGTTTGCTGTAATCATTACTGTCCTCATTGTCCATTTGACCCAATGCATCCTGAGCTTTCCCGGTAAGTAGAAGGGATAGCTGGAAGCTCCAGGACCCTCTAGGAATTTTAGTCTGATTACAAACTTTTTTGAAGGAATTTAAAAATGCATCCATATCCTCACCCTCTTTAAATTCAGCTATCAATTTTGAATTAAATTTGTAACCCAGTCCTGTAGTTCCAGTTAAACCCAAGCCACTTACCTGCTCTGGTACTGGTGGTTGGAGTTATAGCTTCTCCAGTTCATGTCACCTCTGGCACTCACACTCCTCACGGTCCACCTCTCACTGTTCACGCTCCCTCTTCTCCTCTGCAGCTTGCTGGTGCTCATGCTCTTCACAGTCATCCTCCCGCTGTTCCCGGTCAGCCTCTCGCTGTTCTCACTCCCTCTTCTCCTGGAACTTCAGCTCCTTTCTGTGAAACTCAGTCTGTAGCTTGAGTGCTTCTGGCTCCAGAATGCTAGTGACCTTCCCCTGCTGCTGTGGCCCTTCACTGGTACTGGCCCTGCTATCATCATCACCGGATCTGGACACTGCACTGGCCGCTGGCCCCTCCACACTCAAGGTTTGGTCCTTTACAGTCACAGTCTGTGACTCGATACTCTGGGCATCTGCTGGCATCAGGGCATCCATGAGGTTCTGCTTGGTGGCTCTCCCCTCATACAGGATTCCTCTGTCTTGGCACAACTGCCTCAAGTAGTTTACAGTGTGCCCGCTGTAGTCGGAAGCCATCTTCTTCCCTAACTACGGCTACTCTAACTTGCACTTTAGAAAAAAATAAAATAAAACAGGTAGGAACTCGACTGTAAGCAAACTGATATAGTTCTGTTTCCTCTTTAAAAATAAATCACTGCCTTATTTTGCAAGTGAGCTGTACGGTATCAAGCTGACACACTGAACAAGTAAAGCTTGTGTTACCAAATGTATCTGCACCGCTGCCAACCAATCTGTCACAAACTCACTCAGCAGGTCAGGCCCTCTGCTCCCACAGAGCCAACCTCCGAGTGCAGTATTGTGAACAGGTAACAGAACAGGGTAACCCTCCTGTCTGCTTGTGGGTCCGAATCACCTTCGGTCTCAAGTTCTGGGGGGATTCAAACTGTGAACCTTATGCTAGTGTACCCAAATGTACAGAATCAGATAATCTGCTGTTCGGGGTATGCCAGATATCTTTCACCTTAGGGCACCTAACCAGGTATCCAAAATGAACCCTTAAAACTCTGTAAAAGACCTTAGGTATATTCTTACCTTATCTCAGTTTGGTAACACCACTTAAGCTTCTGAACAGTTTTGTCAAATCTTAACCCTCAACACATCACATGCAAAAGAAAGAACTTGGAAGACCCAGGCAGTAATTGGAATAAAAGGTTTACTTAAATGGATAAAAATATGTAAAATGTAAACACAGAACACTATATCACAAATCATACAATCACTTAAAAGAAAACAAGGAAAAGTACAAACTCCTACCAACATATAGTTAGACTTTTTCTATCTAATGTATACCTCTAC
Organism: Neoceratodus forsteri; assembly: GCA_016271365.2. Classification (NCBI taxonomy): domain Eukaryota; kingdom Metazoa; phylum Chordata; order Ceratodontiformes; family Ceratodontidae; genus Neoceratodus; species Neoceratodus forsteri. The sequence continues at coordinate 292,904,468 of CM028134.1, forward strand.
ATGCCTTAGTTAGATCTGCGATCTTGTTTCTTAGGAGTCCAAAAAGGAATGTGTCTCAGTGGAAATACAGAATACAGTTTAAACTCTGTGTCTCCACCCCTTCTATGATGCCATCTAGCTCCTCCTTTTAGGCTATAAAAATTATACAAACAGGATGTCGTATCAGGAGGTATATTAAATAAGGTGACATCAGCAAAAACTAATTTCCCAAATATGACTCCTTAATTAAATCAAGCCCTTTCCTTTGATCTTGTATGGTGTCCTGTTTTAAGGACATCAAAGGGGTTTTGTAGTTTTTTAACACCATTGTGGGATAACATGTTTTTCCTCTAAGACATCATAAAATGTTTATGATTTCCATCCTCTGGTAGATTCATAAAGTCCCATTTCATTTTCACTTCAAAGCAGCAACAGGCCATAAAATGCAATGTCTTGGAAGTTAATCAAATTACAGAGATCTGCTGTTTAATATATATCCTGTCATTTTAACTGAAACCTGGGGTGGGGGGGGGGAGAAAAGAAGCACCCATAGCCTAGCTGTCTTATGGAGATAATCACACACTATATTTTTATATTACAAAATTATAGAGCAATCATAACCAGCTGGCCAAGCATCACGGTGGCCATTACTGAGTAGCGGTGCACAGGTAACCATGACTGGGACATGGCTATACCAGGCCATACTCAACTCAGAAAGGATAGGGAGGAGAGGAAGGAAGGGAGATGGGGTGGTGCTGTATGTAAGGGAGGGTATCAAAGCAATGGAAATCCAGGGCAGTCAGGTGGGGAAAGGAGGTGTTAAAGGTACTGTCGGTCACCCTGGAGACAGTAGCAAAGCCACCATTCACACGGGGATGATCTACAGAACTCCATCACAGGGAGAGAAACTGGTAAGGCACTGGGAGAAGCCACTAACACAATGGCAGAAAAAGGGAAGGTGCTGCTGGTGGAGGACTTCAGTCTAACGGATGTAGATTGGAGCTTCCCAGCAGCAGCCTCAGTTAGAAGCAGGGACATCCTAGACTCCCTGCAGGGGGAATTTCATCTGGCAACTAGTCAGGGAGCCCATTCATGATGGGCAGCACTGGACCTGGTGCTCACAAACAAGGACATTACTGCAGACATCAAAGTGCGATGCCACCTGAGGACCAGGGATCAACATACAGTGTAGTTCAACATAAGGATGGCAGTAAAGGTAAATCACACAAGGGCAAGGGTCCCAGAATTCAGGAGGGCAGATTAAAAAAACAAATAGGTGAATGCCTCAGAGATGACCTAGTGGAGGTGGGGGGGTTGGCCTGGGGTGAGGTGGAGGAACAATGGGCCAACTCAAGGGATGGCATAGTGAAGGCTACAAACCTCTGTGCCAAAGAGGTGAGCAAAAACAGGAGGGAAAAAAGAGATCACTATGGTTCTCATGGGAAGCGTCTGAGATGGTTAAGGCTAAAAAGGTAGCATTCAGGAGGCACAAAGAGACGCAGAGGAAAGAAGGAGGTGTACCAGGAGAAGCAGGGAAGGTGGTGAGAAATGCAAAAGTACATTTGAGGAAAGGATAGCCAAAGGGGTAACTAAAGGTGATAAGACCTTTTTTAGGCACATAAGTATGTAAACAAGAAGGCTAAGGGAGGGATTGTGAGGTTAAAAAGGGCAGGGGGAACTGTGCAGAGGAGGATCAGGAAAAAGCATATACAGTATCTGGAACAGATTTTTTTTGCATCTGCAGTGGAAGTGAAAAGGGATGGAACCACATAAAAGCAACAGGAACCCTGGGTGAGGAAGGTAGACACATTGTCCATTTACAGAGGAGGGAGTCCGGAAAGGAATTACAAACCTGAAAGTGGACAAGGGTATGGGGCCAGGCAAAGTACACTGAAGGGTGTTAAGGTAGCTCAGGGAGGTACTGGTTGCTCCTCTTACAGACCTATTTAACAACTCACTGTAAAAGGGAGTGGTTTCAAAGGACTGGAGGAGGGCAGATGTAGTCCTGCTTCATGAAAGTGGTAGTAGGGAGGAGGCTGGCAAGTATAGGCCAGTCAGTCTGACATTAATGGTGGGGAAGTTAATGGATTCACTGTTAAAGGAAAGGATTGTGGAGTATCTAGAATACAGCTGGTTACAAAACCTGAGACAGCATGAATTCATGGGGCAGGGGGCGGTCATGTCAGATGAGCCTGAAAGATTTCTTTGGCTGGATGACCAGGAAAATAGATCAGTGTTGGGCGGTGGATTTGGCTTACATAGACTTCAGCAAGGCCATCAACACCGTACTACAAAGGAGGCTCCTAAGGAAACTGGACAGCACAGGTGTGGGTCCTAAGGTGGTAAACTGGGCACAAAATTGGTTGATGGATTAGTGGCAGAGGGTGGTGGAACTCACTATGGGGGAAGGGAAGGTGATCCATCAGGGTATCTCAGGGTTCAGTGCTGGGGACAGTCTACTTTTGTCTTTATAAGTGGCATTGCACATGAGCTAGAAGAGAAGGTATGCCTCTTTGCAGATGACATCACAATCTGCAATAGTGTGGACACTTCAGAGGGGGTAAGGAGAATGTGCAAAGACCTGAGAAAACTCAAGGAGTGGTCAAGGATATGGTAGCTGGGTTTCAGTGTGAAAAAATACAAAGTCATGCACCTAGGGCACAGAAATCCAGAGGCTTAGTATAAAATGGGGATGAGATATTGATAGTCACCAAACAGGAGAGAGAAACTGAAGTAATCATATCTGATGACCTCAAGGTGGTGAGGCAGTGTGACAAGACACTAGGTAGGGCTAATGGGATGCTGAAGTGCATAGGGAAGGGTATCAACAGCAGAAGGAGGGTTGTGGTGTTACTACTGTATAGACTGTTGGTAAGACCCCATCTGGAGTACTATTTCCAGTTGTGGAGACCACACCTCAGGAAGGACATAAACAGAGTGGAGGCTATCCAGAGGAGAACAGCTAAAATGGTGCAAGGGCTACATCAGAAGCCCTATGAGGGGAGTGAGGGACCTCAGTATGCACACCCTGGAAGAGCAGAGGGAGAGGGGGGCATGATAGAGACCTATAAATGCTTCACAGGGTTGAACATGGTATAGGAAGGGGAGTATTTTTCAAGAGGAGAAGGTGCATGAGAACAAGGGGACATGCAATGAAGCTGGAAGAGGGAAAATATAGGAGGGATGTGAGGAAGTACTTCTTCACTGAAAGAGCAGTGAATGTGTGGAACAGCCTTCCAATGGAAGTAGTGGGGGTGAAAACAGTGGCGGCTTCAAGCATACATGGGATAGGCAAAAGGGAATCTTAGTTGGAAGGCGTGCGTGTGTGTGTGTGGAGGGGAGCCTGAGATCAAATGGGGTATATGGTGGCAGTATAGGCAAGGACAAATGGGCAGATTGGGTGGGTCAAGTGGTCCTTATCTGCCATCAAATTCTATGTTTCTATAGGATAACACAACTCTCCCACCCTGGAGTGTAGTTAGTGTACTCAATTGTCCCCAATGTAATACGTTGCCTGTATAAAAGCACTGCCAAAGAAACTCACCTTGTTGTAAATCTAAAGTTTATCTGCCTAATACTGCAAACTTCTAACCACCATATCAGTGAGAAAGAGGACCCACAACCTCCTGCGACTGAAGTACCGTACTTAGCATTGGGAACAAGTGTGATACTAGTGGGATCAGTCGCACTGACAGTGGCAGAATCCCTGATCAGCTGTTCAGTCTAATTACATTCTTCCACTGCTATTGGTGACATCAGTTGCAGTGGGTTGACAGAATTTTTTTCCTTGGGGTGGCGGACAGGGTTGAAGTCACAAGATCAACCGGATAAACTTTATATTTATAACATGGTGTACATGTAGTTTTGTGTGAAGTAAATTTGCCTTTGGGCAAACATTTCAGTGAGACATTAATGTTGAAGTAGTACTGGGAAATCCCAGTACATAGTGCCTTTTTGGTCTCAAAATCATTTGGCATGGATACTGCCCAAGGATGCAAGCAACCAAGCCACCCTTGTGAATTATATTTAATCCCATCTTTTGTTTCCTGTGTTGAAGTTGTTTGGGTCATTATTTTTGTTTGATTGCCACATATTAGGTTGTCGAACCCTAGGACAACCTTGTCATAGGGGTTCCTAGGGGCAGCAGTGAACATAATGAGGAAGGCAAAGAAATCACAGTGGTCTCAGCTAGAACCCATTGCTATTCTTTAATAGTGCCCCTGTGCTAAGTCAAGTTTAGCTACCTAAGGAGGGAGCCAAAAGGGCTCTTGGTCTTCAGATGGGCTTAATTAAGTCACCTTCATAGCTGCTAATTGCCTGTTGAGTGATAGACCTCCAGGACTGCCTGTATTGAGTGACAGTTCAATCCAGCAATCAGAGCTACGGCTTCCCCAGCATACAGCAGGGGCTGCTCCCAATCCTAGTCTGCTCTGTGAGAGATGCCAAGGAAAGCAGTTCTGTGAGCAACTGTGACATCATGAGTACTGTTGACAGAGACAGTTTGTGCTGCAGAGACAGACTGCATCTGCCTGAGATAAGAAACAGTGTAAAGCAGAATTCCTGCCCACAGAAAGAGAGGTAACTGTGTTGAGCACTGCAGCTTGCAAAGGGACTTTTGCTTGTGCTGCAGACATAGCCCAGACTGAATCCCCCTGATCAGGATAACTGCCAAGTGCTGGCTATTGCCATCACTGTGGGGTTGGATGCCTAAACCTGTGGGGGAGGATGGATCTACAAAGATTGCCACAGGAGGAGTTGCCCTGTGAAAAGAGATTTAGCTACTAATTGCTGGAGCCTAGAGAGGCCTGGCCTGCATCAGAGGGACAGCCAGAGCCCTGAGAAACACACACTTTTACAGACTGGGACAATAGAGAAGCAGAAGGAGAAAGACAATGAGAGCAAAAGAGACACCAACCAGAGAGGGAAATTGCTGTAAACTTCACCATCAGTCCCTACACATTGAGGTGGGAAACTGAGTAAACTCAGGGCTTGCCTGTAACCTGAAACATGTAAAATAATTAGAAAACATTTAAAGCCACAGTCCATCGGCGCATCAGTTGGATTTCTGCTTGCGATGCCAGCAACCCGGGTTCAGGAACGGACCCGGGTACTGGAGGGCCGGCCAGGGAAAGAGGGCTCGAGCATCAGCTGACTGCTCGCCTTCTCTCATGGGGGGAGGGCAGGGAAGTGACCCAGTGCTTGCTGACCCCTGGTGGAGGCTGGGGACACAGCAACGCACGGGGTCCACTAACTAATGGGGCATGGTGAACATCAGTGTACACCTGACGTTAGTGGCACGCCAAACGCCTGGGGAGCAAATGGAAAAAGAGACCCATGGCCAACAGAATAATGGTTGCCAGCAGCCCTCGAGCAGTGCACGGACCACTCTAGGAGCACCTGGGCCAAGAATTGCGCTTGCTGCCCCACCGGTGTCTTCCCCCTCGGAGGAGAGGGACCCACCCGGTGAAGGGTTACATTTGGGTTACCCAGGGGCTGCAGTACGGGGTGATGGGTGGCTGCATTGAGGCAGTGCAACAGCAAGGGGCATAGGAAGGCCTGAAGGAGAGGCTGGTCAGGAGCTGGGGGGAGCAAAAAAAAGAAAAAGAAAGCATTTAATAGACTTGGTCATCCAACCAGGAGTTACAAATGTCTCAGCTGGAGGTTTAAAAGCATTTGGATTTGGGTTTTGATTTCACAAAGCATTGTTTAATATTTTAAGTGCCCCTTGGCAAGTCAGCTGCATACAATGTCATTGGCTCTACACCATTTCTGTGGCTGGGTATCGTGGGAAGCACAGGGAGCTTCTTAGCTAGAACTAAAGGTATTGCACTGGTACCAACAGAAAGGATGGTAGCACCCCAGTAAAGGTGGGCTACTCCAAAGTAACTGAACTGTGCATGTGCGGTGTGGGTGTGGACAAAGTTTAAGGGGTGAGCCTGGGAGAGCACTGAGGCACAGCCTGGAGAAGTATTTTGCGAACTGCACCTGGGAGGGCATTGAACAACGGTTGTACTAAAGTAGTCTGGGCCTTGGATTGCACGGAAGACAAGCCAAGGGATACTGTGCTGCACTACTTCACCCCCCCCTTTCCTCATTTAGGGCTTGGAGCTGACCCTAAACAAAGCCCCTTTGTTCTTTTCTTGAGTTTCCATTTCTGAGTACTATTTTTTAGACTGAGTATTAAGTGCATGCTTTTCAGTGGCAGTCATTGTTTTGATTGAGTTCACGCGGAAGGAGTGATCTGGTAGGGGGGTGGGTTGGTACTGTATCTCAGGTGGTTGTACTATACTTGCATCAGGCCCACTTTAACCTTTCTCTGGGTGGAAGAATCACACTATATTCTAATTAACCTTAGAAAATGGGTTAGCAGCTTAATCTGGTTCAAGGTCAGTTGGCATTCATCTGTATCCCTGTCCTCCGGGTCGTGCCTGAAAATAGGCAGGATTTGTCTAGTGCACTTACCCGGTCAACAAAAACTAAATAAATAAAAATAAAAAAAATACATCATCAAACCTGATTGGCTAAGGCCACCAACCACCCGGTCCAGTATCAGGCAAAAGAGATTGGGAAATAATGATTTCCACTATCTGCCTGCCTTCCACATTAAAATGATTTCGCTATAATAGAACACTCCATTTTAAATGGCCACCATTTGTTTTCTCTCACTTAGAGAGAGCTGGGTCCCTGGCCCGCTACCCAGTGATGCCGGCTGCCCCCAATCTTTGACAGTTTCTATAACAATATAGCAATACAGATGTGTGCTTTTTTTAAACACATACTCTTACTGGCAGGCGCCTCTTCTGATATCCTGCTGCACACACTTCAGGGCCGCTTCTCATCTCCCACTCCTGCTGACATGTCGTTCATTTGGGCAACTCATATATCCACACTGCCGACCACCAACCAAATCAACAAAAAAGGAATGTAGAATATGCTCCCGAATTGACAACTGCCATGGGTTTAAAAAAAAATGCATCTTACTGCTGTGCCACTTGGAGTTTTTTTGGGGGGGAGGGAAGAAAACAGAGTGGGAAGGTTACTGTACAAGCAAAAAAGATGCTCTCAATTGCAGCAGTGCCCTCTACTCAGCACTATGCACTCCACTGGCAATGTACCAGTAGAAGAATCTGTAATGTCCCAAAGTAAGGGGGTAAAGAATGGGGGCACCACAGAAATGGGGGTAAATAATGTACCCAGAGTCCCTGTTGTTGGTGTGGGCTTATGGGGCAGATTCTGGGACCCCCTTCAGTGTTTCCCCCCTTACAATAGCCTGGCAGGGCACTTATTTAAAAAAAAAAAAAAAAAAGAAAAAGTTTTTCTCCCTCTGCTGCCTTCTTGCTCCACTCCAATTCTTTCCCCCCACTGGAGCAGGCAGCATGAGAGTGGGCACCCATGTGCTGGGACTGCTGTCCCTGGCCGACACATGGTGCTTGGTTTGAAAACCTGGCCATTGGTTTGGGCATGGGCTTGAACCCCAAGCATGTTTTCAAAAGGAAGAGAGACGTTTTTTGGGCAGATCGTGCTGGGCTGTTGAAGAAGAAGGACCTAGAGAGTGTGACAGAGACAGGGTGCTTACCTGAAGATTGAAGCAGTCTCATTGACTCTGCATTGGTACCCACTCCTCCAGCCAGCGAAGACTCCTGTTGCTGCTGCTCCTGCTGTGCTCCTGATCCATTTGAGGTTGAGTCCAGTGGCCGAAAAGAAGAATCCTGTGCTCTGTGCTCCGGTGTGGGCTCTGTTTAACCCCATTTTTTATTTTCTAGTTTCCTGAGTGTTCTGGTCCCTCGTCAGCGGCATAGAAGAGCTGCACATCACTTCTAAAAGTCATTGTCCCTCTGGAGGCCCCCTGCCATCTGCCACATTGCCTGCTGTGAGTCCCTCCCTCTGCCAGCAAGTACCTCCCGCCTTCCGAAGCAGCTCTCTTCACCCTGGGTTGGGGTGGTGAGTCAGCGGCAGCACAGAGGAAGAGTGATGACCTCCTAAACAACTTAAATAAGTTTAAAAAAAAGTGTTGTATTGTTTAACGCTCGGAGCGCTTCAGGAGGGGAGGGAGCGGGACTACCCAGAGCCAGGGCTCATTTCAATATTGATTTAGGGCGTGGTGACGCCCACGGGGAGGGGCCAGCCATATAGGCCCATAGGGGAATTTATAAATATTCATTCGGGGTGGGCGGAGTGAAGGTGGGGCGATCCAGATGACTGGCAGTAGGACCTTAGTCAGGCCTGGTAATTAAAGGGGCAACGCCACAGGTCTAACGATTTAAAGTGACCTAGGCAAGGGAAGGCCCAGGACTTAAAGGGGCAAGCCAGGCCCACGCAATTTAAAGAGGCCCGATTACTTAGATGGTCAAAGCAATTAAAGGGGCAAGAGAGGCCCAAGCTGTTAAAGGGGCCCAGCCAGACACTGTAGGCCCAGGTGATTTGAAAGGAGCACTGCTCTACAGGCCCAGGTTAAAGGAGAGCACAGGAGTTAAAAGGGGAAGGAAGGCCTAGAGTTTTCTGGGGTAACCAGGTTCCTAGTCAAGGAGGTCCCAGAGTACTTCAGGCCCATAGTTTAGGAGGGCCCCACCAGTACAGTGAATTAAAAGGGTCAGGAACGACAAAGGGGTACTCTGCGCACAATTGCCATTCGGTGACTGTCAGCTGATGAAAATGTACATTGTTTACTGATTTTGAACTGTTGTGCTATTGCAAAGTACCAAGACTGAGTTGTGACTGGGACTCTGGTCATTTGCCCCTATAATGAACAATTGCCATAGAACTCTGGTTATTTGCCCCTGCAATGAACAATTGCCCCAGAACTGTGGTTATTTGTCCCTACAATGAACAATTGCCCTGGATCCTGGTAATTTGCCCCTGTTCCTGGCAAATTGCCCCTGCAACAAACAATTGCCCCAGATTCTGGTAATTTGCCCATATTCCTTGTTGATTGCCCTTGCAACAAACAATTGTCCCTGATTCTGTTAATTTGCCCCTGTTCCAGACAGATTGCTCCTGCAATGAATAATTGCCCTGGATTCTGGTAATTTGCCTCTGTTACTGGCAAACTGCCTCTGCAATGAACAATTGCCCCAGCAACGAACAGTTCCTTTAGTGCAGTGTGGAAGTGTATCTGCCAGCTTTATTGTTGCCAACGTATGTGTATTCACTAAATCTTCTGCCACAATACTGCTCCATGGTGTTGCCTGCCAACCTACTTCTATATCTGCCCGGAGGAACACGTCCTTCAACATCTTTCTTCTCCAGAAGGTGTCCTTCCAGAAGATTCTTGATCACATTTCTGTCATCCACAGAAGTCGAGCACATCAAAGCCTGTGCAAGTCGCACCCACTGTTTCTTGTTTTCCTCAGTTCAAACTCGAGTACCCCAAAGCCCAGGCGCATTGCTTCCGCCATTCCATTATCGTCTCTTGGTTCCTGATCCAGATTTTCTGAAGTTAGCTGCCCCCCGAAGAGTGTGCTCATCCTGGAAGAACCTTGTCTGCATCCCCTGGTTGTTCGCCACAAGTTAAGTCCGACAAAGCCCAGTGCGGGATGTGTCTGCCATTTTATTGTTTTGTTCCAGTCTCCTGTGTTGACACTTCAGAATCATCCATCTTCACCTTGAATTCTTCTGGTTCCTGGTTGCATCGGAATTTCCATAGCATCGTTCACTCCTTGGTAATCCTCCAGTGGGTTCATCACTAAGAATCTTCCTTGCTCCTTCCCATCCTTGGCGGCCCCAAGGGGGTTTTGCCAGGGAGCTTTTTTCAGTTTGTTTGATTCTGATTGCCCCCCAGTGGGCTCATTCCAGGAACCTGTTCCACTTGTTCTTTTAAGCCGGCAGCCTTGGAGAGAGTGGGTTTTATGCCGAGAAACATATGGTCTGTCTAAAAAAACTCTCACCACCTCAGTGGCCTTAGCTAGGTCTGTGCTGGGATCATAATCTGAGTGTCATAGGAAACTCTTTCATCCTAATATTTCTGTAGCTACCAACTCTACTCAATGGTGCGCACGAAGACTTCAGCTGCGATTGGACTCTGTGGTGTCTTTATATGTACTGTACACTGATATAATCGTCTTAAGCCAGTGGTTCTAAGGTCTTCCAAGGGGTAATTATTGTTCTTCGATCCCATAGGCAATACTAAGGGTGACATAGAGTATTGTACTACTATGCCATAGGTGATTCTAAGGGTAACATAGAGTATAGTGGCACTAGGCCGAGATGCACCTCAGACATTTCTTTTTCTTTGGAATATGATTTAGTTACCTGGTTCTGTAACCTGAGTTCATAAGGATCCAGTAACTGCATAGCAGTGTTTCATGAAATTGACTGTTCATTAGTGCTATATTTTCCACTCTTGTGACCGTGTCATCCTGTCCCTGTTGTTGAATAAAGCCCAGCGGGCATCAAACTCATCGGACGACTCCTGGCTCTCCTTGTTGGGTAAATTTAATCTACCCTTACTCATTTGAGCCTTGGTGCTCATCACCACCATAGCAGCACACCACAACATTTTTGAGGGACGTGTCCACCGTTTTATTGTTTTGTTCCAGTCTCCTGTGTTGACATTTCAGAATCATCCATCTTCACCTTGAATTCTTCTGGTTCCTGGTTGCATCGTAATTTCTATAGCATCATCCAGTCCTTGATAATCCTCCAGTGGGTTCATCACCAAGAATCTTCCTTGTTCCTACCCATCCTTGATGCCCCCAATTGGGTTTTGGCCTGGGAGCTTTCTTCAGCTATTTTGATTCTGATCACCCTCCAGTGGGCTCATTCCAAATACCTGTTCCACTTGTTCTTTTATGCCAGCAGCCTTGGAGAGAGTGGGTTTTATGCCGAGAAACATATGGTCTGTCTAAAAAAAACTCTCACCACCCCAGTGGCCTTAGCTAGATCTGTGCTGGGATCATAATCTGAGTGTCATAGGAAACTCCTTTATTCTCATCTTTCTGTAGCTACCAACTCTACTCGACGATGCACACTAAGACTTCGGCTGCAATTGAACTCTGTGGTGTCATTGTATGTACACTGATGTAATCGACTTAAGTCAGTGGTTCTAAGGTCTTTCAAGGGGTAGTTATTGTTCTACGATCCCATAGGCAATACTAAGGGTGACATAGAGTATTGTACTACTATACCATAGGTGATTCTAAGGGTAACATAGAGTATAGTGACACTAGGCCGAGATGCACCTCAGAACATTTCTTTTTCTTTGGAATATGATTTAGTTACCTGGTTCTGTAACCTGAGTACATAGGGATCCAGTAACTGCATAGTAGTGTTTTATGAAATTAACTGTTCATTAGTGCTATATTTTCCCCTCCTGTGACCGTGTCATCATACCCCTGTTGTTGAATAAATCCCAGTGGGCATCAAACTCATTGGATGACCCCTGCCTCTCCTTGTTGGGTAAATTTCATCTACCCTTACTCATTCGAGCCTTGGTGCTCATCACCACCACAGCAGCATGCCATAAAATTTTTGCTAGAAGTTTCCACCTTTTTATTGTTTTGTTCCAGTCTCCTGTGTTGACACTTCAGAATTATGCATCTTCACCTTGAATTCTTCTGGTTCCTGGTTGTATTGTAATTTCCACAGCATCATCCAGTCCTTGGTAGTCCTCCAGTGGGTTTATCACCAAGAATCTTCCTTGTTCCTTCCCATCCTTGGCGCCCCCAAGTGGGTTTTGGCCTGGGATCTTTCTTCAGCTAGTTTGATTCTCATCGCCCTCCAGTGATCTGATTCCTGGAACCTGTTCCACTTGTTCTTTTATGCCAGCAGCCTAAGAGAGAGTGGGTTTTATAGAAACATAGAAACATAGAAGTTGATGGCAGATAAGGACCGCAAGGCCCATCCAGTCTGTCCATTTCTTTTTCTACCTTATGAATGTGCCATTGACCTTTGCTCTGTCAATGGCCTATCTATTCATATTCATCTGTATTGCTCCCTTATGACTATCCGCTGCCTGTTTGAAGCCCTGTACTGTGTTCATATCCACCACTTCCTGAGGCAAGCCGTTCCATGCATCCACCACCCTTTCTGTGAAAAAGAACTTCCTTACATTACCCATTAATCGGCCTCCCTCTAATCTCATGATGTGTCTTGTTCTCCTGCTATTTTTCTTATATTGAAACATGTTAGACTCTTTCATCTTGTTAATGCCCTTAAGGTGTTTGAATGTTTCGATCATATCACCTCTCTCCCTCCTTTTCTGTAGGGTATACATATTGAGCTCCGTTAATCTGTCCTCATATATTTTCTGATGCAGTCCCTGTATCATTTTGGTTGCCCTTCTCTGGACTGCCTCAATTTGGTTAATGTCCTTGTGAAGGTGTGGCCTCCAATACTGCACACAATACTCCAGATGGGGCCTAACCAGTGTCTTGTAAAGAGGGATTTTCACCTCCCTCTTCCGACTTGTGATTCCCCTACTAATACACCCCAACATCCCCCTAGCCTTACCTACTGCTTTAGTGGTCTGCTTGGATGATTTCAGGTCATCGGTGATGATGATGCCCAAGTCCCTTTCTTCCCTTGTGACTGCAGTAACTCTCCTTCCAGCCTATAGATGGATTCAGGGTTTCTCTTCCCTATGTGCATGATCTTGTACTTCTTTGCATTAAACTCCGGTCGCCACTCTTTCGACCATTTTGCTAGTTTATCCAGATCTCTTCTCATTCTGCCTGCCCCATCTGGATCATCTGCTCTGTTGCAGATCTTAGTGTCATCTGCAAACAGACAGACCTTACCCTCCAGTCCATCTGCAATGTCACTGATGAAGATATTGAAGAGGACTGGCCCCAGGACTGAACCCTGAGGTACCCCACTTGTGACTTGCATCTCTTCTGACTGTATACGGTTTACCACCACTCTCTGTTTTCTGCCCATCAACCAGTTAGCACCCAGTTAACCAACTTCTGACCCACCCGAGCCTACCCAGCTTATTAATCAATCTTCTATGGAAATGGTATCGAAAGCTTTGCTGAAGTCAAGGTAGGCGACATAAACTGCTCCCCCTTGGTCCACCACTCTGGTTATCCAGTCAAAGAAATCTATGAGATTAGTTTGACAGGACCTTCCTTTTGTAAACCCATGCTGTCTTGGATCCTGTGCTCCTATGGATTCCAGGTGTTGCACTATCCTTTCCTCAAGGAGTGCCTCCATAATCTTGCCCACTACTGAGGTAAGACTGACTGGTCTGCAGTTTGCTGCCTCCTCCCTGCTACCACTCTTGCGGAGCGGGATCACATGAGCCCTTCTCCAGTCTTCTGGGACCTCTCCTGTGCTCAGAGACTCACTAAACAGTTCTAATAATGGCTTTGCTAGTTCCACCCTTAGCTTCTTTAGTACCCTGGGATGTATGCCATCAGGTCCCATTGCTTTGTCCACCCTAAGCTTATCAAGCTCTTGTAGGACCCTTTCTTTTGTGAAGGGACTAGTGCACACCTCCCTCCCCCCTGTGTCCATGGTGCTGAGCTGTGGGCCCTGCCCTGAGTTCTCTTCAGTAAATACTGAGCAGAAATACCTATTTAGGATAGATGCTTTTACATGGTCCTCCTCCTCACATGCCCCCTTATCCCCTTTGATCTTAGCAATACCCCCCTCTGGACTTTCTCCTTTCACTAATGTATCTATTTATTTATTTTTATTTATTTGTACATCAGTTTGAAAACCTTTGAGCCATGGGCTCATTTACAAAGGTACCTCGTCAAAAAAGACAAACACAATACAACAGTATGTTACAACAATGAAATATACAACAAATTGGTTTAAACAGGTATGTTTCAACAATGAGGCATACAATAAATTGTTAAAGCCAGGCTATCTTCTATTATTGGATGCGGCCACTCAGGTGGCTTTGTCATAGCATATGAGCAAGACCAAACTAGTAACTAGTAACAATCACAGCTTCGGGAATTAAATAGGTGATTTCGGAGGGAGGTTTTAAAACAGGAGATCGAGGGAGCATCAGAGATAGTGGGGGGAAGCATGTTGAACCAGGATGGGGCTCTGTAGCAATAGGCCCTTTGACCGTGCGAGGTCCTAGCCCTGGGAATTGATAGGGTGGTTTTGCCGGAGGTTCAGGTTTGTACTAGGAATTTGCATGGTGGATGGAGGCTGTCAAACCTGGTGGTAATCCAAGGAGAGTTTTTTTGTTATGATACAGGTTTGATATCTAAGCCGCTCATCTAGGTCAAGCAGCATGGCCTTTGCATATATCTGGCAAGTGTGTGTTAACCTAGGGACCCCTGAAATTAGCCTACAGGCCTTGTTTAGTGTAATGCGAATTTTGTTGAGGGAGGTCTGATCAGCAGCACCATACACCAGCAGCCCATACTCCACAAGGGACAGTATGGATGATGTGACCGCGAGTCGGAGGGCCTCAGCGAAGAGACAGTTTTTATACCGGTGTAAGATGCCTAGCTGAATATTTGCAGCTGAGGCAAGGGCTGAGATGTGATCACAGAAGGAGAGAGCAGGGTCAAAATAGATCCCAAGATACTTATAAGAGTAGACTTGTTCGAGTGGTAACTTGATGCTAGAGAGTATGTGGAGTTTGAAGTTGCTGGATTTGTTTTGTGGGTGGGTGAAGATCATGGTTTTTGTTTTTTTGAGATTTATCACAAGTCTATGTTCCTTGAACCAACCTTCGGCTTCATTATATGATCTTTGCAAGGAGTCCTGGAGGGTGATAGGGTTGCGATCAGAGGCAAAGATGACAGCATCATCTGCATACAGTAAAATATTTCCATTACAGGAACCTGGTAGGGTGTTGAGGTATAGTGAGAAGAGTAAGGGTCCAAGAATGGAGCCCTGGGGAACACCAGAGCAGATGGGACAGATGTCAGAGAGAGAGTCCCGCTAATTTTAACATGTTGGGAGCGGGCTGACAGATAGCTGGTGCACCAGGAGACAGGCCCAGTGGCAAATCCAGAGTGACTGAGGGCATCCAGAAGGAGGGGATGGGAGACAGTGTTGAATGCTTTTGATAGGTCTACAAACACTGCACCAGCCAGAGAGCCCGAGTCCAGGGAGGTGTGGAGAAAGTTTGAGAACTCTAGGAGGGCAGTACTGGTGCTATGTGCAGCATGGAAAACGTGCTGTTCAGGAAAGAGAATGTTGTAGTTGGTAAGGTAATCTGTGATTTGCGAGGCCACCACTTTTTCCAGGGCTCTGGAGAGCGGAGAGAGAGAATGGAGATAGGCCTGTAGTTTCTGGCCAGGGATCTGTCTCCACCTTTATGAATGGGTGTGACTGTGGCAATCTTCCAAGCCGATGGAAATTGCCCCAGGCAGAGGGATTTATTAAGGAGGCTGGTGTTTGGGTCGAGGACCAGATCCAGTACCCGGCGAAGGATACAGGGTTCCAGGATGTCACTGCCAGTACTATTGCTCTTAAGGGCATCGATTAAGTGAGGTCTGAGTTCTTGGGCAGAGACTCGGTGTAGGTGAAAGTAAGAGCATGTAAGGACTGGGGCAGGTAGAGGGTCAAAAAAATCTCTAGGGAGGACTGGGCTAAGATCTGTGAAAGAAGTATTGAGGCAGTTAGCTATAAGGGCTGGGTGGAGATAGTGCCATTGATATTGATCTGGGAGGGTAGAGGGGGGAGCGTGTGCTCCCATTTAACTGTTTGATATTGTCCCAGAAGGTTCTGGCATTCCCCCAGGAGGAGGTGAGTGAGGACTGATAGTGATCAGTCTTGGCCTTTCTGATGGCCCAGGTGCACTTGTTTCTAGCAGCGGCATACGCCTGTCTATCGCTGGGCCGGCCAGTTTCAATAGCCCGGTGCCATAAGTTATCCCTGTGCTTAAGTTGTTGGAGGAGGGCCGGGGTCACCCAGGGAGCATTCTGCACTTTGGAGTGGAGGGCTGCCAGTGGTGCGAAGATGTCGCAGGCTTTATTGAAGGTTTGGGTAAAGAAGGTTAGTGCCGTATCAATGTCAGGGGCATACTGTATAGGAGACCAATCAATTTGGGACAGAAGTTCCTTGAGGTTTTTCAGACCACCAGTTTTCAGGCGCCGCCGAAGTGTGGACTGTGCTATGAGTTTGGATACTGAGGTAGTCCAGCGAAAAAGTATGGGGGAGTGATCACTAAGTGAGTCAGGAAGGACTTGGATATCGAAGATCCATTTCGGGCAATTGGAGAGGACAACATCGAGTAGAGTACTGGTGCCTCTCTTTGGATTAGACCTAGTGGGTGGGTAACGAGTTGAGTCATATCGAATGCTGCAAAGGAGTCATGGGTAGAGGAGGAAGAGGGGCTAAGCCAATTAATGTTTAGATTGCCCACTAATATTTGGTCAGAGGAGTGGTGTAGTGAAGTGAGGTATTCCGTTAGTGAGGCCAGAGCCAGTGTTTGTTTTTTAAGGGGTATGTAGGCTGTGGTTGGATAGAGTGGGCCCCTTGAGGGGTCCGGAGTCAGTTTCAGGGTTAGCGCCTGCACCCAAAATCAAGAGCAGGTGCTGGGAGGGCAAGTCCAGTAAGGGAGTCTTTAGTGTAGATAGCACAGCCACCACCCCATCTTCCAGCCCGGTCTTCCCGGTAGAGGGAGTATCCTGGGAGGGAGACAAAGGAGTCAGGGGTGGATTTTGACAGCCAGGTCTCAACCAGGGTGATGACATCTGGTTTATGGGATGAGACCCAGCATTGGAGTGAGTCAAATTTTTTCAAGAGGCTACAGATATTCATTGAGGCAATGCAAAGCCCGAGAGAGCCTGTAGCTGAGCTGTTGTGAACTGGGCCAGGGTTGGGATGTATGTTACCTGACAGGAGTAGTAGCATAACTACAGCTCTGGCCAGGTGGTGACGAAAAGTATTTTTGTGACAGACATGAGTGAAGGAGGAGGGGAGTTTTAGAACACATGGGGTAGGCAGTGTAACACAGGCTGTGAAGTCTAGAATGATAAGCCTCCCGTGGGAGTTGAATGTGGGAGCTTGGAGGAAGCTGGGGGTGGGTAGGGGGAGCAGAAGCACCCAGTGGGGGCAAGATGTGCGAGTACTGGCTCAGATACATAGGAGGGGTGTAGTACCAGAGCACAAGGGGGGGCAACAGATTGGCATGTCTGCAATAGCACTGAGTTTGATGGGTAGGACAGTGGCATCAGGCAGAGGATGAGAACGAGGCATGTTAATAGGTGAAGGGCATGCATAATGCTAAGGAGAAAAGAAGGTAATGGTAGAAAGAAGTGGAAAGATGCTTGTCTGTAAGCATTGGTGCCACTTTGGTTCAGTGGTAGCAACACCGCCTCTGGTGTACAGGATACCAGGTTCAAGACTCTCCCAAGGTATTAGGAGAATGGACCTGGGTAGGAGTCGGAATCCTAGGTCTGGGAGTCGGAAACGGGCAGTGGTTGGGCCTGAGAAAAGGGTGGTCGGTAGCGACTCCTAGTGGTCAGCAGTTGCGGACTGGAAGGGAGGGTCGAGGGTCAGAGTAGATGGTAGTTACAGGTTGGAAGAGCAGGCAGAGAAATGCAGGGTAGTTGAGGCCAGGGGGAAGGCCAGGTGAGTTGCTGCAGAATAGGTAAAGGTGAACCAGCAAGTGGAGAACGGAAGGGCTATCTGGGCAGGGAAATATAAGGAGGGAGCACTGAGTCCCTCTAGTGGCCGGCAGTTATAACCTACAAATGGCAAAGTGGGGACTTAGTTAAATGACCAACAGGAAGTGACATCAACAGGCATTGCCTATAGGAAATGCTGAGCCAGGGTGGGTGAGTGGAGGGGTGGCGGGCAGTCGACGCACACAGCGCGTCTGATGGGCTATCCCCCACAAGGTGCTCTGTTGGAGGTGATTTATTACATCCTAGATGCCTCGCGGTCCTGCATCGCCCAGCTCGTGGAGCTGGAGTCTGGTTGGGGAGTGGGTGGGTAGGCAGGCCTATATGGGCAGAGAACAATAGACAGAAATTAATATGCAGTGGAAGAACCCCCCAATTAGCTACACTACGCATGCGTGAGAAACAAGATCCTGCTTTCAACTGGCTCAGCGAGGGAGAAACATGGCTAACTCAGATACAGGCAGGTAAGCAGGCAAACACTTAGTGAAAGTACTGTAAAACAGCATATTCTAGGCTGTCCAGGATTACAGTATACAGTAGTCGCTAGTGCGGGTGTCCCCCCCCAAGGAGAACCATCAGTTGTACATTTGGCAGAGATTCAGGCTAGTTTTAAATTCAGCATTCAGTCAAACAGCGTCTGTAGCAGAATAACGATGGAGAGAGTCACAGTACCGAGCAGTAAGCCAAAGAAAAATCCTCCCTCACAAGGGTGCTTCTGTTGAAGGTGATTTATTACCTTCTAGCGCCCGCGTGGTCCGTATGCTCCAGGAGGGAGCACTTCAGCTGTGGAGCCGGGAGTCTTGTCACCTTCTCCTACTGTCCGTGCTAATGTTTCCTCGGTTTGGCCTTTGCCTGCCTTACTGCCTTCCCTGCTTCCCTTAGGGAAGTTTGGTGTGCCTCCCTGTCTTCATCCTGCTGTGTTCCCTTATATTTTCTGAAGGCCAGCCTTTTGACTCTGACCTTTCTGCTACTGTTTCTGAGAACCAAAGTGGTTTCCTTCTTCTTTTGCACTTCCTTTTCTCTCTAACACAATGGGATGTTGCTTCAAGTATTGCATCCTTAATGCTTGCCCACTTTGCCTGTATCCCTCAACTGTATTTCTTTTTGCCAGGGCTAGCTTAACTCTGTTGGCCATCTTATCAAAGTCAGCTCCTCTGAAGTCCCATAGTTTTGCCTTGGAATGGGATGATTTAGTTCTAGTGGCCAAATTGAACCATACCATGTGATGGTCACTGGCCCCCAGGTGACCTTCTACCTGGAGATCTGTGATCCATTCCCTATTAGTCAGTACTAGATCTAGGATAGTCCTTTCTCTTGTGAGTTGTTGTACCAGTTGTTTGAGGCCCTCCCCCTGTAGGGAATCCACCATATGTCTAGTTCCGTCAGATGTTCCTCCTGGTATTGACCAATCTATATCTGGCATGTTGAAGTCTCCCATTATTAGAACCTCCCCTTTAGCTGTCATGTCTCTTTTTTTATAGAGTTCTAAACTTGACAAGTATATATGCCAAGAAACATGTGGTTTGTCTAAAAAAACTCTCACCACCCCAGTGGCCTTAGCTAGGTCTGTGTTGGGATCATAATCTGAGTGTCATAGGAAACTCCTTTTTCCTCATCTTTCTGTAGCTACCAACTCTACTCGACGGTGCGCATGAAGACTCAGCTGCGATTGGACTCTGTGGTGTCTTTGTATGTACATTGATGTAATCGATTTAAGTCAGTGGTTCTAAGGTCTTCCAAGGGATAGTTATGGTTCTACGATCCTATAGGCAATACTAAGGGTGACATAGAGTATTGTACTACTATACCATAGGTGTTTCTAAGGGTAACATAGGGTATAGTGGCACTAGGCCGAGATGCACCTCAGAACATTTCTTTTTCTTTGGAATATGATTTAGTTACCTGGTTCTGTAACCTGAGTTCATAGTGATCCAGTAACTACATAGCAGTGTTTTATGAAATTGTCCATTCATTAGTGCTATATTTTCCCCTCCTGTGACTGTGTCATCTTACCCCTGGTGTTGAATGAAGTCCAGTGGGTATTAAACTCATTGGATGATTCCTGTCTCTCCTTGTTGGGTAAATTTCATCTACCTTTACTGATTTGAACCTTGGTGCTCATCAACACCACAGCTGCACACCACAGATCATTTTGCCAAAAAGCAGTTTTTCACTTATTTTTAAACATTTAATTTGACTTTCTTGAACATTTTATTTATTTTTCCTTACATCCAAGTCAAAACCTGTGTTCTAAGTGCAATAGTGCAATCATGCCCTCTAGGGTTGGTGGTACAGTATGGGCTATACCAAACTGTTCCAGGGCTATAAACCCTCACCCTGTGGCAGTGGGCCTTATTACACCCCTGGGTGGTCCGGTACAGCCCAATTCCCCCCTTCCTGTTGGCTATTATCACTTACTTAAATACAAACACCCTAACAGGGAGATTAAAGGACCCAGGCCCCTCAACCTTGTCGAGCCCACAAGGAAGGAGTAGCCACCAAAACCTCCACCACGACCTGGTGGCATTGTGTGGAAGGGGTGTCTCAGATGCCTGAGATATCCCATCCCAGGAAACAGGCCTTACAAAATCAAACACCAAATAGAAATGCTGCTAACCCACAAGGGGTATTTGTCAATCACAACCAGATGGCCTAGTTCAGTAAATGCTTTCCAAAACTATGATACAAAGATACAGGTACAGGGTAAGCCCTTATTAATTCATGGTTCTCCTGGACCAGGGGATCTCCCTCGATGCACAGGGGTGATGGAGTGTCCATGGCAGCTTCTGTGTCAACAATAGGCAGAGCATCCACAAAAATCAGCATCCTCCTGGCCTTAGGACAGGAGGCAGAGCCAGGATTTACACAAAGCCACCCCTCTCTCAGCAAAAAAAAGCAATGGAAGGCTGCCAAATAAAAGCCTACTATTGTAATTAAACATGGAAATGGGCACATGTACATGCATCACAAAGCCCTCTGACCTCACTGGGACTGCTGGGAAAGGTAAGAAGCTCATGAAGTTTGCCCAGTGAGTGTGGAGCAATCCTGAGCTCAGTATTGCAAAGAAGCATGCATGCAAACCTGGCTCAGCTAACAAAAAATTCTTATGCAAGGTTCAGCAGCAAACTTTTCGTTCAATCAGATGTCAAGTTTAGAACTCTATAAAAAAGAGAATGTAACTCTGGATCTGTGCTCACAGATTTCCAGTCTTCATGAATAGGGAGACTGTGAACCAGAAAAGGATCGGATACCAGGGGACTACAGTCACAAGCCACAATGCATATGTACCCTGAGACTTTGGGAACAAGCTGTTTCGGTCCAAACCTCAATAAGAGAACAGGCATTTAAGAGGAACTGGGTGAGTTTTCCTTCTGAAAACGTTATCCTTTGGCGAGTAACTTCAGACTGCTTGCAACTAATTGGTGCCACTAAAGATTCAGTGCATCAGCTGACAGAGAGAATGAGGGGCAGCATCCCAGCCACTGGTTCAGATAGGGGTAGGGGAAGGTCTTTGCCTCAGTTGCCTTGTTTCAGAGAAGTGCACCAATGATTGGAATACTGGGGAGCAGGGGGAGAGAGAGAGAGAGAGAGAGAAAGAATAGAGAAAGAGAGAGAGAGCGAGAGAGAGAGAGAGAGAGAGAGAGAGAGAGTGTGGAGAGATGGTTCTGCAGGAAATTACTGCTGTGACCAGAAGTAGTTATGAGTAATCCCTGCCTCTGCAACAGGAGAACACCTGGAATACCATTTGTGCCTGCAAAACCATGAGTAACCTTCGGGGTTTGGGCCCTGCAACAGAGTATTTAGGTAGTGTTAGGGGGATAGGTCCTCAGAGGTTTTGGACAGGACTTATTTTGATATGCTCAGGCTGAAGACCATCAGTATCTTGTTTGAGATTTATGTTTCCTTTTGTATTATGAATAGTGATCACTTTAGTTTAACTGTCATTGCAAATGCCTGCCAACCTGTTTATCCTTGTTGGGCCACTTCTCTCATCTGGTGTGTTACCAACTCTGTGTAACCTGGGAGCTCCCTAAGGCAAAACCCTCAACCTTTCATCACCCATATGTGTGACAAGATGTATGAGAAATGGACAAAATGTGTGATATATCATCAAACATGTCACTGCAAGCTCAGAACACTGTGGGAATAAGTGCATTAATATTTAAAATGTTTGTGGATAACTGAGCATCATTAGTTATGAACTTCTGCTTTGGAGTTTCAGTGGCAATCTGAAATGTTTACTTTTTTATGTGGGACAGAGGGTTTCTGAGTGGTAAAATGAGTGCTGTATCTTATAATGTATGATAGTTGAGAGGTATGCCCTAAGGTCTTTGGGGAGATAAAGTCTGGTGTACCTGTCAGGTGGGGGATTGGTCAGGACTGCTGGTGAGCGGTGGATTTTGCGGGGAATAGTGTTCATTGATTTACTGCTACCCCTTTGATCCTATGTTTCCTACTGACCCCATGTCCTTTCCTTTCTCTCCCTTTTAAGAAATGTGTTTATATGTTTTACAGTATATTTCATTGTTGGGGCATTATTGTGCTGTAGTGTCATTGTTGCGGGGAGGGACAGTGTGGGCAGGACAACATAGTAATTTGTGGTGGTACTAGGCTTGAGTATGGTGTTCAATGTGTATACTTTATTGCTACTCCAGGCAGAAGCATTGCATTTATAACCAGCTTCTCTGCTTCCACGCTCAAGCCAGGTTATTATTAGTGAACTCTCATAGGAATAAGCCTGACCCTGAGAGCTGCTCTCTAGAGGGCCTCAGCTAGGAGATGGGGTGTTTGGAGTTTGTGTTCTGTACTTCCTGACTCGGCCAGTAACAGGAAGCCCAAGCATGCATATTCAGAAGTGCAGGCTTTGACCGGATGAGGGAGCTGGTCCGAGACAAGTTGACCAGGGTGGGCAGCACTGGAGGTGTAGGGGAATGATTGGGGGGGGGCAATCAAGGGTACCCATTTTCGAGATAAAATCATGCATGAGAATTTTTATAAAACAAAATCACCAAGTACAGAAAAAGCAGGGGGAGGAGGAATGGGAAGAGTACCAAATTAAAATTAGGGAAGCAAGGAGGACGGTGAGGGAGGCAAAGGCATACATGGAACTGCATAACGCAGAGGGGGCCAAGGGTGGGGAGAAAACAGTTCTTCAAACATATTAAAGAAAAAAGGAAGAAGGGAAGGGTATTGTTAGGCTACAAGAGGGGTGGAGGGTACTAGAGGAAGATGACCAAAAAGCAGTTGACTTTAACGATTATTTCTGCTCTGTCTTTACAAGGGAAGACAGTGGCCCCTGCCTGAAAGTGGCATCAGGCAGCTGTCAGGAGCATTATTAGAATTAGACAGACAGTATTTACCAGAGAAAGGGTCCAGAAGGGGCTCAAAGCCCTTAAAGTAGAAAAAGCCCCAAGGCCGGATGGGATGTACCCAAGGGTGCTTATGGAATTGACTGCAGTACTGGCTGAACCCCACATATGGCTATTCAATAGCTCAGTTTATACAGGGGTAGTTCTGAAGGACTGGAGGGTAGTGGACATACTCTTGCTACATGGTGGTGGTGGTGATGGGGGGGGCTCAAGGAGCAATCAGGGAATTCCAGACCTGTCAGACTTACCTTTGTAGTGGGTAAACTGATAGGAGTCACTGATCAAAGAGGACCTTGTGGACTACCTAGTAAACAGCATGGGTTTGTTTCAGGGAGGTCTTATCAGATCAACCTGATAGTTTTTTGACTGGGTAACAAAAATAGAAGATAAGGACCATGCTATAGATTTTATTCTACTTAGATTTCAGCACGGCTTATGACTTGGTGCCAGATAGAAGATTGTTGAAGAAGCTGGAGGACCTGACTACAGCTAGGGACATTACTAGATGGTTAGGAAACTGGTTGATGGAGAGATAGTAGAGGGTGGTGGTAAACCGGAACAAATCAGAAGAGAGGGAGGTCATGATGAGTGGGGTGCCCCAGGGATCTGTCCTTGATCTTGTTCTTTTCAATATGTTCATCAGTGACATTGGAGAGGGCATCCTGGGCAAGTTGTCTCTTTGCAGATGAGACGCAGCTCTGCAGTAGGTTAGATAGCAATGAAAGGATAGGGGGATGCATGGGGATCTACAAAGACTAGAGACATGGTCTAAGCTTTAGCAGTTGAAATTCAACACCCAAAAATTTAAAGTTATGCACTGAGGGAGAAAAACAGGAAAATACTGGATGGAAGGTGTTAAAATGAGCACTATAGCAGAAGAAAGGGACCTGTGAGTCATCATTAGTGACTCCCTCAAATAATCAAGCCAATGTAACAAAAGCTATAATATGGCTAATATGATACTGGTGTGTATTAGAAGGGGTACTGACAGCAGGAAAAAGGAGGTACTACTACCTATACAAAGGTCACTGGTGAGGCCTTACTCAGAATACTGTGCTCAGTTCTGGAGTCCTTACTTAGAGAAGGACAGGGCCAGGCTGGAGACCATGTAATGCATTGTGACCAAGATGATTCAGGGCCAACTGGGCAGATCTTATGAAGATCTTCTCAAGGCACTGAACATATACTCAATGGAGACCAGGCGAGACGTGAGGGATATGATAGACCTTCAATTCCTAAAGGGAGTAAACAAGGTGCACTGCAGGGAACTATTTAGCAGAAGTGCACAGTCAAGAACATGAGATCATGAGTGGAAACTGGTGGAGGATGGTTTAAAAGGGATGTGAAGAAGTTCTGTTTTATGGAAAGGGTGGTGGAGCCATGGAAGGGTCTGCCAGCAGAGGTGATGGGTGCCAAGACTGTAAATGGTTTCAAGCAGGACTGGGACAGAATGACAGTTCTGGTGGTTGCTCAGGTTGGTAGCCATAGAGAGGGTAGCAGGGGGTGGATCAGAAGAGAGAAATCTATATGGATGTAGTGCCCCAGAGTTGGGGACCCTACAGAGAATAACTTCAGGGACACTAGGAGATGGAGAGCAGGGGCCATAGGAAAAAAAAATAAGTGTCTGGTTCAGGTAATCTGCCCACTTTAGTGTCCCCAGTACCCCACTATGTCCACTGTCAGTACCTCTGCAGCCGATGTGGCTCTATCCTGCAGAGATTTAGCACAGCAGGCAGTCTGCCACCATGCCCAAGCCTGGGCTATGTTTAAAACAGTTTTTTTCCCCCTTTTTTCTTTCTTTTTTCCTAACTGCCTGTTTTACGGGACCCCCCGACAGACAGTATGTGCAGAGGCAAGCCATGTGCTGGGACTGCCGTCCCTGCCCAGCATGTGAGTTAGATTAAATTCTTGGGGCCTTTGCAGCTGAAGCTTGAGGTTCGAGTGTCAGAACCCTGCGTGTTAGAAGAGATGCTTTGGCAGACCATTGAGATGTGTACAGCAGGACCAGTGAGAGAGAAGGCATGGAAAGTGATGGAGACCAGGGGAACAAGGCTTACCTCTGGTTGAGGTGTGTCCCATCGGCTGTGCCTAGAGTATCCCCTCTGGTGCAGTTCATTGGTAGCAGTGGGTCTTTGGGTCAGTGCAGTGGTCCCAGAGTCAGCTGCAGTGAGCAGCAGCAGCAGGTTGACAGCCACAATACGGGCTCTGTCTAGCCCCATTTTTTTTTTAATTTAATTTAAAACAATGAAGCAGTCCCTCATTGGTGGACACAGCAGGCTGCATCAGAAAGATTTGAGATGCAGAGGAGCATTCGGGGCAGAGAAGGAGTGTTGGGGGCAGAGCAGCAAAGGCTCCAGCATCAGGACTGCCCACCTCCAGCCCTCTTCAGTCAGCAGTGCCAGCTGATCCCTCCTGTACAGAACTTCATTCCAGTTTGGGGTGGTGCGTCAGTGGCAGCACCACTAGGTAGGTGCTAACTGCTAGAAAATCTCTTTATTCAAAGCCTCTGAATGCATGGCAGCTTCCCGCTAGAGCTCTGCGGATCTCTCACCCGAAAAACTTAAACTTTAGCCCTTAAAACTAGAAGCAGGCAATTAAACAGCATCAGAACAAATGGCTACTAACAAATTAAAAGGGGGTTTGAATAGATTTGCCAGCTTACCAGTTGATCCGGAGTTATCTGACCACGAAGCCTCGGACTCCAGCGCTTCCACCTGTTTGCGCCTTTCCTCTTCTTGTGCAGCTACTAAAAAGTTAGGAAAACAAAAAGACCAAACTGTAACAAAAATGGAAGATAATTTGGATAAGATATTGAGCGAACTTCAGGATATCAAGTCAGACATCAAGGAATTTAAACGGGAACAAGAACAAGCCCAAGCAGACATAAATGAACTGTAGCAGAAAGTAGGGATATTGGAGAAGAACCAGGGAGCACAGGCCAATGCTTCAGTACACTGCTAAGCCACAGTCTCGCAGTTGGTGGATATCTGCCAGGCCCTAGGCGAGAGGCAAGAGACGCAGAAAACCGGCACCGACGCAGAAATCTAAGAATTTATGGGGTTTCTGAAGGGAGCGAGGGCAACAATGGAAACTTTCATAGAGCAACTTAATCATGAGGCACTGAACTTAGATGCTGATTATGTGCTTGAAATAGAGCGCGTTCATAGGGCCCTCAGTCCCTGACCCACTCAACAAGGAGCTCGACCTTGTTCAATTATCCTATGATTTTTTGAGATATATGACCAAATATATCATTCTTTGGAAGACTTGAGCAATGGGGAAAACCTTCTTTGCCAACACAAGAATCTATTTTGATAATGACTATGCCCCTATGACCATGCAATGTTGCAGGGAGTACATACCCTTATTCCCCATACTGCAAGGCCTCAAGTTAAAATTCTGCACACCCTACCCGGCCAGAGTTGTTGTCCAATACCCAAATGAGCAACAGAGCCATGATATGGCCGGAGAAGCATTAGCTGACCTGAAAAGGAGAAACTATGAGCTTCCGACAAGGGTTTCCTTCCCACAATGCTCTGGCCTGGCTCAAGAACTACCACAGAGACTACAATCCCCAGACTCATGGTCACAGTAGGCAACCCTAGATTCCATCAAGCAGTTGCTTCATCAGTTTGCTAGAAGCAGCTCTTAATCTGACATAACAGACTGTTACCTCTTCTCAGGTGCTGAAAAGGTGAGTACCGGGGCCTTAGGGGACCAGCCACATTGCTGGGATGGGCGGGGGGTGAGATTGGGCCCGGATCTCTGCTCCTCAGGAGTCAAGCCGACCCGTTACTTTGTCACTAGAGGGGCCCTACTCATAGGTCGCAAAGATAATAGCAGGAGGGTCACGACGCATGGGTTCAGGCATTCACAGTACTAAACTGAGATTACTCCCTACTGAAGGGGCTTATTTCATTTCATTTAATTTCATTTCATTTATTTTATACTGAAAAAATCTGTGAGCAAAGAATGCCCATTTTCACAGACGTCCAGTAACAATGACAAAGTAAATGTAAAGACCAACATTTGACATAAACAATAACAAAAAAATATATAATAAATAATCAATACATTAGAAACAATTACAAACAACTTCTAAAAAAAGTCATTTTTCATGTAAGCCCTTAAAACTTGACACAGTACAACAGACAATTATGTTATCTAGCAATTGATTATACTGTCTAATCAATTCAAACTGTAGAGAATTCTGCATAATACTAGTTCTAATCCGAGGTAGTTTAAACACCTTTCTGGCACTAGCTCTAGTTGAAATAGTAGACACGGAGATAGGAAACAAACTAACAAGACTATTTGGCACAAGACCAATCTGGATCTTATGCAAAACAGTTAAAGATCTAAGATTAAAAAAAGCATTAAGTGGTAGACAACCTGATTTCTCATACAACATGCAATGATGAGTACACGTAGGTAAGCAAGCTTATTTCGGCACGGCTGGGGGTGAACAAGCACTAACATGGGGCCTCCGCGGTGGCTTCAGTCATGACAGGCTGGGGCCCTGAGGAGGATTACCACGCACCATATGGAAAATCTGCCCGGTTCCGGGGGTTGGAAGGGGAGCAGTCTCCCTCCTCCCGGGAGCCTCAGGAATCATTCTCCTTTTAATTTGGTGATCTCTAAATTAAACACAAGCACTCCCTTGCCTGTGCCTAGGCCCAAATGGAAGAGTGACTATCTTATTCATATTCATTATCTCAGATGGAGCAGGGAGTGGGAGCGCTCTGTCTGGTCTCTCCCAGAGGACCATCTCCTTCCTCCAATGCCTGGAAGAGAAAAGAGAAGCAGATAGATCCCACTGTTGGATTGCCTGGCTCTGTGCTGTGGCCTAGAAAACTTGAAAAGCAGAACTTGTGAATATGTGCGATGCATGGGGTGGGACTGGCCGACTGGCGAGAGGTATGGATGATTTGGTTGGGGGGACCCTGTTGGTGGCTGTTGCTCGCTCCCGGCTGGTGCTGTGGGGACACGCCATTGAGCCCCTCCTGTGCGCTACTTGGATCTCTCCTCAAGTAGGCACCAAAGCCCTATAGAATTAATAAGAAACCCAGCTGGATCAGCTCTGGAAGATGGAATATGTCTGACTTTGTATTTTGGAAGAAAGCATGAACTCAAGAGCTGGGATTTAATTAAATAAAGAACAAGAATTTTAAGAGACTGAGGCTCTGATTAAAACAGAGACTGGCTTGATCTGGACTAACAAAAAGTACAATTTCAGGCCCCTTGTGCCAGCACTCCAGCTAGGGGGCCAGAGAGACTCATTTTAGTTAAAATCGGAGTGCACCATTTTCGTCTTTATTTTCCCCTTTTTTTATCCTTTTCCCTAAACATCCCCTAAAGCTGTTCTTTTTTTCCCTTCCTGAATTTAATATTACTGAATTTTTGTTTACACTTATTGTACTTTGGGGTGAATCATACCCCGGGAGCTATTCGGTTAGCAGAGTGCAGCCCCCTAAGTGGCAATCTTTTGTTCTGCTGCAATCTGCGTCAAATCCCTGGATTTTGGAAGTCACAACTAAGGACATGTACATAGTTTGCTGTATATTTATTTTTTTCTTACCAAGTTTCTGTGTAGGTAGGAAAGAACCATATGTAGATAGTTTCCTTTTTTTCTTTTTTGGAAAAAGGGTCCGGGGAAACCACTCCTGAGAATGAAGCATCCCCATCTTCTGGGGAAGGTCAAGAGGGGAATCAGAAGTATAGGAGGAGTGAAATTGGCATACATACGGCAGGAAGACAGAACCAGCTTTGTCTATTCTTATGGCCCACCATCATAGCATTAAAGTGATATCACAAAATGTAAATGGATTAAGTGGCCCAATCAAAAGGGGGAAAATAATGCCTTACCTGAAGAAGACCTGCCCCCAAATGATATTACTCCAGGAGACACACATGAGCTCCATGGAGCATCAGAAATTAATAAAATGTCAGCAGTGATTGCTAGCTCCCATCACTCAGGCAGGAGAGGGGCACAGTGGTCTTAATCCCTAGCTATTCCACATTTCAGCTACAGGGATCATTCCAAAATAGGGACAGTACACATGCTATGGCGAGAGGGACTTGGTTGGGAGCCCCCTATATGGTGGCGAGTTTTTACATCACCACCGGAGCAGATCTCGCTAAGCATCAGGAGCTATTTGATAAAATAGTGCAATTTAAACAGGTAACTTTGCTGATGGGGGAAACTTGAACCTGTTGATGGACCCAGGAAAGGATAGCACCAACCCAAACCTGCCACATATGACCACTGATCAGAGACATGGTAGGAGGTTGGTAAAAGAAATGGGGCTCATAGATGTTTGGCGCCACAGACACTGGAGAAATAGACACTATACCCATTATTGAGCAGCCCACAACAGGTACTCCTGAACTATTTCCTAATCATGGCTGAACACAGAGACCAGGTTAGGCAAATCACCATACTCCCCATCTTACTATCTGACCACGTCCTCCAGTTACTAGAACTCCACACAGCAACAGAAAGATGCCCGGGTCAATGGCGCTTTAATAATTCCCTCCTAAGAAGTCAGGAATATGTCAAATTTGTAAACCAACAAATCCCTGATATAATAGCTCACAACAGAACACCCGATGTGTTCTCAGGCATAGTCTGGGACACACTTAAGGCGATTATTCGGGGCGAAACTATTAAATTTGCATCAGAGGTGAAGAGAAGAAGGGAACAACAGCAGAAAGATCTGGAGGCAGAACTCCAGTTTTGGCAGGCAGAACATATGCAACGGGAAAAAAACACCCAGAAGCAGGTGGTGTTCATTAAGACCAAACTACAAAGAGATCCTAAACTACAAAACAGAACAAGCCCTCTTATATAACAAACAAAGGCACTACGAGGGAGGGGCCAAAACCTCTAAACTGTTGAACTTCTGGCTATGATCCCAAGGGACTCGAGGGACGAGTACACAATTAAGACACCTTCAGACCAGACAAATTCTCACCAAAACCAAAGATATACTGGATGGGTTTAGATATTTCTATGAATCCCTGTATTCCCAAGACTCAGAGCCAGAGGAGGAGAGATATGTCTCCTTCTTTCAAAACATAACCCTTCCTCACTTAACAACTGCACAATGGGAGCAGTTACTGCAACCTATTAACACCCAGGAAATAATTGAGATTATTAAGTCAGCTAAATCAAGCAAAAGCCCTGGCCCAGATGTACTAACCCCTGAATGTTATAAATGCTTTTAAAAGGAACTTCTCCCTTCATTGCAGACTTTATTTCAGGAGCTACAGGTTAATGAGACACCCCCATCCCCCCGTTGGAAATATGCAAATATCTCCACAATTTTAAAACTGGAAAAGGACCCTCTTATCTGAAAATCATACAGACCTATTTCTGTACTCAATCAGGACTACAAATTCTATGCCAGTGTGCTTGCCCACTGATTAGAAACTAATACCTACCATCATCAACAAGGATCAGACAGGCTTTGTCCCTAAATGGAGAACAACTGACAATATAAAAAGAATTCTATACTTATTAGAACAAGCATTTGTCAATACCGAACATTTGCTTGCAGGTATTTGCAGTGGTGTTTGGCTCGTATGGTGCTTTACCCTAATGCCCTGTGCGATTGCTGGTATTTGCACAATAAATTTTCAGCATGACCTTTTTATGTTGCTTGCACGCATGTGCAAGAAACATAGTGCCATCATCGGAGATTTCGGTGGTGTATCACCTCCTCCTCCAATTCAGTCAGTGAGCTGGCAGGCTGTTTCTGTTAATATCGCATTTTGGAGCTGTCTATGACACGCCCAAAATGCAGTGGCATACAGTTGAAAGGGGGAGCCACGCTCCAGTGAGCAGCGAAGCAGCGTGAACTCTCCACACGCAGGCGCAGTGCGCCCGCACGCACTGTGTAGCCAAGAGGTGCCCATTCCCGTCGGCTGAGCTGCGCCGCCCCCAGTAGCTGGTGCCACGCTGGGAGCCCACCGCGTGGCAATCAGTCCTTGGCCGACGGGGTGCCCAATCCCCGTCAGCTGAACGGTACCCTCTATCCTTGTGCCACGCTGGGAGCCCACCCAGCGTGGCAAACGTCCACGATGTCTTTTTTTAAACCTGTAAAACAAAACGGTCCTGACGGCGTCTCGACCCCTCCCACAACCGCACCCACCCACTGCACACCCAGCTTTCCCACACCCTTCACCCCATACTTACCTCCGGACTCGTAGCGGCGATCTTTGGTGGACCGGGAACACGTTCAGACTTTTCAAAGCCGACGCGAACTGAGAAATGCCGGTAAGCTGTATAATGGGCTAGATGAGGGGGTTCAACTTTATTGCATATCTCAGGCATTTTTGAGAATTTTGACGAAATTTTCAACATGGGAGTTTAGGACCTTCTCATGAATGATGTCACTGTCATGGCGTTATTGGGCCGAAGGGTGATTTCGCGCAGTGACTTCGAAATCACCCTTCGGGCTTGAGTACCGCCATGACAGTAACATCATTCATAAGAAGGGGTCCCAAAAACCCCATGTTGAAAATTTGGTGCAAAAATTCCAAAAAATGACTGTTTACGAGCGTGCGTTGTGCAGTTCCTACGCAGGCTCGTAAGTTCGCGACATTTCAATATTTTCACTCCAGATTTTTAACATTGCCATTTTACCATACCTTCTTATGAGCAGTATAGCTGTCATTTTTTACATCTCACCCAAAATGTGTTTCCGCCCTTGTAGCACAGAATGGCGCAGTCGGTGTGCGAAATCAATGTACGGGACAAATTAAGAAAATCACAGTGACACTGTTCATGAGCAGAGGTCTTAAAATGGCTATGTTGAAAATTTGGTGAAAAAATTCCTAAAAATGACTGTTTTACGAGCGTGCATTGCGCAGTTCCTACGCAGGCTCGTAAGTTCACAAATTTTCAATATTTTCACTCCAGATTTTCAACATTGCCATTTTACCACAGCTCCTCATGAGCAGTATAGCTGTCATTTTTCACATCCTGCCCAAAACATGTTTCCGCCCATGTAGCGCACAATGGCGCAGTCAGTGTGCAAACTCAGTGTATGGGACACATTAAGAAAATCACAGTGTCACTGTTCATGAGCAGAGATCTTAAAATGGCAATGTTGAAAATTTGGTGAAAGAATTCTAAAAATGACTGTTTTACGAGTGTGCGTTGCACAGTTCCCACACACGCTCGTAGGTTTGCGAATTTTCAATATTTCCACTCCAGATTTTCAACATTGCCATTTTACCACACCTCCTTATGAGCAGTACAGCTGTCATTTTTCACATCCTGCCCAAAACGTGTTTCCGCCCATGTAGCGCACAATGGCGCAGTCGGTGTGCAAACTCAATGTATGGGACACATTAACAAAATCACAGTGACACTGTTCATGAGCAGAGGTCTTAAAATGGCTATGTTGAAAATGTCGTGAAAAATTTCCTAACAATGACTGTTTTACGAGCGTGCGTTGAGCAGTTCCTATGCACGCTCGTAAGTTCGCAAAGTTTCAATATTTGTACTCCAGTGACTTCCAAATACCTAAACAGCACATAGAAGCAAGCAACATTCGGCATTGACAAATGCTTGTTGTTACCCCCATTGTGCGCTACATAGGCGGAAACATGTTTTGGGCAGGATGTGAAAAATGACAGCAGTACTGCTCATAAGGAGGTGTGGTAAAATGGCAATGTTGAAAATGTGGAGTGAAAATATTGAAAATTCGCAAACTTACGAGCGTGCGAAGGAACTGCACAACGCACGCTCATAGAACAGTTATTTTTAGGAATTTGTTCACCAAATTTTCAACATAGCCATTTTAAGATCTCTGCTCATGAACAGTGACACTGTGATTTTCTTAATGTGTCCCATACACTGAGTTCGCACTGCGACTGTGCCATTGTGCGTTACATGGGCGGAAACACGTTTTGGGCAGGATGTGAAAAATGACAGCTGTACCGCTCATAAGAAGGTGTGGTAAAATGGCAATGTTGAAAATCTGGAGTGGAAATATTGAAAATTCACAAACCTACGAGCGTGATTAGGAACTGTGCAATGCACGCTCGTAAAATAGTAATTTTTAGGAATTTTTTCAACAAATTTTCAACATAGCCATTTTAAGACCTCTGCTCATGATCAGTGTCACTGTGATTTTCTTATTGTGTCCCATACATTGATTTCGCACACCGACTGTGCCATTGTGCGCTACATGGGCGGAAACACGTTTTGGGCAGGATGTGAAAAATGACAGCTGTACTGCTCATAAGGAGGTGTGGTAAAATGGCAATGTTGAAAATCTGGAGGAAAATATTGAAAATCGTGAACTTACGAGCTCGGCGAGAGCTGCACAACGACGCCAGAAATAGTTTGATACTTATATCACTAACATGTTTTTAGATTCTTTCGAATGATGATCGGCTGTCACAGGTTATTGGTCGAAGGGTGATTTTACAGTGACTGCAAAATCACCCTTCGGCCCCAATAACACCATGACAGTGACATCATTCATGAGAAGGGGTCCAAAACCCCATGTTGAAAATTTGGTTCAAAATTCCAAAATGCCTGAGATATGCAATAAAGTTGAAAACCCCTATCCAGCCCATTATACAGCTTACCGGCATTTCCTCAGTTCAAGCGGTCGGCTTTGAAGAGTGCAGACGTGATTCCCGGTCCACCAAGATCGCCACGCCGAGCTCCAGAGGGTATGGGGTGAGGGGGTGTGGGGAGGCTGGGTGTGCAGGGTGGTGCG
This sequence comes from Neoceratodus forsteri, assembly GCA_016271365.2. Classification (NCBI taxonomy): domain Eukaryota; kingdom Metazoa; phylum Chordata; order Ceratodontiformes; family Ceratodontidae; genus Neoceratodus; species Neoceratodus forsteri. Next base: position 292,938,095 of record CM028134.1, read on the forward strand.
GGTTGTGGGAGGGGACTGGGAGAAGTGCCGGGGACCGCTTTTGGTTTACAGGTGAAAAAAAAAAAGACTGATTATTGGACATTTGCCATGCTGGGGTGGGCTCCCAGCATGGCAGAAGGATGGCTGGGGCCGAGGAGCCGACGGGATTAGGCACCCCTCAGGCAAACAACGGGGACGCTTGCCACTGGGGTTGGCTCCCAACGGGCAGAAGGGATGGCTTGGGGCCATGGAGCTGTTGGGGATTGGGCACCCCTGGCCGGCAAATAACGCTGGACGCTTGCCACACTGGGTGGGCCCCTGCGTGGCACCAAAGATTTGGGGTGTGGACGCGAGGGGGCGGCGATGCGGGGGCGATGATTTAGTGCCTGTATGACAGCGGTTTTGAAGCGGCGACCATCGCTGTCACACACAGCCCCGCACTCCATTGGTGCAGGATCGCCACGCCTGCTCAATGGAGCAGTGGATTGAAAGGGAGAAGCACACCTCCAAAGTGTGCTACTCTCCCAAAATGTTCCTTTCGCATGCGCGCAAGCGAACGTAAAAAGTAGAAAAGTCACCAACTCCATTTTTACTGCCGAGCATGGATGCGCAAAAGGCATTTGACCTAGTATCTTGGAAATTCTTAAACTATAACCTTAACTATTTTAACTTCCCCCCAGGATTCAATAATTGGGTGCAGGCTCTTTACACCTCCCCTCAAGCGGTAGTGAAGGTGAATGGTATCTTTTTGGAATGTTTCCCTCTAACCCGGGGCACCCATCAGTGCTGTCCTCTCTCCCATTTACTTTTTGCACTCTATGTGTAACCACTAGCCCAGACAATTAGGGAGGACAAAGATATCACCAGTTTAGAAGTGGATGGGATAGTACACAAAACTGCATTTTATGCGGACGACTTGTTAATTTATTTAACTTCTCTCAACTCCTCCCTGCCAAGGTTATTTGATCTAGTCTTGGAGATGGAGAGTTTGGCAGGCTATAAACTCAACACCTCTAAAACTGAAGTCCTTAAGTGGAACTATGATCCAGGTCCTGAGATCAAGAATCGTTTCCCATTAAAATGGAACACCCAGAATTTTATATACTTAGGCATTCAGATACCCCAAGAGCTTGGGAAGCTGTACGAGGTGAACTACCCCCCATTGATCAAGAAACTGAAAACTGAGCTGCAGCACCTCCCCATACCCCTCATACGTAGGGTAGACTCCATCAAAATGACAGTTCTACAATGATTCTTTTATCTTTTTCCAAACCTCCCCATCCCAATTCCTTCCGTAGACTTAAAAAATGGGATAAAGTGGTTTCCTCCTTTCTATGGCAAGGCCTGTATGGCAAGGCAAGAAACCCAGAAAGGCATTCGACCTACTACAATTGGCTAAGCTGAGAGGAAGGTAGGCCCTCCCACATGTAAAAATATATCACCATACGGCACAATTAGCTCATGCCTTGCAATGGTGGAACTCATCCATTAGAAAACATTAAGCTAGAGGAATAAGCCTCTGGAATCAAATGCATCACAGATGCCCCCCCCCCAGTTGAGGCCTGATAAAAGAGTATGTTCAGTCCATGTTCACTTGGTTGATTCTGAATGCCTGGTGCTCGAAACTGGAAGAACCCTAGATTAAGACCTTAGCCACTGCCTTCATAATTCCTGCTTTTGACCATTCATTTCTCCCAGCGAGATTAGATCATAGTTTTGACAAATGGGAAAGAGGGGTCTGAGGTATGTATATCAGTGGTTTGGGGGGGGGGGGTGCTTCTCACATTTTCTCAAATCCAACAAGTATATTATCTAAATCAGGGTGACCACTATCGCTTCCTCCAGATCAGACACTATATACACCAGGGGTGTGGAATTAGTTAGGAAACCAAACAAGCTCATCCTTTAATCCAGCTAATAAAAGAAACTAACACTCGACAAATGCCAGACCACATTATCTCCATTTTACACAAAGCCCTCCAGCCAACTGAAAATGAAACGTTTACAAAGATACAAAAATCGTGGGAGGAGGAGGATCTTGGGGTAGAGGTCTCTGAATCTGATTGGATTCAGATATTCATAACTCAACACAGCAGGACCGGCTCCTATATATGGCGGGAGTACGGATAGAAATGTACTTTGAAATATTTCAAGACTCCTCAAATAATGGGGAATTATGATGGGGTGGGGGGACGAGATGCTGGGGAGACTGCGGGGAAAGTTTAGCAACACATGCCAACATATTCTGGAACTGCCCAGCCCTTCATGAGTTCTGGAAACGGGTGGAGGAGGCTTTAATAGATCTTTTCCCAGAGATGAGACAACTGACCCCTGATCTGGCTCTCCTTCACTGGTTCCCCTCAGAAATCAAAAATAAACAAACAAGGAAATTGATCACGATTCTGTTACTCGCAGTCAAAAAATCCATCTCCGGGAGAGGACTCCAGAAGGCCCCCAATCTAGTGGAATGGAAAAACCTAGTTCACCAGATATATGGGATGGAAAAGATCACAGCAGCAATTAATCTTAGACAAGATGGTGCTAGGACCTTCTGGAACAAATGGTTTCTATGGGTCAGGGGTCATAGACAGGACATTATCCCCTGAACTGTAGAAAAATTAAGCAATGAGAAAGTACATTACAGAAGAATCTAATATGTTGACATACATAACCTTGATAAATATGGAATATTGTCTAACTGCTGTAATAATGAGATGCTCCTCCTCACTGTATCACTAATTATCCTTTATAACTGATTCTTTAACATTGTTTTGATGATTGTGGTTGTATCCTGGACCATCAATAAATATTACAATTAAAAAAAGGCACCGGGCAGTGCAGTGGAAAACTGCTGAGGCTGTGAGGGGCAGGCAAGGCACCAGGTCCAGAGACTGCACAGAGGCAGAGCAGGTAGCCAGAGGCCCTGAACCAAAGCTATTTAGCTCCCAGAGGGTAGAGCAATGGGCCATTAGGCAAGTCTAAACTGTTTCTTTTTTTTTCTTTCCCTCAGCTAATTCAATGAATTGCACCAAGCGGTGCCTAGAAAAAAGTCCGAGGCCGCATAGGTCAGTGGGTACTCCCCACCTCAGGACCACTCATAGCAGTGGCCACAACCTTTCCCAGGGTATCCTGTGAACACGGGGCCCACGATTGAATGACTCCAAAAACAGCGACTCAGTCACAGCGCCTGTGTTCTGGGCTACCTGGCAGGGTAGCGACAGGATACAATGGTGGGCGAAAGAGGGCAACAGGATGAATACACGTGCATGGGGGGGAGGGACCACACCTCACAAGGGTCAGAAGGGGAGGGAGGGTATGTGGGAGGTAGTGCGGCAGTCAGCTACCGAGCTGGCCATGTGGCATGGCAGTGAGGATGGCTGGCTGGGATTGGGAAGGTGCTGGGTTCGGTTCTGGGGCGGGTGTTGCTTTTTGCACCAGGATCAAGTTTTTGATTTTTTTAAGTTTTACACTCCCCCCCAAAATGCACCCCCCCAGAGTTGAGAATCTGTATTAGAGGGGGTGCAGGAGGCGCAGCCCTCTGCATATGTCACAGTCCCAACACCGCATTTGGAGTTGCCGCGAGTGTACATCGTTGTTATTTATTTTTGTGGAGATGTACACTCACCCAAACGATGATCACTATTATGACATGGAACCTTCCCCAGCCATTGGATCAGACCCAGCAGGGTCCTAGTGAGACTGCTCGCAGGGTGGGATATACAGAATCCATGGTAGCCAGCTCAGTGGGATTGGGCATCAGGGTAATTGCAAAATGAACTGCCAATATTGTGTTATGCCCGCAAAATGAACTGTTAACTCCTGTGTGGTGCCCTGAATTCTAAAATGAACTGCTAGTACCATGTTTTGCCCTCAAAACTAACTGCCAATCCTGTGTGGGGCCCACTGCAAATGAACTAATGAACTTATGTTGACCCCTATTTGCAAAGCGAACTGCTGGACTTGTGTTGTGCTCTAATTGCCATGCGAACTGCCATACTTGTGCTGTACTCTAACTGCAAAGGAACTGCTTAAACTTACATTTTTTGGACTACAATGTGGGTAGCTGACTCAGCTAGAGTTAGAGGATAGTCATGACAGGTTCCTTTAGCTACTCATCTTTGCTGCATCCCTATCCCGTTAAGGAAGTGAAGGAAGTCAAGGAGTCCCTCTGGCTTAATAGTTAAGGACTACAACATGCAGTGGGGTGGGATTTTCCTTGTTGCAGGAGTAACAAAAGGGGCAAGACTAGGAGAGACGAAAGCGGCAAGACTAGGAGTGAAGAAAGTGGCAAGACTAGGTGCGATGAAAGTTCAAGACACCGGATTACAAATCTCTGTGTGTTCAGTATGACCCTAGGTGGTGGTCTGCCACAACCACCCTACCAATGCCCAGAGGGTTTGGTAAAAATGAAATCACTTGTTCCTCATTGATCAGTGGTCAGCCATGACCTTTCCACTGAAATCTTGGCATGCATCTGGCCTAGCAGTCTGTTACAACCTTTCCTAGGCATTTAAATGCTTCTGTCCTGGGGATGAGGAGCACCCTCTGGTGTCCCCCTTTTCTGAAAGCAAAGTTTTCCTGTTTTTCCTGGAGGCACTTTTCTTCAATCCACTCTGGTGCATTTATCCCCTGAAATACCCTTCTTGCACACACCATATTGCTTGCAAGAGTTCTCCTGCAGGTCATCCTTTACAGCAGCAACAAAGGTTAACCAGACTATTATTCTGGGGCATCCTGATAAGGGTTATAGTGCTTTAGAATTGTTTGCATTGCTTTAGAGCTTTAGACTCTTTGCCATCGTCTTAGAGCTTTAGAATTGTTACATCTGCTTTGGAGCTTTAGAATCTTTGCAGTTTTATAGAAGTTTTATAATTTCACAAAAGCCATTGAGTCTAATATACTTGAAATCATCTAAAGCATAGTAGCTTTATAGGGTATCACATGAGGATAGCGACTGGACATGAGTGACCGTCCAAACGGCGACTCATAAAACATCACTATCCTCATAGGCTACCCTGCAAGGGTAGTGACCATATGCAAAAGTGACGGTACTGAGGGTGACTGGAAGGGGAGAATAGTGAGGGAAAGGGGAAGGACAGGGAAGAGGGGTTTCTGAGGGGGTAGTGTGCTTGCTGAAGCGGAGCCAGCCATGTGGTGTGTGGTGAGGGTGGCTAGCTCCGACACAGCAGATCCTGGGTTTAGGCTGGGGACTGGGGCGGGGGGGGGAATCCTTTTCTGCAGGCTGTCGCTGCCTTTATTTATTTATTTTTTTAATGGCAATTCAGTGTGTAGCCCCCTTCCCGACATGCACCCCACTGGAGTAGTAATCCTTAAGCAGGGGGGTGCGGGGGGAAAAGCTACCAGGGTGGGCGGGGGACACTTTGTCTTTTCAGTGACATAACCTCTACATAATAGCGATTTTTGTTTTGCGATCGCTATTATGACATGGAACCACTTTATATAATTTCAGAATTCTTGCCATTGTATGTAAATTTAATTTCTTAATTAATCTTACCAGTGGTTCAGTTTATGTGTACTCTGTTGTGACACTCACACTTCTTATTACAATAAAATCTTCTTACTGCATCTGAACTCACAGCTACCTCTCCTTGCAAGTCAAATGAGCCTCAGTTGTGAGTGATCAAGAATGAATCTATAGTCCCTTTGGCAGTGGCAAAAAGTGTGTGCCCACCTCAGGCAGGTGAAAACTTGACATGGTTGGTACTGTTGTCGAATGTCAAGGAGTCCAAAGCAACACATACTTCTTACATGGTGCCTTTTGGACTAGAAAGTGCAAGTGGTTCTGCCAGTAGGCTAGGAGAAAGAGATCCTTGTTCTCAGATGTCACCTCTCACGAGCTTATTATTTTGGCACCCCATGGTTACACGGTACACTGATGAACTGACAGATCCCAATGCCAGCAGCCTAGGAGAGTTCCAAGCAAAGATGAAGGCCATGTTTAGGCTACATGAAATATCGGAACACCAAAATGTTGAAATTATTATCAGACAGCTGGGAGGACCAGCACAAAGAGAAGTGGTCTAGTGGCCTGCAGGAGACAAGACCATTCTGATTAGATTTTTTTGCACCTTGATATCTGGATGTTACCAGAATTAAAATTGCATTTCTTTGCCTGGACCCAAAGACCTAGAGAGAACTTGTGGAAGTATGCTCTGAGTCTGCTGGAGGCCTTGAGGGGTACTGAATGCCTGGACCCTAGAGATGTGCAGGATCCTGACAAGGTAATGACTGATAAGTTTATCAAAGAAGGCTGCAGTGATACATTTAAAAGTGAACTTAGGATGCTCCATCTGCAAGCCCCAGATGAAACTTTCTGTATTTCAAAGAAAGGGCAATAACAGTCTTTGGAACTGGATGATTGGACAGGGATGCAGCTGTCTTTCAGCAGTATGTGAGAACACCACTGCTGATTGGCCTGGTAATCCCATGTCCAAAGATGTCCTGCATCTGGATTGCAATGAAGGGTTTGGAGATGGACCTACTAGTTTTCCCCAGGTCCACAAATGCTACAGCCTGGGTCAGAAACACAAAGTGAGTACGCTAACCACAATGTGGCCCCTGATGTCAGAGAGATCCATCCAGGGAGATAAATTCTCTACCTCAAGTGCAACTTGAATGGCGCAGGAACATCTAGCTGAGCTGCCCAAAAGATGACAGACATATGCCATGAGGTAAGAACTTTGAAGGATGGTTGAAGGAGAGGACCGGATCCTGGAACAGAGACAAGGAGAGAATCATTAGTCCACTCCAGTGGAGAGGTGAAGCTACAGAAGATGGCACAGTGACCGTTTTGTCACCCAGTGGAACCCCATGTGCAGATGATGCTGAGTCAGTGGACATGTTGAGTGGAGATGCGACCAGAGGCAACCATGGTGAGTTTAAACAGGGAGTCCTCGAGGCAGAGAACCAACCCTTGGGCAGAATAAAATTAGGTCCAACATTTCCTGACTGACACAAGTTTGTGGGAAGATTTCTGATAGTTGCTGTGAAAATAAATGAAATAGAATTGGCTGAATACTTAACTTCAGATGCCACCACAGAAATAGATCAAGTTGACTGCAAGTAATAGTCTTGCAATTCCCTATGTGGGATACATGGAAGCTAGCATTCAACTGGAAGACACCACCTACCATGTTCAAGGACTCATTGTCAGTGATACCTCAACTGAAACCTTACTGCCAGTCATTGTGGGAATATTTCCTCTGACAATGTTACCAAGAATTTGTATCCACCCTGAAACAGTAAGAGACTCAACTCCCCAAGACAGAGAGATGAGCTTGGTAGCATATCATCAGCCTGATCCAGAATCATCGGTAGTTTGCGAACAAGGAAGGAGAGATTTGCAAGGTATGAATCATGGCCAGATGGGACGTGCAGTTGGACCCAGGAACAGAGACAGTACTCCTCTGTAAGGAAAGTGGGAATCTGAGGACAACATTACATGGTACTGCTGGAACCATGCTTCAATTAAGAAGACAGCCCAGTGATGGTCACACGAAGTTTGGTGATGGTCAAAAAGTGATGAGTACCAGTGGGGATGTTTAACTGTGGTACTACTGCAATATGGCTGTACAGGCACCAGCCAATTGGATGGCTGCTGCAGGTGGAACCAGATGACATAGTAGGAGTATAACCCCACTTTGGGGGGCTCACGTTATTGCCTTACGTTCTCTCCCATTGTCCTGTCTTCTTCTTGTTGGTGGTTGGTTTCCCTACTATTCCCCTAGCCCTCTGGTGCCCTTAAATCTTTCCTGGGAGGCCCCGCTATCAATTTCAGCCCCTTTTGAACTTGAAAATGCGATTGCCGCTTTGGCTATGCTCCATGGAGCTTGCGACGATGGCGAGGCACACAGTAGCGCTTTGATGTTTCCGACCGGCGGTTGCAGTCAAAATGGGAGGTGTTTGACAGTCCCAGTACCCCTGCAGTACTAAATGGGGGGCAGGTACCTGAACATGGCAGCAAAGGAGCCGCTGGGGGGTTTAAATAATTAACATTTAAATCAGGGCATGAATGAGGGCTCATGAATCATTTATGAGCCCTCATGAATATTAATGAGGTTGCTGCCAGTCATGTGGAGGGACTATGTTTTGGTGGCAGTGAACGAAAATGTACTGGAGCTAACTGGACAAGAGTGGGCATGTTCTACACAGGACATTTGGGACTACAATCCGATGGGGTGTTTAGCTACGTAAGGGTTATTGTTGGGCTGCACTCACCCTGAAAAGCTAGGGGAACTGTATGGACTCCCTATACACAAATGGGAGCTGACATGTTGGTGACATTTAATACCTTTATTGCAACCAATCAGTGATCTAGGCACCCAAACTGGACACAGAGGGACTCCTGGGAAAAGGAGGGGACTAATTCTGGCGCATAGATCATGCCCCAATAAACGAGCGGGAAATACTGATCACTATGGATATCAAATACTGATAGGCTCCTTCAGCCAATCAGATTGCTGGATTTTCGGTTGAAAGAGTGTGGACTTTCTGGGATTTCTTCAGTATGTTCCTGGGCTGTGTACGAGTCAGGAGTACCTTGTGAGAGTGGACTTTGGACACGAGAGGCTTACCCAGGCCCTGTGTGGAGATTGCTGTATTGCTGAATTGGGAGATTGCTGAAATTGGAGACTGCTGTGTTGCAGAAACAGACTAAGAAGGGGAAAGAGAGAAAGAGACAAAACTGTGGTGCTGATTCCCCAGGTATGGAAGAGTTGCTTGCTATTCATGGGAAAGACTAAATGCTGCAGGCACTCTGCACTGGAAAATAAAGCTAGACAAAAGGACTGAGCAGATTAGCTGAGTGCTACAGTTACTGCTGGAAGGTCATTCGCTTGTGTGGACTGCAATTGCACTTTTCTTTAAGAGGCAGAGTGTCTCTGGTCATGGAGGTGCTAGCCAGGAATTGTATGTGTGTCCTGAGTGAACTGGTTAAAGTGGCTGAGAGCTGAGGTTTTGCTACAGCCGAGGAAAGGAGTTGGACACTGCTAAACTGAAAGTGTGGACTGGTGTGTAGGGGGGCTGTTGCTGCTGAGTTTCCTCCCTGCTGGATTGCATTGGCACTGATCAAAACAGAGGCTAGCACCCACTAAAATTGGCACTTGACTTTATTGGAGTGGCTGTCTGGAAAATCTTTTTTGTTAGAGCTCAGTGCAGGGACTGCAGGAGGACTCCACCGTTTGGAAGTCCTCACCCAGAGCCAGGGTGGGAACTTGCTAACCCCTCTCAAGTGGGACTCACTGTCTCAGGAGGTCAAGGGTCTTGCACCTGAGTGCTAGGGTGCTCCAATCATGGGAGCCAGGCTGTGGAGCCACTCCCAGGTGTGGGGCGTCTGGGGCTGGTGTTGTCCTGCCACAGTGATCTGCAACGGGCTAGAAGAGGCTGAAGGTGACAAACAGAACTACAATCAAGGTGACCAGCTGCAAGATAATTGAGTAAGTTCCATCCAGACAGAGAGAACCTGGCTGGCCAGCTTCTCAATTTGCTACACAACTCCAAGGAGCTCGATTTTCCCCTGGTACTGAGATCTTCAAAACTCTGAGTATCCAGGACCTGGTTCCTGGGAAGGAAAAAGGAGAATTGCTTGTTAATCATTTTCAAGTTTCAAAAATATTTTAGGACCCCAACAGCCAGATAACCCGTGGCACCATACCAGGCCTGCACCTAGTAGGTACCCCTAAGAACATCTGGGAAACACTGGTACCAGTGGGGGTGTGATCAGCCTGCGGGCCCCAATGTTTGCTGTGTCACTTTTTCATTAACTAGTTTTTTTTCTAGCCACATCCATCCTGGGTCCCGGTACCCCATTCCCTAGTCCTATCCCCCAAATAAAGCTGTGGTTTACAGTTTGCAATTGTGTGTGTGTACAGAAATTGTCTGAGTCTGTCCAAGCATTACTGTTCATGGTTTATAATGGTACTGAATTGTTGGGTATCCATTGTGTGGGGTGGTTGGTAGGGGAGGTGGGTAGGTGCAGCATCCCAGAGGGGCTGTGCCAGCCAGTGACCTGATCTGATTCAAATTCTCTCTGGGTGGAGGCACCATGCTGTTTTTATTATCTTTGGGATAGGAGCCCCGATTACCACCATAGCAGGACCCAGGACCCTTAACCTGTTATATAGCCAACTGGCAAGGGTAGTAGCCCACTGGCACACGGCACCTAGGCTACAGGAGCAAGTCCCAGAGTCTGTACAGAAGCCTTAGATGTACATTGTTCTGCCATAGTCACAGATCTCTGGCAGTGATACTACAGAGGCATGGATGAAGGAGATGGACCTAGATATGGACAACACCACTGAGGCCCAGAAGCAAGACATGTTAAGAGTTGATCCCAGGACACCAAAGTGCTTTCTCTCAACACCCTCCTGACTTTGGATGTACCAAGACTGTGCAACATTCTGACTGCTGACCACTTCCCAGTTTGAAAATTGTTCAGGCCAATTCCCCCCACCATGTACCAGCAAGTAAAGGAAATGTTCCAGGAGATGTTGGATGCCAAAGTCATCCATGAAAGACACAGCCCATCCCTTACCAAATGTGACACAATGGCAACACCATGGCACCACAATGGCAACACAGTGGTGAGCTACAAAATGTGCAATGGTACTACCCAGTGGTACCATGGTTGTACTATGGTAGTTTAAATTTTGATTATTTTTGTTGATATGGTAGGACAGTGGTACAATGGTATCACAATGGAATTGAAGCAAACCACTGTGATACCATGAAAACCTTAATGGTAGTACAGTGGTAATCACAGTGGTATTGCAATGGCAAGTGAGTGGTATTACAGTGGTGTTCCGAAGAAGTTTTTGTAAGGGATGGGTGGTTCTCATTGTCTTGGTTAAGAATAATTATGGAAATCTGAGATTTTGTGTTGATTACAGAAAATTATACAATGGGTCTTAAAATACTACTTCCTGATTGACTGCCTAGCATGATTTATGTTGTGTAAATCCTGCTAGCACCCCATGGGAAGAAGTGCCAGCCAGTCACATCTGTCATCCCCACTGTGAAATCACTGTAACCCCCGAAACACAAACAGAAGAGACACCAGGTTTAGTTCCCTGTAAATGGCAGTTAAACACAGTTTACCCATAATTTTTCTCAGGAAAAAACAAGCAAGCCAGTGTATAATCACAATATCCCACTCGAGGGCAGGGGTGATGCCAGGATCTAACCATTTCTGGTGTGGTTCCCTCACTCGGCCAGCGGCCTTGTGACCAAACCACACCAGGCATGGATAAATCCTGGCATCACCCACCTCTGGTGGTATATTGCTTAACTGAACCAGGTGACTCACAAGGATGCATATCCACTCCCAATAATTTAAGATTCACTTACTACTTTGAAGTCAGCCTCATTTTTCTCTGTACTTGATATAGCCAGTGCATACTGGTGAGTGCCAATTGCTTCAGCGAATCAGGTGAAAACTGCTTTCATAACACCCATGGTGTTATTCAAATTCACTATAATGCCATTTGGACAATGTAATGCAACTGACACCTTTCAGAGACTTGTGGAACACTGCATGGGCAGTGAAAACTTTGAGATAGTGTTGTTGTATTTAGATGACAACATTATAATTTACTTGTAAACATACAAGGAGCACCTATGCCACCTGGAAATAGTCTTTGAGTGACTGGCAGCTTGCAGCCTGAAGACAAAACCTTCCAAGTGTTAAGGGACCAAGTCAATTACTTTGGAAATATACTTCTGCAGGAGTACTACCAAACCGTGAGAAGATTCGAGCAGTATTAGAATGGCCTATCCAGATAACAATTCGTGATGTGAGGACATTTCTGGGATCATAGGTTATTACAGGAGATGTATAAAGGACTTCTCCAAGATCATGACTCAATTAGATGAATTCTTAAGGGGGAAACAAAAACCAGAGAGTGAGTCATAACACACCAGTGAAGTGGACCACAGCACAGCACAGTGCCTTTAAGCAGCTAAAGCAAATCTTAACAAAAGCACCCATTCTTGCTTACCCAGATTACAGTAAACCATTCTGAGTCTATACTTATGCTATCAACCAGGGATTAGAAGCTGTTCTAGCATTGGAGCAAGATGGAACACTGTGAGTAATAGCATATGTCATCAGATGACTCTGATTCAGAGCAAAACGGTGAAAGGCATGATTAAAAGTACAGCTCTTTCAAGTTAGAATTCTTGGCATTAGCATGGGCCATGACTCAGAAATTAAAAAACTACTTAGCTGCTAAGTCTTTTATTGTATACACTGACAACAACCCACAGGCTCATCTGAACAAAGCAAAACTGGAAGTATTGGAACAAAGGTTTCGGCTACCAAATTTTGACTTCACATCCGTTATTGCTCAGGTCAAGCAAACGCCAAAGCTGATGCACTGTCTCATCTACCTACTCAGCATGCACCATAAGAAGACATAACTTAAGAAGAGAACCTGGAGATACCTCCATTCCTAATGATACCAGCTGAAGCCATACAAGCCCGTTGTCAATGCCTACCTCAAAGTGTGAAGGATGAAAAAACAGAATCTGAACCCCCCAAGCCTTAAGCAAGATAAAGATCTCTGGAAATTATTCCAAACTCAAAGTCTAGTCATTCAGCAAATATAAGAACTAATGCTCACATGCAAGGTTCTGATGCCACCAGAGCAAGAGAAGCACCAGAAGAACTAATCAGGTTACTTTGACACCCACAGGATGGACCCTCTAATTATAGAAAGACTCTGCCAAGGTAGGTGAGGCAGGCCCTCCCCTGGGAGGTGATCTTGGGGGGGCTGGAAAGTCCTTATGGGGGAAACCAATGGAGACAGGGTCTCAGTGGGGAGTAGCAGGTCAGGATCGAGTGGGCATCTTCAAGATATGCCTCAGACCGAAGGTGTATAAACAGAATTGGGAAAAAAAAAACAAAGTAAGGTTGTATGTATGTATGTACCTACTCATGATAACTGATCATTACAGCAAATTCCTACTGGCAGTTCCAGTGCGAGACCTCGTAGCCAAAACCACAGTTTTTTGTGAAACCGCATGGGTACCCAACTCAGATCCTGACAGACCAAGGAACAGCTTTCAAATCACATCTTTCTAATGAGCAGCTGACATGATCCAGGCAGGCAACTCATCCCAGGGAGTTGCGTGCCCGATAAGCTAAATGAGCTGCATTTAACATTTTTTTAAACGGTGTTATTTTACCTTAGTTTACCCGGCTTGTAACTTCCACATACGAGCTGAGCAATTGCCGAACTCTGCAGCCCCGCCCCAAAAGACAGCTCTGTGATGACATGAGGTAGGGAATGGGACTGCAGGTGCTCAGTACTGGTTCAATATGTTGCAGATGAAACTACACAAGCATAACCATGTGATCTAAAGTGCATAATGCCAGACAGCGATGGGTAGAATAGCGGTAGGACACTACCGCTACCCTGTCGCTCATTATACACGGGAGGAAGGGCTGAAGATGCCACAGATGCTGTGCCTGGTCTAGCCTCTCTCATGGTGGACTGGCTAAGGCACAAGCACCTGGTGCAGTGAAGGCCCAGGGATCAAGGTTTAATTCCCCGTCTCACAACCTGTTGCTTTTTTTTTGCAAAAAAAAATAAGTTGCCCTGCTCTGAATTTCCCCTTTTCCCCTTGGTCCACAACCCCCCTTGGAATTGGTTAATTAAGTTGTGGAGGTGTGAGGCTAAGCCCCCATGTTAGTGCAGGGGCGAGCCCCGCAAAAACAAAGATTTTGTAACGCGCACACTGGTGTGTGCTTTTGTGTTGCGGTCAGCGTTTAGTGCCGACATTATTTTGCCCCACGCCGTAATTTCTGTGGCACTGTTGTTTTGCATGGTTTCATCTGTGACATGATGACCCCGTGCCTAGGCACTCTATTTAGTTACTAATAAGATTGGGGAGGGGGGCTGTCTAAATGTACTAAGATTATCTTTGCTGGCAGTTCTACATGTATGGGGTTAGTATATCATATATATCATAGCCCCATACATGTAGAACTGCCAGAAAAGATAAACTTAGTACATTTAGACTGCCCCCTACTCCTGTTAGTAACTACATAGAGTGCCTGCAGCCCCGTTCCCTACAGCACATTATCAAAGTGCTTTTTTGGGGGTGGGTCTGCGGTGCTTGGTGACCTCTTGGCTTGTATGTGGAAGTTACGAATCGGGCAAACTAAGGTAAAATTTACACCTTTCAATGTTTAAAAAAATTTTAAATGTAACTCGTCATGCTTATCGGGCAGGCAGCTCCCTAGGATGAATTGCCTGCCCGAATGGTAAAAACATGTCATCTGCTCTTTAAAGAACTGTGCACACTTGTGTGGAAGTCATAAAATGTGAACCACTGTCTTTCACCCACGGTCAGATGGATTCTGTGAATGTGACAACCACACAATCATCAATATGCTGAGTGCTCTACCAGAAGAGTAATGCCTAGAGTGACCCACTATCCTTCCAGAACAACTAGTATAGCTGTACAATAACACTGTTCACTATTCCACAGGGCACACTCCATACTACTTGATGTTTGGGCACCATGGGCTACTACCAATGGACTTAGTTCTTGGAGTGCCTACCAAAGCTACAGAAGTATTTAAATCAGAATGGATACAAGAGCACCATGACCAACTGCAGACTGCCATTAAAGCAGTGCCAAAGCAAAGGGCAAAAGCAAGAGAGAAACAGCAAACCTTGTATGATAAAAGAGCTAGAGCAGACTCTTACTGACTGGAGAAAGAGTATTGCTCCGACACACTCAAAATTGCCAGAAACTGAAAACTAAGCTGGATCCAGACCTGTACATCATCATTGACATTCTGTATCCAGACGTGCCTGTCTACCAAATCCAGACTGAGTTCGGTGCCCCACTTCAAAAGATTGTACACTGCAACCTTCTTAAGCCACGTACTTTCAGAACCACAGAGAAAAAGGAGGAACTGAATCAGGGAGCTCAAGACTCGACTGCAAATGAGAGGCTGAGAAGCTTGAAGGAAGATTTTCCAGACCTTACCCCGGAAAGTTGTCCTATGGTGCCATGGATCTGTAGCATCCCTGTTAGTTCCCAGAATCTTTTGCCTGAAGAACCACTGATGACCAAGCAGTTGCTGACATGGACTCAGTGATCTAACCTTGGGATACCCCCAAAACGATTTGTTACCAAGACAGCTCAAGCCACATGGAGAACTTACTGTAATACAGCAATCCCCCAACCCCCTTTTTGCTGCAAGTGCTAAAACATAGTGTCATGTCAGCCACTGGATGATACAAATGATACAGTTCAGTAAGTTGTTACATGTTAATCATTTAGATGCATTTTAGGGGTGATAGAGTTTAAATTGCTAATGAGATTGTTACTAATACATGGGGACATGTAATTTTAGACAGGCCCAAATCTGTAGTGCTCCAGAGTTGGGGGACCTACAGAGAATTACTTCAGGGACTTTAGGGGGGATGGAGTTAGGGGGCGGGGCCCAGGAAATGAAAAAAAGTGTCAGGTTTGGGCACCCTGCCCACTTTAGTGTCCCCAGTACCCCAGTATGTCACCTGCCAGTACCCCTACAGCCGGTGTTCCCTCTCCTGCAGAGATTTAGCACAGCAGGTAGTTCCCCGCCATGCCTAAGCCTGGGCTATGTTTTAAAACATTTGTTATTCTCCCCTCGTTTTCTTTCTTTTTTCCTTGCTGTCTGTTTTAAGATCCCCCCCCCCGGCAGGCAGAGTGAGGAGAGGTGAGCCATGTGCTGGGACTGCTGTCCGTACCCAGAACGTGGGCTAGGTTCAAATCTTGGAGCCGATGCAGCTTGAGCTTGGGATTCAAGTGTCAGAACCCCGAGCATTAGAAGAGATGCTTTTGCTAATTGTTGTGGTGTGGGCAGAAGGGCCAGTGAGGGACAAGGCAAAAAGGCTTACCTCTGGTTGAGGCAGGTCCCATCAGCTCTGCCTGGTGCTTCTCCTCTGGTCTAGTCCATTGATGGCAGCAGGTCATTGGGTCAGAACGGCGGTCTTGGAGTTGGCAGCAGTGAATGACAGAAGCAAGTTGAGTGCCACAATATGGGCTCTGTCTAGGCCTTTTCTTTTTTATTCAATTAAAAAAAGGGCCACAGCAGGCCGCATTGGGAAGATCTGAAATGCAAAGGAGCATTGAGGGCAGATAAGGAATGTCGGGGGAAGAGAGCAAAGATCCCAGCATTAAGACTGCCCACGTCCAGCCCTCTTCAGACAACAGTGCCGGCTGACTCCTCCTGTACAGCACTTCACCCCAGCTCAGGGCAGTGAGTTGGCAGCAGCACCACTGGGCAGGTGCTGACTGCCAGAAAATCTCTTTATTTAAAAACAATATTTAAAAAGCTCCAGATGGCGCAGGAGCAAGCAGCTGAAGCTACATAGATACATAGACAGTGTCGGCAGATAAGGGCCTATGGCCCACCCAGTCTGCCCATTTGAGCTTGTAAGTTCAGTTTGTTTTCCTAGAAGTCTGTTTCCCCTTACCCCTGACCTCTAGAATTCCTTTATGTCTATCCCATGCATTCTTAAATCCTGTGATTGTTTCAGCCCCCACCACTTCCTCTGGCAGGGTGTTGCACTTGTCCACCACCCGTTCTGTGAAGAAATTCTTTCTCATGTTTCCTCTGAATCGTCCTCCTCCAACTTCATCCCATGCCTCTAGTCCTGGAACATCTTTTTCGCTTAAAAATAGTGTTTTCCTGCACCCTGTTCCTCCCTGTAAGATACTTGTATGTCTCTATCATATCCCCTCTCTCCCTCCTCTCCTCCAGGGAGTACATGTTCAGTTCCTTCAACCTGTCTTCATAGGACTTGTGATGCAATCCATGCACCATCTTTGTTGCCCTCCTCTGAACCTTCCCTACCCTGTCTATGTCCTTACGTAGGTATGGTCTCCAGAACTGTACACTGTACTCCAGGTGGGGCCTCACTAGTGTCTTGTATAGCGGAATTATGACCTCCCTTTTCCTGCTGGTGATGCCCCTGCCTATACATCCCAGCATCCTATTTGCTTTACCTGCTGCCTTGTCACACTGTTTCCTACGTGAGGTCATCAGAGATGACAACACCAAGATCCTTTCCTGCTTGGTGCATGCTATATCCTCACTCCCCAACTGATATATTGTGCCAGGGTTGTTGTGCCCCATATGCATTATCTTGCATCTTTGCATTGAATTTCAACTGCCAAACCCTGACCATTCTTCAAGTTTCTGCAGGTCGCTTCTCATTCTGTCTACACCTCTGGTGTGTCTACTCTGTTACAGAGCTTTGTGTCATCAGCGAACAGTGAAATTCTGCCTTCTAGATCCTGCAAATGTCACTGATGAAGATGTTGAATAGGACCGTCCCAGCACTGATCCCTGTGGTACCCCACTGGTCACTCTTCCCTCTGTGGAGTGATAGCCATTTACCACCACCCTCTGTGTCCTGCCACCCAGCCAGTTACCTACCCACCACACTACTGTCCTGCCCACACCCTTATTCCCCAGTTTGTATAATAGTCTTCTATGTGGCACAGTGTCAAAGGCCTTGCTGAAGTCCAGATAAGCCATGTCCACTGCCCTCCCCTGATCCACCTCCCTAGTCACCTAGTCAAAAAATTCAACGAGGTTGGTCTGACATGACCTCCCCCTGGTGAAACCATGCTGCCTTGGGTCCTGTAGTCCATTGACAACCAGATGTTCCACCAATCTCTCCTTTAGTAGTGCTTCCATGATCTTCCCCACTACCGAGGTGAGGCTGACTGGTCTGTAAGCTGGGAGGAGTGTGCAGGGCACCAGGTCCAGGGACTGCCCAGAGGGCAGAACAATGAAGCAGAGGCCCCTAACTGAAGTTATTTAGATCCCAGAGGTCAGAGCAAGGGGTGAGGTAGTCCCATTAGGCAACTGAAAGCAGTTTATTTTGTTTCTTTCTTTCGGCTAATTCAATTAATCATGCCAAGTGGTACCTAGCAAAGTGGATGAGGCCACATAGATGGGTGGGTACTTCTCACCTCAGAACAACCCATAGCAGCAGCCACAGCCTTTGCCCAGCCATGGCATCAGACCCAGCAGGGCCTTAGTGAGACTGCCCATAGGGTGGGATGTACAGAACCACTGGTAGCCAGTTCAGTGAGTTGGGCATCAGAGTAACTGCAAAACAAACTGCCAATCTTTGTGTTTTGCCCTCAAAATGAACTGTTAATCCTGTGTGGTACCCTGAATTGCAAAATGAGCTGCCACTATTGTGTCTGGCCCTCAGAATGAACTGTTGCTCCTGTGTGGTGCCCACTGCAAAGGAACTGATGAACTTGTGTATACCCCTATTTGCAAAATGAACTGCCAGACTTGTGTTGTACCCCGAATGCAAAGTGAACTGTCAGACTTGTACTGTACTCTGACTGCAGAGGAACTGTATAAACTTACACCTTTTGGACTATTATGTGGGCAGCTGACTCAGCTAGAGATAGGGGATAGTCAGGACAGGCCCCTTCTGCTACTCATCTTTGCTGCATCCCTACCCCATTAAGGAAGTGAAGAAAGTCTAGGAGCCATCCTCGCTCAATAGTTAAGGACTCTGACATGCAGTGGTGTGGGATTTTCCTTGTTGCAAGAGTGACCAAAGCGACAAGACTAGGAGAGATGAATGCAACAAGACTAAGAGTGGCAAAAGTTCAAGACATCTGGATTACAAATGTTTGTGTGTGTTCAGTGCAACCCTGGTTGGTGGTTTGTTACAACCTCCCAGCCGATGCCCAGAGGATCTGGTGAAAAATACATTAGTTCTTCATTGATTGGCAGTCTGCCACAACCTTTCTACTGATAAAGAAACCCTGGAGTACATCTGGCTCTAGTGGTCTGCATTTGGGCCCGAAAAGATTAAGCCCCTGCCTCTGAGGTGAAGTTTATGCAGGCCCTAAGGTATATTAGGCCGGGGTGTCTGTAATCGGGGAGGCCGATGGGAGAGAGACACTTTTGAAGTGGGCCGGGGGTTTGTCCCCGGTCGTAGGATTTGGGGCTTGGTGACTCAGTGACAAAGTGCTCTGCTCAGGAACCAGGGAGGTGTGCAGGGTATGCAGTTATTTAGGGACTGGGTCCTTGTTGTGGGAGCCGCAGCCCTGGGAAGATGTAGTAGGACCGCCTCGTGCCTTGATGGGAGCAGGGTGGGTAGGGGCCTAGTTTCTTTGTTCAGTAGGCCAGCATGTGATGGTGGGGATGCTACAGTGGTAGCAGCCTGTAGTGTGGGGCTTAGAGGTGATGGCAGTCCTCCTGCCCCATTTGCCCATGTGGAATGCCATCACCTGGCAAGAGGCAGCCTGCGGAGAGAGAAAGTAGTGGGCCCAGTGAAGTCCCCGGCGTTGCCCGTGTTGAGCCTGCACCTGGATGCTGGGGCCCAGGTTCCATGCCCATTGTTGTATAAAAGGTGTAGTGAGACTGAAGCTGCAGCCTGCGCATACATCTGGAGGAGAGGAACTGTTCTGAATGGTGCAGGAATTCAAGCTGCCAAGAGGGTAAGCCGCATGGGTGATTTAAAGTATTTGTGGCCTAGTGACTGTTGCTGCTGCTACCCGAACCTGAGAGCCCCTTGACTCTGTGTGAAGTCCAGTTCTAGGGTCAGTTTGGCCCCATAAGTGATGTGCCATAGTGGTTTGCCACTGTTTAAGTGACTGTCTCCTGTCTATGCCCCCAGCTCCTAGGACCTGTTTTGATTTTAAAATAAATTAATTTTGTTTATTTTATTCAAGTGTGGCCTCCCACTTAATGAACTATGCTGCCAGTGCCAACTTGAGTTGCCCCCCCACCTGAGACCATGGGTTTGTGTCTGCCCCTGGAGCTGCTGTGACTGCCTTCAACAATTAGGTGCCAGCATCAGAACACTGCAGCAGCGCTAAAAGGTATGTGGCATCTTTTCTTTGTCTGTCTGGATGGTCTTCTGTGGTTGTTCACCCCCCCCTTTCTCCTCATTAACATCATGCCTCTAGACACAGGTAGGAAGAGTGGTCTACACTTTAGGCCAGGGGATGAGGAGCACCCCCCGGTGGTCCCCTCTTTTGAAAGTAAAATTTTTCTGTTCCTCCTGGAGGTGCCTTTCTTCAGTCCACTCTGGTGCATTTGTCCACTGAAATCCTCTTCTTGCACACACCATATTGCTTGTAAGAGTTCACTTCCAGGTTGTCCTTTACAACTGCAACAAAGTTTAACCAGACTATTATTTTGGGCTACCCCTGGTCAGGGTTATAGAGCTTTAGAATTGTTTGCCATTGCCTTAGAGCTTTAGAATCTTTGCAGTTTTATATTTTTGAATTTCACAAAAGCCATGGAGTAAACTTCCGTCAGTGGGTCCAGTTGCCGTACACCTCATCCACAGCTTCCATCCTGACCAGTGGTCACTGCTCTCCACCCTTCCAGCTGCAGTAGGGGACAAGACAGGGTTGCTCTCTATCACCTTTGTTCACACTAGCAATCTAACTTCTAGCCATTGCTTTACAGGGGCACCCTGTTATCCAGGGCCTGAAGATAGGCAACAAAGAATACTCCACCTTTCTATATGTAGATGACCTTCTGGTCACACTTGTCAATGCCCCTATAGCCTTTCCTCATGTTCTAACTGCTAGAATCTTTCTCAAAAATTTCTGGGCTTAAGGTAAACCCAAGCAAAACTGAAGCCATGCCCCTAATTAGGCATTGTTCTTCAGACATCTTTACAAGCAAGGGACTTGATTGGACACCCAAAGGGATTACATGCTTTGGAATTAAAATATCCAAAGACCTCCCCAGATTAGTGGCCATGAATTTGGAGATCCTCTTGGCTTCCACCAAACCTGAATCATAAAGAAGGAAATCTCTGAATCTTTCCTTAGTGGGAAAATTGACACTATTAGAATGATTATTTCCCCCAGATTCTTACACTTGCTATCCCACCTCCCACTTCATATTCCCCAATCATGGTTTCACAAGATTGACAAGGTACTAGGTGACTTCCTATAGGAAAGAAAATCTCCAAGGTTTAGTAAGGCTAAACTTAGATGCTGTTGGAGCAGAGGAGATTGGGGCTTCTCTTGGTTCTATGGATACTGCATAGCCTTTATAGCAGCACAATTAAGTGGGTTCAACAAGATTCCCCTGAGGGCTGCTATGGAGGAAATCGGAGGTGGACTTAGTTGGTGGATCCTATCCAGCCCTGATAATCTACTTCAAGAGGAGATCCCATACTAATCTCTCTCCCACTATTTCCCTTTCTAAAGTATACTGGAAAAAAACTACATCACTGACTTGGAACCAAACAAGAACCATGGATATTGTCACCTCTCTGGGACAACCCAGATATGCAGATTGGGGGCTGACCCTTTTACTGGCCCATCTAGGATGCACTAGGCATACATTTTTTTATTAAGGATCACCTTTCCCCAGACTTAATGTATATCAGTTCCTTCGAAGGCCTGTCTCACAGATTCCAGATCCCACGACAGTACTTCTGGAGATTTTTGCAAATGATAGATGCTGTTCACAAATCACAGCTAATAAGGGTTAACAAAACTAACCCTCCTCTTCCTAAGAAGCACCCATTACAACTTCTCCCTAAAATCCAGAAAGGTAGAGCCAGCCTAATTTACAAGATGCTTAGAGATGCCCAGTTGGATCCTTCCATGCCTGCTCCCCTTGCCTGGCACGAAGACCCTAATTCTAAAATTTCTCTAGCACAGTGGAAGCTTTGTTGGAATAGGCTCCATAGAGCATGTAGTAGTGGTAAGAGTAGGCTCATACAAAACAAAAACCTATACAGATGGTACTAAATGCACAAACTTCTCAGAACCATGGGACTTCTTGATCAGGAACTCTGCTGGAGATGCCGTGCTCCTGGAGCCTCCCTGTTACATATTCTTTACAGCTGTCCACTTCTCCAACCTTTCTGGATACAGATCCAAACATGTGCAATATTCTGTTTTCTGGCAAACTCATAGCATCTCCATAGGCCTTACTCCTGGCCTGTTTTCCAGAAACCATACTTAAGAACACCCCTTTGGTACAGTGGATCATGGCCGTTAGAGTGGATGCCAAGTGACTTATTTCATTCAAATGGCACTCATAAGAGGTTCCCACTGTCACTGAATGGCTTTTGGCATTTAGGCAACTGGCTACCTTTGAACACCTTTCCAGTTTTGCCAGTCAAACTATGAGGCAATACTTTCATTGCTAGCCCCCCTTCTTGAATTCCCCCCTCTGTCATCCTAAAAGCAGCCAGACTGGGATCTAACCCTAGGCCTCTTTGAATGTTATCCCCCTCATTCTCTTCTCTTCTCTTCTCTTCTCTTCTCTTCTCTTCTCTTCCCTTCCCTGAGTGTGCACACGCATTTAGACTTATTTTCTACAGGCATATGCAGGTACAGTTAATGGTTTTTGTCTTTAGAATTAGGTCATCTAGTTTAATAGTTAGTAGAATGTAGAACATAGTGTGAAAACATACTGATGTGTGGCGACTTTAATGCAAGGATAGGAAAACGTGATGGTTTTTCGGATAATGATATATAAAATTGGAGACACAAAAATGACTATATATTTCCCAGAGCCTCACAAGACCTCAATATCAATAAAAGAGGATATAGATTAATTGACATTCTTGTGCCCTATAATCTTGTTCCACTTAATGGCAGAATTAGAGGTGACACTGAGGGTAACTATACTCACTACAATACTTTAGGTCTCTTGGTAACTGACTATATATTCTAGAATGATAGTATGGATATGTGGGAAACATGTGAAGTAATAATGAAGGATGATAGTGACCACTTGCCTCTGATACTGGGTTACCAAGAATTAGACAAAAAACAACAAATTGTCTCCCAATACTACAACTTAGAGATAAGGAATCAAACAAAGATTAAATGGAAACATATTCAATGCAATGATGTTCTCCTTATCACTAAAAATATGTTTACCACCCTCTCATGTACAATACAAAATGTCTGTCTGTTATTAAGCCAACTAGATTCATGCTTTCAAGCCATTAGAGAGCTTCTGACTGAAAATGTTAAGTAGTCTGGGGAAAACCATACTACTTGGTTTGATCAAGACTGCTTTCAGGCTAATAGAGAATTAAACCACTTGATTAGATATACTCACCTCAATATACACACAGAATAATATAAAATATTAAATCAAGCTAGGGAGAGAGCTACACATGACTACTCAAAACAAAACAAACAGAATATCAACTTGCACAATGGGAAAAATTGCTGGCAGCTATTAAAAGTAATGGCCAACATACATATTGGCATATGGTGGCCAAAAGCACCAATAATAGCAGAAGCAATATTGACTCCTTTTTCTTTAGATACTTGGATACACCATTACACTAAAATATTTTATGACCCTGATTACCAAATTGACCCGGTATTGTTTACTGCAGATATGTCACAGTTCAAACCATGTACACACTCAGAAGTTTACTTTGCAATAGTAGCTATGAAAAAAAATAAAGCCCCAGAGCCTGTCCTAATCCCTGTGGAAGTCTGTTTGATCTCTCCATTCCTTTGGGCAACTATTCTTACATCAATTTTTAATTTCTGTGTACTCAGGCTTGATTTCCTAAAGGCATGGAAGGGTGCAATGATAATTTCCATCCCCCAAAAAGGAGCTAAATCTGATCCTTGCATGTATAGGCCCATCTCCTTATTGGATAATTGTGGCAAGATATTTGCTAAAATACTTCTAAATAGACTTACGGAACAGGTAAAACTCTTAGAAAAATTATCAGACTACCAAGCTGATTTCCACCAAGGCTACTGTACAATGGACAATTGCTTCACCCTAACTCATTTGTTTGAAAAATATGTTAAACTCCATAAACAAAAGCTTTATGTTGCTTTTATTGATTTCAGTTTGGCATTCAGTACCATCTCTCATAATTTACTATGGACTATGATGACGGACTGGGGCACAAGTTTAGATATTATTGCCATTATCAGAGAGCTATATACAGAAACATGGACTCAGGTTAGACTGGGTAAATATGGACAACTATCATCAACATCTTTAATGAACTGAGGTGTAAGGCAAGGCTATGTTATGGCCCCCCTTTTATTTTGTATTTACATTAATAATCTCCTTGTATCCCTTGAACACTCCATAACAACAGGGGTTGTATACAGACCCCCATCTCTGGGGGAGGAAATGGACAAGGAAATGATAGAAGGCATCCTTGGGATGGCAGAGAAAGGGGAGATATTGCTGATGGGGGATCTGAATATGCCAGATGTTGACTGGAGCACCTTTGCTGCAGTCACATCCAAGAGCAGGGCCATTCTCGATGCCCTAGAGGGGGCATGCCTCAGACAGCTAGTTTTAGAACCCACTCAGGAGAGAGCAATCTTATACCTGGTACTCTCAAATGGGGATGGAGAGAGGATCTCTGATCTTGAAATGGGTAGCCATCTGGGAACAAGCGACCACCAAACAGTGTGATTCATGATAAACTTAGCTGTAGAGTCAAGCCACACAAAAGTGAAGGTACTGGACTTCAGAAGGGCTGATTTTGCCAAAATGGGAGAGTGCCTCAGAAAAGCACTAGCAAGCAGGCAAGAAGGTGGGGTGGAGCAACAATGGGGAAACATCAAAACTGCCATCACAGAGGCAACAAGCCTTTGTGTGAAGCAAATAAACAAATCAAAATGAAAGAAAAAAACACTATGGTTCTCAAAAGAAGTGGCAGGGAAGGCAAGGGAGAAAAAGATAGCATTCAGGAAGTATAAGGAAACACAGAAGGAGCAGGACAAAGAACTGTACCAGTTAAAGCAGAAGGAAGTGGGTAAGGCAGTCAGAATAACAAAGGCCCAAACCGAGGAAAAGATAGCCAACTTGGTTAAGAAGGGGATAAAACCTTTTATAGGTACATTAGGGAGCAAAGAAAGACTAAGGCAGGGATACTGAGGCTGAACAAAGAAGATACTGAATGAATACTTCTGCTCAGTATTCACAATGGAAAAGCAGGGGGGAAATACCTAATCTGGTCAATAGAAGCACTCTGGATAGGGGGGTTAATATTAGTCCTTTCACAGAAGAAAGGGTTCTGAAAGAACTCTTAAAACTGAAGGTGGATAAAGCAATGGGGCCTGATGGGACTCACCCCAGAATTCTAAAAGAACTAAGAGAAGAACTAGTACCACCACTGACTACCCTTTTTAATAAATCATGGGAGGATGGTGTGGTACCTGAGGACTGGAGGAGGATGGATGTGATTCCCCTTCACAAAAGTGGGAGTAAGACAGAGGCAGGAAACTACAGACCTGTCCGTTTGACCTCAGTGTTTGGGAAAATGATGGTATCATTTCTGAAGGAAAGAATTGTTGAGTACCTAGAGGCCAGTGGGGCACAGGACCCAAGGCAGCATGGATTCACAGCAGGAAGGTCATGTCAGACAAATCTAATTGATTTCTTTGACTGGGTGACCAAAGCAGTAGACCAGGGAGGGGCTGTGGACATGGTCTACCTAGACTTTAGCAAGGCATTTGACACAGTTCTGCACAAAAGATCAATAAACAAATTAGCCATCCTGGGAGTGGGTCCCAGGGTGGTAGCCTGGGTAAAACACTGGTTGGACAACAGGACACAGTGGGTATTAGTAAATGGAGTCCACAGTGAAGAAAGGAGGGTTACTAGTGGGGTACCACAGGGTTCAGTACTGGGGCCCGGTCCTTTTTAATGTCTTTATAAGTGACATTGCAGAGGGACTGGAAGGGAAAGTATGTCTCTTTGCAAATGACACAAAGATCTGCAACAGGGTTGATACACAAGGTGGGGTGGAAAGGATGAAAAGGGACTTGGCAAGGTTGGAGGAATGGTCAAATGCATGGCAGCTTAGATTCAATGCAAAGAAGTGCAAAGTAATGCACCTGGGAAACAAAAACCCAGGGGAAGAGTACACAATGGGTGGTGAGATACTGACAGCAACAAAAATGGAAAGGGACCTGGGGGTAGTCATATCAGAAGACCTAAAGATGGGCCAGCAATGTGAGAAGGCAGTAAGGAGGGCTGGGGGGGATACTGAGATGCATAGGGAGAGGCATCACCAGTAGAAAACAAGAAGTTGCTGGCCCTCTGTACAGACAGTTGGTAAGACCACATCTGGAGTACTGTGTACAGTTCTGGAGACCCCATCTCTGCAAAGGCATAGACAGGGTGGAGGCTGTCCAGAGGAGGGCAACCATAATGATGCAGGGTCTGCACCAGAAGATATATGGAAAAAGACTAAAGGAGCTAAAGATGTATAGCCTCGAGGAAAGGAGGGAGAGGGGAGACATGATAGAAACTTTCAAATACCTTAAGGGAATCAACAAAGTCCAAGAGGGTAGCATCTTTCAGAAAAAGAGATGTGCAAAAATAAGGGGACACAATTTGAAGATAGAGGGGGGATGGCTCAGAGGTAATGTGAGGAAGTATTTCTTCACAGAGAGGGTTGTGGATACATGGAACAGCCTTCCTGAGGAGGTCGTAGAGTCAAAAACAGTGAGGGAATTCAAGAATGCATGGGACAGACATAAGGCAATTCTAGTGGGGGGTAGGAGGAAGTAGGCTGTTGGTTAACTAGGATCTGCAGTTTATCCGTTAGGTAGGGAAATGGGCAAACTAGGTGGGCCAAGCGGTCCTTATCTGCCGTCAAATTCTATGTTTCTATGTTTCTATAACAGATTCCTCCAGAAATGGTAATAAGGCATGTGCTGCACTTGCCTATGCAGACGATCTAGCTCTGTTTTCTCTGACCCAGGGAGGACTACAGGAGAAATTAAACATACTGAATGAATATGTTAATGAATAAAAACTTAGAATAAATGAAAGTAAAAGTCAGATTCTGATCTTTGGGGCAGAAAAGACAAATGCAACCTGGAGGGTAGGAAACAAAAAGCTCAGCACTGTTAAATCTTCTGTGTATTTAGGCTTGCAACTGTCAAATGATGGGAGTTGGTCTAAACATGTTAGCAATCTTCTGTCTAAACTAACGCAAACAGAGAACTTGCTTAACGAATTTAATTACAAGCATGGGGGTAACTGCATTAAACCCTTGTAGAAGCCATTTAAGCAAAAACATTATGCACAGGCTTTGCATCATGCAGAAATATGGGAACATAACATTCAGACTCTAGAAATTCCTTTGAATCAGCTATATAGAGCCAGTCTGGGTTTGAATAATACTGTATCTGCCTCACTTATACGAGCTGAACTTGGCATAATTAGACCAATAGCCTATGCACAATCTAGAAAAGTAAATTACTAGGTAAAGCTATTATCCCTAGATTCTAGCAGGCTTCCTTTTCTTTCCCTAAAGGAGAAATATGTTTGGGAAAAAATGGGTTGCTTAAGATCCAAGTGGCTTGTAAAAATGTTTAACATCATAGAAGAAACTGGTTTGACCTTTTTGAGAAAATACCTTGATAGGAATATAACAACTAGTCTCAAATACAAGACTTATATTACAGCTAAAATTGTTAACTACTACAAAGTCTTGGATTTGAAAACTATTTCAAGCCTAAAAATAGCTCCCTGGCTGCGATTAAATGATAGATATTACATTATATTACAAAGGATACCTAAACATATTAACAAAACTCAAACAAAGACAAAGCCCTACATGGACTGGGCCCGGACTACCTGAAAGAGCTCCTGGTTCCTTATTGCCCTGGGCGATCACTCTGCTCAGCCAGCGAAAGGTTGCTAGAGCTCCCTAAGGTACGCCTGAAATCTTCGGGGGCCAGATCATTTATGTTCATGGCTCACACACTCTGGAATTCTCTACCTCATCGATTATGGGAGTGCACAACCGTGGAGGGTTTTAAGCTGGCCCTAAAGACAGTTCTGTGGCACCAGACATATGGTGAATAATTAATTGATTAATGTGATTTTATGATGTGTGATTTTATGATTGTTTTATAACTTGTACAGCGGCTTTGCATTTGAAAGTGCCTAAAAATAAAGATATTATTATTATTATTAACTATATACCAGATTTAGACTTGAAATATTCCCCAGTAGCATACTCACAGCTAGATATAAGAAAACCTTAAATACTTCCCTTTATTGTTCTTGTTCAAATTCACAACCAGAAGACCTGTTTCATGTGATAATGATATGCACCGGATACGAAGGACCAAGGAAATATTGTCTTGTCCCACTGTAGGAGAAAATTTCCACCACAGATCAATCACTTTTACTAAATATTCTTTTTACTACTAATGGTGAAATAATAATTCAGAAAACTGCAGGATACCTCATTGCTATAACAAAAATTAGAGCAAAGCATAAATAATACTGCCTATATCCAATGTATTACACTATTCAGATTACCAATGCAACCCAAATGGGAAAGATATAAATGGTTATCATTTGCATTTACTTTGTACTCTTCTTTAACAAAATTAATGAACATGAAAGGTCACACAGTTTTGTGTATAGTCTGAGTTGTCCCATGTTTACATACAACATTACTAAGTGAATGGGATTGTTAGTTCTGTAGTTTGCCAATTTTAATATTTATAATTTTGTATATTTATAATGAACTAGCAGTATGTATTAATGTCATGTATGTGCTTATGTTCTTAAACTAAACCGTTACATGTGGTAATTTTATGTTGTAAAGGTTATTAACCAATCAATAAAATCTATCTATCTAGTACATAGGTTTTGTTATTAGCTCTTTACTACATGTGTTCCCTGTAGGTAAAGTAAATCTCTTTTTAGAATATTCTGGATTGACCGTGTGGAACAAGTATAATACCTAAATGGACACTGATAATACTTTAGTTTGCTGTTTCCTTTTGTAATATATATTCCAATGCAGCAGTCTAAGATTCCCTTAAGTTCCTGTGTTTTGTATATGTACTTGCTGCTACAGTTATATGTTATATCATGTTCTAATTACATTGTGTATTTTATTCTTTTTCTTAATAAAAATTATTAACCATGACAAAGGTCATGGAGTCTGACATCCTTGAAACTGTCTAAACTATAGTAACATTATAAAATTTCAGAATTCTTTCCATTGCTCGTAAATGTAGCTTCCTAATTACCGTCTTTCCAGTGGTCCAGTTTATGTGTATTCTGTCATGACACTCACACTTTTCATTACAATAAAATCTTCTTATTGCATCTGAAGTCATGCTCACCTCTCCTTGCAAGTCAGACAAACATCAGATGGAAATGAATGAAAACAAACCCATAGTCCCTTTGACAGAGACAAAAAGTGTGTATCTACTGCATGGAGAAGAGGTCCTGGGGCAGATTGACATTGTCTATGTTTCTATGTTTCTATTCTTAGCCATGCCCTTCCCCTTTATGCTATAAAAGAGGGGAGGCAAGCTGAGAACTCCTTTCCAGCAATTCTAAGATCAAGAATTCTATCTAGATTTAGAGAGAATCATACCATAGAATCATAGAAATCTGACAGCAGAAAAGGACCCCAATGGCCCATCGAGTCTGCCTCTTTCTCCCCCCTACTCATCTCCTTTTCCACAGGACCTCCCCTTCCTCCCACTTACCAACCCCATATGTCTGTCCCATGCTCTCTTGAATCCCTCCACTATTTCGGCCCCCATCACCTCCTCTGGTAGTTTGTTGCAGGCCTCCACCACCCTCTCCATGAAGAATCACCCCCTCACATTGCCTCTATATCTTCTTTCCTCCAGTCTTGGGCTATGCCCTCTAGTTTTAGCCCTCTCTTTCTTTTTTATATAAGCTCCCCTCCTTCACCTTATTGATCCCCTTCACATACTTAAAAGTTTCAATCTTGTCCCCTCCTCTCCCTTCTGGTCTCCAGTGGGTACAGATCCAATTCCCTACACCTTTGCTCATATGGTATGATTTGGTATGCTCATATTGAGAGGTCTGAGGCACCCAGGTATCAGAACTTGAGTACAAGAAGAGCAAAGGAGAGGGGAGCCACATCTCTCCTAGCCCCCTCCTGGGATGGGAAGAGGTCCTCCATAGTCAAGCTAGAACAGGAAGTCCCAGAATAGTCCTGCCCAAAGAAGAAGAACTACCAGTCAACCTGAATGGCACCAGGGAGTAGCAGTGGGCCTCCTCTCAAAGAGAACTGGGCAAATGGTTCAGTG
The DNA here is from genome assembly GCA_016271365.2 of Neoceratodus forsteri. Lineage (NCBI taxonomy): Eukaryota > Metazoa > Chordata > Ceratodontiformes > Ceratodontidae > Neoceratodus > Neoceratodus forsteri. The sequence continues at coordinate 292,968,158 of CM028134.1, forward strand.
CAATGAACAAGCAATGCTAGCCAGACAATTGGGGCAGACAACCCTAGCACAAGCATAAAAGAACAGTAGTAAGGCTGCACAAAAAAAAAAACCCAAACAGTTGCAATGTACTATTAATGCAAGTAAAAATGAGCTTTATTGCTTAAAAGTGTTACTTATACCATGGTAGGAAGCATATATGGAAAACAGTTCTCAGTGCTATGGCCAAACACTTGACCTTCCACAGAGTGGTGAAGTTTAGGCCTATCCATGTCTGCTTATATAGTGCTCTAGTAACATGCACCTGATAACTGTTATTAATAACATTGGGTGACTTTAATGCCTGGGTCGATGATGAATCCTGTAATTTTGGACAAGAGCTCCTTCAGCTGATGTCTCAGCTGGGATTGTCTCGGGTGGTTACCTCTGGGACGCACATACATGGCCACACTCTTGACTTGGTCTTCTCACTCGGACTTGACATTAGGTCAAAGTTGATCTGTCCAGCTGGTCAAATCATGCTGTTGTGTTCCAGTGCAGGGCCCCCTGTAAATTAACCCCTTTTGTGGAGACAATCCAGTGTCATCCAAAGAATAAAGTGGAGCCTTGCCAACTCCAGGAGTCACTGATTGTCTCGAGTTTGATGCTAGCCTGTGCACAGGGTTCAGAGACTGGGGTCGAGGCTTATAATACAGCCTTGACTGAGGCCCTGGACCTGACTGCACCCTACCACATTTGTCCCCTGACCTCCCAGCATTGCTCACCATGGTATTGTGCTGAGCTGCACCGGGTTGAAAACTAACGGGCGTAGGTTACAGCGTACCTGGAGAAGGTCGAGCTCTGAGGAGGACAAATTTGCAGTGAGGATCCATTATTTGGAGTATCAGCAGGAAATCAATCTTAAGAAGACTGAACTTTTGTCTCGATTGATTACTGCAGCAAGAAATCGCCCAGCTGCACTGCTCTGCACTGCCGACAGTTGTCTGAATCCCTCCTGTCTGCAGCCTGGGACAGCATTTTCTGCAAAAAAATTGCATGCAGTTTGGACAGTTCTTTGCTGGCAAGGTGGCCTCTAGCAGGGCATGTAATACCTGCTCTAGTCCAATCTCTTCTGGGGGTGATCCATCTGCTAGTGAAGATTGTCTGCCGAGTTGGAGTGAGTTTCAGGAGGCTTTAGTGGATGAGGTTCTCTGGGTGCTTACCAGCATGCATACCACCAGTTGTGTCCTGGATCCAGGTCCAATGTGGTTTGTCATCAGCTGCTTGGATTTCCTAGGTCCAGCATTTGTGGAGGTTGTCAATGGGTCTTTAAGGGAGGGTGTCTTTCCTGCAACTCTGAAAGAGGCTATAGTGAGGCCCTTCCCTATAAGGCCAACTTTAGACCCTGACTTTCTCTCGAACTATAGGCCCATCTCAAATCTTCCCTTTTTGGGGAAGTTTATTAAGAAGGTGGTAGTTGGCCAGCTGGTTGAACACCTGGAGACTTTGTCCATCTATGAACCTCTCCAGTTGGGGTTTCGGCCATGGCACAGCACTGAGGCAGCTTTGGGAAGGGTGGCACATGATCTTTTCATGGTGAGGGACTGAGGGTACTGTACCATCTTGGTGCTCTTGGATCTGTCTTCAGCATTTGATACAGTAGATCATGGGGTGATTTTAGACTATATGCGTAACTATATGAGCATTTCTGGTGCAGTTTTGCACTGGTTTAACTCATATTTAACTGGAAGATCACAGCACATAGTCCTTGGAAACTTTTCCTCTGGCTGTTTCACACTGCCTTGTGGTTTTCTGCAGGGTTCTATTTTGGCACCCCTGCTGTTTTCCATGTACATACTGCCTCTAGGGGAGCTCATTAGGTGGTACAATCTGGGGTTTCACTGCTATGCAGATGATACCCAGTTGTACCTGTCCTTGTGCCCCAGGTGACCTTTCACCTCGGATACGCTAAGTCAGTGTTTAGCCAAGATTAATGACTGCTAACTGGCTATGTCTCAACCCCGGCAAGACAGATGTTATGGTGATCGATCTGGGTCATGGGGACATTTTCGCTGAAGGGAGACTGCCTGCCTTAGTAGTTGATGGATGTCCCCTGTTGGTGATCAGTGCGGTCAAGAATCTTGGCGTTGTTCTTGATGACCATCTTAGCCTCGAACAACAGGTGTCTGTTGTCAGAACCATTTTTTGCCATCTCTGGAACATTGCCAGGATCCTTCCATTTCTGACGCCTGCAGACCTGGCTACGGTTATCCATGCCTTTGTTACCAGCAGACTTGATTACTGTAATGCTGTGTACCTAGGGCTGTCTGGAGGTTTGATGCATTGACTGCACCTAGTGCAGAATGCTGCAGCCAGGATGTTGATGGGTACCTCTATGAGGGATCATGTCACTCCTGTTCTGCGCGTTCTGCACTGGTTGCCTGTGAGTTCGTGCATCACTTTCAAGATAGGCTTGTTAACATACAAAGCCCTACATGGTTTGGGACCTGATAAATCTAAAACAGCTCCTGGTACTCTACTCTCCTATCTGCCCCATGCTCTCCTGAGACTGGTTTGTTGGTTGTACCATCTTCACACTTAAAGATATTGGGAGATAGAGCATTGTTGTGGTATTCCATTCCACCATATGTTAGAGCAGCCAGCATGGTGGAGGCCTTTAAAGCATCTTTTAAAACATATTTGTTTCAAAAAGCTTTTAATTTTCTTTGATTATATGGTCTGCTGGGATGTTTTAACATATTTTATCACGTTTGTTAAGCACTCTGGATAGGGCACTATATAAATAAAATTTGCCTTACTTTGCCTTGCCTAATAGCAGTTTGTAATCATGCCTTTGAATTATATCAGTCAGTAACCAGGCAACTAAGAGGTCTACCTAGGTGCTAGACTAATGATCCATGTACTTCATTTATTTCCAACTAGATTAATCCCAATTTGATGTTTACATTAAAGAATCAGTGTGTTTAAAAAGCGCTTAAAGCTGTAAGACATACATGTGCAACACTTTTTCAAAATACAAAATGTAAAGTGCTTTAAAATAGCAAAAGAAGCTGAAAAATCAGGATCATCACAGTACATTTTGCAATCATGTTAGTCAGGGATCTACATGTCTCTGTAATAGATCTTTATCAAATGCCTAATTTCAACTGGGATATCCTACCGTGGCATGAGGATTGCTTTTAAGCAACAAAGCTCATTTTTACTTGTGTAAATGCTGCATCGCAAGTGCTTTTCTCTGTGCAGCCTTACTACTGTTCTTTTGTATTCCTCTCAAAGGAGGTCATCTCTGCACTCCAATTTTCTGTTCCTAGGATGAGGACCTTCATTTATCAAACAACAATGTTTTACAGTTTGCCTTCCTTTTTTAATTCACCACCATCATCTTTATCCTGTGTTAGTAATTCTCTAACTTGTTCTAGACAGGCTTTGAAAAATTAACTTTCTATGCAATTGTCAATGTGAATCTTTTTCTAATTAGATTCATTTGATTTGGTATGTATATTTATATGGTCTGTTTTAATTGTTTCATTCACGTGTTGAACATTTGTTAAATGTTCTGTTCACCCATGGAAATGGGTCTTTGACCAATAGTCTTACCAGGTTTTAAATAAACAAAACAAACAAAACATCAGGATCTGTGCAGGTCCTTTCCCACCAAGAAGTACACAAGGGAGAGATGGAGGGAGGGAGTAGAAGGGTTGTAATAAAGCTTTTTCTCCATTGGGTTCTGTGTGGTCAGCTATGAGCCCTGTCCCTGCTTCCCCTGACTGGCACTCATTTCCCCTCATACTTTCCAGGTGATGTCCCCCATGGATTTTACTCCATAGTGGGGCCAGGAGGGGGAGGTCTGTTATTTCCCCCTGGTATACACATCCAGATCCCTGGTGGCTGGGTGGTGTTGTGGGCCAGAGGTGAGCAGAGAGGGCTTCATTAAGCCCATACAACCAAATTTTCCTTTTTCTCCATTGTCCCCAGCTATGGCAGCATGTAAGCATTTGTATGTTGAGGCACACACACACTACAAAACTGCAGCCCCACCCTACTTGTTGCTCGCAATCTGCACTACCTCCAGTCCTCCACCTGGTGGCAGTCAAAGGCTAAAACAGCAGATCTTCCCTCACTGGGAGAGGAACACAGTCCATGGGATGCTAAATCCTCTCCCACCTCAGCCAACCTCCAGAATCCTGGCTCCATTCCTGAACCTGGGTTGCTGGTGTGGTGGCAGGTAAGGTGTTCAGTGCCTCAGCCCACTGCACCACTGGGCCGGTTGTAAATGAACTTTCATGGAAAGGCTCCAGAGGAGAATGGATACCCAGAGTAGTGTAACCACTAGGCAAATGTATGGTATGAGTAGCTGTAGCAGTGGCCCATTAGGATAAGGGGCCTGGTAAGAGTCAGGGTTAGTTCAGTCACATGGAGTTGCATAAGACACAAGAAGAGGACACCGCAGTCTGGTTGCTAATTCACAAGTTGCCACTAAGAGACACAGAGACAAATGTAGCATACTTGCCCCCCATGTAATACTTCGCCCTGCTGGGGAGGGGGGCCAAAATGTATTTTTTTGTGGGAGACAGTGCCCAACAGAACCCTATATGGGAAATGTTTTTTTTCCAGAGAACTATAACTAACCGTGATGAAGCAGTACCCAATCAACTCAAGGGGCAGCATCGGTAATGGTATAGAGTGTGTCAGTAGTAATGATGAAGTTATAGCAACAGTGATTTTGAAGAGAATGTCAATGGTTATGCCTTTCAAAGCTGTGTACTGCCAGACAGTAATATATGTGAAACCTGCTTGACCCCAGCTCCTAAGTATGGACCTTTGGTTTGTGAATGGTCTCGTCATTGTTGGTACCACCACATATGTGTTTGGTGCCCCCGGGTACCTATCTGTCCAGACCCATGTTGGCACAGTGAGCAAGAGATTCTGAGTATTCTGGTTGTAAGTAGGGCCATCCCTGAATAAGGGATGCCATTATACAGTATACTAATAGAAATGGGGCGGGGGGCACTGACCTTGCACATTAATAATTGACTCGATTAACCTGTGTATCAGAACACCAGCAACTCAGAGCAGCCTCCCCAGAGAGAAGGGAGATGAGGACCTGAATTCCTCAGGAGGACGTTACAAAAAGAAGGGCTACTGATTACCCAATTAAAGCACTTGTGGGGTCTAAACAAGGTTGTGCCTGCAACATAACAGTTGTTAGATTTAAGTTTACCAGCTATATCTCTTATCTCTGGGTAGAAGTCTCAATATTTGCCATGCTTTTGGAAAATATGTAGGTGACAGTGCAGCAAAATATATTGGTATAGCCCCCTTTTGGGTTACTATGCTTTCATGACTCCTTTGCTTGCTTGGACATCAAAGGCATTCACCACTGCTAGAAGAGCTGACACTGCCATGGCAGTGATAGGACTAGGAATTGCCTGATCTACCTACTGATGACATCAGGTATAAGAGTGTACTCATACAAGACTGGTTCAGGGTGTGGTATAGTGATTGGACTGTGTGTTTTGTGCATATCAGCACTTTTATGGAAACTGTCTTTAGGACTTTAAAAAGAGCAGCCATGTTGCTCTCCTTTGACCTGCCCTGCCATAGTGATGGGTTAAAGGACCTTGAGCAAACCAATCAGGGATGTTTGCTAGCTCAGGTAGCCACAGGGGCTCATGGGCTATAGGTGGACCTAATTAATTCAGGCACCTTTGTAGTGGCCATTTGCCTGTCATGTAATTGACCTCCAGAACTGCCCATCCTGATTGACTGCCCAAATGGGCCACTCATGCTTGCCATCACCCCATGAAGTGCCAGGGATAAGATGCCCTCAAGTAAGTGTAGTGCCCCAAAGTTGGGGGCACAGCAGAAATAAAGAAAAGGTGCCCTAGGGCAGTGTGGGCATCGGGGGTAGTGTGCAGGGGCTCCTGTCAATGTTTTCCATTCCAGACAGCAGCTGCTGTATATATATATATATATATATATATAAAACAAGAAAGTTTTGTTTTGCTCTCCCCTGGCCGCCTGCTCAATTCTAGACCCCCTCTTCAAGAAACAACGTGAGCCAGGGGAGCATCTTTTGAGTCCAGCTCATGCTGGGCTGTTGGGGACCAACCAGCATTGCCGGGGACAAGTGTCCTGAATGCTGGCTAGTTGAAGGACTTGATCTGTGGCCAAGGAAGTGGACGATCTGTCGTCGCCATCCTGTGAGCAAAAAAGAACCCAAAAGGGAGAGCTCTCAGGCACACTGAAGAAAAAGAAATATCCACTCATGAAGAGAGGGAGAAAGGGGACACAGGTAAGAAAGTGTAGATCCAAAGTTTATCTGTGGTCCGCCTCTCCTCCCTCAGTGATGGCGTCGGGCCAATATAGCAGTCAGGTCCTGAAGTTGTGATGGGTACCGGTCCCCAATCAGTCCTGTGCTGGGTGTGATGTGGGCTCTGTTCAGCCTAATTTTTTATTTTAAAATAAAAGAGAAAGTGTTCTGGTCCCTTGTCATCAGCAGTGCCAAGAGCCACATCTAAGGAGAAGAGACTGACGGGTATCCTGAAGGCCCGCGAGGCCCCTGCTGCCTAAAGGGTCCACCTCCCTGCCTGTCTGGCAGCTTAAAGCTCTCCCATTCCTCCTCTCCACTGAAGCAGCTTCCTCCCCAGAGCGGTGAGTTGGCAGCAGCATGTAGAAGAGTGTTGGCCGCCTATAACATTTTGCAAAAAAAAAGTGTAAAATTGTTAAGCGCTCGGAGCGTTATCTGAGGAACAGGCGGGAGGGCCAGCCTGTAAGTCAAATGATTAATTATTCTGGGCAAGCAACGCCCACAGGGATGGGCCCAGCCCAAAGGCCCACAGGGGGACTCTGTTAAATATTTATGAAGGGGACAGTGCTGAGGCGGGGCAAGGGGAAGTGATTGTCACCAAGGCCTTGGTCAGGCCTGAAGATATTCAAAGAGGCAAGCCCTGAGGGATTTAAAAGGGCAGTGCTAGGCCCCAATGTCAAAGGGGCCCAGTAAAGCAAGCCCCAAAATTAAAGGTGGGTCTAGTGAGCTAAGCCCCATAGTCCAAAAGGGGACCAGTAAAGCAAGCCCCAGAATAGTTCAAGGGGGCAATCAGGCCCAAGTTATTCAAAGGGGCCCAGTAGAAAGGCCCACTGTGCTGAAATATTTAAAGGGGTCCAACAGTAATAAGGGTAAGGGAGGCCCATTGGAGAGAAGAGCATTTACCCAGAGGTTTGACAGGGGTAGCCAGATCCTGGTACAAAAGGGACCCACAAGTGCAGTACTTTTGTGAAGGGTCAGTAAAAAGAAGAGTGCTTAGCACACAACTGCGATTTAGTGACTGTCAATTCATGAAAATGTGTATCTGAACTGTTGTATTGATTGCAAAGTACCAAGACTGTGTTGTTACTGGGATTGTGACCATATAAATCTTATGAGTCAACTAACTACAAGTCATCTGAGAGATATGAGACAGTCAAGAGATTTGATATTAAACAATAGAGGGGTAGAACTACATAAAGTGTTAAGAGACACAAATCTTCTGGTAATAAATGGGCGTATATCGGGATATATACCAGGAAATTATACATACAAAGTTGGAAGTAGATCTTCGGTAATAGATTACATCTGTGTCAATCTCAATGCATTAAAAAATTGCAAGAAATTAACAGTGAGATCATCTCTCGAAAGTTTACATGTATTATTGGAATTACAAATGTATGGATGGAAAATACCTACCAATATTGGATTAAGAAGAAGATAGACTGACAGTAATTAATAGGGTGGGAAACAATAGAAAATGGAAATTTGGCACAGATTATGAAAGACAGAGGTATAATAGAAAGTTTAAAAGATATCTCAATGAATATTGATATAAATTTATTGTTGACAAAATGTAATATTACATTGGGTAATAAAAGAAATATTATAACAAAAGAGTATAAGATACAAAAAAAAGAAGGTAAAGCATGGTTTAATAAGGAATGTAGAAAAGCCAAAAAAGATCTAAATAGGCAGTTAAGATTAATAAAGAGTAATATAAATGTTAATGAAAAATTAAACAAGGAAATAAATGGACTAAGGAAACAATATAATAAGATACTAAAAGAGAATAAGAAGAAGCACTGAGTGAAATTATGGATGGAACTTCAAGAGGTGGTAAAAAACAATGATGCAAAAACATTTTGGAACTTGGTGAATAAAAGAATGAAAAATTATAGGGGAGAATTGGGTGATTTTATTGAGCCTGAGGATTGGGTTAGTCATTATAGAAAATTATTCTTTCTGGATGATCAAGAATATATAAAAGCAATAAATGTAAATGATATAGAAAATGATGAAGATCTTAAATTCAGTCCAATTACTCATACTGAAATTGAAAAGGCAATAAAAACAACAAAAAAACACAAAGCCCCAGGAACTGATGGGATCCCAACCAATGTAATAAGCTCTATGATGGAACAGTGGATTCCATTCTTGGAAATTGTATTTAATTCAGTTTGAAAACATAAAACAGCCCCACTCAGTTGGAAGCTAAATATTATAGTTCCTTTATTTAAGAGAGGAGATAAGACTAAACCAGACTGCTATAGACCTATTAGTCTGTTAGACAGTACGGAAAAATTGTTCAACAAAATAATTAATAACCAACTGATTCAGTGGGTAGAAGAAAATAAGATAATTGATCCAGCTCAGGCAGGTTTTTAACCAGGAAGGTCAAAAATAGATCAATGTTTCACAATAGTGCATCTTATTCATAAATACAAAAAGGTCAAAGACCAGAAATTATATTGTTTATTCATTTATCTGAAAACAGCATTTGATAGAGTCAATCGAGTCAAATTATGGGTAAGATTGGAAGATTTAGGTATTGACGGGGCATTGTTAAGTATTATTAAAATGTTGTATTGTAATAACTATACAAGTATTAGACACACAAATGCCGGAACCCTTACGGAGTGGTTTGCATCCAACATAGATGTAAAACAAGGATGCACCCTCTCATAGCTACTGTTCAATCTATACTACCAAACAGTATTGAACTGCTTGTACAATTCAGATCATCATATGCTGAAGACTGGCACAATACCTTGCCCATATTTGGCATATGTGGATAATGTGGTATTCATTTTTACACGTTATATAGGTTTAAAAAGAATGATGAACAAGTTCTCAAAAGAATGTGATAAGGCAGATTTGGTAATAAATTATGAAAAGAACAAGGTATTGGTGTTTGGGGCAACAAAAAGGCCTACAATTATTTTATGAACAACAACAAACTAGAGGTAGTAAGGCAGTTTTGTTATTTAGGGCTGATTTTATCCCAACATGGAACATGGAACAAACATATTGGTGATGTGGAAAACAAGGCAAGAAGATTCCTTTTGACCTTTAATTCATTTACCTATAGGTATGGTGGTCACTCAATAAAAGGAATTTTAAGAGTTCTTAATGCAAAACTTAAAAAGTCAGATCCTATATGGGGCAGAAATGTGGGGGCAAGGTAACAGTAGAAAAAACATATTAGACATATTCTATAAAAGGATAATGGGTCTCCCTAAAAGTGCACCTTCAGTATTGATAAGGGCAGAATTGGTGTAATTACCAATTGAATGTCAAATTAGACAAAGAGAAGCAAATTATTGGTTAAAGGTATATATAATGAACAATAGAACCTTACCCAGACTTTGCCTTGAGGAAGATTTGAAATATAAAAGTTATAATGTTTCCAAGTATGTTATACTGGAAAAAGTTATAAAACCTTTTGGATTGTTAAACAATGATACAGATAATTTACATTTACCATTTTTACAGGTAAAAACAATAAATAATGAAAAAATAAATGATACCTGTAGGCAAAGGGATATAGGTTTAGGTAGGCAATACAAGATTTGTAAATGGTTGTCAAAAAATAAAAGAGCGCATACATTGGAATCATATCTGGCAAAAATGACTAATCCAGATTTCAGGAAAATAATCACCAGGTTTAGATTCAAACTCTTCTCAAATAATTGGAAATTAAACCTGTATAATAAAGGAAGAGTTGCGGAAAGGATTCTATGCAATTGTGGAAAAGATGTGGATGATCTTAAACATCTTATGATATAATGACCACTATATAATAAAGAAAGGAAACAATTACTGGGATCCTATTTAAGTACACTGGAATATGAACCTATTACTAAGGTGGCGTATATCTTAAAATCCCACAGCATGAAGATTTTGAACACTGTGGCCTCTTTTCTCAAAGTTATAGAAACAAAGAAACTTCATGTGAGAAATAAAGAAAATGCTGAATGAAGTTAATTCACACCTAAAGGGGTTTCTGGTATACTGTTGTATTATGGTATATTGCTCTAGATGTCCCCATCTCCGCATTTTAAATTAAATAAGAAGGTTGTAACATACAGAAGGAAATGGAACAGAACCTCTCAATTGTTGAAGAAAATTATATGAATTTATTTATATTATGTTACAAATATTATGCACTGTATTATGCAAATTTATTTATACTATGTTAACAGATATTATGTACTGTATTTTAGATAATTGTAATGACTTTTTGAAAAGTCGAACAATAAAGAAAATGAATGAATGAGGATCCAGAGAGTTTTGATCAATGGGGTACTATCAAGTGAGGGAGGTATGACCAGGCATTCCACAGGGATCGGTGCTAGGTCCAGTCCTCTTCAACATGTTCATCAGTGACATCACTAATGAACTGGAGGGGAAGGTTTGCCTGTTCGCAGATGATACAAGGCTCTGCAACAGGGTGGATACACTAGAGGGGGGCATTAGGTATGACAGCTGACGTAAGTAGACTGCAAGAATGGTCCAGAAATTGGCAGTTAAAATTTAATGCCAAGAAGTGTACGGCAATGCACCTGCGGAAGTGGAACCCAGCAAAAAAGTATGTACTAGAAGCGCATCAATTAGAGGAGACAAAGATGGAATGGGATCGGGGCATGATCATTACCAACAACTTAAAGGTAGGAAAACAATATGAAGGTGCAGAAGGCAAGTGGTATCCTTGGATGCATAGGAAGAGGTATTACAAGCAGAAAGCAGGAAGTTATCATGCCCCTCTACAGATCCTTGGTGAGGCCACACCTTGAGTACTGTGTCCAGTTCTAGAGGCCTCACCAAAAAAAGTACATTGACTGTCTGGAGACGGTGCAGAATATGGTCACAAAGATGGTGCAGGGACTGCATCACGAGCCATGCGAGACAAGACTCAGAGTTGAATTTATTCTCTCTGGAACAGAGAAGAAACGGGGTACATGATAGAAACATTTAGGTACATCAAGGGAATTAATACAACTCAGAAGGAAAACCTCTTCCAGAAAAACAGGGTGGTCCATACAAGAGGGCACAACTTATGTCTAGTGGGAAGCAAATTTAAAAGCAACTTTTTTTTTCACCAAAAGAGTGATAAACCCATGGAATAGCCTGCTACTAGAAGTGGCGACATCAAAGACAGTAAGGGAATTCAAACTCGCTTGGAACAGGCAATGTGAGCAACTTAGGGAAAAAAAATATAATGAGGGGGTAGCCATCTTGGGCCAATAAGATGGACCACATGGTCCCCCTCTGTCGACACTTTTTGTATGTTCTTATCATCCAGGTGGCAGCATGTGTTTTTTTTAACCTGGTTTTCACCTCTGAGACCACCTTCCTTCCACATGATGGGGGTACATGGCCTGTGGCAGCCTCATGCATGCACAGTGTACCTCTGCAGGGGAGCAATTTCCCCTGTCTCTCCAAAGGGGTTGCTGTGGTACCAGAGGATGGCACAGATCTACCCAGCCTGAGACACACTGCCATCAGCAGTTGACCCAGCCTGGCCTGCCTCTCAGTAGCCAGTGACCCAAGTCACCTGCATGGCAGCATAATGCGCAGCTGTTGGGTCATCATGTGGTCTCCCTTTAAAATCTGAACAACTGAAAACATCTCTTCTTAACCTTCTTGTTTCCACTGAAAATATATTATACCAAGCCAGTCCGAACATTCTAAATAAATAAACCTCTCAATCCCCTTAAGCATTCTACTTGCTCTTTTTATTGCATTATCCTTTTTGTACTGTGGTAACTGGAACTGCAGACAGCACTCCAAAGTGCAACCTTACCAGTGCCCTATAAAGGGGCAGAACTGCATCACTTTCATAGTATATAATTAAACTGAAAATACACAACAGGGTAGGGCATATGGGGATACTGCAGTGCTGCCCCATATGCAAGCACCTCTCTGGGCTGAAGGCGGAGGTCACGTCTCCGGACCAAGCTGGCAGGAGTACTGGAGACCCTCACCCCCACCTGGAGGCCACTATGTCCCCAGCCTATGCTACAACGGCCTCCCAGGCAAATGGTAGGGTGGACTACATTGGGCTCAGGGAGATTCAAGGGAAGGGGCAGAGACACATCCACCATCCAGTCCAGCTCAAAAATCCCTTCACTGTTTTGAATGAGCGGGAGAGTCCTGCAAAGGAGCCTGAGGCTGAAACCAGGGAGGATGTGAGGGTCCTGCAGCAGGGAGACCCAGTGACAGGGGGAGGAGAACCTCAAAGGAGGAAGAAGTTACTCCTAGTGGGTGACTTTATTGTCTGGGGAATGTATATGGGCACAGATAGGAGGGAGGAAAGGCAGGTCAAGTGCCTTCCAGGAGGCACAGCTCAGAGGGAGGGGGAGAGGATCCAGAGGATCGCTGAAGCAGTGGCAAGGAGGGGGAGCTGGATGTCATTGTCCATCTGGGAACAAATGACCTATTCAAGGACAGGGATAGCTTGGAACAGGTGAAAGAGGACTTCATAGGTTTAGGGGGGAGCCTGGGGAAAGTAGCAAGCGCTGTGACATTTTCAGAGGTGCTGCTAGTCCATGGAAAGGAGGGGGGATAGGAATCTCCGCACTAGTTGCTTCAACTCATGATTGAAGGCCTGGTGCAGCAAGAAGGGGTGTGGCTTCTTTGGGGACTGGGGTCCTACCTGGAACGATGTGGCCCTGTACAGTGGGGACAGGCTGCATCTGTCTAGAAAGGGGAAATAAGCCCTCAATGAATGGTTCAAATGCTTCGCTGATGAGCGTTTAAACTAGTGGGGGGGGGGGGCAACAAGAACAGGAAAACTGTAGCAGCCCAGCTCCACATGGTAGAGACACCAGAATGATGTTGCCAAGGTCACCTGGACCAGGCAGGAGGGGAGAAGCAAAGAAATCGGGGACACATGTTGAAGTTAACAGGGAGGGGAGGAAACTGCAGGGGACCAAAACCAGGACTGGAGGGAGGATAGGCAGTAATACTTGGAAGGCCATGGTGACAAATGCCCGCAGCCTGGGAAATAAAATCCCAGACATGGAAGCTGTGATAGTTGAGGCAGACCTGGACATAGTAGCAATAACTGAAACCTGGTACACTGCTAATCATGGGTGGGAAATAAATATACCAGGTTATAGTCTGTTTAGGCGGGATAGGGGTGGCAAAGAAGGAGGAGGAGGAGGAGGAGCTGCCCTATATGTATATGTAAGGAGGCGACAAGGGCAGTAAGGGGGAGCCAAGGCATCTATGGAACTCAGGCTGGCACAAGGCATTAAGAAGGGGGAGAAGGACTTCTTTAGGTACATCAGGGAGAAAAGGAGCTGTAAGGACCACATAGTAAGGATTAGGAAGGAGGGGGTTGGGTGAAGCAAGGTGCAATAAGGCAGAAGCACTAAATGAGTACTTCTCAGTATTTACTAAAGAGAAGAGGGGGTGACACCCAAGAGGGGAGAAATGTCAGAAACAGGGGGGAGGGGTGACAGATGGGGAAATCATAGAGGGTAGAATTCGGGAGGGTTTGAAGGCACTGAGGGTGAACAAGGCGCCAGTCCCAGATGGCATCCACCCCAGGGTACTGAAGGAGCTGGCAGAGGTCCTTACAGGACCTTTGGCAGACCTATTTAATGCCTCACTACATTCAGGGTGTGTACCTCAGGACTGGAGGATGGCTCATGTGGTGCCCCTCCACAAGAGTGGCCCCGAGGATGAACCGGGAAACTACAGACCAGTGAGCCTCACATCCATCATGGGTAAGCTAATGGAGACTATCCTGAAGGAGAGGCTGGTGGCCCTCCCTAGAGGCCAAAGGACTACAGGACAGCAGACAGCATGGCTTCATATGGGGCAGATCCTGCCAGACCAACCTGGTGGAGTTCTATGACTGGGTAACTAGGCAACTGGACAGGGGCCAGGCAGTGGATGTCCTGTATCTGGACTTCAGTAAGGCATTCGACTCGGTGCCACATGGAAGGCTGGGAAGTAAGTTAGAAGGCACAGGGGTGGGTGCAAAGCTGGTGAGATGGGTAGGAAACTGGCTTCAGGGAAGGCAACAGAGGGTGGTGGTGGGTGGGGAGCTCTCACACCCAAGGGTAGTGACGAGCGGTGTTCCACAGGGCTCAGTGTTGGGACCAGTGGTGTTTGGAATATTCATTGCAGACTTATCATTGGACATCAAGAGCAAGATCAGTCTGTTTGCTGATGATACCAAGGTAGGAGCGGTGGTGGATGACCTAGGGGGATGGTAGGGCTTGCAGGATGATCTGGCAAAGCTTGAAACCTGGTTAGACACCTGGCAACTGTGGTTTAATGCCAAAAAGTGCAAGGTGCTGCATTTTGGGATGAAGAACCCAAGGAGGAGTTACCAGCTGGGGGGAGTGCAGCTAGCCCAGACAGAGGAGGGGAAGGATCTGGGGGTGCTCATTACAGGGTCAATGAATAACTTGACACAATGTAGGAAGGCAGCTGCAAAGGCCAACAAAATGCTGGGTTGCATTGCAAGGGGTATATCCTCGAGGAGGGAGGAGGTGATTCTGTCATTGTATAGGTCATTAGTTAGACTGCACCTGGAGTACTGTGTACAGTACTGGCACCTGTATCTGAAGAGGGACATTAAGTTACTGGAGGGGGTGCAGCACAGGGCGACAAAGATGATCAAGGGTCTGGGGGACTTATCATACCAGAGGAGGCTGAGGGAGTTGAACATGTACTCGCTGGAGGAGAGGAGGGACGGGGGACATGATTGAAACCTTTAAATACATGAAAGGAATAAACAAGACAGGTACAGAGGGGCTGTTCAAAGTAAGGGAGGGGAGGGACACCAGGGACCATGATATGAGACTAGAGGGAGGAAGGTTCAGGAGGGAGATGAGGAGACACTTTTTTACAGAGAGGGTGGTAGCTGGGTGGAATGTGTTACCTGCAGAAGTGGTATCCAGTAGAACAGTGGACTGCTTCAAAAGGGGATGGGACAGGACAAGGGGGAGGGTCAATGAAGGGGAAGGGTGGAAGGGAGGGGCAGCTGCAAAATAAGGGGTGCTAGCTGCACATTCAAGCAGACTTGATAAACCTCTAGGCCTTTCCTGCTGGCAAATTTCGTATGTTCATATGTTCGCATGTCAAGGAGGGTATAAAGGCAACACAGATACAGGGTAGGCAGGGGGAAGCTGAGGCACTGTGGGTCACCCTTGAACCAGGAAATGGCACAGCAATACACACAGGGGGTTCTGTACAGGCCTCCAGGTCAGGGGAAAGAAGTGGACAGGGACCTTGAGAATGAAATACACAAAATGGCAATGAAAGGTGATATTCTGAAGATGGGGGATTTCAGTATACCAGACATTAACTGGAACACCCAGGCAGCTGCTTTAGCCAGAAGCGGAGGCATCCTGGATTACCTACAAGGGGCTGGACTCAGGCAGCTGGTGCTTGAACCCACCAGAGACAGGGCGATTCATGATCTAGTAATGAGCAACGGTGAAAGAATCACTGATGTTCAGGTGGAGGGGCAAATAGGATCCAATGATCACCACATAGTGTGGTTCAGCATACAGACAGGGATTCAGTCAGGTCACACTAGGGTGAAGGTTTTTGATTTCAAAAAGACAGACTTTGCTGAAATGGGGAGAGTTATCAAAAGTGCCCTGAAAAATAGGGGGACAGGAGGGGGGTGGAAGAGCAGTAGGAGAACCTAAAAGGAGCCACGGTGGAAGTAACAAACAAATGCATCAGATTGATATCAAAAGGCAAGAGAAGGAAAAAGTCACCATGGTTCTCAAAAGAGGTAGCAGAAAAGGTAACGGCTAAAAAGGTAGAGTTACGGAAATAAAAGGAGACCCAAAGGGAGGAGGACAGAGAGGTGTACCGAGAGTGTCTAAAGGAAGCAGGGAGGGTGGTGAGGAGAGCTAAGACACAGACTGAGGGAAGTTTAGTGCAGACAGTAAAGAAAGGGGACAAGACATTCTACAGGTACATCAGTGAAAGGAGGAAAACTGGGGGGGGGGAATTGTAAGGCTTAAAGGGGAGAAGTGGAGCGTAAGGAGGGAGACACGGATAAGGCAGAAATACTGAATAAATACTTCTGTTCAGTATTCACAGAAGAGGGAGAGGGAGAGGGATAGGGACTGCAGCCGAGCATCAGATGCCAAGGGGGAAAGAGGTGGACAACAGTCCATTCACAGGGGGGAGAGAGTCCTGCAGGAACTCACTAAATTGAAGGTGGACAAAGCAATGGTACCAGACGTCATACACCCAAGGATACTACAGGAGCTGCGAAAAGAGCTAGCAGAACCTCGGGCAGCATTGTTCACCGAGTCACTTAACACAGGAGTGGTGCCAGAGGATTGGAGGAGGGCACATATCATCCCTTTACACAAATCAGCCAGTAGGGAGGAGGCAGGCAACTATAGGCAGTGGGAATATCATGGAGGCACTATTTAAGGAAAGGATAGTGGGACATCTAGAAGCTATCGGTGCCCAGGACCCTAGGCAACATGGGTTCACAGCGGGTATGTCATGTCAGACAAATCTCATAGACTTCTTCAACTGGGTGATGAAGGAAGTAAATCAGGGCAGCGTGGTGAATGTAGCCTATCTCAATTTCAGCAAAGTCTTCAACATTGTCCCACATAGGAGACTGGTTAACAAGATGGGTAGTCTAGGAATGGGAGACAAGGTGATAAACTGGATTAGGAACTGGCTAATGAACAGGAGACAGAGGGTGGTGGTAAATGGAGTACAATATGGGGAGAGGAGGGTGACCAGTGGAATACCTCAGGGATCAGTCCTTGGACCAGTTCTGTTCAATGTCTTCATCAGTGACATTGCAGAAGGGCTGGTCTGTAGAATGGCAACTGAGGTTTAATTCAAAAAAGTGCAAAATTATGCACCTGGGACACAGTAACCCTGGGGAGAGCTACAGGATTGGAGGGGGGGAGGAAGTTGCTGACAGTCACCAAAGAGGAATGAGACCTGGAGGTTACTATTTCAGATGACCTGAAAATGTCAAAGCAGAACACAAAGGCAGCAGGGAGGGCCAGTGGCATGCTGGGGTGCATAGCGAGGGGTATCACCAACAGAAGGTGTGAGGTAGTGATGCTGTTATACAAAACCCTGGTCAGACCTCACATGGGGTACTGTGTGCAGTTCTGGAGGCCGCACCTTTAAAAAGGACATTAATAGGCTGAAGGCAGTCCAGAGAAGGGTGACTAAGATGATACAGAGCTTGCACCACAAGACTTATGAGGAGAGATTAAAGGACCTCAATATGTACTCGCTGGAGGAGAGGAGGGAGAGAGGGGACATGCTAGAAACATTCAGATACCTCAGGGGCATAAACAGGGTGTAGGGGGGTCTTCCAATACAGGAGGAGTACAAGAACTAGAGGGCATGATATGAAATTGGAAGGTGGCAAGCTAAGAAGGAATGTGAGGAAGTTTTTCTTCACGGAGAGGGTGGTGGATGCATGGAATGGTCTGCCACAGGAGGTGGTGAGAGCGAGCACTGTGGTTGGATTTAAATATGCATGGGACAGGCATAAGGGAACCATAGAGGTTAAGTGGGGGGGTCAAAAGCTGTAATTAAGTACAGGACTTACGGGTAGACTGGATGGGCCTAGCAGTCCTTATCTACCGACAATTTCTATGTTTCTATGTTGATTATATCCTTCCTGAATCTATCCCCCCATATGTCTGTACTTGTGTTGATCCCATGCAATACTTAAACAGCTCATAACACTGCACCCTGTTTATCCCTTCCAGATACATAAAGGTTTGTATTACGTCCCCCCTCTCCCTTCTGGCTCTCAGTAAGTACATTTTCAGGCTGGCTAAATGCTCCTCATACGATTTTCCTTGTTGATCCTCTATCATCTTTGTTGCCCATCTCTGGACAGATTCTCTGTAGTCATTATCCTTTTTCGGATGCAGGCTGCAGAACTGGACACAGTACTCCAGATGTTGCCTTACCAGTGATCCACAGGGGGACAACAGTATCCCTTTTATTGTACTGTAGAATGCTATCCTTATACTGTACACCCAGTACCATAATGTGTTCATCTGTGAAACCTAGAAAGGTGCCTCTTTGCAGATCACACTAAATCAGTTGCAGGGTAGATACCAAGGACAGGGTCAGTGTCAGTGGCTCAGTAAGTAGCACACTCGCCTCTGAGGCCGGGAGAACAGAGGGCTGTGGGTTCAGTTCCCACATCTGGCACTTGGGTTAATATCCCAGTACTGACACTGTAGTGCAGCATGAGAGGGATGCTGCACTTCTGAGGTGCCATCTTTCGGATGAGATGTTAAACTGAGGTCCCATCTGCCTGGATTGGTGGTAGCTCAGGTGGATGTTAAAGATCCCATGGCACTTATTGAAAAGAGTACGGGAGTTTTATTGAAATAATAGACATAGAATACAACATATTAATATAAAATATACAAGAAAAGTTGCATCATCTTATCAAAGGAGTAAACACATGTTCTCTCTTTTCCCGTTATACAAGAATTCACTTACATTTTATAAAATGTGTGAAACCCCTCCACCATTTCTTGATTTTATTTGATTTAAACATTTGTACTTCCCGTGAATAGATATTTGAAAGTTCATTAGTTACTAAAATGCTATAACATTCATAAGACATTTTCCGTTGATAAAGTACCCATTGGCATCTTGCCTGCCATAAATAATATCTCACACAACTAAACAATAAATATAAAGTACTGGTATGATATTGGGAAAAGTTAGAAGGGTAAACCCCTAACGCAAGTATTTCATATGAAACAGTAGAAAACCATTTAAAGTTCCATAGTTTTGCCAAATATGCCCATAAGCCTTTTGCATAGGAGCAGTATAGAAAAAAATGCTCCATGGTTTCTTCGGAATGTATGCAATCTAAGTAAGGACAATTCCTTTCTTCCTTAACTTTATATTTTGCATTCCCCCGAACATTAAGGCATCCATGCATTATGAACCATTGAGTTTCCCACTGGCAAGGAGGCAACCTTTTATTATTAAGTTGTGCTAACACCAAGGGGTTTAGAGCTGATGGGCTATTCTTAAAGCAAGGAACTTGTGGGTGAATATTCCCCATAAGCAACTTATACATGGTCTGAGTAGTATTATTCACAACCATCACTTTAGTAACTTGCCATCTGTATAATTTCTGCGCTGCATATTTAAAATATAAGGGAATGTGTGAATAGGGATTCATTTTGGGAGCTATATTGTGCCAAACTGCAAGATATCTGCTTAAGGCCCCTTTAACCCACCTTTTTCCAAGGCTCTCTACTTGGCCTAAAACACATTTGATAGTGTTCATGAAAAAAAGGGTATGCAGAAATACTATTGGATCTATCATCCCAAGTCCCCCAGATTTTGTATCCAAATAGGTGTAGTGCCTTTTAACTGGGTTCAACCGGTTCCCCCATAACATCTGGAAAAAGATGCTATAAATTTTAGTTTCTCGCTGAGGTGGTAAAGGAAAAAGCATCGCTATGTATTGAAAACAGAGTATGATGAATTGTTTTATAATATGTATGCGTTTAAGTTTAGAGAATTTCCAATGCCGCCATCTATTCACTTTCTTCTCCACTTTCTCTAGTACTAGGTCCCAATTCTCTACTGGTAGATTTTGAGGCCCAAAAAGAATTCCCAGTATTTTCAAAGGGTTCCATGATATGTAAATATTATCTTGTACTACCTCTGCTGGACCAGCAGCCCCAATAAATAGCCCTTTAGTTTTCTACAAATTCAATTTTGCATTGGAAACTTCAGAGAATAGTGTAAAAGCCTCTAAAAACTTATGAATTTGTACTTGGTCTGAAAAAAATTAATTCAAATCATCAGCATAGGCAAGTAAATGTATCTGACAATGAAGCCCCTCCACCATAATACCCAACCACCATGGTGAATGTGCTAAACACTGCAAAAGGGGATCCAATGAGAAAAAATAGAAGAGGGGACTCAGGGGGCAGCCTTGTCGAACCCCAGTTTTTAACAGAAAACTCCTAGCAGTGTGACCTTTCAAAAAAGGAAAGACTGCATTAGATGTATAGAGTAGCTTGATAAGATTAATCAACTGCATAGGAATCCCATAACTTTCTAAAACTAAAAAGAGATAAGGTAAATGAACTCTATCAAAAGCTTTCTCAAAGTCTGCCATAATAATGCACCCAGATTTTCCAACCAATGATAAATATTCAATGACATCCCTTGTGATCATTAAAGCTGATTGTATTCTCCTATCAGGTAAACCACAAAATTGTTATGGATAAATAACCAGCTTTGTATACTGTTTTAACCTATTATTTAAGATATTGGAAAAAAAGTTGTAATCGGTGTTTAAAAGAGTTATAGGTCACCAATTCTTAATGTCACTCCTGTCACCTGATTTAAGCAGGTGTATTAATAGTCCTTCCGTAAAAGTAGGAAACATTAAATTAGTAGCCAGAAAGTATTGAAATAAGAGTTTTAGACACTCACTAAGTTCTTTCTGAAAAGTTTTATACAACTGATTAGGGAGTCCATCTATCCCTGGTGAAATATTAGGTTTTAGTTTTTGAATAGCCTCATCTATCTCTACACTAGTAATGGGCCCTAAAAGTTCCAAGGCCTCCTTAGCTGATGAGGATTAGCCTATAGAGTTTAAATAAGTATGTATTGGTTCCTCTAAAATGGGTGCGCTGGGTTCTAGGGACTGATAGTGTTGTCTGATTATGTCCCTTATTTGATCTGATGTCTCTGCTCTGGAACCATCTGATTTTAGCAAAAAATCTATATTTGAGGATTCTTTTAAGGTTTTACAAGCCTCAAATGGATCTCCCATAGGGGATGCTTTTATACCATTTGTAAGATTGGCCTGTAACATTTTTGCCCTATCATATTGATATGATTTCATGTTAGCTTTTAGCACACTGATTTGTTTGGAATAATCATATCTAGAAGTATATGAGATTGAAATAAGCCTCTGTAATTGCTGTCTTAAAGATAAGAATTAAAAAAAATTGCGATCTTTTGTTACTACTCCGTGCTTTTTAAACCATTTACAAAGATCTACTTTAGTCTCCTCCCACCATGCTCCTATATCTCTGTATAAAAAAAAAACACAGACAAACGAGCATGTAATATGAACTTTATACTGGTTATGACATGGGGGGATTTCAAAATAGAAGTGTTCAGTTTCCACCTCACCTGCCTACTACAGGCCGGGCTTACCGGTTGAAAAGAATAGAGTAGTAGTAAATGATCAGAAAATTCTATAGGCCTCATTTGAAAGGAAGAAACCTGTACTGACTGGGAAACAAACATGTGGTCTATTAAAGAATGCATTGTACCTTTCCTAAATGAAAATCTGGGACCATGAGAAAGATAAGAAGTACAATTAATCAAACCAGTTGTTTTAATTATAGATTCTAAGGCGTGAGAATCACAATAAACTTTTGTACTCTGTTGAGGTATTTTAGTAAGACTACAATTAAAATCCCTTCCCCATAATACCTTAGTTGAGGTAACCAAGTAAGGTTGTACTGCCTTCATAAAAGTCACCCTGTCAGCTTTGGTCTGTGGATTATAAATATTAATAAACCTATAACAAATATCTTGCCATTTCCCATCCAAAATCAAAACCCTGCCCGGAATAAGATCAATTAAGTTATGAAGTGAAAAATCAAATGAGTTAAATAAGATACCTATGCCATCTGCACAATCGGTTCCAAAAGACCAATAGGAAGGTCCCCAGGGCCATTCCTTCTTAAAAATAGACAGTTGTTCTATAGAGAACATCCAGTTTTCCTGTAAAAAACTTACTGAAATGTTATTATCATGAATATAATGAAAAAGTGCTTGTCTTTTACTAGTATTCAATAAACTATGTGTATTTAATAATCCCCAAGAAGCCAGCAGTTAGTAGTCCTTAAGGTGCTATATTCCCTTATTTTTTCCGTTTTTCCTTTTTTTCTCTTTATAATTATCCAGACTGTGAGGCAGTAGATAATGAAGATTTTTGAGAATCTGATTCCCCAAGATCCATTTCTGTCTCTCCCCATGGGGTAAACAAGGCTACATAGGAGTTGCTTGATTCTACAGGGATGGGGGACTTTGGCTGCATGTGTCTAGATGATCTCCACCGAGGTAATGGAGATGCTGGTGGTGGTAGTCTTTAAATCACTACCAGGGACCTCTGGATCTGTGTAACAAACTGGGGCAAAATCCAGATCATCAGTAGGAGCATTAAAGGATTTAACTTCCTCATGAGGATTAGAAACTGAAACTGAAGCCTCTACCAAAGAACCAGGGGAAGGAGGCCGAGGAGGGGAAGCTACTTGAGAAACAAGTTGTCCCACTTCAATGGGGGAGGGAGTAGGGTGAGGGGCAGGTGGAGAGCCTGCTGCATCTTGAGCTTTTTGTTTCAGAAGGTGAGGGCTGATACAGGTAGCCTTATTTTTTGCAGCCCAAGGACATTCCCTGAAGACATGACCATACTCTTCGCATAGGTCACATTTGGTGAGATTTGCACGCTGCATAGTAACATGGCCAATTTCCCCACAGTTGTCACACCAAGGTTGATCACAAACACTTGACAGGTGAGTCCTAGAGCCACATTTATAGCAAGCTCTAGGTTGCCCCCATAAAAGCAGACCCCTCTATCCCTGCATAACAAGAAAGAATTAGGTATGTGCTCAATTTCTGTATCTGATTGCCGCAGTTTAATTTTGTATTTCCAACCTCCAGTCCAAAATTGGCCAGAATCCAGGATAGGTTCTGGGGAGCTCAAAACTTCACATTTCTGTGATAACCAGAAAGTTATATCTTCCACATGGACTCCTTCATTCTGAATCATGATGGTTACAAACTTTATTAAAGGTTTAGTAAGGGGAATGACCAAGAAGGGGGTCCATGTGGGAGAGAACTTTACCTGCCCATACCTTTCCCATAAAGGTCCAAAGCATGTGATGTCCTAAAACTGACATTGAAATTATCTTCACCAGATATATTTATAAAAGCAAATACGTCCTTCGGTGAGAAATGTAGAGAGTCTTTTAATTAAGTTTTGCCAACATAGTGTCTGACAGGCTTATCTTCCAAACCCCCTTTATAGCATATGCGTACTGCGTTTCTTCATGGGGCAGCTTCCCGGTTTGCATTAGAAAATAGTTCAGACATCAAGGGCTTCTGTTTCTGTGGTTTAGTGTCATTTAACTGTGGTAAAGCAGCCTGAGGATGGGGATCAGAAACTCCTGTGAGAGCAGTACCTTGCAAATCTTGAACTTCTGAAGGCAAAATGGAAGGGTTAGGTTTAGAGGCATTAATCTGTTTCCCTTTTAATGAAGCATCTGCTCCTAGCATAACATTTACACCTGGTTTCCAAACAGGGGAATTTTGTGTAAGGCTCAAGTCAATATCCCAAGCAGGGTCGGGCAACCAAATGCCTGAGGGTGCCTGCTTCCATCCAGTCCCTACCAGGGCGTTCCCTGGAGACAAGGGCCCTTCTATTTGATTAGGAGCAATGTGTTCTAACCCCCTCATTTGCAAAGGCTTGATTTATTTGTAGGAACAGAACCCTTAGTCTGCTGCTGTTTAGCTTGAGCTGTAGGAAAAACAAACTCCGTAACACCCGTTTGGTATTCTGTCTGTGTTTGACATACAATTGCAGGAGAGCAAACAGTCTTTTCGCTTACTGGTGTTTTAAACATAAATCCCGCTGATTTGTTAAGTGGAATATCCAATTTTGGCATAAAGTAAATAGCATTAGAAGAAGAAAGAACCTCTTGCTGTGAGAAAAGACCAACACTCTAAGAACAAATATTCGCATTTCTTTGCAAGGGCTCAGGCTTTTGGCCCTCGTTAGCGCTAGCGAAATTACTGCTAGCCTGGTTCTCAACAAAGCCAATTTCAGAGGGAAACAGTGTGACAGAGGAGTGTGCTGACTCACCGCGCCCCACAGGACCTGCTGTAGTCTTCTCCTCAGCTGGCGAGCTGACAGGATTAGCGCTGTTGATGACAGGGAGCGCTTCCTCACTCTGCAAATTCTTCGCTAGCACAATGGCTTGCAATTGACAAATCTCTTGCTGCTCGGTAGACACTTCAAGATCTGCACACACTGCAACTTTCCCCAAGATAAGTTACTTACGGGTTTTCTCGATTACTCTCTCCATTTCCTCTGTAGAGATAGGAGCTTCATGAAACTCCTCATCTGAGTCAGCTTCAACGCTACACAGTAGATCAGCCTCTGGCTTAACAACAGTGGGAGATGAGGCAAGTGCTCCCACTGTGCAGACGTCCTCTCCCTCCAGCGTCTCGCTCTGAGTGGCGATCATGCCGACAGCCTGTCCCCCTACTGGCAAGAGTAGGGGAATTTCCCCCAGTGTCCAGGCCAAATTTTCCTCATTCACTAAAAATACCACTAACAGCTTAATCTGGTTCAAGGTCAGTTGGCATTCATCTGTATCCCCCTTCCCCAGGTTGTGCCTGAAAATAGGCAGGATTTGTCTAGTGCACTTACCCGGTCAACAAAAACTAAATAAATAAAAAAACATCCCAGCATCCTGTTTGCCTTGCTGAGTGCCCTGATGCACTTTGTTGTTGACTTAAGGCTATCACTCATGATGATCACCCAAATCTCTTTCCTCAGTGGTGATACTGATATGTTTACCCCCTAGCGAATAACCCCTTTTCCGGTTACTGTTGTCTATGTGCATAACTTTGCATGTCTTTACATTAAACTTCAGTTGCTATACCTTGGACCACCCCTTCAACATTTTTAGGTCCCTAATCATGTCCCTGACCCCCTCCTTGGTATCTACCCTGCAACTGATTTAGTGTGATCTGCAAAGAGGCAACATTCACCGTAGATCCCTTTCTATGTTTCACAGATGAACACATTATGGTACTGGTTGTAACACTGACCCGTGCGGAATCCCACTCGTGACCTTCCTGATCTCTCAATTTTCCCTGTTTGCAATCACCCTCTGGGTCCTTCCACCCCACCAATTTGCTATCCACCTTATTAGCTTTGCCCCAATTCCTAGATCCTCCAGTTTCTTGTTTAGCCAGGTGTACCAGGTTGAAGGTCATACTGAAATCTAGATACTGCACATTAACTCCCTGTCCCTTTTCCATTGCTGTTGTTACAGAATCAAATAATTTAATCAGATTGATCTGGCATGACATTCTCTTCAAGGAGTCATACTGTCCCCTGGCTTGGAGACCATTTGTTTCAAAAAATTCCACCAGATGCTCCTTGCTGATAGCCCCCAAGAGTTTTTTCACTGTGGATGTCAAACTAAGCAGTCTGTAGTTTTCTGGGTCCTCCTTGCTCCCACTAATGTGCAGATGGACCATATCCACCCTCCTCCAACCCCTCAGGGCCATCCCAGTCTCCAGTGAGTCATTAAACAAGGCCGTCACGGGCCAGGCAAGTTCCTGCCCAAATTCCCTCAGCACTCTGGGGTGTTACCCATGTGGTTCTGGAGATTTATCCACCCTAAATGCCTTTAGTCCCTTAAGTACCTGATCCCCTAACACTGGTCCCAAGTTCAGTTCCCTTTTCCCTCCTCCTATAGCTTGGCTAATGTGTTTGGCAGCGCTTCAAATGAGATTTTTTGGGATTAGTACAGTAATCCTCATTTTGAAAGTGAGGTGAGTAAAACCAGAGTCAGATGTGTACAAATGTCTGGATGGAGTGGAGTGAGGAGTACATTTTTAAAAACAATGTAGTTTGTTTTCTAGATAAGAACTGATCAGGTGACAACAATGCTCCAGATAATGGTGGCATGTGGGAGTAATTTACTCACCAGTGTAACCCGTCCCCCGTGGGGGCTTACCTTAAATTGCCTCAGTTTCTGTCTGTTCTCCTGTGGGTGTTCCCCATTGTTCCCCCGAATCTTCACTGCCACAGTCCAGGTCCAAGTGTACCACCAAGCAGCCCCAGTGTTATTCTGTCCCGTTGGGGCTTTAGGAGCTAAAGCGTGAACTGACACTTTCCTTTTCTGCTCCCCTGAGCAGCCGGCAGCTCGTGCATGCGCAGAGGAGTGCTTTACTTTTCAACCACTGTGGGGGTCAAACAAGCAGCATTTCAGTGGCCTGGGTCCCAGTAGGAGCCAAGTTGGGGACTGGTGACCTGAATGAGGCCATTAAGAAGCCTCAGTAATTTGCAAAAATTAAGTTTAGAAGGGGTCATGTCTTGGGCTCATGAATAGTAATAAGAGCCTCATGAACATTAATTAGCTGCCTGTCTACCACCTAGGGGAACTGTATTTCAGCAGCAGTGACAGAGTGAATAAATGTAAAATAACATAAGTGTATAACAGGGCACTAAAGGGGCTACTGGACTGTGGGTCTATGATTTAAATTAAATATTTAATCTGGCTGCACCAGAACTTTTAAAGTGGGGGACTGCATAGACTGCTTGGGAATTATATATGATAGCAGCCATGTTTGCAGCCTTTCAGCCAATTGGGAGCCAGGATCGAGCACAGACTCTTGGGGCTGTGCCAGAGACTTTTGGGAGGGGGGGGAGAGAGAGAAAGAAAGAGACAGAGAGAGACAGAGACAGAGACAGACTGGGGGTCAGTCCAGAGAGCTTCCAGATGGTGAAGTAGCTCTTCCACAAGTTTTGGAAATTTGGGGAGAGCCCTGCTAAACCTCTCCTATGCCTGAACTCCTGTGTGAATCATTGAGACTGCTGAGTTAACAGACCAATCTGCAATTCTCCAAAAGGGAGAAAAGAAGTGATTTTCCCGGAGCTAAATCTCCAGACTGAAGTGGGGTCAGAGTGTCTGAAAGATCCCCAAACTGCATCTCGGTGAGAGATCTGTTTGCCTTAGGGACTGTGCTTGAATCTGAAGTCTGGGGCTACCAGGACTGTCTCCATCCTGTTTGCCAAAAGAGGGAGACTTGAATTTCTGTTTGCCAGTTTACACTCCAAAGACTGCAGTTTGCAAGTGGGTAAGCTGTGCGGCCTATGCCAGAATTATATCAAAAGTTAAGCCTGTGATATCAGATAATTTGTTTAAGAGACCGTTGCTGCCTGTGAAAACCAAGCTGCTAGAAGACCAGTGTGTGGAGTCAGCTCCTGCAATGAAGATCATCATGGGCTGTGGCCATCCTTGGGAGATATGCGGTGATGTGGGGGTGAGGCATGTAAGCCCTGGTCCCTGTATCCTGGTCTTTGCCAAAAAGGAGGAAGTCCTGCAGCCACACACCAGAGCTGCCAAATCCTGCTTTGAGGGAAATCAGCCTGGAAATCAACCAGATCTCCAGACTCCAAGGTCCTGGTTCAATGAGTACTACACAGTTTGATCCTGTAACACCAAATAGAAGTGCTTTACCATTTGATTCGCTTTTCAAGTTCCCATTGAGGTTTAGACTGTTTTTTGCAGGCCATCAGGCTTGAGGATTACAATTCTGTTGGGTTTTAAAGTGCTAGTTTATGTTGCTACAGCCAAGCAAAAAAAGAGCCATAACCATTTCTTTATTTAAGGGCCCCAGCCAGCTGCAATGTCGGTGAACCAGCAGCAACGCTTCAGGCCCGCACCTAGTAAGACTCTGAGTACCCAGCAGCTGTATCTGAACTGTCCAGGGGGTTAAATGTTTTTATTGTGTTTATCGAAACCTAGTAGAGCACTTTAAAGTAAAACTTGATTCACACCCCTCCCCTGTATTCAAATCCCCTAATAAATCAGTTACTTGTTTGAATGTTATATTGGCCTCTGAGCATATGATTACTGAGTGCAGGATTAATGCATATAACTGGAAGGCACAGTGTTGTTGTTGAAAACCTTTTATTGCAGGTGCACAGGGTGTATTCCAGAAGCCAGAACTCTGTTGGTAAGTGTGGTCACCATGAGCATATTATTAGCACTCATCATTAATTCTGCCATTGAATGTTAAGTTAAGAGGTTTATGTTTCTCCATGTGTGGGACCAGTGGGTGGGGCTGTGGGTAGGTACAACTTCCCAGAGGGTTGTGTTAGCTTAACATCTAACCCACTTAAAAGTCACTCTGGCTGGAGGCACCGTGCTAATAGCATTATTGTTAGAAAAGAGCCCCTGGTAACCACTAAATCAGAATCCAGGCCTCTTAACCTGCATTTAGGTAGGCAGGCAGGCAGACAGGTGGAGGTAGTAGCCCATTGGGAGGTGGCGCCCCGGTTACATCTTTGGAGGCACCGTTGGGATTACTGCTCCCTAGTGGCCAAACCACAAAATTCCAGTTGGGCCCCACATGGAGACTTTCACCAATATGGAGCATGTTACTAGTTCTGGTTTTGACTTTCCCCATAATAAAATGGCTGTGCATCGCCTGCTGGGTTGATGTGAGGCAGAAGAAGTTGACCCCCAAAAGCTCTGTTGCTCCTAGATATACCCCAGGCATAGATAAAAATGCTATTGAGGAAGCCCTTGCCAAAGACAAATGTCTGAGCCGGGCTATTCTGAAGAGTCAAATGGCTGATTTGATTGCACAGACACTAATGGCACTGGTGGAATGCAGTAACCCGGGGTGACAGTGACTGAGCGCCCAGTGCCATTAACTCTGATGAGTCCATGGTGGGCTGGAAAGTGGCAACCATGTATAGCATGATGTCTACACCAGAGGGGTCTCCTAAACCTGAAGGATTAAAAGAAAAGCTTGATAGACTATTATAGGCTGAGGGTCAAACCCTTGTGGACTTAAAAATATTGCTTGAGACCTCTGCAGGTACCCTTCCCTCAGGGCCCGTACCTGCACCAGCCCCTGTACCTGCACCAGTACCAGCACCTGTTATGTACCTCCGGTCAGTCATGACTCTTACCACAGACTGCGAGTGTTTTCTGACACCCTTCCCACACCAAATGGGGACGATGATTTAGAAACATGGATGGATTATGCATCACCCCTTGTGCAAGAGTGGCAGTGTACAGACGGCGAAAAAAAAAAAGAATTATGGAGAGCCTAAAAGGACCTGCATTGGGTACCATCCAAGTACTGAGATCCACCAACCCTGATGCTTCTGTGCAAGAGCACTTGGTTCCACTGGAAACTTTGTTTGGTAGCCCAGAAATTGGAGAAGGCCTTATGCTGGGGTTCAAGGCCACTTGGCAGCAGAAATGGGAGCTGCTGTTAGCTTATTTGACCTGATTAGAGAAAACACTACAGAGAGTGTTTCAGAGAGAAGGTGTGGCCTCAAGTGAGCTGAATCAGGTTAGCTAGGACCAAATACTAATGCCTGCCAGGTCCTCCAGCTGCCTCTTGCTCAAGTTAAGGCTAAAAGATACATACGAACATACAAAGATGCCAGCAGATAGAGGCCTCATTGTCTATCAAGTCTGCTGGAGTGTGCAGCTCTCAGTTTTGAATACTGATGCTGCCACTCCCACCCCCCATCTTTCCACTTGAATACATCATCTGTGTTACCTCCTCCCTCCTTCCCCCTCCTTCCCCATTCTGATTTTGCCCTTGATGCTGTCCCACCCCCTCTTAAATCCTCCTACTGATGTTTGCATTATCAGTTCTACAGGTAAAGCATTCCATGATGCCATCACCCTCTCTGTGGGAAAGTGCCTCCTCATCTCCCTCCTGAACCTCCCCCCTCCAATTTCTGAGTATGCCCTCTTGAGATCCCTTCCTTTCTATGCTTGAACAGACCCTCCTGGTGAACCCTATTTATGACCTTCAAATGTTTGAAGGTCTCAATTATGTCTCCTCTGTCCCTTCCATCCTCCAAGAAGTACTTATTTAGCCTCTGCAGTCTCTCCTCATAGGGCCTTTCCCTCATCCCACTTAGCATCCTGGTCACCCTTCTCTGCACCACCTCCAGCAGCATGATGTCCCTTTTTAAAAAAGGGTGCCAGAACTGTACACAGTATTCCAAGTGCGGCCTCACCAGTGCCCTGTACAGTGGTAGAATCACCTCCTCACTCCTATGCCTAGCATCTTATTGGCCTTCACTGCCACCTTCCTACATTGTGCAGAATGATTCATGTGGCCTGTGATCATCACACTTAGATCTTTTTCCTCGGCAGATACCGATGACTGCACCTCTCCCAGCTGGTAATTGTATTTAGGATTCTTGTTTCCAAAGTGCATAATGCTGCACTTCTTAGCATTGAAACCTAACTGCCAGGTGTATGACCATCTCTCCAATGCCTCTAGGTCTCTCTGTAGTCCCCCCCCCCATCCACCACTGCTCCCAGTTTGGTGTCATCAAGAAACAGGCTGATTTGGCTCCCAATCCCGTCTGCCATATCTGCCATGTAGATGTTGAATAACACTGGTCCCAGCACTGAGCCCTGTGGTACCCCACTTATGGCTGTCCATGGAGCTGATAGTTCTCCCCAACCACCACCATCTGTTGCCTGTTTTCCAACCAGCTCCCAATCCATTTGACCACTGTATCCCCCACCCCCGGGTCCCACAGCTTGCCTATCAGCTTCCCATGTGGCGCAGAGTTAAAGGCCTTGCTGAAGTCTAAGTACAGGACATCAACCACTTTGCTTTCATCCAGAGCTCTAGTCATCTAGTTGTAAAAGGTCACAAGGTTTGTCTGGCAAGACCTTCCTTTGGTGAACCCATGCTGCCTATTACCAAGGAGACCGTCCTCCTCCAGGAATGCCATTATTCTTTCCTTCAGGATAGTCTCCATTAATTTCCCCAGAATCAATGTGAGGCTGACCAGCCTGTAATTCCCATTTCCTCACAAGAGCCACTCTTGTGGATAGGCACCACATGTGCCATCCTCCAATCCAAGGGTACACATCCCGATAGAAGTGATGTGTTAAACACCTCTGTCAGAGGTGCCGACAAGACCCCTCTAGCTCCTTTAGGACCCTTGGGTCTGTCCTGTCCTGGTGCTTTATCTGTCCATAGAGACCTTAGTACCTCTAGCACTTTCTACACAGGGATCTCCTCTTCCATCACCC
The DNA here is from genome assembly GCA_016271365.2 of Neoceratodus forsteri. NCBI lineage: Eukaryota > Metazoa > Chordata > Ceratodontiformes > Ceratodontidae > Neoceratodus > Neoceratodus forsteri. The sequence goes on from CM028134.1 coordinate 292,999,319, forward strand.
TGGTCCCCCCTTCTTTCCTTACCCTACCCTGCTCCTGTTGACCAGGTACCTCCCACTCCCTATCGTAAGATCGTAAGGCTAATCCTCCCTCTTACATTCCCTTGATGCAGGAACTATGAGACGCAGAGAAGGAGGAAGAATTGATGGATCCTTGGGTTGGTGTGGTAACTACAACTCCTACACCTGAGAAAGGGTCTGCCCCTGATGTTCCAGGACTCCAAGAAATACTTAAAGAAATTTCAGAGCTGAAGATGGGTGTCACCACTAAGACTGGCTCTGGTAAAAGTCAAGATGTCCATCAGAACCTGTCTGTCATGGGCATGGGAGTGCATGCCCAGGCGCCCCCTGTGGATGGCAGCTAAGAGACCTGAATTAATGAATTGTCTGCACTGGTCAAGAAAATGATGGGGCATAGTGTGTAGCCCAAGGCTTGGCAAGGTGGGAAGGAGACCGAACAAGGACCATCTGCTGTCAGTGCCCCTGCCCAAGTTTCAAATTCATATTCTACACCACTCCCTAGCCAAGAATGGTGACCCTCTTCCAATGTAACATTGCAGCCAAAGCAGACCAGAGAAGGTGTGTTCTGTTACAAGTGTGGGAAGGACAATCACATTAAGAGAGAGTGATGATCCTAAGAAGACCCAGCCCGGGTGAGAGATAGACTGCTCGAAGAGAAGCACCCAAGTCAGGGTGGCCCTGACCCAGTCCTGATCCAACTCATTTGTGGCAAAGTCATTTGTTCAAGTTCCTGCACATACCTCTCTGGACTGGTCAGATTTGGTAGGCCCCCTCCATGGAAACTACCATACATATAGAAGGAATTGCTGCTAGAGCAGTACTAGACAGTGGGTCCCAAATTACAATAATCTTCAAAGACTGGTATGATTAGCACATATCTGACCACCCACTACAGTCTCTTGATGAACTGCATGTATGGGGGTTGAGCAATAAATCATATCCATATCTTGGTTATCTGAGAGTATGGATTTCTTTTCTTTCCTCTGTGGTAGGTGTGGGGGGCCCTGTAGAGACTCTAGCTTTAGTATGTCCTCCCTCTGTACTGTACAATGGTATCCCTGTGTTAATTGGTACCAATGCGCATCTATTTGGCTGTCTTGCTCAGTTATGTCAAGAGACAGCAAAAGAAGGTTGGAAGAGCCCTGCATGTTCATGCCATGATACAAAGAGCCTATGAGTTGCAAATGCACCCTGAGGAGCGTGACAAATATGAGCCTGTGGGTATTGTGTGGTAGAAGGATTCTTCTGCTATCTTACTCCCTCCCAATGCTGCGTGCGGTGTCAGTGGAGAAGTGCAGTTACGGAAAGATGTGACCAACAAAATACTGATGCTGCTAGATGCCCAGGAAGAGAGAAAATTGCCTGAAGAACTGCTGGTTAAGCCCAATGTACTTCCTGTCCGTGCTTACGCTTATGCCTGAAGAGTGATGGTCCAAATTCAAAATGTCACCAATCGAGATATCAAGGTGTACTGAGGTTGCACTCTGGCTAATGTTTACTGTGCTGACACTGCTGTACTGCCCTCCAAGTGCCAGACTGGAGAAGACTGTGAAGTATCGCTTGACATGTTTGACTTCAGAGACTCACCCATTCTGAGTAGCTGGAGAAACAGAATTAGTAAAAAGATGGCTCAGCGAATCAAGGTATTCTCCTTCAAGGAGTGCGATGTCAGATGTGTTATTAGTGCTGAACGCCATACATGACTGCATGATGAGTGACCTTTCTGAGAAGGATCCAGACACCTAGCTCTAGCCGACATAGACGATGTGCAGCGTCATCTGCAAGAGATGCTAGGAGCTGGTATAATATGAGTCATGGAGTCCATACGCCTCTCCAGTCATTGTGGTGTGAAAGAAAAATGTCTCTGTCAGAATGTGTGTGGACTACAGAACACTCAATAAAAGAACTGTACCTGATCAATACACTGTGCCACACATACAGGATGCATTGGATTGCTTAAATGGGAGTAAGTGGTTTTCCGTTCTTGATCTACTCAGCGGATTTTATCAAATCCCAATGACTCTAGAAGATAGGGAGAAAACAGCATTTATTTGTCCCCAGCGATTCTACAAATTCCTCTGTATGCCGCAAGGAATTTTGGGTGCACCAGCCACATTTCAGAGACTTCTGGAGTGTGCAGTGGGTTACATGAACCTCCTTGAATGTCTGGTTTACCTCAATGATGTTATTGTTTTTGGGAAGACCCTTGAAGAACATGAAGCCCATCTGTTTAAAGTGCTTGATAGACTCGAGGAATTTGGCTCAAAGATATCAATAGACAGACGCCAATTCTTCCAGAGCTCTGTGAAATATGTAGGCCACCCAGTGTCTTCCCAGGGTATACAGACAGTCCCCAGCAAGGTGGAGACATTAACAGACTGGCCAAAGTCCAACAACTTGAAAAAGCTTCAGAGGTTTCTTGGATTTTTGTGGCTATTACCGCTGATTTGTTAAAGACTACACCAAGGTAGTATGGCCGTTGCTGAACTAGGGCACCTATCTACTCATAAAAAATTCAAGAAAGGTACTGACAAAGGGACTCTAGAGACACATTTCCGACCCCATGAACCATTTGGTCCAAGATGGACTCCTGATTGAGACACTGCTTTTGAAGAAATAATTTACCAGTTGACTCACGCTCCCGTACTTGCCTATGCTGATCCTTCAATGCCTTATGTGTTGCATACAGACACCAGCCTAAGTGGTCTAGGGACCGTGCTTTACCAAGAGTACACAGAGGGGTTACACCCAGTAGCTTTTGCTAGTAAGAGTCTGACTCCTTTAGAAAAAAATGATCCTGTACGTAAACTGGAATTCCTTGCTCTCAAGTGGACAATAGTAGAGCAAATTCATGAATATCTGTACGGTGCAAAGATCCTGGTCAAGACCAACAACAACCCATTGACGTATGTTCAATCCTCTGCCAAAACTCGATGCTACTGAGCACAGATGGCTTGCTGCTCTTTCCACTTATGGCTATGCAGTAGAATATCATTCAGGCTTGAATCACATTGATGCCAATGCTCTCTCATGCAGATCTGCCCCCAATCAACAGTGGGTACATATTCCTGAACAATCACTAAAAGCTCTATGCCACAAATTTGATAGAGATGAATCTCCATCCACAGAAACTGTTAACTGCTTGCCGGATTGTTTGGGTCCTCCAGACACTTGCATACCAGTGGCCTACTGTAATTTCACAGCTCTGTACTTAAGCTGTCTACCACAGCTAACTGCAGCTGACCTTGAAAGAGAACAGAACTGTGATACAATGATGAGAAAAATCATTAATGCCTTGAAAAGAGGAGAGGATGTCTCTAAAATGTGGTCCACTGATCCCAACACTGCTTTGTTATTGCGAGAGGGGCCTAAACTCAAGTTACAGGAGCAGTTATTGTATCAAGAACTGACCAACAGCCAAGGAGAGCTTGTTAAAAACAGCTGGTATTGCCAACCAAGTTCAAGACTGTTGTGTTAAAGGCTTTACACAATGATATGGGACAGTTGGGAAGTGAAAGAACTCTAGACTTGGCACGATCACGTTTTTATTGCCCTAAAATGGGCATAGACATTGAACATTATTGCAAATCCTACAGCCAATTCATTCAAAGAAAGGCTCAGCCTCAAAGAGCAGCCCCACTGGTGAATATAACCACAAGTGCCCCAATGGAGCTTGTATGCATTGATTTTCTTAGCTTAGAGCCAGACTCAAAGAACATTACTAATGTACTGGTAGTAACTGATCATTTCACAAGGTATGCACAAGCCTACCCGACAAAAGGACCAGAAGGCCTCTACAGTGAAAAAAGTCTCTGTAGAAAATTTTTTTTTGCACTATGGTGCCCCTCGGCACATTCATTCTGATCAAGGCAGAGATTTTGAGAGCAGACTCATCAAAAAACTGTTATCTATTTGGGGTGTCAGAAAATCCAGAACTACCCTCTATCACCCCCGAGGAGATCCGCAACAGGAGAGATTCAACTGTACCTTATTAGATATGCTTGGCACCCTGAATCCAAAAGACAAGCCTAGATGGAGCCAACAAATTGGGTGCTTTGGTACATGCATATAATTGTACTAAAAACTACACCACTGGGTTTTCATCCTACAGTCTAATTTTTGGTAGAGAAGCCCGTCTCCCTGTGAATGTGTGTTTCAGTGTTTCTCCCAATGGCATCAAGGTAGAAAGCTATCTCCAATATGTCAAAAAGCTAAAAGAACAACTGAACCATGCATACCAGCTAGCTACCGCTATGGCCACCAAAAGAAATGTAGCCAATAAAGTTCACTATGACAAGTACATTAAAGCTCAGGAACTCCAGCCTGGTGACCGTATGTTGATACACAATCTTAGATTTCAATGCAAGCATAAAATACCTGATCGTTGGGGACACACTCCTTATGTTTGTAACTGCCAAACTGGATGATCTCCCGGTATATAAGGTGTGATCAGAAAAAGACTCTTGTATCACGAAAACCATGCACAAAAACCATCTTCTGCCTACTGGCTTGATAGTACTCAATGAAGTTCAAGAGTCTGAGGCTCCTAGATGCCCTGTAACTAGGTTCACTACCAAAGCTAAGCAACAAAATCAGCAAACCTCTGCTTCTCAGCCTTTTGCGCCTGTCAGTGATGTCTCCAACACTGCCAATATTGAAAACCCTGATTCTGAAAGTGATCCTGAGGAGTCTTGTACTGCCAATTACCCATCCCCTGAACTTGCAAGATTTTTCCAGGGATTTACCTCTTCTGGTGAAAGCAATGCCTCTAAAAATCGAATGGTTTCAACTGACTTCAATTAATCTTTTGCACCTGAACCTACGGATGAACCTATATACAGTAATGCCAACAGTATAAACTTAGAAATCAATGACTGTCTTTGTTTGGTGGAGTTAATAGAAACAAGCACAAACCTCCGTGAACGTGATAGCACATCAGAGAGTACAACTGCATTAAGTGGGCTTAAAGAACTGTTTCATTCAAGAGAAAGTATTGCAGTCCCTGAGACAGCAAATTGAGTCCTGGATGATTTGAACTTTGTAGATATACCCCTCACGGATGAGGATGAGCCTAAAGAGCCAGAGAATGATAGTGATGCTCAAAGCAAGTGGCCCAAAACTAATAATGAGAACCAAGAAAGTCCAGTGGTACCCATTTCTTCTAAAGCTGTTTCATTGGCAGACAATGAATCAGGACTAATCACCCCAAATGTTGAAGAGGAAATACAAGTGCCAGTGCCAGCTTTGCCACATTGCTCAAAAAAACCTGTAAAATCTGTGCTAAGGCTCACATATGATGCTCCAGGAGAGCCTGTTGCTCTGCCCATGAATGTTGTATACAACGGAGTGTATGTTACAGCCAACTCCTTGCCCAGAATTGTGTTCACTACCTCCACCAAAACTAAAGTTTCCACCCAGTATAAAAATGTGTCTATAAGTAAAAAGAGAGGAATATGGTAAAATAAGGTGAAATGCACTGGTAAAATGTATTAAATGATTTAACTGCTAAATGTGATTCTAAACTGTTAATGTGTACCATGGTATATTTCAAAAATATCATGACAATGTAAGCAAATGTAATGTAACAGCATGCTATGATGTATGTAGTACTCCATGTCAGGCCTGACATTGTATATGTCAGATTATGTATATAGTAAAGTGTTATTATTATGATTACTAGTCTATTAATGACTTGACATGGACACCAAGCTTTCTCAGGCAGGGGAGAGTGTAACCCCCGTGGGGGCTTGCCTTAAATTGCCCCCTTTTCTCCCATTTCTGCCCATTCTCCTGGGTGTGTTCCTCATTGTTCCCTCGAATCTTGACCACCAAAGCCCGGTCCAAGTATGCCCCTGAGCAGCCCTGGTGTTATTTTGTCCCGTTGGGGATTTAGGAGCTAAAGCACGATCTGCTGCATTCCTATTCTGCTCCCCTGAGCAGCTGGCAGCTTGCACATGTGTAAAGAGCATTTTACTTTTCAACCACTGTTGCAGTCAAACAAGCAACATTTTGATGGTCCAGGTTCCAGTAGGAGCCGAATTGGGGACCGATGACCAAAATGAGACTGTTAAGAAGCCTCAGTAATTTGTAAAATGTAAGTTTAGAAGGGGGTATGTCTGGGGCTCATGAATAGTAATAACAGCGTCATAAGTATTAATGAGCTGCCTGTCTGCTGCCTGGGGACTGTATTTCAGCAGCAGTGACAGGCTGGGGAAAGTGAATAAATGTAAAATTATGTAAGTGTATAACAGGGCTCTAAAGGGGCTACTGGACAGTGGGTCTATGATTTAAATTAAATATTTAATCTGGCTGCACCAGAACTTTTAAAGTGGGGGACTGTATAGACTGCTTGGGAACTATCTATGATAGAAGCCATGTTTACAGCCTTTCAGCCAATTGGGAGCCAGGATTGAGCACAGAGACTCTTGGGACTGTGCCAGAGACATTTGGGGATAAAAGCAAGGACAACTGTTGGCCCCCACTTTTTAACCAATCAGGATTATTGGACTGTGACTAACAGCTACAGCAGTCAATCAGAACCCATAGTGGTTTTCATTGAGAAAGAGAGAGAGAGAGAGAGAGAGAGACAGTTGAACTGGGGTCAGTCCAGAGAGAGTTTCCAGATGGTGAGAAGGCTCTGCCACCAGCTCTGGGAATTTTGGGCGGGACCTGCTAAACCTCTCCTAGGCCTGAACTCCATTGTGAATCGTTGAGACTGCTGAGTTAACAGACCAATCTACAGTTCTCCAAAAGGGAGAAAAGACATGATTTCCTCAGAGCAAAATCTCCAGACTGAAGTGGGACCAGAGTGTCTGAAAGATCCCCAATCTGCATCTTGGAAAGAGATCTGTTTTTCTTAGGGACTGTGCTTGAATCTGAAGTCTGGGGCTACCGGGACTGTCTCCATCCTGTATGCCAAAAGAGGGAGACTTGAATTTCTGTTTGCCAATTTACACTCCAAAGACTGTAGTTTGCAAGCGGGTAAGCTGTGCGGCCTATGCCAGAACTGTATCAAACGTTAAGCCTATGATGCCAAATAATTTGCTTAAGAGACTGTTGCTGCCTATGAGAACCAAGCTCCTAGAAGACCAATGTGGGGAGTCAGCTCTTATGACGAAGATCATCGTGGGTTGTGGCCATCCTTGGGAGATATGCGGTGATGTGGGGGTGAGTCGTGTAAGCCCTGGTCCATGTAGCCTGGTCCTTGCCAGAAAGGACAAAGTCCTGTAGCCACACACCAGAGAGCCAAATCCTACCTTGATGGGAGTCAGCCTGGAAATCAACACAGACCCCGAAGTACTGGTTCAGTGAGTACTACAGGGCTTGACCCTGCAACACCAAATAGAAGTACTTTACCATTTGATTCACTTTTCAAGTTCTCATTGAGGTTTAGACTGTTTTTTTGCAGGCTATTGGGCTTGAGGAATACAATTTTCTTGGGTTTTAAAGTGCTACTTTATGTTGCTACAGCCAAGTAAAACAAACTCTGGTCAGAGGCGATATGGCTGCGGAAAGCTTTTAGGAGTGGCAAGAGCGTGGAAAAGAATATGCGGTAGTTTTGCTGCACTGGAGTCAGCCATAAATAATACTGCAGCAATTATAGTACTATGCATGCATGATACTCGCACATGTGAAGTTTGCCCTGTAGTCATCCCTGCACATGGTGATGCTGACATAACTATGTATGCATGATAGTCATGCATGCGCAGTTTAAGTTAATGTCACCATGTTGCACGTGGTGGCCGTCAGTGCTGCAGTTGCAGAACAGAAAAGTAGTGCGCCGGGAAGTGGGTATGTTTATGCAGCCCGTGGAGGGGAAGGGCTGCATAAACAGAATCACTGGAAACTATGTCGGAGCACTTTGGCAGCACATTAGACAGCAGTCCGGTTATTTGCTTCCACAGTGCTGTTATACAGATCTGATGATGGCATAACATCCATAGAACTTGGCCCGTGCAGCCGTACAAATCAGACTCAGGAGGAGTCTATTAACAGAGTAGAGATCTGGTCTGGAACTTGCTCATCATCACAGTCACTTTCTCATGCTTTTCTAAGCAGTAATTTCTGGCAGATGTGCCTTAACCATATTGATCTCAGTGCCGGTAGACTACTTCTGGTTTCCCCCAGATTGAATTAATCGGGGGTAGTAGCAGTCTTAAAGTGCAGCTGCCGGTGGTGGCATGCTCTGGAAAAAAGTGGTCCCCATACTCGTCTGCACAATATAGAAATGATGCCTTTCCTTGTTTTTGCTTGTAAAGAAATTTACCCCTTTAACACAAAAACAAAGAGTCAGTTACGGCCTCCACCCCCTCCTTTTTGCTTCAAGTGAGGAATGTCATTATCGGTTTGCATCAGATGTACAGCGGCAGCCATAGATGCAAAATATTGTTAAACAGTAATCAACTGTATGTAAACGCTCTTTTTTTTGGAACGTGTGCTTTCTTAATGTTGTCAATACCACTCCACCCATGTGTACTCTGCCCCTGGATTTCTGTACCCCAAGTGCATTAGTTTACATTGTTGTGTTCAGGACAAAAATGCCTTTCAGATGAGGGTAGTCACTAATCTAAATTCTCTAGTTTTTTATGTTTCCTTACGCATGTGGAAGAAACTTCTTGTGGTAGAATGGCATTTCAGGTGTGTGTCAGGGACGAGTCCAATGCACAGCAGTCTACAGTGGGCTTGTCCCTGGCAGACCAATGAGCATGCAACCAGACTGTGACACTAGTAACAGTTTCAAATCTGGAATCCATTCTCTAGTTGAAAGAAATAAAGTGCTGGAATGAGAGCGCTTTGTTCCTTTCATTCATGCCCATACTGATCTTATTGCTTGTCTCCCCACCCAACCTGCAGAAGTCCAGGTACCCAGCCACACACTGCATCCCCCACTTTATGTGCCATAAGCCGTAAACAGTTCTAGCTGTAAAGAACAAATAAATATTATTTATCCTTCCTCAGACAGACATCCGCGTTGAACTTGTTTGTGTCTCTGTGTGAATGAAATGACAGTACGTGTTCTTGTCCCTGAGCACCTCTCTCTCTCTCTCTCTCTCTCTCTCTCTCTCTCCAGTGCTTCATGTGTGCCACAATGCCCAGCCTGAGCATTGCTCTATGTGATGGTACCCACTGACCTGCTCCATGGATCTCCTAGTGTCCATGTTGCCTCAGTGTGCCTCCCACCCTGCCACACAATACAAGGAGCAAGAGTGTTTAGAAGTGAGCCAGCATTGCCTGCAGAGCTGTAGCTTAATCCTGGATGGTAGGGTGAGGGAGACATGGGCTGCAGGGACAGACAGAAAGAGGGAGAGGCAGCAGCACCCCACCCTGAAAGAGAGTGCAGGTTCCAAAGAGGTGGTGAGTGGCACCAGTGTCAGGGACAGAGCGGAGAGAAAGCCCCCAAACAGTAACAGCAACATGCAGAGATGTGGCGAGTAAGTGGAATGAGAGTGATTACTAGGTGACAGGCTGTCATTATTGCAACATCATCTTGGCAGTATGAAATTGGGGGCAGTGTAATGTAGTGACCATAACCATGATGCAGACCTGCACCTGAACAAACATTCATTTAAATGGGTGACCTATCTCCTAGCAGTGTCTACTCCCCAAGAGAGACACAGCAACAGTGAGAGCCACTTCCAGTGTGGCATAAATGTGCAGGTCCAATCTGTTCCAGTCAGAGATGATGTCAACCCAGCCCCCCCCCAAACAGAGAAGTGGAGTGCAGTGTGCACATGAGCTCAGTTGCTATCCATTTTATTTCTGCTCACTCTTCTGGCACCTTGCTGTCGGGTCTGACTCTTTGTTTGTCTTTCTGAATCTCAGTGGAAGCAGACAAACAGTACATACAGAGAGGCAAGAAATTGGTAACAAGAGTGCCGTGACCAGGACAGAGAGCAGTGCTGCAGAGTTTTCCTTTCACCATGGGGGGAGCAGACGTTAGAGAGAGAGTGAGAGACCAGAAGGGATACAGTATAAAACAAACTTGGTGCATCTATTCCACCACTGCACAAAAGGAGCACCCAGACAGAGCCAGAGACAAATTTGTGGGTCACATATCTGGCCCTTCACATTGACTAGCACAGTGTAGGGTGGGCACTGGATGGGCACTCCTGGGTAGTTGCTGCCCCTACACCTCCAGTATTGTAATAGTAAACAGAGTCCACTCTGAAGAAAGTGGGGTTACTAGCGGGTTACCTTAGGGTTCAGTACTGGGTCCGGTCCTTTTTAATGTCTTTATAAGTGACATTGCAGAGGGACTGGAAGGAAAAGCATGCCTCTTTGCAGATGACACAAAGATCTGCAACAGGATTGATACACAAGGCGGGTGGAAAGGATGAGAAGGGACTTGGCAAGGTTGAGGAATGGTCAAAAGTATGGCAAATTAGCTTCGATGCAAAGAAGTGCAAAGTAATGCACCTAGTAGTAGTAGTAAAATTTATTTATACAGTATATCACCATTAGGACAATTTATGCTCTATTTGCAAGTTGTACCTGTGCAGTAAACAAAAACCCAGGGGAAGAGTACACAATGAGGGGGAAGTATTAACAATAACACAAATGGAAAGGTACCTAGGGGTAGTCATGTCAGATGACCTAAAGGTAAGTAAGCAATGTGAGAAGGCAGTAAGGATGGCTGGGGGATACTGGGATGTATAGGGAGAGGCATCATCAGTAGAAAACAAGAAGTTGTTATCCCTCTGTACAGACAGTTGGTGAGACCCCATCTGAAGTACTGCGTGCAGTTCTGGAGACCCCATCTCCACAAGGACATAGACAGGATGGAGACAGTCCAGAGGAGGGCAACTAAAATGGTACAGGGTCTGCAACAGAAGCCATATGAAGAGAGACTAAAGGAGCTTAATATGTATACTCTTGAGGAAAGGAGGGAATGGGGGGACATAATAGAAACTTTCAAGTACCTCAAGGGAATCAACAAAGTCCAAGAGGGTAGCATCTTTCAGAAAAGAGATGTAAGAAAAGGGGACACAATTTGAAGATGGGGGGATGGCTCAGGGGCAATGTGAGGAAGTATTTTTCACAGAAAGGGTGGTGGACGCATGGAACGGCCTTCCTGAGGAGGTCGTGGGGTCAAAAACATTGGGGGAATTCAAGAATGCATGGGACAGACATAAGACAATTCTGGTAGGGGTAGGAAAAAGTAGGCTGTTGGTTAACTAGGATCTGCAGCTTATCCAATAGGTAGGGAAATGGGCAGACTAGGTGGGCCAAGTGGTCCTTATCTGCCGTCAAAGTCTATGTTTCTATGTTTCTCACATCAGCACATATGGAACAATCTGCAGTAGCCACAGGCTGATGAAGGTTACTCATCTTCCCCTCCACGCCCATCCCACTCTATACAGGTTGGCACAGTGACAAGGTGACCTCCAGGTGGGCATCCCAGTGGACTGTGACCAGGCAGAAGTTGGCGAGTGGTGAGCCCTCCACAGCCATCCCACCACTGCACATTGGCTGCCCCAGCTAGAGACAGAAATGTGAGTTGCACATTTGCCACGCCAAACCTGTTTCTATCTAGTCTGGTGGGAGGCAGGTGGGTGGAATTGGGGCTGCAGTTCAGATCTACTGGGTGGCCTGAGGTCAATTGGCACCCAACACATCTTTCTGCATTTCTACACATGCGAAGCATTTTCTCCTTCCATTCCCCCTCCTGCACGTTAGGAGCACTCTGCAGGAGCCAATGACAGATGTGGTTCACACATCTCTCCATCGTCACCCATCCAAGTTCCATGAAAGCTGGCACTGGCATTGGGTGGGCTCCAGGCAGGTGGCTCTGAGAGAAGGATGCCCCATCCCCCCATTCCACCTCCACACAAGGGTAGCACCCTGTCACAGCCAGGGATAGAGATGCAAGTTGCACATCTGCCCCTTCATACCTGTCCCTGCTCCACCAGAGCTAGCATGAAGGTTGGAGTGGGATTTTGGGTGACTGGCACTTCTTCACCCTATGCCACACCTCTAGACTTGCAGAACACTCTGCTTCAGCCAGAGGCTGTCCCTCCTAACGTGCTCTACCCTCTATGCTCTATGGAAAGCACTCTGAGGTACTGAGATATAAAAATATGGATCTTGCATCCCCCCCACAACTGTTCCCACTCTGCTGGGTAGGTGGGTAAGATACAGTGGGTGCTCCTGAGTGACTGGTACCCCCTCTTGCACCCCCATCTATCAATCCAATACTTTACAGCAGCTAGAGAAGAGATGTGGATTGCACATCTGCCCAATCATAAACTGTGCCCATTCCAAAAAGTTTCACACACAGGCTGGAGTGGGATCTAGGATGGTGGCCATTAAGTGACTGTTCCCCCCATCCCACCTCCACACATGGAAAGCACTCCTTCCCCTCCAATACACCTTTGTACATAGAGAGCACGCCTTCCCCTCCATGCCTCCTTTGCATATGGGGAGCAAGTCCCCTTCTCCAGCCCTCTTCCACGTGGTGGACATAGTGTCTTATGTAATCATATGTGGTCTCAATCCTTGTTGAATGCAACACTGTACATATTGAAAATACTAATGCAAAGAAAATTGCTTTATTTTATTTTACATTATGTGTCCTTACTTTTTGTTTCTCACATCATGTATTTATCATTGCTTGTACATGGGACCTCCTTGCAAATGAGCTTGCTCAATGGATTTTATCCCTTCACAATAAACTTGAACTTGAACATGGAAAGCACTCTTCCCTCCATTTCATCTCCACACATAAGTATCATTGCTCCACCTCCATCCCACCTCCATACATTGTGAGCAGTCATCCCCTGATCCCTCCAGTGCTTCTCCCACTACATTTCGCCTCCCCTACATGAAGAGCACTTCTCCTACTGCATCCCATCTCCCCCACATAGGGAACACTCTCCCCCTCCATTCAACCTCCACACATGGGGAGCTTTCCTCCCACTTCATATCAGCTCTGTCCATGGGGAGCACTTCACCCTTTATCTAGAGCTTCCTGGGGTTGATATCCACCACTTGCAGCTGGTGCAGAACTCTGTGGCATGGCTATTAACAGGTACGTCTTGTACCTGTCTTGTTTCGCTGGTGCTGCATGAGCTGCACTGGCTGCCAATTCAGTGGCAGATCACCTTTAAAGTTGGTCTTTTAACCTACAAAGCCCTACACAGACAGGGTCCAGACTACTTGAAAGAGCTTTTGGTCCCCTACTGCCCTATGTGATCTCTCCGCTCAGCAGACGAGGGGTTGCTAGAGATTCCGAGGGTTTCTTTAAAATCATCAGGTGCTCGTGCCTTTATGTATGCTGCTCCGACCCTTTGGAATTCTCTACCTTGCCCGCTTCGTCAGTGTGTGTCCGTGGAGGAATTTAAGAAGGCCCTAAAGACCTATTTATTGTTGAAGGTCTATTTTAATTAATACTGTAATTTTAGGAGCTCAGATTATTATGTATTGGTTTTTATTTATAATGTTGTTGGATACCGTAAGGCGCCTTGATTTTAGAAAGGCGCGATATAAAGTTTTATTATTTATTATTATTATTATTATTTCATCCCACTACCCCTACATGGGGAGCATTGCTCCCATCCATCTCACTCCTATACATGGGGACACCTCCACACATTTGCATCATTTCTCCTCTACCACAATCCCACCTCTGCATATAGAGAGTCCTCCTAACCCCATTCCACCTTTGCACATGGGAGCACTCTGCAACAGCCAGAGACAAAGATGTCAGCCAGGCATCTGCCTTTCCACATCTATTCCCACTCCATATGATAAGCTCCAAGTTTGGCAGAACATCGGTGGGGTTGAGATGTAATGAGTTGGTTGCCCTGGGAGATGGTGCCAATACCTCTCACCACCTCTCTGAATGAGAGTAGTCCCCTCCCCCTGAATTAATCTTTATTCTTTTCTCCACTCACCACTTTTATGCTCTTTACCCTCCTGTTTGCTTGCCTCACCAGTCACTTCCCTCCCAAGACAGGACTACAGGCCATTAGAGTAGAGTAGATTTTCCTCAATCTCTCCTGTCTTCTCTTCAGACCACAACACCAGTCCAGCCAGCATCCAGCACAGTCAAGAAGACATGCTGCACGTTACTCACAGCTCAGCACTGGATGGGTCAGTTCTTTCTATAGTAGACCACACTTCAAGTTCTCCCACAGTTCAACTGAGGCTAGAGAAGAGCAGCACACAGTCCCACTCTACCACCACGACAGTCGACAGGACACCACAACTTGCTTGGTGCTGTGCAGACGATGCAGTACAGCAGCACGCTCACTAGTCTGTCTCACCAGGCTTCTCCTGCTCTCTCTGTTGATGATGTCTCCATCTCTCCTGGCCATCAATGGTCCCGTGCATGCACATTGTGTTGCAGCTAGTTCCAACTGCTATGGAGACTGCTGAGACACTGAGTTTTTCAGCAGCTGAGCCTGAGCCAACCCCAAAATAAAATACAGGAATTTTACATTTTCTGACCTATTTTCGGGGGCTTGAACAAGCTGGATGCTCCCCCTGCCTAAGCCCATGCAATCCACAACAGTTCAGACACATGCAATGCATACACTTTAAGGCAGTCCTCCCAGCCCAGCCAGCCCTCCGGTACACAAATGAACACCTACTGCGACCCCTCCCACATCCTCTGCAAGCAGCGAGGATCCCTCACTCTCAAGCAGCCAGCCCTGTACAAGTAGCAGAGTTGGAGGTCTGGGGCTCCAGTCTGACCTGTTGCTGTAATGGAGCTTGAGCCTGCTTCAATACAGCAGGCCGAAAAGATAAGAGTCAGTGGTGCTCAGACAAGACGGTAGTGTCAAACTGCTGCAATGGAGAAAATTACACCAGAAACAAGTGAACGGTGCACAAAGAAAGACATTCTAATACACAAGAAATGCTGCCAAGTGATTTAGTTAGGTGCACAGACTGAGTACAGCTAAACAAAAATTACCCCTACCCCTTTTGTTTAGCTGTACTCTGTGCACCTAATTAAATCACTTGACAGCATTTCCTGTGTATTGGAGTGTCTTTCTTTGCACACCATTTGTTGTTTTTGATGACACCATGACAGCTAACCTAAGTCCCCTTAATCCCTACAGATGGAGGGTTGCTGCACAGATGATTGCTACAGCACCACCAGGGATTTAAAACAAGAGCTGGACTATGACAGGCAGCCTGCCATCCGCCTCCTCCTCCTCCTTTTCCTACACTGGCTGCTTGCAGCACTTGCCCAACTCCTCCTCTGCTACCAGTGCCCAGCAACGGTCAGTAGTGTCAGTGGGTGGCCCCCATTGGAGTGGTCAAGTGAGCTCCTCGACTTGTTACTAGCCCCCACAACCAATACTCTTTTGACTTCCTTCTGTGTCTGGTTGCATTTACCTATTTTCAAACACCCAATAAACTTTCTTTTCTAGTGTCTACTTAGATACAGAATATTAAATATATTAAAATAAAATATAATTGCTTTGCGGAAGATAGAAGCCTTTATTATGGCTCAGCTTCAGTGTATGGTTGGAGATTAGAACGCTGAAATCTCGTTTTGGTTGGTTTACTTCCTTATTGCTATTTTGTATTTTGGTGTTAAATCAAATATAATAAAACACAATTTTTTTTTTGAGAAGATAGAAGCTTTTATTATGTTTTTTTTTTGTTTGATCCATGCACACTGAAGCACTGAAGCAGTGAGATCACCGCAATTTTGGCAGCCTTGCACCGTACCTCTGATCCTAAAAATATGTATCACAATGATTGTATAATTGTAGGTCTACATTCAAATGGCTTTAATTAATTATTTATTTTATTTATTTATTATGATCTCGGATTAACACCTTTGAGAACAAGCTCATTTATATCTCCTGTCTATGTACTTGCGAACTGTATGTGTATGTGCCTCAGGACCTCCTTGTGAATGAGCTTGCTCAACAGTCTTTCCTGCAATAAACTTGAACTTGAACTTAGGTTCCACATCAGAATTACATAAACAATGATTTAAAAAAAAGACATTTAGGTATACAGTAGAACTGTAAGTGCAGGCTAATAACAAATAGGAGTCTAAGTATAAATCTAAATATAAACAAGAATACAAAGACAGTGTAGTAGTAGTAGTAATATGTTATTCAGGACAATGCCATGAAATGGATAAAACACCATTGAGTGAACTCATTTTCAAGGTGATCCAGTTATACATTCATACCATTACCTTACACACATTTTACTTAAATATGACACATAATACATATATTACAAAGACGTTTTACATATAATCGATGAGTACAATAGTTACACTAAGTCAATAGGACCAACACACCATATAGCAATATTTAGGGAGTCCAGGGTATTGCTGACTAACAACATAATGTGGGAATATAACTTTGGATATTAAACCATAACTTGATAGACTTCTTTTTGTTTTTTATGGAAGGATCTCTCAATTCACTAGGAAGATGATTCCACACTGTTACTCCCCTGTGTTTAACTGAATGTCTCCCTATGTCTAGTCTAACTTTAGGGCTATTAAATTCTAAACCAGCAGTGGATCTCAGACTTGATGGTATTGACCTGAATGAAAAAAGGTCAGTGATATATTTGGGGA
Organism: Neoceratodus forsteri; assembly: GCA_016271365.2. Taxonomy (NCBI): domain Eukaryota; kingdom Metazoa; phylum Chordata; order Ceratodontiformes; family Ceratodontidae; genus Neoceratodus; species Neoceratodus forsteri. The sequence goes on from CM028134.1 coordinate 293,015,892, forward strand.
CAATCCCTTTAAAAATCTTTACCATAAATAGTGAGGTATGCAAGTCCCTCCTTTCACTCAATCTTAACCAGTTTAACTGTTGGTACACCAAACAGTGGTGCATTCTAGGATGTACTTCCAAAGCATAACGAGCCAACCTATTATAAACCATGTCAATAGAGTTCAGTAAAGTTTTAGTGGCCCCAGCATATAAAAGGTCCCCATAATCTATAGTTGGAATGATAGTAGTATTGATCAGCTTAAGTCTAGAATCAGTATCTAAAAACTTTTCATCTTATACATTACTCCAATTGTTTTATGAATTCTTTTCACTACTGATTGAATATGTATGTCCCATTTTAATTGGCTATCTCACCACATTCCCAAATGATTAAGTGGACTATGACAGCAGGCTGTTATAAGCACAGAGTATCTGAGAGGGTTAAGGCAGTTTAAGGGAGTAAGGACATCTCAGACTGAGGTGCCTGAAAGGCAGAGAGAGAGAGATACTGCAGTAGCCTGTGTTGTCAGGATGGAGGGCATTGTACAGGGATTATAGCAGCCCAGGGCAGCCACACCTGTTCAAGAAGAAGATAAACATCAGCCCAGGAAGGCCTTGTCAAAGCTTTTGGTGGGGGGTTGGGCTGAAGGCAGATGGAGAGGATTACAGGAGAAAAGAGGGGGTGGGGGTAAGAGGAGAGTTAGATGAAGGAAGGATTAAGATACAGGATGGGAGAGAAACAACAAGTGTAGGATACCAGGGGCCATGTGGTCAAGAGGGAGTGCTGCCTGGGCACGAGGTAAAACAGCAATTGAGGGGCTAAGGGAAGCAGTCACAGCTGACCTTAGCATTGAGATGTTTTCAGAGCTCACATTTGAAGGCCCCTAATGCTGTTACAGAGGAGATGGCAGGAGGAAGATTATGAATCTATTTGGGAGCACGGTGGGCAAAAGCTGTTTGACCAAGGGAGGTGCGACACCTAGGAATTTTAAAGAGTGTGCTGTCTGAGCTTCTGGGGGAACGGCTGTTTTTATAGGGAGTACGGAGCTTCTGGATACCCACTGGCATGAGGTCCAGGCACACTTTCTTGGCCAGGAGGCACGTTTGGAACCTGAGCCTACCTGTGAACTGGAGCCAGTTTGCCTGATCATATACTGTAGGTCACACATTTGTGTGAGCCGTGCAGAGCCAGTTAAGTGTTGACAGGCTTTATTTAGAGTGACTTTTATATGGTGGAGGGCTACGTCCATAGCTGAGCCATAGTCTACTATGCTGCACTCAACAAGAGAGACCACTGTACTCTGGATAGTGAGTTTTAGGGCCTCCGGGGTAAGACTTTGCTTATGTCTATGAAGCAAACCAATATGGATGTTCACAGCCTTTGCAACATTTTCAATGTGGTAGGCATATGATATTGTGCTGTCTATAGTGACCCCCAAATATCTGAAATGCTGGACGACTTCCAATGTAGTTCCAGACTCGTTTGATGTATTGAGTGGGTGTGAACGATGCCTATTCTGGGGACTGGAAAACAGCAAGGTCTTGTTTTTTTTATAGTTCATAATGAGTTTAGTTCTCTGAACCATCTTTCAACTGTAGTAAAGCTGTTCTGGAGATTGCATCCCAAAATAAAGGGATCAGGGTCACTTGTATAAAGGACTGCATCATCTGCATAGAGCAGAATTGGACAGCTACTGGTGAGCGGGAGCCTGTTTAGAAAGAAACTGAATAAAATGGGGCCCAGGATGGAGCCCTGGGACACACAGGAGTGAATGGGTCTACTGTCAGATAGGACATTATCAATCCTAACTTGTTGAGAGCGATTCATGAGGTAGCTCTTATAATTACACACTAAGAAGAATGGTCTTAATGACTTCATTTAAGGTTTCACAATTTGACCTTTTGCAATTATTTTTTTAATTCTCTCCCCTCCCTCCAGAGTCGCATCATCCGGAGGTGCCAATTAAGCCTGTCCCTACCACCACCTTACCTGACTGCTCAGGGTCCTCCATCATGCTGTGGTTTACCCCCCCGCATGGGGTCAGGTCGGGTCAGGGTGGGCCCACCTTGAACCTTAAATCCTGTCGGGTCTCTGAGACAATTGAGCAGGTGGCAGCAGATCGGGACCTGGCTCGGCACTCCATCTTCTTGACTCTGGAGGACATTTTCCCATTTTCTGGTGGGCGTTGTGATTGTCCCAATGTCAGGCATGAATGCCGACATCCGCAATGTCCTCCTTCTGTGTCTGCCCTGGAACTTGCTGAACCTCCAACCTACATTTGAGAACAGTCAAGCCCAGGGTACCGATGTGCTGCTGTACTCCCGGCCTCCACCAGGAGTCAGCACATGATGGGCTGCGTCCCCTTCCTCTCCTCGGAGAAGGTGAGCTGCTGTTGGGCGCTCCAGCCTTTCTCCCCTGGCCGACCCCCGGTGGCCTGAGTCTGCTCCCGAACTCGGGTCGCTGGCATGGTGCGAGGTGTGGTGTAGAGCACCTCAACCCTCAGTGCCACCAGGCCGGCTGACCTTTTGCAGTGTTAATGACCTCCCAATCCTGGAGTCTTCAATTTGTTTTATCTAAACATTTCTTTACTCAGTTCATCAATAGTCCAATAAGATTTAGAATAAAATTACTTTTGAACAAAATCTGCATAAACTATGGGTTTGATTTTGAGCAAATATTGACTTCTCTCTGAGTTGAAAATGCATAGGAGATTAGTTGTACATACTTTTATATTTCTCCACACTTTTACTTCAGAAATTTTTAAAATAAAATATGAAAAAATAACACTCAACAGTCCAGTAAGATTTAGAATAAATAACTTTTGAACAAAACTACATAACTTTTGGGTTTGATTTTGCACAAATATTAACTTCTGTTTGAGTTCAAAATGCATGGGAGATTATTTGTACATACTTTTCTATTTTCCCACTTTTACTGCGGAAATTTGTAAAAAAAAACATGAAAAAATAACAATTGACCTTTTGCACAGGTCTTGACCTCCCGTAATGGGAATTGCTTAAAACTTATTTAGGAGTCATTCAAGAGTTATCCCAAGGTCAAAGATTTTGTAAACTATACTTTTAATTTGTTTTAATAATAGAAGTTGCCAAAGAGGACATAATAAATGAAAAAATCAGTGTTGCAGCATAGATGCCTAAAAGATTTACAGACAGCCATTGTTTTTCTTCTGTTTTCCTTCTTCCTCCTATCTGGTCAGCTTCAGCTTCACATATAGATCTCATAGGATATTGCTGGCTAATAATTACTAAAATTAATCTACTGCTTTTGTTTTGAAAAGATTTAACATGATCCCATCCTGAAAATCTCTAATGCGACCCCAATAAGCAGATCATTTTGTTCCAAGCTGGTCAGCATTGAAGAATTCCATTGAAGTACTAGTAAGTCATGATGGTCTACTGTTAAATTAGGCATGACAAGATGGTCTGGTCTTAGTGCACTCAAAGTGATGTAGTGCTTTACAGAAATAAGGCTGTTATATGTTTAATAGGAGTTATGGCAAACAAAGGTAAATATCTCTAAAAGTATACAAACTCACATAAACCATCATATGAAAGTTGTTCAGGACAAAATGACCTTTCAAATGAGCTTATTCATTAAGCTGCACTAATTATACTTTTTAAACTATGGCCATCTGATTACCTGAATATTAATTTTTCTTCATGACTGTCACATTTTGGATGGCTCTATTTTTAAAAAATCTAATGAATTTAGATTAGCGACTACCCTCATTTGGAAGGTCATTTTGTCCTGAACAACTTTCATGTTGGTTGTCTATTGGTAACTTGTATACTTTCTGAGATATTAACATTTGTTTGGCCTGACCCCTACTGTGTTTACTAAGAGAGAAAAAAAAATGAGGTTGTTTGGAAGACCATATTTTACAAAATATAAACATACTAACATACTAACATACTATTTGCCAGCAGATTAGGCCTTATGGTCTATCAAGTCTGCTCGAACCTAGATCCTTAGTTGGGTGCCGGGACCCTCCCATCCCTTGTGCTCCAGAAACCCCTATCATCCATCCCCACCCCCCCGGGACAGGCCATCATCTGATACATCCACTTTCTGTGTCTGTCCCACCCTCTCTTAAAGCCCTCCACTGTGGATCTCTGAACCAGCTCACCAGGCAGAGCATTCCAAGGTCCACCACCCTCTCTCAGTGAAAACCTCCTCCTCTTTTCCCCTCACCCTTCCACCTTCCAACTTCAAACCATGCCCTCTGGTGATGCCTCCTGCTTTAGTCTAAAGATCCCTCCATGTTTACCCTATTTATTCCCTTGAGGTACTTGAAGACCTCAATCATGTCCCCTGTCTCTCCTCTCCTCCAATGAAAACAGGCAGAGCTCCTCAAGTCTGTCCTCGTAAGTCAAATCCCTAGCCCTCGTATCATCTTTGTTGCCCTCCTCTGTACCTCTCCAGGAGCTGTATGTCCCTCTTCAATGTGGTCTCCAGTACTGTACACAGTACTCAAGGTGTGGTCTAACCAGTCCATTGTACAGGCAGAATCACTTCCTTGCTCCTAGAGGTGATCCCCTCATGGATGCATCCCAACATCCTGTTTGCCTTGCTAACTGCTCTCCTGCACTGCTCAGAGTTATTCATACATGTATCCACCATGACCCCTAGGTCTTTTTCCCCTGTTGAGGCTTCCAGCACTTCCCCTCCCAGGGTGTACCTGTGTTTAGGGTTTCCCCGACCAAGATGCAACACATTGCACTTGTTGATATTGAAATTTAATTTCCATGTGTGAGCCCAGCTTTCCAGGGTGTCCAGGTCCCCTTGCAGGGCCAACCTCCCCTCTTCTCCCTCAACTACTGCTCCCATCTTGGAGTCATCCGCGAAGAGACTCATTTCACACCCTATACCATCCCTGATGTCCGATATGTATGCATTAAACAGGATTGGACCCAGGACCGAGCCCTGTGGTACCCACTACCAACCTCTGTAGGGTTCGAGGAGCTCCCCACAGACCACTACTCTCTGAGTGCGTCCAGCTATCCAGTTTTCAATCCATCTGACCATCAAAGGCCTACTCCTAACCCCATCAGTTTCTCCACCAGACCATTGTGGGGACAGAGTCAAACGCCTTGCTGAAGTCCAAGAATAATACATCCACAGGCTTACCCTGTCCAGTTCTGATGTTACCCATTCATAGAACTCCACAAGGTTGGTTTGACATGATCTACCTGGCACAAACCCATGCTGCCGACTATCCAGACCTCCCACCTCCCCAAGTAAACCCCCAATCGTTCCTTTAGTATACTCTCCATTAATTTTCCACCACCGAGGTTAAACTGATGGGTCTATAGTTTCCTGGTACTTCCTTGACCCCCTTTATGGATTGGTACCACATGTGCCTCTCGCCAATCCTAGGTACCCTCCCTGTCTCAAGTGACCTGTTGAAAAGCTCACCAGGGGTGCAGCCAGTATGTCCGCCAATTCCCATAGTACTCTCAGATGAATGCCATCCGCCCAGGAGATTTGTCTTTCTTTAGGGCCTTGAGGGCAAACTACAATTCCTTTGGTGGGATGGCATCATCCGGCCCCTCCACCTTACTGGTCTTTTTATCTTTATCCAGATGTGACACCCTGGGGTACCTTTCCCTCCCTTTGCTCCATTTCTGTTGCCCCTGATCCCACTCCTGCCGCTCTATCCCTTTGTGCCTGCTTTGTAGATATCCCATCCCTCCCTAGTGAACACAGAGGCAAAGTACTCATTAAAAACCTCTGCCTGGTCCCCGCCTCTTCCACCCACCCTCCTTCTGATCTCAATCTGCTGAGATGGCCCTTCGTTTTCTCCGCCTCCCCAATGTACCGGAAGAACCCTTTTCCTCCATGTATCCCCTGTGCTAGCCTGTTGTCTTTACTGGACTTTGCTCCCTCACCATAGGGTGACTTTTCTAGATGCAAGCTGGTACATTTCCTTATCCCTATCCCCTCTTGTTGTTTTATATTTTTGTAAGCCTTCTCTTTCTCTGACTGCTACCTGACCTCACTGGACCACCAGCATGGTTTATGTGACCTTGCTCCCTTACGTTTCAACTTAGCGCAGATCCTGACTGCCTCATGAAGTCCCTGTTTTATGACCTCCCATCTCCTTTCCACACTTGTCGTTGAGGTAATCCCCTTCAAGTGATCCTTGAGAATATTTCCCATGCCCATAAAGTCTGCCCCCCTGAAGTCCACTGCCAGTGTCCTAGATCTCACCCCCACTCCCCCAATGCTTATTTGAAACCAGACAGTATTGTGGTCACTCCCAGTCAGGGGGTCCTGTACAACTCAGATTAGTGACCACCCTCATGTGAAATGTCTTTTTACCCTGAACAACTTTCACACTGGTTGTTTTTGCTCACCATGAATTGTTTTAAAAATATTTCGATTTGTTTGGAAAGTGTGCACATTTGCTCTGAGAGAAAAGCAGCTTTGAGTTCTGCATCCATCATTCTAAACAGAAAGAAGGGAGTATTTTTTTTAACTGCCATAGGGATTTGCAGTGTTATGGAAGGATACACTGAAAACTACTAAAAAATGTGTTCCCATGGAAACCCCTTTTAAAGCTAAAGTGATATGGCTGTATGCTCTGCCCACAGTCATAAAAAGAGCCATAACCATTTATTTAAGGACCCCAACTAGCTGCAGCACTGGTCAACCAGTGACAACACTTCAGGCCTGCACCTAGTAAGACTCTGGGTACCCAGCAGCTGTATCTGAACTGTCCAGGGGGTTAAATGTATTTATTGTGCTTATCAGAACCTATTACAGCATGTTAAAGTAAAGCTTGATTCACGCCCCTCCCTTGTGTTCAAATCCCCATATGAATCAGTTATTTGTTTAAATGTTATATTGGCCTCTGAGCATATTATGACTGAGTGCTGGGTAATGCAAGTAACTGAAAGGTACAGTGTTGTTGAAAACCTTTTATTGCAGGTGCACAGGGTGTATTCCAGAAGCCTGAACCCTGTTGGTAAGTGTGGTCACTGTGAGCATATTATTAACACTCACCATTAATTGTGCCATTACACTAAGGATCATGCTAAGGCAGTTACGGAGCTAGGAGGCAAGTGATGCCCATACTGTATATGCTCCATGATCATTTAAAAAGTATAATAAGCAAGACTGTATCCTGCTAAGATTAAATTATCAAGTTTTATTTTGAATTCTTCCTTTGTTTTACTGATTATAACATATAGTGGTAGTTTATTCCAGGGATTTATTATTCTATGGGTGAAAAAATATTTCCGATTTAGAAAATTATGCTTCTTTCTGGCTAATTGAAGGGGGTGACCTCTAGTAAGATAAATATCATTTTTAAATTCAAGCCCTAGTTCATTTAGTAGGTATGTGTCTTAGATAATGTCGAACATGAATAGTTGATCACCTCTAAGTTGACAGGTTGGGGTTGTTAGAGACATGAGATCCAAAGAAGTGAGTCTGTCCTCATATGACTCATTGAATGCTAAGTAAAGATGTTTATGTTTCTCCATGTGTGGGACCATTGGGTGGGGCTGTGGGTAGGTACAACTTCCCTCTAATTAAAAGGGCTGTGCTAGCTTAACATCTAATCCACTTAAAAGTCAGTCTGGGTGGAGGCACCGTACTAATAGCATTATTGTTTAAATAGAGCCCCTAGTAACAGCTAAATCAAAACCCAGGCCCCTTAACCTGCATTTAGATAGGCAGCCAGGGTTAGTAGCCTGTTGGGAGGTGGCACCTGGGTTACACCAGTTTAAAAATATAGTGAGTAAAACAAAATTGGGATGCAAACGAGTGCTGTAAATCTGGAAAAAAATGCTCCTTTTAAATCATCAGCTATGTTATGAAGCACTGTTCTATGGAGTTTGGAGCATTTACAAATTTTGGGTGAGTATTGGTACTCATTAAAAATGTTTTCTGAAGAGTACAGTATTTCCTTAAATGAGCCAAGTAAAATAGGCCGGTACTCACCTTATCTGGAACCCTGGCATTCGGAGAGTGGGTCCCCCACCTTTACCATGAATGCTGAGCAAAAATGCTCACTGAGGATATCAGCCTTCTTTCCATACTCATCTATACATTCATGTCTCAGTTTTAGCCTCAAAATAGCCTCCTTCATATTCCTCTTTTCTCTGATATATCTTAATAAGGTTGTTTCATTTTTCTTTACCCCTCCACTACTCTCAAGTACATCTCTGCCTTTGCTCTCCTTATGAATCTACATGACATCTTTATTTTCATAAAGTACAGTATGCCTCTCAATTACCCTCAGATTGATACCCCTTATACTTTTGAGTGTAGCCCTCTTTGCCTGGAATACATCTTTCACTTTACCAGGCAACCAGAGTGACTCTATTTTTTACACTCTATTGCTCCATTGGACCAGTGCATCTCTCGGAGGTGCTCACTCAACCATCACCTCTACTCCCCGCTGAGACCTCCTTCCTCTAGGACCCCCCACCAGAACCTTCCAGCCCCCTGGATCATCCCCCCAGGAGAGGGCCCCCCCACCTACCTGGTGGCCTTTCTGTGATTAGAAGGTCAGTCCTGGTAGAGGGCCGTGGGCGACCATTGGAGGGATGGTTCAGTTCTGGGGAGGTGGGCTAGGTCCCTGCAGCCCTTGTCACCTCCCTGGTCCTCCAGGGGATTTCACTTTAGTTTCCCCTCTGGAGCATGGATGTACAATGACATCCTGGCACTGATGTGCTGACATCTGCCACCACTCCACCCCAAGTCACTGTGCCACTTGTCCTGTACACTGCCCCAGATCTCCATCAGGGGCTGCTAAGGTGCAACACTTAGCCTGGATCCCTCCCTGGGAAGGGAGAGCAGTCCTCTGGATGCTCAATCCCTTTCCATCCCTGCTGACCCCCTGCAGCCCGAGTCCATTCCCTAACCCAGATTGCCAGCATGGCGCGAGGTGTGGTGTCCAGCACCTCAACCCTCAGCACCACTGAGCTGGCCCCCAGAGTGACTTCTTGTGCTTTTGTTTTTACTTAACTATTTCAGACAGGATTTACTCACATACCAAAGAATACCCTTAATAAGTTCCCACATTTCCTTGATTTTCTTAACCCTTTCCACCTCCTTAGTTTGCCTAGGAGGGTCTCTCCCATTCTCCTAAAATGTGTCCTCCTAAAATCTAAGACCTTTGTCTTGGACTTTTTTTGTCAGTCACCTAAGGCCAAGGTGAACCAAAATGAGTTGTGATCCCTCTTCCCTAGGGTTTCTGTTAGACTAATCTCTTTTATCATGCCATGATTCAACAGAACCAGATGAAGGATGGCATCCTCCCTTGTGGGTTCTCTCATCAACTTTACACTAAAGCCCTCATGTAATGACTCTACAAAAGCCTGGCTCCTTGCATATCTAGCTGTTGATATTTCCCAGTCCACTTCTGGGAGATTAAGATAGCCCATTAGTAGCAGGTTCCCTAAAGTTGCAACCTTTCTGATTTGCTCCCTTAGCTCCTTGTTCCTCTCCTTAGATTGGTGTGGTGACCTATAAGCCACTCCCACTCTTAGATTCTTTGGGCCTGATTTTCAGACAATTGGGAATGGTGGACGGTGCTTGTGCCAGCAAGGAATGGTGTAAGAGGCATGTTGCGTTGCACTATGTGCCATTCCTGATTTTCCAATGAAACCGGTGCCAACTGGGAGGCTGCTTGTGCCAGCTGGGCTTATGCTGTCCTTGCGATGGACACACCAGTGCAGCAAGGTGGATGGGGGCTTGCTCTGAGCAGCACTACAGTATCACCTTAAGTGGCATTCTGCTAACCACCCCAACAGGTGTCCAGGCCACCAGTTTTAGACCAGGAACTGATCTAATGACCTGTGTGCCATTCCGAGTGCCGTTGTGAGGTTGGAAGTGGTCTTTGCCCTCCTATTGCAGCTGGCACTGGTGGACTTCTGTGGCCATCCCACACTTGTCCACCTGTCCCAGTACTAGTGAAGCCACGGTTGATGCCCTCCAATGCCCCCGGCACCAGTCACATGACTGCCCCCCCACCACTCACTCCATGGCACAGAAACAGTCATGCCATGTCCCCATAAAGGGTTTGTTGCTACCTCCCACTCCCCAACCCACCCTGTCCTGCCTTCCACAGATCTTGCCAACCTTCCAACCCACAGCTAGTGTGTCCCTGACAAGGCCGTTACTGCTGCCTAAATGCACTGCAGCTAGCAGCATTCCACTCCTATGTGCCATTTGTTTGGTGCACAGGTTAGCTTGTGGCAAACTCGGTGACTTTGGCGCTGGGACCCCTGTTCTTCCAAAATCTAGTGCAGGGTCCCTTGTGCACCTGATTGTGCTGCAGGCAGTAGTTCAGCACACGGTGTGCCAATTTGGGGAAGGGGGTTGAAAATTGTCCACTTCATATTTGCAACTATGAGCTGCAGCCACACTATTTCTTTCCCCCCATAACAATCTACCTTCCATCACATTTATATTGTCTCTAATAAAAAGTGCCACCTATCCCCTGGCCCTTTGCCCTATCCTTTCCCACTAATGCATAGGCTAGGACAATGAGGTCCCAGTCATGCTTTTGCTTTTCCCATGTTTTCATGACTGCTAGCAACTCTAGCTGGGCTTCTGACACCACTGCCTGGTGGCCCTCCATTTTGTTCCCAAGACTCCTAGCATTAATTAAAACTGCCTTCCATGAGCTAAGTTTGTCCCCCCCCCATGACTGCCACCCTTCCCTTTCTCCCCTTCTCTGCACTCCCTGTATTTTTATGCATGATTTAATCTGTTGTCCATGTCTGCCATTGTTCATGTGTGTAGGGGGCGAACCATTGCAGCTGTGTGTGTGTGTGTGTGTGTGTGTGTGTGTGTGTGTGTGTGTGTGTGCAATTTTGAGTCTTGCTTGCAAGAACTGTCTCACTCACTAATTTAAAAATCTGCTAATTCCTTATTTATCTATGGATATCTTTATGCCTCTGGTGCACTATGAGGCACAAGGCCAAAACCTGAATGTCTCATGCACCCAAGAAGTGATGATATTCATTAACATAACACACCCTGAAGTGTTGCATTGCTACTAAAGTAACATAATAAATATGCAATTATTTTATACTGATTTTATTAATGTGTAGTATGCATTAAAAAGGAACATAAACCCTGTTTTGTATTTTTCAAAGGAGAACAGTCAGCACTAAGAGCCTCATACTCAAATATGGGTCTGTTTCCAATTTGTATTTTTTGTGCAAATATATTTTGTTTACTCAATGTTTACTGCAGTATAGCAGACTGCATCAGACTCTGATGTCTTGCAAGTAGACATTTTGTATAGTTACAAATCCTGGAATCCCCTGCCCCTGACATCAGATGAGGGCTGCAGCAGTGGGAGATTCAATAATCTGCATTGCATATTAGAGCTTTTATAAGCTCTGATCAGATGTTTGCCAGTCCAACTGTTCTCTTGGGGCTAAGTGCAGTCGCAAGCAAAAGATCAGAACTGCTAATTCCCTAATTAATTGATGCCACATTGGCATACATCCCTTGGAGCACTTTCCTCCTCCCACCCTCCCTCTCCTGCTTTCCCCACCTTCAACTTAAATGAGACCCTTTCATTGATCCACCTCCTTTCTACTCAGACCACCCCCTCCTCTGTTACCATGTCTATTCAAACCTGCTCATGGCTTCCCCTCTTGCTGTACCCCTCACAACCCCATTTACCAAAATATTATCCTCACTCTAATCCTGTACCAACGAAACCCCTTGGGTGGTTCCCCTCCTATTTTCAACCCCCTGTTTGTTCCTCTCTATAATTATTTTCTGCACCCCCCGCTCTCCCCTTCTCCATGGTTGCTCTCCCTGAACCGATCAGTCCTGCCTGGGTATCTTTATAGCATTACACCTCTGATTCCCCCATTTATTTTTGCTTTCTTGTTTTTAAGTATTTTTGTGGACACTTGTCATACTTTACTACTTTTTTCTAAAACTTTATATTCCAGTATTTTTGTTATACTCACTCTTGTAATTATGCATTTGACCTGTGTTGTAAAATGTCCCTGTAAAATGTCTGTACCATTCGATGTGGAACTTTTTAAATGAGCTCTTTAGCTCGAAGGTATTAATCCTAGAATTCAATAAATTAAATAAATTAGTTTTATTTAATAAATGAAATTAATATCTATGGACATCGTCATGCCTGTAGTTTTGTGGTTTGATCAGAAGCAACAAGTGTGATGGCAGGTGGCATAATGGAGACTGGTACCGCAGTCTGTTAAAGTATGTGGCAGTTGGGACAGGGAAGGGTGATGCTGATGGTTTGAGCAGCAGGGGGGAGATTACTGAAAAAGTACTGTGAGTGAATTTAAAAAACAAGTGTTTGGTCCTAGACAGTAGTAAGAAATGGATAGTGAAACCAGGGCACACATTTGATGGGTGTATAAACTGTGGGTGTGAGGGGGTGCACAATTTTCTTGTGAGTAAACAAACCTGTTGGCTAGGTCTTTCTCTTAACTGTGCTTTTGTACTGGGATTTAATCAAGGGTAAGCAAATGCCTCAGTAAATCATAGTCCGGCATTTTTTTCTGCATCGCAAAATGCTCCTTTTAATGCAACCAAATATTCAATTTGCCTTTCTCACGTCTATTACAGACTGTAGCAGCATCTTCAGCTTCCCATCATTCATCATCCATAGGCTTTTCTTATAGTCTGTTGCTGATACTTGTTTACTATTAAATAGTACCCCTGACCTTAATTTTTGGGGCGTAAATGAAAGACCTTGTATTTATTCACATTGAATCCCATATCCCCAGTGCATTTTAGGTCCTTTGCAGACTGTCTTCCTTCTCCAAGGTATCTACCACACTTGTTAGCTGTGTGTCATCTGCAAATTTAATTAGCTTACTTAAGACCTCAACACAGAGCTTGGGAAAAAATACAACTGATGATTTCCTTTTAGTCTGATGGTGTCCCATGCACCACTATCTGTGTAGCTTTATCACTTAAACAGTTTTATATTCATTGTGCTGTACTGTATATCTTTTAATTCCAATTTCCTCAGCTTCAGAACTAACTTATAGTGTATGGTAGAATGTGCTTTTGTATGGGAATCCATACACATGTAAAAAAAAGTCATTCTGCTGCACTAGTAACCTGCATACTGACGCAGAATGACTTTTTGTTCTGCGTTAGTAGGCCCATCACAATACAACCACCCCCAAACAGTGCTGTTCATTGGATAGGGGGCGATTGACAAGCTGCGTGCTTGAGCTGACTGGATGGGTGGCAATATGAGAAGGGATGGTCCAGTGGTAAGGACTGATCTCAGGACAATCTACAGAAAGGAAGCAAATTTCTTTTTGGGGGGCCATGTACTATATAGAAAAGTGTATGGAGCTGGCACAGTGATGCTGAGGGTTGAGGCGCTGGGTGCCACACCTTGTGTCGCACTGGCGACTCGTGTTCGGGAACAAACACGGGCCATCGGGGGTTGGCAGGGGAGGGAGAGGATTGAGCATCCAGAGGACTGCTCTCCTCTCCCGGGGAGGGAGGAATGGCACTCCTGCCGAATGACTACCCCCAGGTGGAGGCTGATGGGTACTGCAGATCAGAGGGCCAGACATAGGGAGGGTGCTGCGGGACTTCTGTGGACGTGCGCACACCTCTATGGGTGCATGTCCTGCATGTGCACCTCAGCAATGAGGAAGGGAGAAAATGTGGAAATAACCCTCTGGTTGCAGGATGATGACTGACCCCCCATAGGCTCCGCACTCGACGAAAAGGCAGGGGTAAGTCCTGGTGATACCAGGCTGATGGGATTGGTGGGATCGATCAGAAGAGGGCAGCCAGTGGCAGAAGGAGCATAAAGGACTTATAAAAAAAAAATAAGAAAAGTGTATGGGTGTCCCCATACACAACCCACTATTCTAATACCTTTGCATTCCATGATGATAGGGTCCTCTCGAGCTTCGCTCTCGAGATCTTCATCATCATGGAAACCACTCAGTATTGGAATAGCGTGGTTGTGTATGAGCTCCCATACACTATCCTATATTTTATAAAGGACTGTGATGAATGCTTTTCTGACATCTAAGTATATTACAACAGATGCCTTTCCCCTGTGTGCAGTAGTTCTCTTACTTTTTCAAAGAAAATCAGTAAGTCAGACTGGCACAGTCTCCCCTCAGTAAGCCATCATTAACACTTCTTTAACAACTGGAATCTGTCCAGATGTTCTGTACTTGGATCCTTGATAGTCATCTCTAGAACTGTTCCCACAACAGAGGTCAGGCTCACTAAAATTCCAGACCTGAGGGCATCATGGCTGAGGCTAGCTTGGATGTGCTGGCCATAATGGAGTCCTGTTGCACTGACAGCTACCACTGGAACATAGTTGTACTGGGTTACTCTCTGTTAAGGGAAAGAGGGAAGAGAGGAAGGGAGGAGGGGTTGCACTTTATGTGAGGGAGGGAATCAAGGCCATGGAAGTACAGGGGCAACTGGAGGAAAAAGAAGGGCCGGAAGTGCTGTGGGTGATCCTGGAGACAGGTACTGGGGTTGCTATCTATACAGGGATGATATGCAGACCTCCAGCACAGGGAAAGAAGTTGGATAAGGCACTTGGCGAAGCCATCATCAGGATGACAAGTAAGGGGAAGTGCTGCTAGCTGGAACGTCAGTCTTCCAGATGCAGATTGAGCCTTCCAACTACAGCTTCATCAAGGAGTAGGACCAGCCTTTACTTCCTATGTAAGGGCTTTTCTTAGACAGCTAGTCAAGGAACCCCCTACAGACAGGGTGGTGCTGGACCAGGTGCTTACAAATAGGACAGTATTGCAGACATCACAATGGGCAGCCCCTTGGTCTTAGGTACTAGTGGTCATGATACAGTGTGTTTAACATTAAGATGAGAAAAGAGGCAAATCACACAAGCACGAGACTCCTGAACTTCACAGGGTAGATTTTAAATAAATGTGAGACTACCTCATAAACTGCCTCATGGGGGATTGCCAAGAAGTGGTAGATGCACAGTGGAGGTAAAATAAGGGAGGGTATAATTAAGGCAACCAACTTCTGCATGAAAGAAGAGAGTAAAAGAAGAAGGAAAAGGAAAAGGAAACTGTTGTGGTTCTCTAGAAAAGTGGCCAAGGTGGTGAGGGAAAAAAAGCTGGCATTCAAGAGGTATAAGGAAATGTAGAGGGAGAAAAGACAGGGAGGTATACTGAGTAAAACAGAAGGAAGTAGGAAAGGCAGCGAGGTGAGCAAAAGGGCAGACAGCGAAAAGGATAGCCAAAGGAGTAATTTCTTCAGGTATATAAGTCAGAAGGAAGAGGAAAGCAAGGAGAGGATAATGAAGATAAGGAGGGCAGCAGGGAGAGACTGCACAGAAGATGATCAAGAAAAAGTAGACATCTTGAACAGGTACTTCTGCTCAGTCTTCACAGTGGAAGTGAGAACAGACCACCAGAGAGCAGCAAGAAAAAAGGGTGAGAGTTGGACACAAGTTAATTTTCAAAGGAAAGAGTCTTGAAGGGAATTGCAGCTCTGAAAATTGACAAGGCTATGGGACCAGGCAAGATGCACCCCAGGGTACTAAAGGAACTCTGGGAAAGGCTAGCTGTCCCACTGTAGGCTTTATTCAACAGCTCACTGGAAACAGGTGTGGTTCCGGAGTACTGAAGAAGAGCAGATGTGGTCCCTTTCCATAAGAGCAGAATCGGGTAGAAGGCTAGCAATTATAGGCTGGTCAGTCTCATCAGTGGTAGGGAAATTAATAGAAACTCTGCTTAAGGAAAGGTTTGTAGATTATTTTGAATCCAATGAGCTACAAGATCAAAAGCAGCATGGATTCACAGGTTGCGAGAGGTCATGCCAGATGAATCTGATTTCTTCGACTGAGTGATGAGGTCAATAGATCAGGGAAGGACAGTGGATGTGGCCTATCTGGACTATAGCAAGGCTTTCCACACTGTGCCACACAGGAGCCTTATAAAGAAATGAACAGTCTAGGAGTGGGACCCAAAGTGGTAAACTGGGCAAGAAACTGGTTAATGGATAGGTGACAGAGGGTAGTAGTTAGCAGAACCCACTCTAATATGGGAAGTGTGACCAGTGAAATGCTGCAGGGCTTGGTACTGGGACCAGTCGTCCTCAATGTCTTCATAAGTGACATTGCAGAAGAACTGAAAGGGAAGGCATGCCTTTTTGAAGATGACATCAAAATCTGTAATAGTGTGGACACTCAGGAGAGGGTGGAGAGAATGCGTAGTGACCTTGGAAACTCAAGCAGTGGTCAAGAGCATGGCAGTCGAGGTTCAGTGCCAACTGAACCTAGGGCATAGGAACCCAGGAGCTGAGTGTAGGATGGGGGAGGAACTGACAGGAAAGGGATCTTGGGGCTATCATATCTTATGACCGCAACGTGTTAGAGCAGTGTGACAAACCAGTGGAGAGGGCTAGTGGGATGCTGGGATGCATAGGGAGAGGTATCTCCAGCAGGAGAAGGGAGATGGTGTTTTCACTGTATTGATCACTTGTGAGACCCCACCTGGAGTATTGTTTCCAGTTCTGGAGGCTGTATCTCAGAAAGGAAATAGACAGGTGGAGGCAGTCCAGAAGAAGGCAACTAAAATGGTGCAGGGTTGCATCACTAGCCCTATGAGGAGAGACTGAAAGATCTCAACATGTACACCCTGGAAGAGAGGAGAGAATGAGGGGACATGACAGAGACCTATAAATACCTCACAGGGTGAACAGGTTCAGGTGGGTAGTCTCTCTAAAATGAGAAAGAGCACCAGGACCAGAAGACATGCTACGAAGCTGAAGAGGGGAAGTTTAAGAGGTATGTAATGAAGTACTACTTCACTGAAACAGTGGTGGATGCCTAGGACTGACTGCCAGCGAAAATGGTGGAGGTGAAAATAGTAGGGGACTTCGATCATGTGTGGGATAGACATAGGGGAACATTAGTAAATAGATGGGAAGGAGGGAGGGAGGGACACCGGATACCATTTAGGGTCTGCAGAGACAGATTAGGCAAATGCCATCTGGACAGATTAAGTGGGCCAAGCAGTCCTTTTCTGCCAACAAACTCTGTTTCTGCAGTACTGGCCTGTAATTACCTAGGTCACTTCTCACCTTTTGATACGAGTCAGTCACATTTTCCCTCTTACGGTCCCCAGGCACCTGGGTATTTTCCAGTGGCTTCAGGAAAATCATTGTCAGAGTACCCACTATTATATTCTTTAGCCCCTTGAGTACCCTTGGGTGCTTACCACCCAGTCCTTGCAATTTATTTATTTTCATTGTACTTAGTTGTACAGCAACTAATATACTGTAGTATTGATATCTATGGTGTTACTAGCATCCTCTGCGGATTACTTGAATATCTCATCCAGCCAAGAATAAGCTACCAACACCTCTGCAATAAATACCGAGGTGAAATATTTTATTTAGTCTTTTGGAAGCCATGGCATTATCTGATATCATCCCTTCCTCATATTCTGTGTTTAGTGATTCCACCCTGTCCTTAAAGAGACCCTGACACCATTAGAAAAACTTGAAAAAATTTGAGATTTAGACACAATTCACTGTTGTTTCTGCTTGCCTACAATTTACATCATAATCCTCTGTTTATGACATCATAATTATCTCCACAGCAACAGATTATGGTTAGGACTAAAAGTTTTTCACGGCTGTCATGGAATGCACGATTTCTGTGAAAAAAGCATCTCGCCATGAAAATAGCATTTTTGTTTTAAAGTCCCTCAAAATAGTCAATATTTTCTCCTTATTTTTTTTTTGTTCCATTTTAATGCTGGGGGAACAGTAATTGACTTTGTCTGACTGCTAACTGGTGACTAAGTGAATCCTGCTGTCAGATCGTTAACACCTCGTGTTAATTTCAAGTTTCATTCATTGCAGTGCAGTGGTATTAAACAAACCCATTTAGCATGTCAATTGAGTCCCTATAAAAATCCATTGTAGCTAGCAATCTATGTCAATTACCTTGTCACTTAGCCTTTCAGGTGTACAGATTTTAGTTTGCTAAGTGAGTTAAGTATTACAATTTAATTTGTTCAGGTAGTGCAGATTCAGAAGGCAGTTGCAATTTGCGTCTCTCCCCCGAAGCACACATGTCTGTAAAATCGAGCTGCTCTCCTTTGTCAAAGACTGGCAATGTCTATGTAAGCCAGAGGTGCCATCAATACAAAAAAAGGCACCTTTCAGGTGTCTGGCGATGTGTTATTCTGCTCAGTCTGCAATGTAGCTGTGGATCACAAACGCAAAGCTACCTGTGACCGTCATTTGGATGCTGCAGCCCATGTTACCAAGAAGCGCAAGTTGGAGCCCAACTCTACATCCTGTAACGAGAAGCAGATCATGGAAACAGAGCTTTTCTCTACTAAGACTGTGCAGCAAGAGACAAAGGAAATGGCCCTCTACAACCTAGTGGAAGCATTCACAGCTGCTAATATTCCACTTCATATACTCGATAATCCCGTCCTGCATTCCTTCCTTGAAGAAAACTTGGAAGTCTGTTGGTGTCATTCCAACTGCTCAGTGGCTGCGAGCTGAATATTTACCAAAGGTATATAATTACCATTTAATTGAAATTAAAAGAAAAGTTGCAGAAGCAGTAACTCTATCACTCATCTGTGATGAGACCACAGATGCTTAGGACAGATACATTCTAAATATTGTTGCAATACCCTGTCTCACTTATATATCTGGTGCTGAAAATAACAGTAAGATTGAGCCTCTACTTCTTGACTGTGTTGTATTTGAGGCCACAAATTTTAAAACAGTATCTCAGGCTGTACTCAAGTGTTTGCAGGATTTAGAGGTGCCATACGCAAAAATGTATTCTTTTGCTATGGACAACGTCATGTATATGTACAAATGTTGGGGACAAAGTTTAAAACATGTGCTACTTAAATCAGTTAATGTAACATGTGTTCATCTGCTAAACTTATTGGGGGACATTTGGAGGTGCAATTACAGTGCTGTGAACTATCTTGTCGTTGCCCTAAAGAAAGCTTTCACAGCATGTCCAGCACACGAAGCTCATTTCAAACAGTTTTTAAATGCAAAGGGACTTAGAACTGCACTGCCACCAATACCTGTCATTACCAGGTGTAACACCTGGTTTTATGCTGTGTTTTACCATGCTGAGCATTTACCAGCGTATTTTGAATTTTTTGACACAGACAGCAATGCATGTGAGGAGGTAATCAAGTTGTCAGTAAACGAAGCTGTCGTGCAAGATGTTCTAATAGTTGCCAGCAATGCCCCCCCAGTACAAATGTTGGAAAAATATGAGGGGACAAAGTGAAGGCTCGTTGTATTTGATGAACTGACAGACTTTGTTGTTTTTCTACAGATTAAACCAGAGGGAACAGATCACCCAGCTACCAAAAAAAAACGTTTCTGCATATGCTCAAACAATTACTGAAAAACATCCTAGCCTTTGACGACAACAAAATGGCACAAGCAGAATTACGGATCTACATAAAAGAAGTACAAAACCAAGCACTCCAAATGCACGAACGCTCAGTAATGCAGTTCTGGTGGGACATTAAAGAATGCTTCCCATGTTTGAGCACAATTGCAATTAGTTGTCTTAGGGTGCCAATGCATAGTGCTAGTGTAGAAAGATCTTTTTCAAAATATTCAGTTATGCTCAGCTCCACAAGGTGCAGCATTAAACCAGATAACCTGAAAGTATTCTCTATGCTACAGCAGAATAAAATAAGTTAAATACTGTTCATACTGCACTAAATCTATGCTAACGCACTTCTATACTGTACGTTGTTCTGCATTACATGTGTCTATCAGTGTGTTTTAAACGTGTGAAAAAAAAACATTTTTATGATAATTTGGTGTCAAATAAAGTATTTTAAAACTAGTAAAACAAATTTGGTGCCTTCCATGAAAAATTTCATTTTTGACCCATCGGAGGCCATGAAAAATGTCTGAAAAAGGTGTGAAAAAACTTTTAGCCCTAATTATGGTGTCATAAACAGAACTGTGATGTCGTGTAGACAAGCAGCCAGAATAGGTAGGGCAGTGATCCTATTTGCATGAGAATGTCCTTAGTAATAAAGAGGTAAAGGTGAGAATTATAGAAAAAAATATTAAATATAAGCTGACTTGTGTCTAAATATTATATTTTTTTTTTCAAAGTTGCCACAACAGTGTCAAGGGCTCTTTAGCCATCCTCTTTCCTCTGATAGAACTAAAGAAGTGTTATTATTATCTGTAATGTCCTTTGCCATGCCACGCTCACATTTCCCTTTGTATGCCAGCCACATGTTGCACTTTTCTCCATGGTGTATTTCTTCTTATGTGTCTTAAATATGTCTTTTTTTTAACCTCACCACCTCTGCAATGGCCCCATCCATCAAGATGGGACACTTTCCGTTGTCTGCCCTCCTGAAGTTTGGAAATTTCATTTTTGTTTTACCTTCCACCCTAGCCCTTATTAGTTTATTAGAAATATATGGTAATAAGTATAAGTAATCAGTCATGAACAATTCATTTATTTATTCACTGAGACAGCAGTGTGATTCTGTGGTTAGAGCACAGAACTGTGAAATGTGACCTCAAAGCTTTGAATCCCACTATACGCTACCTGGTCACTGCATGATCACTTGGTCACTGTGTGATCCTGAGCAGGGCACTTGACCACCCTGGACTTCAGCCCCTCCCATCTGTAAAGCTAGGTGCAAGCATAGCATAACAGACAACTATCAGATGCATCTTAGATGGGTTATTCTTGTTAAAAAAAGCAGCACAATACCATTTATTATATGAGAATACTTGAGGTGCATTTTTTACAGCTATGTGTATGCTTTTGGAGGTGTAACCTCTTTAACCTTGAGGTTGCAAGCTCCTCCTAGTACACTATATGAAACTATGCAGTCCACATTCTTTCATTTTTATGTTGCTTGCACGCATGTGAAAGAAACATAGTGCCATCATCCGAATTTTCGGAGGTGTGTCAGCCCGTCTTCTAATGCAGTCAGTGTGTTTGCAGGTGCGGCCCCAGTTCCCCAATCACTGCTGCAGCTGTCTATGACAATCTGAAAATGCAGTGGCATACAGTTGAAAGGGAGAGCTCCGCTTGAGTGAGCAGAGCTCTCCCCCACCCCAACACACAGACGCACGCGCATGCACGCACACTGCATGCTCATGCACCTTCCTCCTCACTGTACGGCTGACGGGGGTGCCCAATCCCCCGTCGGCTCCACACACCCAAAGCATCCAGGTGCCACACTGGAGCCCACCCCAGCATGGAAAAATCATGTTATGGCCAGCGGTGTGCCTAATCCCATCGGCTCCACTGTCTCTCCCCCAATGCTGTCACCGATGGGTGTGCCCAATCCCCGTCAGCTCCACTGTCTCCCCCGTACAGGGTGCCATGCTGGGAGCCCACCCAACATGGCAACAGATACCATGGCTGATGGGGTGCCCAATCCCGTCAGCTCCAAGCCCCCAGCCATCCTTCTGCCATGCTGGGACCCCACCCCAGCATGGCAAGCGTCCTGTCATCATTTAAAAAAAACTGTAAAGAAAGAAAGCGTCCCACGCGGTCTCCTGCCCCCACAACCCGCACCAACCCACTGTGCACCCGCCTCCCCACCCCCTCACCCCATACTTACTTCCGAGTCTGGTGCGGCGATCTTGATGGACGGGAACACGTCTGCACTCTTCAAAGTCGACCGCGAACTGAGGAAATGCCGGTAAGCTGTATAATGGGATAGATATGTTTTTTTCAACTTTGTTGCATATCTCAGGCATTTTTTTGAATTTTTGCACCAAATTTTCAACATGGGGTTTTTGGGACCCCTCCTCATGAACTCATGCACTGTCATGGTGTTACTCGGGCCCGAAGGGTGATTTCACAGCCACTGCGTGAAATCACCTTTCGAATGATTAATGAAACGACACTGCCAGTGTTCATAAGGTGGATTTGGTGGAAAAATTCCTAAAATGACTGTTTTATAGCGCAGTATTGGCGAGTTCCTACGCATTACATAGTTTGTGAATTTTCAATATTTTTACCAGATTTTCAACATTGCCATTTTACCACACCTTCTTATGAGCAGTATAGCTGTCATTTTTCACATCTCACCCAAAATGTGTTTCTGCCATATAGCGCACAATGGGCGCAGTCGGTGTCTTGAAATCAATGTCAGGACACATTAAGAAAATCACAGTGACACTGTTCATGAGCAGAGGTCTTAAAATGGCTATGTTGAAAATTTGGTGAAAAAATTCCTAATAATAACTGTTTTAAGAGCGTGCATTGCGCAGTTCCTATGCATGCTCGTAAGTTCACGAATTTTCAATATTTGCACTTCAATGACTTCCAAAATCCTAAACAGCACATAGAAGCAAGCAACATTCAGCATTGACAAGTGCTTGTTTTAACTAGAGAACACAGCATACTATAACACATCTATGAAAATAGCATGCAATTATTGGCACAGCATACTTCAAATGGAGGAAATGAATAAAACAATAATAAGACAAGTAGGTAAAATAAAATAATGAAAGAGGAAATAAATGTAGGCACAATTTACAGGGAGAAAAGAAGAAGCATATCATAATAGCCTGCAGCTAGAAGGACCTCAAGCTAGCAGACCACCTCTCTCAATGATTCTGTAAAATGTCTCCCATATTTGATTGAACTGACTTTTTTATATACAGTAATGCATTCATTCCATCTTTGATGAATCCACCATTAGATTAACCCATATCTTTATGTATGGAGGTCTGTGATAATGACATTTATAAAACCCAGTGCTGTCAGAATCTATGCCAAGAGAGGAATATGATCAGATACCGAGAATAATCTCCAGGGGTTTCTTAACTTATGTTGCCTCCTCCGAGGTCTCCAGCACTGTTTCACAAAATTGTGTTAATGTCCTACAACTCGGGAACATATGAACAGTGAGTCCAGTTTAAAAAGATGTCTTTAGCATCTAGCTGTCACCTTAGTTCATTTTGCTTAGTCTGGCTGGGGTATAATAAATCTGGTGTAACAGACTAAATTGAATCTGTTGGAGTTTAGTAGCTTTAAAGTTAAGACTGTGCAGTCTGCATTGCTTAACAGTATAGACCTCCTCAACAAAGACCCTTGCTGAATAATCCGAAAGCTTTAGACTCCTCAAATTCTTGTTGATTTTCATTCCCATCATTAATTGCTGGTACAATTATACAACCTCATCCTCAGATTGCTGCACAGATGTATGGGCTGAGTACGCTGTTTTAATTACTGACAGCTTCACCAAATCACAGGCACTTTTGAGTGTGACACACACATCTTTTTACCTCTGGATCTGCCACTTCATTCTCAGGGCACTGAAACTCACACTCCTAAATTAAGGTGGCTCCAACTGAATAGCATCAGGATTCTTTTAACCATTGCATTGATTTGGCTTACACATTCAGAGACAGTATCGAATCCCCTGGTGAACCGGAGGTAGAGGGCATGACTGCACATTTCATACATTTTTGACATTCATTTTCCATTAGAGTGAGACATGGGGGTGGGAGGAGACAATATTGTTGTCAGGGAACACCAAAGTTTCAGAACTGGAAAGTTACTGGACTGTTAGTTAAAAATATGCTTGTGTGTTTGTGCTTGTGACAGAGTGAGTTTAAGAGTAGAAATACGTGTTGGATTTCTGGCTGAAAATGTACAAGGAAGCATTAGCATTTGCAAGAGAAGTGACCTGAAAGAAAGTTCTGTGAGGTGCACCAGTAGCTGTTAACCAAGGAAGGTAAAGTAAGAGAGTCTGAGGATATGGATAGGTGTGCTAAGACCATTATTGGACTGATTTATGCTAGGATCATGTAGCCTCTTTTAAATTATTTCATTTAGCAAATTTGCATTGTTTTGTTTATATGTAAGCAGAATGGTGAAATGCATTCTTGTTGTAGGCTCACAGACTAACACAGAACAAACCTGTGATGAAATGCATATATTACAGTACTTTATTTACACTGTGGCTGTTTATATGTGCAATACAAATGGTCAACTGATGTTACTGGTTTGCACTACTTCGGACTCAGTTACCTGATGACAGAATTCAATGCAAAACTCAGTGAAGCATTTCCCTCTATCTACGCATCTAAAGCTGAAAAATGTTTTCATTTTCTTATAAAGGTCAGCAAGCACACCCTCAGTGTAGCGGACAGAGATACTGCTCTCACTGTGGTAGGTATACACTTGAATAGAATGGAACAAGTTTGACAGTGCATGGTGCCTCAGCTGGGGGGGGGGAGGGTTTGCGGGGAGTTATTTACAGCACTCCAAAATGGGTTATTGCTAAATCTTTCATTTCACATCATATTTCTCATGGCACCTCTTAACTCAGTATGAGTTGACCAAGTGTTTGTTGTTATATGCTTTTGATTCCATTTGGAAACATTTAATCTTCACTGATATGCTTCTGTAAATACAATAACTGCTGCGTAAAAGGCTCAGTTCTTACAGTCTCTGAAGTATCTAATACTGTTCAAGAGCAGGCAGTGCATCCAGGAGAACGTTGGAAAACATAATATTTGTACACAATTCACCTTCTGTTTCACATTAGTTCTGTGCTGAACAGTATTCTCCCTATTATTTAGTCCAGAGTTCTTATGTCTGAAAACAGGATCCTTGTTCCTTGAGCGTTAATCAGCTCCTATTGCTTATGCCCTGCCTGATGCCATAACATTCTGTTTGTGATATCACAGTTATTCCCAAGGTAGCATACTGCAACGTCACAAGATAGGAATGAAACACAGGCTGAACTATGTCTAAATTTTAAGCTTTCCAAACTGTTTTCAGCGGGGACAGCAGCTCTTTAAAGAACTGCCTTTAACCTGCAGGCTTATGCCTTGTGTATAAAGCAGTGTTTCATACACTCGTTCTGTCTTTTCTGACCTTTTCATTAATTGAGAGAGTGATGCAAACACCTGCAGCAAGGAAGATTTTAAAGCTGTGTGATAATAGTTTGCGTCCTTGTTAGGCTTTTAATACAGTGTATCTGTAGTCTAATGTAGACCTCTTTGGTTGAAACAATGGGCATAAACTACATCATACTGCTCTAAAATGGTACTTAACACCAGTGTTTACATCACAGACGTCCACTGAGTTAACTAAATGGCTAGTAAAGATGGAACAATAAGAGCATTATAAACACTGTTTAAAAAAAAACAGCTTCTACAGGAAAAATGACTTCTGTGTTCAACACAGTTTTCATGTGGCATGGGTGGCAGCATGCAGTGCTGTCAGTCCCCCGCCTGCCCTGTTTTCAACTATCCTGTCATCACAAAATCAGGCTTAATCAATGAATACCTGGCTATTTATTCAGCGTGTAGAGCAACTCATGTTTTAAACTCCAAAGATGGGATGAGTGTTAAATCATCCAGAGCAGTTAAAGTAAAATCATGAAGCTAACTAGATTAATGTTGTTTCAATTAGTTGATGTATGGCACAAAGGTGGCGTGTGATCATTTTTCCTCTTGTGGTATAACAGGATTTTTAAAAAGGAATTTTAAAATGAATCAAACAGACAGTTTCTCTTAATGTAAGCTATAAGTTCTTGAGATGTCACAGGAAAAGGTGTGACATGCTCTTTAATTATAATTTGATTTTACTTTTCCTTGAGGATTTTCTCATTCTAGTGGAAAATATGTTTGCAACAATTATGAACTAATATATTCCAAAAATTAGCATCTATCTCTGGAGAATTTCAGAAGAGTGAGTCTATGGCATTTGTTTTGTGTTACATCCATTATTTATATGCAGTGGGAAAATATCATAGTCAGTTTATTAATTCTACAAATAAATATATCATCATAGCGCCATGAATATCTTCTGTTACTGCAGCAGGGCTTGTTACTTGGGGGAAGGTCTTACATTTTCTAGTGGCAATGTTCTCTATTTCTGGCATTTTTAAACTTTGTCACTGGGGTATTGCTACTTAATTCAGTCATTTTTAAACCAATTTTTGTTATTAGTTTTATAATATAAGATGAACACTAATGCCTATGTAAGATACAGACATTTAAGTCTTATAATTGTTCAGCACTTACTTCAGCACTGAACAATTTTAAGATGTAAGTATTAAATATTTATAAGCCTGTAATTGTTCAGAGCTAATGTCTCTCAGGTATGGGTCGTGTATTATAACAAATGAAATACACCTAACCACTGTAAAGTGAAGAATGTAAAGTTATTAAAGACACTTATACTGACAAGAATCATTCTTAGCCAATCAGAAGACAGAGTTACTGTTCAGTTATTCTGCGATCACCATACAGTAATCGGACAGTGGGCTGAATAATGGGACAGTGGCTTGCATATTGATTGACTAAAAACAATAATGGGATAGTGGCTCTCCATTCTGATTGACTGCTGCATGTGTACTTAGCCAATCAGAGATCAAGCCCAGTTTGCTCTCCCACTTCAACACGCAGCAGCCTGTCTGTGAGGAACAGTTCCTGCTTTCTCATAATTTGCTGTAGACCAATAAACAGATTTCAGCAGTTTTTTACTTTTTTTTTTCATTTTTCAGTATAATAGTGATAATACCAATAGTGGTCTGGGTTTCCTTGGTAATAACCAGACCAGGGGGTTAATAAACACCTCAGGCTTTGTCTTCAGTGTTTATAACCCCTTGTCCAGTTATTATTTTGTAAACTCAGACCGCTATGCTATTATCACTATAACAGAAACCATATAATATGTCTCTAGAACCCCTCAATAGCATTACGCCCTTATTATGCATGGTTGCATGTTCTACAGTTCTGACAGAATTAATGGTGCATCAGCCTGCCAGGCTCAGCCAGACAATGACCCTGAGATCACTACTCAAAGCTGACACGAAGGTGTCAGCATGGCTCAGTTGGTAGCACATCTGCCTCTGGACCAGAAGGTTGTGGGTTCTCGTCCCACACCGGGATTGGACTTACACCTAAAAATCGCTGGCACCTGAGTGCAGTACTGGGGGGTGCTGTACTGCTGTGGTGTGCCGTCCTTCAGATGAGACGTTAAACCGAGGTCCCTTCTGCCCATCCTGGTGTTGTCCTGGTGGGTGTCCAGGTGGAAGTAAAGAACCCAGGGCACTCTTCGCCAAGAGTAGGGAACATTCCCGGTGTCCTGGCCAACATTCCCCTTCCCATGAACTGGTTCATGCAATTATCCAGGCTGTGTGTGGGTGATGATGTGCGATATGGCTGCCACCACATATTCAGTCACTTCACTACCAGTCTAGCATTGCTTGTAAAGTGCTTTGGATGTATGAAAAAGTGCTATATAAATGCTGATTCTTCTTCTACTCAGCTGGGCTAAATGTAAAGTGGGGATCTTGGGGTGGTGCTAGCTAGGTCATGCTTCTGATCACCAGCAGCCCAGAAGCCCCCAAACAGCTTTAATCAATTGTGGTGGCTGTAGCAAGTGAGCAGAAACATTTAGAAACCTTACAAGTCACCAGTGTTCCTCAAGAGTAAATGGGAAGTAAATGAATACGTATTTGTTTGTTCTACCTGGCAACTGAAATATTCTGTTTTTGTTGTTATTTACACTGCTGCTGTAGTGTACATAAGGTATCCCAGATCTGTCAATTATGGCTCATGAAATAATGAAATCCTGGGACTTGTTTCATTTGGGACGAGGTAGAGAAATATGAAATTGAAGTAATTTGTTTTATTCACAACAGAAAACTCTAGTATTCATTAAGTTAACCATGACATGACCTGTGGGGGTAACACCTAAAGACATAGCCAGCAATCCCGCCACTACCAGAACCCAAGTTTGCATCCAGTTGACAATGGTGTGAGTAGTAGGGGTGGTGCACTTAATGATGTAACCTGTAACTCCCCCTTTCAACTTCTGATCCAAGGTTTGCATCAAATTAACCATGTTTTGATCAGTTTGGGGGGGGGCACATTAATTTAATTTTCATTTTTTCATTTAGGGATTAAAACTATTGAGCATTTCTCATTTACAATGGTGTCTTGCATCTGAGTTGCAATGAGCATCAAACATTAACACAGACAACATAGTCAAGTCACATCACCCCAGTTCTTGTTTACCTTTAGTGGCTTCCTGGATGATACAGAATTAACAACAAAATCTTTCTCATAGTCTGTAAGTGCAAGTATGGTTCTACTCTGACCTATCTATTGTAAGTGATCTGCTGTCTGCATACCTCCCCCAAACTTGCTATCTGTGATCCACCTCCACTGATGTAATAGAAGATAATGTATGGTCTGCTATCAGTAACAAGCATGCGTAGCCTTCGAGAGGTTGCTACAGCAACCGTTTTAAACCTCAAGAATGAAGCTCGAGAGGTTTCGGTCATCTTGGCAACCTCAAGATAGCAACACACACCTTGTTGCCGATAGTGGACAATGCATGGTCCACATAAAGAACAAAAAAAGAGAGGCAGGATCCTTAATTTTATGTTTTTTTAGTCACCACCGCTCTCTTCTGGGTCCAGCTCTCACAGCCACAGCTAGTTCAGTAAGACTTGAGATTCGCATAAAGTGCATGCCTGAATGCATTCTATGTTGCTGTACCATCGATATGACATACCCACGATGGTACAACAGCATTGTGACATCACATTGAGGGTACAACAACCCTGTAAAATGATGGCTTTTTAGTGATAATAACGCTCTACCATACATTATATTACTAGTCCATCTACTAGACTTGTTACTTTTGGTGACTGGGCCTTTTTTGTGTATGGCTCCTGTTCTGAAATCGCTTACCTTTGGACTTTCATTCCTCTTCTGATATTCTAACATTTAAGCACAAACTGAAAACATTTCTATAACAGTTAGCATTTATGATGTTTAGCTGTTATTATTTTCCATTTGAATGATTTTCTTGCAGTTGTTTTATAACATTTTTACATTTTCGTAAAGCACTCAATGAATTCTGATTAATATTATTATTTATTTATTTTATTTATTTATTGAATTTTGTTGACCGGGTAGGCCCACTGGGCCCCGGAGGTCCCCTTTTCAGGGGCGACCCGGGGGTAAAGATAATGACAAACAGGTAACAGAGCAGTACACATTAATAAGTGACATATTGTTATACAGTGAAGGTTTCCATAGGGTTACAGTCAGATAGGTGGCTCTGGAACATACATTCAGTGAGACCTCCTAGATTTGGATATTTGAACATTAACATGCACATACAGACAATGAGATCTAGGACAATAACGGTAAACAAGAATAAAAAATAAGCACAAAAACAAAATGGCAGCACATACAAGAACCTACTGTTGCAATACAAACAAGTTCTGGTCAGATCCACCAGGGCTGTATAATGAAGCTAGTGAAGTTGTGTGGAATTGTTAAGGAGATATGGTGAAACAACACAATGATTTGTAAGTAGTAAGATTTGTTTTACTTTCAGTTCTAAGGCAGGCATACACATTATTAGGAAAATATATGGAGGTGTACACTTAGGCGTATGTCAGAGACATGAGACAACTTTTCATAGCTTAAGGGTTAGAGTACTAGCATGGAATGCTAGGGGCCTGGGTTCAAGTCCCAGGGGGAGTCATAGTTTTCCTTTCACATTTCCGTCATGACATCCCAGTTAAATAATTAATATAAATAAAATTTAGTATACAAAGATAAAAACTTTTGCAGCCATGTAAAATCATATTGGAATGGCATTTGGGGACTCTCACTGCCAGGTTTCCCTCACTCCAGGCATGTGCCTGATACCGCTTTCTCTCCATTCACAGCGCCGAAAAGCTGACCACCTCGCTTTATCACTCAGCGGTAAGTCAAGTGCCGTTAAAATGCCTCTCAGCAGTTGAGTTAGTTTATTAAACATGTAATCCCGATGGTTAAACTTAAAAAAAAATGTTTCAACAGCCGCTCGATGGTATGGACTGCAGCCAGGTGGGAACTGCAGACAGTGCTTCATCTCGACTGGACAATGGCCATTTTATTTGATATAATTGCTGTGGTGAGAAAAGGCTCCCCGGCAATTATATAAAATAAAACATTGGGTGGCATGTTTAACCTGAGGATTTTACACACACCCATCAATGTAGGATGCTTAAATAAACCCCTCGAGCTTCACTCTCAGGGTCTATGTAGCATCCATCACCTCAGGGAGGGGGTATTAAACCTCATTAAATACACCACCCCATGTATTATTCTATATATAATCACATTACTGTGCAGTGCATATAGACAACAAATGGCATGGTTTGTTCCTTTTTGCTCTCCAGTAGATACAGGGTGCTAGGGCATGGGCAGTTTAGGCGAGCGGGGGCATCATATATGTGTTGGGGCTGTTGGTTTGGGGGGAGCAGGGGAAGAGACTTATTAGGTATTGGGAGGACTGGAACTTTGCTCATGGAAGAGACAGAACTAGAGGTGAGTGTGTGAGTAAACAAATGGGAGTTGGATCAGGACTGCACTGGGGATGGGGGACCATATGGGTACAGACCAGGGGGCTCCATGTAGAATGGAATGACAGCCCTGCACGTGGAGGGATATTGAGGTGCATGATGCGACTGCTGGCTAAATGGCCATAGACTGGCAGGTCTATCAGTTAATGGTCAGACGAAAGTTGTGTTTTGGGGCAAAAAAGTTGATGCACTTTGCAGGTGCTCTGTTACAGAGTTAGCACTTGGACAGCTGGACTGACTCATCTACATAAGACCTAGAAGAGCTGCAGTCACAATAGGGATATGATTTCTGTGTTGTGACTCAGGGTTTACATTATGGCTGTCTTGAGCCTAGTCGCAAAGTGGCAAGCATAAACTGTTCCTTGTTGCACCTGGGTTTGTAAGTATAAACACGGGGCTTTACCTGTACAGTATTTTAGAGTTATTTTATGTTTTTTAAACTTTTTGGTTTAATCAATTAACAAAGCAATATGCGGTTTCATTAAGAGGTATAAACTTGTTTCTTATACGTGGTGAAACAATCAGAAGTATTCCCAGAAAATACACAACTACGAAATGGTTATAAAAATGCTGAAAGCTAATTGGTCAAAAGCCTCTTTTACCAATGATCTTATCACAACACAACCTCACAAGGGAAAACAGTGTCCACAAAACAGCCTAGTTATGACCATGAACACATAAATACTGTATACTGATAATTTAGTCTAGTTTAGGGATATCAGTTACATAAAACAAAGAGAAAAGTACCAATCAATTTACAAGTCAAAAATAAAGACAATGTGCATAACACTTCTAAACAATATGCATCTGCATATCGGGGGACACGATTAATCACACGTGAAGTAATCTGTCTTCTTAATCCCAGCTGTGTGCAGGATTCATTGCTTACTGTCGTACGCTGTGATATTTATGTTTTCTCCACTGTGATATTGAACAAAAAAAAAATTTTTTTGTGGTATTATAAAGGGGTAGTTTCTCTGTAGTCAGAACTGAAACATACTATGCCGTCCTGCTCTTGTGTTGTTTATGACTGCTGTGAAGTATAACCCTGTCTCCCCGATAAAAGGTACTGAAGACAATTCTGAATAACTGGAGCCTGCATTATGTTCCATAATACAATATGCTATTTTAGATTCATTTCTGTTAAGGTACCTGAGACAGGTGGGTCTGGATTTATTATTGAACCCTACCTGTTGAATAATGTGATTAAGGTAAAGCTCACATTCTTATAAAATACTACTTCACAGCCCCCTGTTTTTTTAAAATGTTTCAAAAATAGAGTTGATAGGATTATTGGGCAAGATGTTGCTTGTATTGGATTTAATCCCAGAAACTAATTATGGACAAAAATATGAACTCCCTGCTCCTGAACTTCAAAGGCTCCTTCCAGTTGTATTTCCAAACAAATAAATGGTCACTAAGGCTCTACTCAAGTTATAAGTGAAAAATTACTTTATCTTTTAAATGGCTAGTACTTGCTATCAGATGCATTTTATCAGCATAATTCATTCAGCTTTAGTTTTCCAATTTGCTAGAGACTATTTATAAAGTTTATGTTTCAGTTGCTTGTAAGAGGGTTCACAATCAAGGCTGTCAATATTTCCCTGACGTCACAGTTTAGAGGGAGATTTTCGGAGCTCATTGTACAGAATAGGACACGTGTTCTCTCTATCAGCAGACTGTGAAGTCACAAACAACATCTAATAGGTGAATGAATAAGTACTAGATGATGCATACGGTAAATATTTAAAAGACCCATAAATGGGATGGGGACTGTCAAAAATGTTAACATGAATGCACATTGCATGCCACTAGTGTAAACCGATATAATGCCCCATAAAATCAATTTGACCTCTGCAGTTGATTATGCAAGTATTCCATGTCATTTGGTGTTCGGACTCTTAGGATATTATAATAATACAAGGTACAGTATACCAAGCAGCTCTGCTTCTGGGATATCAATCCAGCAGCCTTGCATACGTTTCCTCTCTGGCAATGCTTTTAAAGGCTGGGTGACTAATATAAAATGAGTACATTGAGGAAGTAAAAATAAAATAGATCCGACTTGCTCCATTTGTCAGAATGAGCTGCATAAAGGAACATAATAAGGCTGGATTTCAGGAGATTTGAAGGGCAACCTCAGCATCTTGAACTCGATCCTGCTCTCAACCAGCTGGTGCACAGGGGCTGCTTTACAGAGGGAAAGCTGCAGCATCAGCTGCCGCTGCATGGAATATGGGCAAAGCACAGAAGGGTACTAGCACAGGTCAGAGTTCGACTAGAAAAGTCCTTTGTCAAGTTTGATCATTAGTATTAAAATAATGCTCCCTAAGAGCAGTCGGCAACACCTGCGACATGGGAAACTGCATCTCATAACGTGCATGGAAACTCTAGCGGTATAACAGCAGAATATATACTGAGAGAGAAAGAGAGAGAGAGAGAGAGAGCAGGTGAACACAAACACAGCTCACATCACATAAACCACAGCACTGGAAAATAGCGCTTAAAAACAGAAAGGAAAAAGAGTACTTGCAGTCCTCAGAGGTGCAGCCAGATTTTCTTGATCTTATGGTATTTCAGCGAGATGCTTTAAAATTCCTCAATTTCCTTGGTAGGAGACTCCATGGTTTAAGTTTGGGTCCTAGGTGGAAAGCTCTATGAGAGCTGGGACACTGTTGTACTTTGCAAGTCCCTTCACTCGAAACCTGTTTTGATCCATCAATGTGTGTCCCCTGCTAAACTTGCTTGCTGCGGAGATTCATAGACTCATAGAAGTGTGATGGCAGAAAAGGACCAAACTAGGCCCACCAAGTCTGTCCATTTGCCCAGCTATCTCCTTGGACCTGTGCCTCCCCCCATAACACTCCATGTGATTGCCCCATGCTCTTTTGAATCCCGCCACTGTTTCCTCTCCAATGACTGCCTCTGGGAGTCTATTCCACTTTTCTACCACTCTCTCTGTGTAATAGAGTTTTCTAATGTTACCCCTGAACTGCCCTCCCTCCACCTGCAGGCCGTGCCCCCTCATCCTCGGTTTTCCTTTCATCTTCAAAATACTCCCTCTGGCACCCTGTTTATACCCTTAAGGTACTTCAAAGTCTCGATCATGTCCCCCCTCTCCCTCCTCCGCTGCAGGAAGTACATGTTCAGATCTCTCAACCTTTCTTCATAGGATAGGTGGCCTAACCCTTTTACCATTTTTGTCACTCTCCTCTGAACCCTCTCTATCTTCCCCACATCCTTCCTGAGGTATGGCCTCCAGAACTGGACTCCGTACTCCAAGTGTGGTCTAACTAAATGGACGTACAAGGGTACTATGACCTCCCTATTCCTACTGGTGATCCTCCTTCTGATGCATCCCAGCATTCCACTTCCCCTGGCCACTGCCCTCCCGCACTGCCCTTCCACCTTCAGGTCCCCGGATATAATGATGCCTAGGTCCCTTTCTTGTTCTGTCTCCTCCAGATCTCTGCCCCCATATGGTACCCTGCCTTCTGATTTCTGTAGCCCAGATGCATGATTTTAAATTTTACTGTATTGACTTCAAGCTGCCACCTTTTTGACCATGCCTCAAGTCTCCTCAAGCCTCTTTGCATTTGTTCCACCCCTTCCTCCATGTCCACCCTATTGTAGATTTTGATATCATCCGCAAACATACTCACCCCCCCCAAGGCTCTCCATGATGTCCCCTACAAATATATTGAACAGTAGGGGCCCCAACACTGATCCCTGAGGGACTCTGATCATGACCTTGCCCTCCCCGGATGCCACCCCATTTATTATGACCCTACGCCTCCTTTTTCCCAGCCAGCTTCCCACCCATTTGACTACCCTCTGCCCCATCCCCAGTCCTGCCATTTTAC
Source organism: Neoceratodus forsteri (assembly GCA_016271365.2). Taxonomy (NCBI): domain Eukaryota; kingdom Metazoa; phylum Chordata; order Ceratodontiformes; family Ceratodontidae; genus Neoceratodus; species Neoceratodus forsteri. The sequence goes on from CM028134.1 coordinate 293,050,128, forward strand.
ACAGCAGCCTCCCATGGGGCACTGAGTCAAATGCCTTTCTGAAATCCAAATAAATTACATCTACCACTCTACCTTGATCTATTTCCTTGGTGACCCCATCAAAAACTCTATCAAATTTGTTTGACAGGATCTGCCCCTAGTAAACCCATGTTGTCTTGGATTCATCAGGCCATTTGTCTCCAGTTAGCTGGTGATCCAGCCTTTTACAAGCTTCTCCTTGAGCTTGCCTACCACTGATGTCAAGCTCACGGGCCTGTAACTTCCCACTTCCTCCCTCCCTCCCCCCTTATATAGAGGGACCACATTTGCCTGCCTCCAGTCCTCAGGCACCACCCCTGTTTCCAGGGACCGATTGAAGAGTGCAGTCAAGGATACCGCCAATACCTCCTTTAGCTCCCTTAACACCCTTTGGTGCACCCCATCTGGCCCAATTGGCCTGTCCACCTTCAAGCAGCCCCGTTCTTCCAATATTTCCTCCATGAGAAATGGCCTCATCTCCATCCCCCCCTCCCCAGCCATTTCATTTCCTGCTCTGCTGTCTTCTTCCTCCCTCTTGAACACAGAGCAAAAATAGGTGTTTAGTAGTCTGCCTTTTCTCTGTCTCCTTGTAGCGCCTCCCCCTCTTTTGTTCCTAACTGGAGAATCCCCTGCCTAGTCTTCCTCTTTTCATTTACATATCGAAAGAAAGTCTTATCCCCTTTTTTGACCTCTCTCGCTATTTGCTCCTCTGTCTGTGCCTTTGCCTTCCTTACCTCTACGCCGGCTTACCTCTGGCTCGCCTGGTATTTTACCCAGTTCGCTTCCGTCTGAGTTGTCTTGAACCTCCTAAAGGCTTTCCTTTCTGTCCTTACCTTTTCTGCTACTTCCCTTGTATACTACAGAGGTTTTCTCCTCCTCTTATTTTTACTCTCTATCTTGGCACTGACATCAGTGACCCCTACAATAGCTTTTTTTATTCTCCCCCACTTTGCCTCCACCTCCATCAACTCCCCCAACCCCTGCAATGCCCTCACCACTATTTCCCCCATTCTCCTGAAGTTTGTCCTCTTGAAATCCAGGACCTTTAACCTAGACTGGTGAACCTCTGCAGTGTTTCTCATTTTAAACCTGACTGTGTTGTGGTCACTTGTACTGAGATGTTCCCCCACCGATAGCTCTTCCACCCTTTCCCCATTTGTCAGGACTAGATCAAGAGTAGCTCTTGCTCTGGTTGGCTCCCTGACCAGTTGATTTAGGAGGGCCAACTGCAGGGAGTCCAATATTTCCCTGCTGCTAGTTGAAGCAGCCGAAAGGGTGTTCCAGTCTACATCTGGTAGGTTTAGATCCCCCATCAGCACCACCTCCCCCCTTGCCACCATTTTCACAAACTCATTGGCCATACTTCTATCTGAAGATTCGTGCTGCGCTGGGGGTCTATACACCACCCCCATAGGCACTGACTCCACCTTCCCCACCGCCAACGAAACCCAGAGTCCTTCTGCCTCTCCCCTCTTACCCTGCAACTCTGATGCTCTGATACCCTCCTTTACATAGAGTGCAACCCCCTTTCCCTCCCTGTCCTTCCTGAACAATTTGTACCCTGCTTTCTCTATTTCCCATCCCTGCTCCTGGTGGCACCACGTTTCTGTTACCCCCACTATGTCAAGGCCCTCCTCTGCCATTTTTGCAGTTAGATCAGGGATCTTTCTACCCAGACTTCTGGCATTCGCACACATAACCCTCCGTGCCCCTCTCTCCTCCTTTTCTATATGTTTGTCCCCTTTACCCTCTTGCTGTGTGGGGTTTTCTGCTCCCCCCCACCACCTGCCTCAACATCCGGGCTTTTCTCTGCCCTCCCCCCGTTTAGTTTAAATGGTAGCATCTGTCCACATAATCATCCAGTTTACATTTGAGAAGTGCCTTCCCCTCCCCTCCTCGTTTAGGTGTAGCCTATCTGGGGCATATAGGCTCGTGTCACTCCATGTTGACCCGCCAATCTCCTATCACACTATACCTCTTCTGGGCACACCAACCTTCAAGCCAATCATTGAATTCCTCAATATTTTGCCTTGCCTCCATACTAGCCCTTGGTACAGGTAGCACCTCCGAGAAGGACAGGGATTTGAATTCTGAATCACTGCAGAACCTTGCCAGTGCCACAAACCTGGCCTGCACCTCCATCACGCTGCTCTTTGCAAGGTCATTTGTGCCTAGGTGGAAGATCGGATGTGTTTTCTTATTCATTTCCCTCCCCCTAGAGGGGACCCAATGGACAACTTTGGCAGCCGTCATACCTGGCAGGCACTCCACCCATATTTTTTTCCCTCTCTCTTTCCTTCTCCCCCATGTAACTCCTTTAATAATAGAGTCCTCCACTATTAAGACTCTATCCCCTTTTTCCTCCTGCACACCCCTCACTGTTGCCATTCTCCTCCTCTTTTCCAGTTTCTTCTCCTCCATCCCCTTGCTTTCTTCCCCCGAAACTACCTAAGCCTTCCTCCTCTCATCCTCCATCTGTACCCTTCCCTGTGCCCCCTCCTGGTTCTCTGGTTTCTCTGTGCTGCCCTTTCGCTCCTCTGAAGCTTTTCAGTTCTCTCTTTCTCCAACCTGTTCTTCTCCTTCACCCAAATCCTGGTTTTCTGGCACTTCTATTGTGCCATCCTTCCTTGTGCTTTGCTCCCTTTGATCCCCCCCATGCTTTTACTTCTACCCTGACCTTTATTGCCGGGCCCTGCTCCACTTCCCTTCCTGCCGATGCCCCTTTTCCCGATGTCCCCACTTCCTGCCTTTTTTTTCCCACCAAACTTCCTCCTTTCCCTTTCTTATCTGTTCCTGCGCCTTTCTCCCCGGTCCCCTTTCTGCTGATCCTGGGTCACCACTCCCCCCTGCTACCCTCTGATCTCTTCCCATACTACCCCTCTCTTTCTCTCTCTGGTCTCCCGTGACCTCTCTTCCTCCCCTTGCCTGGTGTTACAGGCACTCCTGCCTTCTGGGCTCCTCCTGCCAGACTGCCCCGTTCCCCCAGCCAACGTCCAGTTCCTCCCCTTGTGCTTGAGGTTTCATCCCCCCCCGTGTATGTTTGCAGGCCACCTCATGTCCCTTCCTTTTCCACTCTACCAGCTGTCTCCGGAGTCCTTCCACTTCCTCCCCAAGCTTTGCCAGCTGGTGGCATACTGTGCAACCTCCAAACTTCCAAGCCCAGTCTAGTACTATGGCTGCCCCACACTCTCTGCATCCAACCACCTTCTCAAAGATGCCAGCTCTAGCAACTTGAGGCCGCATTCCTATTCTGTTTTGTGTCATTGGTCACTCTCCCCTTTTAATAATACTATGCAAGCACTTCCACTCCTACAATAGGTAGTTCCCTTTCTCCTAACCTTTACGAACAAGGTACACATTCGATGTTGTCATTCTAGAGCGGGAACAGAGGGGAGGGGCAGTACAGTGAGGCACTGCTACGGCTGGCTGAGTGCAATGCTCAGAATAAAGGGGATGGGAACAGAGGGGTGGGGGTGATGCAGTACACAGTGGAAGGTAGTGGGAGGGTTTTGAGAGCTTGGTGGGGAGGAGCCGCACTAAAAGAGCATGGGCACCAGAGCGGGGCGAGGTTGTGATGGGCGTAGTAGAGAATCTGTTTTTTTTTTAATTAAGGAAAAAATGCAGAGTCCTCACTCTGTTCATTAAAGGACTGCAGGCTCCACCCATGCAGCCATAAAAAGGAAACAGACAAACGAGACAAGTGAGTACTTAATGGTTATGCAGGTAGGAGAGGTCAGGTGCCACACAAAAGAATAGGGAGGACAAAGGAAGGGGTCAGGGCGGGAACTGATACAGAGTAGGAGGGGGACTGGAGAGAGTACAGAGGGAGGAGAACAGTTAGAAGCAGTCAGATTTAAACACAAAGCATAATCCTGCACCACACTGTGTATTGCAATGGTGGCACTTTAAGAACTCTTGGGTAATGACTGAATCCACCCTGCAGAGGATACGGTGCCTTACAATGCAATCAAACCTGCTTAACGTAAAATACAATTAATCCAGACAGAGACAGCCCTCTGCCACAGTAAGGTGCAGATCAATTCAGTTTAGAAACAATGTTCTCTGTACTTAATTCAGTTAAAAACAGTGCTCCCTGTGCAGAAAGCACACATTAATTCAGATTAAATAACAGTGCTCCCTGTACATTGTCAGTTAGAGACAGTGTTCCCTGTCCTGAAAGCACAAATTAATTCAGGTAATAGAAACCACTCACTGCCCTTTGCTGTTGTCAGAAACAGTGCTCCCTGGACTTAAAGTAGAAATTAGTTCAGCCAAATACAGCGCTAATAGCGGAGGGGAGAGTGCCTTAAAGTACAACTACAAATGGTAAGAAAACAGTGCTAGTTCAGTGTTACATCAATGCTACGAGCTTGAAAACTGTGCTAACAACAGGTTAAACATTATACAATCATAGTCCACTCTCAGCCCTGGCTTGTTATGCTCTGCCTGCTAGAAGCTGCAGGTACAGGGCTCCATATGGTGACTTTCTCTTGCGGGGAAGGGGAGAGCATTCGTAGTCCGCTGTCAACCCTGGCTTGTATAGTGCATAGTGAGCAGTAGTGGGAGGGTTTTGAGAACTTGGTGGGGAGGAGCTGCACTAAAAGAGCAGGGGGCACCAGAGAGGGGCGGGGTTGTGATGGGTGGAGAGAATCCGGGTTTTTAATTAAGGAAAAAATGCAGAGTCCTCACTCTGTTTGTTAAAGGACTGCAGGCTCCATCCATGCAGCCCTAAAAAAGTAATTTAAAATGCCATATGACCAGTACAAAAAGGGCCTTCAAGAAAACCTAGAGGGGGACAACTCCCCCTACTTTGCAAGGCCCATTGCCTCTTCTCCCTAAGAAAGAAGCCATGTGTGTCACTACATAGGGTGAGTTAGAATTGTTTGGGCTTGCTAGAGGATCCTTTTTCACTGTTCATCTGCACTTTTTAAATAACTTTTTTTTTGTATTGCAACAGTAGGTTAAATAAATAATTTTTTGTATCGCAACAGTAGGCTCTTTTATGCACTGACTTTTTGTCTGTAGCTTCACAAACTGCAGCACCTTAGATTCTGAGTACCCTTTTCCTCTGTAAAGAAGAAATAATAATAATATCAACAGCTCAAGAGTGACAAAAAAGCAATATAGGAAAGTCCACAAAATGTTCTGCTCTTTGACAGAATGTAACTGTGTGGTTAGCAAACTCCCCCTCTAACTCCTGAACTGAGGTTTGCACCCAGTTAACCGTGATCGGTTCTATGTGATAACAACTACCGCACAGCAAAGTCAGAGCACCAAAAATCTATTTTGGCGCTCTGATTCCCTGGTGCACAACAAAACGCCGCTGGGGAATTGCATTTTTTACGTTCCAGGGGGGTGCATGTTGGGGGGGAGACATAAAAAATAAAATTTGGGCCAGGTGCAACAAAAATAAACCTGTGCCCGGATCTGAACCCAACACCCAAGCCACCAAAGCCGCGAGCAGACCCGCTTTACCACAATGCCAGCTTGGCAGCCTACCACAGCACCACCCCTCAAATCCCCTTCCACCCCTCACAGAGCATGCTCGCTCCCCCCCCACATGCGTACGTGTAGCATGCTTGCTCCCACCTCCCTGCATGCATGCCTGTAGCGATGTACTGTTGCTTTGGCTACCTACCCATCTCATCCGGTCACTGTAGCTGCCCGGTAGCCTCTGTGCCATGTGCCACGATTGAGTTGCACTTTCAGGGGTCACTCAATCACGGTCGCGCACATCACGGTATACCCCTTGATCTATTCAGCTTTTTTTGGGGGGGCTCTTAACAATGTGGTCAGAAAACTCCCCCTCCAACTCTTGAACCAAAATTTCCCATCAGCTCAACTGGGAGCATGTAATGGTGTGACCAACAGCCCCAGTGCCATGCTTATCTTCCCTCCTGGTCCTGGGTCTCTCCTCTCACAGAGACTGTTTACTTCGGGTTTACTGATTTATATCATTTTCTTAACCCAGTCCAGTGAACGGAAAGGATTCACTACTTTGTACTGTATCTAGCCTATTTTAGAGAAACCATCATACATTTACCATTATAAATCATTTATTAGATTTAAGCCAATCAGTGCTCAGAACCACAGGGAACCACAAGACCTCTTAACCTGAGTATGATGTTCTCGTGTGCAGGAGTGTTAGAGTGGAGTGTTCCACTTCACAGCCAGGGGGAAAGATGGCTACAGCACATATTGAAATAAAAAAAAAATATGGCTGAAAACATAAATAAATTTAAAATAAATTGAGTGCTTTATAATAACTTAATCCCTCCTGGAGCATATATATGAGTTGAGATGTTCTATGCACAACCTTATTCAAAAATGCCATTGCAAGTTGAATGAGTTAATAGGGCCCCTAAGGGTTATCTCTTGTGGCATAAGAGGCTCCTTGCATGAGGTTAAGGCAGCCAGAAACATTCAGCTTTACCTTGCAGTCCTCTCAACCAAATCTCACATATCAAGTCTCTCATGCCATAAGAGGCCCTCTTAACATTAGGCCCTTTTAAATTATAGTAATGGTTACCTAGGCTTTACTGAACTTTAATGTTATATCTACTTATCGAGCCAGATTCATTTCTACTTGCTGATATGTTAGAGAACCGTAAGTGAATGTTTTTGTTCCAGTGCTGTTTGTACATATGGGCCAGGATATTCAAAGGGGTTGCACCTGGCGCAACCCCACAATGCACCCCGGCATGATATTCAGAGGGATGCCTTGTGCAGCACAAATCCCGATGCTCCGGGGTGCATTGGTAATGTATGCAGTGCATCTGAAGGGGGCGTGCCAATGCATATGCAGCACATCCCGATATTCAGCCCGGGACGTGTGGCGCATATGCTGGCACAACTCCCAGATGCGCCACATACCTGGGCGCAGAGTTGAGCCAGGAAAACTCTGGAATAAATGCTGGCCACCCACAGGTGGGCAGCTGTATTGCATGGCGCAACACACCAGCTGCCAGCCGTGGGTGGCCAGACGCCTAGCAGGAACACCGTCCACGGGCATCCATATCCTCCCTGGTAGTCTAGTGGATCCCCCCTCCTACCCGTATGCCTGGTCATGGTCATTTGAATGCAAAGAGCCCCCGGTAATCTAGTGTATCCCCTTCCTCCTGTATGCCTGATCACGGTCATTCAAGTGCAAAGACCCCCCTCGTAATCTAGTGTACCCCTCTCCCTCCCGTATGCCCGATCCGGTCTGTCATAGAAATGACTAATAACCTGGTGGTCAATGGTTCCCCCTCCCACCCACCCAGAGGATCCCCAGCCACCAGCACCCCCCGTCATTGGCGGGCGGCAGTGCCCTGCCTGCATACTGCCCAGCCACCTGCCGAATGACGGCATACAGTAAGATCTGTACGCCTATTGATTCACAGTGTGGACCAATGGGCTTGCAGACCATACTGTACTACACAAGCACAAATATGTGAATGGTTAATTCACATATTTGTGCCTGTGTAGTACAGAATGGTCTGCAAACAGATCATACTGTACCCTGTCATTCGGCGGGCGGCCAGGTGGTATGCCAGTGGTGCACTGATGCCTGCTGATGACGGGGGTGCTAGGTCATGGGGTCCTCTGTGGGTGGGTGAGGGGGGGTACCACTGGACCACTAAGTTATTAGTCATTTCTATGACAGCCCACGATTGGGCACACGGGAGGGGGGGGGAACCACTAGACCACCAGGATATAGTTTTCAAGGGCAAATACCCATGGTTGGGCATGCAAGTGGGAGGGGGGATCCACTAGACCACCGAGGTATCCTTTACTATTACTAAAGCCCATGATCAGGCATTTGGGAGGGAGGGGGATCCCCTTGACCACCAGGGTATCCTTTGCTGTTACTAAAGCCCACAATTTGGCATTTGGGAGGGAGGGGACACTAGACTACCAGGGGGTCTTTGCACTCGAATGACCACGATTGGGCATGCAGGGCACCAGGTGCATTGCACCGGACACCCTGTGCAATGCATGCAAATAGGGCCATAATGACATGCAAATGGCCCCATTTGTGCCACGCATGTATTATGGCCCCATTTGCATGGCCACTTCTGAATATCATGGGTGATGTACCCAGCGCAACCACAATTGTGCTGGTGCATTCCCAGTCCACTCTGTTTGGGGACTGTGCCGGTGCATTGTCACTGCGCCATCTGCATTCTGTGCCATATTTAACGGTGAGGTACCATGGCGCATGACTGTTGAATATCACCCTGTCTTGGCCCCGGCACATCTCAGTTGTGCTGTTCCCCCACTTGCGCTGTTGCGCAATCTGAATATCCGGGCCATGGTAGAAATGGGTACATTTATACAAAGCTGTGACAAGTGCAGTACATTTTATCAGTCATACCAAGAGGAGACAAATCAGAGATCCTGTGAATGGTTTAGATTAAAAAAAAATCTATAGTGGTGGTTGTGGTGGGGGCTAAAGGTGGATGTTCAAGACCCCATGATGTTTTTTAAGAAGGTTGGGGGATACTCACAGTTCTTTGGTAAACATTTCCTCTTTGAATCAATGAAAAGCTGCTCATTCACTGTTACTGCACTTTAAAGCAATATTTTCTGTCTATTCAGTTCACTGGTCACATATTAAAAGCCAACAAAAAGGCAGAACCACATATTACATCTTCAGAGCTCTTGTGGTCTTACATTCATTCATTTTTTTTCCATAATGCCTTTTCTCCTGTGGCTGCAGGAGGACAATCAATCCCAACCCTGCATTCCATAAGTGACAACCACTTCCCCGGGACATATCGCATCCCAAAGTTCCCTCATAGATTCCCCATCCCATGGTGGGGCCAAGTGGGGGAGGGCCATCCTACCCACCCCCCTGAGACCATATACAGAAGTACTGGTGGTGTGTCCTGATGGTGGTGCAGGCTAGCGGCAGGCTGGCAAGGTCTTACGAAATCTATGCCACTTCTTGCATTTTCTCCTTTAGACTCCATGCTGTGGCATGGACAACTGGATATGCTCTGTGGAGGTACACATGTCTTGCACTAAACCTGTGGCTCCCTACCTGCAGTGTTATCCACTTGGTGGCTGTTGACAGTAGAATGGCAACCCCCACCCACCCCAGAGAGGAGAGCTATCCTCTGGATGCTCAATTCTCTTCCTCTGGCCAACCCCCAGTGACCTGAGTCCACTCCCAAACAGGAGTCACTGCCATGACGGCAGGTGAGCTGTCCAGTGAGTCAGCCTTCCACTCCACCAGGCCAGCTTTACATTCATTCTTAAAGTGAGCAGTAATTCCATTCAGTGCCTAGCCCCTTATTTGTTGAAGCTGTAGTATAATACTGTATATGTCTACTGAGAGAGGATACCTCCAGTTCGCGCTTGATATTTTTACAAGGGTCCTTTGGTCAGGCTGAATGGTAGCTATAGCTCTATATACTAACAAGCATAACATGGTACAGATTCAGCTGTGCATGACTGTAGGGGAGAAGTTGCTGACTACTGTATTTACCTGCGTACAGGGATTGAACCGTGGGTATCTGATTAATTGCTTGACCAAGGACTTTGATGTGTAGTCTGTATAAAAACACTAAAAAAACGTAAGTTTCAATTGTAGGAACAGAGCTTTAGTTTTCTGTTATTTTATTCATTTATAGTTTTTTTCACATCAGGATATCCACATTTAGGTACAGTAGCTCATCTACTCATAAGATGGATATTGGGGAAGTGGTCACAGCAGCAGAGTGATTATGAGCTAGACAACACTAAACAAAGCTACAAAAAATATCACAGAGTAACACAGTATTGTGATGATGGAAGGGACTTTGTGCACCTGAAAAAAGTTCTGTTCATTCTTTTCAACCCCTTCTGCTGGCCTTAGTTCTGTGTTGGCTTTCACCTTTCTAATGAATTCCTTGCCTTTCTCTATCTTTTCCCTACGCTACACTCTAGTGATCCATTCTGCACCTCCTTATATATTCAGAAAGCTTTCCTTTTGTCCATCACTGAATCACTCACTTACCTGTCTAGCCAGAGATGTTCCTTTTATTCTTTGTTTAGCTAACAAATGCTATGAACTCTTACACAGTTTCTATGACCACCACTTTTATTGCTACCCTCTTTACCACCCTATTTCTTGTGAACCCTTTAGGTGACCTTTGATTACTTCTACATAAGTTTGCCAAAGTTGACTTTCCTAAACTCAGGTGCCATTGTGCTGGAATTCAATTGCTGATATTCCAGACCAGTGTTGAACCTAATAGTGTTGTGGGGGCTCTGCCCAACTGGGTCCTTAATTAAGATATTCCTGGTAATGTCTTAGTTGTATATTACTAGGTCCAGATTTGCTCCGCCTCCCTACCCCTTGTTTTGCCTACAAGCCTCATTGTGTAAGAAGGCAGTCCCATGGTACTTCTATAAATTTCTGACTTTTTTGGCTTATTGCTACCCGAGTGTTACAGTCTATGTCTGGAAGAGAAAAGTCTCTCATGATTATAGTTGTACCATGATGTGTTACCTTCATAATTACACTTTCCCACTCCTTGTCACTGTCAGCCCCCTGGTTTGGCAGTCTATAAATTACTCTATCAACTGTATATCTCCCCCCCTCCCCATTATCTGTCATTTGGAGCCATGCGACTCCACACACTTTTCCTTGTGAGAAAGGAATGTCATCTGCTCTGAGACTCTTATGGTCTTTCTCACACAGACTGCAACACCCTCTCCCTTGGCATTCTCCCTGCCCTTTCCAAAAAGAGTATAGTCTGGGACATTGAGGTCACAGCTGTTGTAGGGATTAGCTCACACTTCAGTTACAGCTATTATATCTAAATGTTCTACAGCCAATCATGCATGCAGTTCATTCGTTTTATTCCCTAGGCTCCATGCATTCATATACATTACTATCCACTTGCCCTTTCTTGCTCTTCCAGACTTCCCATCCTTCCTGACTTTTGAAATCTACTATTTCTACTTTGTCTTCTACCAGATTCCCCTTTTTCCTGCTCCCTTTGAGTGTTTATGCATGTTTCTGTGCTCCTACCCTGCTCTCCCTCTTACCTAGTCACTAACTGCTGCATTTAGCTTTTGTCCTATGTACTGATCCTCCCACTCAGATGCAGGTCATCATTTGCAAACAGTCTGCTTTTGTCCCAGAACCCTTCCTTCTCACAACAACCCTTTATTAACATGCTGCATTCTATTATTTGATTCTTTCTACACGGTCCTACACATGGCAGTGGCAACACCTCCAAGACTATGACTACCATATCAGCAACTGACCTCGTCTTATGACCAGTTCCCTGAAAATGCACTTAAAGTCATTCAAACTGCCGGCCTGATGGTGCTGAGGGTTGAGGCGCTAGATGCCACACCTTGCACTATGCCGGCGACCCGGGTTTAGGAACAAGCCAAGATCATCAGGGGTCATCTGGAGGGGGGGAGCTGGACTGAGTGGCTGCGAGGCAACTCTCCTCTCCTGGGGAGGGACATTGTCACTCCCACTGTGTGACTGCCACCAGGAGGAGGCCTGGGGGCAGTGTCAGACGGAGGGCAGCATGAAGAGAGTGTGTTGCGGGGAATGCAGCATGTGCGCACAACAGGGAAGGGGAGGAAAATGGAGCTGGAAGGCTTCATGATGGTCCCAGCTGCAATCCTAGTGATTGCGATGCAGGCCAGGGACAGATGCGGTGGGGCTGGAGGAGCCCTTGCCTGCCAGCTCTTGAAAAAATGTGGATAAAAACTTGTATTAACAAACAAAAACAAAAAAAATCATCCAAACTGTAATTTGCCAGCTCATTGGTACCTAGGTGTATTACAATGCCTGCCCCCCCCCACGCTCTGGTGAGCCTCTTCATCTGGGGCAATGCCCTTTGTACAGTCACCCCTAGGAAACACAGAATGCAGATCTTCTCTCTGAGTTGCACACCAGCCTTTCTGTCCCACTGACTATGGAGTCTTTCATGACAAAGATGCACATTTGTCTCCCCTGCCTGTTCCCTTCCCTACTTGTGCATCTTTGTCTAATGAAGCCATGCCCTCTGAGGTCATAAGTCCTGCTTCGCTAGTATCTGACAGCAGTCATCCTGGAATGATACTGCCAATGGTGCAAACTAATTCTGAGTTTTCTCCCCTGGAATCCCACCTGCGCTAGTTCAGCTCCTTCCCCTCACCTCACCTGCCACCCTCTCAATAACAGTTCATCCTCCAGTGTACACTGGTGGCTGCTGCTGAGGTAATGGGATTGCTGCACCTAGTGGTCCTTGTGCTGTGTTACTCCTCAGATACTGCACTTCAGCTTTAAGTATAGCTAATTCTATACTGAGGGCCATGAGTCTTCTAAAGATAGGGCCTCCACAAAACTTCCAGTGCACCCTCTGAAAAATTGCTGAGCCACAACCCCTACAGTTGACTAACTGACCCCACAACCTCCTGCCTGTGTAAACATGTTAACTATAGAGTGTGTGGAATAGAAAGTTAATGAACAAAACCTTAGTCTTGCAGCATTTCCTGCCCTTTCTCTTTTTCTCCTAAGGAAGGATGTGAAACCCCGAATTCAGAGGAATTTAATCTTATGGGGGGACTGGATTACTTTATAATTCATGTGTTTGATTTATTTCACTGAATGTGAGCAACATATAACTGAACACTTTTCAGTAAAAAAATATCTCACTGAATTTCTCAAGCCTGGAGTGCTGTTTTTTTATTAATTTTGCCTTTCTCTTGTTCTTCCTAAGTTTCCTCCTCACCTTAGCCCAGGCACTTACACTCACGACACTTAAAACTTAAACGAGGGGCATGAATGTCTCGATCTCTCCCTAGATAATAATACTCATTTTATACTTTCTGGTGCCTTACAACCCAGAAATATTCCAGCACCCTCCTGTCTCAATGCACACATGCAAACATTTCTCAGGTAAGCAGATTTTACAGTACTAAAGGATCCTGGTTCCCTCCTTGTTGTCCCCCCATGAGGACAGAATGTATCACATTGAATAGCAGATTCCTTGCCAAGGGTCCAGAAGACTGAAGGTATATTTTGTTTATTTGGTAACTGGGTAAGGCCCATTAGGCACAAGTGCCTGCTTTCAGGGGTGACCTCGGAGCACTAGGGTGGTTAAGTGACTTGTTCAGAGTCACACAGTATGCAACTAGAGGTTGTGGGAATCAAACCCAGTTCTGCTGGATGTACCAAGCTCATTCATAGCTCATTCCTCTAATCTCAAGGCTATACTGCCAGCCATTATTAGTGGGATACAGCCAAAAGGTAAACTGTCTCTGTATAGTGTCACAGTACTTTATTGTCATGAGTGACTGTCTTTTGAATTTGATTTCAATGCCTGGGCTCCCACTTCTGTGAGCTCCTTCATACTTTACATATGGGTTACAGTTTTTCTGATGTACCATGGCCATGCTTTATTTGTGTGACTCTGTAAAGTTAATGCTTTAGTCACAGCCTTTGAAGTGGACAGTGGATTTGTGTTGATGTGCCTCAGTGATACAAATGATGCCCTGTTTAGAAACAAATTCTGGTAAGAGCCAATATGGCTGTTCATAGCTGTGAGAGCTCCCCAGAGCATTGAAAAGAAATTTCAGAGCTCTCATCGCACTGGAGACAGTCGTAATTATGAGTTCACGTTTGTGCAGTGTGGCCCAGAGGCAGCCATGTACAAGATGGCAGTGATGGCGAAACTACGCATGCACAGTATGCACGCATGCACAGTTTCAAATGGTGGTGCCATATTGTGCACAGCAGACGTCACTTCCATAATTGCAGAGAAGAAAAGTAGTGCGCTGGGAAGGGGGTGTGTTTATGCAGCCCGCAGAGGGAAGGGCCACTTAAACAGCACCAGGGAAAATTGTGCCAGAGTACTGTGGAAGCACACTGGACAGCAGTTCACAGTGCTCCTAACATCTCATGATTGATGGCATAATGTCTGCAGAGCTCTGCCCCCGCAGCTATAAAAATGCAATCAGTCAAATCAGAATGAACTCTAGACCTCCCCTCTGGCATTTGGATGCAACCCACAAGGGTCAGGGTCCCTACATAAATAATATGCATAATAAATTACCTTTCATTGTTTTTCAGGATTTTTAAATTCAAGGTCTCTTTCTTACAGGTATTATTGGGATAAAGGGCTCGATTTTCAGAGGGCTCTTAGATTGCCACCGTTTGTGGTGATCTATGGCTGCAGCAAACTCTGGGAGCGTTAGAGACCCTGTGTCTTATTTTATAAAAATGGGGGACCCTGTGCCAAAGACCTGAGAGTTTCTGCAGGGTTACACCAAACATGTGGTGCACCTGTGGGTTTGATAGAGGGATCTGTCCTGATGTCAGCATTTGGAAATTTGGATAGCGCAAACTTTTTCGCAAGGTGCCAGTTGCGTCATACCCGTTTGGTGCAGGCACCTTGTGTCAAAGTTTTCACTTTGAAAATCAAGCCCAAAGTATTCTTTGCTCAATGGAAAAGTTGGCAGAGGTAAAATTACACCCTTCAATTCATTAGTAAGACATGAGAGGGTAGTATTAAAACAAGATGAAACCTGAACTAGGGGGTACTAACACAAAGGGAAGCTATAATACAGTGATTCCTTTACATTTGTCAGTACTCTCCCTCTGGGTCAAATGGTTTTGTGTTCTGCTCCCACACTGTGGTCTAATGCTCATATCCAGGGCCACAGAAAATTGCACTCACAGTTTTTGCAAAATCCACAATTTTCACTGTTCTCCACAATATTTCTGCAATTTCTTACAATTTTTGGTGAATTTCTCCTAATTTTGTAAAGAATATTAAAATTTTACATGAAAAACTCTCAAATATACTGATGATGTATCATGCAGATTTGGGTTTGGTGAAAACAGTACAGTATGAAGTGCGGAGGGGTTTTAAAGGGCTGTGTGTGATGGTGCTTTCATCTGATTTACTGCCTAGTTTGGTTTCAGAATCCACTGTCTAGGCATGTGTACATTAAACACTTAACATCTATGTTGAAGCAGCCTATCTGTCACAGCAAATGAAACAAACTCTAGTCAGAGTCCACATGACTGCAATTGCACTTTAAGAGTGCTCACGGAGCTCATGGTGGAAAAGTCCGCTGTGTCCACGATGGCCATGATGAAGTCACACATGCGCATGGAGCTATGGTGGCCATATTGAAAGTGGCAGATGTTTCCGTGAAGTCATGCATCCGCACCAAACTACGGTGGCCATCTTGAGCATGGCACACATTTCCACCATGAGCTTCTTGCACATGTGTGATGGTGAACTCCAGAAGCATGGACAGCAAAGAAATTGTGTGCCCATGGAGAGGGAGACTACTGCTTTGGCAGAGAGAAACTACAGCCGCAGAGGAGAGGGGCAGGGAAAACACCACACACCACCAATGAGCGGAGCACTGTGGACAAATGACCGTTACACTGTAGAAGAGGACTGGGACAGAATCTGGTCACAGTCTCTTTTCTCTTCTACAGTGATAGTAAAACGTCTGCAGGGCTCCACCCATGCAGCCATAAAAATGGGTCGCAATAATTGTGCAAATTGTGCCGTTCACTTAAATGGCTGGTTAAGTTCGGCATTTTTTTTGCAAATGGAATGATAATTTTTTTCTTTATAGCCATTTCATTCTGAATGGATCTTGATTCAAACTGCTGAGGAATTTGGATGGTCTACTGATTATAAACTAGACAGCTTCTCAGGGAGTTAAAGGGACACTGCCAACCATTTTTGCATCATAATATTTTTATAATTGCTTACCTTCTCTAAAATTAATTTATGTTGCTGGTTTTATCTGTTTCCTTTCTTAGTAGAATTGAAATGCATGGTAATGATGTAATTATACCCAACTTTGTTTTGTTTCAAATCCTTCAAATCCTACTAATGCATACTTTGTGAACATTACAAACAGTCTCAGACAGTGCAGCCATTCGTGATGCAATAGTCTCCTCTCCTCCCACTGCATCTTGAGTGACTAGACTGTGTGGGGGTGTTCCCAAGTCCAGGTAAGATGCAGTGGGAGTTGATCAAGGAGCGTAAAGAAACATGGTGGTGTGTGGAACACCGGTACGGTGGGCAACCTGTTGTTCAACTACCTACATCATCAATCTACACAGAATGTTAGCTATCATAAAATATGTTTTTTTAAACTAGGGAGTATTTGAGGTCTAAGATGGTTGACAGTGTCCCTTTAATGGCAAAAGTCCCTCCCTTGACAATCTGCCACTTATATGTTCACTTGCAAAGGCTGCAATGAAAAACATATTTGATATTGTTCACAAGGTAAGTGCAGTAGGCATGTAGATGCCTATTTTACATGACTAAAAACACTTATTGTGATATCCAGCACCCCATGTCCCTGAATAACTTTATTTCTATCTGCCCACCCAATATACAGCACTGCATGACATCAAAAAAAAAAACCAAAAACACTGAGATGGCTCTTGAAGCCAGCCAGCAGAACATAGCGCAGTGTGACTTTCATGAATTTGAACACCACAGATGGATGTGTGCTGCCAGTGGGCTCTCCACACTCCCTTGCTCTCTCTGCTGTCACCAAGGACGCACTTAGTGTGATATCCAGCAACCACAGTGATTAAGTCTGTGCAGCTAATGTTTTAAAGCATAAAATGATTTGTGACAGTACCTAATGCTAGTATTAGACTGAAGGGGGCTATTGAAAAAGGACTATTTAATATCAACCTGGCCACATATTGTCTATGGGAGGACATAAGACTTTTTTGTTTAATACAGAATCTTTTTTGTGTAATACCTTTTTTTTTTACCATTTCATAAGCACAATGTTGTGTTGTCACAAGGCACACCAAGGGTGTAAGGCACTCTGCCTGCATTGTTGTGCCTCACAACAATATTGGGTGTGCATTGTGATAGCACAAGGTACACCCCACCATATCTTATTTCTTACTTTGTTTTTGATAAACATTTTACAACTAGGCACTTACAAAATATGTTACTTCTGAATGTAATTAATATGACCTGCTGTGGATCTCTAAATGAAATCTAATTAGCACTTCATTAGGTTTGTGTTTTTACATTTTATAATGTATGCCACACATTGATCAGTTTCAACATCACAACCCTTTCTTCAAATTATAAACATACGGAAATGACAAAATATAGTGTTAACAATTTAATCTGGCCAGTATGGGCTCCAATAACAGATATATTCGGGAGCACAGGGGATGAATAGTATGATTCCTGGAACTTCCCCTCAATTTTTGCAAAGAAACGCTTCAGTTTGAAGATCCCCCCCAAACTGTCTAGTGGCCCTGCTCATACCTACTGCTAACACTGCAGGCATGTACCAGAAGGTGCAGTACTGTTAGAGATGCCATACTTTGGATGAGACATTAAACAAAAATCCGTTTTGCCTGTCTCTGTTGTGGTTCAGGTGGAACTGAACAATTTCATAGTATTTCAAATGGACCTATGCATCAAACCTGTATATTGTGCTTACTATTGTTGCTTGTATCAAATCTGTTTCATGTGTATTACTGTTACCTTGTACACCACTGTCATCCTGCACCATGTGTTATGGCCCGGGTCGTGCCTGAAAATGGTCCCTGGGATCAGTGCACTCACCCGGTTATCAAAGTCATAAATAAATAAATAAATAAATAAATAAGTAGGAATTTACCCATGGTCGCACTTGTAATGTACTTGTCCATGTTTATACTGGGATGTGAAGTACTGCACTTTAATAGCCGCAGATAACTTCTGTGCTACTGGTATCTAACTCGTCATTTAATAAAGTGCTTTGAGATACAATGTATATTAAAGGCCCTGTAAGTAAGAACTCATTCATTCATGCTTTATGTATTACTTATGTGCCCATTGTTATATTATTTTCTGTGGGGAAATTGGAACATAAGTAGCTTGTAAATTATCATTAAGGTCTCCAGAAGTTGATAGTGTCTGATGTCTTTGAAATAAAGGGCAGACAGAACCTGGAGGGACTGTGTTGAGTTTTATTAGTCTAGAAGAAATTATGACTGTGGTACTGACTGTTAAACCTTTTGGACAAAAAAAAATAATATATATATATATATATATATTTAATGTTTTATATTTATTTGATTTCGGTAATCGGGTAAGCGCAGTAGACAAAAATCTGCCTATTTCCAGGCATGACCGGAGAGAGTACAAGTCAAAAACAGGGTACAAAGTAGAGATACTGGGAATAACAAATCATAGGCAGTACAGCATGTGAAAGAACAGTAACAAAATGGAGCTAATATGGTGGGTACAGAGGCAATTGGGATATAATAACTGGGTCTCCCCTTTTTGCTATACAGAGATCGTGGCATAATTTGCCATTATAAAGGAGCGTTTATAATGGCAAATATGCACACGGTTCTCCTCCCTCTGCGCATCCACCAGCTGCAGTGTCTCCTTCCCTGGCTTGTGGCTTCCTTCTCACCCGTAACCCATCTGCCAAAGAAACACGGTGGTAAGTTTCATTAAAAAAAGTGTTATTTTCTACACATAGTGGGATAACCAAATATTAAAAACCTGTGAAACCTCCAAAAATGAAAATCTGGGGACTGAACGAAAACTGAACTGGAACGCGGTTGTACTGGAACAGCTGCTATTTTATATAATTGCTGTGGCCAAAAAGGGGAGACACAGCAATTGTATAAAATAAAATATGGGGTGGTGTGTGTGTGTAAATTCGAAGTTTACACACACCCTCGGGGTTAGATGCTTGCACAAACCCTCAAGCTTTGGAATATCACATTTATTTTGTATCTGTCTACATACTGTATGTACATTAAAATATGAGAGGGTGTGTAGTTTGCTGTAATGACCATACACCCCAGGTGGGTTGTGAGGCACAGTCAAGGACCATCAACTGCTTGGGAAGGGTGGTTATCATGACATAACCTTACAACCTGGTGTGTGTTACTGGACTTATAAAATGGTGAAAAAAGTTCCCAAATCTCTAAGGAAAAGACCAGTTAGATGACCATGCAGTTATACTGTAAGAACTGCATAGTCATATGACTGTATTCCACAAATCACAGTGGAATTGTTTTTTTTTCTCAAAAAGTCAAGAGAACTATTGGTGGGCTTACACTGTTCCCTACAAAGAAAACACTATTTTTATTGTAAACAAAACCAGAAAATCTGTTAACTTTTACATACCGTGATGAAGATACTTCTGACTGGAACTGTGCTATGATAATTCAGCAACAACAAATGTTACATTGTATAATATAAGTAATTGTATTGTATTATAAATAAATTACTCAGTTATTGTACCTGCAGTATGGTTGAATGTGTGCAGGTTGGTAGGTAAAACTTTATAGTTAATAAGACATATCAATATGTTTGCATCATACATACAAAAATCAATAACATTGGTAAATCTATGAATAAGCATAATCAAAACATCCGGTTGCATAAATACATAGATCAAAATGTTGCAAAAAGCTAAGTTATACTTAATATTTCACAAGTCTTTTTTTTACAATTGAGAATATATTTAAGAAATTAACCTACTGTAATATCACTAAAACATCTCTGTTTCCTGTAGTGACTAGCGTAATTACCATATGGAACCTATCCTTTACTTGATTCTATAGAAATGTTCCCAGCCATTTTGCTCTTTGTTCACTGCAAAATTGACATAATGAAAGTATGTGGGATAGATCTTCTAAGTGACCATGATAACAAGCACATAATACAGTGTGGATTTTATTTGATCCTTTATTACGTTCACTTGTGCGCATGCGTAAGGAACATTTTGGGAGAGTAGCACACTTGGAGGTGTGCCTCTCCCATCCAATGCACTGCTCCCTTGAGCAGGTGTGGCGGTCCTGCACCAATGGGTGCAGGAGCTCAGTATGACAGTGGTGTTCCTCTGCTTCAAAGGAAAGCACGCTGCCATACTGGCGCCGCTATCACGCCGTCCCCCCGGCGTCACGTGCTATCCCCGCTGCGCCATACCACCCCCAAAGCTTTGGTGCCATGCTGGAAGCCACCCCAGCGTGGCAAACATTGTTGCTGGCGGGGTGCCTCAATCCCCGTCGGCTCCACGGCCCCCTGCTATTGCTGCCACGCTGGGAGCACCCCAGCTGGCAAACGCCTGGTTTTGTTTGCCGATGGGGTGCCCAATCCTCGGCCCCTCGGACCCCAGCCATCTTCTGCCATGCTGGAAGCCACCCCAGCATGGCAAATGTCCCCATCGTCTTTTTTGGTAAACCTGTAAAACAAAAAAAGCGGTCCCAGCAGTGTCTCCCAGCCCCACAACCGCACCCACCCACTGCGCACCCAGCCTCCCACCCCCTCACCCCATACTTACCTCTGGACTCTGGTGCGATGATCTTGGTGGACCGGGAACATGTCTGCACTCTTCAAAGGCGACCGTGAACTGAGGAAATGCCGTAAGCTGTATAATGGGCTAGATAGGGGTTTCAACTTTATTGTATATCTCAGTCATTTTTGAATTTTGAACCAAATTTTCAACATGGGGTTTTGGGACACCTTCTCATGAATGATGTCACTGTCATGGTGTTCGGGCCCGAAGGGTGATTTGCAGGCACTGCACGGTCATGCGTGAAATCACGCTGGCGCTGAGATAACACCATGACAATAAATCATTCAGAGAAGGGTCCCAAAACATGAATATTTGGTCTGCATCCCAAAATGACTGTTTTATGAGCATGCATTGCGCAGTTCCTCACGAGGCTCGTAAGTTCACGAATTTTCAATATTTTCACTCCAGATTTTCAACATTGCCATTTTATCACACCTTCTTATGAGCTGTACAGCTGTCATTTTTCACATCCTGCCCAAAATGTGTTTCCACCCATGTAGCGCACAATGGCGCAGTCGGTGTGCGAAATCAATGTATGGAACACATTAAGAAAATCACAGTGACACTGTTCATGAGCAGAGGTCTTAAAATGGCTATGTTGAAAATTTGGTGAAAAAATTCCTAAAAATGACTGTTTTATGGGCGTGCGTTGCGCAGTTCCTACGCACGCTCGTACGTTTTGTGAATTTCCAATATTTGCACTCCAGATTTTCAACATTGCCATTTTACCACACCTCCTCATGAGCAGTACAGCTGTCATTTTTCACATCCTGCCCAAAATGTGTTTCTGTTCATGGCGCTGAATGGCGGTTGGTGTGTGAACTCAATGTATGGGACACAATAAGAAAATCACAGTGACACTGATCATGAGCAGAGGTCTTAAAATGGCTGTGCTGAAAATTTGGTGAAAAATTCCTAAAATGACTTTTATGAGTCTCGTTGCGCAGTTCTCACTGCCTTTCAGTAAGTTCTGAATTTTCTATATTTTCACTCCAAATTTTCAACATTGCCATTTTACCACACCTCCTTATGAGCACTGCAGCTGTCATTTTTCACATCTTGCCCAAAACGTGTTTCCGCCCATGTAGCGCACAATGGCACAGTCGGTGTGCGAACTCAGTGTATGGGACACATTAAGAAAATCACAGTGTCACTGTTCATGAGCAGAGATCTTAAAATGGCTATGTTGAAAATTTGGCGAAAAAATTCCTACAAATAACTGTTTTAAGAGCGTGCGTTGTGCAGTTCCTACGCACGCTCGTAAGTTTGCCAATTTCAATATTTTCACTCCAGATTTTCAACATTGCCATTTTACCACACCTCCTATGAGCAGTACAGCTGTCATTTTCACATCCTGCCCAAAACGTGTTTCCGCCTATGTAGCGCACAATGGGGGTAACAAAAAGGTCATGCTGACAATTTATTGTGCAAATACCAGCAATCGCACAGGGCATTAGGGTAAAGCACCATACATGCCAAACACCACTGCAAATACCTGCAAGCAAACGTTCAGCATTGACAAATGCTTATTAAATTTTGGCATTGGGAAAGGTTTCAAACTAGACCATTGTCAGAACGTATCTTATCTGGTGGTTATTAATAGATTTTAAATAATAGAAACATAGATTTTGTTGGCAGAAAAGGAGCTTTAGGCCCATCCAGTCTGACGCTTGTCTCTGCCTATTCCATCACCACTGACCCTAGTTGGTCATAGATGTCACTCCCACCCCCGTTCTTCTACCGGATATGTCCCTGTGACAATCCCACGCATGCTTGATGCTCCCCATGGACTTTGCCCCAACTACCTCCTCTGGTAGGCTGTTCCAGTCATCCACCACCCTTTCCACATGAAGAAGTATTTCCAAACATCTCTGCTTAACTTCCCCTCTTAGCTTCAATGCATACCCCCTTGGTCTAGCACCTTCCTTTCTCAGAACCCGACCCTCTATTTGCACCTTGTTTACTCTTGTGATGTACTTGTAGGTTTCTATCATGTCCCTTCTTGCTTTCCTCTCTTCCAGGGAGTGCATCTTGAGTTCCTGCAGCCTTTCCTCATATGGCTTCTTGTGCAACCCCTGCATCAGTTTGGTTGCCCTCCTCTTTACTGCCTCCACCCTTTCAGTGTCCTTCTGGATGTGCAGCTCCAGAACTGGACACAGTACTCCAGGTGGGGTGTCATCATTGAGTGATACAATGGCAGCACTACCTCCATCCTCCTGCTAGAACTCCATCTCCCAATGCACCCAGGTATCCTGTTAGCCTTTCCCACTGCTTTGTCACACTGCCCCAGCTACCTTGAGGTCATCAGATATGATGACCTCTAGGTCTCTTTCTTGCTTTGTGACTGTAAGCTCCACTCCTCCCATCTTATATACAGCCCCTGGTTTCCACAAACCTAAGTGCATAACCTTGCACTTTTTGGCACTGAAACCCAGCTGCCACCCCCTAGAGCATTCCTATAGTTTCCTCAGATCCCTCTGCATTCTCTCCACCCCTTCCTGAGTGTTTCTATGGGTGGATCTTCAATAAATTTTGATAATATAGGGTGAAAATGGTTTTAGCCATTCCCGAGATTGACAGCTGACTTGGTGTGTCATTGGGGTTGTGAAGCCTAAATGTCACCCCATTCTTCTTTACTGTTGCTTGTGAATATGATTACACATGGAATGGGGTGACATTTAGGCCTCACAACCCCAATGACACACCCCGTCTGCTGTCAATCTCGGGATGATGGGCGGGTCCACGAGGGGGGGAAGGGGCAACCCTAAATGTTTCATTTCCTGGCTTTTTGTGTTTTAACCTAAATGATGCATTAACGAAGTTTTTGCATAGAATATGTTATATATATATATATATATATATATATATATATATATAGATATACATATATACATACATAGTTGCCAGCAGAGTAGGCCAAATATTGTATCAAGTCTGCCCGAATGCAGCTCACTGATAAAGTACAGTAGCTGCTCTACCTCCCTTCTTTAACCCATCAGCCCCATCACCCCCCGCCTGCTCCTACCCTTCACCTTAACTGCAACCTTCACCAAGCCCCTGTGTCTGTCCCATCCTCTCTTGAACCCGCCTATGGTGTCCAGCTTTATCAGCTCCTCAGGAAGTGCATTCCTGGATGCCACCACCTTCTCCATGAAGTAATGTCCCCCACCTCCCCTCTATACTGCCCTCCTACCAGTTTTAGATTATGTCCTCTCATAGTCCCCTTCCCCTTCAGTTTTCTCAGTCCCTCTGTTTTCACTCTGTTGACTCTCTTCGGATATTTGAAGGTCTTTATCATTTCCCTCTGTCCCTCCTCTCCTCCAGGGAGTACATGTTCAGCTTACTCAGTCTATCATCATATGCCATATCCCCCAAACCATTGATCATCTTTGCTGCCCTTCTCTGTACTCTCTCCAGTAGCGTGATGTCCCTCTTTAGGTATGGACACCAGAACTGCACACAGTACTCCATGTGTGGCCTCACCAATAAGTTGTATAGGAGAAGAATAACCTCCCAGCTCCTGAACGTTATACCCCTAGATATACACCCCAGCATTTTGTTTGCCTTAGCTGTTACCCTCCTGCACTGCTGAGAATTGTTCCATTTGACATCTGTCATCACCCTCAGATCCCTCTCTATCATGGAGACTGCCACCTGAACTCCCCCCAGCTGGTAGCTGAACCCAGGATTTCTAATACCCAGATGCAGAGTGCTGCATTTATGCTCATTAAACCCCAATTGCCATGTGTGTGCCCATTCCTCCAGCCTCAATAAATCACCCTGTAATGCCCTACTCCCATCCTCACTGCTCACCTCTGCTCCCACTTTCAAATCATCAGTGAACAAACTCATCCTACTCCCAACTCCCACCCCTGTGTCTGCAATGTACAAGTTGAAGAGGATACATTCCAACACTGAGCCCTGCGGAACCCCAGTGATGACCCTTCTGTGAGTTGAGGCCACTCCCCCACCACCCTTTGCTGTCTGTCTTCAAGCCAGTTTGCCACCACCCCACCATTTTTTAACCCATCCCTAGGTTCCTCAATTTCCAGATCAGTCTCCCATGCGGGACCGAGTTGAAAGCCTTGCTGAAGTCCAAATATAGAACATCAACAGGCTTTCCGCTATCCAGGGATCTTGTCACCAGTCGAAGAATTCAACCAGGTTTGTCTGACACGACCTCCCCTGGACAAACCCATGCTGGTTTTCATCCTGAACACAAGAAGCCTCTAGAAACACCATCATCCTTTCTTTTAAGATGGTCTCCATCACTTCCTTCCACTATGGAGGTTAGGCTGACTGGTCTGTAGTTTTCTGATTCATCCCTAGGCCCACTTTTGTGGAGGGGCACTATGTATTCCATTCTACAATCCTATGGAATACAACCTGATTGGAAGGAGGAATTAAATAAATCCACCAATGGGGCTGCCAGGACATCTGCCAATTCCTGTAGAACCCCGGGGTGTATGCTGTCTGGACCTGGGGCTTTATCCACCCTCAATGGCTTGAGAGCCTCCATCACCCTCCCTACCTCTATTTCCCTGTCAGTGAGTGCTTCCCCCTCGTGTCCCTAACCCTAACCCTACCCCCTCTCTAAGGCAGTGGCCCATCCCTTTCCCTTGTAAAGACCGAACTGAAGTAATCATTCAACACTTTAGTCTGCTCTACTGCCCCCTCTACCCATCCTCCCTCCTTCCTTAGCCTGCTGATCTTCCCCCACCCTTTTTTCGCTCACTGACGTATCTGAAAAATTCTTTCTCCTCTCCCCTAATCCCCTGTGCTAGTCTAACCTCCTTCTGAGCCTTTGCTGCTCTAACCATTCTGCTGACTTCTCTGGAGATCCTGTGATACTCATCCCAGTCTTCTCACTGTGGGAGCATTTGTACCTTCTGTAGGCCAATCTTTTGTTCCTCATCCCCTCCTGTACTACCCTTGTCCACCTACAGGGTTTTCTGGCTCAGCCCATCTTGTTTTGGGATCTGGTGCAGGTTTTTGTGGCCTCCATGATGCCCAGCTTCAGAATCATCCACTTCTTTTCCATGCTTAACCCAGGTTTGATTTCCCCTGCATGTTTGCTGAGGATGTCTGCTATCTCTCCAAAGTTAGCCCCCTGAAGTCCCTTACCATGGTCTTCATCTTATTTCGCTCCTTACATAATTTTAACATGAAACAAACTGTGGAATGGTCACCACCAGCTAATGGATCATTTACTACCAGGCTGTTTACCTGATCTCCAACCGCTACTACTAAGTCCAGGATGTTTCCTTCCCTAGTTGGCTCCCCAACTAGTTGGGTCAGAAATTCATCCTGGAGGATGTTGAGAATCTTTTGCTCTCTAGCAGATGAGGACACCATGATGTTCCAGTCAGCCCCTGGCATGTTAAAGTTGTCAACCAACACATTCCCCTACTGCAGTTCTTTCTTAGATTTTCAATCAGCTCTTTGTCCAAGCTCTCTGACTGGGTGAGTGGCCTGTAGATCACCCCTAGATTTACCTTCCTCCCCCCCATCCTGTAGTGAGGCCCAAACTGCCTCCATGTTTCTTTTCCCGTCCTCCTCCTCCTCCCTACTACACACTATCCCTTCTCTAACATATAAAGTTACCCCTTCTCCCCATCCCTCTGCCCTATCCCCCCTAATTGTAGTGTACCCTGGTATCCACATGTCCCAGTCATGGTGCTGGGTGGCCATGTCTCCATGACTGCAGCCACATCCACTTCACCTTCTACCAAGAGGGCCTGCAGCTCTGGCATTTTATTAAGGATCTGTGCATTCATTAAAACCACTTTCCACCCCTTCTCTCACAGCTTACCCCTAACTGCCCCCTTCCCTTGCCCCTGTCACTAGTTGAATCTGACTTACCTTCCACTACACCTCCTGATTGGGGGAAGAGCCTACACCCTTCTATATTACCCAGGAGCCATGTACCCTCCAGTCCTCCCACCCTTTTAGTTTAAATTTAAATCCCACCATCCAGATATGTACTCCCCCTAACTTCTTCTTAAGGACCTCCTTCCCTTCATTACTTAAATGAAGCCTGTCCCTAGCAAAAAGATCCTCGTTCTCCCATGTGTTCCCCCCAGTCTCCCACCAAACTATATCCCATAGCTGGACACCATTCCCTTAGCCAGTTGTTTATTTCCATAATGCTGTGCTTCCCTTCCAGATTACCCTTCAGTACAGGCAGTATTTCAGAAAACGTAAGAGAGCAATTTTCTGCTAGGCATAACCTTACCAGTACACTGAACCTGGCCTGTACTTCCTTTACACTGTTCTCTGCCACAACATTTGTGCCAATATGTACAACAATGTGCATCTCCATGCCTGCTTACTAAGGAATGTACCAAGTACCCTACCTTGATAGCCGCCATTAGTTTATGCTTAGCCCAGTACCACAAGTAATTTTTGCCTATGTTGTTCAATGTTTTTTTAACAAATTCCAGCCAGGGCACATAACATCCCTTCATTCCTTGTATGTCCATTTTTTTCTAATTGACATGCTTTGACTGACCCATTAGAATTCTATAAGTATAACCAATAATTCAAAAGTCTCCAACTGGTCAAGGTCTGAAATGAAGGTTGTCTAAGTTCTAATCGGGTGCTATAATGTAGAATAGAGAAAAGTAATTTAAGTAACTTCTTGTAACACTTGTCACTGTTTTTCTAGTTAGTTTTTAACTTCATACATGCATATCTCTGTAGCATAAAGAGCTTGGGCCAGTGGCTTAGTGTTAATTACTTTAATCACTTGTTCAACTGTATTTTCCCTGTATCTATTACTGAATCTCAATATTCCTCCACAAAATTGTTGTTTTTTATTTATTTATTTGGGTAATCTGTTGGGTTCATGTCATACTGGTATTAAAGGTGAGCATGAGATATGTATATTCTGTTACAGTTTCTAATTTCTCCTTTTCTTTCCAAAATTTCGGCATTTACTAGATTCCTAACTTTCTACTTAGCAAGGGGTAAACATACTGCTATTCATATATTAACTGTTCCTTTTATATCATCAGTTTTGGCTTGAGTGACTTGAACAGCAGTGGCAACAACAGTGTAGGTGCAACGAGTTTCTGTGTTGGAGCGTCCTGACTGAATCACCCACCTTTGACGAGTGTCCAGTTGTAGCAACTTGGATATGTATTTTGCTCTCCTGGTACCAGCTTTGGACATAGTGGGCATGAATTTGGTTTCTTCCTGTTACTTAGCTTAACTTTATTACTAACAGAGGCAATCCTGGCTGTCTCAATATTAACGTCTCATTATATCGTTAAGTGTTTTTTGTTTTAGCTCACAGCTCACAATTTGCTCAAAATAAGTCCCAGTATACTGCTGTATAGCCATTTAGTTGGAGAGGTACAGAGTCCTCTCATTATACTTGTTGTACTTGATCCAAGTCTATATTCCAAATATCAGCATACTAAACACAGCTAAAGTGGGTGACTCCCTTTTTATTTTTATATCAGGAAGACAGTGCAAATGTAAAATATAGGGAATTTTAGTCAACCATCACAGGAGTCATGGCTTCGCCTCCTCCTTGTCATCAGCCATCTTGGATCATAGGATTATAAATATGATGTGGCTCAGTGGAATTATCCTGAATAAATTAAATTTCAAAATCCTGATAAACAGTCTTAGCAAAGAGTTGGTCTTGTTCTACCATTTATATTTCATTTTACTTGGATCTTTTTAACTTGTTTTGATCTATTTGAATTTATATGTTTGAAATTGTCCTTTCCCTTACAATGATTATTAGTGTTGTTTACTGCCCCCCCAGATCTACCACTCAATTTATTTGATTAATTTTCCAGTTTTCTTTTTGAGCTTGGGTTGTACAATCTTCCCCTAGTAATGCTGGGTGGTTTAAATATATTTACATGGATGTTACTTCTAATCTCAATTCTAAAATGTTTGCAGATTTGATTGATGCTTTCAGTCTCTCTAAGGAGCTTCAGCTCCAACTCATTCAGCAGGTCACTGCTTAGATTTGGTATTATTTCTTCACCTTATATTAGCAGAACTAGTAATGTTTTGGATCTGCCTCTTTCCGATCATAAGATGGTTTGGTTTCATTGTTACCTTTCTCATACATTTCACAGAGAGAGTGGTGGATGCATGGAACCACCTTCCTGAGGAGGTTGTTGGGTCTAAAACAATGGGGGAATTCAAACATGCATGGGACAGACATAAGGCAATTATAGTGGGGGGTTGCAGGAAGTAGGCTGTTGGTTAACTAGAATCTGCAGCTTATCCAGTAGGTAGGGAAATGAGCAGACTGGGTGGGCCAAGTGGTCCTTATCTGCTGTCAAAGTCTATGTTTCTACAATAGTTAAACCCTGTGTTTACCTGTCCTGTAACACTGAAGCTATCAGCCATCTTGGGTCATAGGATTCTCCTGCAGGGAGTTAAAAATATCCAAGTTAAATGAAATCTAGATGGCAGAATAATACCAACTCCACCAACTCTTTGTTGAGACTGTTTATCAGGGGAAGGGGTGGGGTAGCTGCAACCTAGAGGCGCTAGTTGCACGCTCAAGCAGACGTTGATAGACCAGGAGGTCTGTTTCTGCTGGCACATTCGTATGTTTGTGCGTTCATATTCATTCTGTTTTGCCAATTCTTTTTCTGGTAAACTGAATGAAGCCGTAAGGGTTAACGATGACAACTGTCTTTGTTTTCATTATGATCAAATCTTAACTTAATCTTTGGATACTTTGGCTCCCTTAGTTTCTAGACCTGCCCTAAGAACTCAGCCCCATCCCTGACATACTTCTGCCCTTCATGCATAAGAGTAGCAAAGCTGAGCATATAGTTAGTGGCACTCTGAAAAGGCAGCTTCTACTAACAAAATTTATCCTGACAAAATTAAAAGCATTTAAGAACTTACTATGTGAAACCAAAACTAAGTATTAATCTGTCCTGTTTCTTACATTTCTCTGTATTCAGCAAAATTACTGCAACTTTTTGACTCTTTTTCACAGGAATTCCCATTTACAGCTTTTCCTGATTTATCATTATCTGCTGACAATTTTACTGAATTATTTGTTGGAAAAATAGTTCACACTCTCAATTCTATTGGGGCTCTTAGCCCTATTTCTGGAATTGTTTCTCCTCCTGTTTTGAAGCCATTATCATCCATTTTCTCTCATACTCTCAGAAATGAGGAGCAAATTACTAGGCTGATACTGTCAACAAAACCCACTCTAGTTCTCTTGACCTCATACACATTAAGATTTTGTTTTTCTGTGTTGTCAGCTGTTATTCCCAGGACTGTTAAAATGTTGTATCTGTCTTTAGTATAGTGTGTGTATCCTGATACCTATAAAATTGCCTTAAGCTTTCCATAAATTAAGAAACTTCACCTTGATAGCTAGGTTTATCATAACTACCTTCCCAAATCCTTCCTCCTCTTTACTTCTTAAATTTCAGAGCATATTGTAGCAACTAAATTACTGGATTATATTTGCACTACTTTGCTGATTTAAAATTGGTAACCGGGAGAGGCACACTGAGTGAGACTCATTTCCAGGTACGACCTAGGGAAATGAGGAAAGGAAAAACACAATTACAAACAAAATACAGACAGTCAGGTGATGTAGTTACAATGAGGATGACATAAAGTGTATAAGTTAAATGCAGTACAAACTGACAAAGCATTGCATATGGAGGACAAATGAATCAGCATACAAATCATCTGTGCAAACTGGGCAAACTCTTGCCCTTAACTATTGTAGAAACATAGAGACATAGACTTTGACGGCAGATAAGGATCACTTGGCCCAACCAGTCTGCCCATTTCCCTACCTACTGGATAAGTGCTTAGTGCCAGACTGAAGGGAGGCTTAGCTGGTGCTGAAAATGGGAGTCAAAACAGGTTGATAAATCAACACGGTTGCTGGAACTATGAGGTTAAGGAGGAGGGGGAGGTAAGGAGTGGTCAAAAGCCAGACAAGGGTAAGGAAGGGTTCAGGAAGAGGGTTGGTAGGAGCATGGGGGAGGGGGGAGGAGTGCTAGCTGGCATCTAATGGAGGGAAGGGAGGGAGAGAGAGAGAGAGAGAGACAGATGGGGAAGGTAGCTGGTTCCAGAGGGAAGGAAGGTGGTATGAGAAAACAAATTTTCCTGCTGAAGAGTGTGGGTGGGAAGTGAGAATGTGTGTGGGTCTCTTAAGCACAGGGAGTAGGAGGAGGAGAGGACTGGGGACAAGAGATGGTCTAGGTATGAAAGGAGGGACCCAAATCAGTATTTAGAGATGAGGGAAGCACAGTGGGAATGGCGATGTGAGGGGAAATGAAGGATGAATAGGGAGCAATGGTGAGTACAAGAAGATGAATTAGTAGCAAAGTGGCAGAAGACATTGGAGAGGGTGTCCAGTCTGGCAAGGGTGGTGGATGGGGTGGTGCCATAAACCACATCTGCATAGTCAAAAACTGAGAGAACCATTTTGGTGACCAGCTCCCAGCAGACATGGGGAGAAAGGCAGTTCTTATGGCAATACAGGCACCGAGTTTGGGGTGAAGTTTGGCATGGATGGCATCAATGTGGGCAGAGAAGTAAGCCTGCTGTGTAGCTACACACTGAGGTACTTAAAAGCTGGGACTACTTCAAGTGGTGTGCCATCCAGCATGGAGAAAATGGGGAGGGGGACAAGCTGGGCCAGCTTCTGATTGGTACCAAAGGTCATAGACAACATTTTTTTGTGTTGACCTGAAGTTGGCTGGACTAGAACCAGTGCAGAACATTGTGAAAGTCTTACTGAAGCTAGACTTCCAGAGATGCTGTTGAGGGACTGGACATGTAGAAAACTGTGTCAATTGCATACATGTGAATATGCGAGTTGGCACAGGTGGAGGGGTAGTCATTTAGGAAGATGGAGAAGAGGGCTGGATACAGAATGGAGCCCTGTGGAAACCCTGGCCTGGATGTGGGGGGTGGATAGATGGCAGCTCCTACCTGTACTGACTGTTGACAGTCCGAGAGGTAGAAATGGAATCAGTCAACAGTGGGGGCTGAGAGGCCAGCAGAGCTCAGCTTATCCAAAAGGAGTGAGTGGGACACAGAATCAAAGGCTTTAGCCTGATGGATGAAAAGCGCCATCACTGAGCGGATGGAGTCAATGACCTTAAGTAGGTAGAAGATGGTGGAATGATCCTTCCTAAAGTCAGACTGGAAGGAGGAGAGGAAGTTGGAGAAGTGGAGGAAGTCTCTAAGCCGTGAGTAGATTAGTAGAATCTATTACTTGAACCCCTTTGATTTGACCTGAAAACAGTTTCACTGTAATTAGAACATTCTCTTGAAGATTCAGGATGATCTCATATTGCTAGAAGCATGGGTTGGTATAATTTTTTTCATATTATTTTTTTCCACCCTGGCCGAACTTGGGTGGCTAGCTTCCTTCTGTTCCCACCACCTCCTCATCTGGGCACTGCCTTCTCTGGTACTCATCAGATCCAGTGACCCCAATGGTTCCCCCCCCATGGCAGGACCAGCAAGGGGAAGGCAATCTTTCCCCCACCCAGATCATAATTCAACATGGCTTGGTGGTCTGGGTGGCAGTGCAAGTCAGGGTGGGTGGACAGAACATCATTGAGCCTAAGTCAGACATTTTTCCCCTTGGTTTTGTCTCCTCCTACCTCCCCTGGTGGGAATGATGCCTGAGATTGCCATTCTACAGCCTCAGTTATCCCTCATGTAGCAGCAGCAAGCTCCCTGGCCCAGCTGCAGGGGTCGCATTGATGGCAAAGTCCACCGCCAGCTCTCCCTGACCAAGATGCATTGCTGAGCAACAAAGTACAAAAAGGTTTATTGATCAGCTTAAGCCATTACAATATTCTAAAAACTAATACATAAATACTAACACTGATATAAAACAACAGGATGATTCTTGCACTTACATACATTAATCAGAATAAGAGCATATTATAACATCAAAGCAGGATTACTGCCACTGAGGGTTTTACAAGCAGATAGCATTTAAATAATCTAAAAATGAGTTGTCTTCATAACTCTAGCAAGTTTCGACAATACATTTACATCTTGAGAAGAAAAGAGATGAAGTAGGATACCATCGGAGGGGAGATCGAGACCATCAATTATATCCCCCAGCCATTTCTTCCTACTCTTCTCATACAGTGGACATAATAGTATTACATGTTTGAGATCATCCCAAACTTTGTGAGGACATTTACAGTATGGTTCTAAAACGTTATCACGTTTATGCCTGAAGAGAATATATTGTGCATTATAGGTTTCAGTGCTGGGCAGCAGCTGTCTCGGTCATTACATGTCCTTCAACATGACTTTCCAGGCTCACTTCTGAACCCATGTCATCAGCACAATGCGCTGCTGCTGGGCCACTGGGGTGGCATCAGGTTGGTATATTATCCTGATGCTTCTGGATTTTATCTTTTCATCTATACTTTTGATACTCTGAGACATAAGAGACTGTATTATCATTTTGTAACCCCCACCCCCGGGAGTGCTTGATTAGTGTACTGGACACACTGAGTTACTTTTCAGGGCTCCACACATGTGACCTTTAAAGGGTTAATTTTCTTTCCTCTGGTGGACTGTCTACCATTAGTGGGGAGTAAAGATCCAAGTGAACACACCGCGAACGATAGTCCCATGGACAACCATGCAGCTCTCTAAGGGGCGGCCAGCCCAATCCAAAACGAAATGCCAAAATGGAGAGCAAAAACCTTAAAACACTTTTTTTTTCCTGCCTGCCTCCTCTGAACAGACCAGAAAGCCGCCCTCAGGGTACTCCCCACCAATAATGTAGAAGCAGGTGAGGCCAAGACCAAAAAATGGGAGCGTTTATAATGAAAACACTCTAGCTTTAATAAGGTCATCACAAATGTAACAGAATACACCCTGGCGCCTCGGGCACACGGGTCTTTGAAGACTCGTGTGATCGAATCAAGTGTTTACTGTGATCACCGGCGGTGTGTGTTCTGTTGCATTTGGCGGTGTCCTTGGCCAAAACTGAGTATTCTGTATAAAGCAGCTCCAGTCTTTGGAACTCTTCACTCTCTTCATTGACAGTGGGCAGGCGTCTTTCAATGTAACAGGAAGGAGGCAGGCGAAAAAAGTGAGATGAGGAGATCAGGGTGGGTCACGATTGCCCGTTTCTGAAGGTGTCTTGATGTTTTAGGGAGAGGGAAGGTCGAAAACCAGCAAGGCAGGACATGGCAGCAGCCATAAATGACAGCCCACCCACCTCCTGATCAGGGAAAACTGTAGTGCCATGCAGGAAAGATGGTTGAAGTGATATGCCAGTGGGTGCATAAGGGATTCAAACCTGAAGTGGAGGGAGCAAGACACCAGGAAAGAGCGATGTGTTTGGGACTTCACATCCACGGAGGGGATCTTCATGCATCTTATGAGCCCTGTAATCCAAAGCCATGAAAAAGGGGGGGTGGCAGCCGCAAGCCTGAAGTTTGATAGCCCCTGGGCCTGAAGGGAATATGTAAGGTCCTTTGAGACAGTTTCATTTTAGCTGCTGTGAAGCTGGGAAAAAAGAGGAGAGCTGAGCTATCCTGTGGGGATGTGCCACCCATAGTTAAGAGGAAGCAGTCGCCTGGGATGGTTTCAGAAGAGGCCACGAGTGTGGATGGAGATTTACTGTCCCCAGTTCAAGGTCAGTGAATAATGAGATGTCCAAGATTTGAGCAGTGTGAGAAGTCTGGGGAAATATATGGTTCCTGCCAGCATGGAGAGAAAGACAATATAGTTAGTGTGAGGAGCTGGGTTTGGAGCTGCCCAGAGGAGAATAAGTTCTGACTGATTGGTCCATGTGAAATGCACAAGAAGTGAAGTACATGCTGCCTGATACCCCACATGATATGGACACTGTGAACCAGAACTTCTGGACATTTTGTGGACATTGCTTTGAGGGACCCCTGGGTCCATAACCTTGTTACTTACACCTCCCATGGGATAAATGTTTATCAAGTTACCATGTTCCTTGGAGTTATCAAGTTTTAAATGCAAACCCATTGTGTTCCATGATAGTGGGGCACCTTTAACTGGCTCATAGCATTGGTAATAATGTCCAACCTGTTTTAGCAAAAGGGTGGTATTTCAGGATTAGGTGGGAATGCAATGAGTACAAAAAAAAGATGGTAACACACTAAATGAGAGTAAAGTTGCATAACTATTATTTATAGACTAGAGGCCACACAAAGGCAAAGCCCAGCCCAGACACAGCAACCAGGCTCCCCAATACAGTGAGACCCATTTTTATTTAACTATTTCAAATTTGGTGACCAGGGCAAGTACACTGAGCTGGACATCATTTCCAGTTGCACCCCAGAGGGAGGATTACATAAGGGAGTAATAACAGCAAAACAATTTAGACAACAAGTGCATGTACAGTACAGAACATTAAAAATGCAAGTCAAATAATAACCATGACTGGGAGATGGCCACACCCGGCTATAACTATTCAAGAGAGACAGGAAGAGAGGAGGAGTGGCACTGTATGTGAAAGATAACATTAAGGCTACAGAGATCCAAGGGGAACAAAGAGGGAGGGGGATACTGTGGGTTAAGCTTGAAAGAACAATGGGGGTAGCCATTCGCACAGCAGTAGTCTATAGACCACCAAACCAGGTGGAAGAGACAGATAGGAAATTGATGCTTGCCATCCAAAGAATGGCGGACAAGGGGGAGGTGGTGCTTGTTGGAGGCTTCAACATGCCAGACAGGGACTGGAGCCTCCCAGCAGCAGCATCAGTCAGGAGCAGATTTATCCTGGCTTCCCTTCAGGGAACCTTCCTTAAACAATTGGTCATGGAACCAACTCAGCAGGAGGCAATACTGGACCTGCTGTTCACAAACAGGGACAGTGTGATGGGGTCACAGTGGGGAGCACCTAGAGAACAATGACTACCGGACAAGGTGGTTTGAAATAACTGAATGGTCAGATCCCTGCCACACTAAAACATGTATCCTAGACTTCAGGAGGGCAGATTTTGGGAGAATGGGAAAAGTCGTGGAAGAAGCACTAGCTAGATTGGGGAAGAAACTAGGGGTGGAGGAACAATGGGTAGTATTTAAAACAGGAATAGCAAGGGCAACAGAATTATGCGTTAAGCAGGTTAGCTAGGGGAAAAGGAAGAGGAAGCCCTTATGGTATTCCAAGGAGGCAGCAGAGAAAGTGAAAACCAAAAGGAATGCATTCAAGCAATACAGAAAGACACAGGCAGAGGGGGATAGGGAGAGGTACCAGGAGAAGCAAAGGGAAGCAGAGAGGGCAGTAAGGGAAGTCAAGCTCAGACAGAAGACCGCATTGTGAAAACAGTGGTTAAAGGGGACAAAACCTTTTACAGGTACGTAAGTGAAAAAAGGAAGGAAAACGGAGGGATAATGAGGCTAAAGGGTGAGGGCAAGAGTAGTGTTGAGGATGACAACAGTAAAGCAGACATACTGAACAGATATTTCTGCTCAGTCATTACAGTAGAAGGGGTTGGTAGCGGGTCAGAAGAGAATACGAGGGAGGGGGCACAGAAATGGATCCAAGTCCCTTTCTATGGGAAAGGGTCCTAAAGGAACTGGAAGGAATAAGAGTTGATAAAGCTATTTATTATTTTTTTATTTATTTTATTTAGTTTTTGTTGACCAGGTTAAGTGCACTAGACAAATTCTTGCCTATTTTTAGACACGACCCGGGGGAGGGGGATACAGATGAATGCCAACTGACCTTGAACCAGATTAAGCTGTTGGTGGTATTTTTAGCGAAGGGGGGAAATTTGGTCAGGGCACTGGGGAAATTCCCTTACTCGCCAGAACAGGAGATTCTGGCCATCTAATATGGTGGACGAAAGTCCTGGGGGAAGAAAGATTGTTGTGGAGGTGGGGGAGTTGGTGTTATCTCACACCTCGGCACTGCTAGAGACTGAAGAAATAGCCAACCTGCATGAAGATGGAAAGATTATGGAAACAATGGACTACAGGAAAAGAGAGGATGCTCTGGAAAATATATCTGAAACTTCTGGGGCACAGGAGGAGGTAATGGAAGTGGATTTGGTCTCTGATAGATTTGAGGAAAGTGAGCTTGGTAAAGAAGCTACTTTAGAAATGAGTAAAACATGCAAATTGCAGAAACTTTTGGATATCGAAGAACTTAAGTTC
This sequence comes from Neoceratodus forsteri, assembly GCA_016271365.2. Lineage (NCBI taxonomy): Eukaryota > Metazoa > Chordata > Ceratodontiformes > Ceratodontidae > Neoceratodus > Neoceratodus forsteri. The sequence goes on from CM028134.1 coordinate 293,086,572, forward strand.
TTGGCTACTAAATCTTCCTTGATACAGAGGATGCGGCGGTTCAAAGCTGACAGCAAGACTGACACTGTCAAAACTCATCAACTCTACAACAGTACAAACATTTTAAAAGACCCACCGGCTGCTGGAAGTAGCGCTGTGACTCCGAGTGTTTCTGTGATGGAGAAGACACCTACTCCTGTGAGTACAAATAAAACTTACAATACACCAACTGTTTATAATGTGACTAATGATGCACAGCAAAGAAATAATATCCCTGAAGCAGGGCCTTGGTCAATCGAAAAAGAAGCCCTCTGGGGAGCAGGTTGGGAAAAACAGTCTGAATCGGGACAATGGGTTTCAGACAGCTCACCTATTAGAATGCCATCACTGGGGGACTTTGCTACTCCTCTCCCTCAGGCTGAAACAGAGATACAAACGTTCGTGGCTGGGGAAAAAAGTATAGATAGTGATTGCTGGCTATCCCAGAAGATCTAGTTCTAACCCAAAACCTGGTCTTGATTTTACCTCCCATAGAGAAAGCTGCTGAAATATAAGATACTCTGCAACCTTAGGTTGAAGCTCCATTAAACATCATTCCAGACAGGCAAAAAAAAAACTTTCTCTTCTTTATTTCACCTACCTGTTTTGCCAGCGAAATGCCACAACACCGTAAGACTTTCCTACGTTGGAGGCCTACCTGAACCCCCAGACTGGGAATATGTAGCCAGAAACCTCCTCAAAGACTCAATTACATTTTTCTCCCACGAATTGCATGCCCTAATTCACATCTCGGGAGAAACAACATTTGACATATGTTTTAAAACCTTGAAGGGGCTGGAGAGGTTTTGAGCAAAATACCATTCTTTGAAACAAACAGCATTGTGGACCCCATTTCTGGCTATCCCTCAGACTAAACCAGCTTATAAAACTATTTCTATCCTGTTTAGGAATGAAGGAGTGGATTTATCAGATGTCCTGTATTGGTGAAAAATGCGGTGTACAGTGATAGGGGAGCCTGAGGCCATTCTGGACACCGAGAACATTTGGACCGGGGGTTGAAGGGTTAGTGTATTATTGAAGTCAGATGATTGTGGGGTTATTCATCTCCCAAACTCCTTTTCTTTGGGATGTGGCAGGGGAGTTCTATTCTATGCAGGTCAGCCTAAGGCCTATTATAGGTGCAGGGACCCATCCCATCTAAGTAGTGTGTGCGATACTGTAAAATGTAGTCTCTGTGGTGATTTGGGTCATATAAGCTCTAACTGCTTAAATGAATGAAAGTGTAATTTATGTGATGAAACTGGCCACACGTTTCAGAATTGCACCTGGGCTGCACACAACCAGGAGCATCATGATGGAGGGGCAGACCAACAGTTTATTGTCTCCCAGGCCCAGAAGGCCAAAATCAGGAACAGACTGAATCCAACCCACCAGATGCCTGAGCCTGTGGTCCCTTCTACATCAACCACTTCTCTCACTGTACAAGATAGGTCCCTGGCTGAGCAGGTGGGGGTCCCCCCTTCCCCTCTCCCCCGGCACAGGGGATTAATAAGGAGCCCTTAGCTGGTCAAGACCTGACAATAGTGGAAAAGCCACCCCCCCGAGCCTTTTCAAAACAGCTGCAGATGCTCCACCAGGTCTAAATTAAAAGCAGTCCTCCCCCTTCAAAAACAGTTAGTACCTCTCCCATAACAACTTCAAACAACTATGAGATTTTACAGGAGTCATCAGGGGACTCAGGGGAAGAATCTGACACCTCCTCAGTTCCTTCTTCGCAACCAGAGGGGACGACTGACACAGAGATGAGTTCCAAAGACAAATGGGTTCAAAAAAGAAAAGCAAGGACAAAAACAAAAGGACCTATGGGGTCAGGGAGGAAAAAATAGTTGTGGATTCCTGGTATCTAGTAGAAGTATTAGCCTTTTCCCCTAAAAATCCATATCCTACACCACTTTTGAGTGCCATACCATTAACGTAAATACTATAAAGAGAGTAGATAAAAGAAACATTGTATTTGCGTTCCTTGCCTTGTTACCATTTGGAATAATCTTTTTGCAAGATGTAAAATTCCACACTCTCTCTGAAATAAAGCAGGCCCAAAGACATTGCTGGAATGGGCCATCATTCTGGTTGATTGGCCAGGAGGCCTGCTCAGGAGTAGGCATTCTGGTACACTCCATTAATTTCAAGCTTCTAAAATTGTATGATTTGGTCCCCAGAAAGGTATTAATACTGGATGTATTAATCAATCAGCTCCCATACCGCTTTATAAATATATATGGGCCCCCAATGAAAACAGGAAGAATTGAGCTAATTTCTCTCATCCAACCATGTTTACACACATCATAACCTGTTATATTTGCTGGTGACTTCAACTGCAGTTTGAGCCTTCAGGATAAAAGCTCACATGCCACTACAAAAAACATATTCTGTAAATTCCCGTTCTTTAAATACTACTATCCGAACAGCTAAATTGAAGGATGCATATTTGGAATTTACAAAATAACATACTCCTACATTTCAGAAAGGGGTCCTAGCAACTAGGATTGATTATGTTTTTCTGTCTTCAGCCCTGCATATTTCGGCAGCTATTGTCTCGCCTCTGGAATTTTCAGATCACAGGAGAGCATCAATAACAGTGGGAAGTACTCCCCCAGATCTTAAAGGTCCTGGGGTATGGACATTTAATACATCATTGTTAAAGGATGGGGAACTCCTTAACTCAATAGGGCAGTTCCTAACAGCAAGAAAATCAGTGTGGATACGTTATGAAGACCCTATAAGGTGGTGGGAGGATACACAATTAGATTTAGTGTCACTATTAAAACAATACAGTAAGAATAAATGTAATACCACATATTTGCAATATCTACAACAAAGTCTTCATCTTCAAAACTTACTGTTTCACACACCACGGGACAGGATCTTAGCTCCCAGATCCAACTGGTTCAAAAGGAGATGAGAGATGTTTTACAACAGAAAGCAGAACAACTACATAATCAGTATAAATTTGGGACTCGGGGTACTGCTCAAGTGGTAAACCCATTGAATACAATGCCTATCAGGTGGACAAGAAAGCCATGCATAGTCTAGTAGATCAGGCTGGCCACTTAAACAATCTCAGGAGAAAATAGTGCAGGTGGTTACTGACTACTCTACAAAATTGTTTGCAGGGATCCCCTCTAGTCCTCAGGAGATCCGAGACTACTTGGAGAGCATCCAGGTCCAAGATGTCCCTCTCCAGGTAACAGATGCAGTGGAGCAGCTGATAACACAAGGGGAGGTTTTAGAAAACATTAAACAATTAAGAAATAATATCTCACCTGGTCCAGATGGGCTCCCCAATGAATAGTACAAAATTATAGAAGAATATCTAAGCAAGGAACTCACATTAGTGTTTAATACAATGCTAGACTCTGGTAACATCCCTTTGAATTTTAACAAAGGAAGTTTGACTTTTTTATTTAAACAAGCATTTGTCAATGCCGAATGTTTGCTTCCTAGCATTGGCATTGGTAGTGTAGAAGTTACATAGCTGCATAATAGAAATGGCAGTGAAGTATTGAACTGAAGCCAACCCCACCACCACCCTGCAGAGAGTGACAGGCATTGGGGTGTGCCTTGGGTCATCAGGCATAACGGCCACGCCATTTCACCACACCATATCCTGCAGACACTGACAAGTGTCACGGTGTGCCTTGGGGTCTTTGGCCCATATGCGCACCCCATTCCATCAGGAAATATGGTGAGATGGGTGCAGTATAGGAGAATGGGGTGAACTTTGAGGCCGAAGAGTCCAAGGCATACCTCGATGCCTCTCACTGGCTGCAGGGTGTGGAATGGTATGAGCATTACAGGCAAGAATCCCAAGTCACACCCCTGATGCCTGTCATTCTCTACAGGGTGGGGCGTTATGGTTGGAAACCCTAACACCTCAGGCATTTGTTGGTATTTTCACTCCAAATTTTCAACATGGTTTTTTTGTGACCCCCACCTCATGAACAGTGGCAATATCAGTTTGTTAGCCGAGAGCTGCTTATGCACAGCGACTATGGCATTTAGCACCACAGATGCAAAAACACATTCCGAACAGGATGTGAAAATGACAGCTGTACTGTTCATGGGAGGTGTAAAAATGGCAATGTTGCAAATCTGCAGTAAAAATATTAAAAACTGGTGAATCACGGCGTGCATAAGAAACTGTGCAATGCACACCCGTAATGTAATTAGTTTGGGGATTTTTTACAGCAGATTGTCAACACAGGCATTTTGGGACCTCCGATCATGAACAGTGTCACTGTGATTTTCTTTATCTGTCCCGAACAATGACTTCCCACAGCGACCACACATCTCTGCGCTGAAAGTGTGAAAACACATTTCGTCCATGTTGTGAAAAACGACGGCTGTACTGTTCATAAGGAAGTGTGGAAAAATGCCACTGGTGAAAATCTGGACTGAAAATATTACAAAGTCATGAACTTACCAGGGTGAATGGAAACTGCGCAATGCTCACTCGTAACACAGTCATTTTATGGACTTTTGTCACCAAATTTTCAACATAGTTATTTTAAGACCTCTGCTCATGAACAGTGTAACTGTGATTTTCTTAATCCATCCCAAACATTGCTTTCGCACACCGACTGCACCATTGTGCGCTACATGTGTGGAAACACATTTGGGGCAACATGAAAAATGGCAGCTGTACTGTTCATAAGGAAGTGTAATAAAATGGCAATGTGGAAAATCTGGAGTGAAAATATAGAAAATTCGCAAACTTACAAGCGTACGTAGGAACTGCGCAATGCACGCTTGTAAAACAGTCATTTTTAGGAATTTTTTCACCAAATTTTCAACATAGCCATTTTAAGACCTCTGCTCATGAACAGTGTCACTGTGATTTTCTTAATCTGTCCCATACATTGATTTCGAACACCGACTGCGCCATTGTGCGCTACATGGGCAAAACACATTTTGGGCAAGATGTGAAAAATGACAGCTGTACTGCTCATAAGGAGGTGTAATAAAATGGCAATGTTGAAAATCTGGGTGAAAATATTGAAAATTCTGTTGAGCGTCTGACATCATTAGGAACTGCATAGCATGCTTTCATCAAAACAGTCATTTTAGGAATTTGTCCACCAAATTTTCAACATAGACTTTTTGAGAGCCCACCTTATGAACAGTGGCAGTGTCATTTCATTACTCAGTCCTGAAAGGTGATTTCGCGCAGTGACTGCGAAATCACCCTTCGGGCCGATTAACGCCATGACAGTGAGAGCACTAATGAGAAGGGGTCCCAAAAACCCCATGTTGAAAATTTGGTGCAAAAATTCCCAAAAATGCCTGAGATATGCCACAAAGTTGAAAAAACCCTATCTATCCCATTATACAGTTTACTGGCATTTCCTCAGTTCGCGGTCGGCTTTGAAGAGTGCAGACGTGTTCCCGGACCACCGTAGATCGTTGCGCCGGAATCCGGAGGTAAGTATGGGGTGAGGTGGGTGTGGGGAGGCGGGGAGCGCAGTGGGTTGGCGTGGGTGGGGGCAGAGACAGCGAGGCACCGTTTTTCAGTTTCAGGTTTTTTTTTTTTTTTAAATGACGATGCGGGACATTTGCCACGCTGGGGTGGGCTCCCAGCATGGCACAAGGATGGCTGGTGGTGGGGCGTGGAGCCAATGGGGGATTGGGCACCCCCATCAGCGATAGCATCTGTTGCCATGCTGGGGTGGGCTCCCAGCGTGGCACCCTGTACTCTGGGGGGGGAAGGAACCAGTGGAGCCGACGGGGGATTGGGCACCCCCTTCAGCTATATGATGGGTAGCCACGCTGGGGTGGGCACCCAGCGTGGCACGTGGAACTCTGTTTTGGGGGGGCGCAGCACAGCCAATGGGGGATTGGGCACCCTCGTCAGCTACACAGTGTGTGTGTGGGGGGGCGAGCACGCAGTATGCGTGCGTGTGTGTGTGTGTAGGGGGAGCATGCATGAGCAGGCGATATCTTATCGCTGCTCACTGAAGCATAGCTCCCCCTTTCAACTGTACTCCACTGCATTTTGGACTGCTGTCATAGACAGCTCCAGCAGGCATTGGAGAACTGCGGCCGAGCCTGCAAACACACTGACTGAATTGGAAGAGGGCTGTCACACCTCCGAAAACTTGGATGATGGCACTATGTTTCTTGCACATGCGTGCAAGCAAACATAAAAAGGAGACAGAGCTGATTTGAACAACTGGAGGCCTATCTGCATGTTGAATGCAGATTGCAAACTTCTAACAAAAATTTTAATAAAAAAACTACTACCACTAGCTGACATTGTGATTTCCTCAGAGTAGGCCTGTGCGATACGAAAGCGTGTAAAACAAAATTACCTTATTTTTTTGAGAGAAATGTTCTCAACAAGCCACTCAAATACGTACCCTGGATATGTAGTTTCTCTGGATTGGAGAAAGGCATTTGATTTGATCTGCCACACCTTTCTATGGGAAACATTACATCATTATAAAGTTCCAACAGGGGTAGTGAATTGGATTAAATCCTTATATAATACTGCCACCATTGTACCTATAGTAAATGGGAGAAGGGGGCTTATGATACCTATTAAAAGGGGAGTCAGACAGGGATGCCCCACGAGCCCCTTATTAAACACCTTTTTTATAGACCCCTTATTAGAGATTAACAGGTCGAAACTTTTTAATCCAATAGTTGGACTAAATATTCAAGCCCCCTTCAAAGCCATAGCATATGATGATGATTTGTGCCTGCTGGCTGCAGACCAAACTTCTGTTCAACATGCATTCTCCTTATGTTCTGCTTTTGGGTTAATATCAGGGGCTTCTTTAAACCTGAACAAATGTCATGGGAGGGCATTGGGGAATAGCCCAGATCAGGCAGATTTATAGGTCCTCTCCAGCTTACCTTAGACCCTATATCAATCCTAGGTATTAAATTTGGCCCTATTGGGATGGATGTTTTAAACTGGAAAGAGAAACTGGATATAGGTAAAAAGAAAATAGCGTACTGGAACAGGAATAAGATAGGGAAAAAGAAGAGAGTGTTTTTAATTAAAACCTTCCTGGTGCCGGTCTTTTTATACCTAAGCTATGTCTTTCCCATCCCTAAAAAACTTGGAACCTCATTATTAAGTATATTCTTCCAAGGAGTGTGGGGAAGCAGGCTTAACCCAATCAAAAGAAATATCTTGTATTTATCTATTAGAGAGGGAGGGTTGGATATGATCAACCCCATCTTATTGTTTAACAGTGTTTTCTTCGTTCATAATTTGAAACCTTTATTAATTAATGCTGGAAAGGGATGGGAACCTTGGCTGTATGAAAACTGTAAATCCTGGTTTTAATCATGGGAACAGAATATGCCCAAGACACTGAAAGGCCCTGAGTATTTTCAATACCTTAGAGTTACCTTTCTTAGGCTAAAACAGTGGGGAGTATCCACCCTACAGATTATTTCTGCTTCCTCACATAAAGCTCTTTACAAATCCTTGCTAAATACATTGGTCTGGATAGTCAAAGGGGTTGCACCTGGTGCAATGGAGTTGTTCCAGCGGAACCCTGCATTGCGTCCCAGTGCGATATTGAGAAGGCTGCCTGGCGCAGTGCAAATCCTGATGCGCCAGGGTGCAATGATAATGTATGTGGTGCAGATGCAGGGGGCGTGTCCATGCATATGCGGCACATCCTGATATTCAGCCCGGGATGTGCAGCGCATATGCCGGTGCACCCCTGCACTGCATCGCATAGGGGATCTCAAAGTTGAGTCCATGCAGATTAAGTGCAGATCCTGGCCACCCACACGTGAGCTGCTGTATTACAGAGTGCAACACAGCAGCTCAGCTGTGGGTGGCCATCCACCCACTCAGAACACTGTCCGCAAGCACTCACAACCTTGATGGTCTAGTGGAACCCCCCCGGCCGTAGCCGCGATAGCGTGGTATATGTTTATAAAGATATCCCTGGTAGCCTAGTGGCCCCCCCAATCCCTGAGTCCCTGATGAGTATGAAACATGAACATCCCTGGAGGTCTAGTGGTCCACCCTCCCACCCGAGTCCCAGATTCCCCGATAAATGACAATATGATGTCCCTGGTGGTCTAGTAGAACCCCGCCCATTGCCACGATCACAGTAAAATCCAGTATTGAAATGCCCTTGTGATCCAGTGGCGCCCCCACCCCACCCACCCACACAGAACCCTTGCCCACCCCCGCCTCCCCTCATATCATTGGTGGGTGGCTGCATCTGCCTGCACACCGCCTGCCGCCTGCTGAATGACGGTACAGTATGGGCTGTAAGCCCATTGGTCCCCAGTGTGGACCAATGGGCTTGCAGGCATACTGTACTAGACAGTCCCAATTATGTGAATATCACGAGTGATGCATCTAGCGCAACTGCACTTGCGCTGGTACATCCCCTTGCTCCCTATCTGTGACTTGCACTGGCACAGTGCCACTGTGCCATGCTCAGTTTGTGCACTGACCATGCCATATTCAATGGTGCTGCACCATGGCACAGCACCGCTGAATATCACCTGGACCTGGCCCCAGTGCATCACAGTTGCACTGTGCCCAGGCTTGCGCCACTGCCTGGCGCAGTATGAATATCCCGGCCATTGTGTGGAGTTCCAGTGCCATTTGAGAAATGCCCCATCCAATTTATAGGCTCACTTCAGACCCTTTTATGTAGTTCAAGAATCCCAACACAGATGTAGGATTTCCATTGGCTGTCATGCCATGAGAAAATAGATATCAAAAATAACCAAAAACAAACAACTCCAAGAAAGGATATGCGGTAGATTGCGCTGTATTAATGTTCTAGAAACAAGTGAGCATCTTTTTTTCCAGTGTTCTTTTATCAAAGGGCTTTGGGACTACATTGCTGAGGTATGGGGCAAGCCCCTATTTGGAAAAGTAACATACGAAAATATGATGTACGGTCATGTTTCCTCAGAATGGGGGAAATGGAATCTTAGTACACTTCATCTGCTGTTCATTATTATCAAGTGGAATATCTGGATGGCAAGGTGTTTGTTCACGCTTCAGCAAAAAGGATGTTCTTATATCGAATTATGTGGGAAAATAGTGAAGGATGCACATAATGTTTATATTACAGAATGTACTAACTTATCCCAAAGGAACATATTAGTTGTATGGAAAAATATGCTCTGGATTACCAATTTAGATACAACAGGTACTTGACTTCTGTATTAGATAGAATAACCATCACATGTCTTCATGATTGGATTATATTAAGTGATATTTGGGAGACCCATTTGGACTCCTGGGGTTGGGGTGATTTCTTTGGTTTGTTTTTTGGGGGGGGTTCTTCTTGTATCACCCCTTTCCCCCTTTCTTTGTATGTTCTTTCCTTTTTTTTACTTGTTTGTCTCCTTTGGCTTATTGAGTGGACTGTAAAGTTTTTGATATGTTTGATATAGATGTATTAAGATTTTGAGTTTGAATAAAACTTACCCCTACTGTTTTCAAGAAGTGCCATGGGATCTTGAACATCCACCAGAACAGGCAGATGGGACCTCAGTTTAACGTTTCATCTGAAAGATGGCACCTCAGGATTGCAGCACCCCCCTTCATACTGCACTACAGTGTCAGTATTTGGATATTAACCTAAGTGCCTGGTGTGGGGATAGAACCCACAGCCTTCTGATCTCCCAGCCTCAGAGGTGAGTGTGCTACCTGCTGTGTGTGCTATGGGCCTGGATGGGGTGCACCCCAGGGTGCTGAAGGAGCTCAGAGAAGTGGTGGCTGAACCTTGGCAACCCTGTTTAGCTGATCACTGGAAACAGGTGAGGTTCCCAAAGACTTGAAAACAGCTGATGTAGTCCCCTTATACAGGAGCGGGAATAGAGGGGAAGTGGGAAACTACAGAGGGGTCAGCCTCACCTCAGTAGCAGGGAAGATTATGGAAGCACTACTGTAGTAATAGTAGTAGTAAAATATTTATTTTTCAACAGGCAAATTTAGAAGTACAAGCAACACCATTAGGACTGTGGTCCTATTTTCAAAGTGGGCCTGCTTACAAAATCAGTTTATAAAAATTCAAGACAAATTTGAGAGTTTTACAGGACATATATGTAACATTATAAAACTTTCATGTATCTTAGTGAAGGAGAGATCAGTGGAACACCTTGTGGCCAGCAGTCTACAGGACCCAAGGCAGCATGGTTTTACTGGGGGATGATGTGCCAGATTAACCTCAATGAATTTTTTGACTTGGTGACAAGGGAGGTGGATCGGGGGAGGGGCAGTGGACGTGGCCTATCTGGACTTCAGTAAGACCCTTGACACTGTGCCCCATAGGAGGCTGCTAAACAAGCTGGGCAATATGGATGCGAGTAGGACAGTAGTGCAGTGGGTGGGGAATTGGCTGGATGGCAGGACACAGAGGTTGGTGGTAAATGGCTATCACTCCGCAGAGGGAAGGGTGACTAGTGGAGTGGCACAGGGATCAGTGCTAGGTCCGGTCTTCTTCAACAACTTTATCAGTGACATTAGGGACCACATCGAAGGGAGAATTTCCTTGTTTGCTGATAACACAAAACTCTGTAACAGAGTTAACATGCCGGAGGGAGTGGATAGAATGAGCAGAGATCTGCAGAAGCTTGAGGAATGGTCAAGAGAGTGGCAGTTGAGATTTAATGCAAAAAAGCACAGAATCATGCACATGGGGCACAACAACCCTGGAACAACATATCAGCTGGGTTGGGGGGGTGGATATAGCATGTTCCAAGCAGGAAAGGGACCTAGGGGTTATCATCTCTGATGACCTAAAGGTCGGGAGTCAGTGCAACAAGGCAGCGGGTAAAGCAAATAGGATGCTGGTAATGCTAGGCAGGGGCATGACTAGCAGAAAAAGAGAGGTCATAATTCCACTGTACAAGACATTAGTGAGGCAACACCTGGAGTACAGTGTCCAGTTCTGGAGGCCTTACCTATGTAAGGATATAGACAGGGTGGAGACAGTTCAGAGGAGGGCAACCAAGATGGTACAGGGTTTGCAACACAAGTCCTACAAGGACAGGCTGAAGAACTTGAATATGTACTCCCTGGGGTGGGGGTATGATAGAGACATACAAGTAGCTCATGAGGAGGAACAAGATGAATGAAAACACTATTTTTCAGAGGAAGAGATGTTCTAGGACTAGGGGTCATGGGATGAAATTGGAGGGAGGGAAGGAGTTCAGAGGTAACATGAGAAAGTATTTCTTCATAGTAAGGGTGGTGGATAAGTGGAGCACCCTGCCAGTGGAGGTGGTGGAGACTGAAACAATTATGGGATTCAAGAATGCATGGGATAGGCATTGGGGGATCGTAGCAGTTGGGGGAAGGGGTCAACCCAGTTCACAAGAAGCTTGAAGAGGCAAAATTACATGCACAATTGGGCAGACTTGGTGGGTCAAAGACCCTTTTCTACTGTCAGTATCTATGTAATTTACAGGAATTCAAACTAAACAAACATAAGTAAACGTCAACATGGCTGCAATTAAAACATTACAGAACAAAAAAAATTGACAAAAATGTTCAAAAATATAAATATTCCATTGGTAAACAGAACAAAGGCTGGTGAGTGTCAGTCAACAAATAAGTGATCAGGTGCTGTGCAAACTCAAAAATGGCAGAGGAGCAAATATACAAAATTTACACTAGGTGTATAAGAAAAACTGGCCTGTCAGTGCAGGAGTAGCTCTACCACTTGCGATGCCGGTGACCCAGTTTCAGAAATGAGCCTGGGTTGTTGGATGCCAGCCAGGGGGAGAAGGACTGAGAGTCCTAAGGACACGCTCCTTCTCCACAGAGAAGGAGGCTAAGCAACACTGCTATAACAGTGCCACCATGGCCACTATGGGTGGGGCTGCAAATAGGTGCATCTTGGCAAGGGGAGATGCTGGCTAATACTGCACAGCAGCAAGCATGGTGTGCTTGTGCCTCTTCACTGCTGGCATCTTGAGGGTTTAGGGAAAAATAGAGAAAAGCATCCCAGCACAACTGAATGATCCTGCAAAGGTCATTGGCCCCATACTGCTGACTAGGCACTGTCCTTAATCAGATGTAGGCTCCAGATGGGCCTTGCCACCCCTGGCAGCCCCACCATGGGGGCAAGCCATAGTGATCTGAGACTGGTTAAGTCCTGGAGAAGGTCGATCACATGGCTGGGGGTGCCAGAAGAAGGTGGCATGCCAGTGAGTCAGGGGCTTAAAGAAAAATAAAAACAAAATACAAAACAAAAAGCACTGAGTGTATAAACAAAAAATACAGTCTGCTGATATTGCTGGGAAACTAGGTTACGGGTATAAGGGCAGGAAGCAGAGTAATGCAAGACAATACAGGAAAATGGCTAGCTGCAAGTGCATGGTTTTGAAAACGGAGACAGTAATACTGATTTGAGTGAATGGAGAGAGGGCAAAAGCTGGATAGGGAGAGAACGGCTGTTCCATAATTTAGAAGTAAAAGGGGGGGAATAAATTGGCTTGCAGCAGACATTTAGTTCATAAACAATCATTGACATCTTTAGGCATCCACAGATGAACAAGTACTATATAAAAATGACCAGTGACCATAGGGTTAAATGAGTAACTGTTTAAGGAAAAAAGCCATCTAGAAAAATTATCATATGAATCTAGTATGTAAAAGTACAACATTTAGGCTTTTTTTTGGTGATGCATGATTCTGCTCTGTGTAGATAAAAGTATACAAAATAGTAAATACTGTCTGTCAAAAGGCTCCGCATACAGTAAGTGAGTGTGAACTGGCCTCTTATTCCAATACTGGCTGTGCATACAGCACTCTTTTGAGAAAGATTTATTTTCTGCCCTTTTGCAGGCATAAATGGATAGGCACTACATACTTCCAGGCAAATAGGAAGGAAGGAAGGATGGGAATACAGGTCAGTCATGGGAAAGAGGCAAGAATAGTCAATCTGGCCCAGCTGTACTGGAAATTTTGATGTATGAAAGTTTCAGTCCCTCCTCCCCCTCTTTGTGCCGTCTTTGGAAATTGTTTTGTAGATCTATTTTCTTAGAATTGATATTCAGATCAGAAACATTTTTTGTGTATGGCTATATAATTATCTTTACTAACTAAATTGCTGGTAATTAAATCTAGTTAAAAATCTATATTTTCTTTTTACAGGCGTTATTAATTGTGCACATCTGTGTGTTTGTGTGTGTTCGAAGGGGTAAATAATCACGTTCCATACTTAGTATCTCTTTTCTTCAGTACCCTTTGTGCAATGTTATATTTAACGGTGGATTTTGCACGACCATTTCCAGATGCTGCTAACCAGGGTCACACTCTAGTTTGAAACATTTTTTTTAATTAAAATAAATAACCTTGAATGTATTATTATTTCTTTTTTTTTTTTATGGCAGGATGCTATGCATACTTTTTCAATGCTTTTGACTGACTGTGTAGGCTTGCTAACAGTTATAGATAGAGTTGGGCCAAATCTAATTGTGACTTTGGCTGTTCTGTCAAAATTAACCTTTTCCGTCTGGATAAGACCCAGAGTTGGACCGAGGCTTTGTTCAGAGACAAAGCAAATAAGGTACAACAAGGTGGGACTAAATGGGATAAGTGGTCACTGATGTGTTAAGCAGTAGCAACTTCCAATCAAGTATGTGAAAGCAAGGTTTGTTGCTTACTCGCAGCAGCTGCTAATTCATTCAGTATGTGAGGAGAAGAGGAAACAGCAGGGGGCAAACAGTGAACAATGAATCAGGGGCGGCAATGGGCAGCAACAAGGAAGCAAAACAGCTGTTGTGTTTCTAAGTGTTGGACGCCCTTTTTTTTTTGTTTATTACATTTAATTTGCCCGGGATATTGGCTGAGATGCAACATCTTATCTCCTGTGAGGTCCTGCTTCTACCCATTTCTGCAGCTAGGTGGAGTTGTGCACTAGGAGGTTAAGTGACTTGCTTGGTCAAGGGCACGCAACAAGTACTGGCTCTGGTAAGGTTTGAACCTGGGAACTACCAGTTCCCAAGCCAATTTACGCACCCAAGGATTGCATAATTTATGTGATATACCTACTTTGCAAGAGGGTCCTGTAGAATATTCCAGCAGCAGGGTTGAGCAGTTACAATATCAAGCAACTGCTATCAGTTTTAGATGTAGGTTTCCCCAGCTTTGGACTAATCTGCCCTATGAAGTAACTTGCCCCCCCAGTCTTCATGCAGCCAAACTTTAAATTAAACAGTGTTTTGTTTTATCCTGTGCCTGCCCACTCTAATTACCGTACGTTGTATTGTATTTGTTCTTCTTGTGGTCTATTTTGTTGATAGCTAAAGTTCTTGCTTGTTGCTGTCAGCTCTGGTATACCACTCCCTCCATTTCCCTTCTCCAGGTTGCATCTGTAATTAATGTACCATTGGTACTGAATAGTGCCAATGACAGTGTATCCATAAACACACACACTAACACAAAGATACAGACACAGACACACACACACACACTTATGCACTCACTTACAAACACATACATAATAGCTAGCAGAGCCAGTGCTTTGCAGCAGAGGGGCTTTATTGATGTTGTAATATGCAGTGGTGTCTCCCTCTCCTGGATGGCTTTCTTAATGTTATCACTAGCTGTGGCTCACAGTCACAGAGGACCTGTATCAGTGTTGCCACTGGCTGCAGTGACTCCCGTCTGACAGTTACCCAAATGGTACATTGTCCTGGTGGGTAAAACACAACTCCCAGAAAGTTGCACTGGCAGCAGGAGTGATAGAGAAATAGAAGTGTGAGTACATGGTAAGCAGCTGAGAGTGAGATGAAGACGTTCCTGTCAGGGACTTCCAGTTGTATGTTGGAAATACATGCTGGTGTCCTGCTGTGCAATGGAACTTGAAAAAGTTCCAAACAGAACTACAGTCCACTGACCATGCAACTACAATGACCACATCTGTAACTGATGCATGGCTGACTCACTCACTCACTCACTCACTCACTCACACAGATCACATACTATAACTGATACATGGCTGACTCACTCACTCACTCACTCACTCACTCACTCACTCACTTACTCACAAGGTAACATTAATCTTAACAAAATTAACATCAAAATAACAAACAAAGGTACTAACAGAGCCTAAAGAAAATTGTTTTATTTAAATAAAATATATCTGACTTGCTTTATAACAAAAGGAAATGGGGCTCAGGAAATGTCCGTTGGTTAATCAAGAGTGTCTTTGCCTGGCTTTTGGTGATTGAGAACTGAGAAACAAGGCTGAGTGGTTCTGGAACCATAAGAAGTTACAGTGGGATGCTCTTCATTGGTTAAGAAACATCTACACAGCCCCATTTACTTTTTATTATAAACTTCTTTTTTTTCTAACTCAAATTCTATTCCAATGGGAAACAAGATTGCTTTAGGGTAAAGAGTGAAAACAGAATGCAGTTACAGTAGATAACGGAGACGCCTGAAGAGCAGAATCATGTTCACTGATAACCTCAGTGCCTGATTATTAATTTGTGTCAATGTTTTAGCCATTTTTATTAAATATACTCTTTTGTTTGTAAAAAAACACTCATTTTAAGTTTCCAGCCAAGCTTTCTGAACATCCAAATCTCACAAAAAAAAGGCCCCAGGTATAGTCATTTCACAACAGGATCTGGGCAGAAGGTGGTACAATTGCACTACCAGGGTAATTTCATTTCATAATGGAGATTTGGACAGGTGGGGGTACAAAAAGCTTTACTGTATGTTGGCAGTAAGCCATGGGTATATGGTTTGGCTGTGTAGTAAGGTCCAAGGCCAATGGCAGAGCACCTTACACAGCTGGGTGTGCATTAATTCAGCATACATCCATGCCCTGGAGTGGTTTATTGCACTTATAAAATTAAGAAATAAAAACAGAACATTTTTAACTTCTGAAAACCTAAAGAAATAGACTCAAGTATATCCGTTTGTTACAGTAGTTCCTGCTGTTTCAGTCATTTTTACATTTTTCCACTAAAATATTTATGCATTATTTTATTTTAATATAGTTTACCAGGTAAGCAGACAGAGCCCAGGGCTTGTTTCCAGTTGTGACTTGGGGGGAGGGAGAAATAGGGAATGATTACTGATGAGCATATATTACAAAATACACTGAGTCAATATCACAGAACATACAATAGAAATGGGAGAACAGGGAATAATTACAGAGTGCATTCAGTACAAGATATATAAGTCTTTAACATAGTACATACATTAGTACTGCTCAGATAGTGACTGGCTGTAGTAGAGAGAGGAGGGCTGTGACAGTCACCGGCTCTGGGATGGAGGGAGCAGGGTGGTGGGGCACTGCTTGCCGGGGTGGGGTGGGGGGTCCACTAGACCACCAGAGAATGTAGATGTCATAGAAACATAGACTTTGATGACAGATAAGGACCGCTTGGCCCACCTCGTCTGCCCATTTCCCTACCTACAGGATAAGCTGCAGATCCTAGTTAACCAACAGTCTAATTCTTCCTACTCCCTACAAAAATTGCCTTATGTCTGTCCCATGCATTCTTGAATTCGCCCACAGTTTTAGACCCCACCACCTCCTCAGGAAGGCTGTTTCATGCGTCCACCATTCTCTCTGTGAAAAAATACTTCCTCACATTGCCTCTGAACCGCCCCCCCATCTTCAAATTGTGTCCCCATGTTCTTGCACATCTCTTTTTCTGAAAGGTGCTACCCTCTTGGACTTTATTGATTCCACTGAGGTACTTAAAAGTTTCTGTCATGTCCCCCTCTCCCTCCTTTCCTCAAGGGTACACATATTAAGCTCCTTTAGTCTCTCCTTGTATGGCTTCTCTTGCAGACCCTGCAATATTTTAATCACCCTCCTCTGGACTGCCTCTATCCTGTCTATGTCTTTTAGAACCCTTTATTCTGTGAAAGGACTGGGACAGACCCCCCTATCCAGAGTGCTTCTGTTAATTGGATTAGGCATATCCCCTCTCTCCTCTTTTGTGAATACTGAGCAAAAATATTTGTTCAGCATCCCTGCTTTTTCACTGTCCCTCTCTGCTCACCCACCGTCCATTCTATTGAGCCTCACTATCCCTCCCTTTGTCTTTCTATGCTCCCTGATGTACCTATAAAAGGTTTTATCCCCCTTCTTAACCGAGTTGGCTATCTTTTACTCAGTTTGGGTCTTTGCTATTCTGACTTCCCTCCCTGCTTCCTTCTGCCTTAACTGGTACAGCTCTCTGTCCTGGTCCTTCTGTGTTCCCTTATACTTCCTGAATGCTATATTTTCATCCCTGACCTTCCCCAACACCTCTTTTGAGAACCATAGTGGCTTTTTCTTTCATTTTGATTTGTTTATTTGCTTCACACAAAGGCTTGTTGCCTCTGTGATGGCAGTTTTGATGTTTTCTTCAGGCAGATTGGGGATGGGGAGGAGATCCGCCAGACCACCAGGGGCAGCACAGATATTAATAACAAAGGGATCAGGGTGGGGGGGCTGCTAGACCAGCAGGGACAGCATTGATATTAATAACAAGGGGATCAGGGTTGGGGATTCACTAGACCATCAGAGAGGGTGATATGTGCTTGGGTACTAGGTTGTGCTGGTCACTGTCCATGGGCTCAGCTGCTACGCAACTGCCCCGCAGCTTGTGGCAAACCTGCAAAACCTGCAGATGTACCATCTGTTTGGTGCACAGCCACCTTTGCCGCAAGCTGTGGGACTTTGCCACTGGGGCTCCACCCGATAGTGAATCGGTTGCAGGGTCACTGGCACACCGGTGATCAGTGCAAGCTGCCTTCAGCACAGCATGAGCTGACCTTTGTGAACTGGGCCCAATGAATCGATTGGGTGGAAAGCAGAAAGCCACTACAGCCCCTCCAGGAAGGCTCAACAATTACATAGATAATTCTGGAGTTATATGGAGGAATGATGGATAGAAAGAGTCTGCTTGTTAGTTTTCCTGTGCTAACTTTGTGAGGTTGCAGTTATAGAACTTCTGTCTTTCCATGGCTCCTGGCCTATGGGGGCTGCTCCAGGGGGGAACCTGGGTAATATCACAGGGGGTGGGGGCTCTGGACTTGTCCAGGGGTATGTACTAGGGAATGAGGACAGGCTGCTGAAGATTTGCAATGGGACTTGTTCATAGTCTTGCTTGCTTTGAGAGATGGTGGGTCCATCACTTTGGAGGGTAGATTATTGCAGATGTTTTGGAGCTGATAGCTTATGGAGGCTTGGCCTATGTTGTGCTCGTGTCATGGAATGTGGAGGTAGTGGCTTGCCTTGGATCTGAGCAAGTAGGTAGGATTTCTAGACAGGGGAAAAGAGGACAGACAGGTCATTGGGTAGTTTTTCCATCCAGTACTTGACTCCTGTGAGTACTACGGGAATTACTTGCCTCATGGAGTGGGGGCCCAGCCAAGCTCATTGTACAGTATGTAACAGTGGTGACTACAGGGGGGCATCCCAGTAAGAACCTGCACAAAGCATTGAAAAGAGTGGTTGTTTTGTCAAGGGAGGTGGCATTTGCATCTGCATAGACTATGTCCTCATAGTCCAGAAGGGGAGTAGTGAGTGCTCAACAACCGGTTCCCTAATGTTTAATTGGAGGCAGCCTTTTACTCTGTAGAGGGCACCAAGCTTGTCAAAAGACTTGGCTAACCTCTGGGATATGTGGTCTTTATAGTTAGGTGTTGGTCTAGGTGATGTCCGAAGTATTTATAGGTGGAGACTGAGTCTAAACATGCCCCATCCAGGAAGCAAAGGGACAAAGTTGGGGGGGAGATAGAGCTGAGCCATGTTCTGATATCAAACAGCATGGAGACAATTTTCTGTTGGTTCATGACAAGCTGGTTGTCCAGGAACCATTTTTGGAATGCAGTGATGTCCTAGAAATGAAATGCATGGAAGATGTTCCTGAAAGAACAATACAAACATACTGCTAAAACCCACAAATTTACATGCACCTATGACATGACTTTCTTTGTGAGATAAAAGAAACTAAAGAAATCAACTACTGAGGTGCCAGAAACAAACTATTTATATCTCAATCAAAACTTTAAAGGTGCTGAAACAAGCTAGCCTGTCAGCACAACAGTAGCACTGCGCTTGCGACGCCAGTAACCTGGGTTCGGAAATGAGCCTGAGTAGCTGGGGGCTGACTGGGGAGGAGGATTGAACATCCCACAAGATGCTCTCCTCCTCCATGGAGAGAGGGTTCCATTCTCTGCTGCAATACTACCACCTGGGTGATAACAGGTGGCAAGCAGCTGGAGATAGATGTGGGGGGGGGGGATGTTGCAGATGCTGGCATGCAGATGCATGCACAGTAAGCACACACAAGCATTGACATCCTGCACATGATGTCCCCAGGGATGGCAACAGAGTGAATAATACCATGACCCCAGCACCTCTACGATGAAGATGGCCCCGGTATACCCAGGTCCCCCACCTCAACAGCATGAGCCCCTGCTTAATGTAGCTAGATGCCCAGAACCCCCCACCCCAATACCACCTAAGGGCAAAGCCAAGGATCCATGGAGGTAGTTGGCCATGGCTGAGAGGTCAGAGGGTTTGAGAGGTGCCTGGTGGTCCCAAGAAGCAGAGGGCTGGTGTGTATGGGGTAAAAACCATAAGTTAAAAAAGTGCTAAAACAAAGTTTCTTGAAATAAATCAAACATTTTGCCCACCAAATCTATGAATAAAAGAAACCTAACTGTAGCATATCAGGGTACTGGGTGATTCTGCTGAACCCAGAACAGCACAAAAGAAACAGCAATACAGAAAGCGCTAATCCTCCTACAGCAACAGGGGTCTGTTCGTATACAAGGAAAACACACTACCCCTGTTGCTGTACATCACTTGAGGAAGTGAGAAGGATGATGCTGGGGCAGTGCCTGGCTGAGCCGCTCCTGTGACGGAGTGCCTAGGGCACCAGCATCTGGCAGCATGGGGGACCTGTGTGCGTGGTTCGATTCCCTTCAGGTCCCCTGCTGTTGCAGCTTTTTTGGGGGGAAGGGGAGTTTCCTCCTTCAAAGTTTTACCCCCATCCCCTAAGTCCACACCCCCTCAGGTTAATTATTTTAATTCTGGTGGTGCGGGGATGAAGCCCCCTGCATTAAAACACAATTTCGATAGTTTTTTGCGTTACTGTTGGGGTCGGCATTGTGTGCAGACACTGTTTATGTGCATGCCGTTGTTTGTGTGGCATTGTACTGTACACTATTTTGGGTGTGACATTATGACCCAGTGCCGCATGTCAGTCCTTCAGCAGTTGCCTGAAAGAAGACACACGCTGACAGTTTTCACAAAAAAGTTCCCTTTGCTCAATGTCAACTCTCCACATGCGTCTCACACTCATCTAATAATCCTTGACTCCACTAACATTTATTACTTCTAAGCATAGAAACATAGGCACATAGATAATGTTGGCAGAATAAGATCATTGGCCCATCCAGTCTGCCCAGTTTTACATTACTGTACACTGTGACCTATTGTCTTGACTGGGTTCATGATCCTGTAAGAATCTGCCCTGTTGTCCCTGAATCATTTTGAATACTCCATGCTGCACCATCTCCTGCCTCTTTCTGTCTTTCCTCAGGTGAGAACTCCAGAACTAGGCACAGTGTTCCAGATGGGAGCTCACCAGCGATCCATAGAAAGGTACTAGCACCTTTTTCAGCCTGCTATTAAAATCACTTCCAATGCATCCCAACATTTTGGTTGCCTAGCTGTGGGCCTTGCTACATTGGCGAGATTGTTTTAGGGAGTCAGTTATGATGACCCCCAGCTATAACTGTTGCTACTTCTAACCACATGATAATATGTATTGTAAATAATAATGTACCTATATGTGTTTGTTGTACATGTAAAATGCATGTACGTGTACCATTGTTCATGCGTTACAACTGTTACCTCCATTGCTGTAAAAGAAAGGCACCGCACCTAAATGTGGATATTCCAGTGAGTACAATTCTAAATAAACTAGAAGGAGAGTGTGATTCTCATTTTCAGAAAACCACTTATCTTTCCACGACCCCTGATCCAGGCTTTCCTTGAAAAATAATAAGTTCCTTTCATACAAACTTGGCCTATTTAAAGCTATTGTGTTTGAAATGAGAAAACTTTGGAACTGGTGACACTAAGACAGTTATTATTTTTTTTTTCATTCAAGCTTGGAGTTAGTGCAGTATTAATATGTTGTATTGGTAGTTTACATTATTGACATTTTAAAGTTTAATCAATAATATTTAATACATTTTCTGAATAACCTTTATAATCATTGATAAAACTTGAAAACTCCCAATGTAAAACATCACCATTGCCTGATTCCAAGCTTTCACTAAAAAAATTAAGTTC
This sequence comes from Neoceratodus forsteri, assembly GCA_016271365.2. Lineage (NCBI taxonomy): Eukaryota > Metazoa > Chordata > Ceratodontiformes > Ceratodontidae > Neoceratodus > Neoceratodus forsteri. Next base: position 293,107,877 of record CM028134.1, read on the forward strand.
CTCTTACTAACAGTTCCAAAGTTAGCCCTTTCTGAAGCTAATTTCTTTGAAAGGAGATAACTTTGGAACTGGTGGACTAGAAACTTAATGTTTTTAAAATAAAAATTGGAGTGTATTCAGTATCAATATCTTATGCCAGTACAGATTACATTTATAGATATTTTAATATTTTATCAAGACCTTTTATCGATGTATTTTTCCAAAATATTTTACATAAACACTTAGGGTTTGTGTAGTATCAATGTGTTATGCTAGTACAGTTTACATTTCTGGATATTTTAAGTTTTGTCAATAACTTTCATTGATACAATTTTACAATACATTTTATAATTATCAATAAAACTTTCAAATATTGATTAATAAAAAATGTATTTTATTGGTAAAACATATAAACATTGCCCTGGCTCCAAGTATTCAATTTAAAAAATAAAGTTCCTACTCCTATCACTATTAGTTGCAAGGTTAGCCATTTCTAAATACTGTATAGCAGGAAATATTATTTTTGCTCTATTAGCTTAACTGACAAAAACACTAAAATAAGCTGATCGCTAATATTGCAGGGAGCATAGTGTTGTAACTGGACATGAAGCTGACAAGCTAATTCAATAGGGTGCTAAATAGTACTGAACCCTGCTCCGCACTAAATAAAGAGGGTGTAAAAATAAGCTGCTATACAGCACATTTCTTTGAAAGGAGAAAAATTTGCAACTGGATGGGCTAGGAACTTATTTTTCTAACAAAAGGTTGGAGTTAGGGAAATATTTATGTATTTTTTATTGGTATACTTTTCATTTATCAATATTTTAATATGTTATTGATAAAGAGAAAACACATACATCCAGTTTACACAGGAAGATAGCACCAGTACATGTAAGGAATTTCTCATAATCAGGAAATTAAACATTTCCTCAAAGGTTACTTCAATAGGAGAAATAAAAAGTTTTGCAGTATCAACCATAAAAACTTGAGTAATAAGCTGAATGCATCCAGAGAGCCTTAAGGGCCTAGGTAGTCTTGGGGTCCTTGTCTTTCATCCCTTCAGATAATGTGATCACTCACAGATTATATGCCCTGGACTTGTTCCCAGGGCTTCAAGACCTCATCAAAGGGAGCCTCTTCTCCTGCATGAGTTTTACAGGGGTGTCCAGTGCTTTCCTAGTATTGGCGATCCTCTCCATTATTGTTTGGCTACTGTCCATTCTGTCTTGTAATGTGGACACATTTCTGTCCAAACTATTCATGTCTGTCCATATCTTAGACAGTTTTGCACAACTGAGCTAGCATCTAGTTGATGAGCTGAGGTGTTACCACTCTTGGACACAGTTTCTGTTGAAGATGGTAGATGTGAAACATGCTTCAAAGCTAAAGGCTGGTTGCCTTTTGGATTAAAAATGTCATTAACAGAGTGTATGTGCCCTTTTGTCTCCCCATATTTTGGTGATTTGTTTGTGGGAGAACACCTGTTTTAAACAGGTGAACTTAAAATTGAAGACAATAATAATAAATAAATGAAGATTTGGCATTCTCTCTCTCTCTCTCTCTCTCTCTCTCTCTCTCTCTCTCTCTCTCAGGAACTCGATGAAAACGTGACTGCTCCTCTGAGTTGCTCAGTAACACCCCTTATCAATAACTTTTATTAATGCATATTTATGAAATGTTGTTACTGATAAAAGATTTCAATATTGATAAATGAAAATTGTACCATTATAACATATCAACATTGCTCTGACTTCCAGCTTTTATTAAAAAAAAAAAAAAAAATCAACCCTTATTGTTCCAGAGTTCTTCCTTTCTAAAGAGGGGAGATAATTTTGGAATGAGAGGGTAAGGAACTTAATTATTTTTCTATACTGCTTTTTCTTCCTTGGTGGATGGACTGGCTAATCAGACCTGTTCCTGCTGCCCTGAACCAGCGACAGTCTCCCTGGGACCGATGTGATTATGTGATCTTCAGGTTCCCCCATGAATTTCCCTCTGTGGTGAGGCCATGGAGGGGAGGGCTATACTCCCCTCTCAACTGACTCTCAGTCAGATGAACCAGATGGCCCGGGCTTCAGCGCAGGTCTGGGGCAGGTTGGCAGGACTTCACAAAGCCCCATACCATTTTCCATTTTTGTCTGCTTCCCATCCCTTCCATGTCCCAGCATGAGTGAATGCTGTGTGGAGGCACACACGCATCATGAATGCTCCCTTTGGTGCTGCCCAAGCCTGCACTACCACCAGACATCCACCTGGTGCAGTCATAGGTCAGACTGACAAGCCACCCCTCCCTGGAATAGGAAAGCTGAGCTGGTTCATCCTCTCAAACCCCAGTCTACCACCAGCAGCATGTGCTCATTCCTGAATATGGGTTGTCGGTGTTGCAGGAGGTAAGGTGATCAGTGTCTGAGTCCTCCATGCCACCAGGTCACCTAGGAACTTCATTTTTAATTGAAAGCTTGGTGTTAATGGCTTGGCGTTAAGAGTTAGTATAGCATAGTGGTTATGGGCACTGAGCAGCAAACCTGGAGACCTAGGTTTGAATCTCATCAACCCCCACTTGCGTACTGTGTGGCCCTGAGCAAGTCACTTAACTTCCTTGTGCTCCCAGGTTGCACCTGGAAATAAGATTTGGCTTAGTGTGACTTTCCTGGTTAAACAATTTTCCATTTCTCTTTCCTTATACAATTTCCATATGTTATAGTGGTACAGTTTCCAATTATTGAAAATTGTAAAATATATTAAGAAAGGTATGACTTCAAAAAAAATTTGGTTTTAAAAACTTTTTCTAATTTTTGGTTCTACTACAGCCTATTTCATGATAATTTATAATACACATCCACATCTAATGTCTCTAGGAATGTTACACATCTTACTACTTCTCCTCACTGCTCATTTTCTTCCTACTTAAGATAATCAAGCAAGCAATCAGTCAAGCAATCGTGAATAGCTGTATAACTAAACTCTGAAAGCGTACACAGAAATTTAGAAATTTGCCAGCAGAAAACCTTGCAGTCTATCAAGTCTTCCTGATGCAGAGTCACATGCCGCATAGGGTTACATGTCACTCTTTCCTCCCTGGTCCCCCATACAATGTACACATTGCTGGAAATGCATGTGAACTCCTTAATGATGTGAAAAACACCTGGTGCAGAGTGATGTGAAAAACACCTGGGGCAGGATTCACAAAGAACAGTAAAAATCCTGCAGCTGTGGGAAAAAGGCTTGCAGCACTGTGGTAACGCAGTTGCGTGATATTCATAAAGAAAATCCTGCAGCTGAGGGAATTCTGCAAAAAGTCCCACAGCTGCGGAATTATAGTAGCTGCAGGAATTCCACAAGTGCTGCGAATCCGCAGCTGTGGATCCAAAGCTGTGGAAATGGCTGAGGAGGCACAGCAATAGTACAAATAGCTGAAGCAGCAGACATTAACATTGCTGCCACAGTATGAGGCTGACAGCACCCATAAAGATACCAGCAACCAGTCCCTCAACTGGGACCACTGCAGCTCCACAGGTATCAGCAATACCATGGCACCACAGTGGCTGACTGTCATCACTGGTTTTCCCTCCCTGGGGCATTCCTGTTGCTTGCAGGGGTAGCACTTGCTGCTGACTGGTCAGGCTCTACTGCCTGTGGGGCTCCGTCATGGGCTGCACTGGGTCTGGTGGTTGTTGCCTGTTGCCATAGCATGGCAATGTGTGCTTTTGTTGCTGTAACATCAGCCACTGCTATACTATCTGGGCTGCTATTACCTGTGCTTCACCTCCACCTTAATTGATTCCAATTGTTGGGGCACTACTGAGTTTGCTGAGGGAGAGTTACACCTTATTCCACTGTGTGTAACATTTTTTCCACAACTGTGGAAAAAATCTGGGGCTGGATTCACAAAGCTTTCAGAAGGTGCAAAACCTTTCCTAAGTCCCCAAAATTGCCTCAGCTATGGAAAAAAAGGGGAGATTGCTCTAAGTGCTATTCACAAAAACCTCGGCTGCTGCGGAAAAAAACACTATGGACTGTGGAAAAAAGTGCAGCTATGGAAGTCCCTGAGGAAAAAAGGTATGAGATAAGTAAGACACATACCCTGAAAGGCTATTCTCAGCCAGTTTTTTTCTGCAGTTGCGGAAAAAATTTTACACACAGTGGAATGAGGTGTAACTCTCCCTCAGCAAACTGCAGTAGTGCCCCAACAACTGGATCAATTAAGGTGGAGGTGAGGCACAGGTAATAGCATCCCAGAAAGTATAGCACTGGCTGATGTTACAGCAACAAATGCACACATTGCCATAATATGGCAACAGGCAACAGCCACCAGACTCAGTGCAGCCCATGGCAGAGCCCCACAGGCAGTAGAGCCTGGCCAGCCTGCAGTGAGGATTACCCCCACATGCCACAGAAACACCTCAGGGAGGGATGACCAGCAGTACAGTCGGCCACTGTGGTGCCTCGGTGTCGCTGGTGCCTGTGGTGCTGCAGTGGTCCCCATTGAGGGACTGGTTGCAGGTCTCTTTGTGTGTGCTGTCAGCTTCATATTATGGCAGCAGTGTTAAAGTCTGCTGCTTCAGCTACTGAGTTGTAACATTGCTGTGCAGCCTCAGCCATTTCCATAGCTGCGCATCCGCAGTTGCGGATTTGCAGCACTTGCAGAATTCCCGCAGCTGCTGGAATTCCGCAACTGCGAGATTATTTGCGGAATTCCCGCAGCTTCGGGATTTTCTTTAAGAATATCATGCAACTGCATTTCTGCAGTGCTGCAGGCCTTTTTCCCACAGCTGCAGGATTTTTGGCTTTCCTTGTGAATCCTGCCCTTGGCTGAGAAAAGCCCTTCAGAGGATGTGCCTTACTTATCTTACACCTTTTTTTCCTCAGGGACTTCCACAGCGGCACTTTTTTCTGCAGTCCATAGTGTTTTTTTCCGCAGCTGCAGAGGTTTTTGTGAATAGCACTTAGCGTAATCTCCCCTTTGTTCCATAGCTATGGAAGTTTTGGGGACTTAGGGAAGGTTTTTGCACCTTCTGAAAGCTTTGTGAATCCAACCCCTGGTGTTTGTCACATTACCAAGGAGTCCTCATGCATTTCCAGCAGTGTGGTAAGGTATACTGTAGTTTTTGCAGGATGTTTGCAACTACCTACATCAGAGAAAGTGGCAAGAGTCTGGCTGACTGATTCAAGGAACATTACAGGGCAGTCAGTAATGGAGACATTGCGAAACCCATTGTATCTCATATTACCTCTAGGGACCATAATGTCCATGATCTTTCTGTTTGTGTTCTTCAGCAGGATTTCCAGGATGCTCACCAAAGAAAGAAACACAGAAACCAAGCTTATCATCTGCGTTGACTCCCAGCAGCCCTCTGGTATACTATAGATAGCAGATTTATTTTCTACTAACATCTTTCAGCCACCTTATGACTTACCACTGTAGTCTATCATTTTTACCCCCAACCCTGTCATATATTTGCTTGCATGTGTGGGTATGCCTGCATGCACTTCCATCCAGTGTGTGTGTGTGTGTGTGTGTGTGTGTGTGTGTGTGTGTGTTTGGGGGGCATGCTCACATGGGCATTCCAGCTATGTGTGCATATCTATTTTCATTTTCTACAGATAGTTATGTTTCTGTCTCCTTCACCCACATTTGTCACCTTTCAGCCGTATTACTACGCCCTATAAATTAGTCCCCACTGGGGACTCCTCAGCTAATTCACTCTTACTGTGCCTCTTCCTACCCACCATTACCTCTTTTGTTTTCCAGTTTCTATTATTACCTTACCTATTATTACTTTTTCTACTAATGTTGCTTTTTTCTCTTTTAGATAATTCCTGAAGAAGACCTATGGTCAAAACATCGATTCTAACTCTATTTACTATTTTCAGCATGCATTTAATATTAACTTTTTGTTTTGTTTTAGTCCACACACTGATGCAGTGCCTTTTTTCATTCTTACAGTAAGTGTGTGCTACTTTTTTTATTTCCTCCTCAAGTGTAGTACCTTGCAATTGTCTACTACAGATGGAATCTGAGACTCCAGGAGTCTAACCAGTTGTCCAGTATTTTTTCAGTTCTTCCTGAAGTTTTTTTCCTGTCCTTAGTGTTGTCCACACCCTGGCCAACTTGGTGCCATCTGTGAACTTCAGTGGGCTACTGAAGACCCAGCTTGCAGACTGATTCTGAAAATGTTGACTGACAGCGGCCTGATCACAGATCTCTGTTGAATGCTGCTGGGCAGCCCTCTCCTCTTGGAGCAGTGCCCATCCACCTCAACCCTGTGCTTCCTGCCCCCAAGCCAGTTAGCAATGCCCCTTGTTTACGCCTTGTGTTTACTACACTGGTGTACTTTTCCCAGAAGCTTGTTATGTATCACTTTATCAAAAGGCTTGCTGAAGTCAAGATAGACTGCATCCACATCCTTACCCCTGCCTACCTTCTTGTTTGCCACATCAAAGAAGGGGATCAGGCTCATTTGGCACAATCTGCCATCATACTGCTATGCTGAGAGGGGGTTATAACTAGTTCTAGAACTAGTTCTGCTTTCAATAACTAGTTCTAGAACTAGTTCTGCTTTCAGGCTGTCCAACCTGTAGTTAGTTGGGTTTGACTGTACCCCCCCGTATTGGTAACTGATTTTTGTATTGACATCCTCTCTCTCTCTCTCTCTCTCTCTCTGTCTTTATAATCAAACGAATCTTTCAAAAAAGAAGAAGAGCGTTGAGTGTTGTGAAACCTCATATATTCATGAACAACTATAAGGCTGGCTAAAAACTAAAATAACTGAATGGAGATAAAAATGTAGAAAACTGAAAAGCTGAAGACAGCAGCTGCAATGCATGCTGAAGTTATTATTTTAACACATAGCTCAAAATGAAATGCAAAATACATTTTTAGAATGCTAGATTAGTGAGACAATCACTAGAAATTAATATATGGTAATTCTGCAGTCAGCATGCATGATGGATACAGAATAATATCTGGATCTGGATGACATTGTTTGATTACATGAAATATGAAGCCAAAGTAGAACATTTAGAAAACAGCAAACTATTCTTAGGTTTAAAGATAATGACTTCAATAACATAGCATGCAATTACAATATAATACAATACACTTATATTTTTCATCTTTTTCTAGTAGCATTGCAAAATGCTTTATAGTACATATTTTTTCATATTTTTCTAGTAGCATTGCAAAATGTTTTATAGTACTGATTATAATAAGAGCCAGTTTTCTGTGAGGAAGAATACAGCTCAAACATCAACAGACATCATGCAGACTGCTTGACCAACTTGGGACACCAACCGTATGTTTGAGGCAAAACTCTAATTCTTCCATTTTACAAATTTGTGAAATGTGTTATGCCATGATGGTGAATAGTCTTCATTAGAAACCAGAAGCAGTAAATCACTGCTTGGGATTCATTTAAGTTGTGTTCAGCTTGTTTGTTGTGCTGTCTATTGTTTGCACTGGCCGGGTCTGGTGCAGACACTGTGTTCGTAACACAGCAGTGCATTTTTAATGCATCTCCTACATTAGTATTGCAAAATGTTTTACAATCCTGATTATAATATAGAGAATAATATATGGGGTGGTGTGTGTAATGAAAATTTTATGTACACCCGAGGTGTTGGATGCTACATAAACCGTGAGAGCGAAGCCCGAGGGGTTTATCTAAGCATCCAACACTGAGGGTCTGTGTAAAATCTGAGTTTTACACCACCCCATATTTTATTTTATATAATTGCTGGGGTCATGTTTTTTTGCCTGAGCAATTATATAAAATATGCAGAGAGGCAGTGAAAGGAAGGGGAGGAGCAGTACCTGTAGCAGTGTTGGTAGTTCCCAGCGAGGAGCAATCCAGCGTTGGTGGTGAAGACTCTGTGTAGCCCCATTTCTTTTTTTTGTTTTCTTTAGGAAAAGTCTGGAGGCAAGCAGAAGACACAGTAGCTGAGCTGCAGCTATGAATGAAGACAGACAGAAGAGAGTGTCGGGCACAACAGAAAATCCCGGAAATGACCCCAGCTGCCCTTCACAACTTTAAAATACCTTCAGTCTCCCTCGTGCCAATGGCTGAATTTATTAAAATGAAGAAAGAAAAAAGTAAATGCATTTTGTTTACAGTGCTGGACAGTTGGAAAGAAAAACTCCTGAAAGGTGAAGCTGGTGTGGCTCGTGTTTTTCCCATGGTGAAAGTGGTGTGTGTTTGCATTATAACCAGCTGGTTATAATGGCAAATTACAACTGGCTTTTACTAAGGGAAATAACATGAACCAGTAATTATAATAATGATAATAATATAAATACAAATTCTGCTGCAAAACTACATTACAATAAATAACGGTCAACATAGATGGAGGACTAAGAACCCTCTGATCAGCTTGCACTAGCTGCAAACTACATAGGCCAGGATATTCAGACTGCACCAGGCAGGGATGCAAGCCTGGGTGCAGCTCAACTGGGATGCGCCAGGGAGTGTGCTGGGTGATGTTCAACAGTGCTGTGCCATGGCTCAGCACCATTGAATATGGCAGCATGGCCACCCGCATTGTGCATGGCGCAGTGGCACTGCACCAGCGTAAGTGGCAAGAGAGGAGCAGAGGGATGTGCTAGAACAAGTGCGGTTGTGCTGGGTGCAGGAACCACGATATTCAGTGGTAGATATGCAAATGGGGCCATAATGCATGCAAGGCACAACTGGGGCCATTAGCATGTCATTTTGGCCCCATTTACATGCAGGTGCGCTGATCCCCGGTGACTTGAGCCTGGCGCCCTGCTAGGCTGCAGCCGTTGGGGACCGACACCCCCTGCACATCATGGCAGAGTGTCCCAATGCCCATTCACGGGCATATGTAGTATAAAATATATCCTAAAGTATCCCTGGTGGGCCAGTGGACCTCTTCCAGCCCGATCGTGGGCATTGTAATAAAAGATCTATCCCTGGAGGTCCAGTGGACCGCTTCCAGCCCGATCATGGGCATTGTAATAAAAGATCTATCCCTGGTGGTTCAGTGGACCACTTCCAGCCTGATTGTGGGCTTTTTATGTGGAAAAACCCTGGTGGTCCAGTGGTACCCCTCCCCCCGCCCACTCAGACCCACATCCCCCTCCCCGGTCAGCAGCAGGCAGCAGCTCCCCATGCAAGCTGCCCGCTGCCCACCGACTGACTGCATACAGTATGACTGTACACCCATTGGTCCACTGCTCGGGCCAATGGGTGTGCACACCGTACCGTACTAAACAGTCCCGATATGTGAATGGATCCATGGATGGTATGGCATGCTCCCCCTCAGTCCAACTCCAACTCAGAGTTAGAATCCTAGAGACTGGGGTGTGGGGGGCAGAGCCCCCCACATGGGAGGTTCATGAGGCACAGCCCCCCGATAGAAAAATGGAGGCAGCCCTGACACTGCATTGCTAACACTCGGCACTGTGACTGTTGCTGTCGGGGATGTCTCTGTGGGAGATGTCATAGCAGCATGGTAAAACCTGGGTCCATCAGCCTCTCACCTGCATCAGTCCTTTGGTGTTACTCGAACCATCTGGAGCTGCTCTTTAAATGTGAGATGAAGTTAAGTATTATTTCACTGTTTTTGTTTTACTTAGGGGAGTCTGACCAGCACCCACAGAAGTAGATCAGTTAATTTTAACCAGCAGGAAGAGAACAGCAGCAGTCATGCGCAGTTACACAGTGGCATTACCGAATGCCACTGATAATGTGATTGCAGTTGTAGATATTGGCTTATCATGCTGTATGTACTTTGCCTCCCTTCCCTGAGCCAAAAAAGCTTAAAAAACAAAACAAAATATTTTCATGTAGTTGATGTGTGTTTGCAGTTTAGGATAATGTGTGTGTTCTGCTCCCCCCACCCCCCAAAAAAAACCTTAAAAGAAAAAAACAAAAAAATTCAAGTAGTTGATGCTTGTTTGTTTGTAGTTTGGGAAAAAAGTGTAAGTTCTGCCTCCCTCCCCCAAAAAAAGAACAGCAACAAAAATTCAAGTAGTTGATGTGTGTTTCTTTGTGATTTAGGATAAGGTGTGAGTTCTGCCTCCCCCCCCCCCAAAAAAAGGAAAAGACAAAAAAAAAAGTATGTGTGCTACTTGCTATTTAAGATAAATGTGTCATTATGTCTCCCTCCCCAACAGTCAGTATAAAAGTCAGATTATGAACTGAGGATCGTAAATAGAGGAATCTGATTGGCCGAGAGCTCTTTGAAGCTGTGATAATATTGGGCTACATCATCATGGCTTCAAAAAAGTTCCAGTGCCACCAGCCTTCTTGCTCTCTACTGTTTGAGAACTATTTTTTCAAAATGTACTACTACACCACCCAAAAACCCATTGATAAAACATTTTAAAACCTGTTTCTTTTATTTTTTTTTATTTATAAAACTTGAAACTCAGTTCATAATGGCAATAAGTCACTCCAGGGTGTGGTATATCATGGGATAGCGTCACTTCTCTGGTAATTGGACGCACTCAGCCTGCGGCCTCGTGGCTAACCACCCGAAGCGTGATGATATCCCATTATATACCACACCCTGTCGTGCCTTATTGCTTAATTATGTGATTGATGAAAACCATTGCAATTGTGTGCATGGTTACCCTGACATGGAGTCAGTACTGAAGCCTAGTGCTAGAAAAGCTTTCACATGGAATTCAAAGAATGCTACACAACTTTGATCCCAAATGGGGGTTCCTTTATGACTAGTTAACTACAGATAACATAATTTATACTTCAGAGGAATAAAAACAGGTAATGGTTAAGTACAGATAACATAATTCATACTTCAGAGGAAGAAAGACAGATAAAACCTTCCATTTACTAGTCTCTGGACTGGTTAATCGAATTAATAAACAGTTTTAATCTAGCTTAGTTAGTGGTGTCAAATTTTGAAATTTGGGTGGAGTGGAATGAAATTTCACAACATTTTTGAAATTGCACTGAAATTCTGCCAAATTTCATCAGAAGCAGAATGATGGAATTCCATGGTGGAATAATGCAGAATGGGGTTTCTGCTACATTTCCCTTGAATTAAATTATATGACTTTCAATATTTTCTGTAAAATGGCTGTGGAATAATTTTCTGCAGAAAAATGCTGTTCCATGGAATATAATTCAGCAGCTCACAGCAGGTGAAATTCCAGAGAAGGACCAGTGAAATTTTGATGGAAATTCTGCTGGTGGAGTGGTCATTCTGTGCAAATTCCACCAGCAGAATTCCACATTTTGTGCATCACTAAACTTAGTCCATAAACTCTTGAGTGAATTATTTAAACCAGACTGAATCTGTCTATTGAAAACAAGTAATAAACAAAAATCTGCTAAATAATACAGCAAGATTAGACAAGGGGAAACATTGTTTTAAAAGGTTTAATGTGGGGTTGAGAATTGTCAGAAATAGAAAATATACTGTGCAGTACTGAACTGAAGTACTAATTATTTAATGTTTTATGTAAAGATGTTAATGAACCAGTTGCTACTATTTGGCCATTTGTTTGCTACTGGATAAGATTTATTTATTTATTTCTTGAAATGTTTCCCCAAGAAGGCACACTGAGCGACAAGTCGCTCATCTCCCGGTGTGACCTGGGGGGAAGGGGTACATTAGGAATGAGACATTAAATATTTGAGTTTTAAGTTCAACATTAACATACAGTTGTAAGGCAGATGTTACAAACAGTGTTACAACAGTGTTGCACATGATAGGTAAAAAGACTGTACAATAATAAGTGCTGGGTTAACAAGTAACAAGTGCTTACGTGAAAGAAAAGGTGGAAAGAGAGGCAGTGGTGAGGTGGGTGGGGAGGGGGAAGAGTTGTGTCCCTGAAGACCACTCAAGGATGTGAGAAACCCTGCAAGGGGGCTGGTGGGACCAGAGGGAAGGGGATGAAGTGTCCCAGAGAGACCCCTTCAGGATGTTAGGGGAAGGGAGTAGATGAGAGATACAAAGCCCTTTGGGGGTAGGAGAGGGACCCATGGAGACCATTCGGGGACCCTTACATTCTGTAAGAGATCAAGGGAGGCCAGTAAGGGGGGGGGCAGTTTGGGGGAAGGGGAGGACAGCTAGGAATTTGGGTGGGTGTGCACATGGTAAAATGAAGGTTACGGTGGAGGGGTAGGGTTTGTCCAGGGCTTACAGGAGGGAGTTAGGGAGGGACATGGCAGGAGCAGCTAGGAGCATGGTAATTATTGAGGGCAGAGCTGATGGAGTAGGCAGAAGATGAGTGCCAGATCTGGGGGGGGGGATACCAGATTTTTAGGAGGCAGTGAGACTAACAGGATTGGCTAATTAGGGTGGATCTGTGGGGGACTACCAGGGTGTGAGAGTCGGTTGATCTAAGGGAATGAGAGGGTGGGAGGTGTTGTAAAGGAGGAGGTGAGGTAGGAAGGGATCTCACCCAAACAGTGCTTGGAGGTGAATTTAACACAGTGGGAGAGCCACCTATTTGCAAGAGAGGGGAAGGATAGGGCACGATAAAGATCACAGGTTGGGTGCGGGGGGGGGCATCCAAGGCAAAGTGGCAGAAGGAATTAAACAGGGTGTCCAGTCTGGCCAGGGAGGACTTAGGGGCAGCACCATAGACTATGTCACAGTAGTCAGAAATGGGCAGTATCATCTTCTGAACAAGTTCACGCCTAGCCATAGGATGGATATAACTAAGATTCCTGAGCAGGGCACCAAGCTTGGGGTGCATTTTTTTCTGGATGGCGTCAATATGTCCAGAGAAGTTTAGGTGTTGGTTCAACCAAACACCTCAGTTCCTGAAGGAGGATGTGTCCTCAAGTAAAGTCCCATCAAGGGTGTGAAAAATGGGTAGAGCGGTAAGCCTTGAGAGTCTCTGCCTTGTGCCAAAGGTCATGGAGACAGTCTTCTTGGCATTGAGGAAAAGTTGATGGTTAGCAAACCAGAGCTGAACTTTGTCAAAGTCTTGCTGTAAGCTGGTTGTAACCTCATCAGGACAAGAGCCAGATGCATACAGGACTGTATCATCGGCATACATATGTGTAGTGGAGGATGAGGAGCAAACAGAGGGAAGGTCGTTTAAGAAGATGGAGAATAGGAGGGGCCCTAATACAGAGCTCTGGGGGACTCTAGTGCTAAAAGGGAGGGGAGGGGAAGTGGCATCCAAGATCTTAACTGATTGGGTTCTGCCAATAAGGTAGGCCTTGAACCAGTTTGTGGTGAAGGGAGATAGGCCAGCTGCTGGGAGTGAGTCGAGGAGAAGGGAGTGACAGACAGTGTCAAAGGCCTTCTCCAGGTCGACAAAAATGTCAGAGGTAATTTGGCCATTGTCCATCCTGGTTAGGATGGAGTCTGTGAGCTGTAGGTGAGAGGTGGTGGTTGAGTGTTTTTTTCTGAAACCAGACTGGAAAGGGGTGAAAAACGAGGTGTCAGATAGAAAAGAGGTTAGTTGGGAGAGGACAATGTGTTCTTGAAGCTTAACAAGGGTAGGGAGGAGAGAAATTGGATGATAGTTGCCGGGGGATGAGGGGCCACCCCCTTTGGGTAGAGGGAGGACCACTGCATATTTTCATGAAGAGGGGATCAAGGCAGTAAAAAATGAGAGATGTCTGTAGTCAATGATTATTACTTGTAATGTTATTCTTTTTTTTTTGTAAACTTTATTTATTTCAGCAGTGCATTGATTAGTTAAACAAATACATATTTGGCATCATGTTCAGACAAGCCTAGAAAGGATACAAACTACAAAGATCATATATCATAGAATCCAATCATAACCCTAATCTATACATGAGTCTACTAATCTATCCAAAGAGGTATACAAGAGGGTCCCCCAAGGAAGTCTATTGTTCCAAATCAATAAACTCAAAGACTGGAAACCAAGATTGTGGTAAGACTTCTTCCACTGGGGCCCACATTTCTAAGAACTTGTCTAATTGACCTCTGACAGTGTATTGTACCTTTTCTTAGAAAATGGGCTTTTTATTTCCTGGCATCTGATTGGCTGGTGCCCTTGCCAAGGGGGTACATTAACTTTCAATAGATGCCCAGGAAATAAAAAGTACCAGCCTTAGTGCCCCATCACCCACTCATGTACCCCTGTGCCCAGTCTGCATCCTGACTGGCTGAAAACACACAATTTAATTTTAAATCACCGCCATTTTTACTCTCCCTTAGCGAGAGATACTGGCCCTCAATGCTATGCAGTTCACTACCAGGTACCGCACCAATCTGTCACACAACCTCAGCGGGGCTCCTTTCAGTCACATTTTTTTTTCTTGTGTACCGTATCCTCTTAAGCAATTATCTGTGACTCTCAATACCTGAGCTATCCCTCCAGCTTACCTCTTCTCGTCACACAAGAAAACTGTACTGGATACTGAGCAAGACAGCCCCAAGCGATGTCTCAGTTTCCGTTAGCTTTTCAAATAAAAAACAACATACACTAGCCACACATAAAAAAAATAAACCAACAAAAGCAAAGCTCTCTAACCGATCAGCTTCATGGAACCGCCTGTAATCAGTGCGGTTTTGAAATGTGCAGCGCTTGCATGCCTTTCAAACCTAAACCAAAACTTCCTTCCTCCTCTCCCAGCTCATTTCTACTGTCCGCTTACACTCTTCTGCACACTAGAAACATAACCAGCCCCCAATACCCTATACAGAAATGCGAACCACAAGACCACGGAGATGACCAAGGGAAGCACAAGATCTTTCGGCTCCCAAAACCAAGCAACTCCTGCCCGTTTCAAACAGAAAGGAAAACAACCAGGCGGCACAAGGGCACCTTCCTGAACAACCCCAAACCAATCACAATGACAAAGACTCACTCCAGGAGATTGAAGGCATCGACCGTAAGTCCACCATCCGGGAAAAAGCAATCCACACTTCCTCGGCAAGAAGATAATAAAAAACCGCATACAGCTCTTACAAAACCCTGAGAGCCCAGCAGCTAGGGAGACAAAACAAGCACAAAGCGGGGCTCTAAAACATGTCCTTGCTGAAAAACAACAGCCGCAACTCGCTCAGTATAGCAGCTTAGGTGACAAACACGGCACGCTCACCATTGCGCTTAAAGTAAAAATAAAACAAAAGTAATAGTGCCATGCAACTGGGGAGTGACACAACAGATTGTTACCAAGTGAAGCACGAAACCACCCTCCCCAATACTTCCAAATTAGCGATCCCCGCTTGTACTCACTTATTACTGGCACCTTTTTGAACCTGCAGTAAAACCACAGTTTCTCCTCTCCAGTTTGGAAACTTGATGTCTTATTTTAGATGATGGGGGGGGAGAACAGAATGATTTTAGATGATGGGGAGGTAGGAGAACAGAATGGCTCTGTCACCAGAATGAGTGTGTGCGTGTGTGTGTGAGGGGGGAAGGGGTTAGGAGATAGAACAGCACATAAAATGAGGGACTACTTTATGAAACAAAAGTTAATTATTTGATATTTCTATTTATGTTCAGTCATTTCATTAGTTATTTCACAACCTAACAAAAATGTACACATATGCCCATTTTCAAAGCGCAATAATACCCTCCAGGGTGGGCGGTATTGTGCTATACCAGACCTTCCAGGGGCTATAAGGCCCTCCGCCTGTGGCGTCGGGCCTCATTACGCCCCTGGGCGGTCCGGTATAGCACAATACCGCCCACCCTGTTGGGTATTATTGCTTACATATCTCATACAATCAAGAAAGAGACTGGCCCATTCAGCTATTGCTGGAATGGAGGATAACCTCCAATGCAAGGCCAGTGCCTTTAGAGCCATCACATTTCCCAGTCTCCTCAAATTCATGTATTCATTCCTCAGAGTAGGTTCTAGTGTGGGGTCACACAGAGGAAGGCCCAACAGGATCTCCACAGGGTCCAATCTGAGGGGGAATCCCATCACCCTTGAAAGAATCTTTTGAACTCCTGACCAAAAGTCCTGAACTTTATTATAATCCCAAACCATATGGTAAAATGCACCTTCATGCATCTGACATTTAGGGCAACATGGGGATTCGTTAGGATTAATTACATGAGCTAACTGTGGGGTATGGTAAGCTCTGAGGAGAACTTTATATTGTATAACTTTGGCTCTATTGTTCACAGAACATCTCATGCTGTTACTTACTATAGAGTTCCAGTCTCCCCCTATCAAACCTTCTGGGAGGATGTCTATTTCCTACTTATTTTAACCTTCTTCAGCATGTCGGGCATAGCCCCAATCAATATTTTATAAACTCTACTCAGTGGTTTAAACTTTGGATCACCCAACTGTCCCCAAAATAACTCCTCCAAGGGGGTACGTGACACCCCTCCCCTCTGATCTATTCCTCCTGACAGTTTCTCATATGCCTCTCTTAATTTAGTATAAAGAGGGTAGTGGGTATCTTTAATTTTATTAAACACCATTAAGTCTGCTAAAGGGATGAAATTGCGTTCCGGCAGAATATGTTTAAGTAAGTGTAACCCCTTGTGGACCCAATGTTTCGACACCGGTTTGTCCCATATAGAGGGACCACTCACTCCCTGTAATAATCTATCAAGTGAACTGTCTGAGGCTATCCCCTCTTTCACTTCTGTCCACTAGTGGGCTAATTTTCAGGCCCTCACCAAAGTGCCCGTACATGGATGGTGGGAGGCATACCCCGAGTTGACTCCTCCACATGGGGCTAAGACATCATGGTATATTGAAAAACCCTTAGCCTCCTCCAGTCTAACCCAGGCAGGTTGCTCCTCTGGTTTCTTTAAGAGATCTTGAATATGGGCTAACTGAGAGGATACCCAATAATAATGTACATTCGGGAGACCTAATCCTCCCTTCCTCTGAGGAAGCCACAAGAGTGCTTTTTTGATCCTAGGTCTGTTATTGTTCCATAATAATTGGGTTATAGCACCCTCAATACTTTTAAAGTACTTAAGGGGGATTCTAAATGATACTGCTTGAAAAAAGTATAGAAATTGAATCAGAATTGACATCTTAACCAAATTTACTCTGCCCAAAAGAGTCAGGGGTAATGCCCTCCAGGCCAGACAGCCATCTTTATTTTTTTCATTAGTTTTTTCAAATTTATGCTTACCAAATTCGACATTTTGGAAGGGATTTGTATACCCAAGTATTTAATTACTTTAGCTGGCTAAACTCCGTATGACGTATTCTAATAGGGCCACCCATTCCCCCTAAGGGCATCCACTCACACTTACTCCAATTAATCTTATGGCCTGAAAGAGGGCCATATCTTTCAAATATGTGAGATAGCTTCCTCATTGTTTCCCCAGGGGTGCTAATAAACAGTAGTATATTGTCAGCAAAGAGTGAGATCACATGTTCCTCACCTCTCCACTGAAATCCCCTTATTCGGGGGTTGTCTCTAATGATTTGGGCCAGAGCTTCTATTGTTAGTACATATATTAGTGGAGAAAGGGGGTAGCCCCGCCTTGTACCTCTAGTAAGGGTGAATGGGGGTGATATGCTATTGTTTGTGAGAATTTGGGCTTTCGAGTGATTGTATAAACTTCCCAACCACTGCCTCATGAGAGGGCTAAGACCAGATTTCCGCAGGACTGCCATCATACAGGGCCACTCTACTCGATCAAAGGCCTTCTCCACATCTAATGCCAACAGACCTCCCAAACCTCCTTTAGGCCATCGGTACATAACATTTACTACCTGCCTAATGTTGTGTTTAACTTGTCTGCCCTTTACAAAGCCTCCCTGGTCGGAGTGGGCCAACTTAGGAAGGAAACTCTCCAACCTATTTGCCAATAATTTGGCTAAAATCTTATAGTCTGCATTTAGCAGCAAAATCAGGTGATAAAATGAACATAAAAGAGGGTTTTTCCCTGCCTTGGGCAATACTGTGATTGTGGCCAGGTTCTACGAGACTGGGAGCTTTCCCTCCTCCAATGACTCTCCTATCATCTCCAACATCGTCTGGCCCAACTCTTCTCATAAAATTATACCTCAGCTGGGATACCATCAGGTCTCGGTGCTTTACCCCGTTTGGTCTTCCATACCACCCCTTTTAGTTCTTCTATGGTGTTAGGGGAGTCCATCTCCCCCGCATCCAGGTCATTAAGTTTGTGAAGTTCTACTTCCCTCAAAATATCGTCCGGGTCTGCCCCCTGGGGGTATTCCGAAGTGTACAAATGCACATAATAATCTTGGAATGCTTCAGTGATTTTCTGCTGATTGTATATGGTCCCATCCCCTTCCGTTTCCACTCCTAAAATTGTTTTATCAGCCCTCTGCCTTTTAACCAACCCAGCCAGCCACTTTCTGGCTTTATCACCTTCGAAATAAGAATAGGATTTAATCAAAATGAGAGCCCTTTCAATTTTATGAGTGAAAATTTGATTCAATTCACTTTCCAGTTTTTTTATGGTTGCTGATTTTAAATTATACAATGGACATAAAAATTAAGTCCAAATCCTGTACTCTGATTGAGTGGCTGGCACCTTTCTGCCCTGGTAAATCCTACGATATACCCACGGCAAAGGTGCCAGTCAGCCGCATGTCCAAAATCCATCCAACACCAGTACTTGCCATCCAAAACCGCTATCTTAAATCTCCGGTAAACCTCCGTCTCCCACCATGGTACATACCCACCCTGCATTGGAATGCTCCCATCATCCCACCACTCCCTCGCAAGCAGAAACCAGTTTAAAACAAAAGAATAAAATCCCCCGAGTCTAAGCAGCAATTTTTAAATAAGTAGTAAACTTCAGGAGCAGCAACACAGAGCGGTGGCATTCGGCAGACACCTAAACAACTTAATCGCACCATTTTGCAGCCCACAGAAAGATCTCTGTCCCCAGAAAATCACCGGCTCTCACCTCCACATGATCAAAGTTCAAGTCATTATACATGGGCCAATACCCGCCAGAAGCAGTTTCCCGATGCATAAAAGAAAAACAAAATTTCAAAAAAACTGCCGAATACGACCATTCTCCCCATCGCAAAATTGCACCAGGAAGCAAACAAGCTGATCTCCGCCACCCCGTAAGTACTCGCATCACAGTCTGTCAGCACTGAAACAGAGGGGAGAGTCTGGTCTTTTTTGAATTTTTATTAAAAAAATTAAAAATGTTGAAACTGTACACAGTTCAAAATCAAAACACAGACCATGTACTCTTCCAGTGTGAGGCACAGGAGTGAAGATTTTTCTAATTCTTTTATTACCATGATGCTCCCCGGGTCAAATCACCAAAAGGGACCTTCGAAATACAGCTACAGATGATACCGTGATAAAGGCTTTCGCTTGTTATTTTCTAGTTTAGCAACTGTAACTTAACCCAAAAGCAATAACCTCGCTGTTATTTTTTTTTAAATCCTAACTTTGAAAATGGGCTAGAAGACCATGCTGTCTTCACTCGCTCTCCCTCATAGTATACTCTCTTTTTTGTCTGCCAGCTGCTCATCTAGGCTTCCACACGTGTTCTCTTTTGCTGTGGTGTAAAAAAAAATAACCATTGTAGCAACCAGACGTGTCTGTGTGTTTGGAGGGGGCAGTGATGTGGGTTTGGGAGGGTTAGTAACAGCCATCTAAAAATATATTCTACCTATCAACAAGGAACTATTTAAACACACAGTGGACGGATATTACAGGAAAATCAATGAAAAAAAAAACCTTTTCAAATAAAATCATTTCAATCTTATACTCTTTTTTTTGTAAAAGGCCATTGTATAATCACAATAAACTACTCGGGGGTGTGTGTTATGGGGGGATTTACCACAGCTGGAGAGGATTTGACCAATCGACCTGCGGCCTTGTGGTCAAACCATGCCAGCCGTGGTAAATCCCCCCATAACACACACCCACTTGTGGTTTATTGCTTAATTATCATACTTAAACATTAACTCCCTTTCCAGAAGTTGTATTTGATGTTCTAACTCCTGTTCTTTCTTCAAGGTTATTTTTTTCTTGTACCAAGCGTAGGAGGTAGTTGAAACTGGTCGAACCATCTGCTGTACTTCCTCTTTTACTCAAAATAAACTCTAACTCTTCTTCGGGACACGATCTGCTTGAACCTCAGCTGCTGAGGGCCACTGCTCCTGCTATCGCCTACCCTGTCACCCTACTCATCAACAGGTCCCCCCTCGAAGGAACAGTCCCAAGTAAATGGAAGGTATTGACTATTGTCCCTGTCCATAAAAAAGGACCCAGGGATAAAGTGGGGAACTATAGACCTATCTCCCTACTCAGCCCTCTCGAGAAAGTGCAGGAGAGACTGGTATACAGTCAACTGCAGGATTATCTTGAGCAGCACGTACTCCTTGCTGATGTACAACATGGCTTCAGGAAAGGTCATGGCACTGACACTGCCCTTATCCGGCTCACATCTGACATCCTTAAGGCCATGGACCAGGGTTCCCTGACGGGGGCTGTGTTCATTGACCTGTCCAAGGCCTTCGACCTGGTCAGCCACAAACTTCTCCTTTTCAAACTTCTCTGACTAGGACTGGATGCGCACTCACTCTCCTGGTTCAAGAGCTACCTGATCAATAGAACCAGAAAGTCCGTTGGAGAGGAACACAATTTGGCACCAGACCCGTGGTCTCTGGGGGACCCCAGGGCTCGATCCTGTTTCCCCTGCTATTCTCACTTTTTCTCAATGACATTGAGGGAGTCTATGGGCTGAGCAACCTCATCCTATACGTGGATGACACTGTTGTCTACTGCAGTGACCCACTACCCAGTGTCATTTCTGCCAAACTGCAGGCCAGTCTCTCTGCTCTTGAGGCCTGGTTCACCTAGAATTCTCTTGTGCTGAACGAAGAAAAAACTAAGGCTGTTCTGTTTGGGACCAGACATCTGGGCACTGACAGAAGTGAACTGCTCCAGCTCAACACAACCCAAGGGAAGAGAGTTGAGGTCATAGACAGGATCAAGTACCTTGGGATCCTCCTTGAGCAGGAGCTGTCCTACAAACCCCACATCGACTCCTTAACTAGATCCATCCACCAGAGGCTTGGTCTCCTCTACCTGCTAGGTAACTCTCTTTCTGGTGAGGCGCGACGCGCCATAGCCAACTGCAACCTTCTCCCTTCCATCCTATATGGTAACCCCCTGCTACAGTTCCTCCGGGAGAAGGAGCTCAGCCAACTTTCCATGCTCCACCACAGGGTGGCCCGCTTTGCAACAAATTCCTCCCCCAAGAGGCATCACTGCGAGGTCCTCGTGGACCTAAACTGGCCCACCTTATGGCATAAGTTGGCCTATTCCTCTGTTTGCTTGGTGTTTAAATTCACCTCCTTTGGCCCTCCTCCCCATCTGAGTGGGCTGCTCACTCCAAAAGTCCAGTGCCGTACCTTGCGATCCTCGGCAAGTCATCCCCTTGACATCCCTCATGTTCGCACCAACCAAGGTAAGCGCTCCTTTCAGTATGCCGTTCCCTACTTATGGAACACCCTCCCAGCAAGTCTGGTTGACAAGCCTACTCTCCTAGGGTTTAAGTCAGGCCTCAAAGTGTACCTTCTGGAACTTAGTCTCTGTGATTGTAATCGCTAGGCTGTCATGCTATCACTAATTCTGCCACATCTATTTCTCCCATGAATCTCTTATGCAATATTGCTAAATGTACTGTGCACCTGTTTAATACTTTGTGAGCCTTGTGATGCCTGCTGTCTCTGTGTTAAGCGTTTGATACCAATTCCCAATATGTATCAGCTGTAAATATTGTATAGCGATACCTATGTATGTAATTTACTGTAATTCCGGGTCACCCCTGAAAAAGGGATCTCTGGTCTCAGTGGGCTTACCCGGTTACCAAAATCTAAATAAATAAATAAATAAGATAGCCTCCCCCCTTATTGAGGCTTTAGGGGTGTCCCAAATAGTTGTAATGTTAGTATCACCAGGCCGATTTACTACAAGAAAGTCATGAACATGCTGTTTTAATTGCTGAATAAATTTAGTGTCCACCAGGAGGATGGGGTCCATCTGCCATGACGAGGTAATTTTATGTTCTATCCTCCCTTCCACTACCACTTTCAAGGGGGCTTGGTCTGAAATTAAAATTGGACCATAGGATGCCTCAACCACAACTCTCACTCTGGCTTTTGTTAAGAATAAATAATCCAATCTTGTGTAAATTCTATGTGCATGTGAGTAAAAGGAATACTCCCTGGAAGCCGGGTGACAAAATCTCCACACCTCCAGAAGACACCTCCCCTCCATCAAATGGCGAAGCATTTTTACACTCTTTGGGGGTAGGGCCTCTCCTCACTTCAGAGTGGTCTAGCTGGGGATCCCAATAGGTGTTCAGGTCCCCCCCCCCCATTATGATGTCATCTGGAAGAGGAGCTAATGTAGTCTCCAGATGGTTAAAAAAATCAGGGGAGTCTATGTTAGGGCAGTAAATAGAAACCAGTGTAGTAATGGAACCTCTCAGATCGGCCACCCCTATAACATATCTGCCCTGGGGGTCCGATATTGTGGACAAAACCTTGTGAGGGAACCCTGGCCTAGTCCATATAGCTACACCTCGTGCCTTTGAATTGTAGGATGTGGCTAACATCGTCCCCACCACGAACGATGCAGACCCTCTACTTCCTCCCTTGTTGAGTGAAGTTCCTACAAGAAAATTATATCCCCTCATCTTGGGTTTAATTTGTGTCAGCACCCGTTTCCTCTTGATGACTGTATGTAGCCCATTTACATTCCATGTTACCAAAGTTATGTTAGCCATAGTAGCGGTACCTCCTAATAAACTTTGCCTGTCTTTTGTGCCTTTGTACTTTTTGTTCCAACCTTCTTCCACTGCTGATACAAAACTTTTTAATTGCATAATATACTTTCTCAACATAACCATTTCCCCTCCCCCCTCAACAAGTAACATCCAACATATAAGAATCGAACCTGAAAAAAAATTAAAATACCCTCCTCCCCCTAAAGTTTCCCCCTGCAACATTTCTTATCCCTCTAATCCCACCCTTACTTTCGGGAAAAATTGAAAGTTCAACCCAAACTACCCTTTACTCTTCGTGGATTGAGCATCCATGCCTTGCAACAATTTAACTTTACTACTTTAACATCAATATGGCTTTAATTCCCCTCAATATCCATGCCCCAATAAAAATCTTAAGTTGACAGGGAACCAGAGATCCAAAAAGTTACTCTCTGTGTCGTTCCTCACCTTCCCTTGAGGGAATCTCAGACTGTTTGCAATCCGAAGCAGTAATATGTAAAACAGGAAACAATTATTTCCACGCTGGGAGGTGATCTGGGAACTACTGCCCCCTACTGTCAGCTACAGGAGCAGATTTTCCCAGTGTAATGGATTTTACAGCATTAACTCAATTGCTCTTCCCAAACAGAAAAATAAAAAAGCACCTCCGTGCGCTTCAAGTTAAATGAATTTTGCAGACTGTAGCTGAATATAAAGAAGGTATAAAGGAAGAGAGGGGACTTCTCATTTACTGCCCCTTTCTTTCCCAAGATATAATAAAAACCATTAGCCTACGAGTCCCTGTTCAAAATATCCTTTTGCCAAACAAATAAAATGTCAAAATGTCTTGCCAAAAAATAAAATGTCAAATCGGGCATTAGACCTGGTGAGAATTACAGTCCATAACCAACGATAGACCACAATGAATGGGGTCCGAAAACATGCTATTGAGACATCTTGGGCACATTTCCATCAATGTCTTGTAAACTGAGGTGCCCCCTGTTATCATTGGGGAACTGCTCAGACTTCCAGGAGAAGACCAGGTGAGAGGGAGAGAGGGAACCCCCCCAATCCAGCCCTTATAGGTCCCTACCGGAGTTACAGATCGATGGAAAAGCGCCCCCCCAACCCCACCATCAACGATACAGTACCTCTTCCATGTGCAGCATCTTGGAATCAATTTACTTTAAAGATGTCCAGACCTTGCACATATTCCATTGCCGCTGATGGGTCAGTGAAGGCCCTAGTGTTTTCTCCGGGTGGTCTGACTATCATTTGTGCTGGGTAGGCGAGAATGAAGGGACAGTTCTTAGAATGGAACATCCGTCGCACTTCCCGAAAAGGCTTGCCTTTGGATCTGGAGAAGCTGAGAGTAATCCGGGTAAATACTGACTCTTCTTGCTGTTCCAATATTGTTTCCACTTTCCTTGCTGCCTCCAGTACCACCACCCTAACTGGGTATCTCAAGAATTTCACAATCAGGTGCCTCGGTCTTTGGTCTGGAGGGAATTTTGGACTGGGAGAAGGGTGCACCATCTGGATTTCTAGGCCAATATCTTGGGGTAATTGCAAGGAGGTGATGAGCCATTTTTGAATGAAATGTATTCAGTCTTTCCCCTCAAGCCCTTCTGGCAGGCCTATAATTCTGATATTACAACGGCGTTCACGGTTCTCATGGTCGTCAATAGCCTGCTTCAAATATTCTATTTCTTTTAACGCTTTTGCTAAGTCAGTAGAGTAAGATGTTGATCTGTCCTCCTGATCACTAACTCATTGCTCCAATTCCCCCAGACGCCTTTCATGGGTATCAACCTTTTCCGATGTAGAACTGACAGCTTGCTGAACATGTTGTATTTGAGATGTGACGTTGTCGAACCCAGCCTCCATTCTAGTTCCTAAATCGTATTTTAAGTCTTTTATTAAATGCTCCAACTGCTGGTAACTTTCTGCCATTGTCAAATCAGAGTTGCTTTCCGGCTCTTCGCTCTCACTGTTTAAGCCTAACCCAGGTAGGTTTCTTACTGGATCAGCCTCCTGCACCTCTTCAGATGCTTTCTCAGGCCTGACCAGGCCCTTCGCTGGAGTCCCCCTCGGGGTCGATTTAAAAGATAGCTTGGCTTGTTTTCTGCCTGATTTTTGAGAAGATGACATCAGCACCCCTTGTTCTTATTAAATCTGTCAAAAAAATATTTGAGTTTTGGCACAGTGCTGAGGGGATTGCAAGGGATGGTCACAGAGCTCCCGTTTAAGCAGCCATCTCGCTCTGATGCTAGGCCATGCCCCCCTGTAATTTTCTTCTTAAAGCTGAATAAAATGTTATTGGCCAAAAAAGGGACATCACACAGTATGTGATTGTATTATCTCTTCTGTATTTATCCAGCTCTCCATAAATTACCGCAATAATGGTTGCGCATGTCTTACCTTATGTTGCAGCTTGTCAACTTGTCACTCTTAAAGTTCTTACCTCTCCTTTTGGTCCTCTACTTGTGGAGGTATTATGTCCTTTAAAGACTTGCAATTCCATGTACAGTCATTGTTTACTTAGAAAATGAGTTAGGTCTGTCTTGCACACTTTCTGGCCTCATAATTATGCAGCCAGATATACAAGGCTCGATTTTCATATGGCCACAAGATCTGTGCATGGTGTGCCATTCCATGGCTGCAGCAAACTCTGGATGCATTGGGATCCCTGGGCCCTATTCCAGTAGAAAGAGGGTCCCTGTGCCAAAGTTCTGGGAATTCCAAAGTTGCAAGTTGCAGTGTTGTTGCAAAGAATTGGTGCACCAGAGGGGTTTGACAGAGGATTCCATCAAACCCTTCTCCTTGCTGGCACAAAGCTGGTCCAGCTACAGAGTTGGGGGGAAGAAGCCTGCATAGATGTGGCACAGGGCATAGGGACCAAAGGGGGGTGGCAAACTGCGTGAGGGGGACATGGCAGTAATGGCAGGGTACATAGGTGGCACCCGGCAGTGGTGCCATGGCCAGTGTGACAGAGCTTCTTGGACTGGGTACACTGTAGTAGGCATGCATGGACCCTGTCCTAGACCCCCAGGTGCCACCAGCCCTGGCATCTGTCCTATCACTGACACAGTCCCCAACAGTATAGTAAGGCATCAGCATGGCTCCATGCAGTGGACTGTGTAGCAGGGAATGTCATGGTGCCTGGGGGATGTCCCCATCCATCGACTGCACCTAGTACCCCACAGCCAATGCCACCCACCACATGTCGGGGACTGTGTCCATGATGGGACCGGTGCCAGGGCTATTGGTGCCTTGCGGTCCTTGACAGCGTCCATGTGTGTCTACTACAGTGTACTCAATCCAAGCGGCTCTGTCCCACTGGCCATGGCACAACCTCCAGGTGCCAGCTCTGTCTTCTGCCACTGCCACTGTGCCTCCGTCACCCAGTTCAGCACCCCCACTAGTCCCTATGCCCTGGTTCCCAACCTTGCAGGCTCCACCCCCACTTGTCCTCCTCCAAATCACCAGCACAGGGCCCTTAGACCAGCTCATGGCTGGTCTAAACTCAGACCCATCATGTAACTATGGCAGGGCTTCTGAAATCCCAAATATGGGGATGCTGCAGCCCCGCAGTGGTGCAAGCCCTCTTACATCCTGGTACATCACCTCTCCTGATGCAAGAGTAGTGCAGGGGGATCTGGCACATGGCATCTTGCTTTTGACCAGCCTGTGTTTGAAAATCAGGATTGCTGCAACCTTTAGTACAAGCAGTGGCGCAAGTGGCAGACAAGAAGTACAGGAACTCAGGCACTGGCAAATATGAAATGCAGAATGAAGATCGTCAATCTGAAGGATAGCTGTGTCAAGACACTTCTATCTGTTTAGACACTAGAAGATTCAGTTCGAGATATTGACATTTTTCTAGCAAAATAATACTGTTGTACAAGTCAAATATTGTTATGGAAACCCTCATTTCAGGTTACAGGGCCAGAAACCGTCATTATGTTGCTGGTTTAAGAATTTCAGTTCCAGTGTCAGTGGGAAGAAGTACAGGAACTCTGTTTCTGCTGCAAAAAAGGTACAGGAACTGAGTTCCTGTGTGTTCTTGTTCACTTTCATCATTGAGTACAAGGTGCCACTAGCGTCAATTCTTTTGGCGCAAGCACCTTGCACCAAATGTCCGCTTTTGAAAATTGAGCTCCCATTGTTACTGTTCTTTTTTCTCACATTTCTCATTGCAGTTATAAGTATATCTTGTAAAGTGCTGAAATCTTTCCATGTTTAAAAGAGAATATAAAGTAGCATTCCAAACAGTCCTGAAATGTAACAATCCAGCAATCCAGTGTTTATCTCCAGCAGGAAATTCATGCTTTCTTGCGCTTGGTGTATGCTTCACATCCAAAATTGTTTAGTCACACAATAAAAACATAAACTAACAGCGTCACAATTTGATTACTGTAGAGCACCACCTACATCCTCACTGTCTTCAGACAGGCTAGAGGTCAAACCACAGACTTCCCTCTCCATATGGCAAAGTGAGACACAAAATTATTTTGGTTTGTCATGATTTTTATAACACTTTTTCTTCCTTTGTCCCCAAGTACTGTTGTGCATGTGTACTCTTATGTTCCTTAATGCTTTTTTGGTATCGTGAACATTGATTTTACATTCTACAATCATACGTGCTTATGGGTGCTGTGAATGACACTCTAAATAATTATTCTTGTAGGCGATGGCAGGGTCAGCCACCGAGTCCAGGCTGTCACTGCTGCCAGCACTGTAGGCATCAGCCAGTAATGTAGGATGTTGCATGACATGCACCATGCTCTAACTTCCCCTCTAGTAGGGTCAGCACCAGAGAAAGAGAGAGAGAGAGAGAAAGAGAGAGAGACAGACAGACAGACAGACAGACAGACAGACAGAGGCATCTTCATCTAGTCACAAATTGCAACACAGTTGGTGGGAGCCAGCTTCTGTACCTGAATGAACACAGGTACCCAATGTTGTGTGCCATTTCACCAATACACTTGAATGCTCTGTTATGGTCATGTTAACACATGGTACTGTACCAAGTATGTGTCCATTATCATTCAATGCTGTATTTTTGAAACCAGCATTCTAAGGCTTCTAGCACTTCTAGCCTGAGGTCTCCCTTCGGTAGGCATCAGGTTACAGGTGTGTGAATTTAAATTGCTTTGTGTTTGCTAAATTTGCTTCATTTAGCCTTTGTTTGCTGCTCAGTTTCTGGAGAGGTCGGATTCAGGGAGTCAGAGGGGACGGAGGGCATCAAGTCTGTGCAGGAGGTTTTACTGATAGTTTTTCATAAAGGCAGGGAAGTGCAGGAGGACCCAACCCACCTTCCCTCATCCCTCCCTCCCCAGGCTTGTCCACGTTTATAGGTTCTGAACAAGTGCTCATATTACATCTTCCCCGCCCACCCCAAGCTCATTGACCTTTATAGTGTGACTACCGAATGGCAGGGAGAGGCTTCCTGTATGGATTCAGGTAAAGGAGAAGTATCCACTACCACTGTAAGCTAGGCTGTTTAGCAGGACAAAAGGTAGCCAGTATCATTTAGGGGGACAAAGAGGAGTCAATTCAGAGTAGGTTGGTCAGAGAGTGGGGAAGTAATTCTGATTTTGTCTATAAATGATGAAGGTTGGGGTGCATTTCTGAATTGAGGAACAAAGTGAGGGTTTAAAGGACAGTTATGGGAAAATAGGAGACTATAGAGGAGGGAGATAGACAGGAAAGGACTCAAATGAAGGGGACAAGGAAGGACACAGGACAATCTAGGACAAGGCAGTTAGGAAAAAAATGAGGGAAGTGTGGGATTCATAGGGCAAAACAGATTCAGAGGAGGATGTGGCACCCAAAAGTATTGAGAGGGCAGAGAACTAGAGTAGAGGAAGGCTGGTGGGCCAGGAACAGTATATGGAGGCTATGGGGGGATGGGAGAATGGTTAGATGTAATGGATGCAGAGCAGCTATCTTCCTGGGAATAATGTGGAGGGCAGGGGATGTTTAGTCTGTAGGCAGCTTGGACAACTTAGGGAGGAAATAGAGTGGCTGAGATGGGAATTGGGTTGGAGGAGGGGAGGAGATTTGGTAGATGGGCAGGGGAAGGGTATAGATGGATGGCCTAGATGGCCAGTCCAGACAGTAGACCAAGGCAGGAATCTAGAAGCTCACATCAGTGTCTTGGAATGCAGGAGCCACAGGAACCAAGGGAGAAAGAAGGGAGGAAATGGAAGGTGGTGGGGGTGGAGGTGGGGGGGGGAAGAGGCAGTACAAAGAGGAAAGAGGGGGAACAGGGAAAGGTAGCAGAAGGAATTGCGGGCAAAGGGAAAAAGATCTCAAACATGTTCACAGTTCTGCATGGTCTGCACAACCAAGGGGAAGGGGGAGAGAGCATGAAGCAGGGGAAGAAGAGGCAGAACCAAGCAAGGAGAGTCAGGGGAGTAGAGGAGAAATGGGACAGGAAGGAAAAAAGGGATGGGAGCAAGTAAATCATGTGGAGGAGTGGTCACAGCAAATGTGGGGAAGGGAGATAGGGAGGGAAAAGGCATGGCAAGGGAAAGGGCACCTCCAGGGAGTCAGTCCAGAGTTATGGAAAAAGGTGGATTGAGGGTCGAGGCAAAGCAAGGGGTAACCATGGGGAAGAGGAAGCTTGGGAACAGAACAGAGGTGTTGCATTGGGAAGCACTCACAGTGGAGGGGAAATATGAGAAAGGGGGTCAGCGGGTGAAACACAATGTTAGTAAGAGTCAAGAAGGAGGGGAGACAGTTGTAATAATAGGGGACTCGATTCTGAAGGGAGTAAGATGGGGAAACAAGCATACAGTGAAAAGCAACAGGAGGGTGGAGTGCATGCCAGGCATGACAGCAGTAAGGTGGGAGAGATCATACCAAAATGTGTGGGCACCAATGATCTGGTGGGCTGCGAGGTGGAGGTGGTGCAAGATAGGTTCTCAGAGCTAGGAAAGATCTGCAGAGGGGTGGGGCAATCAGTAGCTTTTACAGAGATACTGACAGTCCTGAGGGCCAGCATTGTTAGGGAAGCTGAGGACTGAGGAATTCAACTCATGGCTTAGGGGAAGCTGTGAAGCAAATGGGTATGGACTGGTAGGAGAATGGGGTAATACAAGGGAAGATAAAAGTCTATATGCACTGGACAGGCTGCATCTAAGTAGGGAGGGTACAAAGGTCCTGAAGAGCAACCTGGGGAGATACTTGGGAGACAAGCTACATTTAAACTAAAGAAGGGGGTGGGGCAGCAGAGGGCAATGAACTCAGTGCAAGGTGAGGGGGGCCCTTGTGCCTTGTCCTAAGAAGGAAATAAAAAGGAAAGGGGTGTGCAAGGGGAAGGGTTAGTGGGAACAGGGGGGAGGACAGGCACAAAAGGTTCAGGAGCAAAGGGGGGCAGGGGTCGCAGTGGAAGGTTGTCTCCTAGAATGTAGGAAACCTGGTTAACAAGGCAGCAGACCTACAGGCACTGATGGCAGACGGGGACGTGAAGATCGCTGCCACCACAGAGACATGGGCAACTCAGTTCCATGACTGGGACCTCACGATACCTGGATACCAACTGCATAGGAAGGACAGAGGAAAGGGGAGGGAATGGAGTGGCATTGTACATAAGGGAAGGGATAATGTGCAACAGGGAGGAAGGAGAGGAGCGCACTGCCAAAGACCTCCGGATGGTACTTCAGAATAATGCAGGGAGAAGGATACGTATGGGGGTAGTGAACATATCACCTTCACAGGGAATAGAGTTGGATAGGGAGCTGGGTGAACAGATCAGGAAAGTAGGGGAGGGGAAACACCATAATACTAAGAGACATCAACCTACCTTGAGTAGACTGGAGCACCCCAGCTATCTCCTGTGGCAGAGAACGGTCCTTCTGGATGCTATCCAGGAAAGTTTCCTGACACAGGGAGTCACAGAGCCAACAAGGGAGTGGGCCATACTAGATCTGGTACTATCAGATGGAGAGCAGGTCAGGGATGTGGAAGTAAGAGAACCTCTTGGAGGGATTGATCACCGCTCAGTGTGGCTTTTCATCTATATGGGGTAAGAAGCAGCCATGTCAAAGATGAAGGTGGTGGCCTTCAGGAGGGCAGACTTCAAAAGGATGTGGAGTATAGCACAGGAGCACCTGGCAAAGCGCCGACCAGAGATGGATGCGGACCAGAAATTGACTATCATAAAGATGGGGATATTAAAGTTCAAGTTCAAGTTCAAGTGTATTGCAGGAAAACTCCATTGAGCAAGCTCATTCACAAGGAGGTCCTGTAAAGGCCACCGACACATGCACAAGGTCTCATAAAAAGAACCCCAGAACCAAGAGGCCTAGCTGGTATAGCTGTACGGTGGCTGAAAAGGTAAAGGAAAAGAGGGCAACCTTCCTGAAGTACAAGTGGACCTTGAGGGAGGAGGACAGAGAGGAATATGCTGTGAAATCTCAGGAGGCTGGGAGAGAGGTCTGGGTGGCCAAGGCTGAGAAAGAACTAAGACTGGCACAGGGGATTAAGGAAAGGGAGAAAGACTTTTTCTAGTACATCAAGGAGAGAAGAAGCAGAAAGGATGGGATAGTGAGGATTAAGATGGAGGGAGGATTGGTGAGAAAGGGGGAAGAGCAAGCACAGGCACTAAATGAGTACTTTTGCTCAGTCTTCACCAAGGAAGTGGGTGGATCTATGCCACAGGGAAAGAGTTTGGGGAGCTGGGAGGAGGAGGAGGAAGAGTAAGAGAGGGAGATTGGGGTAGACAGGATTTTAAGAGGTCTAAGGAAATTGAGGGTGGTCAAGGCACCAGGCCTGGATGGGATACACCCGAGGGTCCTGAGGAAACTGGCAGGGGTATTAACACCCTCAC
Source organism: Neoceratodus forsteri (assembly GCA_016271365.2). NCBI lineage: Eukaryota > Metazoa > Chordata > Ceratodontiformes > Ceratodontidae > Neoceratodus > Neoceratodus forsteri. The sequence continues at coordinate 293,139,313 of CM028134.1, forward strand.
TGACAGACCCATTTAACACCTTGTTGGAGAAGGGGTGTGTACCACAGGACTGGAGGACAGCTCATGTGGTGTCTCACCACAAGAGTGGACCCAGGGATGAGCCAGAAAATTACAGGCCAGTTAGCCAAACCTCCATAGTGTGGAAGTTGATGGAAGCCATTCTAAAAGAACGGCTGGCATCTTTCCTTGAAGAGAATGGACTCCAGGATGTTAGGTAGCATGGATTTGTCAGATGGAGGTCTTGTCAAACCAATATGATATTCTTCTTTGATTGGGTTACGAGATCTCTGGACATGGGGCAGGCAGTGGACATACTATACCTGGACTTCAGCAAGGCATCTAACTCAGTGCCACATGGTAGGCTGATCAGCAAACTGGGAGATCTGTGATTAGGGGACAAAATGTTGGGCTGGATCAAGAGCTGGCTAAGGGAGGACAAGAACCAGAAAGTGGTGGTAGGTGAGAACTGTCCAAATCTAGACCTGTAAACAGTGGGGTCCCACGTGGCTTTATATTTGGGCCTGTGCTGTTCAACATATTTATTGGTGACATTGCAGAAGGAGTCAATAGCAAGATCTGCCTTTTTGCAGATCATACTAAGCTCTGTGGGATGGTGGACACAGAGGAGGAGAGGCAGGCTTTAAGGGAGGACCTGGCTAAGCTGGAGAAATGGTCAGGCATCTGGCAGTTGGGTTTTAATTCAAAGAACTGTAAGGTAATGCACATGGGGGCCAGAAACCCAACGGCCAGATACTGGCTGGGGAGAGAACAGGTGACAGTATCAGAGGAAGAAAAGGACCTGGGGTAATGGTAAGAGGTGATGTGAAACACAGAGAACTGTGCCAAAATACAGCAATCAAATCAGACAGAAAGCTGGACTGCATCACAAGAGTAATCACCTCTAGGAAGGAGGAAGTTATAGTGCCACTGTACAGGTCACTGGTGTGACCACACCTGGAATACTTTGTTCAGTTCTGGTGGCCTTCGCTGAAGAAGGATATAAAACTACTGGAGGCAGTCCAGCGGAGGACAAACAAAATGATCAAGGGCATGGAAGACAGATAGTGTGAGGAGAGGCTGAGGGAGCTAAACATGTACTCCCTGGAGGACAGAAGGGGGGAGGAGGATATGACTCGAAGCCTTTGAGTACCTTAAGGACATAAACAGGGTTGGTACTGAGGGCATCTTTAACCTGAGAAAGGAGGGTACAACAAGAAGGCACAGTCTGAAACTGGTGGGGGGTAGATTCAGGAAGGAAATGAGGAGGCACTTTTTCACTGAAAATGTTGTTAAGGGGTGGTATGAGTTGCTGGAGCAGGTGGTGGCAGCAAAGATGGTGGCCAGTTTCAGGGGGCGGGTGGGACAAGATGAAGAAGAAGATTTGGACTGAAGGAGGCACTACCAGGAAGAAGTTGGGGGAGGGGAATGGGATGGTGGGGGATGATTCCAGGAGGAGTGGGGGGACAAATTCAGGAATCTAACCGAGCTGCGCACTTTTACGTCCTGTTTCTGCTGGCAAATTCGTATGTTCGTATGTTTGTATATACCATATGTGTACAGGTACAAACAGTGCCAGTGTTCTGTACTCATTTATTTCCCTTTTCTATTTACAGGCAGAAATGTGCTTTTGAAATTCTGTGTCTATTTAGGATTGGATTTTGCTGAAAATGGTTCATGGTCTACTCATTTTTAGGTGCCAGCCGCTTAGCTGTTAGCATCTACTGTTGTCATGTGTACCCTTTTGTGCATTTCAGTCAAGGTTAAGGTTACACTGATTGTGAGCAATTTGGCTGCATGATGTCACTGATGATGTCAGTGATAGGGCTTTTAGGTCTAGGCATAGGATTTCAAGCTATACAAGCCTGGGTTTGATCCTCTGTATCGCACATTTGTTTTCTTTCTCACTACAACTTTTGTTGTTTGATAGAAATTGTTAGATGTGATTGCTGATACAGTGAAGGGTTTCAGCAGAGTTAGATAGCAGACTTTCAGAAAATTGAACTTAGTTCTGCAGTATGTTGCAGTTAATTTAATTAGTCCTGGCTGAGGCTTATCAAGGTTTGAATACTATTCAAGTTACCTGTTTTGCAGGTTGTGATGACATAGCCTCTCTACTGTAGGAAATGCAACTTACCTGTAGCTCAACGGCACTCTAAATGTGTGTTTGATTAGCAGACAAAGGAGCACTGGTTCAGATCCTGACAGGGACTTAAATGCTTTTTTCAACTTTTTTGTAACATGGAAACTCAGTTGAAAAGCTATTCATGGTGGTGCGGAATGAAATAATTAATTATATGAGAAGTAAATTTTGCTAAGAACAGCAATTTGTAAAGGCAAATCACGTGCTGGGATTTGATCCCCAGTCACCTGCTTTGCAGGTGTGACATAACATAGAAACATAGAAGATGACAGCAGAAGGTGACCTGTGGTCCATTGAATTCTGCCCAAGCAAGATATCCTAGGACCTACTGTGCACCGGTGTTCTGTCCTCCTGGACACCCAGCCTAGCCCTTGCCAGTGCCATGTGTTCTCAGTCGTTGTCCCAACTGTGCTTAAAGCTTGATACTGAATTTGCAGCCACCTCAGGAGACAATCTATTCCAAGGTTCCACCACCCTCTTTGAGAAGTAATACTTTCTGATGTCTGTCTTGAACACTCCACCCTTCAATTTCCACTCAGGCAAAAAACCTCTACATCATAGAGTTGCAATTCACTTACCTGCAGTTCAGTGGCACACTGAAAGTGTGTTTGCTTAATAGGTAAAGAATCTAATCAGAGACTAAAAGATCTATGGCAAAAGTGAAAATACTTTTCTTAAGTTTGGTACTTTTATAGCAGGCTGTATAGTATTCTCTCCACTCTGAACATGAATATACAAGTCTCTTATTTTTTTTTTATTACAGTATCAATTTCATGCCCCCAAATGTTTATTTAAATGACATTAGTTATGCTTCTCTTTTCAGTGACAAGCCCTCCAGTTCCCCCAGCCTCTTGCATCATTGAAGAAAAGACATGTTATGCTCCAGGCTGTCACAAGAATGAAAAACTCAATGAAAGCACAAGTTTAAGGGTGTATGCAGTTTGATTCTTCCTTTTAGCCCCGTAACTTGCTGTTGTACTTTGCTTTATATTTGATTATATATGTGTGTATATAGTTGAAAAGAAAACTAAAGAAAGTCGCACAATTGATAGTGTAGCCTTGGAAACACCCACAATTCTCAGCCCTCTGCCTGCCACCCATTCTGATGTGGTACATCACACTGAGCTTTCAATTTTTTTTTATTCCTGTTAACTAGATGTAGTCAGGTCACAGTATTTCCACACTCATTTTTTTGTACTCATTCTTGCCTGCAGGTAAAACTCCTAGAGATTGTTGGTGGTGCTGTCATACCCCGATACCCCGATACTCCGATGTCACTGTATTTGATAACTTGAATTTGGCAACCAGAAAAATGCTTCTAATATGCACAATTAAAAGAAGAAATTCCTTTTTTACATGCAGTATAACACCACAGCTCAGACCACAGCAGTGCAATCTTTTTAACTGCAGGCAAGAGTGAGCGTCTTAATGCCCAAAAATGAATGCCAAATTCAAGGTACCAGACTCTGTGCCATTCCATTATTGGATCATGACAGGGAAGGGAAGGGAAGGGGAAATTGTTTAACCAGGAGAGGCACACAAAGCTGAATCTTGTTTCCAGGTGCAACCTGGGAGCACAAGGACATTAAGTGACTTGCTCAGGGTCACACAATATACAAGCTGGGCTATAAGATTCAAACCCAGGTCTCCCAGATCTCCAGGTTTGCAACTCAGTGCTCTAAACCCATAATGCTATACTGCAGGGCCACGATTAATCTCTGGCAGGCTGAAATTGTTGAGTTTTAGGACCCAGAAGTAGCAGGGGAGTTTTCCAAACTTTGCAGCCAAGCTCAGCCTTCCAATTTAACTTGGGGGGGGGAGGGTTCTTAAGCAAAGCAATAATTTTGCCTGCAGGCAAGGGCCAGTGCCAAAAAATGATTGAGGAAATGCCATAACCTGACAGCATCTAGGTAACAGGAATAAAAAAAATTGAATGCTCAATATGCAGTAGCACTTCAAAACAATTGATTGGCAGAGGTTTGAGAATCTTGGGTGTCTGTAAGGCAGCACTATCAAGATCATGGTTTTCTTTATTTTTCTTTTCAACTATATACACATATATAATGAAATATAAAGCAATGTACAATAGCAAATTATGGGGCTACAAGGAAGAATCGAGTTGCATACACACTTAGACTCATGCTTTCACTGAGTTTTTCTTTCTTTCAACAGCCTCAAGCACAACATGTCACTCCTTCAATGACACAATAAGCTGAACGAAACAGAGACCATCACTGAAAAGATAAATATGAACAATTTCATTTAGGTAAACATGTGGGGGCATGACATTGATATTTTAATTAAACAAAAAGGACAGGAAACTTGTAAATTTATGTTCAGAGTGGAGATTTTAATATACAGGCTGTCCCCAAAGCTAAGGGGGCAGCGCCTGCCACATGTGTGCCTTTACTACTGGGCAAGTCATGCTAATAAATACCTCAGATGGATATCTGTGAAGGGTTCACAAACTTCTCTTCCCTTCATCCCAGTCTGGCTCAAAATAGAATTAGAGCTCATCAAAACTCAAGGACTCTCCCCTGCTGCACTTCTGTACATGAAAAGTAGTTTCCTCCCTCCCTCCCCAAATAAAGAATACACCCATAGCGGTATCTATCAGAGTTCACTCCCAGTTATGTGCTTTCCTAAAGTATAATCACACTTTTGATCTATCTCAACACCTGTGGGGCAATCCTAATGTCAAATTAGGAGGAAACTCCTTTTGTCAGGATGGCTCCCATGGCTAGGAGATTGCTCTCTTCTATTTTTTGTCAAAGAACATAGAACCTGACTTTCTTCTCCAGAGATCTTGAGAAAGGCTAATATCCCAACCTGCAATATTTTCAGTGTTTCAATTGTACCATCTCCTTGTTACAGATTTTGGAGTTATACCTCGTCTATCTACAACTTTTGCCTTCCGAGAGGAATTAGGTCCACTAGCAGGCTTTCGGCAAGCTGTCCCAAAAATTTATAGTATGTTATACAATTGGGTTTGTCCAGATAGTTTTGGCCCCACAACTTACTGGTCTTCTCTATTCCCAGACAAGATTTTTAACTGGCCCTACTTATGGCAAGCTTGGCACAAATTGGTTACTCAAGACAGGCTTCAGCTCATGCAATTTCAATTTTGACATAATCTTTACTATTCCCCTAAAAAACTGGCCAAGTTTGGCATTGCAGTGTCTCTGCCTTGCATGAGGTGTTACCAAGAAGAGGGCAATTTGCTTCATATTTCTGGTCCTGCCCTAAAATTTCCCCCTTATGGGCCCTTATCAAGCAACGGGCTGATCCCCTTCTTGGTCTGACTGATTTATTCTCAGCTGAAATCTGCCTGCTAAGAGATTTCTCAACCATCACATGGTGTTGATCTCCATGTCAGTTAAGAAGATAGTCTTGAAGCACTGGAAAGATAATATAGAGATTGCTTACACTGAATGGCTTCAATAGCTCCTGGCCAACCTCTGAACAGAAAAAGCTATTGCTAGTCTACATAATAGGTCTAAAAGATTTTACAGGATTTAGGGACTTTTACAATCCCTTTACTCTTTGCAATCTTCAGGTAATGATACCTCTATCCCTAATCCATAAAGTATAGAGTGGATCTCTCTGAAGGGAGTGGGGAGGGTGGGGGGTAGGGGACAAGGGAGGGTGGAGGGTGGAAGATAGACCATGTATTGCATGTTATGTATGATGTATTAATCATGTGCGCTATGGATCTGTTCTCTGTATTGTAAAACCTCTAATAAACTTTAAATTGAAAAAAATATATACAGGCTGTAATAAGAGTACCAAACATAAGAACAGTATTTTTTTCATTTGCCATTGATCTTTAAGTATTCTTTGTAATTTTCTTTTTAAGATGGAAACTTAGTTGAGTAGCCATTCATGGTGGTGTGGAGCAGAACAGTAAATTATATGTTAATAAAATTTAGCTAAGAACAACAATTTTGTGAAGGTAAATTGTCTGCTGGGATTAGATCCCCAGTCGCCTGTTTCACAGGTTGTGACATAACCTCTACACCATACGAAATGCAACCCACTTGCCTGCAGCTCAGTAGCACTCTGAATATGTGTTTGTTTACTAGGCAAAGAATCAGCAGTTCAACTCCTGGAAGTGACTTAAACATCTGTTTCAACTGTGTTTTGTAAAATGAAAACTCACTTGAGTAGGGGTTCATGGTGGTGTGGAGTGGAACAGTAAATTATATGAGAAGTAAATTTAGTTAAGAACAACTGTTTGTGAAGGTATGTTGTCTGCTGAGATTACATCCCCGGTTGCCTGTTTTGCAAGTTGTGGCATACCTCTACACCATAGGAACTGCAACTCACTTACCTACAGTGCAGTGGCACACTGAATTTGTGTTGGCTTAGCAGGCAAAGGATCAGTTATTCAAATCATGGTATGAACTTAAACCATTTTTAAAAGATTTGTTTGTAAGATGGAAACTCACTTTAGTGGTGATTTATAGTGGTGTGGAGTAGAGTAGTAAATTATATGAGAAGTAAATTTAGGTAAGAACAACACATTTTAAAGGTGAATCACCTGCTGTGATTAGATCCCCATTCACATGTTTTGCAAGTTGTGACTTAACATCTAACATAGAAACAAAGAAAAATAATTTGATGGCAGATAAGGACCACTTAGCCGAACTATTCTGCCCATTTTTCCCTATCTACTGTGTCACTGCTGACCCTAATCGATGTCCTCATCTACACAACAGAAACTGTAATTCCCTTACCTGTAGCTCAGTGACACACTGAATGTGTGTTCGCTAAGCAGATAAAGAATCAGTGGTTTGAATCCAGGTACAGTACATTGTATTTTAATACATAATTATTTCACATTTTACAGACCTTTTTTTGGCATCTTTAGTACCATTAATACCTTGATTTGATTTGTATGCTTAAAGTCAGATTCGCCTCTGTTGGGTCAAAGAAATTTAACTTTAAGTTTGGTGGTAATAGTATCAAACCCCTATTACAGGTTTTATCTTCCAAACATAATGCCTATGTACTATTTGAGTGTGAAATTTAGGGTCCTTATAAGATTGATGAACTTGAAAAAATTCTCCTTCAACTACATATATACTCTCTGGAACTTAATAAATCTACTCAGTCCCTATATATTAGAGCAGAACTATGGTTGGGCAGCTTCTAACCCTTGGTAAACTCATCTATATTGAACTTGTAGATTAAAATAACAGGAGCCCCAGAAGATAGTTCTGCAAAGCTCTGTCTCACTGAAAAAGAAAAATGGGTGGTACATGGGTATAAATTAGCTGCCTGGCTGAATAACACATTACTACTCTTAAGTGAATACAAACTGAATTATCTAGGGAATATGTTAAAAAGCTAGTTGATTGAACTCTGTAAATCACATGTTTGTAATGGGGCTCAGTTAATAAGGGAAAAGGGCTATGCCAATGTTACTTGATCTCGATGCAACTGTGTTTTACATGACAAATAATCCCTATTCCTGGAGCGTTGCTCAGTTCATCTGTGAAGTGCAAGTTGCAGTTGGATGTTTACATCCGGGGGAGTGATGTCCCTGCGAAGTGAGGTTTGGTTTCCAGTGTTTGAAATACTGAAGAGAATGGTGTAGAGCATAGCACTGCTAACAACAGCACCCATTGAGCTTTTGCTGTGCCATAAAATACTTTCTTTTTTTGGTTGCATAGGTATAAAAGCAACAAATAAAATTAGTTTATATTAATGCGTTCTATTTATACGCAATTTGTTTTCAGTTTTTTTGCAAATTCATAGAGTCAGTCAATTGTGGTATGATTGAGATTCTGCCATGTGCTGAAGTGAAGCCAGTTCCCTCATATGATAAACTTTCATAACTTATGCTGATAGATAAGTCATGTTGTACACACCCACATAAATAAGCCTGTTTAAGTTACCCTACCATTTATAAAATAAGGCTATCAGTCTGTGCCAACAAATGACAGGATTCCTGACAAATGTTGGGTTACTGGAATTCCCTTACCCCCCCCAACTACTGCATGTACTGTCAAAACTCTATTTCCTGTTACAGTCAGCTCCCTGTTAGAGCTGCACTGTGAAGATGATCACACATGCTGCAACAGTCCTACAAAGAGAAAAATACAGAGAGAGATCAGGGTCTCTCACTCACAATAACTCTCTGAGGCACTGCTCCTCCTCTCTTTCTCTCTGACACTGTAACAGTTAAAAACTGTGTATTTTAGGGGCCACATACAGCGAGTAATACATGAAATTAAAATGCTGGGGGAAACACTTCATCCTACCTCTCTACCACACTAAATCTAAGAGGCACTTCCCCTCCCATGGCAGCTGGACCCCTCACCATCAAGCAAGACCATCCCCTGCAGCTGGAAACACACTCCTGCAGCAGTACCCCCCATGCATATGCCCCTCTCCGCATTAAGACACCCACAGCAGAAGAGCATATTTGATTTATGCTCTCCAGCCCCTACCTGTGAGTGGGCATGGGGCTGGGAACTAGGAGTGTTATATATAAGAAACTTTCAGCCACAAAGAACTGGAGATGTAAACACAAAATATATACCATTCCTAATGCTAGCATTTTTGTGTACCAGTGTACAAAAGCTATGAATACCAGAACAGATGGAGCATGACCTGTGCAGCATAAACATACATGGTACAAGTGTCCAGCAGTATAACAGACACAAATCACAGGGCTATATTACTCAGTTACATTACTCATAACAAAACACAATGCCCTTGTACAGGTCCAGAGGAGGGCTACAAAGATGATAGCAGGTCAGCAGGGTAAGGCATATGAGGAGAGGTTGGGGACACCGAACATGTAATCCCTGGAAGATAAAAGAGAGGCAGGTGATATGATTGAGACCTTCAAGTACTTGAAAGGGATAAATAAGGTTGATAAGGAGAGTCTCTTTAAGCTGAGTGGCAACCATAATACAAGGTGGCACAGTCTAAAGCTGGAGGGTGGGAGGTTTAGGAGGGAGGTCCGGTAGCACTTCTTCACAGAGACCCTCTCGGTGGACACTTGGAATGCGCTGCCGGAAGAGGTCATCTCATTGAAGATAGTGGGAAACTTTAAGACAGGCTGGCATAGGCATAGAGGGAAGGTAAGTATCATGGGTAGGGAGGATGGGAGAAGTGGGGAGGGAAGGCAGGGACATTAGCTCAAGCTGTGAACCCTGCAACATGAGTAGACTTGATAGAATAAATGGCCTTCCTCTGCTGGCTTCTTCATATGTATGTTCTTATGAAGCCTGCTTGCTCTTATTCAATATTGATATGTAAACCTCCATTTGCCTCCATATTGTATGCCCCATCCCATCATCTGCACTCAGTATATCAACCCACATCCAGATAAAGATATCCAATCTAACCATTCACCAACTATTTGCACAGAAAGTCACTGCTGCTGACAATTTGAATGCTGAGCAAAACATGCAATGCTACAATCATCTATTCACATTAACTTTGCTTTTGGTTGCTGTACCTATAATAAACTCCTGACATGAAACATGGCAGGATTACCAAGCGCACTAATAGCCTCACAGGATTCATAAAAAAAGGAAGCATTTATATTGTGCAGGGCACATTATAATGATTCATACACTGCACAGAAACATCATCTCTGTGTCATTACACAATCATAGCATGCTAAACTGAGAGAGCACCCGAGGGGAAAACATGAGTTCAAATGTTCTGTTTCTCCTTTATTGTACAGTATATTTAATAGCACTGTGCTTTTTTTGTCAAATAAGTGAGCATTTTGTTACTACTACAGCGAGCAAAAGCAACTCTCACAGCTACCAGATGCGATATCACCATGTGCTGCACTCTAAAGCCACAACAGCATAATTGAAGTAAAAATTATACTGTGGCATAACAACTAAAAAAAGTGTTTCATTTTGACTTAAATATGATGGCAAAAATAGAGTTATTCTGCGAATACCACAACATTAACTAAACTAATACAATAATGCTAATTTAAGAATCTGGAGAGTGCGATTAACAAGACACTGCTATCTAAGAATAAGGCATTTCACCCTCGCCCAATATCACTTCCTGTCTTGACTGTGATAATTGGCGTGGCACACTTCTTGGACTTCCATTCAGCTAAAAGCCTTTAAAACATAAAAAGTGATTTAAAATTCAGCATACAGTCAATATGAAACACAGCTATAAGCACAAATGCTATGAATCTAAAACCAAAGCAAAATGTTGCTAGTGTCAAATATAAATGATATATTAAAAATAAGATTGGGGCATTAATCAATTAAAGGATTCAGCTGCAATTACAAATTCTAAATTTTCCCCACAGTATTTCAAAAGTGAGGCTTGGTTCGGGTATAGGCAGTATGTATCTTGATTTTATTCTTGACCCAAAGAAGAGAAATACCTTTGTAAGCTATAAGTTTGAGACTTTTCAAGCAATGTTTCACTGCCAGGTTTTTAAAAGATCATAATCCACTGAGTGAAAAGTGTTCCTGCTTTGTGTATGGTCTTTAGTATGTTCAGCATGTTATTTTGCACTTGACATGGTATATAAAACCCAGAGCAACATGGATAAATCCATTTCTTGCAGGACTATCTTTCTCTCCTGTAGATCTGACATCTTCCTAATTAACTGTTAATGACGGGTATACTGTAAATCAGATGGCAGATTATTTCATTAAAATAAAATGCCTGAGAACCCACAAGCTCCCTATTGGCTCAAGGGCTCTATCATAACTACTGTTTACTGACTGCCCTAATTGTAACGTTTTTTTTTGGATTGACTAATTTTGAATGGCTTGTTTTGAGCTCTTTTGGCATCTTTGATAATTATTTACACTATAGTGACATGTATTCTATGGTAAGATAGGACATTTTTCTTGTATGGGATGTCCAGTCTATTATCTGGATTACGTGGTGTTTTTTTCAGGTTTTGCTAATGCATTTTGCCAACTGGGACTCGGTAGAATGCTACCTGTTTATGCCGATTTTTCAGATCCCAGTTAGGTGACTGCATTTTCTATCCTTATTGTCTTTCAGTTACTAGGAATTGGGAGTACCAGGGTTACATGCTTGTTAGAAAGCATCTTTGAATAAATTCTGCCTTTATCGTCCTCATAAAATATGTATTTTTGCACTTGCCACTTTCAGTAATTGTGCAGTATAAATATATGAGAGGTCTTTTTGTCTCACTTCAGGGGATGTGAACTACTTGCACTTTATTATTATGAAGCAAATATGTACTTTATTATTATGAAGCAAATATGTATCCATTTGCACTTTAACAATGTGTTGTATTTGTTATAGTACATTCTGCTTTTTTAAAGTACTTTTTTGTATTTATTAACACATTGTAATTGCTATTTAGCTGAACAATAAAAGATAGCAACAACATCAGACACAATCTTGTAGCACGTGACTTCTGCATTCTCCTCACTGTTCTTGGACTCTTAGGAGCCAGTGTAATGGGAAGCATGCCCGAGTGCACACCCACACAACCACCCCTCTCAGCTGCTAAGGTGGTACAACATGTTTCCCTTCTCTTCTTATGTCTCTCCTACATTCAACATTTTCAGTAACCCATACCCACTGTTCGGACTCTTAGGAGGCAGTGTAATGGGTGACATATTCAGTTATACTCAGGTTTAAGGGCAATAAGAGGCAGAAAACCCACAAAATATTGCCCCTCACTTCTTGGTGGTCTTGGCTGGGTAAACAGCTGTTCACTATAAACGTGTCCAGTTTATTTTCAAAACTAGTAACACTGTCACAAGCTACAATCTCTTCAGGTAACTTATTCCATAACAGTCCTCAGAAAGATAGCATATCTTTTAGTACCCTATTTGATTTTTTTTGATAAGTTGAAACTGATGCCCTCTTAAGTTTTATAAAGGTTTCTTGAATTCCAATTTCAGTTCTCCGAACAACTGTTTGTCCTGAATTATATTGAATAGTAATAATAAATCACCTCTTGTACACCTGTCCTTCAAGGTGAATAGCCCCAAACGCTTTAGTCTGTCAATGTAGGGTTTGTACCTATGACAAATGATAAGTGTAGTGAACTTTCATTGGGGTGCCTCTACCAGAGCATCATCTTTCTTAAGGGAGGGGCTCCATATCTGCAAGCCGTAATCAAGATGCAGATGTATTTAAGCCCTGTATATAGGCATTAGGTCTGCTTCAGATCTGTTTAAAAAGCTCTTTTTAATGCAATTTATTAAATAGTTGGATTTAGTGACAACCCATCTACAGTGGAGATGAAATTTAAGTGAGTCACTAAAGTGGATTCCCAGGTCTACTACTTTATTTAAATGATTAACCATGGTTCCATTTATAAAATAGTCCTGACATACATTAGTCCTTACAAAATGCAAAACTGCACATTTGTCAATGTTAAACTGAAGGTTGTTCACTTTAGTTCACATTTCTATGAATTTAAGGCCACTCTGCATCTTGATTCTGTCCTGTAATTCTAACACTGATTCTCCCAATTTGGGTATGATCAGCAAATTTTACAAGGTAGTTATTGCTCCCTAGTTTCAAATCATGGATGTAAATATTGAATAAAAGTGCACATCTGCACAGCCATCCCTCTCAAGCTGCCAAGGTAGGTTTACAGTCATACTGCATAGAGTAGTACTGTACTATGAAATGTGCCATTTCTTTCAATCCACAATAGGCTTTTAAATGAAGACTACTCAAAGGGCACCTGGCAGGTGCACTGTCTTTCTGTGCAAGGTAATAAAATATGTTTTCTTTCTCTTCTCATGTCTCCCCTACAGGCAGCATTTGAAGCAACCTGAACTGACCATCCAGACTCTTTGGAGCCAGCATTCAAGCACCAGCACAGTAGCATAACCCTGCCTCAGGTGCAAGTATACAAGCCAAATGGCTAACAGAACTCTCTTCTCATTCTTCTCCTCCTCCAGTTTCTCTGGATTCAAGCACCAGCACAGCAGATTAACTTAGCCTCCAGCGCCAGCATAGACGCAGAATAGCTCTCATCTCATCCTCCTCTTCCTCCAGTTTCTCTGGATTTAAGCATCACTTGAGTATTGTTGGCCTTTTCCATGTTGAGCCCCTCCACCTGGGAGGTACTGTACACCGGAGTAGAGTCTTGGATACCTGGAGGAGTCCGTCAGAGAGGAGACTGAAGTTAAGGAGTGGTACCACTACGCTGGTTGATGCCGGGGTGGTGAGTCACTGAGATTCTGAATAATGACCCCTTCTGTTTGAACTTTATCTTGGGTGGAGACCACACAATTAAAATTGGAGAAAGACTGTTTGAGAGCCGGGTGGTTTAGTTAGTTGGTGGTGGCCTGATTCGGGCCTTTTCCTGTGGGGCTGTCATACGGTTCTTCACAGTATGGTGTGGTATCCCTGTGGACTGCTAAGGGGTACCCAGAGTGTGGGCATTGGAGGGTGTTAGGCATCATGGGCTCTAGTTCTGGGGCGACCTAAGTGGGGTTAGCCACCACCTCCCAAACTTCATAGAGGTCCTGACAGAAGTTACACCAGATTGTTTCATCTGTTTAAAGGGACACTGTCAACCCCATTTTGGTCTCAGATAGTCCCTAGTCTAAAAAAACACATTTTATGATTGCTCACATTCCGTAAAGATTGCTGATATAGCTGGTTGTTTAATTCTGATGCCTTTTTTCTTTCTAAAAGTAAAAAACAGACTGGCCACTATGTTGGTGTTACCACACAAAAATGTGTTTGTTTACATTCCTTAATGAACTTCCATTGCATACTTCCTGGACTTGGGAACATCCTCACACAATCTAGCCACTCAGTATGCAGTGGGAGGAGAAGTTACTATTGCATAATGGGTGCCTGCACAATTTGGGGGTCTTTGTTTTGTTCAGAAAGTATACAATAACAGTAGATCAAGGAACTGAAACAAAACAAGGTTGGGTTTAAATACAACATTTGTATGCATTTCAGTTCTACTAAGAAAGGAAGCAGATAAAACAACCAGCAACATTAGTGAATTTTAGAAAAGGTAAGCAATCATAAAATGTGGGTTTTCAACGAGAAATAATATGTCGCAAAAAGGGTTGACAGTTGTTGACTTGAGGTTCACTGCTCGGGGCTGGTCTCTTGTGGAGGGGCTCTGAGGGTTGCTTGCCAGAGGGCGGCATTGTTTTGAGAGCTGGGGAGCTCCCAAGGTGAGGGCCGGTGGGCCTGTATCTTGGGACCCTATTCCGGGGGACGTCTGGCTCAGGGGGCTAATCTTCAGGGGCAGCATATTTCTGTGGTGAAGAACTGAGGAGTAGAAGGTCATCTATTGTTGTGGTCTTGTGAGGACTTTTCTAGGTTATTGCTGGAGAACTATTCTGGATCCCTGTGGCTAGTGTCATGGCTCGAGTGGTGCAGGACTTAAATTGAACTGGGAGGTGGTGAGAGTGCCTCAGCTTTTAATATTGCACTTTTATTTCTGACATATTGTGACAGTGGGAGTGCAGCAATTTGGACAGTGGTTTATTGGGTGGGTGGGGGTGAGAGACCCATCCTTCCCAGACTCGAACTTGGAAGCCCTGGTGTGCTTAATTTTACTGCTGGACATTGTTCACAGAGGACCAAGGATTTGGATCATATTTTCAATGTTAAAGGATTTATTTTTTGTTGGGAGGTAGTGGGATAATTTTACTGTACTTTGTGTTTGTTTTTTATTGGGTTTTTTGTATTTGTTTGTTGTTTTGTGTTTGACTGTTTTATTGGGTGGGCAGACATGTTGGCACAGTGCTCACCTTGCCTGGTGCTACTCTCCCTCTGAGCTCCGAGGTCTCCATACATTTAATTGCCCCCCACTGCCCATTGAGGTATACGAGTGGTGTCAGGCTTTGGGGATAGTGCAAAGGAAGTGTAGGGATGGGGGCACTGGACCAGGGCCTGGAGGAAGAGTGGAGCTGGGTGGACAAATTGGGGTAGTGAAGTCCAAAAGATGCTCTGGGGTAATATGGGTTCCAGATAGGGATGGTTCTTGTCTGGTGCTCATATCCAAGGGCTCCACTTTGGGTGGCAGATGACATGCCGATTCTCAATGTCCCATCCTACTTGGGCAGTGTTATGCAATGCCAAGTCCATTAAAAACAAGACTGCAATAATTGCGGAACTTGTGGGGTCATCAGACCTGGCTTGCATCACTGAGACTTGGCTGGATGATAACTCTGGCCCTGTTTTGGAGTCAGCTGTTCTGGCTGGGTTCTCAGTGATACACCGCCCAAGGATGGATCATAGGGGCGGGCGTGTAATCATTTGTTTTAGATCAGAATTGAGCCTTGTAGATGTGCCAGCCAGGGAGACCAGATCTTTCATATGTATCATTGGCGCAGGTGTGGGGTGCAGAATTCTTCTCATCTACCATCCACCCAGGGATGGGAAGCAATTCCTGCAGGAAGTCACAGACTTCATCATCAGCATGGTGTTGGAGTCTTCTAGATGGGTGGTTCTCAGGGACTTCAATGCCAGGGTCGATGATGAACTCTGGCAACTTGGACAGAACTTCCTCCAGCTTATGAATTCTCTGGGCGTCACACAAGCGATTACCTCTGTGACCCAAAAGCAGTCATTCATTGGACCTGGTCTTTCTACTGGGTATGGACACCTTCGACCTGGTGGTGGAGCTGGTTGGTTGGCCTGATCATCACACTATAAGGTTTAATTTCCAGGCTCCCCCTTGCCCCTGCGGAGATGGTCCGGTACCACTTTTTAAGGGGTTTGACCCCAGATGGCCTGATGGCATTGCTGGATCTATTGGATCTCTTGGGTGCAAAAATGGATCCAGATAATCTGTTACTGGTGTATGGTAAGTCTGTGATGGAGGCTCTGGATTCCATAGCTTCTGTCTGGGTTCGTCCCCTCACCCTTGGTCCCCTTGGTTTGATGGGACCTTGAGGGAGTTGAGGAGAGTAGGGCGAGAGTTGGAATGGCATTGGCGGAAATCAGGTCTTGAAGTCAACTGACTTAGATTGATGGCCCATTACATGGACTACCAACTGGCCATCTCCTGTCAAAGGCAGAGTTCCTGTCCAAGCAGATCACCACTGCACAGAACTGACCATCCCAGCTCTTCTGAACTGTGGACAGACTGTGCAATCCAGTTTGTCTATGATCTCTGAGTGTATTGTCACAAGAGATGTGTGACGAGTTTGCTCGGTTCTTTGCAGACAAGGTTGCCGACATCAGGTCTGAGATCTATTTAACCCATTCTAATGGGTGTAGCCGAGGTCAGTGGGAGGTTACTGGGCTTCAGCGTGTCTGGTCTGACTTTGACCAGTTGGAGATCGATGATTTTGTGAGGATCATCCAGAGTATGTGGCCGACCTGCTGTAGTTTGGACCTGGGACCAACACACCTCCTTGAGGGATGTGTTGAGGTCATCAGCTTGGTCCTAGCTGAGATAGTCTGGAGCTCCTTAGAGACAGGTGTGTTTCTAGACACCCTGAAGGAGGCAGTTGTTAGACCTTTCCTTAAGAAATCTTCTCTGAACCCAGATTGTCTTACAAACTACAGACAAGTCTTTAACCTTCCCTTTGTGGGTAAGGTTATCGAGAAGGTGGTTGCACAGCAGCTGGAGGATCATCTTACCATCCACAGTATCTACGATCCTCTCCAGTCTGGATTTCGGAAGTGTAACAGCACTGAGATGGCCCTAGTTCGGGTACTCTATGATCTCCTGATAGTGAGAGATCGGCAGAGATGTTCCCTCTTGGTTCTTCTTGATGTCTCTGCAGTGTTTGACACCGTGGACCATGGTGTGTTATTGGTGCACCTGCAGTTGATCTGTGGACTGTCTGGCACAGTCCGCAGATGGTTTCAGTCCTTCCTCACAGACAGGTTTCAGAGAGTGGTGTCAGGGAATTATTCCTCTGGCACCTTCTCCCTGCCTTGTGGGATACCACAGGGCTCCGTTTTATCACCCATGTTGTTTGTGGTGTACATGCTGCCATTGGGAGACATTGTGAGATGGTACAGGCTGAGTTTTCACTGCTATGCAGATGATACTCAGCTGTACATGTCCTTTGTGCCCGAGCTGGATGATGCTGTCTCGGTCTTTAACAACTGTCTCTTTGCAATCCAGGATAGGATGACTTCTAACTGACTGAGGTTGAACCTGGACAAAACTGAGGTTTTGGTTGTTGACCTGGGTCATCAGGCTGAAGGGCTTTTGGCTGGCCGGCCCTCTGGTCTTTGTCTGGGCGGCTGCCAGCTGGTAGCCTCTAACCAGGTGCTGAATCTGGGTGTTATTTTTGATGAGGGATTGGAACTTAAATCACAGGTGTCATCCATCATCAAGTCCTCTTTTTACCATCTGAGGAATATCACCTGGATTAAACACCTGGTTCTGCCTGATGACCTTCCAACATTGGTCCACACCTTTGTGACCACCCCCTTGACTACTGCAACTCCCTGTACCTAGGGCTACGGGGTGGCTATCCACCGCCTGCAGCTGGTGCAAAATGTGGTCGCCAAGCTGTTGACTGGTTTGTCTCGACCTAGCCGTGTCATGCCTGTGCTGCATGATTTGCACTGACTGCCTGTTCAGTGATGGATCACCTTCAAGGTCAGCTTGCTGATCTATAAAGCCCTACATGGACAGGGACTGTGTTATCTGCAAGAGCTTCTGCACCCCTACTGCCTCCTTTGCCCACTCTGCTCCACTGATGAGGGATTGCTAGAGGTTTCCAGGGTGTGTTTAAAGACTCCTGGGGCCTGAATATTTGTATTTACAGCCCTGACCCTGTGAAACTCTCTACCTTGTTGGATAAGGAAGTGCCAGATCGTGGAGAGCTTTAAATCTGCATTGAAACCATATCTTTTCCATCTGGATTTTCTGGAGTTTGAATGAATTGAAGAATGCTACTGTATTTTATCTATTTATGATTGTTTTAACCTGTTTTAATTGGTAGTGTACAAGTGCTATGATAATCTGAATAGCGTTTTTTAGAAATAAAATCTGATCGGATTGGAGTGGATTGGATCAGCACTGCAGCATAACCCAGCCTTCACCATTAGCATAGAAGCTAAACAACTAACAGAACTCTCTTCTCATCATCGGTCTTCTCCAGGTTATCTGGATTCAAATACCAGTAAAGCAACATAACCTATCATCCTCATCCAATTTCTCTTCATTCAAGCATCAGAACAGCAGCATAACATAACCTCCAGCACCAGCATAGAAGTCAAATGGTTAACAGAACTTTTTTCTCATCATCCTTCTCCTCCAATGTCTCTGGATTCAAGCACCAGCACAGTAACATAACCCTACCCATGGTAGCAATGTAGAAGACAAATGGCTAAAAGAACTCTCTTCTCATCCTCCTCCTCCTCCTCCTCTTCCAGTTTCACTGGATTCAAAATTTAAGCAGCAGCACAGCAGCCTAACATGGCCTCTAGTATCAGCATACAAGCTGAATGGCTTCAAAGAATCTCCTTCTCCTCCACCTTAGTCTCATTCAACCTGATCTCAACCGAAGGAATTAACGGACCTTTTCACATTACAACAAAATAAGCATCCTGCCACAGTGCAATTGCTACTTAAATAAGCATCAGAAGAAAGTGGAATGGCATCTTGAAACCATCAGCCTGCTGTTTCATCAGTGACAGTGGCAGAAAAATACTGTTGCGTCAACAAACCAGCCCACAGCCCACTGCGCCTGAAAACAACAGCTGCGTCATCGCCTCTGGGCACTGACCCCCACTGCCATTAGGGTTTTCAATCAACTGATAAAGTATTCATAATTATTCTCCATCATTCAATGATAGCCTTGATGGCAGCATGGTCACATAAAATGAAAACTTTTAAGATAACTTCGGGACAAGTAAGTGTGAATACAAGGTTGGTAAGCATAATATTTGTTTCATATAAACAGGGTGCTATGAAATTAGAAGCAGTAGCAGAATAGCTGATATGTCTTTAGCTTGTGTAGGACTCAGTTATTTACAACTGCTATCATCTGGATGGCATTTATTTTCTTTTTTATGTTTGCTTGCATGTGCACACATGAAGCAGATATATTGTGAGAGTAGAATAGCGGGCTTCAGAGTAGCATGTCACTGTTGCATTCAGTATAGCTTAGGCAGCAGGAAGCTTGACAGTGACAGGCCAATGATCAGCGAGGCTGACCATGAGCCTGTTATGCTGGGTTATGGGTGTGTAACCCCTCTACAAATGGGGGTTCCCAAAAAGTCTTCCTTGAGCTTGCCTAAATGCTCACTGCCAGGCTGGTGTCCTGCATTTTAGTAGTTTAAATGTGATTACCAGAGCTTGTATAGTCTCTGTGTACTGTCTCTTTAAGAGCTGCCTAATTGCAGCTTAAGTAATCTGAGAGGGAGCACTGTTGAAAGATGTAACTATTTACTGAACATCATTTAGAGTGATAATGATAATGTAGTTTGTCTAACCTACTTTCTTTGTAGCAAGGAATGTTTTGTTTGTCTCCACTATCTTGGTCCTGGACTGCAAATTGGACCAAACAGTACTGGTGGGACCAAAAATGTAGCCGGACTACAGGAGCTGTCTGAATTCAAAATCTGTAGGAACTTTAGTTTGGAGCTTTTTTGTACCTTTTTTGCAACTGAAGGGGGAGTTCTTGCTTTGATTGACAGCCAAATCAGCCAACCAAATCTTTTGGATCTTGGGGAAGTCCCGGGCTGCTTGCAGTTTTCAGTTAGAACTAAACCGGAAGCTGAGCAAGAAGGAGCTGAAGTGATTCTGAGAGTAATCCTGAGTGGATTCACATGGGAGAACTATGAAAAGGCTGAGAGTTTGGCCTCCATGTCTGCCTGCTGCTCCTGAGAGGGAGAGAAGATAATTATTTTGGACTAAATCCAAGTGCGTGTGACTAAAGTAAGCTACTGAAGTGTGAAGAAGACCGAATATTTTTGCTGAATGCGATCAGCCTGTCAGGAGTTCCAGCTACCCCTAAGCTCCAGTGTGTGCAGAGATTTTGCAATTGTGCCCGGGGAGCACTTTGCCTGGTACAGTAGAATTCCTGTACATGCAAATGTGCTATGAGCTGCTAGAGGGTTGTGAGTTAGCTCCCTACTATGTGAACTGTGTTTTGCTTGCTGGAAGCTGTATCCAGCCCAAAACAGACTGCTTCCGAACTTGTCTCCTTGTGGTCTGGGCTTTGCCAGACTGGCCCAGCCAGACTACCCACTGCACAGAGAAGCCATCGACGAGAGACTTGCCTGGGGATCAGCCCCTTGCTCCATGCTTGAACAGGAACGATGCCTCTGCGACTTGTGTGGGCCCTGCTTCTTCTGGCATTCCAGATCAACCACCCGCAGTCTCGATTTTTGTCCAGCCTGTGTCCAGTCTTGGGTATCATGAGTAAATACCAGGGTTGCTCCCTACAACAACAGCTTAATCTGAGTGTGTCATCTGATTGTCTTGTTTCGTTTCCTTTATGAACTGAGCCCTCTGGCTCCGGATTACAAATATTGTGTACTGTGCATGTTGTGTTTTCCATCACAGGACCTCAACCAGCTGCAACCCCGGGCAACTGTCCTGGCTAACCCATCTCTTCTCTACCTGGGTACCCAGAGGTGAACTTTGTGGGGGGACTCAAAGTGCATACATAACTGCTTGATTGATATAATCTTTAAGCTAATTAACCTGATTTTGCCCCTCCCTTGTTCAAGTCCCCTGAATAAATCATATCTAACTTTTTCTGCATGTAATCTGACTGTGGTTCCAGTTTGTGCTCAAAGTACTGTACTGTTGCTATTTGCTATATTTAACCTTGTTTTACAGGGGGTCCCCAGGGTCGAGCCAGAGGAACCAGCCCTGATGGTAAATGCAAACAGTGTGGGTACTTGTGTGGTGTACCAGGGGTATTGTAAAAGTGATTACTGTACAGTGTTCAGGCCACTAGAGGAGAAAGAGGGGGGTTACAGTGTCCCGGATGGCTGTGCCCAGGTTAGCTTGACCACTACCAACCCTGACCTCCGGGTGGAGGCACCCGTTTCAGAACTCAGGCCCCTTAACCTGCTACTAGCCAAGCAGGCAGGGTAGTAGCCTTTGGGATAGTGCCACCTAAGGGTTACATTTTGGAGGCTCACTGCTGGGATTTTGTGTCTTCTAGTGGCCAAATTTGCGAATTGCTGTTAAAAATAAATGGCTACCCCAACAGAAGTGACTGTACTCCAGTTGGTGGGGTGGTGTACTGGGCAGGAGATCGACCCCCAAAATGCTATACTTATCCTGGATATTCCCCTGGGTACCAATAAGGACACTGTAGAGGGAGTACTTTCCAAAGTTGAATTTTTACAAAACCCTGTGGTGGTGGGTCAACAGGCTAATCTGCTTACCCAAAGTTTCATGGTGTTAGTAGAGTGTAAGGGCCAAGCAGACAGTTCCAAAGTGCACAGACTATCACCCCCGAAGGAGCCCTCACTGCCTGGAGAGAGAGATAACTAAAAACAGTAAAGACCCCAGGGAGAATGAGTCCCCCTCACTATCTGAGACTTTTGAGGAGAAATTTGCTAAGTTGTTGCTGGAGGAAGGGAAAACTGTGGAGGACTTAAATAAACTATTCCTGCCACCTGGGAGTGTTCCTCCCCCAACACCCCCTCCTGCTCCAGCACCCATTGTTTCCCCTTCTGTGTCCGTGCCAATGCTGGCTCTTATGTCTGTACCTGCAATTAGTCACGACTCTTACCAAAGGTTGAGAATCTTCTCCGGCACCCTCCCCACCCCCCAAGGGGAGGATGATTGGGAGACCTGGATAGATTGTGTTGCCCCTTTGGTACCTGAATGGCAGTGTGTGGAGGCTGAGAAACGGTAAAGGATCATAGAAAGTTTGAAGGGTCCCACCCTAGAGGCCATTACATTTCTGAGGTCCACAAACCCTGATGCATCTGCCCAGAAGTATCTATCTGCACTCGAATGTAATTTTGGGAGCACTGAGTCAGGGGAGAACTTGATGTGGAAATTTCAAAGTACAAAACAATGGCCAGGGGAAAGTTTGTCTGCATATGTTACTCGTCTTGAAAGAGAGCTGCAGAAAGCTTACCGAAAAGGTGCGGTAGGCGCCAATGACTTAAACCATGTGAGGTTGGGGCACATACTGCAACATGCAAAACATCCTAAATTGCACCTCCTTCAACTAAATCTCCCAGCTAGAAGGCGTAACCCACCGGACTACTGTGACTTGATAAAAGAACTCCAGGAGGTTGAAGCTGAAGAGGGGGATTGTAATTCTAGGGTGAGCACAGCCCAAGTGATCATGGCTTCGGAAGGCCCTTCCGAAGTGGGGAACCAATGAGGGTGTGCCACCATGGGATGAACTGCTGAGGGAGTTCAGGGAAACAAAAAACAGTCTCTTTATGAAGGCCACTCCTGACACTCTTATCCAATTGCATCTGCTATGGGGGGGTGTCCACCCAGGCATCTCCTGCTGACAGCAGCTCGAAACTTGATGTCTTCACTATGGAAGTAAGAGAATTGAAGAGATGTCTCCAAATGTTCACCACACAGCAGACAGAGATGGCACCAAGGTTCTCGGTTGGTAGTACCACTGCCCCAGCTCCCAGTGTGATGCCTTGGCCACCCCAAATCCCAGAAAAGATATTTTGCCATAATTGTGGGAAGGATGGGCACATGAAGAGAGAATGCAGGTCCACAAAAGACCTAGATAAAGTTGTATATAGACTTCAAGACAAGCTTCGGAGAACTGATCCGTGGTTGAGGTGTGCCCAAAATGACCACAGTGAGGGTTCAAGAAGTAGTAACTGAAATCCCTATGTGGCTAAATCATTTGTCCAGGCCCCTGCTGCTGTCCCTCCAGACTGGTCCAAAATAGTGGGCCCTTCAATGGAGACTACCATGGCTGTAAATGGTATTCCTACTCGGGGTGTGCTGGACAGTGGGTCGTAAGTGACCATTGTATTTAAGGACTGGTATGGCAAACACTTATCTGCTGTGCCCTTACAATCCCTGGAAGGCCTACATGTGTGGGGGCTGAGTGACAAGTCTTATCCCTACTTAGGATATGTCCACCTCTGGTTGTCATTTCCTGCAGCTGTAACTGGTGTAGAGGAGCAAGTCAAGACACTGGCCTTAGTGTGTCCCCCACTGGACTGTATGATGGGGTTCCCCTGGAAACTGGGACCAACGCCCATATGTTTGGGAGACTGGCACAAGTCTGTCGTGAGAAACAAGGGTGACAGACTAGGAAGGCCCTAAGAATTCCCGCTCTGATCAAGAGGGCCTATGATTTGCAACAGAACCCCAAGGGAGTGGACCAGGATGAACTGGTAGGGGTCATGTGGATGAAGGATCCCGATTCAATGGTACTGGCCCCTAATGCCCAGTGTACCATTCAAGGGGAGGTCAGCCTCCGCAAAGATGTCAAGAACAAAATACTGATGTTGGACGCACCAGGCAATGGAAAATTGCTGGAAGGATTATTAGTTAAGCCCAGCATCTTGCCAGCTCGTGCTCATGCCTATGTACGATGAGTGATGGTCCAGATTCATAATGTGTCAGATAGGGAGATCCAGGTGAACAGAAGATGCACCTTAGCTATGGTACACTGTGCAGACACTGCAGTGTTGCCCAGCAACAAGCGCCCTGGCAAGACAGATACAGTGACTCCCGACTTGTTTGATTTTGGTGACTCCCCATTGCCAGTTGAATGGAAGACTAGAATTAGCCAGAAACTTGCCCAGGGAGATCAAGTGTTTTCATTGAAGGAATGGGACACGGGATGTGTCCAGGGTGCGGAGCGTCACATACGCCTACACTGTGAACAGCCATTTTGAAAGAGGTCTCGATGCCTAGCCCCGGCAGACATAGACGATGTGAGAAGACACTTGCAGGAAATGCTCGCGGCTGGTGTGATACAAGAATCCAGGAGCCCATATGCTTCTCCCATTGTGGTTGTGCATAAGAAGAATGGAACAATATGAATGTGTGTAGATTATCGGACCCTCAACAGGCGAACCATCCCTGATCAATACACCATGCCCCGTATACAAGATGCTCTGGATTGTTTGAATGGGAGCAAATGGTTCTCGGTGTTGGATCTTCGCAGTGGATATTACCAGATTCCGATGGCTCTGGAGGACTGTGAGAAGACAGCCTTCATCTGCCCTTTGGGGTTCTACGAATTCCTGATAATGCCACAGGGGATATTGGGTGCACCAGCCACCTTCCAGTGACTGATGGATCGAGCGGTGGAAGGCATGAATTTGCTGGAATGCCTGGTGTACTTGGACGATGTAATTGTGTTTGGAAGCTCCCTAGAGGAACATGAGAGTCGAGTGTTCAAGGTACTAGACCGACTGGAAGATTTCGGCCTCAAGCTGTCCATTGACAAGTGCCAGTTTTTCCAAACCACTGTGAAGTATGTGGGGCACATAGTGTCTACAGAGGGGACAGAGACTGATACTAGTAAAGTTGAAGCCTTGACTACTTGGCCCCAGCCCCACAATTTGAAATAACTACAACATTTCCTGGGATTCTGTGGCTACTACCGCTGGTTCATAAAAGACTATTATAAAGTGATTCGGCCACTCTTGAATCTTACCCAGGGTTACCCTCCTACCAATTGAAAATACAAAAAAGGGGCTGTCCAAGAACCAGACAAAGCATATTTCCACCCAGGTGAACTTTTCAGGTCCCGTTGGATGCCTGACTGTGAAGCAGCTTTCCACAAAGTCATATATCAGCTCACCCATGCCCCAGTCCTCACTTATGCTTATTCCACAAAACCCTATGTGCTGCATACTGATGCCAGTCTGCAAGGTCTAGGAGCTGTACTGTATCAAGACCATGAGGATGGTTTGAGACCAGTGGTATTCACCAGTAGGAGCTTGACCCCATCAGAGTGAAACTACCCTGTACACAAGTTGGAGTTCCTTGCGTTAAAGTGGGCCATTGTCGACCAGTTTCATAATTACCTCTATGGGGCGAAAATATTGGTGAGGACTGACAATAACCCGTTGACCTACAGTATGTACAGACTTCAGCTAAGTTAGACGCCATGGGGCACTGGTGGCTTTCTGCATTGTCAACATATGATTATGCTGTCGAATACAGATTGGGCCTGAATCATATTAATGCTGACTCCATATCCCGGAGGCCCATTTCCAAGAGCAACTGGGTCAGGCTGTCTGAACCTGACATCCGAGCATTGTGCCAAAAGTTTGATGGAAATGAACAGATGTCTACGGACACAGTGGACTGCTTAGCAGATTGCTTGGGTCCCTCTGACACCTGCATACCGGCTGCGTATTGCCACTTTTCTGCTCTAGATATTAGTGCACTACCTCAGTTTGACAATGACAGCATTCAATGGGCTCAATCCCGAGATCCTATGATTCAGCCAGCACTTGACACCCTTCGTGCAGGAAAGGATGTGCCCAAGTTGCGTTCCTCTGATCTGCGAACTGCTTTGTTATTTAAAGAAGGCCCCAGGTTGAAACTCCTTAATCAGTTGTTGTATAGAGAGACTGTAGATCGAGGTGGCCAAATAGACAAGCAACAATTGGTCCTGACCACACCCTTCAAAGATTTGGTACTGAGGTCTCTCCACAATCATATGGGCCACCTTGGTATCGACCGGACCCATGACCTAGTATGATCTCGATTCTACTGGACCAAGATGGGGGCTGATGTTGAGCACCATGTAAGGACTTGTAGTCACTGCCTGCAGAGAAAAGCCCTGCCTCAGAGGGCTGCCCCACTTGTCAACATTACTACCAGCACCCCAATGGAACTAGTCTGCATAGACTTCTTGAGTTTAGAGCCTGATCTGCGAAACACTGGCAATGTGTTAGTGGTTACAGACCATTTCACATGGTATGCACAAGCTTTTCCCATCAAAGTTCAAAAAGCATCTACCGTGGCCAAGGCGCTAGTGGAAAATTTCTTCATCCACTATGGGGCCCCCAGTGAATTTACTCTGATCAGGGCTGGGACTTTGAGAGTCGGCTAATCAAAGAAATGCTCTCTCTATGGGGGGTGTGAAAGTCAACAACCACCCCCTATCACCTGCAGGGGGATCCTCAACCTGAATGCTTTAACCGCACCCTACTAGACATGCTAGGCACCCTCCACCCAAAAGATAAGCATAAATGCAGCCAGCAGATTAGCACCTTGACAAACGCATACAATTGCACAAAGAATGATGTTACTGGGCTCTTTCTCCACCGCCTCATGTTCAGGAGAGAGGCCCGGCTGCCTGTTGATGTCTGTTTTGGGGTTTCTCCTGATGGGGTCCGAGCGAAGATTACCTGCAATATGTACAAAAACTTAAAGCTCAATTGAACCATGCCTATCAACTCACCCAGAAAATGGCCGCCAAAAGAAATCTAGCCAACAAAGAGAGAGACATGATAGAAAAGTAAAGGCTCAAGAGCTTGGGCCTGGAGACCATGTGTTGTTGCGAAATTTAGGATTGCATGGTAAACACAAAATTGCTGATCGATGGCACCATCTTCCCCATGTCATAGTTGGAAAGCTGGATGATTTGCCAGTGTACAAAGTGCACCCAGAGAATAACTCCAAAGCTGTCAAGACCATGCACCATAACCACTTGCTACCTATTGGTCAAGTTATAATTGAGGCTGAACCCACCGAAATTGATTCCCCTGGACCAGTGGCTCGAGCTGCTGCAAGAAAGAAACAGAGTCAGCCTGCCCCCGTGGTTGACGATTTAAGATTTCCCCCACAGCAGGCCCAGAATGATAGTGACTGCCAGTCTAACTCGGATGACAGTGAGTGTGATAATGCCTATAACCCCTTGCATGAACTGAGTCAGTTGTTTCGTGGAAGTCCTATGTTGAATTATGGGGATGAAGCTGGGCCTTCTGGACTGCCTAATGCCCCAGCATCATCCTTGGAGCCAATGCTCCCTGAAGGTGAAGTGCAAAATATCACATCTGAGGATGCTGAGTCTTTGTGTATTGTGGAACTGTATGATTTGCCTGAAGGAGAGACTGATGGTATGAGTCTTTCTGGTGACATGCCAGAACTTGAGGAACACTATGAGAGTGCTGACAACCCCCCCTTCAGTGCCAGAGTGTCTTCAAAATGAGCCAAGTGTTGTAGAAACAGAGACTACAGAGCAAGAGGCTGACAGTGCTTCAAGCTTGGACATTCCTCTTCATGCAGGGTCACCCCTCACAAGTGATGAAAGCTCCAAGACCATTGCTGAAAGTACAGAGACTGTGGTTGTTCACCCCAGTGGTGCACTTCAGTTATGATTCCCCCAGGAGGCCAGTGGATTTGCCTCTCAATGTAGTCCACAAAGGTGTCTATGTCTCTCAGAGCTCACTGCCCAAATTGAGCTTGACAGCCCATTCCAGGCTACTTGTCCTGCCTTCTCACCATGGTGACCCTGCCCCATCCATCCCCAAGTTAGCTGGTAGGGAAGGGCCCCCTCTTGCATTGTTTAGAATACAAGAAGTCACTACATAATTCTGTATAGTAATATTCAATTTACCTGTGTGAAATATGCATAATGTATTGTCAGAATGGAAATTATACAGTGGAGTACATTGAAATGTACAGTAAAGTGACAAGTTATGCCAATTAATGAATCAGATAGTACTTGTATAGCATGCTAATGCTATAAATATCTTGTATATGTTGCATTTTCAATGTTATGATGGTACAGACTTGATGCGAATGCCAAGTTTTCCCAGACAGGGAAGGGTGTAACCCCCTACAAATAGAGGTTCCCAAAAAGTCTCCCTTGAGCTTGCCTAAATGCTCACTGTCAGGCTGGTGTCCTGCATTTTAGCAGTTTAAATGTGATTACCAGAGCTTGTATAGCCTCTGTATACTGTCTCTTTATGAGCTGCCTAATTGCAGCTTAAGTAATCTGAGAGGGAGCTCTGTTGAAAGATGTAGCTATTTACTGAAAATCATTTAGAGTGATAATGATAATGTAGTTTGTCTAACCTGCTTTCTTTGTAGCAAGGACTGTTTTGTTTGTCTCCACTATCTTGGTCCTGGACTGCAAATTGGACCAAACAGTACTGGTGGGGCCGAAAATGTAGCTGGACTACAGGAGCTGTCTGAATTCAAAATCTGTAGGAACTTTAGTTTGGAGCTTTTTTGCACCTTTTTTGCAACTGAAGGAGGAGCTCTTGCTTTGACTGACAGCCAAATCAGCCAACCAAATATTTCGGATTTTGGGGAAGTCCCGGGCTGCTTGCAATTTTCAGTTAGAACTAAACCAGAAGCTGAGCAAGAAGGAGCTGAAGTGATTCTGAGAGCAATCCTGAGTGGATTCGCCTGGGAGAACTATGAAAAGGCTGAGAGTTTGGCCTCCATGTCTGCCTGCTGCTCCTGAGAGGGAGAGAAGAAAATTATTTTGGACTAAATCCAAGTTTGTGTAACTAAAGTAAGCTACTGAAGTGGGCCAGGCTCAACCTGAAGAAGACCGAATATTTTTGCTGAACGCAATTGGCCTGTCAGGAGTTCCAGCTACCACAAAGCTCCCGGTGTGTGCAGAGGCTTTGCGATTGTGCCCAGGGAGTGCTTTGCTTGGTACAGTAGAATTCCCGTACATGTAAATGTGCTATGAGCTGCTAGTGGGTTGTGACTTAGTTCCCCACTGTGTGAACTGTGTTCTGCTTGCTGGAAGCTGTATCCAGGCCAAAACAGACTGCTTCCTAACTTGTCTCCATGCAGTCTGGGCTTTGCTAGACTGGCCCAGCCAAACTACCCACTGCACAGAGAAGTCATCGACGAGAGACCTGCCTGAGGATCAGCCCCCTGCTCCACGCTTGAACAGGAATGATGCCTCTGCGACTTGTGTGGGCCCTGCTTCTCCTAGCATTCTAGATCAATCACCTGCTGTCTCGATTTTTGTCCAGCCTGTGTCCAGTCTTGGGTATCGTGAGTAAATACCAGGGTAGCTCCCTACAACAACAGCTTAATCTGAGTGTGTCATCTGATTGTCTTGTTGTTTCGTTTCCTTTACGAACTGAGCCCTCTAGCTCCGGACTACAAATATTGTGTACTGTGCATGTTGTGTTTTCCATCACGGGGCCCCAGCCAGCTGCAACCCCGGGCAACTGTCCTGGCTAGCCCATCTCTTCTCTACCTGGTGCCCAGAGGTGGACTGTGTGGGGGGACTCAAAGCGCATGCATAATTGCTTGATTGATATAACCTTTCAGCTAATTAACCTGATTTTGCCCCTCCCTTGTTCAAGTCTCCTGAATAAATCAGATCTAACTTTTTCTGCATGTAATCTGACTGTGGTTCCAGTTTGTGCTCAAAGTACTGTACTGTTGCTATTTGCTGTGCTTAACCTTGTTTTACAGGGGGTTCCCAGGGTCGAGCCAGAGAAATCAGCCCTGGTGGTAAGTGCAAACAGTGTGGGTACTTGTGTGGTATACCAGGGGTGTTGTGAAAGTGACTATTGTGCAGTGTTCTGGCCACTAGAGGGGAAAGAGGGGGGTTACAGTGTCCCAGATGGCTGTGCCCAGGTTAGCTTGACCACTACCAACCCTGACCTCCAGGTGGAGGCACCTGTTTCAGAACTCAGGCCCCTTAACCTGCTACTAGACAAGCGGGGGGGGGTAGTAGCTCTTGGGATAACGCCACCTAGGGGTTCCAGGTGGAAACTTCATGTAGTTGAAAGGAGGCAGCTGCACCTATCAGACAGCAGTTCCATCCTTTCATCTGCATAACACTGCCTAGCAACCAGTTGAGCAGCATCATACTCAGCCTGCTCCTCTTCCCCCTCCCCCGGTGGTAGTTCTGGTTGTCTTTGTGCCACTTATCACTTAGTTTGTGCTCTTGGTGCACTCTCTCTTTTTGGAATTTTGGCTTACTGTACACCTCTCTGGCACTGACCAGCAGTAGCAGGCCCACTACACCAATGAGCTCCATGCCATCAAGCCAACTGACTGTGGTACTCTGCAAAAATACAAGAAAAAGGCATACAATGGGAAGTTTTGGGTCTGACCTGTCCTGTGATCAAGTGCTGCACTGAGTCCAGACTCTCTAGGTGTGTCACTACATTATACCCCTAACACAGAGAAGATATGCTGTTAAAGCAGATAAGAGTTGGGCAGAAAATTGTAAATATTTCCCAGATTTAGTTTAAACCTAAATGATTACAGTCAGAATGTAACCTACACAGTGTTTCTCTCTGATCTTAACTGCAGCAAGTTAACTGGGGTGTTATGAACAGCGCTCTCAACTCTTTGCATGTCACACCACTTTCCATTGCTGAGAGG
This sequence comes from Neoceratodus forsteri, assembly GCA_016271365.2. Taxonomy (NCBI): domain Eukaryota; kingdom Metazoa; phylum Chordata; order Ceratodontiformes; family Ceratodontidae; genus Neoceratodus; species Neoceratodus forsteri. The sequence goes on from CM028134.1 coordinate 293,169,642, forward strand.
TGTGTCCGCAGTAGAAGAGGGCTGGAAGGATGGTGAAACCATGTTGCAGGCTGCCTTTACAAGCTGCTGGACTGATGCTCCTCTGGTAACTTGTCTTTTTTTCTGGCATCTAATACTGTGTTTATCAGGCAGCTCTCTCCAAAAACACTGTATATGACTCAGTGTAGAGAATGTGAGGAAGGCTGCCATATTGGTGAAACTGGATGGGAACTCAAAATAAGAATGAATCACCACAGATTCACAGTTACCCATAAAAATGAAAATACACCAGCAGGTGAGCAGATCACTCCATCAGTGATTTTACTGTCAGAGTGTTAAAAGGTAACTTCAAAAACAGCCAGGAATGGCAGACATTTGACTAAAAATGATACAATATTTTGACACTAAAAAAAAGGACTTAATAAAGATGTTGTTTTTTTAGCACACTACCAGTGATTATGCTTAAAACACTGCTTCAGAATTTCTTTTTAAACCATCACATCAGCACCTTCTGGCTCTTTTAACAGGTACCTTCTAAAGACAATGGTATGTATTTTTATGTTGCTTGCACGCATGTGCAAGAAACATAGTGCCATCATCAGAGATTTCGGAGGTGTGTCACCTCCTCCTCCAATTCAGTCGGTGAGCTGGCAGGAGCGGCCCCTGTAAGCCAATGCATTTTGGAGCTGTCTATGACACGCTCCAAAATGCAGTGGCATACAGTTGAAAGAGGGCTACGCTTCCAGTGAGCACCGATAAAGCGTAGCTCCCCACACGCAGGCGTCGCCCCGCACGTACTGTGTAGCGTAAGGGTGCCCAATCCCGGCCGGCTGAGCTGCGTTGTCCCCCGTAGTTGGTGCCACGCTGGGAGCCCACCCCAGCGTGGCAATTAGTCCTTGGCCGACGTGGGTGGCCAATCCCCGTCGGCTGAATGGCCCCCGCACCTACGTATGCCGATGGGTGCCCAATCCCCGCCGCTGAGCTGTGCCGTCCCCCGTAGATGGTGCTACGCTGGGAGCCCACCCCAGCGTGGCAATAGTTCTTTGGCCGATGGGGTTCCCAATCCCCATCGGCTGAACGCCCGTCCTTGTGCCATGCTGGGTCCACCCCAGCGTGGCAAACGATCCCACAACGTCTTTTTTTACCTGTAAAACAAAAGCGGTCCCTGGCCGCGTCTCGACCCCTCCCAACCCACACCCACTCACTGTCACCCAGCCTTCCCACCCCCCCTCACCCCATGCACTCAGAACCCGCACGATGATCTTGGTGGACCGGGAACACGTCTGCACTCTTCAAAGCCGACCGCAAACTGAGGAAATGCCGGTAAGCTGTATAATGGGCTAGATGGGGGGGTTCAACTTTATTGCATATCTCAGGCATTTTGGGGAATTTTTGCGCCAAATTTTCAACATGGGGTTTTTAGGACCCCTTCTCATGAATGATGTCACTGTCATGGTGTTATTCGAGCCCGAAGGGTGATTTCGCGCAGTGACTGTGCAGTGACTGTGAAATCACCCTTCAAGCCAGAATACTGCCATGACAGTGACATCATTCATGAGAATCGGTCCCAAAAACTCCATGTTGAAAATTTGGTCCAAAAATTCCAAAAAATGACTGTTTTATGAGTGTGTGTTGCGCAGTTCCTATGCAGGCTCGTAAGTTTGTGAAATTTTAATATTTTCACTCCAGATTTTCAACATTGCCATTCCACCACATCTTCTTATGAGTAGTACAGCTGTCATTTTTCACATCTCACCCAAAATATGTTTCCGCCCTTGTAGCGCAGAATGGCGCAGTCGGTGTGCGAAATCAATGTACGGGACAAATTAAGAAAATCACAGTGAAACTGTTCATGAGCAGAGGTCTTAAAATGGCCATGTTGAAAATTTGGTAAAAAAATTCCTAAAATGACTGTTTTACGAGCGTGCGTTGCGCAGTTCCTACGCAGGCTCGTAAGTTCACAAATTTTCAATATTTTCACTCCAGATTTTCAACATTGCCATTTTACTACACTTCCTCATGAGCAGTACAGCTGTCATTTTTCACATCCTGCCCAAAACATGTTTCCGCCCATGTAGCGCACAATGGCGCAGTTGGTGTGCAAACTCAATGTATGGGACACATTAACAAAATCACACTGACACTGTTCATGAGCAGAGGTCTTAAAATGGCTATGTTGAACATTTCATGAAAAATTTCCTAACAATGACTGTTTTATTAGCTTTATGCTAGTAAGTTCCTATTGACGTTTCGTAAGTTCGCAGAAATTTTCAATATTTGCACTCCAATGACTTCTAAATACCTAAACAGCACATAGAAGCAAGCAACATTCGGCATTGACAAATGCTTGTTTTTCCTGTCTTGATTTTTCACAAATGTTAATTGATGGTCCAGAGCCAGACAAAAATGAAGCTGCCCTTTGAGCTTACAAGTTGAACTCTTCAACAGACACACTCCAATGGCAATTAGAGTCTTCCTGTTTGTAAGGAGTGTGAATTGGCTGTAATGCTTTGATGTGTAAACTGCTAGTCTATGTCCCGAATCCACATCCAGCCTCTATATTGGTCATGCTGTTCAGCTGTTTCCACTTTGACCTGAGGAAGAGAGTTTTATCTCTCGAAAGCTAGTCTCAGAAATAATTTTGTTAGTCCATTAAAAGTTAGCACCTGCAACATATTTGTTGTTTTTTTCTCTACAAAAATACCCTAACACTGATTAATCTGAAGGAAGATTAAAATAAAATTGATTAGGATTAATAACAGTCAGCAATATACCAGTAGCGCCACAGAACTAGGTTTCAATTAAGTTACTTGCTATCACCACTTTTCAAGATCAGGACATTTCAAAACTTAATATTTCAAATGCACTCATATGCAGTGCTGTCCAGTTCAACAGTCTGGGTCTGTATTTTATTTATTTATCAATAAGCGATCAAGTTTATTACACAGGATTTTGAGCTTGTTCGTTTCAGAGCACCTCAGGGACTGGAGAATTGCCATAATACAGGAGGGGGAGCAGAGTACTATTGACAATGACTAGCCATTGGTCCTTGGTGAGGTATTTAGCTAGCAGCCCAATTTTTTGATGAAGTGACTTAGAGATACTGTAAAATCAATGTGGGTCCTGAAGGGTGACTTCCTAGTCCAAGTACACCCCAAGGTATTTAAGAGACACAACTACCTCAATTGGTGCACTGGAAAATGTGGAGAGGGTTAACAGGTGCTGCCTTGCAACTGCCAGGTGTCTAGGGCCAAAAAGGATTGCTTTGGTCATCTTGGCATTCAGGACCCGTTTATTTGCAGAGAACCATTTTCCCTTGTCTGTAAGTCACCAGCAAGCTGGGTACTGATAAGGTTGGAATTGCTAGCACATCTGTAGAGCACAGCATCATCAACATAAAGCTGCAGATTAACCTCACCACAGCCCCCAGACATATTATTGACAAATAGGGAGACTAGCATGTGACTCAAGATAAAGATCTGGGGGACACCTTCAGTAATTGGCCTTTTCACAGATTGTGCATCCTTTCTTCTTATCAGCTGAGACCTGCTAGGAGAACCACTGGCAAGACTGGATGCCTAGGCCAAACAACTTTAGCTTTTCTAGCAGAATACTGTGGTTAACCAAACTGGAGGCTTTAGTGAGGTCTATGAGGACCACACCAACCAGAAGCCCCTTGTGCATGGACTTTATTCTAGTGTTGTTTGTGCACATTTGTCTGCAGATTAACTTGGTTAAATGTTTATTATGAATTAGATAGGAGAAATCCTGGAAGCTCATTGGTTGACAGCATCTTCTACACATGCTGATGATTAACCATAAAAGCACAGCTCGAAAAAACTCCTGACAAAAAGATGTTTTTGTTTGCTTGCATGTGCATACTCGAAGAAAACATATTGTGAGAGAAGAGTAGTGGGCTTCAGAGGCATGTCACTTCAGAGGCTCAAGTTGCAGGAGGCTCAAGAGTGACAGGCTAATGAGGAAGAGGCTGATCAGGATGCTGTTCTGCTGGCTGATGGGCAGAAACTTTGTGCAGTTGAAAGGAGACAGCCACACCTATCAGACAGTGGCTGCATCCTTTTTATCTGTATCACACCGCCTAGCAACCAGCTGAGCAGTGTCATACTCAGCCTGCTCCTAATTTTAACTTTGGTTAGTCAGTGTGGCTCAATTTGTAGCACTTTTGCCTCTTTCTTATTATAGTACATTCAGGGGATGGCAAGAAGTGCCAGTGCATGAAGAAAAGAATCAAACAGGAGGAAAACAGCTGTCACCTTCATGGCAGGGTGGGGGGTGACCTCACCATCCTATGATAGGCAGTGTCCCTAGGACTCTGGCAGAATTGCCCAGGGCAGGAACATATCTCCAAAGAGACAGAGAGAGCAGTTTCTTTGCAGATGACACAAAGATCTGCAACAGAGTTGATGCACAGTGTGGGGTGGAAAGGATAAGAAGGGACTTGGCAAGGTTAGAGGAATGGTCAAATGTATGGCAGCTTAGATTCAATGCTAAGAAGTGCAAGGTAGTGCACCTGGGAAACAAAAACCCAGGGGAAGAGTACACAATGGGGGGTGAGATACTAACAACAACAAAAATGGAAAGGGACCTGGGGGTAGTCATATCAGATGACCTAAAGGTGGGAAAGCAATGTGAGAGGGCAGCAAGGAGGGCTGGGGGGATACTGGGATGCATAGGGAGAGGCATCACCAGTAGAAAACAAGAAGTTATTATCCCTCTGTACAGCCAGCTGGTGAGACCCCATCTGGAGTACTGTGTGCAGTTCTGGAGACCCAATCTCCACAAAGACATAGACAGGATGGAAGCTGTCCAGAGAAGGCAATAAAATGGTGCAGGGTCTGCACGGAAGACATATGAAGAGAGACGAAAGGAGCTTAATTTGTATAGCCTCGAGGAAAGGAGGGAGAGGGGGACATGATAGAAACGTTCAAGTACCTCAAGGGAATCAACAAAGTCCAAGAGGGTAGCATCTTTCAAAAAAAGAGGTGTGCAAGAACAAGAGGGCACAATTTGAAGGTGGGGGGCGGCTCAGAGGTAATTTAAGGAAGTATTTTTTCACAGAGAGGGTTGTGGATGCATGGAACGGCCTTCCGGAGGAGGTTGTGGAGTCAAAATCAGTGGTGGAATTCAAGCATGCATGGGACAGTTATAAGGCAATTCTAGGGGGTGGGGGTAGGAAGAAGTAGGCTGCTGGTTAACTAGGATCTGCAACTTATCCAGTAGGTAGGGAAATGGGCAGACTGGGTGGGCCAAGCGGTCCTTATCTGCCGTCAAATTCTATGTTTCTATATTTCTATGTTTCTACAAGGCAGTCTGTCTCATTTGGCCTCATTGACCACTTTATGTCATGGCCTCTCCTGGCCATGACCAGGATTCTCCAATGTGACCAGGCAATCATCTGGCACACCCAGCAGCTACGCAAAGTCCATAAGCATGAAGAGTGATTGGTCATACATACAGAATGTTTAGTGATCTCCAATGAAGGCTGGGGACTTCTTTTTTTTACTGTCACACCCTCTCCCGCAAATGTTCCTTTTAAAGCTTTACACTGCAAGCAAAAATTTGGCATTGACAAATGCTTGTTTATTACTCAAAGTGTTCCTCAGTGCGCATACTTCTGGTTATGTCATCAGCTGGTTTCCTGCCTGAGACTCTGCTACTGGAAATGGAGCCTCCTCTGATACTACAGGCACTGATCCCTGGCACAACCATACAATCTAAGCTTACCCACCGAGGTGGAGTCCCTCCATTCCAATCAGGCAGGCCTTGAGGTACTTGGAGAGTGAGAACGGATCACAATGTCTTACATTGGGGAGGGGAAAACCCAGTTACATGCTGCAAGGGCATGGGCAGCTAAAGGACATTCCCATCATGTTGCTACTATTGAAGGATCATTTTCCCCCTATTTTGCACTGAGCTCTCCTACCTTCCACTCCTGCATATGCTCAAATATGACATCCCTGGACCAGGAACCCCCAATATGTGTGGCCTCCCATGGCATTACGCCTTGCTGCTTCCAGGTATCACTCCAAGATTGGAGCAGCACAAATACCCACCCCTGGAGAACAGCATCCAGCTGGATTCTCTGAGCCCTCCCTGCCAGTTACCGCTCCTGATGTCCTGGGCTTGGGCATGAACCCAAGTTGCCAGCGTGTCAGAGTGGTCCCCACTGCTCAGTGATGGCATTTTTTGTATGCTGTTTCTCAGACAGAACACCCATGAACCCTGGCCTCCATGCTGCTGCTCTGCTACTTGCACTGCTTTTCTAAATTTGGATTGTTATTTAGCATTTGTCATCAATGGTGAGTTTGGTGAGAGCAGAGAGGAGGGCTGGAGGATCATGCCTCAGAATTTGATAGGCCACAGTCTTTCCCCTGCTACCACACTAGCATAATGCTATTAAAAATAAGATTAAAAAACAAGTCAATTGTGATTATTTTAGAAATGTAACGCTGGCTCTTAATCCCTTTGAAACTCAGTTCTGTCTTTTAAAAGAATGGCACAGACTTTTATTTAAGAAATGCAATAAAAGTTGGATACCTTTGGTAAGAAACTGGATACATGATTTGGATATGGGGGGTTGGATATTTAATAGGTGGTTCATTTAGCCAGCAACTGTGATGCGTGCATGAGCTAAAAGTGCTGCAGGCTACCTTGTGCCATATTCAACTCTACTCATGCAGGTGACAGGTTAGGAGTCCCCAGTCACCCACGCAAGCAGGCAAATAAGCCCTATCCAGCTGTGCACCTGACAAAAGAACAAGCTAGCAGCAGCTTAAGGGGCATAACTGAACAATCCTTTATTCTGGCCCATTGATGTTAATGGACTTTTTTATAATTCCTTTTGTTTGGCGTAGAAACCCAAACTGAGCATTTATTGGGGCTAGTACAAGTCCTTTTTGGTTCACTATGCCACATAACAAGGAATTGCTAAAATGGTACATTATCATTGGTGGGCTCAGGAGTCCCCCAAGCCCACCAACTTTTTCTTTCCATATACCTTTTCCCTGATTTCCATCCTTGTCTGACACTCTACTATTCACCCCCTCCAGCAGATCTGAAGGGGCCATGTTGACATGTCGGGGATTGTTCAAGCAAGCAAATTACATTTCCACCCTACTCTGTTGTGATAAAAGTCAACCCTGGTGCAAGAAATTCATGGTGCTCTTAATAGTGGCTACATTTCTTGATTAAGTGTAGGACATTACAGCAGCAGTATTTATTAGCTGGCAAAAATGTCACTGTATAGTTTTTTATCAAAAATGTATTTCTGACATATATCCATCTAATGTCGGGGCCCTCTTGAGTTTCCAAATATATGGTTGCTTCTGAACCACAAGAGCTAAGTCAGTATTCCTCTCTTTGCCACATTCTGGTTGGGATATTGTACGGGGGAGGAGCCAGATTGTTTGTCTTCTCTGTTTATAGGGCTGGAAGCAGTCAGTCTAGGTGGGTTGGAGAAGGGAGTGAGAGAAGGAAGTGGCCCCAGGGTTGGGGGAGGAGGAGGTTCTTTTCTCAACCATCCAGAGGCTCACTAGTTTCTGTTGATCATATTCAGCCCCAGTAAGCAGCGAAGTGGTGGAGGCTGTTCAGCAGATTTCCCCTTGAAGGGAGATGAACTGAAAGAACCAGACTAGAAATGGAGATAACGTGTGATCCAGACTGTTTCAACAAGTTCTATGACAGACTATGAGTACAGGCCCTCCAGTCCCTGAAAATGTAAAATACTGGTCAGTTCCTGTGGGACCCTTGCCTCATGGGGGTTGGTGAGGAAGAGGGTGGCAGTTTTAGACTGTGCATGCCTGTGGTCCCCTGGGAGGTTGCCAGTTGCCTGAGCCCATGTTGTTGTGTCTGCAGTGTCCATGCTCTCTTGTGAGAGACCGAGGGGATCATCAGACTGCCAGTTAGGAGCTCATGGGTGCTCCCTACCCAGAATTATATAAGGTTAGAATCGTCAACTCCAAAAGCAACTGTGTAATTGAGTGCCTTCAGGTGTGAGAAAAGACTGATCACACCCCTTATTTATATCAGTTTTTGTGTGGGCTGGTGAGATGAGAGGTATTGGTCAGGGGCGTGTTGCAGCCACAGTCCCATCAATAGATCCCAAGTCTTTTTTCTTTCCAAGATCTTTTAGACACAGACTAGCTCAGCTCCTGCCCATTCAGGGTTGAATACTTTGTTCTTAATACCTACAATGAGGACTTCTAAAGCGCAGTGAACCCTGTTGTATAGCATTCCTAAATATTTCAGTTAATTACCAATCTTAGTCACTGGGGCAATGACAATAATTGCCGAATTTAAAGAGCTAGTTACGCCAAACTAAAAGGCAGAAAATATTGGCTATTTTTAATTTTCATTCAGGTTTTTCTCCTGAGGTCTGCTTGGGCTGGGGATTTGTCAGTCCCGTCCACACCACTCCTCCCCTGCTAGGCATTCTGACTCAATCCAGCTGGGTCCCTTAGACCCCCACTGATTTCCCCGGTGGTAGGAACAGGTGGGGAGGGCCATCCCCCCCCCCGGAAACCCACATTCAGTGCTGGGTCCCAGTTAGTTTTTAGTGCAGAGCAGAGGGCTGTTGGGTGGGACATCACTGAGAGTGAGCCAACCATTTTCTGTTTTCCCTTGTTCCAGAGCCATGGTGGCATGGAGGGTGTCTGTGCATGTGTTCCAGAATCACAGCTCCTTCCACCTTCCTGACCAAAGTCTGTCTCCTGAGCATTGGTACTACCACCAGACCTCCACCAGGTGGCAGTCAAGATCTGGGTTCACCACCACTGTTTGTGAGAGGAGAGCTTCCAGGTGGCTGCTCAGTCCTCTCCCAGCCATCTCACGCCACTAAACTAAGCTTGTTCCTGAATTCAAGATGCCAGCATGGTGACAGTTAAGGCAGGTAAGGCACTACAGCACCTCAGCCCTCTGCAGCACTGTGCTGGCTACTGTTAGTAATTTTTAAAAGTAGTCCTGTATTACTTTTTTTCTGAAGTGTTTTTTTTTTCTTTGTGTTCATTAGATAGTTTCCAACCTTAAAGTTTTGGGTATGCTGTGAAACGCAATGCTTTACCTGGAAGCAGACATATCTAATTCTCACCCTACCACTGCATCATTAGCAGTGATCAGCATGTTACCTCACTCATTGTTACATCACAAGCCCGGCTGCATAATTGGTAACATGTGTCATAAGTTACAAGTCAAGCAGCAGGACAGTGACTCTCCTTGGTCACCAGTGATGTCACAGTCAGTGAGGTCACAATACTGCTGAGGTATAGGAAGAAAACATGCTGTGAAGTTTAAACCCACTGGCAGAATTAAAATGGATTTTTCAAATTTGCCTCAGCAATTAAATCTGCAAAGTTTTGCTATTTAATAGCAAATTCACCTTTGGTAACTTCGCCTGACAATTTTGTCTGTAACTTCACCCTTGGGATGCACCAGCGTGAATTCTGGTCCAAATGAGGGTACTGGTAAACAGGTGTATCAGGGTCACATGGAAGAGCTTTTGCAAGTCTCATAGTACATTTCTATACAAGAAAACTGCTTCACTTTAGGTTTTGTAGTAAGAGTTAGTCAGTGTATGAGAGGAGATAGGAGTCTGACCAGCTTTCTGTGGAGAAAATTGTTGGATTCAACAACAAATTACATTAGTTTAACAGCTTTTTTAAATAATATTTTAATTTGTATTGAATTCTTAGGGTTCTTAGTAGTAATTTAGTTTTTGCTTCTTCATCTTCTATATTTTGCGAATATTTGGTTCGGTCTGTTTAATTCTACATTTTTTTAGTTATAAGCGTTATTTAGAGAGCTCTGTTTTCCCATTTTTTTCCATTTGTTTCTATCTGACTTTCCTTCTTTCTCTCTCCCTCTCTTTCTGTTTCTCTCTCTTATTAAGAATGGAGTCTACCAGTTGTGTGCCGACTCGTGGTAGTACAATACACCTGCAACGTCCAGGGTCTATTGGTCAGCCAACACCCCCCCACACACACACAGCACTGAAGCAGCTGCCCCAAGTCTGGCAGTAGCAGCAAGTCCCACTCCCTGCCCCAGCTCTGCAACAGCCCACAGTTGCCACAGCTTTGCAGCAGCAGGAACCACTGTCCCTAGCTATGAGCTCCTTCTTTTCCCCACTCCTCAGCAGCAGCCAGAAGCACCTGTTCCAGCTCTGCAGCAGTCTGAACCCCCTGTGCCCCCTTGGTACCACCACCACCACTAGGTGTTCTCCCTGAGCAGCAATGCTCATCCCATTCATCAGGCTCCTCAGTGTCATGGTCATACACTGCCAATCAAAACCGGTCTTCCCCAGTATGGGAATTTTTACACTGGATGGACAACAGTGTTGCTCAATGTCTCTTTGGTATCCAGTGATGATAGTGATAATAAATGAGCGACTGTAAAAACAGCGCCTCATTTATAGTGCTATCATCATCAGCTATCATGCAAAGGTAGCGATGGAATAGTGAGGAATGCGACCAGAAGGGGAGGGATATGGAGGTGGAAGGAGGGATAGAAAGGGGGGTTTAGATGGGAAGGAGAGCTTGCTGCAGCCAAGCCAGCCCTGTGGTGTGGTGGGGAGGGTGGCTGGCTATGGTGCAGTAGGTACTGGGTTTGGGACGGACCTGGGGTGAGTATTTTGCTGCTGCTTGCGACTGCCTTCTCTCCCGCCAAGTTTTGCCCCCTCTTTGACATGCACCACCCTGGAGTAAACAATATAATACCAGGTGAGTGTGTGGGGGGGTGAAGCCCTTCATGAGGGGGCATGGGGGGGCAGAGCCCCTCCACACAAACACTAACTGGTACCGGAAGTGTGGTCACCAAGAACTGCATATCGCCGAAATGCTTTTCGGCTATATACACACGCCATAATAGAGATCGCTGTTTTGCAATCGCTGTTATGACATGGAACCTATACATCTATGAACACATGTCAGTGGAAGAGAAAGGAGACCCACCTAGGCACTGGTGGCTAGTGGTCATATTTAAAGATCAGCTACCTGGTGGAGCTGAAGGTGAGACAGCGTGAAGTGGCTAGTTGTGATGGTGGTAGAGGACCATCTGTTCCATTCAGTGGGGAGAACCCTCCACCCAATAAGGGAATGCACAGTCTGTCAGTGCCATTCATGGCACTGGCACTCACACCATGGCACAACACCTTGGAAGATGTTTCCCAGTTGCAGGAGGAGATGGGGGACCTCCACCGGCATGTTTGTTCTATTGAACAAAATATAGTCAGAGCACTGGAGAGCCAGCAGCTTCTCCAGGAAATGCAGGAGCTCCATTGCAGTGGTGCTGGTGCTGTCCCGTTTGGCAGAGGAACACCGTGTGATCCACTGGATTTTGTAGTTTGACTCCATCTTTCCTTTTTCAGTGCTTTCCCATTCCTCCTTCTTTTACACTCCCTCCTTTTCTCTAAGAATTATATACTCCTTTGTCTCCTCTTAGTTTTTCTTCTTCCCCTTTTTGTTAACCTCCAAAAAGCAAAAAAAGTTAACTTTAAAATACCCCCAAATTTAAACTGCATTCCTGTCTTTCTCTTTTACGGTTTAATTCCATTCTTTCTTGTCTTTATTTCTGTCTGAGCTCTCTTTCTGCCCCTATAAATACACACATAAGAAAACAAAACTCTAAAAATTCTATTTTCTATCTTCAGTTTCTTTAATGGTATGGTTTATATGGCATATCATTCTCTTCTCTCTCCCTACATTTTTGCTGTAAAGCAATTTTCTCCAAAACAAGAAATTATTAAATGGTGGTAGTTACAGCTGTGCTGTTCATGTCTCCCTTTTGGACAGCATTTGTCAATCACATTGAATTGACACAGGTAATCAAGCACAACATATACACTTCTCACATTTTGAACATTTTTCCTGAACAAGAAATATGAAATGATGGTAATATAATATTAATTCTGCTGCTACAAACATGGTACTGTGTTGTGTCTTAGTCCCTATGCCACAAATCTTGAAACACACTTTAGGTGAAATAGTGAGGAAAGAAAAAACATACATGAATTAGAAATATAGAAACATAGAAGCTGTTGGCAGATGGGGACTGTATGATCCATCTAGTCTGCCCTTGATTTCCTACCCCCCCCCCACTTAGCTGCCTGCTTGCGTATCCCATAATGCTTGTCCCATGCCTACTTGAATTCCCTCACCATCTTTGCTCTCACCACCCCCTCTGGCAACCTATTCCACAGTTCAACAATGTGCTCCATGAAGAAGAATTTCCTCATATTGCTGCGCAGGAGAAGATGGAAGGTTTGATACCTTTTATTAGACCAACAAGTGTCTTGTACAAAGATGGAATTATACACAAGCTTTCGGGGCCACACAGGTCCCTTCTTCAGGTGGTTAGCAAAACTGAGCAACAAGCAGTATTTATATCCACTGTGGAGCAATTAAAAATCAGGAAGTGAAGTAGGAAGGTGATAAAGGGGACGAGAGATGAAAGTCTAAGATGCAAAAAATTAAAACAGAAGAAATGGGGAAGGGGCATAGTAGGAACAGGTCAGTAGGAGATCAAAGGAAGCTAAAGGGAAGACAAAAGCATGCAGATAGGATCTGAGATCAGAGGCTGGCTGAAAGGGTAGAATGGATAGGAGATGCCTAAAGATGCAAGGAAATCCAGAATTTAGGAGAAACAAAAGAACAAAGGCCTAGATAAACAGAGGTGTGAAAACAAGAGAAAGTAGGTGGGACTGAGCTCAGGAGTTAATAGGAAAGGCAGGGAGGATGTGAGGTATAGGTGAAAAAACAGAACAGGCAGAACATGGGGAAAAAATATAATAGAGAGATACAGAACCAAAGTGTGATGAATAGAAACATGATTTAGTACACAATAAAAAAGAATTACAGTTTACCATAATGGGTCATGAAACCGATGTCCCGATTCAGTCCAGAAATGTTAGATTTAAATTGTTTTATATATTTCAATTCTCATGTCCTTTTGTCCTGTGTGTTTCTGAAGTTGCCTCTAAGTATCAAGACATATAAATCCAGGAGAGTGTGATCTGTTTGTGAAAAATGGTTTCCTATCGGAGTGCTGATAATCTGGTTTACTATAGTGTGATGGTGGTGATTCATCTTGGTTTTCAGTGGTTGGCTAGTTTCCCCAATATAGCAATCATTAGAAGTTAGACTAACTGGACAGTAGTTTCCTGGCTCTTCCTTGCTTCTGCTCTTGGGGAATGGCACTAGGGGAGGCAGTATGGCGCAGTGGTCTAAGGCTTTGAGCTGCAAATTTGGTGACATCCAGCAGACCAGACCTGGGTTTGAATCCCACAGCTTCCACTTGCATACTGTGTGACCCTGAGCAAGTCACTTAACCTCCTTGTGCTCCCAGGTCGTTCCTGTAAAAAAGCTTTCAGCTTAGTGTGCTATACCTGGTTAAACAACCAAATAAAAAAAACAAAACAAAAAAAGATTCTCCTAAACTTTCTTCCCTTAAGGTGAAGGTCATGCCCTGTAGTCCTTTACCTGAAAGAGATTCTGCACATGTACCTTGTTGCTGCCTTTAAGGTATTTAAATGTCTCTATCATGTCCCCCCGATTCCTGCATTGCTCTAGGGAGTATAGTTTTGAGTTTAAGTTTAAGTCTTGCCTCATATGGTTTCTAATGCAAGCTCTGCACCATCTTTGTAGCTCTTCTCTGCACTGTCTCCAGCCTATGTCCCTACTGAGGTGTGACCTCCAGAACTGGATGCAGTATTCCAGGTGGGGCCTTACCAGGGACTGATACAGAGGCATGATCACTTCCTGCCTTCTGCTTGTGATGCCCCTTCCTATGCATCCCAGGATGCCACTAGCTTTTAATGCTGCCTTCTCACATTGTTTGCTGACCTTAAGGTCATCTGATATCATCACCCCCAGGTCTTGCTCTTGCCTTGTAGCCACCAGCTAGTCCCCTCCCATTAAGTAAAGTTTCCATGGGTTACGTTTTCCCAGGTGTATGACTCTGCATTTATTTGCATTGAATTTCAATTGCCAGATCCTTGACCACTCCTCTAGCTTTCGGAGATCAAATTCCATGCTTTGTTGCCCCTCTGGTGTGTCAACCCTGTTGCAGATTTTGGTGTCATCATCAAACAGTCACACTTTTCCCTTCAGTCCATCAGCAATGTCACGATGAATATGCTGAAGAGGATTGGCCGCAGAACTGAGCCCTTAAGAATCTTGCTAGTCACCCAACCCTCCTCTGACAGAATGCCAAACACTAATGCCCTCTGTTTTCTCCCATTTAACCAGTTTCTGACCCAGCTTGTTACCTTAAGCCCGACTCCCATGTTCTCCAGTTTATTGACTAGTCTGCGCAGAACTGAGTCAGAAAACCTTTACTAAAGTCAAGATAAACCATATCCACTACTCCACCCTGACCCACTATTCTGGTGACTCAATTGAAGAAATCTACCAGGTTTGCTGGCAGGACCTCCCTGCCATGAAATTCATGTTGCATTGTGTCTAGCTGACCACTTTCCTCCTAAAAAGCTATGATTCTTCCCTTCAGCAGGGACTCCATCAGTTTTCCCACTACTGAAATTAGACTAACCGGACAGTAGTTTCCTGGCTCTTCCTTGCTTCCGCTCTTGGGGAATGGCACTACTATTGCTCTCTTCCAGTCCTCAGGAACCTCCCCACTCTTCAACGATTTCTTGAAGAGCACTGCTAAGGGGGCTGCCAGTTCTCTCCCAAGTTCCTTAAGTATTCTTGGGTGTATCCCATCTGGCCCCATAGCTTTATTTACCTTTAACTTGTTGATTTCCTCTAGGACCCTTTCCTCTGTGAAGGGACCCATTCCTCCCAATGGACAATTTTTCTTGCCTATTGTTGGTCTGCCACCATCAGCATCATGTGTGAAGACTGAGCAGAAGTACTCACTGAGTGCCTGTGCCTTCTCTCTGTCTTGCTCTGTGGGCTGACCATCCATTTTTGTGATTCTAACAGTGCCCCCCTTAGTCTTTTTTTCATGTATGTCCCTGTAGAATGTTTTGTTACCCTTTTTCACTTCCAGGGCTATTCTTACCTCTGTCTGTGCCTTGGCATTTCTTATCACCTTCCCTGTCTCTTTTAGCTTTTCTTTATATTCTGTTCTGTCAGCCTCGTTCCCTGACTCCTTGTACTTTCTGAAGGCTATGCGCTTATCCCTCACCATGGTTGCAACCTCTTTGGAAAACCATAGTGGGTTTCTCTTCTTATTATTCTTACTAACCTAATGGGCACACTGTGATGTGACCATGGTTATTGCATCCTTCAACCTTGTCAAACACTCATCGACGCTCCTTTCTGTTATGTTACTAAAGTTATCCCTCAGACAGGCCTTCATTTTTGTGAAGTCTACCCTTCTGAAGTCAAGAACCTTCAGCTTAGAGTGTGTGGAGTCCTCAGTTCTGTTTACCTTGAACCATACCATGCTATGGTCACTGCTGTCCAGGTGGTTCCCTACTTCGACACCCAGAACCCTATTGCTATTTGTAAATACCAGGTCTAAAATCACATTTCCTCTTGTGGGTGTCATCACTAGTTGACTTAGGCCTGCTTCCTGTATTGTAACTAGGAATTCCCTGCTTTTTTCTGATGCTGCTGTATGGGAACTCCAATCAGTGTCTGGTAGATTGAAGTCTCCTACTAGCACCATGTCCCCTTCGTCTGACATCTGAAGGATGGTTTCCAGGATTTCTTTATCCTGGCTTCCTCCTGATTTGGGGTTCTGTAGATTACTCCTACCCAGATGGTCCGGCTTTTGACCCTGATTGTAATCTATAGGTCTTCGGCTTCCTCTTGTGCCTGATGCATTTCTGTAGCATTGATGGTATCCTTAACATAGATAGCTACCCCCCCACCCTTTTCCCAGTCTGATCTCTCCTGAACAAGTTATACCATAAGATAGTCACCTCCCAATTGTGATTGTTCATGAACCATGTTTCGGTCACGGCAACCCAGTCTAGTCATGCCTCAGATATTGTGGCAGCGATGTCAGTCATCTTGTTAGCCAGACTGAGTGCATTGAGACATAAAGCTGTCCATTCCCAATGTGCTTCCCTGTTTGTTATACACAAGCAATAACACACCCCGAGGTGTGGGTTATGGCCTGATAAGAGCACAGCCAAGTGCGTCATAAGGCATAAGGCGCTTGTGCCAAGTGCCTTTTGCACTTGAACGTGCTTTTATCAGGCCATAACCCACACCTCAGAGTGTGTTATTGGGCTTATAAAATGGGTCCCATATAAAAACCTCACCCTGGAAATGAAGTTAATGATTTAAAGAAGTCTTATATGTATAACTGTTAAAATGAGGTTCATTAAAGTAGAAAAAAGGAAAAAATAGTCCATGCATTTGTAATGCAGAACATATGGAAATTCCCCCATACACGTTCTGTTTCTTCCCCCACACTCATTATTCTTTTGTACGTTTTGTTCACACCATTCTTTCAGGTGTTTTTTTTTTACCCATCATCTCATTTTGTATGGCAGATGCCTGTAGCCAGGGAGTGGCCAGTATGACTGGTAGTAAGAGCAAGGGTGTCTGTTTTTTCCTGCAAAGAGTTTCTCTTCTTTTGTTAGCAGGCAATGAAATCACAGCCAAATGCTTCTTCTGTGTTTATGTAGTTGCCATCTGTTGGATCGGGAGCAATCATGTCCCTAAGCAGCTGCCGCAAATTGTAGTGCAGTTTTGTGTAACAGGCTGCGGTCACGGTTGTGGCAAACTAAGTTCATTATGTGGCAGTAGTTAAATAAAGAAGTGGAATAGCAAGGCTGGTGGAGGCACAGGTCTCGGTTTTAATTTAATGATGTCTCTTTCAATCACGCAGGGATGCTTGGTGGATTGCGGGCACCTCCTTGTGAAGCAGAGGTTGTGAGTGGCTCTTTTTTGAACCTTTGGGAGCAGAGGTCAGACTGTGCCTTTTAAATGTTTTATTTTGGTTCATGGTATTTGCGTATGGGTATGGTTACAGAACCGGGGGAACAGGGGCATCACCCAGTACAGGACGAAAGCTGCTTTCCAGTGGCAGGCGTGATGCTGCTGGTCTGATCGTAGTGGGTTTCTAAAGTTCAGCAAGCACAGTTCTGATTTTTAAAATGTTTTGCTGAGAAGTAAAGATCAGATATGCTGTGTATTTAACAGTTCCTGTGTCGGTGGATGGTAATGTTGTGTAGCTGGTTATGTGTGTTTGGGAGGGGTGACTGTTATGCAGCTTGGTTGGTCAGGCAGGTCCACATACTTGAAAAATCTGTACGTTGGCACGGTGATTTCCATTGTAAAATGTCCTGACTGGCTGAAGAAGTGCCAGTTGTCACAATATGCTCTGATAAGGACACGGCCACTGGTACCTCTCAGCCAATCAGAACACTGAAAACTCCCGACCCATTTCATAACTCCCTTTATGTTATTATTCCTCCCTTTATCTTTTATTATGTTATTGTTTCTCCCTTTACCTTTTATTTGGTCATTTGCAAACTCGAACAAGGTTGCATGCTTTCTGCCTTCTGCAGCTGTTATTCTCAGCGTCCTGTAAATATGATGTAGCTGGAGGGGGAAGAGATGGCAGGCTCTACATATACTGCTCCCACAATTTTTCTCAAGTACCACAATGTTTCTGAAGTATGAGAATCAATACTTCTGGCTGCTGGATGCTGCTGCTGCTGCTACAAGGTGTTGTGCTGTGTCTCAGTCTTCACTCCACAGTTCTTGTATCACACTTTAGGGGAAATTGGGCCCTATGCCCAGAAAAAGGATTAAGGTTTCTTTTGGCTAGGTAGAGTTACTGTGTGTTATGGTGGAAGACTAGGTCTGCTGGCAAAGGCACCTAGTTTCTCCTGAGCTCTTTTCTTCTAGGTTACTTGTAAGGACAGAGCAAAGAACCTTACAAGGGCAAGGGAAATGATTAAGGTTTCTTTCGGCTAAGCAGATTTACTGTGTGTTATTATTTTCTTTTGTACTCACAGGGATTGTTACTGTTTGTTGCTAAAATTATATTGCTTTATTTTTCTCTGATTCATATTGTTGTTGCTGGGTATGCTTTCTGCTGCATTATTACAGGGTGTGCCTACAGGTGTGTGCTTACAGAGTACTGCTGTAATCTTCTGATTAAAATTGTCTTTTGCAAGGTACATCTTCTGTTACTGCTTTATTTTTCTCTGTAGCAAAGTGTTTCTTACAGAGTATATCTTCTGTGAAATTATTACAGGTGGTGCTTTACAGGCTTCGCAGTTTTATCTATCATTAAGCTAAGCTTTCAGGGCTACTGCATTTGTTGCTGGCTAATTGTTTCTGCTCTTACCTCCTTGTTTCTTTTGACCATAGTTCTTCCTTTTCAGCAGGGGGAGGGCCCAGCCACCTACCCCATCCCCAACCACCCCACACTACACTTCTTTTATAGGGTAGCACAGTCATGACAGTTCCTGTAGCAAAGCAGGAAGGGGCGGATCAGAGGGGTATCCACACAGTGACCTCATTTACAGGGGCACAAGTAATTTAACTTGTTATAGCAAGTTATACAAAAACAAACAAAACACAAAATTAAACTTTTGTTTTCATTTTCTTCCTTCTGATTACTCTGACCAGGTTATAAACCCATCAACTTATCTGGAATGGATGTTATTAAATGCAGGTACTGCAGGACACTTTTCAAAAGGGCAATTATAGAGGATTTAGGACACTGTCCTACATGCTGGGTTTTGGAGATCTAAGGGCTCAGTTCCAGGCAGCATGGGCAGAGATTGCGTGCATCAAATCACATATTCAGGAGGAAATGCATTATAAGAAACGTCTGCCATTTCCCCAACATCCAACAGTAGCACCTCGACTGCAGAGGGTAGTTGGTCCAGGAGGTTGGCAAGTGGTTAGGGGGGCAAATCAGATGTCCCATCACTCGGTGCTCTCCAACATATCACCTCCACAAACCACATAAAAATTACAAATAGGTATCTGCCTCTATCTCTGAAATAAAACAAAGGGGCAGAGGACACTGCAGCACAGGAGCTAGCACAACAAAAGTTGCCCAAAACAGGATCCAAAGCAAAAAAATCAAAAAGGAAATCCAAAATACTTGTGATCATAAGAGACTCCATGATTCAGGGAGTTGATACCTATCTCCAGCCAGGGGTAAATGGCCAGATGTCTCCCAAGTACATCAGCATGGAGAGACACTGACTGCATTGTTAAAACCGTACAGGAAGCAGGAGAAAACATTGACATCCTGGTACACATAGGGACTAATGATCTCACCAGCCGGTCAGTTGTGGAGACCAAGGAACACCTGACCAGGCTGGGTGACAAACTATTATCCATTTGTCCGGCATCTCCTTCTCTGAGATCCTGCCAGTCTGGGAGAGGGGGGCAGAGGGACAGAAGGTCAGAGAAGGGGAGATAGGGGAGCTAAACATGTGGCTCAAGGGCTGGTGCCAGGAAAAAGGACACAAATTTGTTGGTAACTGGCAACAGTTTTGGGAGTAAAAGTTCTTTAAATTTGATGGACTGCACTGGACTAAGGAGGGAGTCAGTGCATTGGGGAAGAAGTTTGATGTCTTTGAAGAATATTTAAACTAGCAAATGGAGAGGGGGTGCAGCACCTGATACGTCGAATGGGAAGAACACCCTCCCCCCTCAGCTAGTGATCAAACAGGAGTTCAGCATGTTTGTAGTTCATTTGTATCACCAGGTAAGGAAAAAGGTCCGGCCCCCCATACGACGCACAGGGGACATGCCAGACCTCACTCAACAACCAACACACCAAAATCTGGTCAGTGGAAAATCATGTACACAAATGCTCGCAGTCTGGGAAACAAGATCCCAGACCTGCAGGCAATAATGACAGAGGCTAAACTGAACATAGTAGCCATTAGCTAGACATGGTTCACCAGTAACCACACTTGGGAGACTTCAGTACCTGGCTATGTACTGTTCAGAAGAGGCCAAGGTGCAAAAAGGGGGGGTGGAGTGGCCCTTTATGTCAATGACAATGTCAAAGCTACAGAAATTCAGAATACACATAAAAAAGCCAGAATAACTGTGGGTCACCCTGGAAATAGGAAATGGGACAGCCATATGAACTGGGGTTGTCTACAGGCCTCCAGACCAGGGGGAGGACATAGACACATTACTGTTAGAAGATATACAAAACATGACAGCTAAGGGGGAGGTTCTGATAATGGGAGACTTCAACATGCCAGATACAGATTGATCAATACCAGCAGGAACATCTGCCAGAACTAGACACATAGTGGATTCCCTGTAGTGGGGGAGGACTTCAAACAACAGGTACAACAACCCACAAGAGACAGGGCTCTCCTTGATCTAGTACTGACTAACAGGGATAGGATCACAGATCTCCAGGTAGAAGCTCACCTGGGGGCCAGTGACCATCACATGGTATGGTTCAATTTGGCCACTAGAACTAAATCATCCCATTCCAAGGCAAAAATATGGAACTTCAGAGGAGCTGACTTTGATAAGATGGCTAACAGAGTTAAGCTAGCCCTGGCAAGAAGAAATACAGGTGAGGGGGTACAGGCAAAAGTGGGCAAGCATTAAGGATGCAATACTTGAAGCAACATCCCACTGTGTTAGAAAGAAAAGGAAGTGCAAAAGAAGAAGGAAACCACTTTGGTTCTCAAATACAGTGGCAGAAAAGGTCAGAGCCAAAAAGCTGGCCTTCAGAAAATATAAGGTAACACAGTGGGATGAAGATAGGGAGGCATACGAAAGTTCCCTAAGGGAAGCAGGGAAGTCAGTAAGGCAGGCAAAGGCCCAAACCAAGAAAACACTACCACAAACAGCAAAAGAAGGTGACAAGACTTTCTATAGATACATTAGTAAAAGGAGAAAGTCCAGAGGGGGTATTGCTAAGATCAAACGGGATAAGGGGCGTTTGAGGAGGAGGACCATGTACTGTAAAAGCATCTATCCTAAATAGATACTTTTGCTCAGTGTTTACTGAGGAGAAGGCAGGGCAAGGCCCACAGCTCAGCACCATGGACACAGGGGGAAGGGAGGTGTGCACTAGTCCCTTCACAAAAGAAAGGGTCCTACAAGAGCTCGATAAGCTCAGGGTGGACAAGGCAATGGGACCTGATGGCATACATCCCAGGGTACTAAAGGAGTTAAGGGTGGAACTAGCAGAGCCATTATCAGAACTGTTTAGTGAGGCTTTGAGCACAGGAGAGGTCCCAGAAGACTGGAGAAGGGCTCATGTGATCCCACTCCACAAGAGTGGTAACAGAGAAGAGGCAGGGAACTACAGACCAGTCAGTCTTACCAGGTCTTGTATGATTTCCCGACTTGCATTCTCCCGTCTAATAGTATCCCGATATTATTTTCCCGACTACATTAATCCCGCCTGCACACTTGCCTGTGGTACTGTCGGGCATCACATAGTGTCAATACACTGCGTATCAAGATTAGCAAATACACTGATATACTTATACACCTGTTCCAAACTGAATAAACAAATACAGTACTAATTGTTTCCCTGAGTAAGCAGCTTCATGCTTGAAAGCTGTCGTTTGACCCTTGTCTTAACCATGCTATGCAGAAATACTTTGAGCTGCATTAATTACATACAGACACTTTTAAATAAAATGGCAGTCCTGCAGCCTCTTTTTGGTGAAGTTGAATCTGCAAAAGTTGGCTGGACAGGTGCATTACAGACGTCAGGATTTATTACATATGGACACTTTTAAAATGGAAGTCTCTTTTCACCAATTTGAAATTAGCAAACAGTCTGCTATCATGAGCAGTGAAGAGGCTATCATTTGTGCTGTTGTTCCTTCCAAGCACAGGCAAGACAAGTTGTCAGTTGCTGGCTACCTATATGTTAAGGAAAGGAGCCGGGGGGATTTATTTTACTGGTGCTGCCAGCAAACCTTCAGGTTGTCATGGACGTGCATCAACTACTCTTGTCAGTGGACAACACCATTTAAGAAGCACTGCAGAGCACAGCCATACCCCGATGCAAATGACAGTCATATAGCAATTTCTTTAGCCCTCTTAAATTGAGAGCGTTGACAACTAATGACACTCCAGCTCAGCTGTTACAAAACAAACTGCCTAAAGTGTCTGAGGAGGTGCAGCATAACATGCCTAGTCGCCAGTGCCTGCAGCAAGTTGTCAAACGTGCAAGGAGAGAAAACATGCCAGTAGAGCCACGAACTTTGGCCGACATAAGCCTTCAACCCGAATTACAAATTGTGAGTGGGAAGCAATTCCTATTGAAAGATTCAGCGTTTGGTACTGATAGAGTTTTGCTGTTCAGCACCAAAAAAATACTGAGAAATTAAGCGCTGCTGATTTGTGGCTGATGGATGGCACTTTTAGAACAGTTCCCACACTATTTCGGCAGCTTTATTCGATACATGCCCCTGTAGGTACTGCTGAGACAACTCGCATTGTGCCACTGGCATATGCCTTGATGTCTGCAAAGTCTAACGAGTGCTATCTTTATTTATTTATTTCAAATTCCGAATAATACCTTTGAGCCGGGGGCTCGTTTACAATGGCTCCAAGTTAACAAGGAATTCAAGACTTTTACAGGTGATGAAACATTGCAGAACAGAAAGACATCAACTAACAAGTGGTATTAGTGTGCAGCTGCAACATTAAGCAAGGTACAAGAAGTAAGGAGAAACAGGTCCACACTTCCAGAGAAACATATTAATGCAGCACTAATTAAGTGCAGTATGGTATTTAACAATCATTTTACAGTTCAGACGGGGTGCTCCCAGTCTGCAGAAATGCATGTTTTAACAGCCAAGATGAGGCTTTGTCAAGGGGAGGTACTAGGTGGTGGGAGGGGGAAGTGGGCAGTTGTGGATCAGGAGGGTGGGAGTAAGAGAGAGGGTAGCGTTTGACTGGTGTGAGAACCGCTGTCAGAGACCATGGGTTAACAGAAACACTGGCAGTCAGATTTGCTGGTAAGAAGAGATCGAAGCCAATTTTTAAAGTAGCCAAGTCTGGGGGAGTTGGCAAGGTCTGCAGGCAGATCATCGAACCATTTAGGCCCACAGTAGGAGAGGGATCTTTGGCCAAGGGTGGTTCATTTGAAGGGAACAGTTAGAACAGTCCTGGAGGCACTCCTTGTGCATTTAGATGGTTGTGCAGGCTCAAAGAGGGCTGAAGTAGCCCTAGACATGGACCCCATCAGGGACTTTTTTGCAAGGAGGCAGGCCTGGTATTGGAGTCTGTGGTGGAGTGGGAGCCAGCCAGTTTTCTTGTGTAGGTCACAAGAGTGAGTCATTTTGTGTACTCCCAAGACCAGGTGGCAGGCCTTGTTGAAGATGGTTTTGACCCTTTTAAGCGCTGTGTCTGTGCCTGCCCCATATATGACAAGACCATAATCCACAGATGAGAGAACTGAACTGCACGTAACAAGTTTCAGGGCAGCCGGTGTCATTGAGGTGCGGTGTCTGTACAGGATGCCAAGCTTAATGTTGGTGGACTTTACCAGTTGCTCAGCATGGGCAGTGATGGTGAGGGTGAATCCCTAAGTACTTGAATGTATTGACTTGGTCTAGTACTTCTCTTTCTCTACTAAGTATATGCAGTGAGGACCCTCGAATCTTGCTCTGTGGGGTGCTGAAGAGCATGCTCTTTGTCTTTTTTGTAGTTGAGTAGCAGTTTATTTCGGGTGAACCAGGATTCCAATGCATGAAAATTGTGCTGAAGTTCAGAGCTAATTGATTCCAGGTCTTTCCCTGGGATGGAGATAACAGCATCGTCTGCATAGAGTACGGAGTGTGCAGGACAGGTAGAAGGCATGTCATTTATGAAGAGGCTGAATAAGACAGGACCAAAGATAGAACCTTGCGGGACCCCCTAGGTTTACTTCCCTGGGCTCAGAGATTATATTGCCAATCCTGACCCGTTGAGATCTATAGGTTAGGTTATGGAACCAGGCCACAGATTCCATTGACAATCCTGTAGAGAGGAGACATTTCAGTAGCAGTTGGTGATTGACTGTGTCAAAGGCCTTGGTGAGGTCAATGAAGATAGACCCCACCACCATCCCTTTATCCAGGGCCCCATAAAGCTGAGTGGTGTACTCTACTAGAGCGGTGACAGTGGAGCAGTTTTGTCAGAATCCATGTTGTTGCAAGCAGAGAAGGCTATGCTTTTCTAGGTACTCAGTTAGTTGTTCTAAGACCACCCTTTCAAGTGCTTTGGAGAGGGGGATAAAATCGAGATGGGCCGGAAGTTTGCTAAATTAGCTCTGTCTTCTGGTTTAAAAACAGGTGTGACTAGAGCCTCTTTCCACCTGTCAGGGAAGATGCCAGATCTTAGAGAGGCATTGAATACCTTGGTGAGTGGTGCCACAAGTTCATTTAATGTGAGTGCTACCATCTTCATATCGATCATGTCACTTCCCATCCTGGTCTTACCAAGGACCCGTTTGATATATTTGATGGTCTCACCTGTGAAGATTCGCCTGAAGTAGAATGGTGGGGTAATATTATCCTGTGGTGATGGAGTGTTGAGGTTGTGCTGCTGGCTTGCAAGGGTGTGATTCAGGTATTCAGGTGGCAACACATTGCTGAGGTCCGTGAATGCAACATTAAAAGCATCAGCGATTTCCTTTGGGTCTTGCAATGTACCAGAGGTGGTAACTATAAGGTCCGGTGGGGCCCTTGAGGCTGTACCCATGAAAGATTTTACAGAGTCCCAGAACTCCCTCCCTTTACCCCAGGTCTTCCCTAGGAGGTCATTGTAGTAAGCTGTTTTCGCCAGACGTATGAGTTCTATGCAGGTATTTCTAGCTGCCTTATATGCTTGGGAGTCAGCTAGATTCCCGGTGGCTTTGGCCCTATGCTACAGGTCATCTCTGAGTCGCATGCATTCATTTAGAGGGCTGGACAGTCAGAGGTTGGGGATTTCTCTGGCTTTCTTTGTTTTGTAAGGAGCAAAGATGTCACAGGCTTTAGTAAAAATACTGCAGAAGTAATCCAGTGCTTGGTTTCCGTCCTTGACTCTATCCAGTGGGGATCAGTCAATCCCTTTTAGGTAGCGCCTGAAGGAGTCTAGTTGACCAGGCCTTAGTGATCTGTTCCTGGTGGTCTTAGACTTACTCTTAGTGAACTTGTTTGTCCAGATAAGTAGTACAGGGGAGTGGTCACTGATGGTGTCAGGTAGGGCTGTTACCTCTGCGATATGTTCAGGACAGGAGGAGAGTAGCCAGTCAATTAGGGTGCTGGTTCCTGTATGGTAGTTTTGTCTGGTGGGTTGTGTGACCAGTTGGGTCAGGTACAGTCTGGCTATTTGGTCTCTAGCTGTCACTGCATCCTGTGCTTGCCAATTAATGTTGAAGTCCCCTAGGATTATATGTTCCCAGTTTAGTTTGTTCTGTTTGAGGTGGCTTATGAGCTGTGGGAAGCCAGTGAGTAGTGTCCCAGGAGGCAGGTATACGGTGGTTAATAGTAGCACTTTGTTTTGTTGGCCAATATTAAGTTTTAGTGTTAGAACCTGTGCTTCCTTGGTGTGGAAGCTAATCGGTAGTGTTTGCCCTTTGATGTCACTCTTGAGGTAAACCAGACAACCCCCCTCTCTTTTTGAAGTACGATCCTGCCGGAACAGGTTGTATCCAGGAAGGGCAATTGCTGTGTCTGGGATCTTTGGTGATAGCTACATTTCTGTTAGGGAGATGACATCAGGATCAATCTGAGCCACCCAGACCTGAAATTGTGGCAGTTTGGAGAGAAGGCTGCAGATATTCAGAGATACAATTTTTAGATGTCCTGGGATATTGGAACAATTCATGATACAAGTCACCCAGGGTCACAGCTGGCAGAGATTTGACAAGAGGCTTTGGCTATGCAAGAGTTTGCAGGCATGCACTCCCCAGCCCCATTACATTGATAGCCTGGGGCACACCTACTCAAGCATAAGAGCAGGATGTGAAATCCTTTTGTCCTTATACTTCCTTTTGTTATTTAAAGAGGTTGTTTAAAAGCCCACATACAGATCCCTCAGGAGAAGGTCAGACGGAAATGTAGATTCAAGCAGAAACCAGAGTCACTGAATTTGTCAGACTTAGTTGCTTGACTTCTGCTTTGCTTGGGATTGCTTCCAAAAAGTTGATTTTAAACTGAAAATGCAAATACCTATCTAAAGCTGTTCCAAGATTTAAATGATGCAGCAGATGAATTTGACTACAGCCTTTCTCCAAAATTCATTTTAACAGATTTCAAGCAGGCTGCAATCCACGCTACTAAAGTTGAATTCCCTGATGCAACAAACAAGGGTTGCTTGTTTCATCTGGGACAGATAGTGTGGAGGAAAATCCAGAGCTGCGATCTAGCAGTTACTTATGGCTCTGATCCTGAGTTTAGTTTACTGATACAGCATCTAGTAGCACTCGCCTTCCTTCCTTCCACCAGATGATATCCCACCAGTGTACAGTGAAATCAAGGGTGAAATGCCTCCTGTTAGTGTACCAGTTCTTGAGTGGTTCGAAGAGACATACTTGTTTGGCAGAGTATACAGGAGCATGTGAAATAACACGGTCATCAGAGCCAACCCCCGTACCCACCGCAGTTCTGGTCAGCACATGATCTTACAATGAATGGCATGCCCAGAACTCAGAATAATGTTAAGGCGTGGCACCGATGTCTGGGCACACTGATTGGAGGCTCACATGTGGGGGTAACGAGATTTATCAATGAACTGAGGCATGAGCAAATGGTAACAGACTCCACTATTGAGAAAATTAATCGTGGACTGCCGAAATCACCGTTAAAAAAGAAATATGCTAAGCGGGAAGAGAAGATTAGCAAAATTCTGTCAGACCAAGAAGCAAGATCTGGCAAAGACTTTGTGTGAGGGATTGCCCACAATATGGTGCTGTAAGTAGTGTAACAAATGACTTGAGTGATTTTAATCTTCTACAATAAAGATATGACTTTAGCAATTTTAATCTTCTACAATAAAGATATGATTTTAATTTTGGCATATGACGTCTACCGGTAAGTGTTTTATTTAGGATAACAATTGCTCTCTGTAATAAAAGCAGTTACTATATGCTTTAAAATGTATGTGGCAATTTTCGCAAATCAGTTTCTGTGATTTTTATTAGTTGTTTCAGATGTTTCCCATTGGTAACCTGCTAATTCTCAAATGATCTAAAATCAGTTTCTGCAATTTAGGATCGCAAATGCTCTCTGTACTAAAATCAGTTCCTCTAAAAGCAGTTTCTATGTTGCTGCTGCTAGGTGCTTTAAAATGTTTCCCATGTGGTTCTGCTGCTTTGTATACTACAGATGTCGGGGAAAACAACGTTCGGGAAATAAAATGTCGGTAAACATGTTATATCGGGCAACCGACGTCAGTCAATTAATTGTTGGGAAAACACATTATGGGCAACCGTACAGATCCCGTCTTACCACAGTAGTGGGCAAGATTATGGAGGCACTCCTTAAGGAAAGGATAGTGCAACATCTGGAATCCATAGGAGCACAGGATCCAAAACAGCATGGGTTTACAACAGGAAGGTCATGTCAAACTAATCTCATAGATTTCTTTGACTGGGTAACCAGAGTGGTGGACCAAGGGGGAGCAGTAGATGTCACCTACCTTGACTTCAGCAAAGCTTTCGATACTGTTCCACATAGAAGATTGATTAATAAGCTGGGTAGGCTCAGGGTGGGTCAGAAGTTGGTCAACTGGGTGGCAAACTGGTAGACGGGATGAAAACAGAGAGTCGTGGTAAATGGTATACAGTCAGAAGAGATGCAAGTCACAAGTGAGGTACCTCAGGGATCAGTCATGGGGCAAGTCCTCTTCAATATCTTCATCAGTGACATTGCAGATGGACTGGAGGGTAAGGTTTGTATGTTTGCAGATGACACCAAGATCTGCAATAGAGTAGATGATCCAGATGGGGTGGGCAGAATGAGAAGAGATCTGGATAAACTGGCAACATGGTCAGAAGAGTGGCAACTGGGGTTTAATGCAAAGAAGAGCAAGATCATGCACATAGGGAAGAGAAACCCTGAAGCCACCTATAGGTTGGGAGGAGAGTTCTGGCAGTCACAAGGGAAGAAAGAAACTTGGGCATCATCATGACAGAAGACCTGAAATCATTCAAGCAGACCACAAAAGCAGTAGGTAAGGCTAGGGGAATGTTGGGGTGTATTAGTAGGGGTATCACAAGTCGTAAGAGGGAGGTAATAATCCCTCTTACAAGACACTGGTTAGGCCCCACCTGGAGTACTGCATGTAGTACTAGAGACCACACCTTCACAAGGACATTAAACAAATTGAGGCAGTCCAGAGAAGGGCAACCAAAATGGTGCAGGGACTGCATCAGAAAACATGTGCATGCTTGCTCAGGTCTAGTATATGTAGACAATCTTATCCTTTACCCATCCTCCTCAAACCTCTCAGATATCAACCTGAATCTCAATAGTAACTTCAATACCTTTCAGAGCTGGCTATTGCAAAACAAGTGTGTCTTAAATAAAAATAAAACAGTGACTATGCTCTTCGGTTCAGGTTCAAAAATTCAGTCCTGCACCCAGCCGTTAAGTATCAGAGCGCTTGATGGCTTTTCCCTTAACACAGTTACCTCTTTTAAATACCTAGGAGTAAACCTTGATCCTGCCTTGGATTTTGATCTGCACCTAGCCTCAGTTATAAAATCTGTCAATATTCAACTTGGACTGGCATATAAGGTGAGACATAAGCTAACATCCACGGAGAGGATGGCCATTGCACAGGGGATCCTGAGGCCCAAATTGGCATATGGATTAATAGCCTTTCTGGCAACTACTGGAGGGCTTCTCCAAAAGTGGGATATCTGCTACAACAGCATTTGCCTTTTTGTTTTGTCTGCCCAAAATTACTCACCGATGCACACTATACTCCAGTCTGGGATGGTTTACCCCTCAGCCTTCTGACAGTTTACTTCCTACTGTTTTATAAAGAAATATAATCTCCTCCCAGATACCTGACAAACTGGCTCTACTGCTCAAACCTGTGACCTCTGCCTACCCACTGAGAGCAGCTGACAAATCCCTTCTTGTCCAACCGAGATGTAAAACAAAAATGGGGGAGACTGCTTTCTTTAGCTGGGCCCCTAAACTATGGAACTCCCTTCCACTGAATCTAAGACTCTCCCCTTCTCCACACAGCTTCAAACAGGAGCTTCATATGGCTCTTCTAAGCTCTGAACCCTGCTCCTGTCCTCTATCCACCCACTCCTGTACTGGTTCCTCCTAGCTGCCTACTGGCTCCAACCTCTACTACTCTCAGACTTGCCTGGAAATCTTGTCATTTCCTCTCGTCTAGCACTTACTCACTGGTTGTATGACATATGACTGTAAGTTATTTGTACTTATATTTCTGTTTTGTTACTACATATAGATTCCTGCAAATGTACTGTCATTGCTGAAAATTTTGTATAAGTGTACTATGTCTGACTTCTACTTGTCCCATAATGTTTTCTTGTATCTACTATTTTCTATGTACCCTTTGTTGTAATCTCAAAGTCTTTATTTTATCAATCAAAGTCTTTATACAAGCGAACATCATTGAGCAAGCTCATTTACAAGATGGACCTGTTACACAAGGTGACAAAAAAGCAGATACAATCCAAACAATGTAATGATGCACAGTTATGAACATATAAGGAACAAAAGTTCAATACAACTTTAACAATAAAAAGTGCTCGAGTGCAAGTCAACATGGACCTGGTTCCATTTGGAGATGGTTAATACAGGCATAACATAGACAAACTGGTGACACATACACGATCAAAAGATATATAGGAGACCTACTTGTTCTCATGGGCCCAGGAGGGCAGGAGATAGAGGGGGGATAACAAAAAAATAGGGGCAGGATGGCAGGGGTGGGGATAGGGAATGTGGCTGGGACAGCACTGATACGGGGTAAAGGGATCTACCAGGACAAAGGGCCACTGACAGGCCCATGGGAATGAGCGTGTAGCGCAAAGGTGAGCTAGAGGAAGAACATGGATGGCCGTATGAGCTAGGCTGAATTGCAGGGCCCAAGTGGGCGTAGGCGGCCATGGTGCAGGTTTTTTTTTTAATAATGGGGGAAACAGTTGCAGAATTCTTTCACTAAGCGGTTGTATAGGGTCTTAAAGGAGAAACTGGCTGATTGGGGAGCTGAGCTTCAAAGATTTTTGTACAGTATTCCACAAAGAGGGCAGCACAAAACATATGGCCGATCTCCCGAGACGGGTTTTTAGATTAGGTACATTTAGTTAGATGAGGGAGTAGTTTCTCGAGGCATAGGCACCAGGATTCATAGCAGTGAACAGCGAATATGAGGAATTTCTTAATAATAGCTTTAAAGGTCGGAATATAGCATTTCTGTGTCTCCTGAAGTGAAGGAGACCACCCCATGGCTGTGCAAGGCCCTACCTCAGTCACGTGATAACTGGAGGTGGGACTTGAGTCACAATTAAAGCAGCAAACAGAAGTTCATCTTCTCAGAAGAAGCCAGAAGGTGAAGGAAGGAAACATATTCAATTCAGTGCTTCAGAGTAACTGGTATTTTTCTTTTAAACTTAGATTGTAGGCTTGTAGTGACACTATACTTTCTTTCTGTGTTGTCTTTACTTATAATTGTTTTTGGGCTGTTGAAAATTTAAAAAATAGTGGTGGTGTAATTCTGTGCTGTCTTTAATTGCTGCAAATTTTATCTTGGCTTGTCTGACTGTCCTGTAGCTGGGTGAAGGGTGTTAATTGTCTGGCCTCTGACCTCAGCTACGTGATAACTGAAGGTGGGGCTTAGTCACAGTTAAAGCAGCAAACAGAAGATCATCTTCTCAGAAGAAGCCAGAAGGTGAAGGAAGGAAACATATTCAATTCAGTGCTTCAGAGTAACTGGTAACTGGTATTTTTCTTTTAAACTTAGATTGTAGGCTTGTAGTGACACTATACTTTCTTTCTGTGTTGTCTTTACTTATAATTGTTTTTGGGCTGTTGAAAATTTAAAAAATAGTGGTGGTGTAATTCTGTGCTGTCTTTAATTGCTGCAAATTTTATCTTGGCTTGTCTGACTGTCCTGTAGCTGGGTGAAGGGTGTTAATTGTCTGGCCTCTGACCTCAGCTACGTGATAACTGGAGGTGGGGCTTAGTCACAGTTAAAGCAGCAAACAGAAGTTCATCTTCTCAGAAGAAAGCCAGAAGGTGAAGGAAGGAAACATATTCAATTCAGTGCTTCAGAGTAACTGGTAACTGGTATTTTTCTTTTAAACTTAGATTGTAGGCTTGTAGTGACACTATACTTTCTTTCTGTGTTGTCTTTACTTATAATTGTTTTTGGGCTGTTGAAAATTTAAAAATAGTGGTGGTGTAATTCTGTGCTGTCTTTAATTGCTGCAAATTTTATCTTGGCTTGTCTGACTGTCCTGTAGCTGGGTGAAGGGTGTTAATTGTCTGGCCTCTGACCTCAGCTACGTGATAACTGGAGGTGGGGCTTAGTCACAGTTAAAGCAGCAAACAGAAGTTCATCTTCTCAGAAGAAGCCAGAAGGTGAAGGAAGGAAACATATTCAATTCAGTGCTTCAGAGTAACTGGTAACTGGTATTTTTCTTTTAAACTTAGATTGTAGGCTTGTAGTGACACTATACTTTCTTTCTGTGTTGTCTTTACTTATAATTGTTTTGGGCTGTTGAAAATTTAAAAATAGTGGTGGTGTAATTCTGTGCTGTCTTTAATTGCTGCAAATTTTATCTTGGCTTGTCTGACTGTCCTGTAGCTGGGTGAAGGGTGTTAATTGTCTGGCCTCTGACCTCAGCTACGTGATAACTGAAGGTGGGGCTTAGTCACAGTTAAAGCAGCAAACAGAAGTTCATCTTCTCAGAAGAAGCCAGAAGGTGAAGGAAGGAAACATATTCAATTCAGTGCTTCAGAGTAACTGGTAACTGGTATTTTTCTTTTAAACTTAGATTGTGAGGCTTGTAGTGACACTATACTTTCTTTCTGTGTTGTCTTTACTTATAATTGTTTTGGGCTGTTGAAAATTTAAAAAATAGTGGTGGTGTAATTCTGTGCTGTCTTTAATTGCTGCAAATTTTATCTTGGCTTGTCTGACTGTCCTGTAGCTGGGTGAAGGGTGTTAATTGTCTGGCCTCTGACCTCAGCTACGTGATAACTGGAGGTGGGGCTTAGTCACAGTTAAAGCAGCAAACAGAAGTTCATCTTCTCAGAAGAAGCCAGAAGGTGAAGGAAGGAAACATATTCAATTCAGTGCTTCAGAGTAACTGGTAACTGGTATTTTTCTTTTAAACTTAGATTGTAGGCTTGTAGTGACACTATACTTTCTTTCTGTGTTGTCTTTACTTATAATTGTTTTTGGGCTGTTGAAAATTTAAAAAATAGTGGTGGTGTAATTCTGTGCTGTCTTTAATTGCTGCAAATTTTATCTTGGCTTGTCTGACTGTCCTGTAGCTGGGTGAAGGGTGTTAATTGTCTGGCCTCTGACCTCAGCTACGTGATAACTGAAGGTGGGAGCTTAGTCACAGTTAAAGCAGCAAACAGAAGTTCATCTTCTCAGAAGAAGCCAGAAGGTGAAGGAAGGAAACATATTCAATTCAGTGCTTCAGAGTAACTGGTAACTGGTATTTTCTTTTAAACTTAGATTGTAGGCTTGTAGTGACACTATACTTTCTTTCTGTGTTGTCTTTACTTATAATTGTTTTGGGCTGTTGAAAATTTAAAAATAGTGGTGGTGTAATTCTGTGCTGTCTTTAATTGCTGCAAATTTTATCTTGGCTTGTCTGACTGTCCTGTAGCTGGGTGAAGGGTGTTAATTGTCTGGCCTCTGACCTCAGCTACGTGATAACTGGAGGTGAGGCTTAGTCACAGTTAAAGCAGCAAACAAGTTCATCTTCTCAGAAGAAGCCAGAAGGTGAAGGAAGGAAACATATTCAATTCAGTGCTTCAGAGTAACTGGTAACTGGTATTTTTCTTTTAAACTTAGATTGTAGGCTTGTAGTGACACTATACTTTCTTTCTGTGTTGTCTTTACTTATAATTGTTTTTGGGCTGTTGAAAATTTAAAAAATAGTGGTGGTGTAATTCTGTGCTGTCTTTAATTGCTGCAATTTTATCTTGGCTTGTCTGACTGTCCTGTAGCTGGGTGAAGGGTGTTAATTGTCTGGCTCTGACCTCAGCTACGTGATAACTGAAGGTGGGGCTTAGTCACAGTTAAAGCAGCAAACAGAAGTTCATCTTCTCTCAGAAGAAGCCAGAAGGTGAAGGAAGGAAACATATTCAATTCAGTGCTTCAGAGTAACTGGTAACTGGTATTTTTTTTTAAACTTAGATTGTAGGCTTGTGAGTGACACTATACTTTCTTTCTGTGTTGTCTTTACTTATAATTGTTTTTGGGCTGTTGAAAATTTAAAAAATAGTGGTGGTGTAATTCTGTGCTGTCTTTAATTGCTGCAAATTTTATCTTGGCTTGTCTGACTGTCCTGTAGCTGGGTGAAGGTGTAATGTCTGGCCTCTGACCTCAGCCACGTGATAACTGGAGGTGGGGCTTAGTCACAGTTAAAGCAGCAAACAGAAGTTCATCTTCTCAGAAGAAGCCAGAAGGTGAAGGAAGGAAACTATTCAATTCAGTGCTTCAGAGTAACTGGTAACTGGTATTTTCTTTTAAACTTAGATTGTAGGCTTGTAGTGACACTATACTTTCTTTCTGTGTTGTCTTTACTTATAATTGTTTTTGGGCTGTTGAAAATTTAAAAAATAGTGGTGGTGTAATTCTGTGCTGTCTTTAATTGCTGCAAATTTTATCTTGGCTTGTCTGACTGTCCTGTAGCTGGGTGAAGGTGTTAATTGTCTGGCCTCTGACCTCAGCTACGTGATAACTGAAGGTGGGGCTTAGTCACAGTTAAAGCAGCAAACAGAAGTTCATCTTCTCAGAAGAAGCCAGAAGGTGAAGGAAGGAAACATATTCAATTCAGTGCTTCAGAGTAACTGGTAACTGGTATTTTTCTTTTAAACTTAGATTGTAGGCTTGTAGTGACACTATACTTTCTTTCTGTGTTGTCTTTACTTATAATTGTTTTTGGGCTGTTGAAAATTTAAAAAATAGTGGTGGTGTAATTCTGTGCTGTCTTTAATTGCTGCAAATTTTATCTTGGCTTGTCTGACTGTCCTGTAGCTGGGTGAAGGGTGTTAATTGTCTGGCCTCTGACCTCAGCTACGTGATAACTGGAGGTGGGGCTTAACAGTTAAAGCAGCAAACAGAAGTTCATCTTCTCAGAAGAAGCCAGAAGGTGAAGGAAGGAAACATATTCAATTCAGTGCTTCAGAGTAACTGGTAACTGGTATTTTTCTTTTAAACTTAGATTGTAGGCTTGTAGTGACACTATACTTTCTTTCTGTGTTGTCTTTACTTATAATTGTTTTTGGGCTGTTGAAAATTTAAAAAATAGTGGTGGTGTAATTCTGTGCTGTCTTTAATTGCTGCAAATTTTATCTTGGCTTGTCTGACTGTCCTGTAGCTGGGTGAAGGGTGTTAATTGTCTGGCCTCTGACCTCAGCTACGTGATAACTGAAGGTGGGGCTTAGTCACAGTTAAAGCAGCAAACAGAAGTTCATCTTCTCAGAAGAAGCCAGAAGGTGAAGGAAGGAAACATATTCAATTCAGTGCTTCAGAGTAACTGGTAACTGGTATTTTTCTTTTAAACTTAGATTGTAGGCTTGTAGTGACACTATACTTTCTTTCTGTGTTGTCTTTACTTATAATTGTTTTTGGGCTGTTGAAAATTTAAAAATAGTGGTGGTGTAATTCTGTGCTGTCTTTAATTGCTGCAAATTTTATCTTGGCTTGTCTGACTGTCCTGTAGCTGGGTGAAGGGTGTTAATTGTCTGGCCTCTGACCTCAGCTACGTTGATAACTGGAGGTGGGGCTTAGTCACAGTTAAAGCAGCAAACAGAAGTTCATCTTCTCAGAAGAAGCCAGAAGGTGAAGGAAGGAAACATATTCAATTCAGTGCTTCAGAGTAACTGGTAACTGGTATTTTTCTTTTAAACTTAGATTGTAGGCTTGTAGTGACACTATACTTTCTTTCTGTGTTGTCTTTACTTATAATTGTTTTTGGGCTGTTGAAAATTTAAAAAATAGTGGTGGTGTAATTCTGTGCTGTCTTTAATTGCTGAAAATTTTATCTTGGCTTGTCTGACTGTCCTGTAGCTGGGTGAAGGGTGTTAATTGTCTGGCCTCTGACCTCAGCTACGTGATAACTGAAGGTGGGGTTTAGTCACAGTTAAAGCAGCAAACAGAAGTTCATCTTCTCAGAAGAAGCCAGAAGGTGAAGGAAGGAAACATATTCAATTCAGTGCTTCAGAGTAACTGGTAACTGGTATTTTTCTTTTAAACTTAGATTGTAGGCTTGTAGTGACACTATACTTTCTTTCTGTGTTGTCTTTACTTATAATTGTTTTGGGCTGTTGAAAATTTAAAAAATAGTGGTGGTGTAATTCTGTGCTGTCTTTAATTGCTGCAAATTTTATCTTGGCTTGTCTGACTGTCCTGTAGCTGGGTGAAGGGTGTTAATTGTCTGGCCTCTGACCTCAGCTACGTGATAACTGAAGGTGGGGCTTAGTCACAGTTAAAGCAGCAAACAGAAGTTCATCTTCTGAAGAAGCCAGAAGGTGAAGGAAGGAAACATATTCAATTCAGTGCTTAGAGTAACTGGTAACTGGTATTTTTCTTTAAACTTAGATTGTAGGCTTGTAGTGACACTATACTTTCTTTCTGTGTTGTCTTTACTTATAATTGTTTTTGGGCTGTTGAAAATTTAAAAATAGTGGTGGTGTAATTCTGTGCTGTCTTTAATTGCTGCAAATTTTATCTTGGCTTGTCTGACTGTCCTGTAGCTGGGTGAAGGGTGTTAATTGTCTGGCCTCTGACCTCAGCTACGTGATAACTGGAGGTGGGGCTTAGTCACAGTTAAAGCAGCAAACAGAAGTTCATCTTCTCAGAAGAAGCCAGAAGGTGAAGGAAGGAAACATATTCAATTCAGTGCTTCAGAGTAACTGGTAACTGGTATTTTTCTTTTAAACTTATATTGTAGGCTTGTAGTGACACTATACTTTCTTTCTGTGTTGTCTTTACTTATAATTGTTTTTGGGCTGTTGAATTTAAAAATAGTGGTGGTGTAATTCTGTGCTGTCTTTAATTGCTGCAAATTTTATCTTGGCTTGTCTGACTGTCCTGTAGCTGGGTGAAGGGTGTTAATTGTCTGGCCTCTGACCTCAGCTACGTGATAACTGAAGGTGGGGCTTAGTCACAGTTAAAGCAGCAAACAGAAGTTCATCTTCTCAGAAGAAGCCAGAAGGTGAAGGAAGGAAACATATTCAATTCAGTGCTTCAGAGTAACTGGTAACTGGTATTTTTCTTTTAAACTTAGATTGTAGGCTTGTAGTGACACTATACTTTCTTTCTGTGTTGTCTTTACTTATAATTGTTTTTGGGCTGTTGAAAATTTAAAAAATAGTGGTGGTGTAATTCTGTGCTGTCTTTAATTGCTGCAAATTTTATCTTGGCTTGTCTGACTGTCCTGTAGCTGGGTGAAGGGTGTTAATTGTCTGGCCTCTGACCTCAGCTACGTGATAACTGGAGGTGGGGCTTAGTCACAGTTAAAGCAGCAAACAGAAGTTCATCTTCTCAGAAGAAGCCAGAAGGTGAAGGAATGAAACATATTCAATTCAGTGCTTCAGAGTAACTGGTAACTGGTATTTTTCTTTTAAACTTAGATTGTAGGCTTGTAGTGACACTATACTTTCTTTCTGTGTTGTCTTTACTTATAATTGTTTTTGGGCTGTTGAAAATTTAAAAAATAGTGGTGGTGTAATTCTGTGCTGTCTTTAATTGCTGCAAATTTTGCCCCCCTCCACCCCTTCCCCCAACTCTTAATTATATGCCCTGATAAATCTGATTGACAGGAGCTAAACACAGGGTATAGTAAGAGGTGTGAAGTAGGAGGGGCATAAGGGGGAAGAAGACCACCCTCAGCACGACAAGTGTTTTGACTCATTTATTTATTTATTGGTTTCTTTTTCCTTAAAAAATATATATCTGAGGATCAGTTACAGGATTTTTAATACTGTAAATAAATAAAAAGAGAACTAAGAGAGCTTCAGTAGCAGATAAGTAGTGGAATTGCAGTATAATGTGGGGAGTGGTGCAATGCAGTGGCTGTGGGGCAGCCATATTCAGGCAGACCTTCTGGACACTGAGGTGCTGCCCTATCTGCATGCATCTCTCGGACTGAGGGATGAGGTAGCCAGACTCAGGGCGGAAGTAAACTGGGTCAGGAGTACCATCACCCTGTCCAGGAACCACCCAGTCAATGCAGCTGCCTCAAGGATGCGAGAACGAGGAGCACTTGGATGACAGTGGGCTCAGGGAGGGTTAGAGCAGTCAGGCAGAGGCACATCCCAGATCCTATTCCTTCTCAAGAACTCATATGCCACACTGGCAAATGAGGACAACCAAATAGAGGTACCCAGGGAAGTGGAAGGAAAGGATGTGGAGGTTAGGCAAGGAGGTGACCTCAGGGGAAAGCAGTGGACCCCAGAGGAGGAGGAAGCGAATCCTGGTGGGGGACTCCATCATAAGAGGGATCCAGCTAGGAACACAGGAGGGGGAGGACAGGGAGGTGAGGTGCCTACCAGGTGCCACGGCATGGAGGGATGGAAGGAAGATACTGGGGATCACTGGAAAGGCAAGACAGGAGGGTGAGCTGGATGTCATTATCCACCTAGGTACTAATGACTTGGCAAATGGGGAGCCAAAGGAAGTTCAGGAAGAGTTTAGGAAACTGGGGAGGGGTCTCAAGCAAGTAGCTACTTCTGTCACTTTCTCAGAAGTACTACCTGTGAGCAAGGAGAGCATAGGGAGTGCATGCACCAGGAACTTTAACTCATGGTTGAAGAACTGGTGCTGTGAGGAAGGGTTTGGATTCATTGGCTACTGGGGACCCATCTGGAGGATGGAGGTTTGTTCAAGCCTGACGGCCTGCATCCATCCTGGAGGGAATCAAGCACTCAATGATAAGTTTAAATGCACATTGACAAGCATTTAAACTAGCAAGGGGGTGGCAGGCCAGCAAGGATGGTACCTACTTGCTCACCCCCCACAGCTAGTAATGGAACCAGTGAACCAGAGGAGTGGCTATCTCTGCAAAGCAGTGCAAAAGTTGGAGATTAGTGTCCAAAAGGTGGATAAGCAGAAAAGGGGAAAATTCAGCAGAAGGGCAGACAGCAAGGAGAACCAGGATAAATGACAACCAAGGAAGGGGCTGAGTAGAACAGTGAAGCAGTCTAGGAGGTCAAATCATGAAAGCCATGTGTGCAAAATGCCAGGAGCCTTAGCAACAAGATGGAAGATCTGGAGGCTGTCATGGTACAGTCAGACCTGGACATTGTGGCCATCACTGAAACCTGGTGTAATGATAACCATGACTGGGAGATGGCCATACCTGGCTACAACATATTCAGAAGAGACAGAGCAGGCAGGAAGGGAGGAGGAGGCACTGTATGTGAAAATGACATAAGGGCCACACAGATCCAGGAGGAACAAAATGGGGAGAGATACTGTGGGTTAAGCTGGAAAGGAAAATGGGGCCAGCCATCCGCACAGGTGTGGTCTATAGACCACCAGCCCAGGAGGAAGAAACAGATAGGGAGCTGATGCTAGCCATCCAAAGGATGGCTGACAAGGGTGAGGTAGTACTGGTTGGAGACTTCAATATACCAGATGTGGACTGGAGCATCCCAGCAGCAGCATCAACTAGGAGCAGATTTATCCTGGACTCCCTTCAGGGTGCCTTCCTCAAGCAACTGGTCATGGAACCAACTCGGCAGAAGGCAATACTGGACCTTGTGCTCACAAACAGGGACAGTGTGATGGGGGTAACAGTGGGGGAGCACCTGGGTAACAGTGACCACCAGTCATTGTGGTTTGAAATCACAGAAAGAGCAGAACCAAACCACACAAAAACACGTATCCTGGATTTTAGGGGGGCAGACTTTGGGAAAATGGGGAGATGCTTGAAAGAGGCATTAAGGGGAATGGGACAGGAATCAGGATTGAGGAACAGTGGGCAGTATTCAAAATGGGGATTATAAGAACAACAGAATTATGCATTAAGCAGGTTAGCAAGAGGAAAAGAAAGAGGAGACCATTATGGTTTTCCAAAGAGGTAGCAAAGAAAGTGAAAGCCAAAAGACTGCATTCAGGCAATACAAAAGACACAGGCAGAAGGGATAGGGAGAAGTACCAGGAGAAACAAAGGGAGGCAGGGAAGTCAGTAAGGGAAGCCAAAGCTCAGACAGAAGAACACATTGCAAAATCAGTGGTTAAAGGGACAAAACCTTTTACAGGTACATAAGTGAAAAAGAAGGACAAAGGAGGGATAGTTAGACTGAAGGGGAGGATGGAAGCCGCGTGGAGGATGACAACAGTAAAGCTGACATATTGAACAGGTATTTCTGCTCAGTCTTTACTAAGGAAGAGGGAGTAATGGGTCTGAAGGGAGTACAAGGGGTGAGAATGGTGCAGAAATGGACACAAGTCCCTTTACACGAGAAAGGGTCCTGAAGGAACTGGAAGTAATAAGAGTTGACAAAGCAATGGGGCCAGATGGGGTGCACCCCAGGGTCCTTAAAGAACTAAGAGAGGTGGTGGCTGAACCTCTGGCTATCCTGTTCAGCCAATCACTGGAAACAGGGGAGGTACCCAAAGACTGGAGGACAGCAGATGTAGTCTCCTTATACAAAAGTGGGAACAAAGAGGAAGAGGAACTACAGACCAGTCAGCCTCACCTCAGTAGTGGGAAAGATCATGGAAGCACTACTGAAGGAGAGATTGGTGGAACATCTGGTTGTCAATGGACTACAGGACCCAAGGCAGCATGGTTTCACAGGGGAGGTCATGTCAGACCAACCTCATTGAATTTTGACTGGGTGACTAGGAGGTGGATCAGGGAGGGCAGTGGACATGGCCTATCTGGACTTCAGCAAGGCCTTTGACACTGTGCCACATAAGACTATTACACAAACTGGGGAATATGGGTGTGGGCAGGACAGTAGTGTGGTGGGTAGGTAACTGGCTGGGTGGCAGGACACAGAGGGTGGTGGTAAATGGCTGTCACTCCACAGAGGAAGAGTGACCAGTGGGTGCACAGGGATTAGTGCTGGGACCGGTCCTATTCAACATCTTCATCAGTGACATTGCACAGGATATAGAAGGCAGAATTTCACTGTTCGTGATGACACAAAGCTCTGTAACAGAGTAGACACAATTAGAGTGTAGACAGAATGAGAAGGACCTGCAGAAACTTGAAGAATGGTCAAGGGTTTGGCAGTTGAAATTCAATGCAAAGAAGTGCAAGATAATGCATATGGGGCACAAAACCCTGGCACAATATATCAGTTGGGGGTGAGGATATAGCATGCACCAAGCAGGAAAGGGATCTTGGGGTTGTCATCTCTGATGACCTCAAGGTAGGAAACAGTGTGACAAGGCATCAGGTAAAAGCAAATAGGATGCTGGGATGTATAGGCAGGGCATCACCAGCAGGAAAAGGAGGTCATAATTCCGCTATACAAAACACTAGTGAGGCCTCACCTGGAGTACAGTGTACAGTTCTGGAGACCATACCTACGTAAGGACATAGACAGGGTAGAGAAGGTTCAGAGGAGGGCAACAAAGATGGTGCATGGGTTGCATCACAAATCCTATGAAGACAGGTTGAAGGAACTGAACATGTACTCCCTGGAGGAGAGGAGGGAGAGAGGGGATATGATAGAGACATACAAGTATCTTACAGGGAGGAACAGGGTGCAGGAAAACACTATTTTTAAGCAAAAAATGTTTCAGGACTAGAGGCATGGGATGAAGTTGGAGGAGGACGATTCAGAGGAAACATGAGAAAGAATTTCTTCACAGAACGGGTGGTGGACAAGTGGAACACCCTGCCAGAGGAAGTGGTGGGGGCTGAAACAATCACGGGATTTAAGAATGCATGGGATAGACATAAAGGAATTCTAGAGGTCAGGGGTAAGGGGAAATAGATTTCTAGGAAAACAAACTGAACTTACAAGCTCAAATGGGCAGACTAGGTGGGCCATAGGCCCTTATCTGCCGACACTGTCTATGTAAAGGGCACAGTGATGAGTGGTGAGAGGTAGACCAGTGATGAATCTCAGGGCCCTGTGATACAAAGTATCAAGTTTAGCAAGATGCGAGGCAGGGCAGTGACTATAGAGAAAGTCAGCATAGTCGATCAAGGAGAGAAATGTGTTTGTACCAGCCTCCTCTTGGCATTACAGGTGAGGTAGTTATTTATCCTAAACAAGAGGCCAAGCCTCTGTCTTAGTTTCTTTAGGAGGTCTTCGATATACTCCTTGAAAGAAAGTTTGTGATCAAGCCACAACCTCAAGTACTCGAATTTGATTACACATTCCAGGTTTTCTCCCAAGATTGTGGTAATCTAAGGAATGGAACTAGCCATGGCTGGGTTAGCATCTGAAAGAAAAGGTGAGACCAGCATAGCCTTGTTTTTTTTTTGTATTTAATAACAATTTTTTGTTAAGCAGAAGGATGTTAAATTCCATTTGTAGATCTTTGTAGGCTGATTCAGGAGAGGAGCAGCTTAGGTAAAGAACCGTGTCATCTGCAGATTCATGAATGTTGGCCTTAGTTATGTTATTGTCTAAGTTGTTCACGTAAATTGTGAGCAATAGTGGGCCCAGGATCGATCCTTGAGGGACTCCTCATTTCAGGAACTTAAGAGGAGAAAGTTGACCATTGGATTTTACTTGCTGCCAAGAGTTAGAGAGGTAATCAGCAAACCAATGAAGGGACAGAGCATCCAGTCCTATAGCCTTGAGAGAGGAGAGGAGCAGGTCATGGTTGACAGTGTCAAAGGCCTTGCTTAAGTCTAAGAACACTGCGCAGATAAATTTCTTGTTTTCCAGGTCCCGTTGCCAATCAGTGGTCACTTTAGCAAGGGCTGTGATAGTGCTGTGCTGTCCTCTGAAGCCAGATTGCATAGGATTTAGAAGATTCATAGTTTCAAAGTAAGCTGTCAGTTGCTTACTTACTTACTATTTTTTCCAGTAGTTTAGACAAGATAGCAGGTAATGAAATTGGTCTGTAATTATTTAAGTCGTAAGGGTCCCCAGATTTGAACAAAGGTATAACGTGTGCTATTTTCCATAAAGGCAAGAGGATACCGTGGGATAGAGAGAGACTGAATAAGTGGGTAATTGGTACAGATAGGACATGGAAGGCGACCTTTAGGAAGAAGGGATCTAGAGAGTTGGTGCTGGCACTTTTTTTCTCGTCCAAGTTTAGTAGGAGATCTTTGACCTCCCACAATGAAGTATGCTGAAAGGAAAATACTGAACTGGTTAAGAGAGGTTCCGAGTCATGCACGTTGCATTGAGAACATAGGGAACACACAGGTGAGTTATCAAAGGCAAGACCTGCGGTAGTGAAGTGGTTGTTGAAAGCATCCAGAATTTCCAGTTTGTCACAGATGGTGCCATTGCCAGAGAAGATTTTTGGAGGCAAGGAGGTTCCAGGGGTATGTCCAGACATGTCCTTGATGGAATTCCAAAATTTGGCAGAGCTCCTAGAGGCAGACTCAAGTTCTGAACAATAGAAGAATGCCTTAGCATCTCTTATCATTTTGGTGCAGGCGTTCCTGGCATTCCTAAAATTACACCAATCCATTAGGGCCTTCGTAGACCGTGCTTTCTTCCAAAGCTTGTCTCTATTTAGTAAAGCTGCTTTAGGTTCAGGTGTGAACCAATGACAGGTTCTTCTCCTAACCTTGGTTTTTACAAGGGGGGCATGCTTGTTTAGGGCTGCAGTCATAATTTCAGAAAAGATCTCATAGGCAAGCTGGACTGAGTTGGCTAAGTAAAAGTCCTGCAAGCGCATTGAAGATTTTAAATTATCAAGGTAGGCGGACAGATCAAAGTTGCATCTGGACCGCTTGATAGAGAACCTTGACATGGACGGTGGGCACTGGGCTGACCTTATGCTAGCAATAATGCTGTGGTCACTAACATCAGAGAAAAATACACCTGTGTGGGAGAAGAGGTGCAGTTTGCTTACTAAGATGACATCCAGCAAAGTACTATTAGCAGAGCATTTTTTGTTGGGATGAGTAGGCTCACCGGCAAGTTGTGTTAGCCCATGGGTGTCACAAAACTCTTTGAGAGGTGCCACGGCTTGGGACAGCCAATCAAAGTTTAAGTCCCGTACCTAAAAATAGGCAGCTATGCTGTCTAGTGTACCTACATGGTTAACAAAAACTAAATAAATAAATAAATATGAGGACACAGTAATGGAACTCAGTATGTGTACCCTACAGCAAAGGAGGAAAAGAGGTGATATGACTGAAACATTCAAACACCTTAAGGGCATTAACAAGGTGAAAGAGTCTAACATGTTTCAATATAAGAAATCTAGCAGGACAAGAGGATACAGCAT
This sequence comes from Neoceratodus forsteri, assembly GCA_016271365.2. Classification (NCBI taxonomy): domain Eukaryota; kingdom Metazoa; phylum Chordata; order Ceratodontiformes; family Ceratodontidae; genus Neoceratodus; species Neoceratodus forsteri. Next base: position 293,213,105 of record CM028134.1, read on the forward strand.
GGAATTAGAAGGAGGCCAATTAAAGGGTAATGCGAGGAAGTTATTTTTCACACAAAGGGTGGTGGATGCATGGGATGGCCTACCTGAGGAAGTGGTGGATATGAATACAGTACAGGGTTTCAAACAGGCATGGGATAGGCATAATGGAGCAATTCAGATAAGTATGAATAGACTTGCTATTGACAGACCAAAGGCTGATGGCACATTCATAAGTTTGAAAATGAAATGGGCAGACTGGATGGGCCTTGCGGTCCTTATCTGCTGTCAACTTCTATGTTTTTATGTTTTTATGTTTCTATGTTTCTTTGCATGAAGGTGTGGAGTTGGTACATGCAGCATAACCCTGGGGTGTAGCCCACTCTGCACCACCCAGGCCTGCTGCGCCCCCTGCACGGCATTCACAACTGGCCGGATGCCCTCCTCCATGTTGTATCCCCTGTGGCATGCAGACCTACATGGGGGGCAGACCAGGGGAGGTGCAGGGGGTGTGCCGGCACTCTGCGGGATGCACAAACATGTGGAGTGCTGGGCGGAGGAGCTGGCACCTCTGCCAAGTCGGGGCAGCTATAAAGGTGGGAGGCTAGTTACACGGTCCCCCCGGGAACGACAGCCATGGGCTGCAGCTGTGAGATGGGGTCTTGTGTCTCCACCAAGGAAAACCCAGCATGTGGGGCACACTGGGGGGGCCAGTGGGTGGTTGTCCAGGCGCGTGCACCCCACACTGCATGTGGCTCTCTACACACTGGCACCTCACCCGCTCCACATGGGCGCAGGTAATCCACTGTGGGGTCTGGGTCGGGCAGCTGATTGGCTGCCTGCCCAGCTCTGTGGCTCTGCTCCCAATCTCTCCCTTGGGCCTGCATGCCAGGGGGGTGGGGCCACATACGGGTGTTGCGCTGTGGCCATTGTTCATGAATGTGGCCACCCATGGATCTCCCACAGATGTGGAGCTGCGTGGGTGGGGTACATGCCTCAGGCATGTATTAACCACCCCCTCATGCAGGGCCATTGTGAGAAAGGCACAACATACATAATTTCTGTGCTGCCATAATTTTTCTCAGCTACCAGAATAAATATTTCAGGCTGCATCATGTGGTTATAATGTGTTGTGTTGTGTCTCGGTCCCCAAACTACAGTTCTTGTACTTATGGGGAAATTGTGAGAAAAGCACATCATGCATAAAGTCTGTGCTTCCAGAATGTTTCCCAACAACCAGAATAAATACTTGAGGCTGCTGGATGCAGCTACAAGATGCTGCACTGTGTCTCAGTCCCCACACCAGTGGCTGTCATGGAAGTTAGTGACCAGAAATACTGTACGTTTTTGCATAAAATGATAGTGCCTCTTTGCGGCACTGATCTGGATGATGATTTTCAAGTATCGCTTTGTGTCATATCAGCAGGGGTAAGTAATTAAGTTTCTTTTTTTTGCTTTTCAGCCTGTTGGGGGGGTCTCTAATCATCTTTTGTGCCTATTTCTCTCTTTTCAGGTATTTATCATGAAGGTGACAAAATCTTGTTGCTGCATGGGTCTGCCCAAATCTGGTTATTTATGGTAACAGTGTTTCCTACTAGAGAAGGTAAGTATTTTTTTAATTCTTAAACATTAATCAGAAGTCAGACTCTGTTTTCTGCTCCTAGTTCTCTCATTTCAGGTCATTTGCTGTTATGTAACAAAGAATAAGGCAGCATAATCAGATGGATGAATGTTGTTCACACTGGATACAGAGGACCTGTTTACTTTAGTAAGACCACAAACAGTACGGGAGAAGCTGGATGAATATGAACATATGAAGAAGCCAGGAGAAGGAAGGCCATTTGGTCTGTCAAGTCTGCTCATATTGCAGGGTCCACAACTTGAGCTAATGGCCCTGCACATCCTCCTTACCCATGATCCTTACCTTCCCCCTATGCCTAGGAATGAATAAGAGGAGGAGGACATCCGAGCCTCGGTTTGCAACATTGAAAAATTCTGTGATCCCAGCATTTTGTATGGCACTTTAGGGGAAAATTATTTATTTATTTATTTAAACTTTGAGAACCGGGAGAAATGAGTATGTAGGAAATATGTACAGAGAAAGCATGACAATTAAGAGAGGAAACATCAAAACATTTCAGCAATTTTTTGGAGCACATAGTGCAGATTATACAGACATACGATACTTGATAACATTTGTATACAAGCATACTATAATTTATAACTTATTGTATAAACATAAAAATACAAAATCAGGACTACAAAGTTAAACTGAAGCAAGGTTAGTGAGTTTGCTAAGGGCAGAGGTAAAGTACAGTAGGAGAAAGTTTGAGCAGGCATTTCAATGGTGGGAGTGAAGTGGCTTGATGGCAGTCAGATGAAAATTTGTTCCAGAGGGATGGTAGATGGAAGGAGAAAGCATACTGACCCGATACTGAGCAGGTGTGGGGGAGAGAGAAGTAGTGGGACTCCATGGTGTGGAATGGGTAGTAGGAGGAGGAACTGGCCGGGGGGACGAGTGAGGTGAGGTAGGAGGGAAGAAGTCCAAACCAGAATTTTGCAATAAAGACTAAGGAATGGGTCTGATGGAGTGGGAAAATGGAAAGATGAACAGGGTGGAGTAGAGGGAGCAGTGGTAGGTCCATAATGGGGAGTTTGTGGTGAAGTGGCAGAACACATTTAGGAGGTAGGTGGCATTTTGGAGGAAATGGTGCAAAATGGCTAAATAGTAATGAAATTGGAGCTCCTGATTTTTTTCTGATGTCCCTGAAAAAATATGTTGGGCTGATGCATGCACTACATGGTGCCACACTATGTTTTACTACCCACAACCCATCTCTTGTGTTGCAATTTAGGGGAAATAATGTAAAATGCTAAAAAGAGATTAAATCAGAGATCCTGACTGTTACTGAGGCCCCAGAAAAATATATCAGGCTGCTGAATGCTGCTACATGCTGCTGCACTGTGTTTTAGTACCCACAACACTGTTCTTGTACTACACTTTAGGAGAAATGGTGTGACATGCTAAACAGAGATGCAATTGGAGCGTTGAAATTTTTCTGAGAAGTTGGTGTTAGCCACATGAGCTGGCATCTCACACATGCCACAGTAAAACATAATTCAGAAAATGTGATTGATGGTAGAGAGAAGAGGAGGACCCTCTTATCACCTCATTTTGGATGAAGTAAATTTGCTGTAGTCGATGCAAGTAAATGTATATTTCTTTAAATGATTAATGAAGATTAAATTAATTTTAGCATGATCGTGACCATGACTGTAAAGACAGGTGGAGACTCTGCCACATCATAATTTTAAAGATGAGGTGGTGTGTTGGAGTTGAGGTAAGTAAATGTATATTTTTTTTAAATGATTATTAAAAATTAGATTTATTTTATCATGACCATTACTGTAAAGATAGGAGAAGACTCTGTCACAACATTTTAGATGAGGTGGATGCACAGGAGGTGATACAAGTTAATCATTTAAAGAAACATACACTTATGACAAATACATTTATTTTAATGTGACTGTGATCATAAGGAAAGGAGTCAACGCTATTACCTCATTTTAGGTGAGATAGATGTGTTGTAGTTGACACAACTAAATGTGTATCTCTTTAAATTATTAATTAAAATCATTTTTATTTTATTATGAACATGATCATTACCATAAAGACAGGAGAAGACATTGCCATCTAATTTCAGACAAAATAGATGTGTTGGAATCAGAGCCTTCGATCTCGTGGCCCACCCTATTCTGATTAATAAAGTAGAAAACATGGATGTAGGGCGTTATACACTTGAATGGTTTAAACAATATTTATTAATCAGATGAGAAATGGTAAAAGTTTGATCCGTAAGGTTGTCACTGAGGACAATAAATACTGGGGTACCACAGGGATCAGTTCTGGGTCTGCTCATGTTTTTAATATTTGTAAATGACCTTCCAGGATCTGTAAAGAAGTTTTGACTATAATGCACACAGATGATACAGTACTTTATTGCACTGAGAAAACAGGAACTGACTTAGAAGTGAAAATGTAACCAGTAGGTCATGCATTACAAAATTAGTTTACTGAAAATAAAATTCTGTTAAACAAAAAGAAAATCAAAACAATGATTTTTGGAACTAACCAAAAGATTGAGATTAAAAGTAATAATGTGGAACTATTAGGGGTGACTGGGCATTGGTTTGGAGGAGGTTTCCTGTTTTAATTATCTGGGTGTTATTTTAGATCAGATGCTATCTTTTCATGAACATATAACTAAAGTCACAAAAAAAGTTAATAATAAGCTAGGCTATTTATACAGAAACAAAAATAGTTTAACATTGCATGTTTAAAGGACTTTAGTAAATTATGCCTTCCTCCCAGCCCTGGAATACAATTTCATTTTACTGGTCAATTTACCAAGTGCAATAATTTTAAACTATGTGGTTGCATGCAATGACATTTTTAGATCTGCTACTAACAGGAACAGGTAAACAGGAACGTCCTTGTGACCTGTATCAAAAGAATACAAGATTCAGCATTTACATTTCTTCATATTTTTTTGAACAAAGAAACACCTAAAGTCTTACATAATAGGTTAACAAGAGTGGATAACAGAAAATCATTGTGAGCATCATCATTAAAACACTATCAAGAGGGATGACCTAAACCCAAGGTAGTTGAATACTTGTTGTCTTATTATGATCCCAGATCACCAAATACAATACTTAGACTGTGATTAGATGTTCAGTCTAAAATATGTGTATAAAAGAAACTTAAAGAACCATCCAAAGACACTGTCAACATGTGATTGTTTTGCTAATATGTGATGAATTTCATACCATGTTCATCTGTTTAAATTGTAATTATGTATATACATAGAAATTGGTCACTGTTATGCTTTTACTGCATGATTTTATATCATTGTTGTGTAAGTTGTAATTCTGTACTGCCATCCCTATTGTGTATCCCCTTTTCCCGGGCATGGCTGAAAATGAGTCTTTGATCCAGATCACTTTCCTGGTAAATCAGGTAAATAAATAAATAAATACATTTATACATACATAAATAAATGCATAGTTCTTTAAATAATTAATGAAAATTACATTTTATTTTATCTTGATGGTGACCACGACCATGAAGGAAGGGAGGAGACTCTGTCAACGGATTTTGGCAGAGGTAGATGTGTTGGAGTTTTATTTTAATATGATGGTGACCATGACAGTAAAGACAGGAGGAGACTCTGTCACATCATTTTAGATGAGGTGGATGTTTTGGAGTCAATGCAAGTAAATGTATATTTCTTTTAATGATTAATGACAATTAGAACTCTGTTACATCATTTTAGGTGAGGGGGATGTGCTGGTGTCAACCTAAATTAATGTATGTTTTGGTAAATGAGTACTGAAAATTGGATTTATTTTAATGTGACCTTAACTGTAAAGACAGGAAGAAACTATGTCACCTCACTGTAGATGAAGTAGCTGTATTGTAGTCAGTGTTGTAGTAGATGAAACTAAATGGATAATTCTTTAAATGATTAATGAAAATTAGATTTATTTTAATGTGCCTTTGACCCTGACCCTGACCTTATAAACAGGAGGAGACTGTCACCTCATTTAAGATGAGGTAGGTGTGTTGGAGTCAACTGAAATAAATGCATATTTCTTTAAATGATTAATGAAAACTGAATTTAAGTTTACGTGACCATGACCATGAAGGAAGGAGGAGACTCTGTCACCTCATTTTGGAGGAAGTATATGACTGATAGTCGATGCAAGAAAATGTGACTCATGAAAATTAAATTTATTTTAACATAACTGTGACTGTGAAGGAAGGAGGAAACTCTGCCACCTTACTTTGAACGAGGTAGACGTGTTGAAGTTGATGCAAGTAAAGGTATATTTCTTTAAACGATTCACAAAAATTAAATTGATGCAAATATGACCATGAACGTGTGGATGATGTGAGCATGGAGCATGCCTTCAGTTCAGGTACAGCTTCCTGTATCACCGCCTGCCTCCAGCACCTGTACAAGAGGTATGGCCTGACAGATACTGAACCAAGGTTTTTGTAGGTCTTGATTTTATATGGTGGTGGTACTGGGACAGTGGAGTGGAGGCAGTGAGTGTTTTTGGAGATGATTTCTGCATTGCAGCAGTGAGTGACTCATGCAGTGTGATTGGATCAACAGTCCTAAAAGGAACAACAGTTGACAGATTGATGGGGGGGCTTTGGCAATTCTGTGAAACAATTGTGTGCATAGCACCCCAAGTTCAGCAGCACAACATTTATTTTTTTTTCCTTTTGGGTTCCCATGGGAGTCCAAACCATCACCCCCATCCCCACCCAGGCTGATAACCTCCTTGAACAGTTCCAGAGCCAGACATTTTTATACTTCTTCAATTGATCCTCTTATCACTGCCTCCACTTCCCCCAGTACCCATCAGCATGGATGCTAGAGATGTGTCAGAGAAAAATTAAACCACACAAATTCCAATGCCACTTCCACCAAATTGCTACTGGTCCTGTCAGCAATGGATGAAGCTGCTTCAGAGGTAGTTTTATTTGGTGCAACATCCTTTTCACCCACAGACATGCTTCTCAACTGCTATGAATTTTCCATAGTTCTATGATTATTACATTCAAATTTACCCTTGATCTGCAAAGGTTTACTGATGTTCCTCTTAATATTGGTGCTATTTCTGGACACACAAAGTATTAAAACATTGAACTAACTTGATACAAGCATTTTTTAATATTAACATATGCAGTCCACTATTCTTAGACATGATATTCACTAAAATAAGGTAGTGCTACACATGCTGTCCATTTACTTTGAATTGTAAAGGCAAATGCTATGCATTTTAATATTGAGAGGTTGAGAAGTATGCCCACAGAACCTATGCTTTTCTTGGCAACTATGCCAGTGACTCTCACTTTATGAGTTGAGCATCTCTTTCCAGTAATTTTTGATATTTAGATTTTTAAACACTGCAGTGAAACTAAATACCAGCAGCACAGAAAAATACAACTCGCCTGAGCAGTGTGTGAAGTTAAAGACCAATTACAATGATTTTAAAATGCTTTTAACATATTTATTTGTTCATCATGAGAACAACCAGTCCATATATATTGAAAGTAAAGTGTGGGAACTGTCATTTCTCATGTCTGGATGCTATGTTACTGCCTGTCTTATTTGATGGTTTCAGAGAAAATCCCTTAGACATTTTCAAACCAACTGGTGGAATCTTGGGCAAGTGCTGATGTCATTCAAGGAACAATAACACTATTTTCCTCAGGGTCCAGGCAGCTCAGTACATACAGACTACATCAGATTATGACATTCAAAAAATCAGTCTTTGCTTCCAATTTTCTAATGGTGGCTTTAGTAGTCAAATGATTCCAGTAAAACACTATGGCCTGGATATTCAAACTGCGCCAGGCTGTGGCGCAAGCCTTGGCGCAGCTCAACTTTGTTGTGCAGGGGTGTGGCCTGGGCGACATTCAACGGAGCTGCGCTATGGTGCAGCAGCTTTCAATATTGCACCCTGGCCACCCCCACTGTGCATGGCGCAGTGGCACTGCACCAGCGCAAGTGGCCAGAGTGGAGCATGGAGATGCACTAGCGCAAGTGCCATTACGCCATGCACAGCACCTACGATATTCAAAAGGGGACATGCAAATGGGGCTTAATTTATGCAAGGTGCACATGGGGCCATTTGCATGTCATTATGGCCCCATTTGCATACATTAGCATGCAGGTGCACCGATCCCCGACAACTTGCAGCTGGCGCCCTGCCAGGCAGCAGTCATCGGGGACCGACACCCCCTGCAGCCCGATCACGGGCATTTGTCTAAATGAAGACCCCCCTCTAATATCCCTGGTGGTCCAGTGGACCGCTATGTGCCCGATCGCGGGCATCTGTTTAATACACTGGTCCCCTGCAGCCCAATGCGTATGTATCGAAATCCCCTCTAATCATCCCTTTGGTGGTTCAGTGGACCGCTAGTGCCCGTATCACAGGCATCAGTAAAATAAACCCTACCCATCCAATAATACCCCTGGTGGTCCAGTGGATTTCACTCTGCCCGATCAGGCATCTGTAAATCATAAAATAGTCCTATTACCCTCAGGTCTAGTGTACCCTCCCTCACCCGCCCACTGTGCCCCAATCCATCCCCGCGTCAGCAGTGAGGAGCGGTACGCACCATATGCCACCTTCATCCCGCTTACTGATTGACAGCTCAGTAGGGTTGCACGCCTATCGGGTCTGCCAGCGCGGAGCCAATGGGTATGCAGCTCTATACATATATATTCAGATACGGAATGATTCATTCACATATCTGGAATGTGTATGGTATGGTTGCACGCCCATTGGCTCACGCCAGAACCAATGGTGTGCAGCCCTACTGAGCTGTCAGCCGATGGGCGCGGGTGGCAGGCGGTGGTGTTGCCGCCCGCCGGCTGACCGGGGAGAGCGGGCGGTGGGGCTTCAGTGGGTGGTGGGAGGGGTACACTAGACCACCAGGTAGTAGGACTATTTTATGATTTACAGATGCCCGCGATCGGGCAAAGTGCGTCCACTGGACCACCAGGGATATTGGACAGGGGGTTATTTTACCGATGCCCACGATCGGCACATAGTGGTCCACTGGACCACCAGGGATATTAGAGGGGGGTTTTCATTTAGACAAATGCCCACGATTGGGCTGCAGGGGACCAGTGTGATTTAAACAGATGCCCGCGATCGGGCACATAGCGGTCCACTGGACCACCAGGGTTATTGGAGGGGGGGTTTAGTTACACAGATGCCCGCGATGGGGCATGAGGGGTGCCACCAGGTGTGGCAGGAACTCAGGTGGCCACCCACAGGTGGCAGCTGGCGTGTTGCACCCTGCAATGTGGCAGCTCACCTGTGGGCGGCCATCATTTGTTCCTTTTTTTTTGGCTTAACTTTGTGCAGGCACAGGTAGGGGTTGCACATGCATGACTCTGCACATCCTGGGCTGAATATCGGGCTGTGCAGGTTATGCATGGGCACACACCCCCCCACCTGTGCCTGCATACATTACTGATGCGCTCCGGCGCATCGGGATTTGTGCGGCGCACTTTTCCCTGTTGAATATTGGGCTGGGGCGCATCAGTGGGTTGTGCATGGTGCAACACTGTTGCGCCATGCGCAACCCTTTTGAATATCTGGGCCTATGAGTAAATACCTGGCAATTTCCCTAAGATGAGCACCAACATTTTATGTTGAGTATCATCCCTCCCTCCCACTCACCAAAAAAGCAACAACCTGACAGGTTCTTAATATGAATATTTTTCCTTTTTTTCTCTTCCAGCCCTGAATGAAGCCCCCAGTGCTTTCTCCTAAGTTCCAAGTATTGTCACCTAAAAATTACTGATCAATCAACGAAAGTAACTACATATTTATCTGTAATGGTGTATTGATAACATTCTATAGGCAAAGGTCCCTAGACAATTGAAAGTAAGCATGCATTGTTGCCATTTTACAATTTGATGTACAGAAGTGTGTGTGTGTGTGTGTGTGTGTGTGTGTGTGTAATGATGTCATTGTTGTCTGAATGACATCAGCACTCATCCAAGATTCTGTTAGCTGGTCTAAAAAATGTCTGAGGGATTTTCTGTGAAACCATTAATTAGGAAAGCACTAAAATAGTACTTGTACATGGCAAATGGAAATGTCTTCATTTCATATGTAATGAATAAGGCTGGTTATCCTTATATTATAGGAAAAGAGTAACATTTATAATATGTTTAGAATTTATCTGCAGTTGATCTTTATTTGCAAGTTTTCAACAGAACAGTTTACAGAGCTAACAGTAGCTACAGTTAAAACACCATTTTTTTTAAATCAATGGAGATTAACAAGACACACAAGAAGAAGACAGAGGTAATTCTAAACAAGTACCTGTAGGTATTAAAGTAACACAGCCACTTAATTAGCTAAACAAAACTACAGTCAGTATAATAGCAGACTGACAAAAATATTTCACTTAAACACATGAACTGTACTACAAAAATAAAATAATAAGTCACAGACTGCAGAAAAGCATAATTAAAAAGAAAGACTGAGGAAAAAAAATAAGACTAGTGCTCAAACTGCTTACAGGCCTGCCTTGTTAGCTAGCTAATCCATTCCCCCCACACAGCACTGCCTCAATACACAGAACAAAATCTCTACTTTAAAGGGACACTGTCACGTTTTTGATACATTTTTCATTGTGTCTTTTGATAGCACAGGTAGACCTCTTAGCAGGCACGTATAGGTAGCAAGGTACATGCCAGTACATTTTTTCCTAATAATGAGTATTTCTGACAAAATTAAACTCGAGTGGACCAACAATATCTGCTGCTTCTCACTGCCTGCGCATCTCTGATACTGCCATACCACTCAGAATTGCACTGAACTCTTGCATAAATGAGCTCAGTGACTTTGGGGAGTACATGAAAAGAATGGCTCACTGAGAAGTGGCTATTGAACTGAGCTTGGAAAAACCTGTATGTGTAATGAACGAGCTTTGTATCATATTCTATTCTCTGTTTGAAAAATGAAGCGAGTACATATACAGATGCCATGAGTCATGACTTCATTTTTCAAACAGAGAACAGAATATGATACAAGGCTCATTCAGTACACATACAGGTATTACCAAGAAGTCACAGCTTCATTTTTCAAACGGAAATTGTAATATGATACAAGACTTGTTAAATACACATAAAGGTATTGGTGAGCTCAGTTCAATGGTCAGTATTCAGTGAGCCATTTTTATGTTGGCTCGTGCATGCGTGCCAGCCAACATATTGCATTAGTAGCAGATTTGGAGGTGCGGTCACTGTGGGCGAATGCAGGGCACGCATCAGTAGGTGCATCCCTCATTCCCCAGTAAGGCAGCTGCAGGCACTAACACCAGGCATACCTCAAGTGGTGACGAGATTTAAGAAAAGGTCCGCTGCAATCATGCAGCAGCCCAATAACACGCCCTCCCGACGTGCCTGTCCTGGTGAAACAGTTCAATTAACATGGCGGCACTGACTGCCACTGTGCACAGTGTCCCAACCTACTTCATTTGCCGATGGGGGGAGCCCACTCCCCATCGGCATAATGCCCCCTCCCATTTAAAGTGAGTGCTGGGGTGCCCAATCCCTCAGCATCATGCACTTCAACAGTCTTTCTTTGCCAACGGGCCCCAATCTTCATTGGCTTCAGTCCCCTTCCACATTATTTTGCCGACGGGGAGCCCACTCCCGCCGGCATTATGTCCCCACTTTGTTGTGTGCTGAGGGGGTGCCCAATCCCCCCGGCTCATCCCCCTTTCAATATGTTCTCTGGTGGCTACAGCACCCCCCAAAACACTCAGGTGGCATGCTGGGAGCCCACCCCAGCGTGCCAAATGCCCCTGAAAAACAAACTGTCCCATAATGTTTTTTTTTAACCTGTGAAAGAAGAAAACAGTTCCTCATGGTATCCCTGCCCCCAACCTGCACCCACCCTCTGCGTGCCCTACCTCCCCATACCCCCCTCACACCATACTTACCTCCGGAGCCTGGTGCGACGATCTTCGGTGGACCGGGAACACATCTGCACTCTTCAAAGACCACAAATGGAAGAAATGCTGGTAAGCTGTATAATGGCATAAATAGGGTTTTTTCAACTTTGGTGCATATCTCAGTCATTTTTGGGAATTTTGCCACCGCATTTTGAACATGGGGTTATTGGGACCCCTCCTCATGAATTTAGTCACTGTCATGGCGTTATTCTTTCCCAAAAGGTGATTTCATGGTCACTGCGCAGAATCACCTTGTGGGACTGATTAAAGAAATGACAGTGCCACTGTTCATGGGGGGGGGGGGCTCTCAAAAAGCCTATGTGGCAAATTTGGTGGAAGAAATCCAAAAGATGGCTGTTTTATGCATGTGCGTTGCGCAGTTTCCTCACACATTCATAACTTTGTGAATTTGTAATATTTTCACTCCAGATTACAAAATTGGCATGTTCTCATACCTCCTTATGAATGGTACAGCTGTCATTTTACATATCCTGGCCAAAATGTGTTTTCTTACGTCCGGCGCAGAATAGCGCTATTGCTGTGCAAAATCAGTTTTTGGGACAGTTTTCAGAAATGATGGTGACACTGTTCATGAGCAGAGGTCCTAAAATGCCTATGTTGAAAATTTGGTGACAAATGGCCATAAAATGACTGTGTTTCAAGCGTGCGTTGCGCAGTTTCCACACACCCTTGTAACTCCTCAAACTTGCAATATTTTCATGCCAGATTTTCAACACTGGCATTTTTTCACATCCCCTTTTGAACAATACAGCTGTCGTTTTTCACGTCCTGCCCAAAATGTGTTTTCGCACTTGTGACGCACAGTTTCGTGGTCGCTGTGGGAAATCAACATTTGGGACAAATTAACAAAATCACAGTGCCACTGTTCATGAGGGGAAGTCCCAAAATGCCTATGTTGAAAATATGGTTAAAAAATCCTGAAAATAATTGGGTTACAGACGTGTGTTGCGCAGTTTCTATGCATGCTCATGACTTCATCAATTTTTCATATTTTCACTCCACATTTTCAACGTTGCCATTTTTTACACCTCCTAATGAACAATGCAGTTGTCATTTTTCACATCCTGCCCAAAATGTGTTTTCATCCCTGTCTTGCCAAATGGCATAGCTGCTGTGCAAAACCACCTTTCATCTAACAAACTGATAGTGGGCCTCTTCATGAGGTGGGGTCACAAAAAGCCTATGTTGAAAATCTGGAGTGAAAATAACAACAAACACCTATGGCATTATGCTTCCAACTGCAACACCTCACCCTGCAGACACTGACAGGCGTCAGGGGTGTCACTTAGGATCATTGGCTGTAATGCTCATGCCATTCCACCCCCACCCTGCAGCCAGTGACAGGCATTGAGGTCTGCCTTGGAGTGTTCGGCCCAAAAAATCACCCCATTCTCCTGTACTGCACCCAACTCAGCATATTTCCTTATGGAATGGTGTAAGTATAAGGCCCAAAGACCTCAAAACATACCACGACACTTGTCAGTGTCTACAGGGTACGTGAGGTAGAATGGCATGAGAGTTATAGCTGATGACCCAAAGGCATACCCCAATGCCTGTCAGTCTCTGCAGGGTGGGGGTGGGGTTGGCTTCAGTTCAATACTTCACTGCCATTCCTATTATGCATCTCTGACTCCTGCACTACCAATGCCAATGCCAGTGAGACAACATTCAGCATTGACAAATGCTTGTTTTCATATGCCACCAAAAACCACCTAACTCCTTCATACACAAGTTCAGCGCCAGTCTCAGTGGCATGGCAGTATCATTGACATACAGGCAGCGAGTGGTGACAGATAAGGTCAGTCCACTTGAGTTTAATTTTTATCAAAAATACTAATTATAGGAAGAAAATGTGCAGGTATGTATCTTGCTGCCTATAAGTGCATGCTAAGAGCCCTACTTAGACAAAAATCTGACATTGTCCCATTAAACTAAATAAATCTGCAAAACTAAAAAAAGAAAAAAGAAAATCTAGCTGTATGAGCACTCTACATATTTTTCAGAGTGATTTAATTCCAAATACTCTGTGTTTGAAGTACTTTTAAATGTTTTTTGATCAGACAATCAGGGACAAACTTCTTTCAAACTCTCTCCTCATAAGACGGCATTAAACATGTGTCTGCATGGCATGCAGCTTGTTTCAGTGTCATGTGACCTCCAGTCCCATGGTATACTGCAAATTTTGTCTGTGGGCCCTACTCTGCTGGCAAGTTGCCAAATCCGCCATACACAAAGTTAGCCCTGTACTGAGGATTGGAAGTTCGCTGGGTGGATTAAATTCACAAATTTGGGTGAATTCACAAAATTATCCATGAAACAAAGTTGACCAACTTCATACATCTCTATAGCGAGGAAAACAACTGACTATGTCCTCCACGTAGTGTGCTGTTCCATATATCACACCTAGTACTGTCAGGTACAACATCTTCTAATTACCAAAACAGAAGTAAGCATTAAGCCATGAGAAAGGAGGCTTCTACTAGGGAATTAATGCATGGGGGGAGGGGGTTGTGGCCGAAAGCTGAGTGCCTACAACCACCCAACCATGCATTAATTCCCTAGTAGAAGCCTCCTATTGAGAGAGTTAATGCTGTTGTAACATGGTCAAACATGTTTTTTATTTTTTTTCCCCCTTAGGTTTAAAGAAATAATTAACATTTTTTGTATTTAAAGTGTTTTTATATATAAATATTACAAAACTTTTTTTCTATCGAGCCACATTTATTTATATGGTGGGTTACACTGCTTATAACTGTGTTCTAATGCTGCAAAACAAATAACATCTTCAAAAGGTTATAACATTGTCAAGGTTTTAGCTCTGTAATTCTTTCAAAGCTGTGCTTACTACGTTTTAAACTGCCTAAATCTGTGAATTCTGTGGTTCATGGTAACATTCCACATACTCATTTGCATATTCTGATCTCATTTAAAAAAAATATTTCAAGCCTTGGGTTTCCCTCAAGCAACATATATTTATGTGGTGGGTTGTGATGTTTTGTTTTTGAATTCCAAATTTTATAGTAAACATGTAACAATCCAATAACATCTTTCCATATTTAACAGTTTGTCACAAACAATATTTATATCACTTGAAAATTTGTTCGATAACATTAATGATGTAAAGAACTATGAGATTTCTCCTCCTGCTAATTTACATATAGCATTAACATTCATTCACGCAAATAACTGACATTTCCTTATTAATCAAACTGAACAAACAACATTTTTACTTATGATTTACATTTTCCAACTGTTAGACATTTACACTACTACGTGGGATACTGATTTAATTAAAACAGAAGTAGTGGGCCGAAATCTTAGGCACTGTCTTCCCCTGTGTAATAGTTAAAATTTACCATTCCGTTTATGGTAAAATGGGAGCTATTGAAAGGATTGAATGGTGAGCCTCCATTGTGAAACATTTCTTTATCTTTGCTATTACACCTGCCTTCCAGTGTTGTGCTTTTTGGCATCTCGTCACTTGACACACACTTGTCTGGCATGTCTTTTCTGCCCTCAACCTGCATTTCTCTCACTGCAGAAAAATCAGCCGATCTTTCCATTTCACTTCCACTTCTAGGTACTGCTTTTACATTTTCTAATGCCTGCTTCTTGCTGGGAGATGATTTCCTTCCAGACACTGCTGTTACATTTTCTAGTGTTTGTTTCTTGCTGGGAGATGAGTTGTCATACTGGTTTTGCTTACTGTCTTGTTCTTGTTCTGCTGATGATAGGATCAAGGACCACTTCTTTCTATCTTTATGTGAAGGGCTTCAATAATTATGGAGGCTGGTCTCACATCTATGCCCAGTGACAGACATGATTTCATGAGATGCAAGACCAGCCTCTTATAAAATATGCACTGCACTGCTTCTAATACAATGATTTGTATAGCATCTGGAAAGCTCTGCATCTTCTGAAATCTGGGACATGGGATCCCCAAGATAATTGCGACCCAAGGGCTGACGAGTATACCAGCAGTCTTTTCTGTCCAGTGTTTCTTGGGAAACTTTTAAGGGATGTAGACAGAAAGCTGGAGGATTTTTAGGGCACTTAGAAATGTATTCCTTTAACATGGCCACTGGACAGTCACGACTGCCAGGTTGTGAATACAGAACACCTTGAAGAAGCTCTTTATTTGGATAATTAATTCTGCTGTGATTCTCAGTGCTTTCGTTAAATGATATAACAATATATTCCTGCCCACTTTCATCCATTTTGATTACAAAAGAGTTGTGCTTAAGTTGCCTCAAACCTTCTCTCCACCTTCTCGTCAATCCTAGCTGCAGCTCAAACCAGAGTCCGTGAACCAATCCATACGCAAACTCCAGTGACAGTTTTTTGCAAGATCTAATTTTTACTAAATCAGCATCACTTATCCTCGGGTGGTGGGATGAAATATCTTGTCCTGCTCTTCTATACTGTTCTAGCACAGCAATGAAAACATTGTTTCCTGACTGGAATTGTGGATCTGTAACAATGTTTATCTTTCTATTTACATCTACACTATTTATGTATTGGTTTAAACCAGCTCTTAAACAGATGTATGAACTGATAATACTGTACTCCTTGCTGTCCTCAGTGTGCACAGTGCCATAACATTTTCTAAGGAGGTTTGCAAGTTTAGCAATAGGTATAGTGCTGATGTCCACTAACAAATTATTTGCTTTCAGCCAGTCACTGAAAACATTACAAGCCCAGACAGTATTTTTTTGAGTGTTCAGCTCTGATTTCTGCCGCTCCAATTCATTTAACTGCTCATTACTTAACATTGCATGTCTATGGGACTTGGCGTGATCACTACTAACTTGTTTTTCAGATTTATCCTGTAAATGACTTTTTTCCCTTTTCTTTTAGGGCTGGTGATTGGAAGACTGCTCTGCCAGCCATGACACAGAAGCCCCAATGGGTGACAGTGAATGCATACCTGGAGACACACCAAAAGACTCTGAAGCCACAATGGGAGACAGCGACCGCATTCCTGAGGACACACCAACATAGACAGGTACATCTTGCTTTGCAATCTGCTGGGATTTAGAAAAAATGGAAATCTTTTCCCACTGCTGCTTATTGACCCATGCCTGTTTCCCCATGACGCCACATAGCAAAAAAGTAGCATTAAATGGATCCATTGTGATGAATGACAACTTCACGTCGAGTAGTCACTGAGAACTTGGGTGGGAGGGTGGAAACCAACTGTCAGATTTAAATTGCTTTTCGCTAAACCCTTTTCATGTGGTGACTAGAGTACTACACCAGTGGACATTACTTAGGCATTAATACTCACTGGAATAGCATCACATGTCTATAACTGACCAATCATTCCATTTAACATTTAATATCATTAATCTCTATGTTACAAAGAAAAATGTACTTCAGATGTAAGCAGTGATAGCTGACTACTTCTGAAAGTTATTATTATCTACAGGCAGTACACTAACTCTTTAAAAGGTCTTTAAAAGGGTATTTACTATCAAACTCAGACTGTCAATGTACATGATGTGACTGTTATTGTTAATGCCATGTATTTAATTTCTGTTATTTTTGTGGAAGGTATATTATGTACCTTTATCTAGCCTGCTTTTTGGTACATGGACTTACCAGATTTTAAATGAACAAAAAAAAAAAATTAGAACATTCAGTATCTGAATTACTGTAGCTTGTTAACCAGTCAATTTGCTGTATGAAGTATACAGTAACTGAGGGATAATAGCATGTCAAAAACACTGTTTGCATTTATAATGCACTGATTTTACTGTTGTGTGTCAACAATAGGGTGGACTGGAGTTGTTATATATATTATGGGGGGTGCAGGAGCAGAGCCAAATGCATAACATTGTAAAGAAATTACTTTGGTCATGGTTACAGAAGGGGGAGAAGGCTTTCTTTCACTATGTAAGTGAGAAAAGGGTCACGAAGGAAGGGAGTGTTAGGCTTAAGAAAGGGGTGGAGTGGGTGGAGGATAATGGTGGAAAAGCAGAGATAGTAAATTAATACTTCTATGCGTATCCACATGTATGCAGATTACACAGTCATCTTCACCTCTGGTCCTTCCACTGCAGCTGTGGAAGACCTACCCCAGTGGGACTTCAATAATGTTCTGCACTGGTTCTAGTTCAGCCAACTCAGAGTCAACACTAAAAAAAGGTGTCCATGACCTTTAGAACCAGTCAGAAACTGACCAGACTCACATGCCTCCCCACCCATTTTCACCACTCTGGATGGCACGCCTCTTGAAGCAGTGCAGTCCTTCAAATACCTTGGAGTATGACTAGAGAGTAAGCTTAACTTGTCAGCACACATTGATGCCATCCATACAAAACTCCATCCCAAGCTCGGTGCCCTGTACTGCAACAAAGACTGCTTATCTCTACATGTCTGCAGGAAGCTAGCTACCAAAATGGTGCTCCCTGTGTTTGACCACATGGACATGGTCTATCGCACCACCTCTCCCATGTCCCTCTCCAGATCTCTGCAACTCCTGCCATTTTGCTACAAACTTCCCCCTCACAACCACAGCTGTTCACTGTATTCATCCCTGTCCATCCTCCCTCTGCCCTCTCATTGCCAGGTTCACTGTACCTCCTTCATATCAAAATACTGGTTTGGTTCCCTTCCCTCTTACCTCTACGCTCTCCTCTCCCAACTCCCCCCCCCCATTTCCTGTTCCCTCCATTCTAGGGACCAAAATACTTTTGGCACTCCTCAGTCCTGCTGCTCTGCTGGGCAATCTACCTTTTCCTATCAAAATTACCTCACCCTGGAACAAATTTCCCTTTTCATACACCTCACTCCATACCCTTTCTCCCTCAGGCACCAGTTGAAACTTTAACCCTTTGGAACCTCTACCTGTTACCTTTCCTTCTGACACCTCCATGGTGGAATCTTAACCATCCTGGTAAGCAGCCGTTCTGGGTCCCCACTTCTGTCTTGGGTTAAGTTTCACACCACTACTATTTTCTCCCTCCGTTATGAGGTCGGGCAATAAAGCAACACTGAGGTTAATTGCCAGTTGTCAATATTGTTCTTATTCGTCAAGTATTGCTGCCACTTCTGAATATGCACTTACCTGAAGTTCTTACTGAGCTGTACAGGTCACACTGGGAAATGACCCTTGGCTCTGTGAGTCTGTCCTTGTTACCAATTTTCAAATAAAAAATTAAAATAAACTGAAACAATCACTGATTAAAGCTACCAGATTTTTTTACATATATTTTATCACCATCAGACATACAATCCACATAAGCTTAGATACAGTGGGCTGGATATTCAAACTGCGCCATTCTGTGGTGCAAGCCCTTGCGCTGCACAAAACAGTTGCGCAGGGGTGTGGCCGAGACGATATTCAACGGAGTTGCGCTATTGAGCAACTCCTTTAAATATCACCCCCCGGCCACAGCCACTGTGCATGGCACAGTGGAACTTACGCCACCGCAAGTGGTCAGAGTGGAGCATTCAAGATGCGGTGGCGCAAGTTCCATTGTGCCATGTGCAAATTTCCCATATTCAAAAGGTGACATGCAAATGGGGCCATAATTCATGCTAGGCACGGGGGGGGGTCATTAGCATCTATTTATGGCTCCATTTGCATGCCATTAGCATGCCCGATCCCCAAGGACTTGCACCTGGCGCCCTGCCAGGCAGCAGCCATTGGGGACCGATGCCCCCTGCAGCCCGATCGCGGGCATAATAGAAGAAACCCCCTTCTCCCCCTGACTGGCCCGATCGCGGGCATAAGTGTAAAAACCCCCCACCCCCCCTTGCAGCCCAATTGTGGGCATAAGTTACAAAAAAAACCCCTCCCTGACTGGCCCGATCATGGGCATAAGTTACAAAATCCTCCTCCCCGACTGCCCGATCGCGGGCATAATTTACAAAAACCCCCCTCCCCGACTGGCCCGATCGCGAGCATCAGTGTAAAACCCCACCCCCACTAGCCCGATCGCGGACATCAGTGACATAAAACCCCCACTCCCCACTAGCCCGATCGTGGGCATCAGTGATATAAAACCCCCACCCCTCACTAGCCCGATCGTGGGCAGAACAGATTTCAACTCCCCCCAAAGAACATATCCCTGGTGGTCCAGTGGACTGCAAAGCCCGATCGCGGGCATTAGAGTCCACCACCTCCCCCAAGGTCCACCTACCCTGGTGATCTAGTGGCCCTCCACCCACCCACAGAGCCTCACCACCCCACCCCCCCGTCAGCCGGTGGGCAGCAGCATCCCACCCATTCATTCATTCACATATCAGGACTGCCTTGTATGGTATGGGCTGCACGCCCAGTGGCTCTTGCTCTGAACCAATGGGCGTGCAGCCCTACCAAGCAGTCAGTTGGTGGGTGGCGGGGTGGCAGGCGAGTGGGATGCTGCCGCCACCAGCTGATGGGGCAGGAGGCGGGGTGGTGGGGCTCCGTGGGTGGGTGGGGTGGGGCCACTAGATCACCAGGGTAGGTGGACCTTGGGGGTGGACTCTAATGCCAGCGATCAGGCCGCGTCCACTGGACCACCAGGATATGTTCTTGGGGGGTTGAAATCTGTTCTGCCCACGATGGGAACTGGTGGGGATGGGGGTTTATACTGATGCTGTGACCGGGCCAGTCGGGAGGAGGGTTTTTTTGTAACTTATGCCTGCTGACCGGGCCAATGTGGGGGAGGGGCATTATATGCCTGTGATTGGGCTGCTGGGGACACAGGAGAACACCAGGCCACCCACAGGTGGCAGCTACTGTGTTGCGCCCTGCAAAGTGGCAGCTCACCTGTGGGTGGCCCTCGACTTACTCCTTTTTTTTTTTTGCTCAAAGTTGTGCAGGCGCAGGTTGGGGGTTGCACCTGCACAACTCTGCACAGCCTGCTGAATATCGGGCTGTGCAGTTTATGCATGGTTCCTCCCCCTCCAGTTCAGCATGCCTTCATTAGCATTGAGCTGTTGCTCAGCTTGACTTGAGGGGTGCAACTGCCTCCTGCTGAATATGGCAGAATGGCGCAATTTCGGACTTGCGCAGGCGCAACCCTATTGCGCATGGTGCAACCCTTTTGAATATCCAGCCCAGTGAATTTAACAATTGTGTAGCAGTGGAATAAATATTATAAACTTTGTGTAAAGTGCAGGTTGAAAACCTTGTACAGAAAATTCAAGTAACAGTGAAGGAAAGAAGCATTAATTTCTTGGTTATTAAAAAAACTTTTCTGGAACATTTTATAACATTTGTTTAATTATTTGTGTAATACACGACTGTCCTCCTTGTAGCATATTTGATCAGCTAGAAACTGATAAAGGAAAAGCACAGATGTAGTCATCAGAGGAAATAGAGAAATCCAAACTGAAAGAATCCTAAATAAATTACAAACAAAATATATTAGTTGTAATCGGACATTTAATTTTTCCAGTTGCAAATTCATTCTTAATAACATGACACTAGTTTCAATTAACACATGCAGTCATACAAATATGGTGCAAGGTCTCCCTCTTTATTACAGCCTTGTGATTTCAAAGCCCTCAAGGTATAAATCCAGTGTCCTTTCATTTGGAAAAACTTCTGAGTCCTATTCCCCACTCCTGCTGAGTGGTGATACAAAATCAGACCCCATACATTTAGCAAAGTTGGGGTCTGCATTATGAAGTTTTGCAATATTTATAACTAGAGGGCTGTCCAGCACTTTATTTCTGATTGATCTGATGTGCTCTTGTATACGATATGTGTAAGAGGTCTTATTGTATGCCCCAAGTACACAACATTACATAAACACCATACCATATAGACTACAAAATTCATCAAGAATTTTATGAATTGCTTTATCTCATCTTGCTTTGTCGCATCACTAGGGTGTTTCTTGTTTTTTTAAATGGGCAAACATTATATTTGCCATGTGTGTAGATCTCCTTTGGTCTAGCTGGTAACTCATTTAGTGGTCTTTCCATAGGAGTAAAAAAGAAATGGTTATGCACCAGTTTGGCCTTTATACTTTCTCGCTTACTGAAGGTGATCTGAGGTTTAGGTCCATTTACCTGAGCCAGGTTGGGATCACTACATAGAAAAACACAGAGTTCTTAGACACTATATTCCCTGTTTATCCAGCCAACTATTTGTAACTTATCAAGAATGTTACCTCATTGTCCAAATCCTTATTTTTATGTTTGCTTGCACGCATGTGCAAGAAACATAGTGCCATCATCTGAGTTTTTCAGAGGTGTGTCAGCATCTTCCAATTCAGTCAGTGTGTTTTCAGGCATGGTCACAGTTCTCCAATCACTGCTGGAGCTGTCTATGACAGCAGTTGAAAATGCAGTGGCATACAGTTGAAAGAGGGAGCTACGCTTCAGTGAGCAGCTCCCCCACACACACACAGATCAACTGTGTTGGTTACCTGATAGATTGCTGTAGTCTTGTCTAGCTTAGAGAGACAAGCCACACATCATTACTTTAATAAACTGTTCCCTGCCACAGCAGTACCACCAAAATGTGTGGGTGCCTAACAGTCCTTACACACGCCAGCTCTCCAAAGCACACCTTCATGGACTCCATGGGTTCTAATCCACCAGAAAAAAAATACTTCAGCATTCGATGTGAAAACTCAGACTTTGTTGTATGTGTAATTCCAAGCGTTTTCTCTTACTAGACTCTGTCAATGTGAACTCCCCGCTGCTAAAACCTATGCAAACAAACTTGAGCGTACTGTACTACCTGCAGCTGAAGCAAACAGCCAGAATGCACAAAGGAGAACATACTGCTATGCATTTCAGCAGCAGCCAGTGGGGGAGGTTTTCATGACTGAAGCACTTTAATGTGCCTTTTAGTGCTGTCATATACACACCCCTGTGTGGTAATTCACTAAACTGCACACTTAGTCTGGTAATGCAGCTTCAAAATATTTTTTTTTCTCTGAATTGCCATGAGCTGTCATTTTTATGTGACTGCAGAAACAAGATGCTGTATGTCAGCCATGTGTCTGCATTCCCACACTCATCCCCCTCACACCTCTCAAACAAAGTCACTGGTGCTTACTGAATTGAGAAGAGTTACATGGATTTCAGAAGTTGTGCCAGATACACTGCACATTGCCTCATCCACTCTCTTTGTTTCAACCCTCCACCCCCACTTCTCTTGGGCAAAGCATGAAGGCTAGTTCACACTAGCACGTTCAGATACTTAATAATTCACACTTCCTTTCAAATCAGGGAAAGGCATGTTGTTGGTCTATTACACTATGAAAACAGGCATTTGTCAATGCCGAACGTTCGCTTGCAGGTATTTGCAGTGGTATTTGGCACTTGGACATGGCTTAAAAAAAAATCAGTGACAAAGAAGTACGAGCATTTGTCAATGCTGAATGTTGCTTGCTTCTATGTGCTGTTTAGGTATTTGGAAGTCATTGTAGTGCAAATATTGAAAATTCGCGAACTTACGAGCATGCGTAGGAACTATGCAATGCACACTCGTAAAACAGTCATTTTTAGGAATTTTTCACCAAATTTTCAACATAGCCATTTTAAGACCTCTGCTCATGAACAGTGTCACTGTGATTTTCTTAATGTGTCCCATACATTGAGTTTGCGCACTGACTGCACCACTGTGCGCTACATGGGCGGAAACACGTTTTGGGCAGGATGTGAAAAAATGACAGCTGAACAGCTCATAAGGAGGTGTGGTAAAATGGCAATGTTGAAAATCTGGAGTGGAAATATTGAAAATTCGTGAACTTACGAGCCTGCGTAGGAACTGCGCAACGCACGCTCGTAAAATGGTCATTTTTATGAATTTTTCCACCAAATTTTCAAATTAGGCTTTTTGAGAGCCCACCTTATGAACGCTGACACTGTTGTTTCATTAATCAGGCCCAAAAGGTGATTTCACGCAGTGACTGCGAAATCACCCTTCGGGCCCGAATAACACCATGACAGTGACAGAATTCATGAGAAGGGGTCCCAAAAACCCCATGTTGAAAATTTGGTGCAAAAATTCCAAAAAATGCCTAAGATATGCAACAAAGTTGAAAAAACCCATCTAGCTCATTATACAGCTTACCGGCATTTCCTCAGTTACGGTCGGCTTTGAAGAGTGCAGATGTGTTCCTGGTCCGGATGATCATCACGCGAGCTCTGGAGGTAAGTATGGGGTGAGGGGTGTGGGGAGGCAGGGTGCGCAGTGGGTGGGTGCGGGTTGTGGGAGGAGGCGGGGAGACTGCGTGGGACCGTTTTTAATTTACAGGTTTTCTTTTTCTATAATTGACGCCCGGGACATTTGCCATGCTGGGGTGGGCTCCCAGCGTGGCAAGATGGCTGGTGGGCCGTGGAGCCGAAGAGGATTGGGCACCCCGTCGGCAGACAATGCGGACGTTTGCCACGCTGGGGTGGGCTCCCAGCGTGGCAGAAAGCTGTTTGGGGAGGTGGAGCTGATGGGGATTGGGCACCCCATCGGCAGACGACGGATGTTTTGCCATGCTGGGTGGGCTCCAGCATGGCAGCAAAGATTTGGGGGGGCATGACGCACTGCAAGCACACAGCGGTGGTTTTCTTTGAAGAGAAGACCACCGCTGTCGCACACAGCACCGCAGCAATTGATGCAGGACCACCATGCCTGCTCAACAGAGCAGGGGATTGCACAGGGCAGGCAAGCCTCCAAAGTGTCCCATTCTCCCAAGACGTTCCTTGCACATGCACGCAAGCGAACGTAAAAACCAAAAACAAATGATGGACTTTAGAGGACACAGTAGCAGTGCTATCACATTGATTTTGCATTTCCTGTAACTCTAGTGCAAATTTTCCTCCCCATTACATTTCATTATTTCACATGAAGCAGAATTGCTCTGATGCCCTGAAGCAAATGGTTATTTACCTTTTAATGGACCAACATAGATGTAACAACAAGAACAAAGTGCTCTAGCTTTCGGACCAACCAGTCCTTCTTCAGAAGCTCATGGCAGTTGTTTAGAAAATACAATACTTACAACAGCTAGATAATGCAGAGAAAAACAGAAAAAAATCCCCATTGGTTTAAAATACTCATTTAAAAAAACAAAAAAACAGAAGATGATGTCAGAGAAGTTTAACAGTACTATACTGCCTTCAGCCAGAAGCAACCTTGGGTTAAACGTGCTTGGTGGAACACACATACAAAGAATCCTACTGCATATAAATTTAATTGACATAAGATAACACTGCTGAAGCAGATAACTCCTAAATCAAGCTGTGAGTGTCACAGTTAGTATAAGGATGTGATTACTGAAAGGCAACTCCCACCAGATTAAAGACAAACTAAGATTGTTATAGGGCTCATGAAGTTTCAATGTCTGCATTATAGACAAGAATTTACCAGTAAAGTTGTCTTAAAGACATAAGTGCACACTGTGTGATGTGTAAAACTAGCTGGACCTGTCACCCAGCTGTACTCTCCAGCTAGATATAAGGCCCAAGAAATTTCAAAAACCTCAGGACTATATAAATGATAATTTAAATATACATTGATAATATTAGTGTCAAACAAAAAACTCTAGTCGAGGAACCTCAAGGAATTAAGACCACATAGCCTGATATGTACTGATGTCAATATACACTGAAAATGTAACAACTTGATGTACCACAAGTGTCTAAGGAATCTGAAAAAGAGATAAAAATGTAATTTCTCTCCTCCTCTTCATACCAACAATACACCCTAACCCACCCCACATCACCATAATGTGGGTGGGGGAGTTACATAGCTTTAAGGAGATGTTCTCTCTCTCTCTCTCTCACCCCCCCCTTTCCCCTTCTCTCTCTCTCTCTCACTCTCTCTCTCTCTCTCTGTCCCCCAGACACACACACTCATTCTCTCCTAGTGAACCTATTTTCACTTCAGTCACTGCAATTGTTCCCCAAAGGAATTCAACTTGTCATGAAATCCTGAGTAAAAGGGCTTATGTCTGAGGCCCCTGTAACCAATGCAAGTCAATGGGAACAATTTCCCTGTAAATGACTCCCTATAGATCTGGGAGCCCTGCTGTATGTAGTCTGCCAGGGTCTTACAATATAATTCTTATTTTAATGCAGTGCATTCAAAAAAATTATACTGAAGCAAATGGTTTGTTGCCTTTTACTGAACCAACATACATGGATGTTACAAAAAGAACAAAGTGTCTAAGTGTTTGGCCCAACAAGGTCTTCTTCTGAAGCTTACATGAGTAAACTTACAAGGGATGTTCCAGCCTGTGTGACAATGGTTTCAACTATGCCACTGAACTTGAAAAAAACAGCAATTGAATAACTTAGGATAATGCAGGATATATAAATGAAATCAGCGCGCACATGTGAAGGCATTGTTGTCATGTCAAAAGACAGCAACAGTACAGCAGCTACCTGAATTCACCTGCTTTTAATTGCTGTTTTAAAAGGGGGATTTTTTTTAAATATCCTGTAAATAGTTTCACAATAATTCCCTCATACCTTTTTAACAAGTGTCTGCTCTACATAATTCAATGGTTGGCAGCTCCTCCACAGCACACAAATGAACAGAGACTATTTTAGTTGTCATTTTCATATCTCCCAAAATGTGTTTCGGCATGTAGCGCTAATGGCACAGTTGGTGTCAAAATCAATGTTTGGGACAGATTAAGAAAATCATAGTGACACTGTTCATGAGCAGAGGTCTTAAAATGGCTATGTTAAAAATTTGGAGACAAAAGTTCGTGAAATGACTGTATTACGAGCGAGTATTACGATTTTCCACGCACCTCATAAGTTCATGAATTTGTAATATTTTCAGTTCAGATTTCCACCACTGGCATTTTCCACATTCCCTCATGAACAGTACAGCTGTCATTTTCACACCATAGCCAAAATGTGTTTCGCACTTCCAGCGAAGAAATGCATGGTCACTGGGGAAATCACTGTTTGGGACAGATTAAGAAAATCACCATGACACTGTTCATGAGTGGAGGCCCAAAATGCCTGTGTTAACAATCTGCTGTAAAAAATCCCCAAACTAATTACATTATGGGTGTGCGTTGTGCAGTTTCTATGCTCACTCATGACTTCACCAGTTTTTCTGATATTTTCACTCCAGATTTTCAATATTGCCATTTTTTTTACACCTCCCCATGAACAGTACAGATCCTGTTCGAAATGTGTTTATAACAACTGTGGTGCCAAATGGCGTAGTCACTGTGCAAAATCAGCTTTCAGCTAACGAACTGATATTGCCACTGTTCATAAGGTGGGGGGTCACAAAAAAACAATGCTGAAAATTTGGAGCGAAAATACCAATGAATGTCTGAGGCGTTCCCTGTAGAGACTGACAGGCCTCAGGGGTGTGACTTGGGATTGTCGCCTATAATGCTTATACCATTCCACCCCCACCCACATCCTGCAGCCAGTGAGAGGCATCGAGTTGTGCCTTGGACTCTTTGGCCTCAAAGTTCACCCCATTCTCCTATACTGCACCCATCTCACCATATTTCCTAATAGAATGGGGTCAACATAAGGGCCAAAGACCTCAAGGCACACCGTGACACCTGTCGGTGTCTGCAGGATAGGGTGTGGTGAAATGCCATAGCCGTTATGCCTGATGACCCAAAGGCACACCCCAATGCCTGTCAGTATCTGCAGGGTGGTGGTGGCGTTGGCTTCAGTTCAATACTTCACTGCCATTCCTATTATGCAACTCTGTAACTCCTACACTACCACTGCCAATGCCAGCAAGCAAACATTCGGCATTGACAAATGCTTGTTTGGACTTGGTGTGAGGAGTTATGTTTAGCTTTTGTGCTTTCCCAATGGAGGCTCCCAGTTCTTCTTCATTATAGCCCTTTTCTTGAAACTTGGAAGTAATTCTGAGGAATGTGCTGAAAATTATTAATCGGGGGAACAATTTCTTCTGAAATACAAGAAGTGGCTATATGATATTGATTTTATGAAACTCTTTGGATGTTCACTTTCAATCATTAGGAAGGCATTTCCTCCCATTGGTTTACAGCACCCACATGAAGTAACTTCGCCTGTCAGTTGGTCTATGAATGTCACACCCCAAAAATTAACCCTTTTCTTATACATACAGTAAATAAAAGACAAATTGAATATATATTTTTGTAAAGCCAATTCAAAGAAGTCTAAATAGGCTCCTTGCCACCTTTCCAAACACAAAATGATATCACCAATATATCTGTGCCAGCATATAAAAGTCATCATTAGGGCTTAATTAATTATTTATAATTAATTTATTTATTTGGCCGAGGATTGTAGGAGGGCCAATGTGGTCCTTCTGCACAAGAGTGGCAGCAAGGTGGAGGCTAACAATTACAGGCATGTCAGTCTTACATCGGTGGTGGGAAAATTAATGCAAACCCTGCCTTCAGCAGAAAGCCTGATGGAGTACCTGGAGGCAAACAGATTGTAAGACCACTGGGAGCATAGGTCCCTGGGGGTAGATCATGTCAAACAAATCACATATATTTTTTTTAATTAATTTGAGCATCTGGTTGTGCATTACCTAAAACCAATATTCTGTACTATTGTACTAGTTTATCATTCACCAAAGAGCTTGCTAGTTTTTTTCTAGGGCTTTTTAGAACTTAAAGTTGTGCCCAGCATCATGTTATGTTCTGCCATTACATGTGTCACATCTTATTGCAGCATTTTGTGGGTGCCTGTGATGCGAGAACCATTTGTTGCTTTTGGGATGTCAATACTGAGATGCTGTCACAGTGCACACCAGTACATGGCCCTAGCACTTATTTTATTTTATTTATTTATTTAAACAGCAGTTTGGAAAACCTTTGAGCCATAGGCTCATTTACAAAGGTACCTTGTCACAGCAAGACAAACGAAAATACACAGTATAACAGTACAACACGGTATAACAGTAACTTAAGACATAGATACAAACAAGCTGGTACAGGTAGGATTGATGCAAACAATACCAGAGTTATGTTGTCCTTAGCAGCTTAGTAGTAAGCTTTGTCATAAGTATTGATGCAGCTTTGAATAGTGGCAATTACAGCTTCGGTGTTAATAAGGTGGTTACGTGAGGAAGTTTTGAAGCACCGATATAGTTGGAGCTTCGAGATGGAGGGGGCAGTGTGTTGAACCAGGAGGGGACCAAAGCTGAAGGCTCTTTGGCCGTGAGAGGTCCTAGCTCTAGGGATAACAAGAGAGTTTTCCCAGAGGTCCGAGTATGAACTAGTGGGACAGAGCGGCGTATGGTGGTGGTCAATCCTGGCGGGGATAGCCCAAGGAGGGTCTTTTTTGTGAGGGTACAGGTCAGATATTTGAGGCGCTCATCAAGATCAAGTACCCCAGTAATTAACCTGCAGGCCTTATTCAGAGTAGTGAGAATTTTATGGAGTGTGGTCTGATCAGCAGCACCATACACCGGCAGTCCATAGTCCACTAGGGACAGGATAGAAGAGGTGACTGCGAGTCGAAGAGCCTCCGGGGAGGCAGTGTTTATACCGGCGTAAGATGCCCAATTGATATTAGTGGCAGTGGCTAGGGCAGCAATGTGTCCATGGAAGGAGAGGAGGGGTCAAAATGGATCCCTAGGTATTTATAGGAGCAAACTTATTCGAGTGAGAGAAGGACCCAGAGTGAATGAGGAGTTTGAAGTTGCAGGACTTGTTTTGAGGATGAGTGAAGAACATGTTTTTGTTTTTTAAGATTTATCACCAATCTATGTTCTTGAACCAGCCCTCGGCTTCAGCGAAGGACTTCTGCCGCAGTCCTGGAGGGCAATAGGGTTATGACTTGAGGCAAAGATGACTGCATCATCAGCGCATAATAGAATGTTCTCAGCAAGAGCATGGAAGGGTGTTAAGGTAAAGGGAGAATAGTAAGGGGCCCAGAATGGAGCCCTGGGGAACCCCAGAAAAGATGGGACAGATGTCTGAGTAGGTCCCATTCATTTTTACAAGCTGTGAGTGGTCAGACAGATAACTGGTGCACCAGGAGATAGGCCCAGCAGCAAAATCAGAGAGACTAAGGGCATCAAGAAGGAGGGGGTGGGAGACAGTGTCGAAAGCTTTAGAGAGGTCAAAGAAGACAGCACCAGCCAGAGAACCAGTGTCTAAGGAGGAGTGAAGAAAGTTGGAGAACTCTAGGAGGGCTGTGTTGGTATTGTGGCCCGCTCAGAAGCCATGCTGCTCAGGACATAGGACATTGTAGGTGGAGAGGTAGTCAGAGATTTGAGAGGTCGCCACTTTTTCCAAGGCCTTGGAGAGAGGAGAGAGAATGGAGATTGGCCGATAGTTTCCAGCCACAGTCCTATCACCACTTTTAAAGATAGGGGTGACAGTGGTGACTTTCCAGGCAGTTGGAACCTTCCCCAGGCAAAGAGAGTGGTTGATGAGGCACGTGATCGGGGTTAGGACTGCGTCTAAGACCAGCCGTAGGATACACGGATCCAGGATGTCACTGCCTGTATTATTACTCTTGAGGGCAGTGACAAGGTGCGGCCTAAGTTCTTGGGCAGAAACATGGTGGAGGAGAAAATAAGGGTGAGAAAGATTTACGGCAGGTGCTGGGGGAGGAGGGTCAAAAAAATTTGTAGTGAGGATAGGGCTAAGGTCAGTGAATGAGGTGTTGAGGTGGTTGGCTATGAGGGCTGGGTCTGAGATCACGCCATTAATGTTGATCTGGGTGGGTGGGGGGAGTGTGCACTCCCATTTAACTGTTTAATGTTATCCCAGAAGGTTCTGGGGTTCCCCCATGAGGCAGTGAGTGAGGACCAATAGTGCTCAGACTTGGCCTTTCTGATGGCCGAGTGCACTTGTTTCAGGGCAGCATATAACTGCCTGTCACTGGGCGGCCAGTCTCAATGGCACAGTGCCATAGGTTGTCCCTATGTTTGAGTTGGTGGATCAAAGCTGGGGTTACCCAGGGGCATTCTGCCTTTTAGAGCGGCGGGTCAACATTGGGGCAAAGATATCACAGGCATTATTAAAAGTTCGGGTAAAGAAGGAGAGAGCTGTGTCGATGTCAGGAGTTGCCTGTATAGGAGACCAGTCAATTTGGGACAGAAGTTCCTTAAGTTTTATCAGTCCACCAGGTATTAGAAGCCACCGGCATGTGGACTGTGCTATGGGTTTGGGGACTGAGGATGACCAGTGGAATAGAATGGGGGAGTGATCACTGAGAGAGTCTGGGAGGATTTGTACATTGGGGATCCGATTAGGGCGGTTGGTGAGTACCACATCAAGCAGGGTACTGAAGCCTCTCTTGGGGTTAGTCCTGGTAGGGTGGGTAACTAGTTGCGTTAGGTCTATTGCAGAAAAGGAGTCTCGGGTAGAGGAGGAGGAGGAGGCGCTGAGCCAGTTGACATTTAAGTCACCCACCAGAATTTGATCAGCGGAAGGAGGTAGTGAGGAAAGGTATTCTGTAAGAGAGGCAATGGCCTGTGTTTGGTCCCTGGGGGGCACGTATGCAGTAGTCAGATAAAGGGGTCCCTTTAAAGGGTCAGGGGTTAGTTTCAGCGTAGGCGCCTGGGCCCTGGAGTCAAGGATGGGAGCAGGCAGGGCTAGTACGGGGAGAGATTTCTTGACATAAATAGAGCAGCCACCACCCCGTCTCCCAACATGGTCAGACCGGAAGAGGGTGAAACCAGGAAGGGAGACTAGGGAGTCAGGGGAGGATTTCGACAGCCAAGTCTCAACCAGAGCGATGACATCAGGGTTAATTGATGTGACCAGGCATTGTAGTGAGTCAAACTTTTTTAGGAGGCTACAGATATTCATGGAGACCATGCATAGGCCTGTGGTGCTAGTCGGGGAGCTCCTGGGAACCGGGCCAGGGTTTGGATGATGTTCCTGACAGGAGTAGTAGCATGACTAACACCCTGGCTGGGAGATGGTGAGAGGTTTTCCACGATTGACATGGGTGGGGAGGGGAGGCTAAGGGAGCAGGGGTGGGCAGGGTGGTACAGGAAGGGAAGGCAAGAATAAGAAGACACCCAGATGTGCCTGAGGTGAGGAGGAAGCTAGGGGGAAGGCAGGGAGGACCGAAACACACAGAGGTTCCAAGGGGCAGGAGAGCAGGTTCAGGAGCAAAGGGTGTGTCATTATTAATGTCTGTAACGTCATCCTGCAGCTTAACAAGCATCACAGAGAACCACACCCCTGAAAACCACCTTCCCCTCAATATTTGAACACGGGCTTCTGCTGGACATCAGGGGACCCTTTGGGGAACATGGTTCTAGATTTATGTTAACACAACATGGAATGTCAATGTTATAAGGGCTTTTATGTAATGTTTACCAAACAAAGCCAGGCACTCAGGTATGAAAAAAATTCTTCATGCAGCTTGACAAGCATCACATAACCCCCCAAGAAAAACATCTTCCCTTATTGTGTGAACCGTGCTTCTGACGATGAGTAGTGTGTCCTTGGAGGAACATGTATCCCAAATTTCATGTTCAGAAAACAAGAAATGCCCATGTTATGAGTGCTTTTGTGTGATAGGGTCAGGTCACGAGGGCAAGCAGAGTGTTACAACCCTCCCCAGGCAGCAATCGCATCAAAGGAAGCCCCCCCCAGTGAAGCTGCTCCACAGTCAGGGTCGGGTTGTGAGGGCAAGTAGAGTGTTACAGCCCTCCCCAGCCAGCAATCGCATCCAAGGAAGCCCCCTCCACCAAAGCTGCTCCACAGGTAACGGATGCTGCTGAACTCCGAGCATGTGTTTGGCACCAAACTCAAATTCAAAATCCCGGACAACAGAACTGTAAAGGCCCCAGCCTTAACCATAAGGACCTTAAGTGCTTTAACTGTTGGCATAGGTTTACAGATAGTTTTTGCCAGCTAATTTAATTTTGTATGCTTATGTGATTTATTGCTTTCTACTGGGTCCCTTAACAATCAAGATAACTACTGCTTCAGTTGTGATACATTTATTTGCAAGCTAAATTAATTGCTTTCTGTGGCTCCCATACTCAAACAGATTACATCTGCAGAACACTCGTAGCAACAGATAAAAGTCTAGCATAGTAATTACCAGGTTGCCTGTGTTGCTCCTTCCTCTCTGCTGCCTATAAAATCTCCTCTCCTTTCTTCCACAGTCGGGGTCGGGTCGCGAGGGCAGGCAGAATGTTACAGCCCTCCCCAGCCAGCAATCGCATCCAAGGAATCCCCCCCCCCCCACCAAAGCTGCTCCACAGGTAACGGATGCTGCTGAACTCCGAGCGTGTGTTTGGCCCCGTCTGCGCTACATGCCAGCTCCCCGCCACCCCCACCACCGCCCTTGGCGAGCTCCTCGCTTTATAGTGCTCACACACGTGACTTCGAGAACCTATCAGCCCACTCTCCCATTTGCAGCTTATCAGCTGCTACCACTAGTGGCCGCTACACCTCTGATATAGCATTTCTCCACCTTTTCTGCCAATTATGCTGCCTATTCTACCCCTGCTATTCTTCTCACTTGCCCCACTGACATCCCTTCCCCCAGCTGACCTCCCAAACAGGGAACCGCCCCCTCTTATGACCCCCTGCCTCATCTCCCAGCTCTATTATGTTAACCCTCTCCAACAGCAAGCCCATGCTAAAGTACACAACTGGGCCATTAGCGCCACCATCCTGCCCCCCCCCTTTTCTCCCAGGTCTTACTGCTCTCTGCATCCCAGCCCTCCACTGCCCACTGCCCACAGCCTCAGATCACACCCCTACCACCTGGCCAAAATACCTCTGGCATAAATCAAAACAGTATATTATACTGCTACTCCTCCTGGCCGGGGATATTGAGGCCAACCCTGGACCCACCACCCCAAATGCCCACACCCCGTTTTCAGTCCTTAAAGGTCTCAGGCTCCTGCACCTCAACACCTGTAGCTTACTAAACAAAATAACTGTGCTGCAACCAATTGCCCTATCCCATCGCCCTGACATCCTGATCATATCCGAAACCTGGCTAAAGCCCCATCACACCGATGCTGAAGTATCCATACCTGGCTACAGAATCTTCAGACATGATAGACAAGGGAAAAAGAGAGGCAGAGGAACAGCAATGTACATCTCCACTAAACTGCAGTTTACCATGGTGCAGACCCCTCACTTCCAGCCCACATCGACTCTCTCCTAATCAAACTCTCGCTCCCGTGTACCACCCCTGTGTACGTTGCAGGTACCTACTGCCCTCCCAGCACCCCCCTACCTGACATTCTAGCTCACCTGGACCTGCTAAAGTCCTTAGCCACAGGAGGTGAGCTTCATGCCATTGGCAATTTTAACCACAACTGGCTAGCCATAGATAAGGCCCACCTTAAGACCAAGATCAAGGCTCTAAATCTCACACAGCTAATTGTAGACCCCACCCAGCTAAACCACAAAACGCAAAATCACTCACTCCTGGACTGGGTCCTCTCCTCCCACCCCCACAGGATCCTATGTGCGGGCCTGCTCCCAGACTCCCTTAGTGACCACCACATGATTTTCCTGATAAGAAAAGTGCACAGGCCCACCGCTCCCCCCCAAGACACTGCGCACAAGGTCATATAATTCCCTGGACCTAGCATCGCTCTTGCAAGACCTAGGACAAGTAGACTGGTCCTTCAACCCAGCGGCCACATCTATTGACGTCGCTCTTGAAACTTTCAAGGCCAAATTTCTAAAAGTTTGGGACAAACATGCTCCCCTGTGCAGAAAAAGGGTCAGAGGCGCCCACCTTTCTTGGATCACCACTGATATCATCAGCAAATGCCACTCCAGGGACCACGCATGGAAAGCCCACAAGAAACTGAGCACCCAGGCATCCTTCTAAACCTACAGAGCCCTCCGCAACTCCTGCACTAACCTCATTCACCAGGCAAAAAATAACTATTTTCTATCGGCTTTCAGCGCAAACCTTAACCACCCGACAAACTTCTGGAAATCGTTCAAATCCCTTTTCTGCCCCCTACCCAGCCACCACCTCCGACACTGTCAGTTCAGGGCACCTACTTCACTGATCCCTGTGAGGTTGCCGCTGCTTTCAATACCTACTTCTCCAGCTGTACTTACTCGCTTCTATCGGCCCTCCAGCATCCAATCACTCCGGGCCCCCCACCAAGAGCACTCCCACCAACCATACAGTTCTCCTTCCACCCTGTATCCCCAGCCAAAGTACTCAGATCCCTACGATCCCTGAACCCTAACAAAGGTAAATGCCCTATGTCCCTGGATACCAAGATGTTATATTTGTCCGCTCCAGCCATAGCCACCCCATTAGCTGCTCTATTCAACCTCTCCTTCTCACTGTGCAAATTACCCACCGAATGGAAATGGGCTACCGTCATACCCCTCCCTAAAGGGGGCAACCCCTCCTCCCCAAGTAACTATCGCCCCATCTCCCTATTCCTGATTCTGGCAGAACTACAGGAACGTCTTGTCCTCGCCCAATTCTCTCCCTATCTGGACGCTTCCTCCTTCTTCACTCCATACTAATCCGGCTTTCGCAAATCACACTCAACTATCACCTCCCTGCTAAGAATCACTGACGACATACTCACTGGCATGGACAAAGGCCACATCACCTCTGCCATCTTTATAGACTTAGCCAAGGCTTTCGACACCATCTCCCATACTCTGCTCCTTTCCAAACTAAAAGAAGTCGGTCTCTCCAAACCAGCTGCCACATGGTTCCACGACTACCTGGTGAGCAGACACCAGGCTGTAAAAGTCACCTCACACATCTCTAACCTCCACCAGTTACTGCTGGCGTCCCCCGAGGATCAGTCTTGGGCCCACTGCTCTTCTCCATGTTCTTAAATGACCTCCCATCAGCCTGTTGTTACTCATCCATACAAATGTATGTGGATGACACAGTACTGTACGGCACGAGCCCCTCCACAAGCGAGGTGGCAAATCTACTACAGCAGGATTTCAACACCATCCAGGAATGGTACTGGTCAAACCAACTATTCCTGAACCCTAAGAAAACTATGTTGCTAACTTTCGGCTCCCAGCAAAGACTCTCCCGCCAAGCCCCCTGCCTCCCTTTCCAAACCCTGGATGGGACCCTACTGGAACAATGCACCAGCTTCAGATACTTGGGCATCTGGCTCGATCCACACCTTGATTTTGCTACTCATATTGATTCCATACACAAGAAACTACTCCCTAAACTCGGCGCTGTATACTGGAACAAAAGCTGCCTCCCCTCTCCTGCCAGGAAAGCTATTGTTCAAAAGATGATCCTCCCAATACTCGACTACGGTGACATAGTCTATTCTATCACTCCCTCCTTTGTCTTTGCCAGCCTTGACACCCTTTTCCACTCTTTCTGTCGCTTTATCCTCAACTGCCCACAAGCAACCCACCACTGCACCTTATATAGCTCCCTAGCCCTGCCGTCCCTCCAAGACCGCAGACTAACCCACTGTGCTAGGTCTGCAGCCAAATTTTGGTCCCATTCTCTTCCCCCCTACCTGGCCTCTATCCTCTCCCTACAACCTCCCCCTGTTTACTCTCTCAGAAGCACAGACACCAGGCTCCTCCATGTCCCCTTCATGCGTACAGCCAAAGGACAGGCAGCTTTCAAATTCCATACCCCCCAGCTATGGAACGCCCTGCCAGCTGATATAAGACACTCACCCAACCCCAGCCACCTCAATCTCCTACTCAGCACCCACTTCTCCTCCAGCTGCTCTTGCTTTAGCTAGTGCCAACTACGTAATTGTATTTTTGTGTACTCAGATGTGTTTCTCTAATGTTTCCTGTATCTATCTGCCGATTGTCGCTATGGTGAATGGCTCCATCATTGTGTTGTTTAACTACGGTACCTTGTGATTGTGCAATTGTCTTGGGTCTTGTCCCCCAGGTCACATCTGGAATCAAGCAACACTGCTCAGTATGCCTTCCTGGTTAAATTTGTAAATAAATAAATAAATAAAAGTCTTGGAAACTGAGGCGCTTTTAAAGAGACAGCTGGTACCTGCAGTTTCACAGATATCATACAGATACACCTCTGGTAAACCATGTTACCCTTATTTTATGGACTTGGACTTCTAGTGGTCATTAGTGTTCCCTTTGGGTACCACGTATCCTGAATTTCACATTAATAGAACAAGAAATACAGACATTATGGGCAGTTCTATCTGATGTTTTTCAAGCAAAGCCATGCCTTCAGATGAGAGAAAAGTCATCCTGCTGCTTGACAAGCATCACATAAAACCACCCCCAGCAAACCACTTTCCACTTATTGTGTGAACCTATGCCACTGGTGCTCATTAGTGTGCCCTCTGGGGAACATGTATTCTGAATTTAACATTAATACAACAAGAAATGACAAAGTTATGGGTACTTCTATCTGATGTTTGTCGAACAAAGCCAGCCCTCAGACAAGAGAATTCTTCCTACAACTTGACAACATCACATACAAACACCCCCAGAAAACCACATTCCCCTTATAGTACGAACTGGGCTTCCAGTTGTTGCTGGGGTACCCTTTGGGGAACATGTATGCCAAATTTCATGTTAATACAACAAGAATTCTGAAGTTATAGGTGCTTTTATCTGATATCTGCTAAACAAAGCCATGTCCTCAAACAAGAGAAAAAGCCATCCTGCAGTGTAACAAGCATCACATAAAGCCACCTGAAAACCATTTTTCCCTTACAGAAACTTGGCATCATAACAATAACAAGGAGGCAGTGTAGTGTAGTGGTTAAGGCACTGTGCTGCAAAACTGGAGACCTGGGTTTGAATCCCATCAGCCCCCACTTGCATACTGTGTGACCCTAAGCAAGTCACTTAACTTCCTTGTACTCCCAGGTTACACCTGGAAACAAGCTTTGGCTTAGTGTGTCTTTCCTGGTAAAATAATTTGCCCTCCCCCTTATTTTATGATCCAGTGCTTCTAGTGGTCATTAGTGTACCATTAGGGGAACATGCATGCTGAATGTCATGTTAAAACAAGAATTGCCAAAGTTATGGGTGTTTTATCTGATGTTTGTCAAACAAACCAGGCTCTCAGACAAGAAAAAAATCTTCCTGCAACTTGACAAGCATCATATAAACATCCCCTCAGAAAACCACCTTCCCCTTATTGTATAAACTCGGGCTTCTATTGCCTGTCAGGATACCCTTTGGGGAACATGTATCCTAAATGTTATGTTAATACAAGAAATTTCAAAGTTGTGAGTGCTTTTATCTTACGTTTGTCAAACAAGCTAAAGAAGCATGTGAAACTGCAACACAAGCTGCGTGACTCAGGAAAAGCTTAAGCGATACAAACAAAAAGAAACAACCATTCCCAGTCAAGGGCAATTTTCCAAATCAACCCCGCTAGCCTGGATAAATACAATGGGCTGAAAGCAGTAAACTGAAAAAAACCCACTAGAAAATATGAAGAAATAACATTCATATCAAAAACAAATTGAAGTGAACAAATACTTGAGTAAGATCATAAGATCCTTGCTCCTGAAGAAGCCCAAAGTTTGGGTGAAACATTGGGCACATCAGGGGATCGCTGTGTTCAAAGAAGTACAAATAAAATTACATTTTTATGATAATTATGGTGTGGCTGGCTTGCTGAAAAGTCTGTGGCCCAGTTTATCAAACAAAGCCAGGTTCTCAGATGAGAGAAAATATTTTCCGGTAGCTTGACAAGCATCACATAAAACCACTCAGAATACCACCTTACCATTACTGTAGGATGGTGTTTCTGGTGGTCACTAGAATACCCTTGAGGGAACATGCATCCCGAATTTCATGTTAGTATAAACAAAAAATGCCAAAGTTATGGGTGCTTTTGTCTGATGTTTGTCAAACAAAGCCAAGCTCTCAGGTGATAGAAAAAGTCATTCTGGAGTTTAAGAAGCATGATGTATTCCATAAAATCACTCCCTGAAAACCACCTTTTCCTTTATTGAATGAACCCAAGCATTTGGAGATTATTAGCGTACCCCTTAGAGAACATGTATCTTGATTATTATGTTAATACAACAAGAATTTCCAGTTATGGGTGCTGTTATCTGA
Source organism: Neoceratodus forsteri (assembly GCA_016271365.2). NCBI lineage: Eukaryota > Metazoa > Chordata > Ceratodontiformes > Ceratodontidae > Neoceratodus > Neoceratodus forsteri. Next base: position 293,251,568 of record CM028134.1, read on the forward strand.
TGTTTGTAGAACAAAACCAGGCCCTCAGGTGAAAGAAAGTCTTTCTGCAGTTTGGCAAGTATCACATAAAAGCAGCCCCTGAAAACTGCTGTACCCTATTGTGTGAACTCCAGCTTTTGGTGAAATGTCAGGGAACCCTTTAGGGAACATATTTCCCACATTTCATGTTACTACAACAAGATATGAAGATTTATCTGATGTTTGTCAAACAAAGCCAGGCACTCAGGTGAGAAAAACATTCATTATGCAGCTTAACAAGCATCACATAAAACCACCCCTGAAAACCCCCTTCTCTTATTGTATGAACCATGGCTTCTGATGGCTGCCGGTCATTAGTGTATCCATTTTGGGGAATAAGTATCCTGCATTTGGTGTAAATACACCATAAAATGACAAAATTATGAGTGCTTTTATCTGATGTTTGTCAAAGAAAGCCTTGCCCTCAGATTAGAGAAAAAGTCTACCTGCAGCTTGACAAGCATCACATAAAGCCACTCACTGTAAACCACCTTCACCTTATTGTATGATCCTGGGGTTCTGGTGATCAGTAGTGTACCCTGTGAAGAACATGTATCCCAAACTGTTAATAGAACAAGAAATGCCAAAGTTAAGAGTATTTGTATGATGTCTTTCAAAGTGAGGCACTTTGAAGCAGAAAAAGACCATTAGTTGCAAAGACATCATACAGATGCATCTGTTCAGAAACCTTAAAACCCTTGTTCTCCCCATTGTAATTTTACACATGTAAAATGTAATCTTACAATAATGAGCACATTCTAATTCTTGTATTATTTTTACTTTTTGCCATTTAGAAGTTTTTTTCTTATACTATACTGCAATACTTTTGGGGGAACCTATACAATCAGTTCCTAAAGAGCAGGTTTGCTTCTATACCAGTCTGGTTTTAAGGGTCCAGGACTCCCTTCCATTACTGTCAGCATGAAAGACAGAAAGGCAAGATTTGTTTTTAGCCCTGGGCATACAGTGCCATGGCAGTATTCAAATGATGTATGACTACAATAACTATTACAGTATTTTACTGTGGTCAATTCTGACTTGGTGTCCTACCACCACTCACTCCCTGTCGTAGTGGTCCACATACTGGTCCCACTTTCGCATGTGAGTGTGGGTAGTAGTAATACTAGTGATTTTATTTCTTAGGGTGTTCAGTTCTGCAGGCTCTGGGTGTCTTATACACAAATTACAAATACAACAGCATGATCAATAAATCAGATATTCCAGTATAAAATTATTTGCTGGTACAGTACTTAGCTGTAAGTGAATTAAGCTATTAAAAATAAATTACGTTTTAACCCCTACTTAAATGACTCAACAGAGTTGTCCTACCTACAGTAAGTTCACAGAGGAACTCATTCCAGAAAACAGGAGCTGTCACTGCAAATGCAAAGTCCCCTGACAGCTTCAGATGTGAGATAAGAACCTTCAGAAGACCCATCCCAGAGGACTGGAGGGGCTGGTCAGGTCATGTAGACACAGGAGCTCTTTCAGGTAGCTTTGGCCCAGATCGTGTAGGGATTTGTGTAAGCAATAATATCTGACAGGGTGGGCAGTATTGGGAAATACCTGACCGTCCACGGACATAATGTGGCCTGATGCCACAGGCGGAGGGCCTTATAGCCACTGGAACGTCCATTATTCCCCAATACTGTCCACCCTGGAGGGTATTATGGTGCTTAGAAAATGGCCACTATTAAAAAAAAAAGAAGAAATTGTTAATAAAAAATTATTTAAAAAAATATTTTGTAATAAAATAGTTCCTCTGCCTGCATTAGAATGATAATTTTTTGAGCAATGGACTTTTGTCCTATTGAAGCATAACAATTACAAGAAGAAAAAAAATCATAAAAATCTTGTACCATATTTGGATTGGTAATCCATAATGAGCAGTTTAGCATACATTAAATAACAACAGTCACCACAGCATTCTGTTCATCAGTCGTCATACAGTAGTTTTATTTGCCCCCTCAACTCCACTTTGTTGTTTTTTTTTTCTTTCATGTTGTTCATCCCCTGACAGTGGTAGTTGAAGTTTGCATTTTTTTTTACTGGGAGCTGTTGCCATCGCAATTGGGACAGGGCAAAAGAAAAGAGTATAAGCACAGTCGGGTGAGGAGCTGTTGCGATTGGGAGAAGTAAGGGAAATGTAAATGAAATGCTCTGTGTTGTTGGGAGAGTGAGGGTAGTGGGAAGGCAGTTATTTACTTCATGCTGTAAGTGAGACCGGGAAATATAAGTTTGCTACTTTTTTTTCACCAGGAGCTGTTGCCATCACGATTGGGACATGGCAAAAGAGAATGCGAGCGCAGTTGGGCAAGGAGCTGTTGCTATTGAGAGAAGAAAGGGAGATGTGAAATGCTTTGCACTGTTGGGAGAGTGAGGGTAGTGGGTTGGCAGTTCTTTACTTCACGTTGCAGGTGAGACCGGGTAATTAATTCACGTGGGAAACAGGAGGTAGTTTGATTTGCGCAGAGAAGTCAGGGAGAACTATATTAGTTGATGTTGTGGGAGTGATTTGTGTATGGACCGAGGAGGGTCGGTACCCCTATTGGGCATCAGAGCAGTGGGCAGTGGCACTTTCTTCATGTTCTGTACTGCAAATGGATGTCTGTCTGCAGTACAGAAAATGAAGAAAGTGCTGCTACTCTGATGCTCCATGGTGGCGGTACCAGAACTACCGCTCTATCTTGTTGAATGGATTTTATACTTTTGCAGCCCAGCTGCATGTTTTTGTAATCACTGCTAATCTATTTGGTTGTTATTTATTTATTAGGTTTGTCACAGGAGAAATGGAGAGATTGGCCCAGCCGCTATTTTACGGCTCGCTTAGCGAGCAGGAAAAATATGGTGGTTGGCAAGTTCAAAAATTCGGGGAGCCCAAAGATACCCTAAGTAATGGGGCACCCAGAATTGGCACTAGTTCTCCAGTGGGCTCTATTGAAAAATAAATGCATACCTGACATGGCCTTTCAGCCAGTCAGGTTGCTTTATTTTTCAAGTTCATTTTCTCAATGTTAGCAAACCTATTTTGAAGGACATATGCCACCTAACGAGCAGCTAGTGCAACATTCACAGAACAAGAGGATATTCTCGACACAAGACACCCTGGCAATCAGTTGAGTCACAGCATTCTGCACTAACTGCAAGGGTACATCAAACTTCCAGACAGCCCAAGGTAGAAAGCATTACAGTAGTCCAGTCTGGATTTCAAGAAGGTATGCACCAGTGTCTTCAGGTCCTGAGGACTAACAAAGGGCTTAATCCAGGCAATGTTCTGAATATGAAAAAAACACCATGGAACACTGCTGCCGCCTGATGTTCTAGTATTAGCTTATGGTCCATGATGACACACAGATTCTTCACCCTATCTTTGGTTGTGAGCTGGGTGGGGCCAAGAGGTAAGCCAGACAAAGCTCCCCCAATCCTACTACACTCTGGACACCTGAACCCATCAGTAACACTTCAGTCTTGTCTGGATTAATCCTGAGCTAACTGGAGGCCATCCAATCACTGATCACAGCAAGGCAATCATTTAGCTTAATGACTGCATTCCTCTCCCCAGGGGCAAATGATAGGTACAGCTAAGAATCATCAACATAGCAATGAAACTGCAGACTGTACCTACAAACTACCTCTCCATGTGCTAGCATATGCCCCAAAAAGAATATAGGCAACAAGTTCAAACCCTGTAGGACTCCACAGGTCAGGGCAGCTGGGCACGATTGAAAGCACCTCACTAACCTCCTCAGTCTTCTTAATCTCTCCCAGCATGTTAATCCTGTCATGCGTAACAAAGAACAATGATTTGGTTATTGTTTATGGGCATCTTATCTCAGCAGTAATTACCATGACTGAGCACTTTCAGATAATTTTCTTCTCAATTTTGTTGTAGATTCTTTATCTACATAATGTACTAATCCTAATCTACCTGTCTCTAGGAGTAAATGCATTTCAGTGAAAAAAAAAAAACTGGAATTTAATAATTATCCAGCCTCCTCAGTCAGTTGCAAACTATCATGTGCACTAAGGCTCTAATGAATCTGTACAGCAACACCCTAACCCCAGTGTTAGACAGGCTTGCTCCTCCCAGACTACTTAAAACCTCAACCCATCCTACACATCCTTGGTTCTCCCCCTGCCCATTACAGGAAAAAAAGCAAATGCAGACAACTGGCAAGTAAATGGCAGAAGTATGGCTCTACTGCCACTACCAGCTATACTCGGAACATTCCAAAACTCATAATGATCTTCTTAAGGATACCCAGAAGAGATATTATGAAGAGTTGATTCTCAATCAGAAAGCTAATTTCAGGAAGTTGTTTCAGACTACAAACTCACTGACCAGATCATGCAGCTAATTATCTTCTTCAGCACCTACTGCTCAGGACTTACATTTTTTTCGATAGTAAACTCAGATCAGTAGCTCAGTCCATTACACATCTGATCGCTGATTCAACTGACTCAGTCAATATTTTCTCTTCAGTCTTTTCATCCTTCAGCTTGCTTACGGAAACCATTACATTTATTATACTGAAGAATTCTGGATCAAAGCTATCTCCTCTAGTTCCTGCTCCAATCTGGCTAATCAAAATTGTTTCATGTTCAAACTCCCCTCATAACCAGATTCATCAGTTCTTCAGTAGCTACTGGTGTTTTCCCAACTTCCTTTAGGACTGCCTTAGTTTGGGGTTTTTATATAAAATAAATCCACAATGAAGCCTGATATTCTCATCCACTACAGGCCTACTGTGGAACTACCATTTATCTCCAAGGTACTTGAGAAAGTGGTAGCATGTCTATTAACTAACTACTTAATCTCAAATGGTCTTTTCCCCAAATTTCAATATTTTTTTTTGGAGTGCACACTGCATGGAAACAGCACATCTCTGGATATTTAATGACATCTGATTGTCTGTTGATCAGGAAATCCACACTGCAATGCTACAGGTAGACATTTCATATACCGTCAACACCATCAACCATAAGATGTTGTTCAGCCATTGGAAATATACCTTTGGTATCAACAGCACTTTTTATGCTGGTTCTGGTTATACCTCCAAGGCCAAGCTCAAACCTTCAGCTTCAATTCTACAACATTTCCATCTAAACAAGTAATGGCAGGCATCCCACAAGGTTCTGTTCTGAAGCCTTTACTGTTTGATTTATATATGCTTCATTGGCTGACATTATACAAGCTCATGGTCTGTCCTACCATAGTTATGTGGATGGCACCCATATCTGTGCCATGTTCATTGATTCTTTACAAGCTGCTCTGAATCAGATGTCTCTCTGGCAGATATCCAATCACAGATGACTAGCAACATGCTCAGCTTGAACATCAACAAGGCTGAACTCCTTGTGTGTAATATGAGAACAAAATCCTTCAGACTATCTGATTTTAGACTTTATCATGGTTTCTCCATTATTTATCCAACTACCACTGTTCAAAATCTCAGGGTCACTTATAATCAATCATTGCAGTTGGATTCCCACATTATCACCATTGTCATTTCTGCTTTCTTTCACCTTCTCACAATTGTCAAGATCCATCCTTACATATATCCTGAAACTGCTACCACCCTGGTTCAATATTTTATTTTTTCTCATCTGGTTTACAGTAATTTCCTTCTATCTGGTCTTCCAGACCAGATAGCAGCAAGCCTGAATAATCTCCAGTTCATCCAAAATGCTGCAGCATGTGTCTTCACAGGTTCCAGAAAGTTTGATCATTTCTCCCTTTTGTTGGCCAAACTCTATTGGCTCCCAGTGGAAACTAGAATCAATTACAAGACACTGCTGTTTGCCTTTAAATGCTGAAATGGACTGGCTCCCTCATACTTATCTAAACATCTTCATCTTCCAGCATGCTGACTTTGTTCTTCTGATGAACTTCTTTTTGACGTGCCTACCACTAGTCTGGCCACATTTGGTGATAGAGCTTTCTCTGTCCATGGCCCCGTATCTGGAAAGGACTTCCATTGTTTATCTGCCCATGCACTGACCTCAAATATTTAAAACTAAAGAATCATTTTTGTTGACTAGCTTTTAATGCTCCTTGCTCATTTATGTTGTATTTTTACTTTACTCAGTGCTCTGAAATGTTTAAAGGCACTATAAAAATTGTTCTTACTAATATTATTGTCCCTGATTTATAAGAGAGAAAGTTGAGGTATGACACAATACACACAGTTCAGTACTTTGATTTTATTTAAAGTTTTTTTTTCTCTATTCTGTAGATAGAAGAACAAGGAATTGTGAATCGGGACCAAGTTGGCACCCATGGGTACTAAATGGTGGGCAAGGACAAGTTATCTTTTCATTGCCATTGTTTTTTCTTCATTAATTGGGTGGTTGGGGGTGGTATTGGTGTTCAGCACTCACCACCAGTGACTTTAAAGACTGGGTGGACAAGAGGGAGGATACGGGTGGTGGGGCTGGGCACTCATTGCCAGTGACTTTAAAGGTCAGCCAGGAAGAGGGATACCTGCAGATGGGTTGGGCACCCACTGCTTGTGACTTTAAAGATCTTTTGGAAGGAGGGGGAATAGTGGGAGCGGTTTTGTGTAAAAGTTACTGGTGAATTTCAAGATTGGACAGGCAGGATACCAATGAGGGGGGTTGGGCTTTCATTTCTGTTTTATAAATGGTTGGGCAATTTTTGTTACTTAAAACTGCAGGAAAATATATTTATTTATTTGAAAATTGGTACCTGGGAAGGCACATTGAGCCAAGGCTCATTTCATTTCCAGGTGTGACCTGGGAGAGAGGGGAAGGAAATGCAATAATAAAAGCATATGCAGTATTAATGTTTGGTACAAAGTAAAGTACAAGCAGAGTACAATTTAACGTAGTACAAGTACACATTAAAAGTAAACAGAGCTAAGCAAAAGTACAAGAAATGACTTTGATATACAAATAAAGAGACCACAGCACATGGAATAAATGGCAGTGCTGATGCAGAAAAGGAAGTAGCCTGATACAGGCTGAGGTAGAACCCAGGAGGAGGCACAGTAACAGGGATGGCAGGGGCTCCAACAGGGAAGGGTCAGGGAAGGAGATGACAAGAGCAGCTGGGGGGCAGGAGGGAGTTTCAGCTGGTACCTAAAGGAAACAGGTGAGGGGCAGAGATGAGAGAAGAGGGGAGCAGGGTACAGAGGGAGGGAGGGAGGGTGGGAAGTGAGAAGGTGAGAGGATCCCTGGAGAGGAGGGAGTATGAGGCCGAAAGAGTTGGAGAGAGGAGTGAAAGACAGGTAAGAGGGCAGGGTCCCAAACCAGAATTTTGATATAAGAGGTAAAGGAAGGATGGCTAGCAAAGGAGTAAAGAGGAGCAATGGTGAGTGTGCGGGGAGAAGTTGGTAGCAAAGTGACAAAAGGCACTGCAGAGGGTGTCCAGTTTGGCAAGGCAAGAGGAGGGGGTGATGCAGTAGAACACATCTGCACAGTTGAAAACTAGAAGCACCATTTTGGAAACAAGCTTCCTGTAGACCTGAGAAGACAAGCAGTCTTTATTGCAGTACAAGCCACTGAGTTTGGAGTGGAGCTTGGAGTGGATGGCAACAACGTGGGCAGAAAGGTCAAGCTTACTATATAGTCACACACTGAGATACTTGAAGGAAGAAATCACTTCAAGGGGGAGCCATTCATGATGGAAAACACAGTGAGGGGGGAAAGCATAGCCAATTTCTGGCTGGTGCCAAAGGTCATGGGCACTGTTTTTTAGTGTGACCCAGAGTTAGCTGGAGTGGAACCAGCACAGGACATTGTGGAAGTCTTGCTGGAACAAGCCTCCCACTGCTATGGTTGAAGAGCCTGAGATGTATCCTTTGTTGTCTGCATGCATGTGAATAGGTGAGTTGGTACAGGCAGAGAGAAGGTCATTCAGGAAAATGGAGAAGAGGATGGGCCCCTGGATGGAGCCCTGTGGGACACTAGCCTGGATGGGTAGGAAAGGTAACAGGAAGCCTCCTATCTGTACCAACTGTTTATGGCCTGTGAGGTAGGAATGGAATCATTCAATAGGAGGAGTTGAGAGACCAGCAGAGCTCAGCTTGTCCTGGAGTAGTGAATGGGCCACCGAGTCAAAGGCTTTGTCCAGACTGATAAAAATGTCCACTGTTAACCCCTAATCCATCCCAGTGAGGATGAAGTCCATGACATGCATCAGGGAGGAGACAGTGGAGTGATGCTTCTGGAAACCAGGCTGGAAGGGGGAGAGGAAACTGAATGAGTAGAGAAATCAGCAAGCTTAAAGTAGACATGTTTCTCTTGCAGCTTTGCAAGAGGGGGAGGAGGGAGATAGGATAGAAGTTACCAGGGGAGAAGGGGTCACCCCCTTTATTTAGAGCAAGAACTTTTGGCAATCTTCCACAACTGAGGAACAGTAGAGAGGGAGAAGGAAAGATTGAGGAGGTGAGTAAGGGGAGTGGTCATGGTAGGGGTTTAAAGGTCAAGAAGTTTAGGATCCAGATCATTAGGGCTAGAATTAGGTTGTGGGAAGAAAGGGCTAGCAAGGTTTCCTGAGTAGTAACAATGTGGAAATGAAAACCTGGGGTGGGAGGAGCGAAGGGTGGAGCAGAAAGGAGATGAGCTAGGAGGTAGGGGAGAGGAGACAGTACAAGTAGTGAAAAACTCATTGAGGTGAACAGCTACAGAAGGAAGGTCAGAGGGAAGTGAACCATTAATCATGAGGACTAGGGGGACTGGTCTGGGCAGGGGTCAAAAATGGAGTGAATCACCTTCCAGAAATTGGTTGGGGAGTTGAGGTTTTTCTGGAGGTTGAGCAAATCCAAGGAATGTGGGTTCCCTCCCGATATCTTTAGTTTTCAGTCGGGGGCTGGTGGGTGGATGATAAGGCATACAAGGGAAGAGACATGCCTGCCACGCCTTAATAGTTTCAAAAGTTTTTCATTTTATTCTTCTTTTTTTTTTTTTGTCCCAAAGGATCCCAATTGCCCAAAGTTTCACCTTGTTAGGCTTCCTCAGGGACAGGATCTATGCATAAACACATTTACAAATTGAGTATAATATTTATTTTCATATCATAAACATTTTTTAATTATTTTCTCTAAAAACATTTGTTGGTAATAGTTGATTCATGCCACTAGAGGGAGAACGCCACCTATTTCTAACGGTTAAGTTAAAACACATTTTTTTCTGAATGGTGAAGCTGTTCTAAATATCTTATATATAGTCAGTAGTACGTATGATAACTAATGCATAGACTGGGCAACAATGTAGACCTCCTTAAGTCATTTTCAGACTGTCCTGTACACCAGTTTTCACCATGCTACTCACTTAACATGTTAACATTTTACTTGTATGTTCACGTTAAGTCATAGCTTAGTTTACCTGTTATTAGTACTCTAAAATCATATTGTAGGTCTGTAATTTAGTACCACATATCTATACAGTTTATCAGCATATGCTACTTAATTGTTAGCCCTTTAAAGAAAAATAAAACTTAATTCAAAGTACATACCTGAATTACTGGCATAAGACAAGAAAAGATTGCTTAGAGATAGGATTAGTTCACTCAGTAGCGCTCTGTCTGTATACTGTCGGTGGGATATTCAGACTGCGCCAGGCAGGGGCACAAGACTGGGTGCAGCGCAACTGGGCTGAGCCAGGGCATGGACCAGGCGATATTCAACAGCGCTGTGCCATGGCTCAGCATCATTGAATATGGTGCTGAGGGAGCACGCACTGCACTCGGTGCAGTGGCACTGCGCCAGCGCAAGTGGCAGAAGGGGAGCAGGGGGCTGCTTCAGCGCAAGTGCAGTTGCGCTAGGTGCAGCAACTGCCGTATTCAGCTGTGGGCATGCAAATGAGTCTGTTATGCATGCAAGGCACAAATGGGGCCATTTGCATTTCATTATGGCCCCATTTGCATGCAGTGCGCAGATCCCCGGTGACTTGCGCCTGGCGCCCTGCCAGGCTGCAGCCGTTGAGGACCAATGCCCTGCTGCCCCATGGCAGTCTCCACTCACGGTCGCCCGATCACGGGCATACATATAATACATCCCTGGTGGTCCAGTGGACCGCATCCCAATGCCCGATCGTGGGCATAAGTGATTTAACTCCCTGGTGGTCCAGTGGACTGCTGTACAATGCTCGATCAAGGGCATATGGTAATTAAATCCCTGGTGGTCCAGTGGACCACTATCCAACACCCGATCGTGGACATATGTGATGACACACCCTGGTGGTCCAGTGGACTGCTGTACAATGCCCGATCACGAGCTTCGACTATATATTTCCCTGGTGGTCCAGTGGAACCCCCCCCAGCACCATATCGCAGGCATTCACATAGAGTAAGCCTGGTGGTCCAGTGGTACTCCCCTCTCCACCTGCCCACTGAGGCCCCTGCCACTCAGCACCCCTCCAGTCAGCGACAGGTGGTGGCACCCCACCCGCATGCCTCCTGGCCGCCCGCTGACTGACAGTGTACAGTAGGGTTTGTAAGCCTTTTGGTCCACTGCGTGGGCCAATGGGCGTGCAGACAAATATTGTACTACACAGGCCCAAATTGTTTCACCTATGCCCGCGAATGGGCGAGGGGTGGCACAATGCCCTCTGGGCAGTGGGCATGTGGACTGTGTCCTGAGTGGTTGGTTGGCTACCCACAGCAGGCGGCTGCCATGTTGTACCTTGCAATATGACAGCTCACCTGTGGGTGGCCAGGCACAACTTTGTGCCTCCCTGAGTGATGCAAGGCGGAGTTGTGCCAGCATAAGCGCCGCACATCCTGGGCTGAATATCAGGATGTGCTGCTTATGCATGGGCACGCCCCCCTGCACTTGCGCCGCATAAATTACTGATGTGCCTGGCACATCAGAAGTTGTGCAGTGCAACTTGCTCTTTGAATATCACGCTGGCGAGATAGGGTTGCACATGGCGCAACCCTGTTATGCCATGTGCAACTCTTTTGAATATGCCACCCTATATGTACAATGTTTAAAAAACCGGGGTGAAGACAAACATTTCAGTAATGGTTTACGTAATTACAGATTAATAATTATTTCATTCAGTGCTTGTGACTGACCTGGAAACTCCAGGTTTATACCACACTCCTCCAGAACTGTTTTCATTCTATCAGTATTCTTTCTGAGGACAGTATCAAGAAAAAGTTTAGAATTAACAAGTAATAAAACTTTTCTCTTTTAAATTGAATGCCAAACACTAATTATTATCTCCTAACCTTAATTATCTGTTTTAACTTCTGGTTAACAATTGTAGTAATGTGCTGGTTGGTGGAGTGTGTACATTTCTGATCTTGTTAATACCAATCTCCAATGTGTGTAGACCTGCCTCATGAGGTATGCAGGTGTATAGATCTTTTACATCCATTTTGCACAGAATTAGATGTTTGTGTATATCAGGATGTAAAGTTTGGTTCAGTTCTGTGATAATTCTAATCACATCATTGTTATCCCGCAGGTAACTCTCCATCTTAAATATTGCTTCACTTGCAGAGTGATTAACAAAATGTGATGGTCCTTCCAAAATAGAATCATTGCCAGATACAATAGGGCAAGCTGACGGATTTTGTGGGTTTCTATGAATTTTGGGTAATCCATAAAAAACAGAGTTTTTGGAAATTCTTTTTTAAGGAGTTTTACCTGCAATTCTGTTAGATGTCCTAAATCCTGTTCTGTTGTGAGAATTTCATTTAAGCTGTCCGTTATTCTTCTGATTGGATACCCAGGTAGCCTCTCATAATTTGCTGAGACCTGTAGTATGTTTTTGCATATATTTATGTATTTGTTTTTGTCCATCACTACGGTTCCACTCCCCTTTTGTGCTGGTTTAATCACTATGGATTCATCCTGTTGCAGTTCTTTCAAGGCATTGGCTTCAGACCTGTTTAAGTTATATTTAGGGGTTGGGTTAGGGGTGTCCATTAGAACTGTTTCTACATCCGTAAGTACTTGATTTATATAGCCTTCCACATTAGGATTTCTACATTTGGGGGGATTATAGGTTGATTTGTGTTTCATATCTGCTTTAAAGCTTCTGATTTCTGGTGCCTGGGGTGGTTGGAGGTGAAACTGTTCCTTCAGGCGTATCTGTCTAAAAAATTAGTGTAGATCACTCATGATCTGGAATCTGTCTGTGTGGGCAAATGGGGAGAAGGAAAGGCCCCTACTCAACACCTGGATCTCTGCATCAGTTGGTAACTTCCTACTTAGATTAAAAATGACTATATCTTTCTGCCTTGTATCCTCCTCCTCCTCCTCTCCCTCTGCCTGTGCCTCCTCTTCCTCCTCCTGGTGCTATTGTTGCTCTTTGGTCAGTTTCTTCTACATAACCTTGGACCTGGCAAAGTACCTCTGTTGTTGTTCTTCTGGGTAATGATCCTGTCTGGTTTCTTGTCAGTCTTCTGTGTAAAAAAACTTGCCTAGAGGATTGTTGTAGTTGTGGTATTCTGTCAGTTTTCTGAGTACAGCTATCTGAGCTGTCTGAGTCAGTCTCTGACCTTGTGTTCCTATATCCAGTTTTGATTTTCCAGTTATAGACCCTGTCAAGTCGATAATCATTTGAATCCCATTTTAACTTCTTTAATTTTGTTTTTTTTGGTTTTTCTAATTCCTGAGCTAGATAATGTGTGTGGGAGGTCTCTGGCCTTTGACCAACAGGCCCATGGAATTCTGCAACTCCTGAGCTGGGGAATGTGTGTGGGAAGTCTCTTGTTTCTGACCAACAGGATCATAGAATTAACTGATGAAGAAGAGCACTATTTGATCTGCTCTCTTCTAGGAAAACAGCTTGCTGCGGGTACTGATCACACAACTCTTTCTGCCACTCCTGAGCTAGAGAATGTGTGTGGGCAGTCTCTTGCCTCTGACCAACAGGACCATAGAATTAACTGAGGAAGAAGAGTGCTACTTGATCTGCTCTGTCCTGGGAAAACATTTTGCTGCTTGCGCTGATCACGCATCTCTTTCTGCCACTCCTGAGCTGGATTATGTGTGTGGGAAGTCTCTTGCCTCCAACCAACAGGACCATAGAATTAACTGAGGAAGAAGAGTACTACTTGATCTGCTCTTTCCTGGGAAAACAGTTTGCTACTGGCGTTGATCACACATCTCTTTCTGCCACTCCTGAACTAGAGAATGTGTGTGGGAAGTCTCTTGCCTCTGAACAAAAGAACCATAGAATTAACTGATGAAGAAGAGTGCTACTTGATCTACTCTCTCCTGGGAAAACAGTTTGCTGCAGCGCTGATCACACATCTCGTTCTGCCACTCCTGAGCCAGAGAATGTGTGTGGGAAGTCTCTTGCCTCTGACCAACAGCACCATAGAATTAACTGAGGAAAAAGAGCGCAACTTGATCTGATCTCTCCTGGGAAAACAGTTTGCTCCGGGCGTTGATCACACATCTCTTTCTTAGGGACTACGTTGCCATCAATAATGTTGTTACCATAATTTATTGTGCAAAACAGATTTTCTATGAGATATGTCCCTATGCATTATTAGCAAAGATAACTACTAGATAATTTGTCCCTGCTCTTGGTGACCTTCCAAGTCTCTTTGACCTCCGAGCATTACCAAGACATTAGCCACTATGTAAGCTTCAAATGAATTTGGACAAGGCTATAGCTTTGCAACAGTTAGAATTCAGAAATGATGAAAAAAAAAAAGAATGTGTGGCTCTTATTGACAGAAATTTCAGATCCCATTACCCTCCATTGATGACTGTGTTTTGCACTCAAACTGAAAACAACTAAAATTCTTTCCATCCACTAGGTAACTATTTAGATAATGAGATCCACTGAGATATAAGACTTCAGTAAACTATGGATACACACGGCATTCATAAACAAGACACAAAGATACTAATACTCATTCACTACAGCAGGATAAGATGTTGCTTGCATGAGAAACTTTTTTTGGGACAGTAGCCTTTCTGCTAGAAAGGCACTATTAGAGGGCAGGGATCCTGTTTCTGTCTGAGCTAACTAATTAAACACACCTGGGAAGCTAAGGGGCAGAAAGCACCGGCCACCCTAATTTAGAGTGGTTGGTTGTTTGCTGTTGCCTTGCAACAGTGTTTGCACCTGAAGTGGGATCATGTGGTTATGTGACCCTCCCAGGTGTTCATGGCTCTGCCCCTTGGCTCCCATTATTTAAGCAAACAATTGAAAAAGCACAGTGTAACACAGACCACCAGACATGCTGCATCTTGCTTTGTGAAGCTCTTAATTAGGAGGAAAGAAAGGCCATTCCTCATTTCTGGAGGTTAGCCTTGAAACAGAAGGATTTGGCAGAAGGGAGTTTTGCACTTGAATTTCTAAGCACCCTGTAGGAGAGGAGGCCAGTCATGGAGTGAGATCATTTTTAACAGGCCCATGTGTGATCATGAAAATGACAGTGATGTGAAAAAGGCAGTTTTGAGTCATGAAATTGTCCCCTCACGTACTGTAATGGACACACATCAATTTTTCCAAAATTCCGTGATCCTACAACATTGCCACAAGTTCTGTCCAAGTACCAAAAGGGCACTTTATTTTCTAAATAATTTAAAAACAACACATTTTCCAGTAGAACCGCCTTTTAATGAATCATCCTTGGGTGAAACCTGAAAGTTTTTTTCAACTCCCAGCCTTTTTTGTGCTATTGGTGAGCAAAAAATAGGTCTGAGTTTTCATATTTTAGGAGTTTTCAATGTTCAGGAACCCTTACACCACTGAACTGTCCATTATCATATTAACTGAATACAGAAATCCTTGCACCACCTTTGGGTGTGCCGAATCTTAGACTGTTCTGATCAGGGATGGCGGTGCTATTGAAGCACAAAAATCTGTGTTTAACATTAAACTGCCTACTCAGCCCTAGCATATATAGGTGCTATTGTATCTGTGTAATATTGAGCGAGAGAGAGAGAGAGAGAATATCTGACTCAAAATATGCAGTTTACTTATAATTATCTAAAATACCAACTTAGCATGTAGGTGCTACTGTGCCTGTATAATACAGTGAGAGAGAAAGAAAGAGAGAGAGAGAGAGAGCACGAGAGAGAGAGAGAGAGAGAGAGAGAGAGAGAGAGAGAGAGAGAGAACATCTGACTCAAAAGATTAAATTTATTTATAATTACTTAAAATACATGCTAAGCCTTTATCAGTGGTAGTGGATCAGTAGATTGAAGATACCCCTGCTGCACCACAAGACTGGAAGTTCATGGGTTCCAGTCCCATATCAGGAACTTGTGCTAATACCCAATACTGACACTGCATTGTAGTATGGGGGGGTGCCATCCTTCAGACAAAATGCTATACTGAGATCTTTCTGCCCATCTCTGGTGGTTGAGCAGGTAGAAGTTATCCCATGACACTCAATAGGTGAAGTTTTTATTGAGAAAAGATAATGTCAAACATTCAAATCAGAATAATTCAGGTAAATCCAAACACATACAAGTAATAAAACAAAGAAATGAAGAAAACACTAAAATAGAATCCCAAAACACAAAACTTACAGTATTATCCAAAAAGGGCTATATAAGCTGTAGTATGGATTCACACCTGCTCAGTACAACCACAAAAAAAGGTTAAAACGAAAGGTCAACAAACCCATGTGACCCATGGCACTTAGGGTGTTTTTATTAATAAAAAAACATATGAACCAATACAAACACAATGGAACAAACAATACGGCCCTTATAGGGG
Organism: Neoceratodus forsteri; assembly: GCA_016271365.2. Lineage (NCBI taxonomy): Eukaryota > Metazoa > Chordata > Ceratodontiformes > Ceratodontidae > Neoceratodus > Neoceratodus forsteri. The sequence continues at coordinate 293,267,249 of CM028134.1, forward strand.
ATTTCCCCAGTGTCCTAGCCAGCATTGGCCCTGTTAATAAAATATGTCCCTGTAAACCACCCCCAGGATGCAACTGGAAATGGAATATCACAGCTTTGTGTCATATTCCTGGAAGAAAAAATTGCAAGTATAATGGACAAAGTTTAATGTAGCCCAAAAATATTGCATATCTCAGTGACTCCAGAAATTAGAGAAAACATTCAATTTGAAACTGTTGAGGTTCATTTCTTCTGCCATATTCTTTAAAAAGACACATTTTTTTTCTTCCGAGAACTGATGTAATTTTTCTTTGTGTTACTTTTATGTGATAATTGATCTCATTAATTGAGGCATTTTATGTGTGAATATAAAATTAACAGTCGCGGTGTTTTAAATGATGGCCCTTAGAGGGCTTGCTAATGAATACTATGCTTGATCTTTGAGCACATTTACAGCATGTGGGATTATTGTAATCCCACCACCACCAGACTGTGTAGCGTGAAGGCTATGCAAGAACTGTTACTTCAGTGGGCCTGATTTTAATTGTATAAGTAGAGATAATCTTACCTTGATGAGAAAATAGTGGCTAACTTCTCACTCCCTTACGATACTATGTACTCACCATGGAGTGAGTGATGAAGGCTTGTAATACAACTACTGATTACCTGATCACAACCTCGACCCCACTAGACACTAGTGTAACTGCACACAGTACTGAAGGGAGCACAGTATGATATTTTAAGGGCAGGGGCCCTTTGAAGTAATGACTTTGTGTTGAGTGCCCTGTTGGACTATAAACAAGGCAGCCACCTTTGCTCCCTCTGATCCCTAGCAACATGGTAATTGGGGTCAGAGAATCAGTATCTAAAGCCTGCAGAATGAGCCACAAAGGGCTCATAGACTTTAATTGAGTGACAGAACTACAGCACTGCCAGAGTGCATACAGTTCTATATTACAGCTGAGAGCTGGATTTCTCCAATGGCCAGCAGGGGCTGTTCCAGAATCTAGTCAGTCTGTGTGTAGTTTCTGGAAGAAGCAGACTGCAGTAAACTGTAGCTGATAACTGAAGGAAACAGACCACATGACTACTATAGTGAGCAGTTTTCCTGCAACCATGGAAGTGGGGATAATCGCGTGCTTGTACAGCGAGGAGTGGGAAACTAATGAAAGAAGCCAGGGGATTTGTTGGTGAGAGTGGACAGCCCAACAATCACTCATTGGGACACTCTTAGACTGAGAGAGAATGGATGCAGCTAGAAGAGGAACTTGTTACTACTGATATCCAGTGAGGTTTATTTTTGGGTTGTTTGCAACCATGTAACAGTATTGTTTAAATCTTAAAGTGCACCAATGCCATCCAACTGCAAGTGTCATCACCGGGCATTAAAATGGCAACGCCATCTTTCTTAGATGAAAGACTGACACCAAAAGCTTGTCCCACTCAGCGTCATCATAAACAGGGAACATGTGAAGTGCAAAGGTACATTTCTTGGAGGAAAATGATGAAGGGGCATAGCATTTTAAATGAGTGAGGATTTCAGCACATATCTGTGGAGAGTTGGCTCCTTTCACATTCCATGTAATAAAGGAAATAAAGGTGCTAGCCATGCGGACTACTATAGGTACCTGCGATATTTGGCTTGCCTTTGGGACTGGGATCCTATTGGCACATTCAAGAGAATATCCCATGGTGAAGGGTCACAATTCCCAGAGAAACAAGACTGCCCAATGACTGAGCGGGCCCTCCTCCAACCCCCAACAACAATGCAGTAAAGATCAGCCAACTAACCTTTACCCCATCCTCCCACAACAGCTGATATACCAGCCGGCACTGAGGGTTGAGGTGCTAGATGCCACACCTCGAGCTGTGCTGGCGACTGGAGTTCGGGAGTAGACTCTGGTCACCGGGGGTCTGCAGAGGGAGGAGAGGATTGAGCATCCAGAGGACTGCTCTCCTGTCCTGGGGTGGGCCTGTGGGGACTCATCACTTTGTGGCAGCTCCTGGTGGAGACCAGGGGTACCACAAGGAGTGTGCTTTGAGGGAGAGGTGCTGGAAGATGTCAGTGGAGGTATGTCCTCTGCACAGGCATTATTGCATGCCCCACACCTCAGTGGAAAAAGCACACACCAAGGAGGAAAATTCCTGGTTGGCGGGGAGGCGATGGCAGATGCTCCAGGGCCACTCCCACATGCCCAATGCTGGCCCCAATCCTGATGTGACTCTCCATGGTCCCTGCCTCTTCCTGTATGGGGTCCATGGGAAGGGGGGGGACTCAGAACCTGATTCCTTGGTTAGGGAGGGGTACTGGTAGACTGTAGAGGAGCAGCTGAGTGGGCCCCTCCAGAGAGATGCCCTGTCATCAGCAACCAGAATGAAATAAAGTTAACAAAAAAAAAAAAAAGCTGATATGCCACCTGAGGTATACTGTATAAATGCTGGCCTGATCTGAACCTAAGCCAAAGGTCCAACTGCTTCCCTTCTGAGGTGTAGGTTTGCATAGTCTCATAGTCTCCACCATAGTGCAAGAAAGAGTCCTGCCATTTCAACCTAGTTGCCAACCGAGGTGGACCCTTAATTCACAGAGTCATGCAGGGACCTATGGCAGAGACCTCCTTTATGTCCTGCAAGTGAGGACACCCCCCACTAACCCACCCCACCTGAACCAACATCCAGCAAAAACCTGATAAACAGTGAGCAAAAAAACTACTGTCTAAAAATCCAGATGCAACTACATCCCAAATAACAAGAAACAGCAAAGCACTTAAAGAAAAAAAAAAACAGAGAAAGTCCCTTCAGTATCTGTACATACTGCCAACAGAGTCCTGAGCTGGGGATGTGAGGGTGGAGGTTGTCAGTTCCAGAACCTGGGCTGTAAAGGTAAAGAAGACTCAGTCAGAGGTGGAAGTGTCCCACATTATACCAGTCTCTCATGGGAGGCTGAGTTCGCAGACAGTCCAGGCTGTGCAGTGAGATCTTGTTACCAGGGCAACATGTCGTAGCCACTAATTGGGTGATATGCTGAAAGCATTGCAAACTCCAGAGGCAAGAATAGGAAGACTTGGCTATAGCATGTGATATGTATGATGTGCCCCTACTTGCTTCTGTGTCCAGCGATGATCTGATCACTGCTGTGGGGAAGGAAGAGATGCTGTTGTCCAGTGAAAGGCAGATTAAAGATGCACATTAGGAACATGCTAGCTGCCCAGCAAAAAGCAGGAAGAGGTAATCCAGCAGGAGGATGCAAGACAGTAGCGCCATGGCAGGGGGCTATCAGGGTGGCTTCATAAGCAAGGTGAGCAGAGCTTCCAAGAGGAGTGTGTCACAGCGTGTGGGAATAAACTTCAGACAAGGCAAGTTTATAGGTTTAAAACACACTGTAGTGTGATATTTATTTTTCAAAAGTTACAAAAATAATAAATGAAAACAAGAAAATTGCAAAGAAAATCACTACTTAACATCAGTAGTTTCTCACATAATACAGTCCTGGATCTTGAAGTTCCTAGGACCCTTCTCATTTGCATTCAACAGCTTGTCTACGCAAACAGTAGAACCTCTCCTCCTCTCTCAGGGTTGAGTCCCACCAGACTGAATTGAAGTGAACTTAGTGAAGAGGTTTTATATCTTTTGATGGGATCACCTGACTGAGCCCTTTTCTATTTTTACATGTCTGGACATATTGTTTCATGTCTGAACATGTTGTTTCAAAACCAAGGGGGGGGTAGTGGTGTTTTGTTTCAGGGGACTCCCTGGTTCAGTTAAAGGTACAGTGTATATCTCCACAGTTATTGACTCTCTATATCTCTGATCCATAATGACTAAGCACTTTTATAACCTTATACAGTAACAGGTTTATAGTGTGAATTTAAGAAAATACCATAAGGATTTCTTATAATTGTATTAATCATGAAATTATTATTGTTTTGTATGGCTTCTGAATCCTTTTATTTAAAAATACTTTATTAACTGTATGTATTCTTATTTAAAATAACCTTCATGTTTTTTTGTACACAAAATGCACTTAAGCACTTTACACAACACTTCTCCAGGTGTTTGGCATAATTCCAGGGACTGGATGGATGGAAATGGAAAAAGAAGGAAAAGAGAGAACTAGTAGGAAGTTTAGTAGGGATAGTAAAGAGCTGCGCTAGGTGGCCAACCTAGGTGGGGAGGGGAAGCAAAGAGAAAAACATTAACTGTTGTGTAACAGAAGTTTTGGTAGTTAGGAAATAAGGAGATACAAAAGTGGTCCATCAGTCACAGCTGAGGGTGTAGCCTAACTCCGCCCCAGAATGTGTGAGTGGCCAGATTCTGAGTTGTTAGCAGAGGGCCACCACAGAAATTAAGATGACTACTACGAGAACACAGGTCTGATGTTAGGAATTGCCCCAGTCCTTAGAGCAGCCAGCCATGCACCCCATCTCAAATCTTCAAGATAATGGATGGGGGGGGAGACCTGACCTGGCCCTGTGGTTAAGAGTCCATGGTAGCAGGGGTGGGCAGCTTAGGCTGGCTAGGGAAAAGTTTATACAGAAGAGTCACCAGCTGCTGGGAGGTGTCTGTAACCAACTTAAAGGTATGGATGCCACAGAGCAAGGACAAAATCAGCCAGGCTGAGAATACTATTCAGAATTTGACCTGTCCAGTGTGGAACTTAGCTTTAATGGCATTATATACTTTTTGTTTCTCAAGAACTGCTTGGCTGAGGTAATTTAAACTACAGTAGCAGTTCCCATTCCAGTGCAAAGAAGCTTGGGCTTGTGCAGTCTGCTGTATTTTAAGTTTTTCCTAATAGTTGTGGAATTTATATATAAGTGAATGAGGCTGCTCTCCCTGTGCTGGAAGTGGTTGAAGGGTCCTATGTGCCTGTTTGAGAAGGTAGAAGGTGCCATGGTCTAGAGGATCTGCAATTTGGAGAAAAAGATGGTTGAGGAAGGCAATAGGGTCTTTTCCCTTGGTGTGCTCTGGGATGCCTACCAGTGGCAAATTATTGCACCTGTTGCAGTTTTCCAAGTTTTCCAGCTTGTTTTCCAGGCACTGAACTTTGTGGCAGAGCTCCACCACTTTACGCTCTTTTTTTGCCACATCGTCTTCCAGAGAGCTAACCCTAGCTTCAACATCACTGATGTGGTGGGTCAAAGAATCAAGCGACTGTTTGACATCCTTAAGATCATTCACACTAGCTGTAATGATTAATTTGATGGAGGTGAGCTCAGCAATGAAGCATTCCAAGACTGAAGATTCTACATTGTGGCTTGGTGGCGAATCCAGCTTATGCCACTAAGGGGCCTGGGGACATGCGGGAACTGGCAGTGGCTAAGTGAGGTCTGACTAAGAAACAGGATCCATTTCTTTCAGGAGCGGAAGGCCTGATGGTCTGTTGGAGTGAGGGAAAAGATGAGATCGGGATGAGGTCCGCAGAGTTTCAGAAATATTGTTTTAGGCATGACTGACTCCAGAGCTTGTCTAGTGCATGACCGCTCACATTGGGTACATCGCCAGAAGTCACCTGCCAACAAATTCTGTATTTCTGTGTTCTCATAGCATTATCAAAGTCTCAGTCAGCTCTTTTTCCACTGACCCAGAAAGTTGCAACACTAGTAAATATAGAAAATCTGGTATAGGAACTGTGAAGGTATGAGAGTTTTTTTACACACTCTCAGTTTCTGATGGCTTTAAACCTCTCTGGTTTTGCTCTTGAGGTTTATGTATCATCTGGTGTGTAAAAAAAACCCCTTATAATATATAACTACCTATGCATTATTCTAGATCTAATACATAGTCAGGCCTTGTAATTCACAGATAGCCGATATACTTTTTTTCATAATTCACTGCTGTAATTTGTTGCTTTAAGTTCTATCAACAGGGCTTGACCTTATATTAGACAAAACAAAAATAGTCCTGCTGTAATGTAAATTACAATGCTTGTAATTCCATTTTAGAGGTCCAGTAACATTTACAAACCACTTGAGCTTTACTGCTGTGGTTTATGATGTCAATCAAACCCCTCAGTGGAATTATAGCCTTGCAATTCACAATTGCCTGTCTTTTATTCCAGATATACCACATATGGGATAGTGTGTGGGTAACCATACACTACAAGGCTATTCTGCCACCGAGTGGGTACAATACTGACTGATGACCTCAAGAGTGAAGCTCAAGAGGTCCCCAGGTTGGCATTGTAGCCACAAGGTGAAAGAATAGCCGAGTAGTGTATGGGTAACCATACACTGTTCTATACAGTGTATGGTGACTGCAAAATTTAACAAAAATCACTTTCCCACATTTTACATTGGCTCTGCCGACCGCCCTTGATTAACAACTGCTGGCCAGAACACATGCGCACACCACTCTCACAACATCTGCTGGAGTCCCTTGTATTATGATGTCCTCACTAATGCAGAATGAAAAGTTGTTCTGCGTTAATGAGAATGTCATTATCGTGTATGATGGAACATTCTTACCGATAAAAATCGGCACTTTTCAAAACATTGTTATGCTGTAGTAGCTACGTCATCATAGTTGTTATGCAGCACTAGCTACGTAGCTACTACAGCATAACAACATCTAACATGCTAGCGCTTGCATTACATGTCCAGGAAGCGGCAGTGGCGAAAAGGATACCAAAGGAAAGTGGCACCGAGGGAGAGACAGAAACTGTAGGACCATTTAAAAATGTTTTTTTACTGGCTGTGGGGGTATCCTACACTATAAAAAACAATGGATAGTTACCTAATGGTAACAAGCTGTGTTAGTTCATCTCGAGGTTACCAGTGGTGACCTAACCTCTCGAGCTGCGCTTTCGAGGTTAATGCAGTCGCCATGGCAACCTCTCGATGAACTAACCAGCTTGTTACCGATAGGTAGCTATCCATTATTCTCTATACTGCAGCAGAATGACTTTTTGCATTGTATGGATTTCCACCATACACTATATAACATTAAACAGACATATATAAAATTAAACATTTGTATGGTGATTTCACTGTTTGCTTTTGCTGCTTAGTTTAGTCTATCCAGTCTCTCCCGTGAGCTGGTACATGTTTTCTAATGGTTCATGACCACCCCTCTAACTTTCTCAGTTCCCTTGACCAGCCATTTACAGTATGTCTATAGTTCCTTGTCTTGAGAATCTTCACCATTTTTGCACTGACAAGTGTTGCTGGTAGTTTGTGCCAGCCCTCCACCACCCTCTCCATAAAATAGTGTTTCCTAACATCCTTCTTAAACCTACCCCCCCCACCAAATTTCTGATTCTCCCAGGTATAAGTGTTGTTACTATGAAAAGCTTGTTTTAGTTTATTTTGTTAATGGGGAACAGTCAGCACTATGAGCCCCACACCCAATTTTTGTACTTTGTTCACTATTTGTAATTTGTAATATTTTATATTGTACCTTCCTCGACCTCAGAACTGTGAGCTCTCTAAATCTGTATCTATATTTGAAGAATTTTGTTTTGTACTCCACCAGGTTGTACCTGAAAATAAGCACTTGGTTGTCTAATATACCTACCTGGTTACTAAAAACCAAATAAACAAACAAATCCAATCAACCAAACGAACAGGGTGGAGCTGGTCGGAGTTTCCACTATATGCAAAAGCAGTTTTTTTCTTTACTTTCAGTTTTCTATAGCATAGCAGATTGTAACAGACTGATTCTGATTACTTGCAAGCTGATATTTTTGTAACTACAAATCCCAGAATCCCTTGCAGATAAAATCAGAACAGGGCTGCAGTAGTGGGAGATTCAATAATGTGCAGTGCAAGGGTTAAAAAGTGGCCTGGACCAATGCTGTTCTTGCAGATTGATTAAAACTACTGTTTTGTTCCATGTATATTTTTAGTTCCCACACTACCTGGCCAGCTTGGGTCCTTTGCTCACCCAGCCCATCACGCTCCTTTACCTGAACTCTAAAGATTCATCATGGATTACACCCCCCCCCAAGCACAGTCCAAATGAAGAGTCCGGGCCCTGTCAGTGGTGCGAGTTGCTGGCATTTTTTTTTTATTTTCTCCCCACCCACCTACCTTACTTATGTTGGGTGCACCCCCTGTAGGCCTTGTCATACATCAAATGTTCTCTGTGAAGGATCAAGCTCCCTGGCCCTCCACAGGGATTGCCAAAGCAGGAGAACCCAATGCTATCTCCGCCCCATCCCGGCTGGGAACACAAGGGTCATGGCTCCATTTCCCCAACCCCTGGGCCACCCAGCTGGCTCCCTGAGTTCATTCCTGAACGCAAGTCTCCTACATGGAATATGTAATACTACCCACGGGGCAACTGGGTGGCCTGATTAAAACTACTTTAATTTTTAAATGGAAAACCCAGTCTTTGGCTCAGTTATTTTAACAAATTATCTATATGAACTTTAAAAATTATGGTTAATGTCCAACCACATACCTGTTCGTAAACAGAACAAACCAAATCCTGGTTTGTGCCAAGTAAGGTCTGAATTAAAAAATCAGAATGAGCCACCAGTACTCCTTATGAAACCGCATAACTTCAGGTTTGCCTTACATCAGATTCAACTGTAACCGATCACATGCAGACCGTAAGTTCCTTTCTAGAAGCTCAACAGTTTGTCTCCCAATGTAAAGGATTATGTCATCTGCATAATAATGCACTCTTGCCCTGACATTCAAAAGGTTAGACAAAGGCAGTTGCAGTCGTATTCATACATTTGTGCAGGATGAGGTATAACTATTGAGGAGCAGTCAATTATTGTTGTATTAGTCAGATAAAACCAGAGCAGAGAGATGGGCTTGGTGGGACAGTCACACCTACTGAGCGCCATGAGGTATTCCTTAAACATCTGCTTGAAGGGGCCCAGAGCAGGTGTATCAAGAACGTCAGGGGGGATGACATTAAGTAGGCTGGGCACCTGGTACCTGAAAGACGGTTGGGCCTGGGAAATGCAGCAAAAAGGAGTCTGGTAGGAGACTCTGGTGCCATTCCTGGTACCATGGGTTTTAGTGGCCTGGTTGAGAAGAGGCAGTCAGGATGGTGCGATGAATTCCATGCTGATTTTTTTAGCAAAAACACCCATGTGGTAGGAGAGTCTACCCTTGAGAGTTAGCCAGTTAGTACTGGGGTAGAGGTTGCAAGTATATGTATGTTTGGGACACCAGTGATCAGCCAGCAGGATTTGTTTAGAGTATTGTGGATTCTCTTAAGGGTGGTGTCTGTGGTGGAACTGTAAATTATCAGGCCATAATCGATGATAGATAGTATGAAACTGGTGACAGCTATGGCAAAGGCATCCTGCACCAAGTTGTATCGGTTCCTAATACAGCAGACTGATTCTTGAATTGACAACCTTGGAGATGCTGCTGACATGCTTCCTATAAGAAAGAGCACTGTCAAGAGTAATGCCCAGGTATTTGAAGGTGTGGACCTGGTCAATGGGGGTGTTGGCAGTGTTAGTGATGGAAAGGGTGGTTGATTTTTGCTTGTTGTGGGGACTGGTGAAGATCGTGGATTTGTTTTTTTTGCAATTCATAATCAGTTTTTTGTGTGTGAACCAGCTTTCTACAACTGCATAGAAGGACTGAAGCCTTAGCACAAGGGCATTGTGGTCGGCATCACTAGTGAAGAGCACAGCATCATCCGCATAGATGAGGAGGTTGGTGTTGCAAACTTGAGGAAGGGAGTTGAGGAAGATGTTGAATAGGAGTGGGCAGAGAATTGAGCTCTGTGGGACACCTGAGTGGACAGGTTGATGAATGGAAAACGAGTCCCCAATTTTGACCCTTTGAGATCTGTCAGTCAGGCAATCCTTGAACCAGTTAGATGCCTGCAAGGAGATACCTGCATCACGGAGAGATGCCTGTAGCAGGTTGTAACTGACTGCATCAAGGGCCTTGGTGAGATCAATGTACACTGATCCCACCAGATGGGCATGGTCGAGTGCTTTATGAATGAAGTCAGTGAAGACAATGAGAGCAGTTGTGCTGTGGCCTTTTCTTTCTTTTTTTTTGTTATCTCTTTCTCGTGGCATACCTGGTTTGCTCCCATGTATTCTGGCAACCCCTTTGGGACTCTGGCTGCTGTCTGACAACCCTGCACTCCTTCAGGGTCCTCGCCTGTTTCCCCTGTGGCTTACCCCCCACAGCAGGGTGGTGTGGAGCCCCCAATTCACCCAGCCTGTCCGGATCCAGCTTTGGTGATGCCCCCAGAGCTGGAATTCCATTGGACAGCCATCAAGCCGCTCAACCAGGATGCCATCTATTTTCTACTTTTCACCCTCTTAGGCAGTGGAGCATGCAATGCCATCAGGGGACATACAGCACAGGCAACAGCCCGCAGTACATCTGACGGTTGCTCCTCTACCTCCACCTTGTAGACACAGCATCAGTGTGCCAGCCCCCAGCCACCGCTAGGGGCCAGGCAAGCACTGACTGCTGGGAGACCCCCCAAACCGGAGAAGGAGATCTGTCAACAGATGCTCCATCCTTCTCCACCCCTGCTGACCCCTGGTGACCTGAGCTTGCTCCCGAACATGGGTCATCGGCATGGCGCAAGGTGTGGCGACCAGTGCCTCAACCCTCAGCGAAACCAGGCCGGTCCTGTGGCCTTTTCTAAAACTATGCTGCTCTGGGCACTGGATGTTGTTCTTGGACAAATATTCAGTGAGTTGGTCAGAGACTATGTGCTCTAACACTTTTGGGGGGGGGAGGATGGAAATTGGGCAGTAATTGGTATGCATGGACCGATCACCATTTTTATGAATGGGATCACAACTGCTGACTTCCAAATGAAGGGAAATTGTCCAAGATGGAGAGATAGGTTAAAGATTTTTGAGAGTAGGAGGAGCACATCATCAAGGATTAGGTGATTATAGGATTATTAAATTAGGTATTAATTGTTTTGCGTATGCTTTATCCCATATTTTCAGCTTCTCCTTGTGTCATAATGTTTCTCCTTCCAGCTGGAAATTAGCAACTATAAAACCTATTTTGAAGAGTGGAAGTCCTTCCACTGTGTCAAACTATCGACCAATATCCCTTTTGTCACCCATTTCAAAAATTCTCGAAAAAATTGTTATGGATCAAAACCTGGCCTTTCTTGGGAAGTATTCCCTTCTTTCAGTTAACCAACATGGTTTTAAGCCAGGTTTCAATACTGAAATGGCCTTGGTGGGGCTCACAAGCAGTGTACACAGTGCACTCAATAGAGGTCATTCATGTGCGGCACTGTTCGTGGACCTCACCAAGGCCTTTGACCTGGTTGAATTTGATCTTCTCCCGGGGGTGTTCTTCGTGGACTACATTTTTCTGGTGAGGTAGGTGGTACCAAAGTTACTTATGTAATAGATATCATAGAACAATTATTGGTTTGACCACATCTCAGATTCTTCCCTTAGTTTGTGGTGTACCCCAGGGTTCAATCCTGGGGCCACTCATTTTTTAATTTTTTATGAATTCTGCCCTTAGTATTTGTACTCAAACTGAGATGACTCTTTACGTGGATGATGCCATTATTTCTTGCTCTAGTCCCAAACCTGAGACTGCTCTTTCTTGTCTTCAGACTGATTTGGGGCTTTTGCAAGATTGGTTACTATTAAATCATTTGGTACTTAATTCCAAAAAAACAAAGGTAATTTTTTTTCTCGTAACAAGAAAGAAACTTCCAATTTTCCCCCAATATCTGACAAAGGGGGTAATGTAATTGAACTTGTCCCAGTTTTTAAATATTTAGGAATGATCTTAGATAGTCAGTTCATTTTTGAACCTCATAGTCAAAGTCTTAGGAAAACCCTGCACAAAAGGTTGGGTATTCTATATCAGATTAAGCCATTTTTGACCCTTGAATCCAGAAAACTCTTAGTCCATAGTTTCTTGTTTTCAGTGTTAGACTACGGTATTTTGATATATACCTTTTCCTGTAGCAGTGCACTAAATTGTCTTCAAGTAATGCATCATTCTGCCTTGAGATTTTGGCTAAATATGCCTTTTCGATCTTACCATTCTGATTTGTATGAACAGTCATTCATTATCTTTTGATGATCGAGTTCTCTTTAAAATGGGTACTTTTTTATATAAAGTAAAATCGGGACGTCTTCCTCTGTCTGTTTCCTTAATGTTTCCCAGGGCATTAAATGTTCTATCTACTAGATCCCAGTATAAAATCAATTTTAAAACACCTTTATTCAAGGAGACTTTTGGGCAAATATCTTTATTATTTAGAGCTCCAACTTTTTTCAATAAGATACCCACTGAAATTGTTGAAAATAATTCTACACAGTGTTTTAAAAAAAGGTTGAAACAGTGGCTTTTTTCCAAAGTATGAATGTATCTGTTGTATCTATGTATTGAACAGCACTTACACTTTATGTGGATAGAATGGTTTGCTCTGAAATATTGTGTCATTAATTTGTATTGTATTTTAGATATGACTTGTCACCTGTGAAAATGGGCAGTTTTGCTCATCTGGTTTTACAAATATAAAAAATAAAAATTAAAATAAATGAGTTTGAGGCGATGGAGTCACTGCTGAAATGAGTTTTCCTATGAACCTTTTGGAGGTAGCATTTAATTTCACACAGAGTGACCTTCTTAAAGTAGGAGAGGGTGAGGTGTTTAGAGGGGGGTACATGTGGCCGGGGGATGTGTGTGTGTGTGGGGGGGTTATTGAAAAAGTCAAGGGAGAGCATGCCGTTGAGGTCAGAGAATGTCAAGTTGAAAGTATCTGTGATTAGTTTTGGGTCAAGAATCGTGTACCCATCTACACTGAGCATGTTGTAGCCTTGGCTTTCTGAACTGCATCGGTACAGGAATTTCTAGTATAGTGGTATTGTTGCCAGTCTGTACTGTTGTCTGTGGCTTGGGCTTTGGCCCAGAGGTGGTCCCTGTCGGCCAGAGGTTTGAGGAGTGAGGATGATATCCATGGGTTATTGCCGGTCTTTAACCTATGCTTTATAAAGAGGGCAAAGGAGTTGCAGGCAGTATTAAACCATGCAATAAAAAGGTTGAAGGCCTGGTCAACACTGGAGGTAGAGTCAAGAGGTGACCAGTCTGTGTTTTGGAGATCCACTTTGAATTGACTGAGCTGCCCCTTCTTTAAGACACACTGGAGGGACATTATGCCTTTGTGCTTGGAGGACTTATTCAACCAGAGGCAAGTAATGGGGGAGTGGTCACTGAGGGAATCTGAGAGTACCTCAGTGTCAGAGATATGTTCAGGGTGGTTCATAAAGATGAGGTCGAACAGGGTGCTGGTGCCGGTTTATGGTTAAGTCTGGTTGGGGTGTTGACAACTTGGGTCAGGTCAGAGGCGGCTGCAGTGTCTTTAAAGCTAGCAGCATTAAAGTCACCTAGCAGCACCACATCTGGGGAGTGGGAAAGGCTGGAGATGTAATCGAGGATAATGTTGAAACCTGGAGAGCTGTCACATGGGGGTATGTAAATGGCAAGAATTGTGAGGGCTTTGCCAAGTAGTCCAGGTAGTAGTTTGATAGTGAGTACTTGGGTGTGGGTACCAGTGGAGATCATAGGGAGGGCATGGCTTTGGAGGGCAGTTTTTATGTATATAGCACAACCACCACCCCTTTTCCCAAACCTGTCATCCTGGTAAATAGTGTACCCATGGAGTGAGACAACGCTGTCTGGGACTTCAGGTGAGAGCCATGTCTCGACTACAGCTAGCACATCAGGCTTGTGCTGGGTTACCCAAACCTGGAGCATATCTATCTTCAGGAGTAGGCTGCAGATATTAATGGATGCCAGTTTAATGGGGCCCTGGTATACAGGCAGATATTGCATGGGCCCTGGGTTAGGGGTTTACATTTCCTGAGAGTAGGAGGAGCAGAAGTGTGTACTGGTAGAGTAGGTGCTTGAGCAGTTTCAATGTGTATAGGTGTTTGTTGTAATTAGCCCTAGGAGCTCTGATTGTGATTGGAGGCTGAGCTAGCTGGGGAAAGAGGAGTGTGATATATGGAGGAGGGGTGCAATGGGGGGATACCTGAGCTAGTTGGGGCAACACGTGGTAGGTGCTCAAATGCAGTTGTGGAGGCCATGGGGGTGGCCCTCAAGGGTAGGTGAGGGTTGTGCACCTGGAATGTGGCATTGAGATGAGGGCAGTGTGGTGGAGACACCAGTACAAGAACAAGGGGCAGCATATACATAGGTGCTATGTACTTAGGTGGACCCATAATGGGACGTTTAAACTACTGAGGGTGGAGGGCAGTTGGGGCTCAGCCACACAAAGAGGAGCAGTTGTTGGTCAAGAAGTCCAAGGGAAGGATGGCTTATGAGTGAGGCAGATGGCAACTGTGCTTAGCAGTGAAGTGGTGGGAGGCCTCACACATGAATAGGTGTTCAAGGCGGGCAAAGATATAGGTGGGACAACTTGTCAAGACTACTTGTGGCCCATGGGATGGTACAGTGGTAGGGTGTATACCTTTGGTGCCATGGATCACAGGTTTGAATCCCTGGGGCAGAGGGGGATGAGAAGACTCTGAGGATAGGGGAAGCAAGAGGAATAGGTGATGTGGGTTGCACAATGGAGCAGGGGTTGAGGGGTTAGGAGCTAACAGGGTGAGGCAGATGGCAGCTGGGCTTGGTAGTGGCTCCTAGAGGTCACACATGGAAATTAAAGAAAGGCTGGGAGTGGGAGGGAAGGTTAGGTGGAAGAGAGTGAAGGGGAAGAGAAAGTACATGGAACAAAGTGAGGAGAGGCAGCTCACAATTGGCCCCCAGTGGTAAGGTCCAAAAGCCACAAATGGGAAACTAGGGTCTTAAACATTGTATGGGCAGGAGGTCACATGACGTAGGGCTGCCTATAAAACTAAAGCTGGTCTTGGGTGGGAGGGTGGCTGGGGTGGGCAGGGCAGTCAACGCCAACACCCCTAAGCAAGCTCTGATGGCTCTGATCAGCAAAAACTGTAACATGCACTGCAGGCTATTGAAGATCCCACTGCTGCAGTCCAGCTCTCACATGAGCCACAGGGGATTCTTGGATTTCTGGTTACAGCAAATGTCATCTTGGCTGTCAGCAGGATTAGTCAGATTTACTATACTGCAGTAAGCAGTAAGTAAAAAAAGTTTATTTATTTGTTTATAGCTCTTGAATCTTAGTGTTGACTGTTCCCCATTAAGACCACAAACAGAGAAGGGGAGCCTATATTTTTGGTATTTCAAATTCCATATTTGCAGATTTCTCACACTTTCCTAAATGGAAAAAGTTCTTATTTTACTGAGAAGACTTAAGTGAACAGGGGATACATTCTTCACAACTTTTCTCACAAAATATGCAATATGCAGGATTAAATGTACTTTCCTTAATCTCAATCACCTCAAAACATTAGTTCAAGCTAAGAAGGCTGGGGAATTATTGAAACAAAACTAGAATGAAAGGGACATAGGAGAAAATATGGAAGTTAATGTTGGTTTAGATGTAATTACTTCTGGGGAGTCTCAGAACCATATCTACAGTACCTACGCTCTGATGTGCCTGCTCTAAAAATCTAAAACAGCATTAATTAGAACCTTATTTGTATTCTTTACTCTTAATTTATTGATTGTATTTGTAATTTTTGACCATGAAAGGCACACTAACCAATCACAGCTTACTTCCAGGTGCATCCTGGGGCCAGGATGGGTTACACTGACCTGTTTTATTGACAGGAGGAATGCGGACCATGGCACCAGAGAAACTCCCCCACTCTTCTTCTATAGGTGCCATGGGATCTTTAACTTCCAAAACTAGCAATAAAACAATGCAAAAGACAACTGTAGATGAGATATACGCTGCATAAAGTGCTTTATTGAAACAGACCCAGGCTGTGAGGACGTCCCTGCACTTTGAACTTCACTGGTTCTTCACCAAGGGATGGAGGACAAGACAGAGATGTATTAAATACTGGTATGAATCTAGTAATTAAAAACATTTCTAAAATATCATCATCATGTAGGAATGTACAATAGTTAAGGCAAACTGTCACTGAGCATACAGAAAACTACTATTACCTTAAAGCAGCACCTTTAAAAATTAATTCAGGAAAATATGCTCGGCAAAACAATTCTAAAGAGATCTGCAGGGAAATAAGCGACCCCCCATGATATGCTATTATCGTTTAAAGTGTTTCGATAAAAAAGCCTGTACAAGACTGTAAAAATACCAAAGTGGCAGTTTGTAAAAAACAAGCAAACAAAAAAAAAAAACTCTTAGGGGGATACACTACACTCAAAACATTTAGAAGGGTACCTGCAAAAATAAGAGCATTCACCTGAAACAGATTTTAGCTTTAAAAAAAAATGTTTAATTTTTTTTAAAGATCTTTGGTTTCCAACTGGACAGTGATCAGGAATAGGCAGAAGGGACTGCAGTTTAATATGTCATCAGAAGGACAGCACCTCAAGTGTCAGTTATGGATATTACCCAAAGTACTCGGTGTGCGGCTAGAACCCATGGCCTTCCAATCATCTGTCCTCATAGATGAGTGTGCTACTCAAGCAGCTGTTAAAGAAACTTAATGTGGTAAGGATCTAGTGCTTTAATCTTTTTTGAAACATGGTGCAGCATGGATTCTGAATATAATTATCTGATACACACTGAATAATTGTTGATACTTTTATTTTATTTATAGTACTTCTTTACTAGAAAATATACCTTTTTGGCTTTTAAGGCTGGAAAGGCAATATTAATTGTATAAAGAAAATACAAAATCACACATGCCCCACAATGCAAAGCATCATGGGCTGCATATGCAAATCACCACAGAATGTTATGCTGGTCCAACTTTAAGCAGAATTGCATGGTGCCGCTTAAAGTTGGACCAGCATAACATTCTAATGGTGTTATATGCATCCCAATGGAAATGCTGCAATGAAATGTTATTTCTTGAAACTTGGCTTCCCAGCCAAATGCCCTTTGGGGTAACCCTTGCCTCAGTGTTTGTGCACAGAGGTTCTTTGTCTTTTAATTAATTGTATGTCTGGTAGAAGACTACTTGTATCTTATAGTCTTTCTAATATGGAACTAATGGACTTTATCTTTTCTTTTTGTTTCTTTTAATTATTTTGATTTGCCTTTAAATTTCTCTTATTATGTAATGATGAAATCTCAAAATTAAGTTTTGTTTTATGAAGGCAATCAAAGTAATCTTCTTATATCCTTAAACTGAAAACACAATTAAGAAAATAACTTGAAAGTATAAGGTTAAATATCAGGGGCCAATCAAATAGTGCTGTGCACCTTCCTCACCCTGAACAAGATTTCTGTTGTAAAAGTTACAGATCTGAAGGTGGCTACAGATGCTGCAGGAGCTGAAACTGACAATGAGGTGTTAATTGGTGTCTGGGTGAGTCTTTTCACAGACACAAAGGGGTATTACAGTTAGTCCTTACTTCTCTTGTACCGCAAATAGCCTTTAAACACTTCATATTAAGGAATGGAATCAGTGCTATTCAATGGAAGTTCAGATTTTCTTGCAAGATTATGGCCCAAATCACATTACAATCAGCAATTTTATGTGGCAGCATTGAAGATCAAAATAGTGACCCCACTCTCAGAAAACAGTGCAGGCATTTTTATACAGAACAATCCATCTCAATAGATTACTGCATGGGCCTCCATTGAATAGGGGTTTGCCACTTTTCAAGAAGCCCAGATCAGGAATGGCTGCAGCTAAACAATTTTATCCAGAACAGTTTGAGTCTGATCACTTTGACAGGTGTTGTCATAAAAAGACAATCAAAACCAAGGCTCCATATTACTTTTATTTTTACATATATTTTCATTAAATACTCAAAATCCATATTTCATTTAAATTATTATTATTTTTTTTACCAGGAAAGGGGGCACTGGGGGCAGCTTGCTTCTAGGTGTATCCTGGGGGATGGGTTATTTGGACATGTTTTATTGGCAGGTTAGTTTTGACCATGACATTGGGGAAGTTCCCATAGTCTTGTATGTAGCTATAGCTACTCAAATATATTTCCTTTTTATTTGCAATGCTCTGATATTAAAGAAAAGTACCTTTATACCAATCAGATACTCGGACCACTTATTATTGAACTGTAATTTTTACTTATTTATTTATTGAATTTTGTTAACTGGTTTGACTCACTGAGACAAGTGGCCCTTTTTTAGGAGTGACCCAGAATTTAGGTAGCTCGATGGGTTTCAAAAATCATAAAAACAGTTGGCAATTGAACAATTACTTTATGAATTAAAAGGATGTTATGCAAGACATTGAGTTTTTATTGGATGCTAGACAATCTGTAGTACATCTATATGGTGGTCTAGGTATTTGGTGGGAGAATATAAAACTGAGCTGATCACATTATTAAAGGAAAAAGACATTTCTAAAACACAAAGAGTATCATAGATACACTGTGCCTTGTCCTCAGATAACAATCATCTAAACTTCTAAGACTGGTAAATGAAGGGGTGGGTGTGTATTCAGAGCAAAGCAAAAGTGTTAGAAGGGAAATGCAGAATGTACAAGACAAACAAGCCACACCCTGGCTTCTAGAACACATCTGCTTCAGAATCAATATATGAAAGATAAAAAGAAAGAAGTAGTGAAAGAAATATCACTGGCTTAAAAGATAATCATGGAAACTCACAGAAACAATAGAATGAATTACAAGAGTGGATCAAGATTTTTTAGAATAAATGTTTAGCGAAGAAACTGTACTATCAGAGAATTTTGAAAACCTGTTTCAGAGGCTGAATTTTCCTCAGCTTCCAGATGAACAGATAAAAACATTGCGAAAACCTGTTAAAAAGAAGTCCATCATGCAATTCAGAGATTGCACAGCCAAGCCACCCCTGGTTGACTTGATGTCTGAGTTTTATAAAGGTAATATTTCTTTCTGGAATGTTAGTACATGTACAATATTTACTTTTCTCTTAATTGAGGGTTCCACTTCTTTTTCTTTTGGAAAAGCCATTAATTTTTTTATACACAAAAGGTGAGGTTACTGACATAAACAATTGGTGACCCCTGTGTTTGCTTAACACAGATTTAAAGATTCTTATGAAAATTATTTGCAAGAGGCTGGCATCAGTGGCTGGTGATCTAATCTCCTCCCTTCAGTCCTGCTCCATCCAAGAATGGTAACATGCAAAACAATCTAATTATGTATAAAGAATGGAAAAGGGGGATAAAAGTGATTTGTCTGGATTTGTACTTTATAGCGACCGGGAAAAAGCCTTTGACAGGGTGTCACATCAATAAGTTTTCAATGCATTAAGTAACTTTTATTTTTCAAGCACCTATTCCTGGGGGGCTCAGAGCACTGTACAAAAAGGCAAATTACTACACATATAATAAATATAAAATAGCAAGGCAACCCCCCCCCAAACCAAAAAAGCATGAGACAGGGACTCAAGGGAAAACTGCTTTTGTGATAGATGTTTGTAATGTTTCTATCTGTTCATCTGGGAGCTGGGGAAAATTCAACCCCTGAAACATGCTTTCAAAACAGTATGGCTTCCTGAGGGATTCATAAATTGGACTGCAACACTTTATGCTACTGCAACAGTCTGATACAAACAATACAGCTCCACTGCTTCAAAGCATGCTTGGTAGCAAATATCCGAAGAGAAGCAAGCAATGCCAGTACCACTTAAACTGATGCAAATAGCATCTTTATTACAAAATACACATACTGCTACAAGACAAAAATCGGTGGGTCATTACAGCATCCTCTATCAGTTTTGTGCAGAAAGTGCCATCAGGAGAATGAACAGTACATCAGAAGGGTTGTTTAAAAACAGTACACTTAAAGACATAGTGCAAATACACATGTAATGAGTTCAAAAGTGCTCAGTGCCCATAATCACAATGAAAGAGAAAATGTTACTACACAATCAATGGCACTATTATAAACCAACACTCCATATATAACAAATATTAAAAACTGCAGCAAAGATTTTATTCTTCATTTAAACAAATAAACTCATGCCCGGAAATTCAAAGGGGTTATGCATGGTGCAACAGAGTTGCACTGGCGCAACCCTGCATTGCGCCTCGGTGGGATATTGAAAGGGTTGTCAGGCGCAGCACAAATCCCGATGCGCAGGGGTGCAATGTAATTGTACGCGGAGCAGATGCAGGGGGCGTGCCCATGCAGCGCGGCACATTCCGATATTCAGCTCGGGATGTGCAGCGCATATGCTGGTGCAACTCTGCATTGCACTGCATAGTGGGGCTCAAAGTTGAGCCCTTGAGGAGTGGGAACAAATCTCGGCCACCCACAGGCAGGCTGCTGTATTGCAGGGCACAACACAGCAGCTACCAGCTGTGGGTGGCCAACCGCCCACCCAGAACACCGTCCACAAGCACACACATTTCCCTGGTAGTTTAGTGATCTCCCCTCCCAATTCCCCGATGTATGCAATATAAGACCTTCCCTGGTAATCTAGTGGTCCCACTTCCCTCCCAATTCCCCGATTCCCTGATATATGTAATATAAGACCTTCCCTGGTAGTCTAGTGGTTCCCCCTCCCTCCCGAGTCCCTGATTCCCCGATATATGTAATATAAGACCTTCCCTGGTAGTCTAGTGGTCCCCCTTCCCTCCCATTACCCCGATCGCGGTAGATGTAGACTACCTCAGTCCCTGGTAGTCCAGTGGTACCCCCCACCCATTGCTGCAATTGCGGTACATCTCCGTCAAACAAATCCCTTGTGATCAAGTGGCACTCCCACCCCTCTCACCCACACTGAACCCCTTGCCCACTCCACTCCCTCCCATCATCAGCAAGCGGCTGCAACCCACCCACATACCACCTGGCTGCCCACTGAATGACAGGTACAGTATGGGCTATAAGCCCATTGGTCCCCAGTGTGGACCAATGGGCTTGCAATGCATACTGTACTAGACAGTCCCAAATACGTGAATGAAGTCAGGGGGAGTGGGGGGCAAGGGTTTTGGTGTGGGTGGAGGGTGGTGGGTGCCACTGGATCACCAGGGATTTATTTGATGGAGATGTACTGCTATCATGGCAATGGGTGGGGGGTACCACTGGACTACCAGGGACTGAGGTAGTCTACATCTATATATCGAGTAACAGGAGTGAGGAGGACCACTAGACTACCAGGGAAGGTTCTATATTACATTTATCAGGGGATCGGGGACTCAGAAGGGAGGGGGGTCCACTAGACTACCAGAGAATGTTGTGTTTTACATTTACCGTGATAGCAGCTATGGGGCATTGGATACCCCGGGATCCCCACTGCACGTCATGCTGTGCAGGGTGCCAGGTGCAAGTCGCTGGGTTACCCTGTGCAAGGCATGCAAATGGGGCCATAATGACATGCAAATGACTCAGTTTGTGCCTTGCACATATTATGGCCTCATTTGCATGCCCTCCGCTGAGTATCACAGGTGATGCACCCAGCGCAACTGCGTTTGCGCTGGTGCATCTCCGTGCTCTCTAGCTGTGGCTTGCACCGGTGCAGTCCCACTACACCATGTGCAGTCCATGCCATATTCAATGGTGCTGCACCATGGCGCATCACCATTGGCTATCACCTGGCCCTGGCCCTGTCGCATCCCAGTTGTGCTGCGCCCAGGCTTGCGCCACTGTCAGGCACAGTCTGAATATCCGGGCCATTATCTTGGTCCTCCTCTTAATTTTATCAGTACTGGAGATGAAATACATTCCTAATCCTCTACACCCTAGAAAAGGACACATGATATCATTAGAAACGAGCAATGTTATATTATACTATTTTTTAATGCATTTCAAAATTTCTATCCTGTCATTCAAACCAAGTTGTTATAAGGTACTCAAAGTGTAGCTCCAGAAAGACTCCCTCTGAATACATTTAAGATCCAAATCCCTCCAACATGGTCCCAAACTAACCCTTTCAATTCCACAAAATTTAAATATATTAGTAATCCCAGTCTTTCTAGTCAATTTACAGTGATTGGCTACTGCATTTTTGCTGTCCTATCCAGCTACACTGTGCAAATGTTCTCCTATGCAGAGTTTAAATGGCCTTGTGGTCTTCCCCACGTAAAATGCCCAACACTCACATTCTGCACTTACCCAAGGTTACAGGTGACACAATTAAACAAACTCTAGACAGAGCTGATAGGCCTGTGAAGAGCTACCAAGTGACCAAAGTTACACGTGTGTAGAAATGATTCACTGCCTGTGTGTAATTTGGCCATTTTTAACAAGTGACCAAAGATACACATGTGCGTAGGAATTATTCAACACCCGTGTGTAATGTGGCCATTTTTTGGAGGTGTTGCACTAAATTTTCAACACGGATATTTTGGGACCCCTTCTCATGAAGAGTGCCAGTGTCATTTTACTCACTTGTTCTGAAGGGTGATTACGCAGAGTGAACACGTTATTCCATGCCATAGGTGTGAAAGCACATTTTGGGCAGGTTGTGGAAAATGACAGCTGCACTGTTTTGAAGGAGGTGCACAAAAATGGCAATGTTGAAAATGTGGAGTGAAAATATTAAAAATTGGCAAAGTTAGGAGCGTGCTTAGAAACTGCACAACGCACGCTCGTAACGCAGTCATTTTTTGGAACTTTTTCATGAAATTTGCAACATGGAATTTTTGGGACCCCGCCTCATAAACAGTGGCACTGTCATTTCGTGAATTAGTCCCAAAAGGTGATTCTGCGCAGTGACTGTGAAATCACCTTTTGCAACCGAGTGACAAAATGACAGTGACAGTTTTCATGATGTGGGGTCCCAAGAATCCCATGTTGAAAATTTGGGGCAAAAATTCAAACAAAAGGCTAATTTATCAGCATAAGTTGAAAACTCCATTGAATGGCATTATAGCATGCTTACCTTAGATTCTTCAGTTCGCAGTTTGACTTTGAAGAGTGCAGATGTATCCCGGTCCAGAGAAGAAGACGATGCCGACCTGCAGAGGTAAGTGTGGGGTAAGGGGGGTGGGGAGGTGGGTGCTCAGTGGGAGAATGGGGATGGGGGAGGGGGACTGGAGCAATGATGAGGGACCTTTTTCTTTTTTAAAGGAAAAAAAATGAATGAGCAACGACGAGGGACTGTTTTCTTGTTTACAAGAAACAGAAAACATTTGGGGACACTGGGGTGGGCTCCCAGCATGCCATATGACTGGTGGGGTTATGCAGGATGCCAACATGGGGATTGGGCACCCCGAAGTCAGCGAGGGGGGGTGAGGGGAAGAAAAAAAAGGTAGGCACACTGAGGTGGACTCCCAGTGTGCCACATGAGTTGTGGGGGCACAGACAAATCTTTCAGCATACTGGGGTGGGCTCCCAGTGTGCCACTTGAGTTGGTGGGGGGTGGGGGCACAGAATGCTGTGGAGCTGGTGGTGGCAAATCTTTCAGCATACTAGGGTGGGCTCCCAGTGTGCCACTTGAGTTGATGGGGGCACAGAATGCTGCAGAGCTGGCGGCAGCACCACAACTGAGCATGAGTGGCACTCGCGCATGCGCAGTTACGGTGAATGGCATTTTGCCATTCACTTGATGGCACCAGCTGAACTGCACATGTGCACAAGTCATGCATACACAGTTCATGCACCAGAATGCTGAAGTAATAGCCGAAATAGTGCGGCTGTTATTCTATAGTGGCCGATCATGCTGGAGGGGTTCAAGCTCCATTGGGCTTTCGGAAGGATACTTCCAAAAGTCCAACAGAAGGTTCCATGATCGGCCATTTTTAGAGCTATGATATGATCCTAATAGGGCTGTAGGCTCTGCCCATAGCTCTAAAAATGCCCTTGACTCATAGGTTTTCTGTCCATTAACAGTGGTAGAAGTTCTGCATTTAATGATAGATGGGAAGAACTTGCAATTCCCACAAGGGAAAGAACCACATGGTTGTTTGTGCCACCATTCATTGGATCTAGGATTGTTTCTATGTTCAGGCTGGTAACTATGGACCAATTTTTCTTTAAGATTCACACTCCTCTTGTGTATCATTTTTGGGGGGAGGGCAGAGTCTTCTTTTAAAAGTGGTCAGATTGAAGTTTAGACCAATTATCATTGATAATCCTACCTATTTCTCTGGAATGTCTTGTAAAGGTAGTCCCACAACCTCTGCTTGCATACTGTGTGACCCTGAACAAGTCACTTAACCACCCCATTGCTCCCGGGTCACTCCTGAAAACAGGCACTTGTGCCTAGTGGGCCTTAACCGGTTACCAAAGACTAAAATAAAATAAATAAATAAAATAAACTGCATCCTAGGAGGACACGTTTCTTTCTGTTTTACAGTCAGTAAATCTTCTCTATCCACTGTAAAGGAGTCCTGGAATTCTTCCTCTACAATTATACCACCATACCCCCTATCCAAGAACCGCTGGCTCGTTTCTGTGCCTTGAATCAAATGATCACTCTCCTCAGTGCAATTCCATCTAACTCTAAGAAACTGGGCCTTGGGAGTGTTGTTGATAAGATGGCATGAATGGCAACTAGATGCATGTAAGAAGGAACTGTGGTCTGTCTTTATGAAACAGTTGTACAAATTGTGCCATCCAAAGTCTTAAAAAATCCTCAAATCCCCAAAAAAGAGATAGATTCCTCATCACATTGCAGTGAGACTTTTTTCTGAATATTCTATGAATGCATCCAATTTGCCTGTAGTGCCACACCACATGATAATAATGCCTTTTCTGGCTAAGAGTCATCACCTGTAGTGAAGCAAAATGTTACCACACCAAAGTCCTAGTGAATTCTTACTTTAGTAGTGACTCCCTGGACCACAAACTCCTACGCCTCATGCTGGACAAGACCTTACCCCAGAGCACCCAAATTCTTAACCTCTCCCTATGCCTCAGCCAATTACCTATGCCCTGTAAATGTGCTGTTATAACCCCCATTCTGAAAAGTGGAGACTGCTCATCCACCAGTAATTACTGTCCCATCTCGATCCTACCCCCTATCTCCAAGGCTCTCAAAATATTGTCTCCGACCAGCTAACAGACTACCTGTCCAAACATGATCTGCTCTGTCCTGAACAGCATGGTTTCTGCAGGGGCCATAGCACCACCACTGCCCTTCTTGAGTTTACAACATACATACATGAGGCCCTGGAACAGGGCAACCTGGAGGGAGCCATCTACGTCAACTTAACCAAGGCGTTCAATACTGTAAGTCATGAACTGCTCCTCCACTCCCTCCCTTCCCTGGGCATTTCCCCAGAGACCACCTCATGGTTCAAAGATTATCTGTCCAGCAGAACACAACAGGTTAAAAGCAACACCACAATCTCCTCCAGTAGGCCAGTCTGATCTGGAGTGCCACAAGGATCCATACTTGGCCCCCTACTTTTCACCCTCTTCCTGAACTTCCTCTCTAAATCCTGCAATGGGAAATTATTGATCTACACTGATGATGTTGTAGTTTTCTGGAAACACCCCCATTCCAACTCCCTTCAACATGACCTCCAGGGTGTCTTTAGGGAACTCAAAACCTGGTTTTCTGATCATAGTCTAATACTGAACTATAAGAAAATCAAGTCTATGATCTCTGCCCACCGCCACAGCCCACACGGAAGCTCCCCGTTAACTATCATGAACTCTTTGGTTACCCCCTTGAACAGGTTGCTACTTTCAAATACCTGAGTGTCACATTGGACACCTCCCTCACCTACCACGTCCATACCCAACACCTCTCCTCCTCCATTAACAGCAGGCTAGGGCTGCTATACCGACATAAACACTGCCTATCCCCTGAGGTCATTCGTCTTGCTGTATCCTCCTGTGTCTTATCCCTGGTGGACTATGGCATTGTGATCTATGGGACTGCAGACCAAACTGCCCTACACCATGTAAATCTAGCCCTCAATAAATCATGCTGCCTGGTCTTGGGGTGTGATAGATTAACACATACCTGTGAGCTTTACAAGCTCACAAACTGGCTTAACTTTGAAGGTAGGTTTAAGTATCACACTTGTCTCCTTGCAAAGAAAATACTACAGAAGCAAGCCCCTTCTGGCCTCCAGCCCCTCATACAAGTGATCCCTCACAGAAGGGCCTCCAGAGGCTCTTCCAAAATCTCACTCCTAGTTCCCCACTGTAGGGCCTCCCTTGGTCAAAGATCCTTCCGCTACCGTGTCCCTCTCTGGCTTAACTGCCTACCATCTACCATCTCCTTGGAATCCAGTCTTGGCCACTTTAAAACTGGTCTAAAGACCCTCCTACTAGACTCCTCCTCCTGTGACTGTCATTAACCCCTCTATCACTAGAGGACATGCCGGCCCCTCCCAAGGACCAATTTTCTGTTTCTCTTGGCCAGCATGACACCTGTCACCAGTGAGGTGTCCTAACTGCTTCAGTTCCCCTAGCAACTATCCTTTTGATGTCTAAACTATGTGTTGGATTCTCAACTGCTTTATCTTACAAGATTGTATTAAGCTTCCTCTGATGCTGGGTCACTGGCCCTACATTATTTGTACTTCTGAGCTGTGTCACTGTTTATATTACTGCACTGTTTGTTCTCCTTGAATGCTTTGTACTCTGAAGTGGAGCTTTTGCAAAAGAGTCCCTGACTCAAAGGGTTGTAATTCCGATTGCATAAATAAATAAATAAATATGTTCATATATAATGAAATTATGTCTATAGATACCAAACACCACCCTGGTTCAATTTACATATCCCCAGTACTCCAAAAATCTGCTTAGTACCCCTTATGAAAGATGGCAAAGATATCACATAGTTTTTTTATATGGGCATTGACAAATTTGAATAATAGCTCCGTTAAGGATCCTATGCCTGCCACTATTGGGCACTGCAGGGAATCCTGCAACTTTTTATATATTTTTGGTAGGGTATGCAAACTGCCTCAGATTGGGTGTTCTAGTTAGGTAATCAAGTTCATCTTGAGTGATGATACCTTCAATATGTGCTTTTGTCAAAAAACATCTGTTTGTCTTTTAAAGGACAAAGTGGGGTCCTCCCTTAATCTATGATAGAAAATAGTTTTGTATCATCAAAAAAGTAAGTGCCCAGTCCAGGACTAATATAAAACTGCTCATTTATTGAAAATGCAAAGTGCTGTGTGCATAGCAAGGTGGCTTACATCCAAAATGAAGAAATGAAGCCTAGTGGGTATAAAGGTGAAATGTAAGATGTTTTCTGCCAGCTCTGAACCATTTTGGGTGTAAGCCAGCTTGCTATGCACACAGTACTTTGCATTTTCAATCAATGAACAGTTTTATATCAGTCCTGGACTGGATGCTTACTTTTTTGATGATACAATTGGTTTAGTTATAGCACCAATCACTATCTCGGTGCGGCTTTTTTCCAATTTCCCAAGGTAGTATTGTGCAACTGCCTCTATACTTCACTGATGTATTCTGTGGTTAACATTACCTCCACTGATCTCCCCATGTTGACTGGTTTGATGGTTAACTCCTTACATTCCTCAAGAATTTTTTTTTTTTTTAAATTAAATATGCTTTATTTATTTAATATTAACATTCACCAACAGTACAATACATGTTACAGGAAATGGGAGAAAAATACTTGTGAATACATTACATTAGATACTGACCTGTACATCATCCATTTCACCACCCACCCTCCCCTTACCCTCCCCATTCATACTCCTCCTAGAAAACCTCCCCTCCCCATTGCCCTCCTCCCCAAGCCAGTACACAAACTGTAATATCATCGATATTTCCCCTGTTCCCACTAGGAGTAGGTCTAAAGACAACAACCTAAGAGAAAAAGAGAAAGGTGGTATGAGAACATCATCCTGTAGGGCACTAATAACCTACCACCAATATAAATTAAATCTATGGCTTAACAATTCACCATAGGTCATGAAATTTCTCCCATTTGGCTTTGAACCTAGGAATTATTTCTAAAACTAGCAATAGTTTTCTCAATCCTTAAGTTATATAATAACCCGGCCAGCCATTCCTGATAGGTAATGGCAGTCTGGTCTTTCCAGTGCTTTAATATCAGGGTTTTCACCATGAATAAAATTAAATTACTAAAATATCTCCTTTCTCTCACATCAGTCTTTGTGTAGTCTCCTAACAGACAAATCTCAGGGGTAAAAAGGTCTTGTAACCCCAACAAGGGGTCCGCTTTAGCCCTAATTTCTACCCATAATGGAGCAACTAAAGGACACTCCCAAAATATATGAATCAGGGAGCCTTGCACCTGACCACATCTAAAGCACTCACCTTTTGGCAATTTACCCATCTTACACAGCTTCACCGGGGTCAAGTGCATATTGTGTAATACATAATATTGTGTCAATTTAAGCTTATCATTGGCACTATATATATAAATTCCTTTCCATAAGTGTTCCCAGTTAGCACAATTGTTTGGAAGGGTGTCTATCCAATATTGTGAATAGTCAGCTGTATTAGGGTACATTTTCCCATACATGGTTACCACTAAACCAGATACTGCATGTGGTAGATCCGCAAGGGCTTGGAATTCCAAAAAAGTATCACCATAGTTAATATCCCACCGACCAGGACCAAAATGAGTGGTAAGCAAGTGTCTAACTTGGTAAATTTAAAAAGCGTATCTGGATGATAGATGAAACTTCTCCATTATTTCTTGGACCGAGAGTATCCTCTCTAATTTAATTAGGTCACTGACTCTCGTGCTAGGAGGTATACCCAGCCAATGTGGTGAGAGAAAGGCTTTGCCAATCTGTGTGAGAGGCCTTTCGGCACCATGTAATTCTGCTTAAAGTTGGACCAGCATAACATTCTGTGGTGATTTGCATATGCAGCCCATGATGCTTTGCATTGTGGGAGCATGTGTGATTTTGTATTTTCTTGAAACTTGGCTTCCCAGCCAAATGCTCTTTGGGGTAACCCTTGCCTCAGTGTTTGCACACAGAGGTTCTTTGTCTTTTAAATAGTTTTTTTTTTTAATGGGTTCACCACAATATATCCAAGGCACACTGCCTTAAGGGTAGCTGGTTCATTCCACTGGGGTGTCAAACAGACGAGGCATACTGATGAGTCCTGGTAGGACCTTTGCAAACTGTGTGAGAGGCCTTCGTCTATCATGCAATTCTGCTTAAAGTTGGACCAGCATAACATTCTGTGGTGATTTGCATATGCAGCCCATGATGCTTTGCATTGTGGGGGCATGTGTGATTTTGTATTTTCTTGAAACTTGGCTTCCCAGCCAAATGCCCTTTGGGTAACCCTTGCCTCAGTGTTTGCACTGAGGTTCTTTGTCTTTAAATAGTTTTTATTTTAATGGGTTCTCCAATATATCCAAGGCACACTACCTTAAGGGTAGCTGGTTCATTCCACTGGGGTGTCAAACAGACGAGGCATACTGATGAGTCCTGGTAGGATGAAACACGTGTCTATGTCTTCTGTTAGCACCGTTTGCAAACTGTGTGAGAGGCCTTTCGGCACCATGCAATTCTGCTTAAAGTTGGACCAGCATAACATTCTGTGGTGATTTGCATATGCAGCCCATGATGCTTTGCATTGTGGGGGCATGTGTGATTTTGTATTTTCTTGAAACTTGGCTTCCCAGCCAAATGCCCTTTGGGGTAACCCTTGCCTCAGTGTTTGCGCACAGAGGTTCTTTGTCTTTTAAATAGTTTTTTATTTTAATGGGTTCACCACAATATATCCAAGGCACACTGCCTTAAGGGTAGCTGGTCCATTCCACTGGGGTGTCAAACAGACGAGGCATACTGATGAGTCCTGGTAGGACGAAACCCATGTCTATGTCTTCTGTTAGCACCCTTTGCAAACTGTGTGAGAGGCCTTTCGGCACCATGCAATTCTGCTTAAAGCTGGACCAGCATAACATTCTGTGGTGATTTGCATATGCAGCCTATGATGCTTTGCATTGTGGGGGCATGTGTGATTTTGTATTTTCTTGAAATTAGGGTTACCGAATATTGGTTGAGAGACATCCCTAGTATGCATAATCCCCAGAGTCCTACACATCTGGTTGTGAACCTTAACCGAAGTGAAAATAACCGTGGACCGAAGTGGCTTAGGTAAGTCATTGGGGAGTATATACCAAAGACTGTCAAGTGCTAATTTGGACCCTATAATAAGATTCCTTTCAATTTGCAGCCATAAAGGATTATATTGGGATTGCCTATCATTTGAGGGGACAGTCACCCACCGCATATACTTGGCAATATGGCTCGCCAGATAATATTCATAAAAATTGGGGATCTTCAACCCCCTAGTGCTTTCGGAGCACTTAGGCATTTATAAGATCTCCGTGGGGGTTTATTTTGCCACAGAAATTTAGTGATCATACTTTGGAGTTTCCGAAAGCATGATAGGGGGCGATAAATATTTAACATATTTAAAGGATAGAATATTCTGGGCAGCACATTCATTTTAACTATATTAATTCTACCTTGTAGAGAGATATGTAAGGGAGACCATCTAGTTAAGTCTTGCTGAATAGTTAGGAGAAGGTTGTCCAAATTGAGTTTCTTCAAGAGAGAAACTGAAGTTGACAAAATAATACCAAGGTATTTAAGTCTGTTAGTCCAGGCCATCTTAAACCTAACTAAATCTCCTTTATGAACATGGACATTGAGTGGCATAATTTCTGTCTTGTTAATGTTCAACTTATAGTTTGACAGTCTACTAAACTCATCAACTATATCCAACATTTTGGGAATGACATCAGCTGGGTACAAGCGATGGAGTAAAATATTGTCCGCGTAAGCTGACAATTTCAGCTCCAGTGGTCCCACTGAGATACCTGTTATGAATGCGGATAATTGGAAACTGCGAATCAAGGGTTCCAAATACAGGTTAAACAACAATGGTGACAGTGGACATCCTTGTCGTGTTCCGGAATATAATCGGAAACTGTTAGAGAAAATTCCGTTGCAATATATTTTAGCCGTAGGGTTGGAATATAAGTGCTTAATCCACCCGATAAATTCTAGGGGAACTCCAAACTGGCTCATAGTACTAAAAAGGAAAGGCCAACTAACCCTATCAAGAGCTTTCTTCGCATCCAGGGAGACCAGGGCCATTGGTGCATTTGTCTCTCTGGATGTGGAGAAAATATGGGCAAGTTTACAGAAATTATCTAAAGGATTTCTACCATCGATAAACCCGATCTGTTTGAGGCTAATTAAATTATTTCAAACTTCGGTGATCCTAGAAGCCAAAATCTTAGCTAATATTTTAACATCATAATTCATCAGGGAAATCGGCCTGTAATTTGCTACTTTATCTTTGGGTTTCCCTGGTTTTGGTAGAACAATAATAGTGGCTTCTAGTAAGGTGGAATCAACAATACCATCGATATGAGAATATAATTCTTGGATACTAGGAGTAAGCTCTTTCCCAAACGTACAATAAAAGTTTGATGGGCATCCATCTGGTCCTGGAGCTTTATTCAGTGCAAGAGATTGAATGGCAGTAGATATTTCCATCTCTGAGATAGGGGAGATCAGCTGGGTTCTCTGGCCTTGATTGAGAGTAGGAAGGAGAAGTTTAGAAAGATACTGTTGAATTTCAGTATCCATGGGACTATTGTCCGGATGACTATATAAATTCCTATAAAACATTTCAAATTCATTCACTATAGCTTTAGGAGTTGTCACTATATTGCCACCATCTGCAGTAGCTATACAGGCAACTAATCTCGACTCTTCCTGCTGTCTCAATTTGAGCGCCAAGAGGTGCCCGGCCTTGTCCCCCTGATCCAGATACCTAACATGGGTTTTAAGCAGGGCATATTCAGCCCTTTCTCTTAGGGTGTCCGCATAGTGATCTTTAAGGACCTCCAGTCGAATTAAATCTTCATTTGTAGGGCAGGTACCCATCTTATTCTCTAAACTCTGAATGGAGCCCAGCAGGGATTTCACTACTGCTTCCCTCTTCTTTTTGCGGGTCATGGCCAGTCTAATAAATTCCCCCCTTAAAAAACATTTCAGGGAACACCAAAGTTGGTTATATGCGCTAATAGAACCCCTGTTTTGTTCTGTGTATTGATTAATTAATGCACGGATCTTATTCACAATATCCTCTTGGGATAACAGTTGAATGTTAAGCATCCACTGAGTGACCTTAGGAACTGTTTGAGGTATCCTACCCTCAAACCATATCATGGAGTGATCTGATAGCACTCTAGGAAAAATTCTGCAATCCATTGGGCCTATCATCATGACCCTATTCACTAAAAAGAAATCTAGACGGGAATAGGATTTGTGATAAGCTGAACAGAAAGTGAAAGCCTTCTCTTTTGGATGAAGGATGCACCAAGGGTCTAGGAGGCCCAGTCCCTCCATCATTTCATGCAAGGATTTCTGTGCAGGGGATAAGCTCTGGCTAATCTTGACTCTCAAATTGAGCTACTGGGGGGACATGATAGAGGTCTTCAGGTACATGAAGAGGGTAAATGGGGGAGGAACAGTCAGGGTGCTTCGAAGGAAGGAGGAAGGGGCCACTAGAGGGCATGGGTGGAAGCTGGAGGGGGGAAGATTCAGGGAGAAAGGAGGAGGTGCTACTTCACTGAGAGGGTGGTGGAGCCATGGAATGCACTACCTAGGGGGCTGGTGGAGGCAGAGACAGTGGAGGGGTTCAAGAGGGGGTGGGACAGGTACAGGGGAAGGGTTCTGGAAGTAAAATCCAATGCAGCAAGAATATCCGGAACTAGGAAGGGAGAAGCCAGAGAAGGCGAGGGGGACAGCAAGGTCAGCACCCAGGGTGGGGGCTGATCAAACGAGCAGACACGAAAGACCGTTAGGCCTATTCTGCTGGCATTTTAGTATGTTAGTACTCTGTGTGGATCTATCTAGCTTATTCTTGTATGTTAAGTTCCAATCTCCTGCTAATATTATTGGCAATTGTTTAAATGGAGCTAACCTAAGAGCTATTTGGGAGAAAAACTCAGGAGAGGAGTGATTAGGCCCATATATGATGCCCAAAATAATTTCCCTATGATCAACCAACCCTCTCACAAACAAAAGTCTCTGTTGCGGATCTCCCATCTTTTGCAAGAGTTGGAATTGTATCCCTTTAGTAATTAGAATTGCAACTCCTCTTTGGGAAGTAGAATTGCCAGCCACATAAACCAAACCAATATGTTCTCTGCGAAATTGATTACCTTCACCCCCTTTCAAGTGTGCCTCCTGCAAAAACGTAATGTCTGAACGCACTAGTGCCAAGTGTTTAAGAATTTGGTGACGTTTCACTCTAGCTCTTGCCCCTTTAATGTTCTATGAGGTGATTCTCATACCAATATATCAGTTTGATATAGATTCCCCTAATTGGATCTCCAAGTCTTAGACCTACATATTCAACCTTTAATTTAAAATATATCTTCAAAGACTGGCTCTCCACTCACCCCCCCCCAATAGTCATCAATGAACTTAAGTATTACAGTCAAATTAAAATTACAACCCCTATCCCCAAATAAACCCCTTCCGGGCATAGTTCCGTAACTATGAGATATGCCCTTACAAGAAAATATAACATGAACTACCCCCCAGTCCCTGAGACTGAACTCCCACCTGCTTATTCGGCACGATGTTTATCATGCTGCCTCTGATTACCCCCCCCCACCCCTTATCATTCCTACCTTATAAACTATTAAGACTAACTATGCTCCAATAGTACCCCCAAAAACTTATAATTTCTAGTTCCTACCTTGCAAGATGAAGAAAACTCTATAAATCTATAACATGCAACCTCAACAGTAAAACTTGTAAACCTGTAAACCTTGCCCCAAGCACTTTAACCCTAAACTATATAGCTATTAAACCATCACTCTAACTCAGAACATAACTGCCAACATAAATAACCAAAGTCTCCCTACATCCCATAGTCAAACTAACCCTCTATTAGTACTTAGATGGTATAGAGATCTTACCAGAGGGACCTAGGTTTGCATCTCCTTAGAAAAAGAACAAAATATTTTAGCTGTTCCAAGCCTTCTTTTATAACGTTTCAGTTACTCTATGGTACTAACTTAATATCAATAGGATTAGGGAAAAAAAAAGGGGGGAACACTTATCCCTCTAAAAAACATCCATTGAGCCCTTTTGAAAATATCCATCTACTAATGTGGTAAAACATCGACAACAAAATTGAATTAGCAAGACCCTGTATGGATTGCTATACAAAGCATTTCTATGTAGTTAAATGTCCACTAGATGGCAGCCTTCACCACGATAACTCAGTGTACGGGACTCACTTTATTAACTCTGGGTACCACTTTTTGCAGGTCTCAGTAGCCAAGTCCAGTGTATCAAATGAGTGCCACTGACCTTCCTTGTTAATTTGTGAAGTAGCAGGGTAACACATTCTAAAACGGATGCCAGAAGTTATTAATTTGGACACTAATGGTTGGAGGACTGAGCACTTCTGACGAACTGAGTAAGGGAGGTCTTGAACAACACAAATTCTCTTCCCTTCCCACTGCACTTCTGCTACTTCTTTTAGCTTCAACAAGACGTGCTGCTTATCGAGAAAATGTAACATTCGGAAAATAAAAGGGCGAGGGGGCGATCCCACTGGGGGCATAGGGCGCAATGATCTATGGGCTCTTTCTATAGTAAACGTAGGCCCATTAGGAGAAGGCTCTGCTAATTTCTCACACAGCCTTTGAGCAAATACTACTGCTTGCCGCCCCTCCTCTCCCTCTGGAAGGCCAAGGACTACTAAATTATTCCTTCTCAAGCGACCCTCGAGATCTTCTAGGCGATCCTCTGCTTTTTTAATTCGGTGTCACAGGGTAACCACTTCTGGGTCTAATCTCGCTCTCCAGTCGTCTAATGAGGAAATCCGAGCTTCATTATCATTTGTATGAGTATTTAACTGCTCCATTGAAGCTTTTAGCCCTTTAAAGTCTGAAGCTAGGGCGAGTAGGGTTTCCTTCATTGGTGCCAGCTCCTCCAGGCATCGCTCTTCAGATAGAGCCACTTGCTGCTTTGGCAAGGTGGGAGCTTCTGTTTCTCCCGCTTTGGGCCTTTTCGGGTTTTAGTCCTTTGCTGGAGTCAGCGGGGGAGTGTGTTGGAGAGCCGGCATTTTAATTTAGGCGTCCATTGTCAGAATACTTTCCGATAAGCTGTTAACCGAATTCCCCAGGTAATCCAGAAGATTTTTCGTAGCTTCGATTCACAGTTTGGGGTACTTGTATAAAAAGCACAGCAACTATGTGGGGGAAGGCAGGGGAGCTATCAGCAAGAGCTTCTCACCAGGCAGCCATCACACCGGAGTCTGTCACTTTCCTCAAGAATTTTGAGAGCTTAAGATTTCTCTGCGGTACCATTCACATGCTTTGGTTTACTGCTATGCCTTAACAATTCCTTAATCTTAGTTTCACAGGCCCATTCAAATACTTTCACAGTGTCAAGATAGGGAAGGATGAAAGTGGATGGGGGGCAAAAAGTCACAACATTGTCTTTTACCTCCAGGGGGCCCACTTGACTAGAGTTCTCAGTGCCCTGCTGTAACTGTACCTCATGACATATGTTTTGCCTCTCAAAAAACCTTTTAAGTTTAAATTTCTCATCAGTCAATGAAAATCTACAAAGAAATCAAAAGGCTGAGAGTCAAGTGTGGGGATAAAAGACAATCCCTTTTGTAAGATAGCTGGGCTTCAGTGAGAGTAATACCTGATATATTTATTACGAGGCTCTCAGGTACAGATCCTACTTGCCCTTCTGGAAGCAAGTGCAGTTGCCTGTGTTTTCTACTACCTCTCCTCATGTGTCCTCTCTGTTGTTGGCAGTTACCTCATTGGATGCTGTTTCTGTGGTCCTCTCAAAGGTTGCTCCTGGTAGTGGACAGTCTGTTCGCTCCTCCTTGGTACATGTTGTACTAGTCCCTCCCTCTCTGAAAAACCTCTTCAGAATTCTCTGACTCAGATTTAGTGTCAGATGTTCAATAAGCTGGGGAATTGCTGTAGTTCCTCAGAATAGAGCATGGTTGGAATGACTGGTGTTGAGAGTCCCTTGCCCTCCTTCTGCTGCAGCTGCGTCGGTCCTGATTTTTCCCCGATTGAAGACTCTATCGTGCAGATAATTTTGTCAGTCCCTTTCAAACTTTTTAAATTTGGTATTCTTGATTTTTGAATCTTGTTTCTGGACCACTTACTTCAGCTTTCTCTCAAAATTAGAGAACTCAGGGTGTTCTTTAAACTGCAGGACTGCAGTTTCTTTCATTTAAAAATCTGCCAAAACCTCAGGCTTCTGTGTTTGATAGTCCTTGCTAATGGCTCTCATTAAGGCATCTGTGCCTAATTACAAAGCTGCCCGCCTGTCCTTCATAAAGACATTGTGCTCCAAGCCATAGCCAGGGTTCTTTAAAACTCTCAAACCTTGTGGAGAGTGCCCCACTTTTAAACATGCTTTAAGGGTAATCTTACCTCAGTAATGCCATCTTCCACAAATTAATGATTGTGCAAGTTGTAGAAAAGCTGTATTAATATCAGGAGCCTCAGTGTCCTGTGTACCATTGCTGTGCGGTGTTGCTCCAACATCCTGCACCTGTGTGTGGCTCATCGGAGAATACAACTTTTTCCTCTGGAGTGGTACACATGCTGGTCACAAATGTATCTGCTGTTTCCCTCAAAGCAATATCCCCAAACAATCTGGAGGACATACTGTACCTGGTGGGCCAAGAACTCGTCCGATACCGGTAACAAGCACAGGCAATCAAATTGTAGATAAAGTCAGTGCCAGGTCAAATAACATCAGACTGAACACTCAACAATGCAGCCTTTCAGTGAACCAGGATGAGAAAAAAGAGGCTGGTAACTGATCAAAGCACTAGACCACAGTCAGAAGTGAGCGCGTAAAAAGTTGAAAGTCCAGTACAAGCAATACAGCTCCACTGCTTCAAAGTGTGTTCTGTAACAAATATCCAAAGTGAAGAAAGCAATACCAGCACCATTTAAACTGATGCAAATAGCATCTTTATTACAAAATACACATACTGCCATAAGACAAAGCTCAGTGGGTCATCACAGGATCCCCTACTAGTTTCTCACAGAATGTGTCTTCAGGAGGATGACCAGTACATCATAAGGGTTGTTTAAAAACAGTACACTTAAAAGCATAGTGAAAATACACATGTAATGAGTTCAAAAGTGCTCAGTGCCCATAATTACAATGAAAGAAAATATTATTACACTTACACTATTATAAACCAATATTCCATATACAACAAATATTAAAAACTGCAGGAAATATTTTATTCTTCATTTAAGCAAATGAACTCTGCCCTACTCTTAATTTTATCAGTGCTGGAGGTAAAATACTTTCCTAATCCTCTGCACCCTAGAAGAGAACACATGGTATCATTAGAAATGAGCAATAAGGTTGAATGGCATATTATATTATATTATACTACTGTATTTCTTAATGCATTTCAAAATTTCTGTCCTGCCATTCAGACCAGGTTGTTATGTAGATCCAGAATGACTTCCTCTCAATAAGCTTAAAATCCAAATCCCCCGCATACAGTCCCAAACTAGCCTTTTCAGTCCCATAAAATTGCACCACCATTAACCTTGTATAGATCCAGAATGTGTACCTAACAGTATGTGAGTGCTGGGCATTTTACATGGAGGAGATCACAAGGCCATTTAAACCCTGTGTAGGGGAACACTTGTGCAGTATAGCTGGAGAAGACAGCAAAAATGCAGTAGCCAATCATTGTCAATTAACTAGAAATACTGGGATTATTCATGCATTTAAATTTTGTGGAATTGAAAGGGTTAGTTTGGGACTGCGTGGGGGGATGGGGATTTGGATCTTAAGCTTATCCAGAGGGAGTCATTCTGGAGCTACACTTTAGGCACCTTACAACAAGCTATTTTGAATGACAGGATTGAAATACTGAAATGCATTAAGAAATAGTATAATATAACATGCTGTTCACCCTTATTGCTCCTTTCTAATGAGATCAAGTGTTCTCTTCTAGGGTGCAGAGGATTCAGAATGTATTTCACCTCCATCACTGACTAAACTAAGAGAAGGACCAAAGTAATGAGCTCATTTGTTAAAATGAAGAATAATACCTTTCCTGCAGTTTTTAATATTTGTTATACATGGGATATTGGTTTATAATAGTGTAAGTGTAATAATATTTTCTTTCATTGTGATTATGGGCACTGAGCACTTTTGAACTCATTACATGTGTATTTGCACTATGTCTTTAAGTGTACTGTTTTTGAACAACCCTTATGATGTACTGGTCATCCTCCTGATGATGCATTCTGTGTGAAACTGGTTGGGGATCCTGTGATGACCCGCTGGGTTTTGTCCTGTGGTGATATGTATATTTTGTATTAAAGTGCTATTTACAGCTACATGACCTGGGACCCCAGTACCTGCAAGATCTCCTGTTTTCTTACTGTCCTTCCTGCTCACTCCAATCCTCTGATAAGGGATTGCTTGAGATTTCCAGGGTACATTTGAAAACATCTGGAGGACGATCATTTGCCTTTATGGCTCCTACCCTGTGGAATGCTCTACCTCATCAGATATGAGATAGCTTGACCGTAGGAGGTTTTAAAAGCTCCCTTAAGACCTAGCTCTTCCGACAGGCCTTTGATGGGACCTGGGAAGATTAGTACTGGAGCCTGCAAGATTTTAGATTTTTAAGTACTGCATTATTACGTTTTAAGATTATGTGTATGTTGTTTTATGCAAATTGTAAAGGTGCCCTGAACTTGTGAAGGGTGCCT
Organism: Neoceratodus forsteri; assembly: GCA_016271365.2. Taxonomy (NCBI): domain Eukaryota; kingdom Metazoa; phylum Chordata; order Ceratodontiformes; family Ceratodontidae; genus Neoceratodus; species Neoceratodus forsteri. The sequence continues at coordinate 293,305,819 of CM028134.1, forward strand.
AATATAAATAAAGTTTTACTTTACTTTACTAAGTGGTGCTGGTATTGTTTGTTTTGCTACTGCAGCAGTAATATCAAATGTCAGTCATTATTTCAGGTAACCTATTATGGTATGACAGGGAGTGAGACAGGGTTTGATTATTTATTTATATGTATTTTTTATTAACCAGGTGGATACACTAGGCAAGTAAATGTCTATTTATTTTTCAATTGTTTATCCAGGAGTGGCACACTAAGCTGAAAGCTTGTTTACAGAAGCAACCTGGGAGCACAGGGAAGTTAAATGACTTGCTCAGGGTCACACAATATATGCAAGTGGGGGTTGTAGGATTCAAACCCAGGTCTCCAGATTTGTAGCTCAGAACCTTAAACCACTGTGCTCTACTGCCTCCAAAGGCAGGTACAACCTGGGAGGATACAACAGTGTGAACAATAAACATAGGCTAATACATAGTACAGAAAAGTAGCCTGGAATCAGGAAAACAATGTATAACAGGTGCAATGAACAGTTACAGAAATTTACATACATAGGATTATGATTATAAATATCCATTTGTTTATATATTGTACAGACTTTGGGTATCTTACAATAGCACACAGTAGCTGAGGACATGACCCAGGATGTGAGGTTAAACAAAATAATTAGCAAAGTTGAGGAGGGACATTGAGACTTAACCAGCACAGCAGCATGAAGTTGACTCCATCAGATGACTAAAGAGAGCACCTGTAAAGAGCCTGTGCTATGAATCTCAGTTGGAAGGGACTTCTAAAGTTTTGGTGCAAAGACTGTGAAAGCCTGTTCCCCCATCTTAGATGAGCACTTGGGAACATGGAGAAGGACAGCATCAGTGAATCTGAGCGAGTAGGCTTGAATTGGTTCTGGGGTGGGGAGAGATATAGGAGGGGTGGGAGATCTTAGTAGTTTATCAATAAAGCACCTAAAGAGTAGGATTTGGCTTCAGAGGGGGAGAGCCATCCCAGAGAGGCATATAGGGCACAGTGATACATGAGTCACGGGGTGGCCAGGGAGAAGTGACAGATGTTATTGTAGACAGCTCCCACTTGCCTAGAGCTGTTTCTGAGGAGTGGGAGAAAATAAGCTGTCCATGCTGGAGGTGGGGAAGGAGGACACCCTGTGTGATGGCAAGCATGGCCTTAAGCTAGACCAAGTCTTGAGTTAACTGCCTTTCAAGTAAGACAAATATGGAGGGAGAAATCCTGGACATGGTTCAGGGTGATCCCAAGGTATTATGATGTCTGCCACAGTGGATAAGGGGCCCCCTCCTGGCAATGGATTGAAAGGGTTACAGTACAGGACTGGAGTCTAGCCTGAGAGCCAAATAGCATAGCTTGAGTCTTTAAAGGAATTTAGGATTAGTTTGTTTTTGATGAGCCAGGCCTGGTCCAGGGAGAAATCCTCCTGTAGCTGAGGACTGACCATGGTGATGGAGGGTGAGCTGACAAACAAAATAATATAATTTATATACATGATCAAAGAACAGTGAAATGGGACTGAGGGAAGGTCAGTTGGTAACACATCTGCCTCTGGACCAGAAGGTCGTGGGTTCTCATCCCACACCAGGATGGACTTGCATTGAAAAATCGCTGGCATCTGAGTGCAGTATTGGGGGGTGCTGTACAACTGGGGTGTGCTGTCCTTCGAATGAGATGTTAAACCGAGGTCCCTTCTGCCCATCCTGGTGTTGTCCTGGTGGGTGTCCAGGTGGAAGTAAAAGAACTCAGGGTACTCTTTGTAAAGAGTAGGGAACATTCCCGGTGTCCTGGCCAACATTCCCCTTCCCAAATCAGTTCATGAAATTATCCAGGCTGTGTGTGGGTGATGATGTGCGATATGGACACGACCACACATTCAGTCACTTTACTATCAGTCTAGCATTGCTTGTAAAGCGCTTTGGGATACTGTGCATGAAAAGCGCTATATGAAAGCTGATTCTTCTTCTTCTTCTTCTTTGTTAATAAAAATGGAGAAGGGGACCAAGTATGGAACCCTGAGGGATACCAGGATTTATTGGGACAAGGGAGGATACAGCGCTGTTGATGTGAGCATACCATTGTCCACCAGAAAGACAGCTCAAAAACCAGAAGGCTGCTTGGAGGGAGAGGCCTGCAGAAATTAATTTTGTGTGGATCAGTGTGTGATCAATGGTGTCAAAAGCCTTCGAGAGGTCAATAAAAATGGCTTCAGTAAGGGCACTAGCATCCATGAGACATTCAATGTCAGCGGTGAGATGGTTTAGGGCAGTGGTGGTGCTGTGTATTTTTCTAAATCCATGCTGACTGGGAGTTAGATGGTTATGTGACTGGAAAAGTTGGTCAATTAGGGGACTACATCCCTTCTGAGGAATTTACTGAGTATTGGTAGTAGCGCAATAGATCTGTAGTTGGTTAGAAGCTTGGGGTCCCCCTTTCTTAGAACTGGAATCATTTTTGCAGTTTACCAATCAACAGGGATTAGACCAGAAGAGAGAAATAAGTTTACAATGTGTGCAAAGGGGGGAGGCTAGTATAGGTGCATCCTGGTGAAACAGTCTTGGTAGTATCCCGTTGGGTCCTGTGCAGCCCCCATTAGGAAGGGACTTTAACAACTTGCAGACTCCCTTGGGGGACACTAGCTTTAGTGAAAAGGGTGGATTCAGCAGAAGTAGTGGTGAGGGGTGTAGGGAGAGGATGGCCATTGTGATGGGCAAATGGTCCATAAAGTAGGAGGTAAAAGTGTTGGCAATGGTTTTTGGGTAATTACAGTGGACCCATCAATTAGCAAGACATTTGGGTGCCTCTTAGATGGACACCACAAGAGGCTTTTGATATGACTCCAGAAACCCCGTGAGTTCCCAGCAGAAGCAGTTAATTGTTCCCGGCAGTCCTGGCTCTTGGCAAGATGAGTGGCCCTCTTACATAGATTGGGTAGGCAAGCCAATCTGCAGACTTGGTGGAGGCTTTAAAAGCCACCAAGCTTTTTTCCCTGGTTTTAAACAGGAAGTGGTAGTCTCTGCAAATCCATCTAGTGGGAATCCTTTTGACCCCTCTCTTGGTGAGAGGAGCCAGTCTATCCTGTGTTTGGGACAGGAGGGATTGGAGGAAGCTAAGAGCAGAGTTAACCTCATTGGAGGAGAGGATTGGATGCCAGCCTGGGATGCCGGTCAAGGAGTAACAATTCATGGAGGAGGGAAGAGGGAGGGGGATTCAAGGCAAGAACTCAATGTTATAAATTTCTAGCTTAGATCCATGATTCGTATCTTACCTGAAAATCCACAGATAAGCGATTTTAAAGCCAGGACAATGGACATGCCAATAGTGATATCAGCATACATCAAAGTTATTTGTCTGTTTCTATCTGACCTGGAATTAGGACAGATAGTGGTTCAAACTCTGCTGCCCTGCTCTGACATTTCAGATTCAAAGACTAATGTTGTAAAAAGTAAAGGGTATCAGTTGTCGGGTAACAGATTATTCACCCTTGATATATCTGGGATTTCCATGTCTACAGACCCTATTCAAACGTTAGGAATCTAATTTGGCAGAGGTGATATGACATCAAAGAACTAGGAGGATATATTGGACATTTACTCTCAAAAAGTTATGAAATGTAAATCTTGGTAGCAAACCAAGACAAGCATTTGTCAATGCTGAATGTTGTCACGCTGGCATTGGCAGTGGCGGAGCTATAGACGCATAGCACTGTGATTTTGTTAATGTGTCCCAAAAGGTGATTTTGTACAGCAAGCACGCCATTGTGCGCCACAGCTGTGGAAATGCATTTTGGGCAGGCTGTGAAAAATGGCAGCTGGACTGTTGATAAGGAGGCGTGCACAAATGCCAGTGGTGAAAATGTGGCATGAAAATATTGCAGATTGATGAAGTTACAAGGGTACGTGGAAACTGCGCAATGCATGCTTACAACACAGTCATTGTATGGACTTTCATCAACAAATTTTAAATATAGGCATTTTAGGACCTCTGCTCATGAAAAGTGTCACTGTCATTTCCTCAAACTGTCCCGAAAACTGATTTCGTACAGTGACTGCAATTCTGCGCTGGACTTGCCAAAACACATTTCAGTCAGCTGTACTGTTCATAAGGAGGTATGGAAAAATGCCAGTGATGAACAGCTGGAGTGAAACTATTACAGATTCACAAAGTCATAAGCATGTCACTACCATTTTCATAATGTGTCTCGAGCACAGGCTTTCCACAGTGACCGAGCTATTCTGTGCCGGAACTGTGAAAACAGATTTTGGTCAGGATGTGAAAAATGGCAGCTGTACTGTTCATTAGGAGGTACAGAACAATGGCACTGTTGAAAATCTGGAGTGAAAATATAAGTTTGCGAATTTATAGATATGCGTACAAACTCGCAATGCTACGCTAGTAACACAATCATTTTATGGAGTATTGTCACCAAATTTTAAACACAGGCATTTTTAGGACCTCTGCTCATGAACAGTGTCACTGTCATTTTCATAATGTGTCCCAAACACTGATTTCGCACAGTGACCGCTATTCTGCACTGGAAGTGCGAAAACACATTTCGGACAGGATGTGAAAAATGACAGCTGTATGGTTAGCAAGAAGGTGTGGTAAAATGCCAATGTTGAGAATCTGGCATGAAAATATTGCGAATTTGCAACTGCGCAACGCACGCTAGTAAAACAGTCATTTTTTGGATTTTTCCCACCAAATTTGCAACATAGGCTTTTTGAGAGCCCCCCTCATGAACAGTGGCACTGTCATTTAGTTACTCAGCCCCAAAGGTGATTCCACACAATGACTGCGAAATCACCTTTCGGGACTGAATAACGCCGTGACAGTGCAAGAATTCATGAGGAGGGGTCTCAAAAACCCCATGTTGAAAATTTTGGGCCAAAATTCCCCAAAATGCCTGAGATATGCAGCAAAGTTGAAAAAACCCTATTTATTCCATTATACAGCTTACCGGCATTTCCTCAGTTCGCGGTTGGCTTTGAAGAGTGCAGACGTGCTCCCGGTCCACCAAAGATCGTCGCGCCGGACTCCAGAGGTAAATATGGGGTAAGAGGGTGTATGGAGAGTGAGGTGCATAGAGGGTGCGTGGTGGAGGGTAGGGAGACTACGAGGGACCATTTTCATTTTACAGGTGACAAAAACCAAAACATTCGGGACATTTTTTTGTTTCAGGGGATTGCACGCTGGGTGGGCTCCCAGCATGCCACCTAAATGTTTGGGGTCTGTAGCCGATGAGGGACTGGGCACCCCATCAGCCTAGAAAAGAAAGTGGGGGTCTGGGCTGAGGGGATTGGCACCCCTCGGCATTTAACAATGAAGGGTGATTTATGCTGGACGGGAGTGGGCTTCGCCGGGCACATACGGGAGGTAAACCGACAGGCGGGACTGGGCAACTCGGTTGGCAGCTTATGGCCACTGTGCCGCCATGTCAAATGTCGGCGAAGCACGTCCAGGGAAGATCCGCGTCTGACGGGCTTTGCTCGGATTGCAGCTGACCATTTCTTAGATGTGCTCACCATATTATGTATGCATGGTGTGGCGCCGGCATACAGGCTGATTGGGGAATGAGGGACGCACCTACTGGTGTGTGCCCTGCATTCACCCAACAGCGACCGCGCCTCCAAAGCTGCAGTACTACAAGATGTTGGCTGCACAAGCGTGACAACATAAAAAAAGGACTGCATTAGTTGAAACATTTTTATTACCTATTTTTACACTATTAAGTGCAGTCTTTCCACCCACAGTGAAGCTAGAGACAAAAACTATTAGTCTGTTTTTTCAAATGATTTGGGGCAGTAGGCTGAAACCAAGTATAGATATTATACCTCCCTGTGGCTAAAAGGGGCATAAATATGATAAATCCATCTTTTTTTTTTAACAGCATATTTTTGATTTGGAATACAGTATAACACCATATCTCAAACAAGGGTTGACTATATGGTCTCCATGTAAAGAACTGTTTTTTTCCCCAAGTTTGTTGCAAATGGACACAAGGGAGTAATAAACTTAAAAATCCCTGATTTTCCCAAATGATGTACTGCCTGTGGTAGGAAAGATCAGGCAGTGAAATTTGCCTTTGCCACAGGTAGGTATTGATAAATAGGAAACAAATTAATGAAATAATAAAACTCAAAAGCTTTCTCAGCTGTTGCAGAATATAGGGGGTACATCTGCATTCGATACCTAAAGCAGAGCAATATTTAAGTTATTAAAGGCTTCTGCTTTGTATGTGGTACCTTATATGGCTTAGCTACCATGGAAAATTTGGGGTAAAAGACGATGCTAAACATAAAAGTGCAACAGAAAGAGGTTGACCAAAGGTATGCTGTCATAACCAACTTGAGACAGTGGACCATTTACAGAGAAACCCACAAGAATGAACCCCTGAAGATATTTTGAGATAGTCCATATACAGTATACTGTTGGGTTCAACTTGCAAATCATTGGGGGGGGGGGGTTAAATCGAAGACAGCTGCATATGAGAACAAAATTGTGGGTACCATAGATCTAATATTAAATACAGTGACAGTATGAGCTTGATAGTTGTTTCAGTTATTAAATTCTTTTTTTTTGGCCAGCAAGATGCCACTTGCTCTTTCAACACAGGAAGTTCAAGCACAGTCCCTCATTCAATTAATAGAGCACAGTATTCAAGAGATCCACAGTTTGTAATCTAAATCTATTTCACCAGTGACATTATGTAGGAGATGGAAGGGTGTGTCTTGTATTTTCCATGGCTGAAAGTACATCTATATACAGTGTGGTAGAAGGAGCAGAACTGCTTGGTAGCACCTGTAGATTTTGCTTTCTTCACCACTCTGTCTAAAGACAGTACAACCGCTGCATGGTTTTTGGGAGGTCAGAATACAGAGGAACTGCATGGATCGGTTGTGGTGGGGCACCTCGTGCACGTCAGTAGGGGGCAGGATAGGAGTGGTTAGGTGCAGAAGGTGCCCTGGGGTTTATCGGTCCCGAGGAAAAGGCAAGACATGTTTGGTGCCCATCCCTAGGGTTCCCACCGGACCGAGTGGGCAGGTAGCCAGAGAGGCTGCACTGTCCACCAATCCCCTGCGGTCAGTGCTCTGCAATGCCAGATCGCTTAGAAATAAGCCCCCAATTATTGCAGATCTTGTTTCGTCAGTCGATCTGGCATGCATTACGGAGACCTGGGTGGGTGACAACGCCGACCCAATTTTTACTGCCACTATCCCGCCCCCCTGAGTACTCTGTTATGCACTGCCCCAGAGTGGATCGCAGGGGTGGGGGAGTTGCCATCTGTTTTAGATCTGAGCTGGGATTCACCATGCACCCAGTGGGAAGACTGGGTTCTTTTGAATGTCTGGCTGTGCGTGGGGGTCTGGGCACAAGCTGCAGAATTCTCTTGATCTACTGCCCCCCTGGGGTGGCAGAAGAATTTCTGCAGGTGGTAGCCAGTTTAGCCATCAGCAAAACATTGGAATCCCCCAGATGTTTAATTCTGGGGACTTCAATGTTTGGGGCCAAAGATGAATCATCTAGGCTTGGTTGCAACTTCCTCAAGACAATGTCATCATTGGACCTGTTCCAGGAAGTTTCCTCCATGACCCATCAGGGTGGCCACATGTTGGACCAGGTCTTCTCACTGGGGCTTGAGATTAATAACTTCAAGACTGATCGGGTCGCTTGGTCTGATCATTGCACGGTGGAGTTTACATTCGAGGCACTCTCTGAGAGCCCTCCCCCTGCTGAGATGGTAAACTACCGCCCTTTGAGGGGTGTGACCCCCGAGGGTCTTCTGGAGGTGGCTGATCTATCTAGTGTGGGCTTTGATGTGGGGGGGATGTGCGCTGTAGTCACCGCCTATAATAAGGTGATGTCTGAGGCGCTTGACGCCCTCACACCAGTCCATGTACAGCCAAGATCTTCTCACTTAAGGTCTCCTTGGTTTGATGGGGAGCTCAAGGCGATGAAAATTTTGGGTCGGAGGTTGAAATGCTGCTGGTGGAGGACTGGCCTGGAGGCAGACAAGCTGGCTCTGTGTGCTCACTATGGTGAGTACCGGGGGCAATCAACCATAAGAAGGCAGAGTTCCTGTTCAGGGAGATTGCTGCTGGGAAGAATCGACCAACTGTGCTCTTTCGGACTGTAGATAGGCTGCTAAACCCAGCCTGTTTGCAGAAAAAAAGCTTTTCCAAATGCTTTATGTGAAGAGTTTGCTCAGTTCTTCTTGGACACAGTGTCCACCATCAGGCATGGAATTCCACCAATGAATCAATATTTAGCCAACAGTGATTGCCTCAGATGCCCAGAGAGCACTCCGCCTAGTTGGGGTGAGTTTAGACCAGTGGAGGCTGCTGAGGTCATTGGGGTTGCTTCCATCCTGAGGCACACATGTTGTGAACTGGACCCGGTGCTGACATGTTTCTTGATAGAATGGGTCGACTCCGTTAGCCTGGAGTTTGCCTTGATTGTCCGGTGTTCCTTGTCTGAGGGGGTCTTTCCTGATGCCTTGAAGGAAGCATTGGTGAGACCCCTTCTGAAAAAGCCATCTTTGGATCCTGACATCAAGGCAAATTACCGTCCAATCGCCAACCTTCCATTTTTGGGTAAGGTTGTTGAGAAGATTGTGGCACTTCAGCTTGCAGAACACCTCATGGCCTTTGATCTATATGAGCCTCTCCAGTCTGGGTTTTGGGCGAGGCATAGCACAGAAACTGCATTAGTTCAGGTGCTGGTGATGTTCACAGGGCGAGAGATAGAGGGGAGAGGACACTTCTCATTCTTCTCAATCTCTCCTCAGCATTTGACACTATGGACCATTGTGTGTTGCTTGACCGCCTAAGAGAATTTTGTGGACTCACCGCCACAGTCATCTGCTGATTTGAATCCTTTCTCACAAACAGGAGGCAAAGGGTAGTGATAGGGAATTTCTCCTCCTCCCCTAGTTTCCTGACTTGTGGAATACCTCAGGGTTCAGTCTTGTTGCCAGGGTTGTTCACCATGTACATGCTGCCCCTGGGAGGGCTCATTAGGAAATACGGCTTGGGTTTTCATTGCTATTTCAATGATACCCAGCTGTATCTTGCTGAAATCAATGACTGGATGTCCTCCAGCTGGTTGTGACTGAACCCTGATAAGATGGAGGTACTGGAAGTGGAGTCAAACAGAGGGGGTGATAGGATGGCCTTGGGCACAGAGACAGGACTCATCCTGGGTTCTGTGCCTTTGAAGGCCTCCTCCAGGGTGTGTAACCTGGACAGTATTCAGGATAGAGGCCTGGCACTTGAGGCTCAGGTGTTGGCCGTGGTCCATACTAGTTACCATCTGAGGAATATCACCAGGATTAAGCCCCTGGTTCTGCCCTTGGACCTCCCTACCTTAGTGCATGCCTTTGTGACGTCAAGGCTTGATTACTGGAATGCACTCCACCTAGAGGTCTTGGGAGGTATCTTCTGCCGGCTTCAGCTAGTGCAGAACGCAGCTGCCAGGTTGTTGATGGGGCAGTCAAAGTACTGCCACGTTACCCAGTGCTGCGTGTACTGCACTGGCTGCTAGTCAGATGGTGGATCCTCTATAAGGTGGGCTTGCTCACCTTTAAGGCCCTACATGGCCTGGGCCCTGGCTACCTGGTGGACTTTCTTACACCTGTTACCTCAATCTGCTCCCTCCGTTTCTCCTTGAGGGGCCTCCTTGTAATTCCCAGGATGAGATTAAAAACTACCGGCAATAGAGCGTTTATTTATTTATTTAGCTTTTGTTAACCGGGTAAGAACACTAGACAAGAAGAAAAAATTACTTACCATAGTAATGTTGTTTCTTCTAATGGAGTCTTGCTGTAGTCTGACAATATGCAGTTAGACTGACTGGCTCAACTGTCCCAGAGAACAAGGAGTTAAACTCTATGCAAATGCATAGAACGTTGAGCTCGAGCTCAGTTTTCAAACCACTGTCCTTGGTATGTTCTAGTAACTGATCAGATTCTATGAAGCAAACTAGATATATATAGGCAAAAAAACTAACTAAGCCTAAACAGAGGGCCCCAACAGGGGCAACATAATCAAAGACAAAAAGGCATGTAGAAGACTCAAGTCACAGATGCCCAAAGAAGACCAGTACCCACCATTGGTTAAGTCCTATAGGTGCTGCAGAAGAGCCACCCTTCCCCAGGTTCTGAAGGAGAGGTAAGGTGGGAGGTCAGAATATAGCACGACTCCATTAGAAGAAACAACATTACTACGGTAAGTAATTTTTTCTTCAAACAACATGAAGTCTTGCTGTATTCTGACAATATGCAGACTACAAAACAGTGCCCCATGGAGGTGGGCACAGAACCTATTTGGGGAACAGGCTCTGCAGTACTACTGTGCCAAACCTGGCATCACTCCTAGCCTGAATATCCAGGCTGTAGTGCTTAGTGAATGTATGTACAGATTTCCATGTGGCAGCCTTACATATCTCAAGCAAGGTGACTTCCCTGGCAGCTGCCAAGGAGGTAGCAGTCCCCCTAGTAGAATGGACCTGAAGGCCTGCTGGTGGGTCCTTACCCCACTTATTGTAGCAAAACTGGATACAGACCACAATCCATCTGGCTATAGTCCTTTTTGAAGCTGGTCTGCCTTTCCCAACCCCCATAGGTAAGAAAAAGTTGGGAACAATTCTTCCTTAGCTCCTTTGTCCTGTCCATGTTTTTTATTTATTTATTGAAGGTCTAGGAATTACAACCCTTTGAGTCAGAGACTCATTTGCAAAGGCTCCACGTCACACATATATAAGGACAGGTACAGAATACAGAAAACTGCTCTAATACAGAAATACAGCATTAGGTACAGAGGTAAACAGAGATAATACATAAGAATGGGAACACCAAGGTGTGCATAGCTGAGGCATATATTGGAGACACAGGAACTTAAACAGCAGTAAAGACTTTAGATTTTTTTTTATTTTGGCGGAGTTTATCTGCAGTCACAGTGAGAGTTGGACATAATGTGGCTCCGCAGCTCAGGTTTAAAAGGTCCTAGCCTGGGGATTGATATGATAGAATCAGGGACTGAGTTCATCCAGAGTGGGGCTCTGCATCGAAAGGACCTTTGGCCAGCAGAGGTCTTTACAAAAGGGACATGGAATGCTGTAGTGTCAGAAAGTCTAGTGGCGTGGACCAGAAGGCTCTTTTGGAGGAGTTGCAGACAGCCCAGGGAGGCTAAACCTAACTGGATATTTTGGGCCAGTAAGCAGGTCTGGTAGAAAAGTCGCCCTAGAAAGTTTAGCCATGCTGACCATAGGTAGAGGTCACAGGTATGCGTGAGCCAATCACAGCCTGTGGCTAACCTGCAGACTTTGTTTAGGGCACGTTTAATGTTGGTTAGAGCAGTGTCAGAGGCTGCGCCATAGATGACTATGCCATAGTCTACCATGGAGAGGATGGAGCTGGAAATGGCTAACATTAGGGCATTGGGTGGGAGGCAGGGTCTAAACCTGTAAAGTAGACAGATTCGGATGTTTATTGCAGAGCATGTTGATGCAATATGCCCTCGAAAGGTAAGAGCAGAGTCCAGGGTAATCCCTAGATATTTGAATGTAGTAACTGGCTCTAGCATTGTACCCAATGAGTTACGTATAGACATTTTGGTTGTGCTGTGTTTGTGTTGAGGGTGGCTGAATAGCATTATGTTTGTCTTTTTTGAGTTGAGTACAAGCTTGTGGGAGGTAAACCAGGCTTCTACTTGTGTAAAGGAGTACTGCAAGGATTTTTGGAGCTGGATGGGGTCAGGGTGCCGATTAAAGATCACAGCATCATCTGCATAGAGGAGAAGGTGCCCAGAGGAGGCCATAGGTAAGGAGTTCAGCTATAGTGAGAAAAGAAGGGGACCCAGGATGGACCCTTGGGGGACACCTGCCCAGACAGGAAGGGTAGTGGAAAGGGTGTCATTTATCTTTACTTGTTGGGTACAGCCGCGAAGATAGTTGGTGAAGCAGCCTGCTGATTCTTGAGAAACTCCAACGGAGAGGAGGGAGTTAGTGAGCATATTGTGACTGATGGTATCAAATGCCTTCGAGAGATCAATAAAGACTGACCCAGATAAGTCTCCTTGGTCTAGGGCATCATGGATAAAGGAGATGAATTCTAGTAAGGCAGTGGTTGTGCTGTGTCCTTTCCTGAAACTGTGTTGTTGCTGGTAAAGTAAGTGGTGCGAGTCTAAGCAGTTAATAAGCTGATCAGCCACTATTTTTTTTCCAGCGCTTTTGAGAGAGGAGGGAGTATAGAAATGGGCCTATAGTTACTAGTTGAGTATGGTCACCATTTTTATAAACTGGGGTAATCACTGCCCTTTTCCACAGCGATGGGAATTGCCCTAAGCAGAGAGACATATTGATAATTTTTGTGAGGGGGTGTTAGGACTGCATCAAGGACTAAAGAGAGCAGTTTTGCATCTAGGGAGTCACCGCTTTGCCTAGTCTTACCTAGTGCCCAGGCAAGGTATGAGTGGGCAACACTAGGGGAGACCATTTTGAAGTGAAAAGGTGGAGCACTGGGAGGTGGCGGGAAATGTCCAGCATTTGCTGTAAAAAAGTCAGGGGGGGAGAATAGTACTGAGGTCAGAGAAAGACTTATTGAAACATTTGCTATTTTGTGGGGGTCTTGGGTGGGGACATCATTGACAGTAAGCATGGTAGGGGGAAGGGAGGAAGGCTTGCCACTGAGTTCCTTTATATTTTCCCAGAACCTTTTTCCCTTTCCCCATTTTCCATTTCCCCATGTAATAGCTAATAGCTCTTTTTACATCCAGGTTGTGGAGCCTGTGCTCACCTGAACTGGAATGCTCTGAGAAAAATACAGGCAAAGTAATAGATTGATTAAGATGGAAATCAGAAACCACCTTAGGGAGAAACTTCCTATTAGTTCGGAGCACAATCTTATCCCTGTGGGGTGTAATATAGTTGGGCTCCACTAACAATGGCTGAAGCTCACTGATTCTTCTAGCAGAAGTGCTGGTTACTAGAAATACAGTTTTCCAAGTGAGAAACTTGAGCTCTGAAGAAAATATAGGTTCAAAAGGAGGTTGCATAAGCTGACCTATGCATATGTTCAAGTCCCATGCAGGGGTAGGTTCCCTGTGTGGAGGGGGAAGGTGCTGCAACTCTTTGAAAAACTTTTTGAAAATTGGGTGTGCACCCAGAGAAGAACCCTTCCCTGCCGAAAGATAAGCAGAGACAGCAGAGAGGTGTACCTTCAGGGTAGATGGTTGTAAATGCAGAGACTGAAGGTGTACCAGATAATCCAGAAGTTCTGGTAACCCAGCCTGCTGTGGGTCAAGGTCTTTCTGGAAGCACCAAATAGAGAATCTTTTCTACTTAGAAGAATAAGTTTTCCTAGTAGCAAGTTTTATGAAGCCCTTCAGAATATCCAAGACAGATTGAGACAATTGTAAATCTGCATATTCTAAGCCTTCAAGAGCCAAGCCCTGAGGTGAAGAGACTGGAGATTGGGGTCCATTATCCTCCCCTGAGAGGATGTCAGCAGGTTGTACCTTCTGGGAAGAGAAACCGGCTTGGTCACTGACATTGACCGTAGCATCAAGTACCACGGCTGCTGGCTCAGTCTGGGGCTATGAGAATCATGGTGGCAGACTGAGATCTCAGTTTGGCCAAGACTCTGGCTATCAGGGAAAATGGGGGAAAAGCATAAAGGAACCTGTATGACCAATCCAGAAGGAGAGCATCCAGTGGTACTGGGCCCTGGAGTGAAGGCCTGCAACAATACAGTGGTAACCGGTGATTGGGACTGCAAAGAGATCTATCTCTGGCACCCCCCACCTCCTGAATACTGAGAGAAGGACCTGCCTGTTCAAGGTCCATTCATGATGGCCCTGGATGATCCTGCTGAGAGCATCTGCCAATATATTGTCCTTCCCTGGCAAGTGAACTGCTGACAGTGACATGTTCAGGGAATATGCCAGATTCCAAATCTTCATGGATTCTGTGCACAGCAGTGAGGATCTTGTTCCCCCGCTTGTTGATGTAGTACATAGTGGTGGTATTGTCTATTCTGACTTGAACCACCTTGCTCTGTAGGAGACTGGCAAACTCCTGAGTAGCCAGAAACACTGCTCTGAGTTCCAGAAGATTGATGTGCAGGAGAAACTCCTGAGGAAGCCAAGTAACATAGGTTGTGTGATCTCCCAGGTGAGCACCCCAGCCCAGAAGAGAAGCATCTGTTGTCAGCACCAGAGAGGGTGCCTGAGGGAGAAAGGGAACCCCCACTCCAAGGATGTCCATCTCTTTCCACCACTGAAGAGCTAACAAAAGGGTGGGAGATACTGGAATTGGTTTGGACAGAGGATCCCTTTTCTGAGACCAAAAGGATCTCAGATGGAATTGAATGTCTCTCATTTTAAACCTGGCCCCTAGGATCACAGCTGTGGTGGAGGCCATGTGTTCAAAGAGCTGTAGAAAGTACCTTGCTGGTCGAGGGACTCGAAAGTGGAAAGATTCTGCCAAATCGATAAGACCCTGTGCCCTTGCAGAAGGCAAAAAGACTCTTGCCTGAATGGTATTCAGCTCTGCCCCTATGAAGTCCAGCACTTGTACTGGGGTCAAGACAGACTTCTTGAGATTCTCAAGGAACCCTAGAGACTGAAGAGTATCCTGAGTGAGCTTTAGTGCTTCTGTGACCTGCTGAGAGGATTGATCCACCAGCAGCCAATCGTCCAGATAGGGGTAAACTGAAACCCCTTGTCTTCTGAGAAATGCCACTACCACTGCCAGACATTTTGTAAACACTCTTGGTGCAGATGTCAGCCCGAAGGGCAAGGCCTTGAACTGGTAGTGGCCTGAAGGCAGTCGAAACCTGAGATATTTTCTGTGAGGCTGTCTGATGGGAATATGGAAATAAGCATCCTTTAGGTCCAGGGATGCCAGCCAGTCCCCTTGCTTGAGAGTAGGTAGGATGGTAGCCAGGCTGTCATTTTGAACTTTGGCTTCATAAGATGCCTGTTTTGGAATCTGAGATCCAGAATGGGCTGCCACTCCCCATTTTTCTTTGGTGCCAGGAAGTACCTTAGTACAATCCTTTGCCCCAGTGCTGATAAGACACAGGCTTCACTGCTTTTGAATGTAGAAGAGTGGAGACCTCTGCCTCCAACAGGGTTGTTTCCGTAGGGCTGGAAAGTCTGACAACTCTTGCTGACAGTTTTGGGAACAGCTTGAAGCTGAGAGCAAGACCCTGACCTACTATCTTCAGGACCCATTTGTCTGAAGTGATGGATTGCCAAGCCTGGAGATAGTAGGTTAGCCTGCCTCCTACAGGGGAAGGGGAGGTGGCCTGGACAGACTTCTCAGGGTGTCTGTTTAGCTGGGGTAGCAGACTGGGGGGTGGAAGCGGCCCTGCCAGCACCCCTCCTGCCCCTCCCTCAAAAGAACCACCTGGGTTGCTGGTAAGAGGGAAAAGCTTGGGCCTGATGGAAAAGCCTGGGGAAGGGTCTACCCCTGCCCCTGGGGTACTGCTTTTGAGGAGTGGCAGCTTTCTCTTTTGCTGAAGCACTCCTGTATGCCACTCTGTAGTCATTCATCTTCTTCATGTATGCCTCAGTCTGTTCCCCAAACAGAGAATCCTGGACAAGGGGAAAGTCCATGGCATTATTTTGCATGTCCTGGGACAGGGTAGTGCACCTGAGCCAGAAGAAACGCCTGAGGGATGTAGCAGAAGCCATAGCCCTAGAAGCTGCACCATTAGAGTCCACAGTCATGTAGAACTGTGACTTTGATGCTTGTACCCCCTTGTTGACCAACTCCTGGAGATCAGCAGAAAGCTCAGGAGGGGCCTTTGTGGCCAGTTGTTCCACAGCTTCCCAGAGGGACTTTTGGTACCTGGAGGCATAAACCATATAAGAGGCTTGCCTAATACCTAAAGAAGATACCAGGTTTGCTTTCTTGGCAAGAGAATCCACTTTCCTGGAATCCTTGTCAGGGGGATGAGAAGCCAGGGGGATGCCAGCCTTCTCACAGGCTGCAGTTTGTGCCACCCCTACATGACTACAATGGCTGGATAAAAAGTCAGTGCCACTGCCAGTCAGAATATATTTTCTGCCCATTTTCTTATCTACAGGAGGGACAGAACTAGGGGTTTGGAGGATCTTTAAAGTCTGCTTTTTAAGGGGCTTATGAATGGGAATCGAAAGTCCCAGGGATACAGGAAGATCCATCATCTCCCTGTAATCCTCTTCCTCATCATCCTCCTGCCTGGCTTCCTGTACAGAGAGCTGCAGGGTCTCAACCACCTGTCTCATAAAAGCAAAATGAGAGGTGGCTTCAGAGACAGGCCTGGGAGGGGATTCATACTGGGGATGGTCAGGGGAGACCGCTGGGTCAATAGGTTCCCCTTCTTCCTCCTCCTCCTCCTCCTCATCATATTCTTCAGAAAAATAATACTCCTCAGGATCAATGTGTCCTGCAGGAGTTGAACCAGTATCCGGAACTGTTGGCTGCCCAGACAGTACCTGCGATAGTCCGCCAAACCCAGACTGCAAAGACTGCACTATCCGAATGGCTTTTGCAATTTTGTCTGTGGTTGGAGCCAAGACCGAGTGTTTGCGTGGTTCCGAACTGGAGCATTTGGCTTTTTTTGATGGTGCAGGTTCAGAAACAGACTCCGAACATCTTTTACCCGTCAATGGTTCACCCTGGCCTGAGGGAACAGTTGTTGGATCCGAAGGTTCGGTTGAACAGGAACCACCATCAGAAGTCTTTTCCATCCTTTCCTTCAGTTTGCTGAGGCATCTGTCTAAAGTAGACTGAGGGAAACTTTTACAAATATCACAGTCTGCTTGTAAGTGGTCGAAACCCAAACAGTACAGACAGACCAGTGTGGATCAGCTTTTGCAAATTGCTCCCCGCACTTGGTACAATGCTGAAACCCAGAGGGACTGTTTTTTCTCTTGGGTTTTTGTGACATAACCCTGCAATTTGGTGCTTAATCCAGTGGCTTAGTTAGGCTGGTTAAGCAAATATCCAATATCTACTTTATCCGAATAGGCTTGGTTAGGCCAGGATAAAGAAAATTAAAGTGTAAGAAAAAATTAACCCTGAAGGCTTAGTTGGGCCGGGTAATAGAGAACAAAGTCTGAAACCGGTCAATGGTTTAGCGTCAGCCAAAAGGAACTGAGAAAACCCTCGGTTCTGTTTAGGACTTTGAACCAGATCCCAAATACAATGAAAATTTAAACAGAAAAGGGGGAAAAATAAGTTCGGTCTCCTCATGGTCGCGGAAACCGATCGGAAACCGAACACTTACCCAACCTAAGAACGTACACGATACCTAAGACAGTGGTTTGAGAATGATTAAAACAAAATAATAAAGTGGTTGTCGAATAAACCGATGAGACTCAGCTTTGACCGAAGGCAATGAGGAGAAATCTCAGAGGCATCTTCGCTGGTGAGCGGAGTAAAGAATCTGATCAGTTACTAGAATGTACTGAGGACAGTGGTTTGAAAACCGATCTCGAGCTCAATGTTCTATGCATTTGCATAGAGTTTAACTCCTTGTTCTCTGGGGCAGTTGAACCAGTCATTCTAACTGCATATTGTCAGAATACAGCAAGACTTCATGTTGTTTGAAATGCCTATTTTTAGGAGCGACCGGGAGATTACAAGATAAATTTATACACAGGAAAACAGCACGACAGAGAAGTGTAGTACAGGCATTGAACAGTGCAAACAATAAACAAAAAACAATAGATATATGCAATAGTGGTAAAGTCAAGCAAGCAGTAAAGGGTTATATACATATCATGAAAGGGTATAAGAGCATTAGGGTAACACAGTATGCATATCATAAAATGGATACAAGAGCATTAAGGCAGGGCATGGAACGTGGTCCCATGCTTAAGGGCAGCAAGTGCTTTGCACCAGGGAGTAAATAAGGGGCAAGGGTAGCCTTTCTTAGCTGAGGAGGGTAGTGGTCTGATGGCCAGGATGATGGGGGGATAGAGTACACCAGGGTAGTATAAGAGATACCAGGCATCTCAGGGACAGTTACAGGTAGAGGCGGATTTCAAGTGGAACCACAGGGAGTTGTTAAACAGGTGATGGGAAGAAGTACATCTGGTGGATGTGGGAAGGGAGTTCCAGAAGCAGGGGGCGCAGACAGCAAAGGCATGATCATCAGACAAAGTACGAGTTTTGGGAACAAGGAGAGTCGCCCACCCCGTCCTGTGGAATTCACTACCTCCAACTATAAGGGAGGCCCCTTTGATGGAGGTATTCAAGGAAGGCCTCAAGGCATTCCTGTTCGCAAAGGCTTTTCCTGACCCAGTTTTGTAAATATTGCCCTGGTCTGACTTGCTATATTGCTTGTTTCCCTGATTTTCTTTTATTATTATCCTGTTATTCATTTTTTATTTATTAGTTTTATAGTTTTTTGATAATGTTTTATTTATTGTAGTCTGTTTTATGTTGATTTTATGTATGGCGCCCTGGGATTGGGTGTCTTTTAAATAAAATTTGCCTTGCCTTGCCTTATTTCCCTTGCTGTTCTTGTTCCTTTCCCATCCTTTTTTTTTCTCTTTGAGCTTACCTTCCTTTGTGTTTTCTTGTTTTGCCTTGTTATTCTTGGATATAGTTCTTTCTTTTGTTATTGT
This sequence comes from Neoceratodus forsteri, assembly GCA_016271365.2. Classification (NCBI taxonomy): domain Eukaryota; kingdom Metazoa; phylum Chordata; order Ceratodontiformes; family Ceratodontidae; genus Neoceratodus; species Neoceratodus forsteri. The sequence goes on from CM028134.1 coordinate 293,324,432, forward strand.
GTTGTAAATAATTTAGAAAGTTAGATTTTTTGTATGACGTTGGTATATTTTTTATATTTTTTACAATAAAAAAATTCCCCTGCTCTTCTTTAGTAAGTGCCATAGGATCTTTAACTTTCACTGGGAGCGTGATGATGAATAGGCTGAAGGGACCTTGGTTTAACGTCTCATATGAAGGACAACACCTTAACATTGCAGGATCCCCTTGTGCTGCATTACAGTATCATTTAAGATTATCGCTCCAGTTACCTAGTGCGGGGCTAGAACTCATGACCATCCATTATTTTGGCCCTAAAGGTAAGCTTTCAGTTTGTTGAGCCACTAACACTAGTAATTATTATTATTTTTTTTTTTGCAGTTAATCCTTTTTATTAATTTTCCAACAAACATAAGAATACAGCAAATACATGACATAACAGGTTATAAACAGCCTCACAACCTTCACAGTCCACATGCCATGGAGTACATAAAAATAATGAGTACAGCAGTGCAAGTATTACAGCGTAGACATATTGACTAGTGCAAGGACATATTCCAGGGATGAACCAGAGTTGTGGTCTGAGGGGACCAGAGCTGTCTGGAGGAACTAGGGAGGGTAGAGGCAGAAGGAGAAAGGAGATAAGTGGGGAAAGATAAAGGGGAGATAAACAGTTAAGCATCAGGCAGGGGGTTGACAATGTCATTTGGGGGAAGTGCAGCAATCAGAGAAAACAAGTCTGGATCTGACAGCATATAACAGGAGTTCTGGAAGGGGGTCCACACCTTCTGGTAAGTGGCCATGGTCCCAGCAATATGGTGAGACATCCTGACCAGAGTAGCCAGAGCTCAGACAGCTGTCAACTATTGTGCAAGTGATGGTTATCTGCAGTATATTTGTACAACAGCGATGAACTTTATGCCAGAATTGGGTAGCCTCATTATAGGACCACTGTATGTCTATTAGGTCATCTCCTGGACAGTGGCAACAACAGTAGCAGTCATAAGACATTAGACCAAATTCTTTCTGTTCGATTGGGGTCCGATACCAATTATGTATAATTTTATTCTGAATAAGAGAACTCCTGGGGTCAGGACAGAAAGTTTGAATCAAAACTCATACCCAACTCTACCGTCACTCTGGAATACTGGTGCTTAGTGCTCACTCCCATGTCAGTATGGCTTCATCAGTAGGAACAGGGAGACTGTCAAAAATAAGCCTATAAATGCACCCTGCAAGGCTCTACAATGTAGAAGCCATTGCTGCAGTTCCTTTGGGGGATTCCAGTATGTGGGAAGGTAGTCACTGTCTTGCAGAGTCTATAGCAATACAAACTTGTAAATACTTCCAAAAATCCTGTTGAGGTAAGGTATACCTCCTCCAGAGGTTGTCATACAACTCTAAATGAGTGTGCGAGGGTTGGTACAGGTCTTGCAGTGTTGTGAGCTCTTTGTGTTCCCAGCTTTTCCGGTGTATAAGCTTTCCCCTGCATGAGCTGCCCCAGCTTCTTCCATGCTTTGACTGAGATGAGTTGGGTGGGTCTCCTTTTTACTAGTTTCCTGTGGCAGGAATATAACAGCACAGCGGATGGTGGTCCCTTCCAAGATATCTGTTTCATTCTCCAACCACAGTGATGGTGCAGTCAAAGGGGGTAGCTGAGGACGGGTTGGGAGGGGGAGAGCCAGCGCAGAGTCTGTGCACCTTGGACTGTGGCAAAATAAGCAGAAAACCAGGGCTGAGACCATCCTCCCAGCCCCCCATGGGCTCTGAGCTTGGCTCTGCTATAACTAGAAGCCTTCCCTTCCGAAAGTAACTTACTAATTCATTTATCCACTTTGGCAAACCAGATGTGTGGAATATCTACAGCTAAGTGTGCCAGACAGTGTAGTAGTTTAGGGGTGGTAATCATCATGATAGCCGAGAATTTGGCCAGATGGAGAGTGTTCCAGCGGTTGCAGGGTTCTCTAAGTTTTTTAGGAGGGGCGTCAAATTATTCGTGACCATATCAGATGGATAGGGGTGGACCCAGATCTCTAAATACTCAATGCTTCCTGGTGACCACTTTAACCCAAAGTGGGAAGGCACCTGTGATGTGCACTTCAGAGTTAGAGGGAGAATTTCTGTTTTCCAGGATTCATCCATAGATTAGATATAGCATGGAAGTCCTGCTGGAGTGACATCAAAGTCAGAAGACTTCCAGGTAGGTTTCTAGGAAGTACAGTACAAGATAATCATCCACATAAAGCAAGGTCCAAGATTCTCTCTCTCTCTCTTCCCTGTTAGGATTCAATCTAACCCATGTTAGGTTGCCTGATTGCCACCACAAGGGGCTCAGTGGCCAGGATGAATAACAAAGGGGATGGGGGAAACCTTGCCTAGTCCCTCTATGCAATGAGGAAGGAAGGAACAGTGTGGAATTAGTCAGGAGTTTAACCATGGGGGCATAGTGCAGTGTCTTGACCCGGCCTCCAAATATCTGTCCAAAGCCCATTTTTTTCCTGGACTTGATGAAGTTATCCCCACAGCACCAAGTCAAAAGCTTTTTCAGTCAATTGCCACTGTTGTGACTGGAGTGACTTTGTCTTGTGCCATAGAGGGAAACAGGGATCTGTGGTGGTCTGAGCTTAAGTGGCCTCTAACAAACTCAGCCTGGGAAGGGTGGCTGAAGAAGTGTAGTAGTAGTATCTCCAAACATTTGCCAGCATTGTAGCCAGAATTTTGGCATCTTCATTTATAAGAGAAATGGGCCTGTAGCTCGCAAGTAAAGAAGCATCTTTCCCTTGCTTAGCAGCACTGCAATAATGGCTTTTCTTGTCATGGTGGGGAGACAGGAGTTCCGTTAGGCTTCTTGAAAGATATCACAGAGATAACGGGACACTATGTCAGGGATAATTTGGTACAGGTCAATAGGTATGCCACCCCCCCCCCGGGCTTTATGAGGAGCTAGACTCAATAATACCTTGTGAATCTCATTCTCTGTCAGGGGGCTTCCAGAGTATTCTTTCAAGCCTTGGTTAAAAGGCAAAGGTCCAGCTTCCTTGTGAAGGCATTGAATTTAGCCCGATCCAGGGGGTCCTGGGAGGAGTATAACTGTCCATTGTAGTGGCACATCACCTCATTAATCTTTGGAGACTTGGTGTGGAAGTTCCCTGTACTGTCTTTCAAACCCCTGATATGGCGTTCTGCCTGTTGCTTCTGCAGCCTATATGAGAGTAACTTCCCTGTATTTGTGCTTTAATCTGGAGAGCACTAGCTCAGCTTTCCTAGATTCCAGCATATTCAGCTGCATGTGAACTGAGCATGTATCTCTAAGCAGGGCTTGGCTGGGCAGGGCTGCCTTGTAAAGATTTTCTCTCACCTCTAACTAGGTTTCCAGAGATCCCTGCTCAGACTCCTTCTTATGACTGGGTGCCACATACGCCATGATGTGTCCCTTGACAGTGACTTTAACTGCTTCGCAGAGCACCACCCCAGAAGTGTCCCTTGTGTCGCTGAGGCAAAACTAGGACTCAGCTTCCTCATGCAGGCAGTCTTTGAGCTGCTGTTCTTACAGCAAACAGGGTCTGTGCACCAAGAGGAGGGTTTGGGAGTTGGGAGGGTCCTAATAAGGTTAGCTCCACCATAGCAAGTTCTGAAATATTCAGAGGGGCTATTTCAATAGAGGCCTCCATATGGGCAACCATAAGAGAAGTCAGCCAATAATCCAGTAGCTAAAAGTATTGCACAAGGCCAAAAAACAGGTATAATCCCTGCCATGAAGATGCTGCAGTCTCCATATGTCCAAAAGGGATAGGAGAGCCTGTAAGTCCTACACCAACTGCTGGTGGGCAGATAGTGCCGGAGGGCCACTACAAGTAAACAGAATATGCTTCTTTTTAGTAGGAAAAGATAATGCAGGTACTTATCCAAGCCCAACTTGTGTGTCCAGATTACTGGCTCTGTGGCATTCACCCGCCCCCCGATGCCGTCCACTGGTAACTGCCAGAAATTCACCTTCTGTAGTTTGATGCCTTTCAGTACCTTTGGTACTTTGATTTATTCTACTTTAGATTGCCCTTTTCCCCATGTCTTATATTTAGGATTCCCTTTTTTATATCTGTTCTGGACTTTTCAGCACTTTTTATGTTGTCTTGGCCGTGCGCAAGCAACATCTTCTGGTAGTAATAGCACAGTGAGAGGTTTGTCAGTGTTGGCCAATGCAGGGCACGCTTTAGTAGATGCATCCCTCATTCTCCAATTAGCCAGCATGCTAGTGCTGATGCAAGAATTAGGTAAAGTGCCACCAACTTGAAAGAAATGTGCCACTGCAATCAGAGACAAGCTTGTCATGCAGCGGCAGAGATGACACGCCTCCCATACGTGCCTTTCCTGGTGAAACATTTCAATAAACATGGAGGTGGCTCCTGTTGCCACCAAACAATCCCCAAACAAAGTTGACATCAAGGGTGCAATCCCCATGTCGACATGTCCCCCACCCCCCACATTGTGTGGCACACTCTGAGCCCACCCCAGCGTGCCGCCGCTCACACAAAGCCAGCCGTGTCGGCACCACGATGTCAAGGTCTGGTTTTGTCCCCCATTCCCCAACATTGTGTGGCACACTGTGAGCCCACCCCAGTGTGCCACCCCTCACACAAAGCTGACTGTGTCGGCACCGCAATGTCTGGGTCCATTTTTTTTTGACCTGAAAAAAAGAAAATGGTCCCTTGTTGTCCGCAGTGCCCCTTCCACAACCCGCACCCACCCTCTGGCACCCCACCTCCCCACACCCCCACCCATACTTACCTCCGAGGTCGGGCGCTGCGGATCTCGGTGGAGCTGGAACACATCTGGACTCTTCAAAGCCGAACTGCAAAATGAAGAAATGTCAGTAAGCTGTATAGTGACATCAATGGGGTTTCAACTTAGATGGATTTCTCAGCCATTTTTTGAATTTTGGCTCAAATTTTCCACCTTGGGGTCCTTGGGACCCCACCTCATCAGGCTACATGCACTGTCATCTCATTACTTGGTCCTGAAAGGTGATTTCACGGTCACTACATGGAATCACCTTTCAGGACTGATTAACAAAATGACAGTGCCACTGTTCGTGAGGTGGGGTCCAAAAAAGCCTATGTTGCAGATTTGGTGAAAAAAATTCCAGAAACTGACTGTGTTATGAGTGTGCATTGTGCAGTTTCCACACATGCTCGTGACTTTGACAATTTTTTTATATTTTCACTCCAGATTTTCAACATTGCTATTGTTTCATACCTCCTTATGAACAGTCCAGCTGTCATTTTTCATATCCTGCCCGAAATGTGTTTTCACACATCTGGCACACAATGGTGTGGTCGCTATGGAAAATCAACTTTTGGGACAGATTAACAAACTCATAGTGCCACTGTTCATGAGCAGAGGTCCCAAAATGCCTATGTTGAAAATTTGGTTAAACAAAATCCCCCAAATAATTTAGTTATGGGCGTGCTTTGTGCAGTTTCTACGCACACTCGTGCCTTCATCAATTTTTCATATATTCACTCCAGATTTTCAACATTGCCATTTTTTACATCTCCTCATGAACAGTACAGCTGTCATTTTTCACATCCTGTCCAAAATGTATTTTCGCACCTGTGGCACCAAATGGCACAGTCACTGTGAAAAATCACCTTTTGGCTAATGAACTGATAGTGCCACTGTTCATGAGGTGGGGTCACAAAAAGCCCATGCTGAAAATTTGGAGTGAAAATACCAACAAACGTCTGGGGTGTTAGGGTTTCCAACCATAACGCCCCAACCTGTAGAGACTGACAGGTGTCAGAGGTGTGACTTGGGATTGTTGGCTGTACTGCTCACACCATTCCACCCCACCCACTCCCACCCTGCAGCCAGTGACAGGCATTGAGGTGTGCCTTGGACTCTTCAGCCCCAAAGTTCACCCCATTCTCCTATACTGCACCCATCTCAGCGGAATGGGGTGAGCGTAAGGCCCGAAGACCCCAAGGCACACCGCAACACTTGTTGGTGTCTGCAGGGTAGGGTGAGGTGAAATGGCATGAGCGTTATGGCCGATGACCCAAAGGGACACCCAATGCCTGTTGGTCACTGCAGGGTGGGGGTGGGGTTGGCGTCAGTTCAATACTTCACTGCCATTCCTATTATGCATCTCTCTAACTCCTGAACTACCAATGCCAATGCCAGCAAGACATCATTCAGCATTGACAAATGCTTGTTTAAAGATATGAAATAATGACAGGATTATTCATTTTCATATAGGCAGACTAACTGGACCAGTGGTCTTATTCTGCTATCACTCACCTCGGAGGCCGGGAGATCAGAAGGCTGTGGGTTCTATACCCACACCAGGCACTTGGGTTAATATCCCAATACTGACACTGTAGTGCAGCATGAGAGGGGTGCTGCACTCCTGAGGTGCCGTCTTTCGGATGAGACATTAAACTGAGGTCCCATCTGCCTGTTCTGGTGGTAGTTCAGGTGGATGTTAAAGATCCCATGGCACTTCTCGAAAAGAGTAGGGGAATTTCCCCGGTGCCCTGGCCAAATTTCCCCTCATTCACTAAAAATACCACCAACAGCTTAATCTGGTTCGAGGTCAGTTGGCATTCATCTGTATCCCCTTTCCCCCGGGGTTGTGCCTGAAAATAGACAGAATTTGTCTAGTGTACTTACCCAGTCAACAAAAACTAAATAAATAAATACATAAATTGTCTATTTGACTATGTTTCTATGGCTATCCCTGTGTTTTCATAAATATTCTCAATTGTTTTTGAACATTCATGCTGTCATAAAATGAGGGAGCAGCATCTGCCATGTACTACTAGCGCATCTTAATCACAAGAAAAGTGATATTAAAAATGTGTTTAAAAACAGCTGAAAATATTGATGAAAATCTGTGGATATCTAGATTAAAAGGAGCACTCCTTTAATAACTTGGAATCTGAAAAAAGTGCTGATGCTTACTCAAAATGGGGAAAATGGGAACATCTTATAAGATAAGAGAAAAAAAGAGCAACCTCAAATGGAATACAAAGGTACAGGAACACCATTTCCCCATAACATCCCTGACTCTTTAATGAAAACACAATATTTGTTTTTCTTCATCTCAAAGCAGGACATCTTCAATTCTTCCCTTTTTTTGTCAGGATGCAGACACAGTATTGCAATGTTGCACACTGCATGGCGTCCTTTTCCTGCTCTTTATTATACTGTATATTTATTACACACAAACATACCTGCCCGAGTGCTCACTTTGTTGGTGCTTACCTGCATATTTTGTACTTTTTGTATTTGTTATACTGTCCACTCCCCTGCCCCCCCACACACACACCAGATGAATTTGGAAATGAGCTGTTACCAGCTCAGTATGTCTCTCCTGGTAAAACATTTGACACAAACAAACAAACAAACAAATCTAAACCATGACTGTCCTCATCAGATCAGGATAGGTGACACCCCTTTGGCATTCATCCACTAACATAGTACTTTCAATTTCAGATGGCTCTGGTTTTCAGCATAGATACTTTCCAGCTCACTTAAACCTCAGAGGCTGGATTTTCAAAGGGCTGAAGATGGTCCAGAGACTGAAAAACAGATTTTCAGAGCCCTCTTAACTCCCACATCTGTGGGGAAAAACTGGCACAAGTGGGTGTCCACTTGCAGAGCCACATTTTTCCTGCAGCTATGGTATTTTCAAAGGTGGAGCCAGTTTGCAACTGGTACCATGATTTATGGCAGCTTGTAGCCATTCTTTTCGGTGCATCTGTGGGAAAATGGTTCGCCTGGTGGGACCAAGCGTAACATTACCTGCAGTTGTGCTGGTTGAAAATATGAATCGCTGCAAGTGCGGTGATTTCGTCTCACAGCAGTGGCTGCAAGTTGGAACTTAGTCCCCGATGGACTGAAAATCCAGCCCTAAGTCCCACGCTGACCCCACCTGATTGGAGAGAAAAAAGCAACGTATTGGCAACACTGTATTTTCAGTCTGGGCAGCAGGCACAGAGGTGCAGGAATGGTATACCTGCTAATACTAGGTATACCATTTTGGCACAGCTGTGCAGGAATGATATACCTGCTAATACCAGGTATACCATTTTGGCACAGCTGTGCAGGAATGGTATACCTGCTAATACTAGGTATACCATTTTGGCACAGCTGTGCAGGAATGGTATACCTGCTAATACTAGGTATACCATTTTGGCATAGCTGTGCAGGAATGGTATACCTGCTAATACTAAGTATACCATTTTGGCGCAGCTGCACAAGAAAAATAGTCACATGCTGCTATAAATTGTGAATCCAGTCATAAGTCAGCTCTGCATATGAAAACACCATGCATGCGGCAAAACCTGTGGGTGCCCAAGGGACTTTCTCCTTGCACACAGGTTTTGCTGCCCATGTGAGATTTTCAGCAGTTTTGAAAATATGGACCCAGGTCCTTTCCTTTAGCACATCAGGCAGAAATCTAAAATTCACTTAAAGTCACAGCACCACCTTCAAACTTCACCAGATAGCCTATAACCTTTTGAACTGAAATAAGCTGCTCTTTTCCAAACTTTGCTCTAATGCTAGATCACATACTTGAGGTGAAGTGAAAAGCTTTCTTGATTGCATTAAATCCCTCTTTGCACTGGGACTCCTACTAAGGAGCTTTGGCTTAAGGTAAATCCATGCTGGTGCCCAGCGGGTGGGCCATTTTCTGTATTACAGCTACTTTTAAACCATTTCAGATCGCCTTTTAACACAGTCTATTTACTAACATAAGAGCTAATCTGCAAGCAGGTTGCCCTTGGAATGACTGTAATCTCCTTTCGCAAATGCAGTGTTTCAGCTTAGTTCAAAGCCAGGGCAGCCAAAAGTAAACAAGTTAATGACAGAAGAGACCTGGGCTTAATTTCATAGTAGTACTTTGTGCATGGTAACATCACAAATGGCATAGTCTTGAAGTTAACCTGACAGTCAGTATTCTGTTTTTTATATTTATTTTGCAATTTTTATATCTGGATAGCTCAGTTGAGCTGTAACATCTCTTACATCAATGTCAGTGGCTCAATAGGTAGCACTCTTGACTATGAAACTAGAAGTTCAGAAGGTTGTGGGTTCTAACCAGGTACTTGGAGAAATACTCATAACTGACATTGTAGTGCAGAATGAAGGGTTGCAGTGCTATTTTATTAACATCCTTTGTTTCTGTGCCTCTATCCATAGGCCCTGCAGTACCCTCCAGTCCCAACACCGACCTTCTCATGGACTTAACAATTTATCCACTATTTACCCGGGACCACACTTAGTGGTAGGTGGCCTGTCATGTCAGTCCTGCATAGGCCTACAGGAGGTGCTGGACTGGACTGGGGCATTTTCTTTAGTCTTCTACCCTTGGTGCTGGTGTGCAACAGTGTGAATGCACTCGCTCAGTCACATTCATGTGTTTGTGGCATCAAGCAGCTTTCCCTGTCCCTTCCCTGCAGTGTGTGCTCACTTGCAATTCTGCCAGACCTCTGCCAGGTGACAGTCAAGCAATGAGATGCAGTGTCTCTGCACTAGGAGATAGGAGAGCTATCCCTTGGATGCTTAAACTTCCCTCCTCTGGCCGACCCCTGATGATCCAAGCCCCTTTCTGAGGCTGAGTTGCTGGCGTCATGAGTGGCAGTGTTACCGCTGTACCAGTGGCCGGCTGGGGGTGCTGCACTTTTGAGGTGTGATCTTTCAGATGAGATGTTAAATTGAGATTCCTTTTGCTCATTTCTAGTCACTGTCCAGGTGGAAGTTAAAGATCCCATGGCACTTATTGAAGAAGAGTAGAGGAGTATTCCTGGTATCATGGTCAACACTCCCCCTGCCAATAAAACAGGTCTATGTACCCCATCCCCAGGATACACCTGGAAGTGCACAGCTCTTACAGCTCTGTATGCCTTTCCTGGTCAAAAATTACAAATATATAAAATATAACTTACAGTGAAGTTCTGTTTCTACCTATAGCTGGAAGCACTGAAGCCCTGGGAGGTCAAGTGATTTGCTAAATTTCAGGCAGCAAGCCAATGGCTGTGGTGGAAATTCAAACCTGTGATCTTCTGTTTGCAGTTCAGTGCTCTGCTCTAACCTTCATTTGACTGCAGTCCCTTTGAAACAAACCACCTTTATTCCCAAAAAATCATTTTAGCTCCAGGTACTATAGGGTTCCAGGGCTGACTAGATGGACAGGTCTTTTTTTCTTCACTTACTGTACCTTTCTATGATTCTAAAATACTCTTATTTAATATAACTCTTTTAATTGTAACTTATTTATTTTATAAACTGTGAGATCTCCAACCCAAGGTAAGCTTCTAGTTCCATAAAACCAGCTGGAATAACTGTAGTGCCTTTCATTACTATATATAGGGTATCCAAGACTTGGGAAGGAATCCCCGTCTCCTATGATAAATCCTCAACTTATTTTTCCTTTCAGAAAATAATCAGTGCAAATGATATACCACACTTATTTAACTCAAAATCTGCAAATGCTGACAACAGCACACCACAGATACATGTTTTATTCCTGTTAGGACTCATCAGTATGCCATAGATCATTAGTGCCCTGTAAAATTTACAGGCACAACTGAAACATGTCACAGGTCAGTCAGGGTAAGAATGGTTGAGTTTGTAGGTTGCCTTATTACCTTTACACATAGGAAAGGCTACTGCAAGCTATTTTAGTGACTGTTTTTACTTTTTATTAAAAATAGATCTTCTTTGAGGATATCTCTTCCCTTAGGCCACACTGTTGGGGTACCAGGTTATTATAGCACGGATGAAACCACGCATGAAATACCACACACAGAATAACGTGAATGGGTTCACAGCGACAGGGTTTTTTATAGTATGTGGTAAGAACTGCTACCCCTGTTGCTGTAGGGTGCCATTCAATAATTTGAAGGACGCTGCCAGGGTGGAGCCTGGTCAAGCCGCTCCCATGGTGGAGTGGCTGGAGCACATGCCTCTGGTGGCGTCGGGGACCTGGGGCTGTGCTTCAGTTCTCCCCAGGCCCCACTGTATTGCAGCATGTTATACTAAAAATAAAAAAACAAGTTTTCTCCTCTCTGGGGATTCCTTTTACCTCGATGTCCACAACCCTCCGGAGTTGATTATAATAAGTATGGGGCGTGTTGGGGGCAAAGCCCCCCTGCAAAAACAAAGATATTGTTCCAATGTGCACATTGCTGTACTAGTCAGCATCTTATGTTAACCTTATTTTTCCGCATACTTACTTACGTGCGACATTGTTGATGTGTGTGGTTATTTCCGCTACATTATGACCTAGTGCACACTGTTGGAACTATACCTATGTCAGCACTAGGACCACATGGGAACTTTGTCTAGCTGGGTGCCACCCCACCCACAACAATGTCATGTGTCAACGTCTACATAAATGTGGCAGGATCCATCTCTCCTCAGTACATTTCCCACTGTCAATTGCACTTGTTGGACCTGCTGTGGAAACAAAAACAAATAAAAATAGCCATTGTTATTTTCTATAAAGTAATCATAAATAAATTAGTGATAATGTCGACTACTGTATGTCACCGAAATGAATGATGTTGTTCTGGTACTATGTGGTGAAAAAATATACAAAGACAACACCCATGACATGTGTGTTTGCTGGTTAGGCCTCTCTCCCAATGTTATGACTTGTGTGATTTGCCAGGGCTTCGATCAAGCAACAAGGTGATGCAGGAAAAAGGCAATTGAGAAGTTCTTATTAGAGAAAACTCAGCTGCTATCCAAAAAGCCCAGGGCCAGATGAAACCATCACCTGCCTCCTTGACCAAGTCATGGTCATTGAATTCCAAAGACCATGAAAAAGTGCAGTTGCCATCTGGATATAAGCATAAACAAAAGGATAAGGACAAATCTTCTTCCCCGATGAGGTCTAGGTCACTGCTGTGGCCTGTACCCACTTAACCTGCATTGTCATTGTCTGCCCTGGCAGCGGTGATGGTAGACCCCTGACCATTGACAAGACACCATGGTCGGAGCTTGGCTCAGGCACTACCATACCTATTACGGACAGTACATTGCCATTGTTGATGAGAGCAGGCCCATTATCAACACCAGCTGTCACAGCCCCTGGCCAGGGTGTCACTGATGCGCAAGCAGTGCTGGCAGCATTTTCAGCTATGATACGCTGCTTAGTGCCAGGCTTTCCAATGCACCCTGTACTGCCGTTGATGGGAGTTTCCATGTTGCAGCCCCCATTGACTCCCCCGACAGGGACATAGGCATCGCCTACTGAGCAAAGGCCTACCACATCACCAGCAAGATCCTCCATTCCTGTCACCAGTCAGGATGTTGATGAGGAAGAGGAATATAATCCTGACCTTACTGTGTAATGGAGGAGGATCATGAAGAAGAGTAGGGCTATGAAGAGGAATGGTAAGCTCAACGTTCCATCTCCATTGTATCCTCTTGCAGTGAGGATTCTGTGGTGCACACACCCAAATCTCCTCCTGAAGACTCCACTTTTCAGACAATGATGCAGCAAATGCACACTGCTATGTGGTTTGCAGTAGAAGAAGAAGAAGATTCTTCTAAAAAGAATTTGATGGAGTTTCTGGAGGTACCCTGCACTCCCTCTATCATTGTGCCTCCAATTTATCCCGCCTTAGAGGATGCCACTTTTACTGCATGGTATAAGCCAATTACCATCTCAGCTGTTCCCAGAAGAACTGACAAGTAGTACCCTGCCCCTGCTGCCAAGTCTTATTATGCCAACCAGCCAGAAACAGATTCTGTGGTCATAATGGCTGCCCATGACAGATCCTAGGCACTAAGGGATATACATACCCTGCCACCTAATAAGGAATCCAGAGGCTTGATGTGATGGGCAAGCGAACATATCCAACCAAAGGTTTTCAAATAAACACACACACATCATAAAGGGGGATGCCAAGGCATGTTCAGTTCAAAAATAAATTTATATCGGACGACTAATGGCAAGGTCCCGCCTGACATGTTTCGGACCATAGTCCTTTATCAAAGGAACTAAATTAGTACAACCATATATATATATAGGTGAAAGCCCCACATGTGATGTGCTGACACCCTGTGACTCACAACAATTTCATTGGTCAAAAATATCTCATTAAAAATCTTTTAATTCAAATAAGAGTTAAAATTCCTTTATAAAAAAAAAAAAGATTGTGCAAAAATACCTTCAACCAAAAAGTGACTTATAATGCAAGAATAATATTAAATATAAAGCTGCCTAAATCTCAGAAACTTATTAACAGCAAGGAAATACATCACTAACAATGAAGTTAACAACAGGTAACAAAAATACAGGGAAAACAACAAAGGTGTAAGAGAACTGACATTTAAAGATAGACTATACATGAATTAACTGTGATAAAAAACTAGTATCATAGCATAAAGCACAAACATTCATAAAATCACTTCATTCATTACATAAATAATCAGCTCAGGATTAATTCATCTATATCAAAATATGAACGCAGGAAGGACCTCTTTCAAATTATTAAACTCAGTATGCAGGAGACTGAAAATAGGGACAACCTTCAAATAACATGAAAGGGAGAAAAACAGTTGCAAAACCCAATACTACGGCTAACAAGCGAACATATGCCTCAGCCTCATTAGGCCTGTATATTGCAAACTATTAATTACACATGATTAAGTATCAAAATAGCCATTGGAATTCTGCCAGTGCTACTGCTCAGGCATTCCCACAAGGCACAGACAGAAATGAACTACTGAAAAATCTGAATGCAGATGCTGAAGAAGGCAAACATCTGCTGCGGTCAGCATGTGATGTCTCAGATGCTTCTGCCTGGGCAGCTGTCACTAGGATTTGCATGAGAAGGTACTCTTAGCTCAGAGTGGTGGGGTTTGCAATTGATGTGCAACAAACAGTCTTGAATGCTCCCTTTAGAGGCACAAAACTATTTGGCTACTCTGTAGAAGAGGCCTTGTGAGGCCTACTAACCTCCAGAATGACTTTGAGGTCAGTGAAGTTCTTATACCCTACAGCTGGTAGGGGTAGAGGGTCCTTTCGCCAGCTGGCTGCCAAAGGTAGCTGCCATGCCTATCATAAGCAGGGTCAAGGGAAGGGTGGTGGAGCCTTGCCACCTCCTCCTTCCCACCCCGGAGCTCATTCCAAATCCTACAAACCAATGGAGCCGGGCCCTCCAGCTTAGCATTACTCATGCAGGATTCACCCAAACCACTTCAAGGACAGGAGGAGGAGGTGGTGGTAGGGGGTCGCTTCTCCCATCATGTAACACAATGGAGGGAAATTACTACAGACAAATAGGTCCTGGAGATAACTGCAAAGGGACATGCTCTAGAGTTGTTGGACACCCCCTCCAGAGCATCCTCCATCTCTTTCAGCTTATCCCCTTGGACATCTGTCCCTCTTGAAAGAAGAGGTTCAAGCCTTACTGACCAAGCGTACCATATAACTGGTGCCTTCATGCCAGAAAGGCAAAGGGTTTCATTCTAGATACTTCCTGATCCCCAAATGGATGGGAGATCTCAGGCCTGTGCTAGACTAATGAGTCCTAAATTTCCTCATAGAATATAAGAAGTTTTACATGGTCTCCCTGCAGAATCTGATTCACCTGTTGTAAACAGGGGACTGGATTAGCTCTCTGGATATGAAGGATGCATACCTTCATATCAAAATCAGACAACATCACAGAAAGTACTTGAGATTTGTCCTGGAAGGGGAGCACTTCCAATTCAGAGTATTGCCCTTTGTCTTCGGTGCCTGGGGTCTTTACCAATGCATAGCTGTGGTGGCAGTGGCCCTTCGCAGCGAAGACCTCTATGTCTTCCCATACCTGGATGATTTGCTGTTGAAAGCCAGATTCAGGAGTCAGCTCAGCATGTTTTGTTCCACACATGGCAATTGTTTGAAGACCTGGGGGTTGCAGTGAATGTGCCAAAGCCAGTACAGACCCTTTGGCAGGGGCAGCAATATACAGGGCAGTCCTGGACACAGAAAAGGAATGAGCATTTCTGCCTCTGGATCTGATAAAACATCTCATGGCTCAAGCACAACTGGTGTACAGCAGTCAGTATCTCTCAGCCAGGGCATTCCTGTGCCTGCTGGGACTCATGGCAGCAGCCACTGTGATGGTGCCACTGGCATACTTACATATGCGGATGTCACTATGGACACGGAGAATTAAATGGGGTGAGTCGACAGTTGACATGGACCATCAAGTTCTCATCATGTCCCACTTATGCAAAACACTGATGAGGTGGATGGACCCTTTTAAGAAGCGTTTCATTTTTAATCCCAGCTCCTTCTCAGATTCTCTGGATTCTCCAGGATGTGCCTAATTCTGACTGTTGCCTCAGCTGGTAGGCTCTAATCCATGTCTGATATACTGAAATGTCCTAACAGCAACACCTCCCTTTGCGTGCCATCTTTTGGATTGCTTCCAACATATCTTTATCCACCTCTCCCCCACTCCGTGCTGGAGGTCTGTAGATCACTCCTGTGTGAATAGAGGCCCCCCTTCGTGTCTCCAGGGCAACCCACTGTGCCTCAGCTCCTCCCTACTCTTTCTGTATTTCCATAACTTTTATATTGTACCTGATATAAAGTGCCACTCCTGCCCCTTTTTTATCTACCATGTCTTTTCTGAACAGTGTATACCCTGGTATTGCCACATCCCAATCCAGGTTTCCATTGCATTAGGACTCAGTAACTGCGCCTATGTCCAGGTCCACATCTGCCATAGTGGCCTCTAGGTTTGCAGTTTTACTGCCCAGACTTTGAGCATTTGCACACATGGCTCTCCAGATTGTCCTGCCCCCCCCCCATTTCCCATTTGCCATTCCTTATTTCGTCACTATTTTTTTCACTATCTCTCTTTCCTTTTATCCATTGGATTTCTTTGTTATTTGGTTCCTTTTGGGATTTCACTCCTTCAGGATTCCCATTTCTGACCTTGTGAGCGTGTGTGTGTGTGTGTGTGTGGGGGGGGTACTATAGTTTATGTTTTCCTGCCTCATTCTGCCCCCCCTCAGCTAATTTAAATGTCTGAAGTGGACAGCTAACGGCTGACATACAGAATCTGGGTATCATAATTTACCAATCACCACTGAAGATGATACATCTCAACCTTTCACACCTAAATTGAGCTTGGCAGGTAGAGATACCTCAGTCTTTCATTGGTTGGAAAGATAGAAACTTTCAAAATGATGCTAGCTCCAAACAACACCTAGATACTCTCATACTTACCACTTAAAATAGCCACCCAGTGCTTTGCTAAAATTGACACACTAGTTGAGTGATGTCTGTGGGATGGGAAATGACCCAGATATAGCAGAGCTAAATTGCATAACCACTGGATGGGGGTTGGGGTGCAGTCTTCCATGGTTTCGAGGATACCATATGGCATCAACAACAGCACAAAAAAAGCAGTGGTTTACATCCGCCTCCTCTGAAACACCCCAATGACCCACAATTGAACAATGTAGCCCAGACAACCCTCTAGCCACTATTTTGTTATATAATAAGTTGCCTTGACCCTAAAGGGCCATCCAACTATACCTACTTCTAGATATTTATGGCACTAGCTGCACAAAGGTTTGGCCACTAACCCAACACCCTTTCAGCTCTCCCCCATATGGGGGAATGAGGCCCTATGTAAAGGCAATCCACCCTCAAGTGGAGGGCTTGGAAACATAGATGAATCCTCAAGATAAAAGACTTGCTCACGTTGGATAGGCAACATGTCACAGGCAGGATTTTGGGAGGTACTTGCAACTGTGCAGCTTGGTGGGCCTCAAATCTTTTGGGGAGAAAGAGTGAACAACACGAGTTGCTGTCCTTTATTTCAGTATGCAGTAGACTAAAAAAAGGGGGCGGGAGCAAGCTTCACTTGTAAGTCCCTCAGGAAGGCTCAACCCAAACCACTGCTAAAATAGCATGGGAGTCAGAACTTAATATCTCCTTCTTGGAGGAAGTGTTGGTCAAAAGCCTGTAAGGATGGCAGAAGCCTTCTGATTCAAAATAAGACTACTCAAATGGTACAGGACCCCCGCAGTCCTCAACAGATTGGGGTTGTTTTCAGACGATAAATGTTTTCAGACAATAAATGCTGTAGATGCCAGCAACCAGGTGCCCACCTCTCTCACATTTTATGGGACTGCACTGTATCCAGCACTTCTGGGTAGATTATGAATGTCTGCAGAAAGGTAGTCAGTCCCCACATTACACTAGATGCCTCCCTGCTGTTCCTAGGAATATCCATTCTGCCTTAGCACTCTCCCCAGATAAAATGGGTAGTAGCAGCTGGTGTGGTGGCTAAGAGGCTCAGACTCTGCAAACAGAGAACCCCAGATACTCCCACATTAAAGCAACAGTATAACAAAAATGTTTTTCCAAAAATTTAGCTTCAATTACAATAAATAAAAATATCAGCATACCTGTTAAATCTACTTTTCTAGGTACCTCTCAATCTTAACCCTTGCCAGGCCTACAGTGCTATTTCTATGTCAATTTTGTCGGCCACTCTTTTCTTGAGAAAAGAACATAAAAACATTCATAAAATACTTAGATTTGGTAGAACTAGAACATTTTACCATCAAATTAAACTGAAAGATGCCTGGAATCTTTTATAGCGAAAAAAAATAGGGTCAGACATTTTTGTCTAGTTTCGTTGCACTGGTGCTTTAAATGAATGACTCACTGCAGTTAGACAATCAGCTGCTCTTGAGAGAGTCTCTCACAGGAATGCTGAGACCTGACGTTTTCCAGGTCTGGGGAGGGTGTCTTGCTTCATCCTTCTGCCACAGTGATAAGCATCAATGACCAACAGTCATACTTCTACATCAAGTTTTAGGGTGGTGAAGGATCCAGTCTGTTAACCCCTTTGCCTGATTATATGGATTGTTACAAGATAAATTATTATTCCTTGGTGAGCTGGAGTGTCCCATACAATATTAACGTAGAAATATTAAAACCCATTGTTTTTGTTATCGACCCTCTATGCTGCATGCATAGTTTGTTTTCTGTGTCTGTCTTCTAAATCATCTGCACTGTCTGTGATCCATTTTACTGTGTTGTAACCAGGCATTCAATGCCTGTGTTTGTATTTTTTGAAATTCAGTCAAAAAATGAACTGAAAAAATAGCCTGCAGGGCATTTTAGAGCTTTTATAAGCTTCAGTCAGATGCTTTCCAGTCCAGGCGTTCTCCTGGGGCTAAGCACAGCCCTGACTGTGTGTAGCCCATGGAGGATGGCATGACAAGAAAACAAAAGATCAGGGACAGGAGTCACAAAAATGTTGCTCCAGCACAAACCCGGTTTTGCGTGAGCAAACTGGGTTTTGTGCTGAGTTGGTATTCAGAAAAGACTGGTTTGTGCACTCAAATCAGATTTGCGCTGGTGCAAAGTGTGGATGGGGCTGCAATGCATATGAGTGGGAAGGGACCTGCATATCTGCACTGTCTGATTCACAGATCATTTGCTCCATGCAAGGGCCTTTTGCAGGTCCACTTGCATGGAGCAAATACCACTGACTGAGACCTTGCTGTAATCCCCTCTAGTGGTTGGTGGAGGTACTGTGGTGCATCCCCCCCAACTGTTCACCAGACAGATTGCAAAATAATACTTCTCTGGTGGTAGTGGTTCCCTCCCAGGATCACAGATTGCTGGACCAATATGAAAAGAAAAAATTTCCCTGGTGGTAGTGGTTTCCCCTGTCGATTGCTGAGTACCACTTGATATTAAAAATATAACTTTTTCCTGGTGTTCTGTAGTCCCCCCCACCAATTGCCTGCCTGACTGTAATATAGTTCACTTTCCCTGGTTCTAGTGTTCCCCTCTGGCCGATCAGTGACTGGATGGTTATGATTATGTTATCATTTTCCCTGGCGCTAGTGGTCATCCCACTGGTCGCCAGCCCAATATTAAAAATAGTAGCTTTCCCTGGTGCCTAGTGGTCCCTCCCCCTACCCGCACCCATACCTAATCTTTATTTCATATTCCCTGGTGTCCAGTGGTCCCTCCCCCTATCCACACCCATGACAGATCTTTATTTCATATTCTCTGGTATCCAGTGGTCTCTCCTCCCACCTGCACCCATGCCACTGTGTATAACCTATTCCCAGTGTCCAGTAATCTGCCCTGTCCCAATCCTCTGTACAAAGAAATAACAACAGTCCATGGCATCTAGTGGAGCACCCTTGCCATCGATCGCTGGCCTGATATTAACAATAGAAGTTTTCCCTATTGTCCTGTGGCTCCCCCCCACTGATTGCCAATCACTGGCCTGATATTAAAAATAGAAGTTACCCCTGGTGCTAGTGGTTCCCCCACCCGATGCCCTGCCTGATGTTAGAAATCCATTTTCCTGGTGGGCATGGGCCCCTCCTCCTGCCTGATCCCTTGCCCGATGAAACCATGACTAACTTGGTGTCTAGTGGCTCCTCCTCTCAGCCAGTCCCCATCCCCTGTATGACTAGCCCCTCCCCATGGTAATTTCTGGACCCCCACTGCCATCTGAGATGTTCCCCTCATATATGCCATAGCAGGCATTCATTGAATAGCTGTCAAATAAGTCTTCTCCCACAAACACAGCCCTGGCCCCATTCCCCTACATTGATGTTTGCCCCCCCACCCATTCCTTGTTGGTGGTTAGTGGCCCCCCACAGATCCCCTGTATATTAAATGTGCACCACTTCCCTGGCGGCCAGTGCCCCCCATCTCCAATCTTCCCATATAGAGAGAAATACAACCCCATTGCCTAGTGGACCCCCCTCACCAACCCCGATCTGGTGAACTGTCAGATATATATTGCATTCCCTGGTATCCAGTGGACCCCCCCACTCCCCCAGCTCAACAGGTAGTGCCCCACCACCCTGATCCACCCCAATCCCTTCCCATAGCCGGTGATCAGCACAGCCCTCCACTCTCCACCATATCCGGCCGCTGACTGAGCTGTTAATGAGCACATACTGTATAGAGTACATGCTCAACTTTGAGCTGTCAGTCAGTGAATGTGTACTGTATATAGTACGTGCTTACTGACAGCTCAGTTGTTGGCCGGCCACGGTGGAGAGTGGAAGGCTGTGCTGGTCGCTGGCTCAGGGAATAGATGGGTGAAGTGGGTTGGTTGGGCACTACCTGCCAGGGTGGGGGGTCCACTGGACACCAGGAAATGTAATATATATGTGACAGTTCACCTGATTGGGGTTGGTGAGGGGGATCCACTAGACACTGGGGATGTAAATCTCTCTATATGGGAAGCTTGGGGATGGGAAGGTACTGGCCACCAGGGAAGTGGTGCACATTTAATATACAGGGGATCTGTGGGGGGCCACTAACCACCAACAAGGGATGGGTGGGGGGCAAACATCAATGTAGTGGAACCAGGCCAGGGCTGTGTTTGTGGAGGGGGGGAGAGACTTATTTGACAGCTATTCAATGAATGCCTGCTATGGCATATATGAGGGGAACATCCCAGATGGCAGTGGGAGTCCAGCAATCGCCATGGGGAGGGGCTAGTCATTCAGGGGACAGGGACTGAATGGGAGGAGGATCCACTAGACACCAAGTTATATAGTCATGGTTTCATTGGGTGAGGGATCAGGCAGGAGGAGGGGCCCCTGCCCATCAGAGAAATGGATTTCCAACATTAGGAAGGGCATTGGGTGGGGGGACCACTAGCACCAGAGATAACTTCTATTTTTAATATTAGGACAGTGATCGGTGATCAGTGTGGGGGGGGGTCATGGAACACCAAGGAAAACTTCTTATTGTTAATATCGGGCCAGCGATCGGCAGCAGAGGTGGTCCACTAGATGCTATGGACTTTTGCTATTTCTTTGTACAGTGGATTGGGACAGGGGCAGACTACTGGACACTGGGAATAGGTTATGCACAGAGGCATGGGTGTGGGTAGGAGGAGGGACTACTGAACAGCAGGGAATATGAAATAATGATCTGGCATGGGTGTGGGTAGGGGAGGGACCACTGGGCACCAGGGAAAGCTTCTATTTTGATATTGGGCCAGCGATCAGCAGGAGGACCACTAGCACCAGGGAAAATGATAACATAACATAATCATAACTATCCAGCTGCTGATTGGCCGGGGGGGGCCACTAGTACCACGGAAAGTGAACTATATTACATTTAATATACAGGGGATTGAGGAGAGGGCCACTAACCACCAATGAGGGATGGGTGGGGGTGCAAGTATTGATGCAGGAGAATGGGGCCGGGGCTGTGTTTGTGTGCAGGGGGGGTAGACTTATTTGACAGCTATTCAATGAATGCCTGCTATGGCATGTATAAGGGGACTATCCCAGATGGCAGTGGTGGTCCAGCGATCGTTGGGGGGGACTACTAGACACCAAGGTATATAGACATGGTTTCATTGGGTGAGGGATGGGGCAAGGGGAGGGACTACTGGCCACTAGGGGAATGGATTTCCAACATTGGGCAATGTATCGGTGGGGGGACCACCAGTACCAGGGATAACTTCTATTTTTAATTTTAGGCTGGTGATCATTGGGGGAGCCACTGGCACCAGGGAAAATCATAATATAATAATGACTATTGGGCTGGTGATCAGTGGTGGGGGGGGGCACTAGCACCAGGGAAAGTGAACTATATGACTGTCAGGTCTGCAATCAGCAGTAGGGCACTAAACTCTATTGTGGCCCATGTAAATGGGCCATTGATGGGCATACAAATAGTCACAGCACCTTGCATGCCCAAAGGGCTCATTTACATGGCTGCTTTTGTGAATTCCAAATAGTGCACCTGCACTATTCATTACGGGGCCATTCTCCGGGATGCATGTCAGGGCAGTGCTATTGGGATTAGAGGTGGCAGTAAAGGGGTTAGCACTGCTTCGTCCTGGCCCTATTCATAGCTGGATAGCAGAGGTGCGTTATCTGACTGTCAATAGCAACCTTTTACACCTGGGCAATCGCAAAGCACAACACAAACTTTTGCACTGTGCTTTAAGTTTTTTTGTGAATCTAGCCCCAGAGCTTATAAAAACTCTAACATGCACAGCAAGCTATTGAATCTCACACTGCTGCAGCCCTGCTCTAATGTCAACTACAGGAGATTTCAGGATTTGTAGTTACAGAAAATGTCAGCTTGTAAGTCAGCAGAATCAGCCAGATGCAATCTACTATAATGCAGTAAACAGTAAGTAAAAAAAAAACAAAAAAAACATTTTTGAACACAAAGCACAAATTAGGACCAGCTGCAAACTTGGGTGTGAGGCTGTTAGTGCTGACTGTTCTCCTTTAAAAGAATCCAGACAGTAAAGTAAGACAGTGGGCCATATTTTCAAACAGGACTTTTTACCGCAAGCACTGGGTGCATCAAAGATATGGTACACCAAGCTTGCAGTGATCTAAAGGGATTTTCTATCCCTTGCAGGAAAGTGATGCTTGCCAGACCATCATTTTGTGGTTTAGCTTTACCAATAAGAGGAACCATTTGCACGGAGCTTGCCAACGAGTTTTGGCACAAGTTGCTGTAAATCAGACTGATTGTTGCAACTGCACCTTAGATTATAAAATTGGATGCAGCTGCAACAAATTGGCAATGCCACGGCTGTGGCGGCACAAATATGGGTTCTCTTCCCACTCCTGTGGCATAGCATGCACTGCCACCCAGCCACTGCTGGGTGGCAGTCCAACAGCAAGCCATCCAAACCCCCCTCCCTGAGGGAGGACAGCAGTGCTACAGACACTCAGTCCTCCCTCTCCTGGCCAGCCCCCAAGCAACTGAAGTCCCTTCCCGAACCTGGGTCACCAGTGTGGCAAGAAGTAAGGTGCATGGCACCTCAGCCCCTCCACATCATTGGGCCAGTCTATATGAATTGTTTTACTTCACCAGTAAGATGTCTAATTACTGTAGTGTTTGGAACATGTATGAGTAACTAGAAAACCACTTTTCATGAGGAAGACTTGAAATATTTTCTGTGTCTGCCCATATACTACCTGTTCAAAGGTGTTATCTTTCTTACAGCATAATCCAGTGTTGATTGTCCTAGGTGGTGCATTGGTGGGTTGGAAGCTCTCCACTAATGTGTGGAGAGGACATGCCATTGGGGAACCAAGGAGGCTCATTGAGCCTTGGATGCATGACCTCATTGAGCAGAATGTACTTGCTGGAGAGCAGACAAGAGAGGGATGATATGATAGAAACCTTCACGTTCCTGAAAAGAATAAAAAAGGTGAACTGTGGAGAACTATTTAGCATGAGTAACCGTTCAAGGACACGGGGGCACGAGTGAAGTACAGGGTAGTAAACATAATAAATATACATCATTTCCATTTTCAGGTGCATCTTATTTAAATATACCTATAAACAGCACTGCAAAGGAGTTTTCAACTGCTCGGTTACAAATGATCATATAGTACAGTTTGTACTTAAAAAAATGAAGCCCCAGCCCACATACTAGATACTCAGCAGTTAGTTAACAGTGAACATACAGAACGAAGGAAAAATTAGAAAATGAATTAGCTATCCTCATCCATCAGTGTAAAAACATGTAATGGTACATAATTACTAAAAGAAAGTGACATGAGATCACTAACTAATTTTCTGAATAAATAAGTCAGTCCAAACAAATGGGAAGAGAAAAATAGACCTTCTTTTTGACACTGTACTAACAGACTGCCAGTTATAATTGTATAGTTATCAGGCAGTTCTTCAGAACGGTTCCCTGAATCATTCTTTCTGCCATGACTATCTGGAAGTTAAAAGGAGACCTTTAAAGGTCAAAAGTTCCAAAAAGGCAGTATGCGAGGTGAAGCTATCAGGATGGTGCACACTGAATGAGGCAGCCTGACCCCAAAACCAATATCCAAACAAAAGAACAGCAGCACTCGCTATGCTGGTGCAAATGAGTAATTTATTTTGCTGTATTGGCAATAAAATAAATTAAGCACAACCAGCAAAAACAGATGTCCTGCACAAAGCTAACCCAGTGCTTCGACTCTGAATATGAGTCTTCCTCAGGGGGAAGACTCGTATTCAGAGTTGAAGCACTGGGATGCTGCTGCTCTTCTTTTGTTTGGATATTGACCTTTATAGGTCTGTTGCCGGGACTGTGCCAATTTTAAAACCTGGGGCTCTGAGGATCCTATCCAAGAAAACATTTTCATTGACAGTTCATAAATAAGAATTGCATTGTATTTTGGACAGTGACTAATGGGGCCAGAGTCCTGAAATAACTTTAAGATTTTCTCATGTAGCTTCACAAAAAGATAGCAGCTGCATGTTTGTCCTGCTTAAAACAAAACATGAAAAAATTTTGACATTATTTCAGTAATTTCTTTTATTATTTCATTACGCATGTTTACCTCCCAAAATACATACCCATTTTGTATTCATTATTTTCATTAAATGTGAACTGATGGCTACTCAGTCACCAACTCAGTATCAACACGTATTTTTATTTTTTTTCAACTGACCATACAACTTACTACTACCCCAGAGTTTCATAACATACTCACCATTCTTCAGGGGAATGATCAAATGGTCATTAAAAAAATACGTATTTTTAAAATTTCAACATTTACAGTATACAGAAGAAATGAATTGCCATTAGCAATACAGACCATTCATAAAGCCATTACTCATCAGTCATAAAACAAGCATTTTGTCAATGCCGAAAGTTCACCATTGGTATTGCTGTTGTACTGGGTGGAGCAGGACTACAGTTCTCAGCAGCCTCGGATGGTGGCTTATTTGCATGTTTTTTTTAACGCTTTAAATAAACAACTTTTGTGGCCCCTCAGGTCCCTCCCTTTTGTTTCCAGGACCCAGTTAGGCGATCTTGGGGCCTGGGAGCATGGGGGGGGGGAACCTCTGTTTTGCCACAGGAATGACTTTAAAACAAACAAGTGTGTCCCTGCACCCCCTTCCCTCCATAAATCCATATATGCACAGTATGTAGTTGTGGGAGCACAGGGCCCTTCAGGTCCAGCGCTTCCATTTCTAGGACAACAGTGACCAAATTGTCAGCATAGCCACCTTATAACCCTATCTCATGTACTCCATAAAGAAAATTTTTGAATCATCATCAAAACGTAAGTCTGTGCAACTGCAATGCCACACAGGTGCGGAAACACACTTTGGCCAGGATTTGAAAAATGCCAGCTGTGACATACATGAGATGGAGTAATAAGAAGGCTATGTTGAAATTCTGGGGTCAAAATATTTAACATTTCTGAAGTTACAGTAGGCATAGCGAAATTGCAATGAATGGCCATAACTTTGGCATTTTTTCATTTAGTGACTCCAATTTTTCAACATAGTCATCTTGTAAACCTACCTCATAAACCCCACACTTGAAAACGTTCAAATTCATGTCAAAATGCCATTTGGCACCACAGATGCAACAACACGTTTTGGATAGGGTGTGAAAAATGACAGCTGTACATTTCATGAGGTGGAGTGAAAAAATTGCTATGTTGAAAATTTGGAGTCCAAATATTGGAAATGACCAAAGTTATGCACGTGTGTAGAACAATTTCAACAAACGCGCATAACTTGGAAATTGTTTTGAATTTTTTCACCAAGTTTTCAACATGGTCTTTATTAGATCCCACCACATGCACACTGGTAGTGAAATTTTATTACTCAGTCCTGAAAGGTGATTTCGCACAGAGACCGTGAAATCACCTTCCAGGCCCGATTAACAAAATGACACTGACAGTGTTCATGAGGTGGGGTCCCGAAAAGGCCATGTTGAACATTTGGTGAAAAAATTCCAAAAAATGTCAAAAATATCTACATAAGTTTAAAATGCCATTGAAATACATTATACAGGATTTATCTTTACTCCTTAGTTCTCAGTTCAGCTTTGAAGAGTGCAGACATGTCCCGGTCCACAGAAGATGACATCCTATGACCTCTGGTGGTAAGTCAGTCAATCAATCAATCAATCAGCTTTATTTATAAGAAAGTGCCTTTCAAAAACCAAGGTGCTTGCATAAAATTAATTAAAACAATTAATAAAACTATGATAAACATATAAAACCCCATGGCTGCAATACTACTAATCGGCATATGCCATATTAAAAAGAAAAGTCTTTAATGCTGTTTTAAAACTTTGGATGGTTGGGCAAACTCGAACCTGATGAGGTAGAGAATTCCACGGTTGGGGCAGCAAAACTAAAAGATCTGGCCCCAGATGTCTTCAGGCAAATCCTGGGTATCTCTAGCAATCCCTCGTCAGTGGATCGGAGAGAGCGGGAGGGACATTAGGGATGAAGGAGATCTTGCAGATAACCAGGTCCCTGATTATGTAGAGCCTTATAGGTCAGCAAACTGACCTTGAAGGTGATCCACCACCATACTGGCAGCCAGTGCAGTCTGCGAAGCATAGGTGTTATATGACTGGACCTAGAGGAACCGGTCAGTAGCCTGGCTGCCGCATTCTGCACGAGCTGCAGGTGGTGGATATCAACCCCCGGTAACCCAAGGTAAAGGAAGTTGCAATAGTCAAGGCGGGAGGTAATGAAGGCATGTACCAAAGTTGGAAGATTGTCGGAGGGATCCAGATGTTTAACCCGGGTGATATTCCTCAGATGGTAAAAAGTGGTTTTGACAACTACCGACACCTGTGATTTAAGTGTCAAACAGTCATCAAACATACAGCCCAGGTTCTGCACCAGGTCTGAGGTAGTTAGCTGTACACCCCCAAGCCATACTCCTGAAGGTGATCCAGTCAACAAACCCACCTCCCGACGACCTGGGTCCACAACCAACACCTCGGTCTTTTCTGGGTTTAACCGCAGCCAACTCCCATTCATCCATTCCTGGACTTCGGTGAGACAGTTGTTAAAGACCAAAATGGCAGCATCCTGGCTGGGCACAAAGGACATGTATAGCTGAGTATAGGGTAAGGGTGTGTGTGGTGGTGGGTGCTCAGTGAGAGGGTCGGGATGAGGAAGGGGATGGCTGGGACAATGACAGATCATTTTCTTTTTTTCAGGTAAATAAAAAAAAAGATGTCAGGGACTGTTTTCTTTTTTCACAGGATAATAGTTAAATTCTGAATGGGTTACTGAAGTGAGGAGTGCAGGGAGTGGTAGTCCAGTTACTACTCCCGTATGTCATGGTCTCAGAGTTGTTTTTTTTCCCCCAGTTTGAGTTGGCATAATTAAAAGTGAAATCTGGGCACTAGTTAAAAGTTGGGTCACTAAACTGCTGAGCCTGTTATCTTCACTTTTGTGAATGGCATTTCTGTGCTGTTTTGCTGCATTTACCGGGGGTATTCCTCCAACTTAAATCATGTGACTGAATTCAAGAAACACTGATTGAGTTTGATTTCACTGTCTATGGTGCAGTCTGTGTATCAGCTGCCACCTCACACTTTCCCCGGTTTCTATGCCTGACCACCATGTCTGCGTCACTCTCGGGAGAAGTCAACCACACACCCACTGAAAGCGTACAGGACAACTGCATGGGGAGAGCTGCTCAGTCTCGGTCATTGTTGCGCCTGCTTACTGCAACTGAAAGGGGGACTGAAAGGGGGACTGCAGGACATCGGACTGCACTGAGCCAATCACTGATAATGAAGTACTCTAATGCCCATTTCACTGTGTGCCCTGATGCGGTGTTGCCGATTGGCCCACAGTGCTATCTAGCTGAGCTGTCTATGTCTATTCACCTCATGGAATTCCCCTCTGCTCAAAACCAGCTACACAGACAACCTGTCATCTCACACTGTTACACTGCCTACCTACATCACTTGCTTTCCCACAGAACATCAAAGCTGCTATGTGAGACCAGCCTCTGCAGAACAGGGTCTTGCTGTCATAATCTGCACAATGGGGTCATACTGTCCGGGATACTGACACAGTGAGAACACTACATGATGTGCTCTGGGCAGACGTATGTTTTCAGGGGCATGTACACATTTTAAACACCATATTTTTCAGCATATCTGACTGGCATGGCGGGAGAACTGTGCAGAAGCCGTACAGCCAATCAGAATGACTTTTCCCTTTCTGCAGTCTGTTTCTTTGTCTTTCTGGTGGGCTTGGTAGGGGACATTGACAAAAGCCACACTGCCAGAAGTAACTGTACTGCACTTTCTTCAGTGTGGACAAAAAGCTCTTGACCATAGCAAAAGTGAGTGATGTCAGCCAGGATGATCAGGATAGCTGTTTGCTGGGCGGTGTTCTGCAGATGAAAGGAAAAAGCCACTGTATGATTGGTTCAGCTTTTTCTTTCAACTACACAAAGTTTCCACCCATTAAGGCAAAACAGTGTCACGATCAGACTGGCTGATAATTGGTATGGCAATGTCACGCACCTTGCAGACCACGCTGCATTGGACAGACAGTGTCACACCCTTCAAAAGCCATTGTCATAGCAAGACATGCGCACACAGTGAACTTAAAAAAGGATTCAAAAAGCAATAAAAATTATTGATATTCTCTGATTGAATGGGAAATACTGCCCTAAGAACTCAAGTGTTGTTTACTGCATGTTTTTTTGAGACGACAATAATAATAACAAGCATTTGTCAATGTCGAATGTTTGCTTGTTGGTATTAGCATTTGAAATGCAGGAGTTAGACCCATGCAGAATAGGAATGGCAGTGAAGTATGGAAGTTCACACCAACCCCACCTCCATCTTGTAGAGATGGAGAGGCATTGGGGTAAGTGTGTGGGTCGTCGCCCATGACGGTCATGCCATGTCACCTCACCTTATTCTGCAGACAGTGACACATGTTGAGGTGTGCCTTAGGGTGTTTGGCTGTACAGTGACCCCATTCACATGGACATATGCTGAAATGGGTGCAGCACAGGAGAATGGGGTGAAGTGTGGGGCTGAAGAGTCCAAGGTACACCTTGATGGCTGTCAGTGGCTGGGGGATAGGGGTGCGATGGCTTGCGTAGTAGAGTCGGCAGTCCAAAGGCACAGCCTGATACCTGTCCATCTATACAGGGTAGGACGTGATGGTTAGAAACCCTAACGCCTCTGGCGTTTGTTGTTATTTGCAGTACAAATGTTCAACATGGCCTTTTTGTGACCCCACCTCATGAATGCCATTTGGGACCTCTTCTCATGAAGAGTGGCAGTGTGATTTTGTCAATGTGTCCCAAACATTGACTTCCAACAGCGACAGTGGCATTCTGTGCCACATGTACGAAAACACCGATTGGGCAGAATGTGAAGAATGGCAGCTGTGCCATCCATAGGGAGGTGTGAAGGGATGGCAATGTTGAAAATCTGTAGAGGGAATATTAAAAATGCGCGCACTTCTGAGCATACGTGGAAAGTGCGCAATGCATGCATGTAACACAGTCATTTTATGGACTGTCATCACCAGATTTTCAACATAGGCATTTTACGACCTGTGCTCATGAAGAGTGTCACTGTGATTATGTTAATGTGTCCTGAACACTGATTTCCCACAGCAACCACGGTATTCTGTGCCGGAAGTGCAAAAACACATTTCGGCTAGGATGTGATAAATGACAGCTGTACTGTTCATAAGGAGGTGTGGAAAAATGGCAATGTTGAAAATCTGGAGTGAAAATGTTACAAATGTGTGAAGTTATGAGCGTGCATGCAAACTGTGCAATGCATACTTGTAGCACAGTCATTTTATGGAGTTCCATCAACAGATTTTCAACATAGGCATTTTAGGACCAG
Source organism: Neoceratodus forsteri (assembly GCA_016271365.2). Lineage (NCBI taxonomy): Eukaryota > Metazoa > Chordata > Ceratodontiformes > Ceratodontidae > Neoceratodus > Neoceratodus forsteri. Next base: position 293,354,066 of record CM028134.1, read on the forward strand.
TGTTAATGAACAGTTTCACTGTAATTTTTGTAATATGTTCCAAACAGTGATTTCCCACAGCGACGGCGCCATTGTGCACTGGAAGTGCGAAAACACATATTGGCCAGGATGTGAAATATGACTGCTGTACTGTTCTTAAGGAGGTGCGGAAAAATGGCAATGTTGAAAATATGGAGTGAAAATATTGCAAATGTGCGAAGTTATGAGTGTGCGTGGAAACTGCATGAGGCATGCTCATAACACAGTCATTTTATGGACTTTTGTCACCAAATTTTCAACATAGGCATTTTAGCACCTCTGCTAATGAACAGTGTCACTGTGATTTTCATAATGTGTCCAGAACATGGATTTCCCACAGCGACCATGCTGTTCTGTGCCGGAAGTGCAAAAACACATTTTGGCCAGGATGTGAAACATGACAGCTGTACTGATCATAAGGAGGTGTGGAAAAATGGCAGTACTGACAATGTGAAGTGAAAATATTGCAAATGTGCGAGGTTACGAGCGTGCATGGAAACTGTGCAACGTATGCTTGTACCAGAGTCAGTCATGGACTTTTCTCACCAAATTCTCAACATAGGTGTTTTAGGACCTCTGCTAATGAACAGTGTCACTGTAATTGTCATAATGTGCCCCGAACAATGATTTCCCACAGCAACTGCGCTATTCTGCGCCAGAAGTATGAAAACACATTTCAGCCATGATGTGAAAAATGACAAATTCTCTGTTTATAAGGAGGTGTGAAAAAATGGCAATGTTGAAAATGTGGAGTGAAAATATTGCAAATGTGTGAAGTTACGAGCTTGCGTGGAAACTGCACAATGCATACTCGTAACACAGTCATTTTATGGACTTCTGTCACCAAATTTTCAACATAGGCATTTTAGCACCTTTGCTAATAAACAGTGTCACTGTCATTTTCATAATGTTTCCTGAACATGGATTTCCCACAGCGACCACGCTGTTCTGCGTCAGACGTGTGAAAATATATTTCAGCCAGGATGTGAAAAATGACAGCTGTACTGTTCATAAGGAGGTGCAGAAAAATGGCAATGTTGACAATCTGGAGTGAAAATATTGCAAATGTGCGAAGTTACGAGCGTGCATGGAAACTGCACAATGCATGCTCGTAACGCAGTCATTTCATGGACTTTTTTCACCAAATTTGCAACATAGGCATTTTAGCACCTCTGCTAATGAACAGTGTCACTGTGATTGTCATAATGTGTCCTGAACATGGATTTCTCACTGCGACCGCGCTATTCTGCTCCGGAAGTACGAAAACACATTTTGGCCAGGATATGAAAAAATGACAGCTGTTCCATTCATAAGGAGGTGTGACAAAATGGCAATGTTGACAATCTGGAGTGAAAATATTGCAAATGTGCGAAGTTACGAGCGTACATGGAAACTGCCACATACAGACTCGTAACACAGTCATTTTATGGACTTCTGCCATCAAATTTTCAACATAGGTATTTTACGAACTCTGCTAATGAACAGTGCCACTGTCATTTTCATAATGTGTCCCAAACATGGATTTCCCATAGCGACCATGCAATTCTGCACCGGAAGTGCGAAAACACATTTTGGCCAGGGTGTGAAAAATGACAGCTGCACTGTTCACAAGGAGGTGTGAAAAAATGCCAATGCTGAAAATCTGGTGTGAAAATATTACAAATTCACGAAGTTATGAGCGTGCGTAGCAACAGCGCAGTGCACGCTCGTAAAACAGTCATTTTTTGGATTTTTTCCCCCAAATTTGCAACATAGGATTTTTGAGAGCCCACCTCATGAACACTGGCACTGTCATTTTGTTAATCAGTCCCAAAAGGTGATTCTGCGCAGTGGTCACGAAATCACCTTTCGAGGCCGAGTAACGCCATGACAGTGACAGAATTCATGAGGAGGGGTCCCAAAAACCCCATGTTGAAAATTTGGTGCCAAAATTCCCAAAAATGCCCGAGATATGCATCAAAGTTGAAAAAGCCCTGTTTATTCCATTATGCAGGTTACCGGCATTTCCTCAGTTTGCAGTCGGCTTTGAAGAGTGCAGACGTGTTCCCGGTCCACCGAAGATCGTCATGCCAGACTCCGGAGGTAAGTATGGGGTGAGGGGGGGCTGTGGGAAGGCAGGGTGCGCAGTGGGTGGGTGCAGATTGTGGGGGATGGGCAGGGAGACCGCGAGGGACCGTTTCCTTTGTTTACAGGTGAAAAAAAAAAAAAAAGACATCACAGGACTTTTTTTTTAACAGGGGAATTTGGCACACTGGGGTGGACTCCCAGCATGCCAACCGACTATTTGGGGGGGCAGTTGTAGCCGACGGGGGATTGGACACCCCTGTCAGCACAAAATCGTGGGCGCAACAGCCAAGGGGATTGTGCACCCCCTCGGCAGTACTGTCGCTACTTTTGGGAGGGACTTATGCTGATGGGAGTGGGCTCCCGTCCAGCACATCAACCTGGATGGGGAGATAATGCCGATGGGGAGGGCTTCCCCATTGGCAACTCAAATCGCACCGAGGATGTCGATGGGACTGGGGCCCCCATTGGCAAAAACACTCTGTGTGGGGGAAGGGTACATGCTGCCAAGGGGGATTGGGCACCCCCTCAGCAATGTGGCCATATTAATATTGTTTGTGAACAGGGCAGCAACATGCCGCCATGTCCACAAACAATATCACAGTAGCAACATTCCGCCCAGCAATGACGGGTCACTCCCTCATTGCAGCAAATTACTGATGCTGCAATGATGAGGTGGCCCATGATTGCTGCGGCGAAAACGTTACAACTTGGTGCAACTTCTGGAAGCCAGTGTCATCAGCACACTGTACCTCCATTGGTGCACCATGGCCAAGCCCCAAAATGCTCTGCCTTCCTTGGCTGCTATACTGCCGCACCTCCCTAACCCGCTTCTCTCCTAAGCTGTCACATACTGTTTCTTGCACATGTGCGCAAGCAAACATAAAAAGGAAGCAAAGGGCTCTTTCATCAATAAATTAATCCTAAAAAATTAAGCATATGTAACAGTACCACATCAAAGTAAATAAGAATGGGGTGACATAGAAGCATATGGACAGTGATGGCAGAAAAAGACCAAATGTCTCTTCAGTCTGCCATAATTCCCTATCAAACCCCAGGACCTATAGTCCATACATGGCAGTAGCCCTCTCTACTACTACTACTACCACCATGAGTAACCACTATACCCTTCACTCTGTCCTAGCCATGCTTGAAACCATTTACGGTTTTGGTGCCTGCCGCCTCAGCTATCAGACTGTTCCATGGCTTCACCACCTTTTCTGTAAAATAAAATGTTCTCATGGACAACAATGTGAGGGCTTGATAAGGACATAAACTGCAATCAGCAATTCCAGTGCTCCCAGACTAATTTAACATTTTCCCATAACTCCAGGGCAATTTTCCTGTGTTTTTCTGTAGATTACCTTATTTCCTATGAAAGCCCAATTATTCCATTTTCACATTGAACCAATGTAAGTCTATGGGCACAGTTTCCTGTAGATGGCTCCATTTCCCTGTAAAATATAGGAATTCCTGTAGATCTGGGAGCCCTGCAATTCTAAAATGGTCCTTAACACCTTTGAGTAAACTAGAAACACCCAATGATATAACTAAAAGGCCAGTAATGATGGAACTGTAACAGGATTTTAACCTGTTCTAAATTTGTTCAGAATCTATTTGAGTGAGGAGGATAGAGAACAACACCTGGCCACGCTGATAAAAAAAAATATTGGGCCGGGGCACTCCTCTAGAGAAATTGACAGAGCTGTGGAATGTGCTGCCCTTATGCCTAGAGAACAACTACTACAGTATAAAGAAAAGACCACCACCAACTGGATACCCATGGTTGTTACATACAACCCTGATTTGCAGCCCCTACATAAAATCAGTAAGGACCTCCAATCAATATTCAGTGAGGATGACTCCTTGAGATGTATCTTTCAAGAACTACCTTTACTGTCTTTCAAACAGCCACCTAATTTACTCAATCGGATTGTCAGGAACAAACTTATGCCTGACCAAAACAACAAAACACTAGGTGGCACTAAACCTTGCCATAGTCCTAAATGTATGACATGTGAGCACATTTCCATTTCAGACTTTGACATCCCCCAAAACAAACAATTCAAGATACAGTGGAATTATACAAGTGGATCTCAGAATGTTGCTTACTACTTCCAATGCAAGAAATATCCACATGCAGGCTATGTAGGAGAAAACGGACAACCCCTTCAACCCTGAATGGACCCGCACAGGCACAACATTAGAATAAAAAAATACTGCAAAACCAGTGGGGCAATATTTCTCTCTATCTGATCACTCCATCTTTGACCTCTCTGTCCTGCTTCTCAAAGGACACTTTAGAAATATACAAGAAAGGCGGGCGTATGAGGTCAGACTTATTTTTCTTCTCAATACATGTAGTGATGGAATGAATGTGGACCTTAGTTTCATGACCCAGTACACAATTTAAACTGCAACCTATCCTCCTGTCTTAAAAGTTTAATGACTGAAATCATCTTGGTAGCCCTGTGCTGGACTCCTTCCAAGATTTTAATTTCAGCCGTTGCACTAGGAGCCCAAAACTGCCCACAGTATTCCAAATGCAGTTCTGGAGAACCAGTCTCCACAAAGACATAGACAGGATGGAGGCAGTCCAGAGGAGGGCAACTAAGATGGTGCAGTGTCGGCACCAGAAGACATATGAAAAGAGGCTTAAAGAGCTTAATATGTATAGCTGCAAGGAAAGGAGGGAGAGGGGAGACATGATAGAAACTGTCAAGTACCTCAAGGGAATCAACAAAGTCCAAGAGAGTGACATTTTTTAGAAAAAGAGGTCTGCAAGAACAAGGGGGCACAATTTAAAGATTGAGGGGGGCGGCTCAAAGGTAATGTGAGAAAGTATTTTTTCACGGAGAAGGTTGTGGATGCATGGAACAGCCTTCCTGAGGAGGTTGTGGAGTCAAAAACAGTGGTGGATTTCAAGAATGCATGGGACAGTCATAAAGCAATTCTAGTGGGTGGGGGTAGGAAAAAGTAGGCTGTTTGAAAACTAGGATCTGCAGCTTACCCATTAGATAGGGAAATGGGTGGACTAGGTGGGCCAAGCGGTCCTTATCTGCCGTCAAATTCTATGTTTCTATGTTTCTATAACCAGGGATGTGTACAATGGCAATATTACCCTCCTATCCCTGGTTTGGATATGTCTTCTGATGCTACCCAAGATACCGCTGGCCCTCTTTGCCATCAGATGACAGTGATTTTTAAATCTTAGGTTGTTTGAAAGTAATACACCAAGGTCTTTTTCTTCTGTTGTTTCTTTTAATATCTGTCCTTTAAATATGTACTTTGCTTTTTTGTTGCTTCTACCTAAGTGCATTACAGCACATTTTTTCACATTAAAATCTAGTTTATGTTTCTGGCCCAGAGTTACAAATTTATTAATGCACCTTGCCGTTTTTCAACATTGGCTGAGTCTCATACCATTGATCCTAATTTAGTGTTGTCTTTAAATTTGGAAAGCCACACCTCATTTTCCATTTGACATTGATGCCACATAGATGTTAAAAAGACAGGGACCCAGTACTAGTCGCTGTGGCATGACACATTGTTATAAATATGTTTAAAGTGCCTTTATATATTAACATGGTTCTATTTAATATATGTATATAACTATGTCTATATATTTGGTTTCCTATTTTTTGAATGCATACACACAGAAGGGCTGTTTCTCAGTGCTGAGTGCACGTACACACACACACACACACACACACACACACACACACACAAAACACACTGCTGTCTATTTTCAGGAAGGTAATTAGGAACTGGAAATTTATAGGCCTTCTGCTGCCACATCACATTCCATCCTGAGAGGAGTAGATTTACACCTTACTAGGTTTTAAAGATGGTTTTATCATCTTTGTTTTCTGTCTCTGTTTTATACCAGTTCTACCCCATGAACTTAAAGTGATTTCTTTGTAAAGCTACCATTTTTCTGATGAAGAACTCTGTGTAAATTCCAATGCTTTAAACATTCTGTGAATCTCCTGTGGTCCAATAAAATGTATCAAATCATCCATTTTGTTCACGATTTTAACCAGTATTAAAAAAAAACCTGCTTCTACAGGGAAAAATGACTCAAAGGTTCAGCGTAGTTCTCCTTTAAATGAAACTTTAAAGAAACAGCAGTACATGTAACTGTTTACCACAGAAATCCACAACATAGTAGCTTGCCAGCACAGAAACATCATGGCACAACAAAGCGGGTATGTGTGGGATTTCCACAAACTCCAAGAGCCACACCTCCCCAGATCCTCTTCACCAATCTGGAGGTGGAAAACATGGACATAGGTGGGGCTTGAAATGTCCACCAATTTTTAAATCTTCAGTCAGACTTCTCCCTTCCAGTGCCAGTACTGAAATGACACAGGACAACAAAGAGGAGATGTGAGGGCTTTTAACAAACTCCAAGAGCCCTCTCCATGCAGTCAAGCATGGACTTCAGCTGATGCAGGACCTTGGGTACCCCAGATCCTGCCGTGCCTCCCCAGAGGCTCTCCACCAATCTGGAGGCTCAAAACATGGACATGGGTGGGGCTTGAAATGCCCACCAATTTTTAGGTCTTCAGTTGGACATGTTCCTTCCAGTGCCAGCAATGGAATGCTGTGGGACAACAAAGAGGGGATAGGAGGGCTTTTAACAAACTCCAGGAGTCCTCCCTACACAGCCAATCAATGACTTCAACCAGTGACAGACCTCAGGTGCCCCAAAACCTGTTGCATCTCCCCTGAGCTTCTCCACGAATCTGGAGGCTCAAAACATGGGCATAGGTGGAGCCTAAAATTCCTGTCAATTTTTAAATCTTCAGTCAGACTTCTCCCTTCCACTGCCAGCACAGGCAAGCTACAGGACAACAAAGAGAGGATGTGAGGGCTTTTAACAAACTCCAAAAGCCATTCCCATGAAGCCAATTGCTGACTTCAGCTGACACTAGACCTTGGGTGCCCCAGAACTTGTCACACCTCTCCAGAACCTCTCCACCAATCTGGAGGCTCAAAACACGGGTGACCTGGGCTGGAAATGCCTTCCAATTTTTAAATCTTCAGTCAGACTTCTACCTTACAGTGCCAGCACTGGAATATCATGGGACAACAAAAAGGGGACATGAGGACTTTTAACAAACTCCAAGAACCCTCATCCCATAACTGATTGTCAGCTTCAGCTGACCCTGGATCTCGGGTGCCCCAGAACGTGCCGCAGTTCCCCAGAGTATCTCCACCAATCAGGAGGCTCAAAACATGGGCATAGGTGGGGCTTGAAATGCCTAACAATTTTCAAACCTTTAGTTGGACTTCTGTCTTCCAGTGCCAGCACTCAAATGTCGTGGGACAACAAAGAGGACACATGAGGGCTTTTAACAATCTCCAAAAGCCCTCCCAATGTAGCTGATCACTGATTTCAGTTGATGCCAGACCTCGGGTGCCACAGAACCACCCACACCTCCCCAGAGCTTCTCCATCTATCTGGAGGCTCAAAACATGGGCGTAGGCCATGTGGAACTTGTTACCTCCTCAAATCAGGTACTCCTCCTCCCTTCACTCCATCTCTAGTGCCCTTGCTAACTTCTACTCCTCAAATTACTTATGCTCCTAACTATGCCACCCTCTCTTGCCCTGCACAATATTGACTCAAAACTGGTTCCAAAGTTCTACGTAGCCTGCAACCGATTAACTCTGGCACTTAACCATACAGTATGTAGAGCTACCTTGCACTTGTCGGTGTCTACCCTTTTAGTTATTGTTGCAGCCATACCGTTTATTGTATTGTACCTTGGAATTGTAGATGACTGTTCTACTTTGTTTATTCAGTATGTAATGTTGTGCCCTTGTTCTTATTCTGATGTTATACTAAGGGATCATACTAAGGTAGGATAGGAGCCAGAGAACCTTACGGTCCATAAATGCTCCTTAAACTAATAATAGCTTAGAGAGGTACCTGAGTTAAACAGCTTATACAATCTGAATTTAAATATAGCCTTAGAGTTGCTGGTAATCACCTCAATCGGTATGGCATTCCAGATCTTAATAATATGTAAGGAGAAAAAATATTTTCTTGGCTTCCGATTAAAAGTTCTATATTGAAGCTGAAGGAAGTGGCCTCTAAGATTGAGGTAAATATCTTTAAAGACCATCCCTAATTTAGTCAATAAGTATGGATCTTACATGATATCAAACATAAGAAGGAGATCACCTCTCAATCTACGCTTATCAGGAGGCATAAGTTTCAAGGACGCAAGCCTAGTATCATATGACACATTTTGTAATTCACTTACTAATTTAGTAAAGTGCCTTTGCACATTTTCTAATTGTAAGATATCATATTTCTTAAAAGGACACCATAATGGGGAAGAGAAATCTAGCTGTGGTCAAACATAGGCCCTGTATAAGGGCATTAACACATTTCTGTCTCTAGATCGTATATTCCTCCTAATAGACCAAATGATTCTATTGGCCTTAAGTATTGCAGAATTAATTTGTAAAACCAGTAGAAAATCGTTAGAGATCAAAAACCCCAAATCTTTCTCCATTGTGGCACTAATCAGAACTTTGTTGTTTAACATATATTTATGTAAGCCCCCCAACCCCTGCTTTTTTGCAAATGACAGGTGGTATGCTGTTTAAATCTGACAGCAGTACCAGGTGGGGACTAGGTTCGGGAAGGAATAGGTTACTCAGCACAAGGGCTAGGTTTGGCTACTCTTCACAGGGGCACCCAAGTAACTCTGAACACAGGAAGCAATAACTAATGTCCAATACCAGGAATGGTATTCTAAAGTGTGGCTTTTATTTACATCCAAGCAGAACAAACAAAGCATAGATGGACCCCCACGGGGCTACACTTCTGGTAATGCAGATTAAAAAGAATTAGGAACACTTCTTCAACACTCCAGCCCTCAGGCTCTGAACCCACTGGGCACACAGCCCAGACTTGCACGCTGATTTGGGTACACAGCCCGAACTTGTACACTATCTGGGATTCCCAGGTTCAGCTCCCTTGCCGGCCACTCGGATACCTTCGATATGTCATGGAAGCCTTTTCTGGTGGCTCCCTAAACCACTTAAGAGCACCTCAGCTCTATCAGGGAATTCTCCTTTTAATCCCATATCTGGGTACTTTCCTCAGGCACTGGCTAAGTACCTGAGAGAAAGTAAAGGTGCCACAGAGCAAATCTGTAGAGGTGAATTTGGTTACTACTGATGGGGGGGTCTCCCACCTCACACTCCCACAATTCATACCAGGCCATTTCTCTGGACAGTAAACATCTCATTCTGTAAAGCTTGGCAATGTAGAATAAGGCTAAATGTATGTCACATTTCCTCTACTTGTCTTGCTTTCCCATTGTGCTGGACTTGAACATACTTTAAATTGGCATAGCCAATTGCTCTAGGCCCCCCACTGATTAAGCAGTCCAATCCCCACTTTACTTTACTCTTTGTGCTGGACTTGAACCTACTTGAATTAACCAGCAATGTCTATTACACTAGACCTCCTACAAATTAAGTAGTCCAATCCCCAAGTTCCAACAGTTCAGGTGAAAACATAGGCCCTCTGTCAAAGCGAACTCACCCTTTGGTTGCAGGTGCCCCACAGGCAATTCCTCACAGGAATTTCTCTCCCACAGCTTCTGGTGCCACAGCACAACTTGAAATAAGGCAGCTTCTTTCTTAGCCAGAACCAAGAGGGTTGCCCCTGGAAGACAGGCAAATCTTTCTACCCCCATCCCCTCAGGAATGGGGCACATGGACCAGTAACAGCGGTCTCCACCACTTCACAAACAGCTTACTGTGTTCCTCTTTCAGTGGAAACACACACCTCCCTTACAGTAGCTCTAAAACAGAGCTTAAAGCTCTGAGAGCCTGCACTCAGACTGCTGTGCTGCTCCTCTCTTCAAGACTGCACACAGGCTCTCTTCAAAGTATCCCCAACATTCTATCTTAACTTCCAACTGTAGAATCCAGTGTGGCTCATGCAGATGTGAGAGTTCTATGGTGATGTCATCCCTCAGTCTCAGCTGAGACTGAGAACAGAGTGAGACAGTGTGAAATCCATTTAACTGGAGTTTCACAAGCTGCCTTCCCTGCCTACCACTAGGTCTTACTGGGATTCTAGTAACCCCGGGTAACAGGGGGGTTACACTCACCCTGAGCCAGGAAAATGACTGTCCGCAGTCATTATTTACCCGGCTTAGGCCATCTCACCCTATGTGCTATCTGCGGAGGGGGGATGATCAGGCGCCCTCCTACCATGTGCTAGCACAGGTAGGCAACACTAAGGGCCTAGAGGCCTTTGGCTGACATATCAGCCTCTACTCTACCCACTAACTATGGGTACGTAGTGGCTATAGTAGAACGGTCCAGAGCATAGCCCTAATAGATCAGCACTGCAGTCCCTATGGCCGTTCAGGACCACAGCCTATCTATCCCCCCCTAGCCCTCTAGGGAAAACCTGTCTGCCTCTAACTCAAATCCCAAAATAAAACAAACAGGGGACCTCCCCGACCTTGGGCACCATGCAACCACACACCAGGAGCTAATACCAACCATACATTACTCCCACATTCCCCCACAACCATACCTGTGGAAGAAAAAGGGTTACACACAGTAACAACAACAACAACAGTACTTTAAACTCTACACACTAAAGTACTAGTGAGGAACTCTGATGAGTCCCTCATCCTCTTCTTGTCTTCTCTTCTATCTTCTTCAGGAACACCTGCAAGAAAAAGAAAGACAATGCACACTCCTAATCTGCATACACAGTCTATCTAAACCTCTACCATCAAAACATTGGAGAATCCCAAAAAGATTTTTTTTTTTTTAGAAAAGGTAGAAAAACAGTATAAACATTAGGAAACAGTAGAAAACAATGACATTATTTACAATACACATTTGGGGGATGGAGTGCCTTAAAAGTCCCATCTAGTGACCACAGTGCCCGAAGGCTAGTCCATTAAAGAGTCTCTCCTGGGCTGGAGCTCGGTGAAGCACAGTTCTAGCGGCCAAAGTCCTGAAGGGGAGAGTCTTTGAGGACAGTTCACACATCTGGAGTCTGCTAGTGTAGGGTGTGTACTGCAATGTCATAAGAATAGAAAGGTTTGGACTTACCAGTCCCTTGTAGAACGAACAAAACACCAACCTGCTCCTCAGCCGAAGACTCTCCCTGGCAGCATTCTTCCGATACAGCTGGGTGGACATCTTCTGGGAACGACAGGAAGGCACATCTGGAAACTGCTGGGCTGATGTCATCTCTGGAGATGGAACCTTGGAACAGGAACAAAAAGGAAAACAGCCAGTCTGACGTCATCCGATTACCAGGCGATGAATCAGGATACAGCTGGGCTGGTGTCCTCTCTGGATCTGAAGTCATCTGGTGGGCCAGTAGATGGATTCTGGAAAGTCAGTACACTGTAGAACTGATGAATGTGGGGCATCTGAGTCCTGGATGTCCATACTGGTGGAACAACAAATGCACTGCAATGGCTGGAGTGGCAGCACTGACTACCACTGCTCTGCTTTCCAGTTGGTAGTCATGGGCACATTTGCAGGGAGGTCTTTGCATTGAGGCCAGTAGTACAACGGGTCAGGAGCTTGAACTATTACCCCATCTGGGCGTACATAATTCACACTGTGAAAGGTTTCCCGTGCCACTCCATCCACTATTCGAACAGTGTCCATTAACAGTGTCCTGCCTCTTTTCCACTGGCTGTATTTTTCATGAAACATTCTGTTCCTGACATGCTTGTTTGCACCAGGATGCACACATTTCATTGCTTCAGCCCAAATCCAGGATTTCCTGCTGTTCTCAATCTCCTCCAAGACTCTCCGAGGAAAGGTAGGAAAGGACATCCCATAGATTTCATTCGCCTTCCTACAAACCAGTCTCTCCTCTTTACTAGCTTTGGTCAACCTAAGACCGCTGGCCTGGCTTGGGGGTGGCCAGTCCTGGTTCTGCCAGCTACGCATTCTCAATGAGACAAAAAATGGATCCCTGGCTTCTTCTTGCACAGCCAGGGCTGTGGCATCACCATTCTCATCCATGCATTCCTCTGAGGCAAGAGCTTGAGGCTGTGTACCGGTTCCTTTTTCACAAGGCCACATAGGTTCCCCCTCTTCTTCTTCCTCACTGAGAATCTGTGCCCAGGAGTGAGCAGTCGTCCTCACTCCTGAGACTATCCATTCTTTGCTGGGCATGGAGGTCGATATCTCCCATTCAAAGGCCTCCTTAATCTCATCTTCTCCTATGAGACTTGGGCTAGGCCCCCCTCTCCAAGGGTCTACTGATGCTCTGCCTGAATTGTCTCTCTGCGATCCAGCATCCGAAATATCAACATATTGTTCTGTCTGCAAATCTGCACCCTCTAGCTTTGTGCCACACTCCCCCGAGGGGCCTTCTCCAACAGGCTCTGCCTGGTGCTGTGTGCTGCCAACTGTAGATTCCTGAACCTTTCTCCATGTGGGAGCCAAACTAATCTTGGGATCTTTAAACAAGCCATATTTCTCTAGGCACCCAGAACAGTGAGGTACCATGAAGACGTCCCTTCCAGCATTTAAGCATATTAAGCACACTTGCACTGGGTATCCAGGAATCACCATGTGAGGAGGCAGTTGTCCTCCATAGTAACACCCCTCAATGTCCCTTAACTTGTTTACTTCTGCTGCTACCATAGCCCGGGCATGATCTGGGTAGCGGGCTGGTCCTGAGGCCATGACTGCAGAGAAAAACAAACAAACGCTTACTGTTATTGAAAGTCCCACATCACTGAACACTTTCTTTCACTTTCAAAATGGCTCCTCTGCTGCTGTGTTTACATTACTACCCCACCCTGTAATGGCGGCGGCAGCACTCCTGTGCATCAATATTCTGAAATTGGATCAAGTTACTGCGCATCTGATTTACACACTCTACTGATAACTTAGCTGAAAACTGCACAAACTTGCACTGTTCTTTTTCGTATCACATTTGTATGATTTACCATGGACTTTACAATTGCTGAAAACATTTCTCTAGCTCACAGTCCCTTAAAGCCTCAGTTATTTCAAGCACAGGATTGCCTGTAACTCTTGCTGCATATCTTGCTACAACTCACAGTCTCTCTCATGGCTTTGAAACTTTACTCTGACGCTGAACCCATAACTATGCTCACAGTCTATGGCTTAACAGGCTTCCTTTTGCTGGTAAAAACTTAACACAGTCTTTGATTGCAACACGATTACACTGCTGCACACAGATTCAGCTGGCTTTTGGCAAAAATCACTTGTTTGAGCAATTATTTCTGTTGGTACTCACTGTTATCAGTAGCTGTTTGCTGCAATGGAAAATGGCCTGTAGCCAGTCTTGGAGGCCTCTGGATAGAAGTGGGTTGGCAGTCCTGCCGATCGCCCCTCCGAACACCACACTCACAATCCAGTTGATCGAGATGTGGGTTGAACCCGATTTTAGATAGAAAAGTCTGTTTTTGAAACTTTTACAGTGCTTTCAGTCACCGCGACACTCCTCCGATAAGCCAGTACACACACTCCACTCACAATCCCTCTCGAATGCTGGGCAGTTTCTGTAGAGCTGGCTTGGGGCGGGACTGATTGCAGTCTCACCAATCACACGACGGCATGCAAATGAGCTTCTTTCCCTCGCGAGTGCTCTTCTCCTCACACCGATCGTCGAGCAGGCAAATTTAAACTGCAAAACCACTTTTTTTTTTTCCCCGAACTGACTCCACGGCGGGAGCCCATTTCAACCATTTATCATGGCCGTTAACACAGCAAGTCTCTCCATTCACTAGAAAGCATTTCCAACATCCAGGGCACAATTTTCCTTTTGCTGCCTCCAGTCTTCCACACTTTCCTTTGTCACAACAATTTTTAAAAGCTGGCAAAACGCTGTAAATTTTTGATGCAGAACAAGGGCACACTCTCTCAAGCTTTACTGCTCCTTGGTAAACAGTTGCCATTTTAACAGCAGCATAAGGACAACAGCACACAGTGACACACTAGTTAACCTTGCTTCAGCTTTTTTGGGTTGCCCACTGCCAGATAACCAAAATGCAAGCCCTTTGCTCGAGCATCTTTCCTCCCTAAATTTAAAATCCAAAGCAGTGCCTCCATTTTGTAACCCCCACCCCCTGCCTTTTTGCAAATGACAGGTGGTATGCTGTTTGAATCTGACAGCAGTACCAGGTGGGGACTGGGTTCGGGGAGGAATAGGTTACTCGGCACAAGGGCTAGGTTTGGCTACTCTGCGCAGGGGCACCCAAGTAACTTCGAACACAGGAAGCAATAACTGTAATTTCCAATATCAGGAATGGGATTCTAAAGTGTGGCTTTTATTTACATCCAAGCAGAACAAACAAAGCATAGACGGACCCCCATGGGGCTACACTTCTGGTAATGCAGATTAAAAAGAATCAGGAACAGTTCTTCAACACTCCAGCCCTCAGGCTCTGAACCCACCGGGTACATAGCCCAGACTTGCATGCTGCTTTGGGTACACAGCCTGAACTTGTACACTATCTGGGATTCCCAGGCTCTGCTCCCTTGCTGGCCACTCGGATACCTTCCATATGTCATGGAAACTTTTTCTGGTGGCTCCCTAAACCACCTAAGAGCACCTCAGCTCTATCAGGGAATTATCCTTTTAATCCCACATATGGGTACTTTCCTCAGGCACTGGCCAAGTACCTGAGAGAAAGTAAAGGTGCCACAGAGCAAATCTGTAGAGGTGAATTTGGTTACTACTGATGGGGGGTCTCCCACCTCTTGCTCCCACAATTCATACCCGGCCTTTTCTCTGGACAGTAAACATCTCATTCTGTAAAGCTTGGCAAAATGTAGAATAAGGCTAAATGTATGTCACATTTCCTCTACTTGTCTTACTTTCCTATTGTGCTGGACTTGAACATACTTTAAATTGGCATAGCCAATTGCTCTAGACCCCCCACTGATTAAGCAGTCCAATCCCCACTTTACTTTACTCTTTGTGCTGGACTTGAACCTACTTGAATTAACTGGCACTGTCTATTACACTAGACCTCCTACAAATTAAGTAGTCCAATCCCCAAGTTCCAACAGTTCAGGTGAAAACATAGGCCTTCTGTCAGAATGAACTCACCCTTTGGTTGCAGGTGCCCCACAGGCGATTTCTCACAGGAATTTCTCTCCCACAGCTTCTGGTGCCACAGCACAACTTGAAATAAGGCAGCTTCTTCCTTAGCCAGAACCAGGAGGGTTGCCCCTGGAAGACAGGCAAACCTTTCTACCCCCATCCCCTCAGGAATGGGGCACATGGACCAGTAACAGCGGTCTCCACCACTTCACAAACAGCTTACTGTGTTCCTCTTTCAGTGGAAACACACACCTCCCTTACAGTAGCTCTAAAACAGAGCTTAAAGCTCTGAGAGCCTGCACTCAGACTGCTGTGCTGCTCCTCTCTTCAAGACTGCACACAGACTCTCTTCAAAAATCCCCAACATTCTATCTTAACTTCCAACTGTAGAATCCAGTGTGGCTCATGCAGCTGCGAGAGTTCTATGGTGATGTCATCCCTCAGTCTCAGCTGAGACTGAGAACAGAGTGAGACAGTGTGAAATCCATTTAACTGGAGTTTCACAAGCTGCCTTCCCTGCCTACCACTAGGTCTTACTGGGATTCTAGTAACCCCGGGTAACAGGGGGGTTACATTTATGGGAGGGGTTATTAGGGCCAAAATGCATAATTTAGCATTTTCATGATTTAATTTCATCACCCCAAATATTGACCCATTTCGTGATGTTATCCAGCTCAGATTGAATTGTTGCAATCTGCTCAGAATTCGAACACATCCCACCAATTTTGATATCATCTGTGTACTTAATGGTGTTTGAAAAACAATTGTTAGTTATATCAGCTATAAAGAACTGAAAAAGACAAGGGCCCAAAACAGAGCCCTGTGGTACCCTGCTGGTGACTGACCCTAGACTGGAGAGCTGGCCATTAATCAAAACTCGCTGTGTTCTATCAGATAACCAGTTTGATAGCCATCTTAACAATAGTAAATCGATATCTGCAACAACAAGTTTTTATATTAATGCCCAATGAGGAAGTAAATCAAATGCTTTACTAAAATCAATATAGACTACATCATATGGTAGTCTGCTATTGAGCTTTAAGCTAGCCTCTTCGTAAAAATGCAGTAAATTTGTTGGACAACTACGGTCCTTTGTAAACCCATGTTGTTCTAAATCTGGATCAAGCACATAGAGTGTAAACCTGTCTTTTATTAAACTTTCCATAATTTTACTCATGGGAGAGGTAAGACTTATGGGTCTGTAATTCTCCCAACAGTTCTTTAGGCCTTTTTTATAGACTGGAATCACATATGCAGTTTTCCAGGATTCGGGAATGAAATTTAAGTTAAAACAATGTTCATATAATAGTTTCAGGGGGAATTATAAACTATCAGCCATCAGATACAAAAAAATGACCTGATATGTCATCTGGGGATACACTAAATTTCCCTTCTTGGGTTTTTAGTTTTTCATAGATTTCAGATTCCATAAAGGAAATATTATTACCTGTGGAATCAATAATTATATCAGCTACCTGAGTGTTTGAAAATATTTTCCAGTAATTTGCATTGAATACATTTGCCATTTCAAGTGAGTCATGAATAACAGTGCCATTTACTTGAATTGGACCAACTTGACAAGTAGGCTTCCTGAGGGAGTTCATGTAGGCAAAAAAGGATTTACTATTTCCCTTGTTAGCACCTGCAGCTAAATTATACTCCCAATTCTTTTTTGCTTTCCTAATATTATTTTTGCACTTCTTTTGAATATTTTGATGTTGACACCAATTTGTTGCAGTTTGGGATTTTAAATATATACTGTAGCATACCGCTTTTTTTTTTTTAATAAGATTTTTGATTACCTTGATCATCCATTTAGGCTGATGCTGATAAGTGGAGTTTTTAAACTTAGTTGGTATGTACAAATCCCTTAACTCAATAATTTTATGTTGTAATGTGGTAAAGTAGTCTTTAATACCGTAGGTATTTAAAATTGCTTACCAGTCCACACTATCTAAGCTTGATTTAATTTTTACAACATCAGCCTTTTCGTATACATATAATTTAGATCTGTGCTTCAATAAAGTTACTTTGTGTTCTGACTCAAGCCTAATAGCGCAATGGTCACTATTCCCAATAGGTGAAAAATGTATTAATTTATTTAATTCCAAGTTTGTACTATGAAAAACAAGATCCAAGATGTTTTGACCACGAGTTGGGAGTTCTACCCTTTGTATAAGATTACATTGTTGACAAATATTTATCAGTTTTCTCCCTGTAAATGAGCTGGCTGAAGGACCCTTCCAATTTATTTCACCTAAATTGAAATCCCTGGTAAAATAATGTCCCCTAAAGTGCATGCTGCTTCTATTTCTGTGAATAGTATATCAGAGAGTTCAGTAGATGCATTAGGTGGACGATAACATACTCCTAAAACAAGATGTTGTTTATTATTTAGCAGTACTTTATCCCATAGTGATTCAGAAAAACTATCATGTGATTTGACATGATTTGATATATCCACAGACTGGAAGGAATCCCTAAGGAAAACTGCAACACCTCCTCCCTTGCTGTATTGTCTGTTTTGTTTGTACTGAGTATACCCACATATAGAAAAGCTCCAGGTTGCTTTATCGTTGTCCCAGGTTTCAGTAATTAAAATTGCTTCAATATTTCCTGCTGCTAATAGAGCTCTGAGTTTGTCTATTTTATTATTGAGACTTCTGGCATTGAAATATAAATACTGTATTTGTTTAAACTGGTTCTTATCATGTATGTTTGCCAGTGACCGCTGACAGGGAGTAGCTAAGCACTCCCTCAAATCAAGCAGTTTAAATGCTCAGAGATGTGTTTCAATATGTGTTCTCCAATAATCTAATTTCCCATATGGCTCAAATGTAGGCCATCTCTAGAGAAAAGCTCAGGCCTACCAACAAATTCTTCCCAGTGGGTAATACATACTTGGGCTTGCTTAAGGCATCTCATACTGAGCCAGTTATTGAAGTTATGTATTTTATTATTAAATACGTCAGAGACTCTTGGGACTGGCAAGATTTCAGAAAAAGCAATTTCACATCCAGCTTCCACTAACATATTAGAGAGAGCCACAATATCTTGTTTAATTTCCACTAAACTGGAACTCAGGAAGTAGTTTGTACCAACATGTGTAATAACTAATGGATTGGGGCCACTATTTGCCAAGATATTTTTTATCATACTAGATATATTGGCAATCCTGGCACCTCGAAAGCTGGAACATGTGCGATTTGCTTTATCAGGTTCACATATGGCTCTATCTAAATGCTTAATGATTGAGTCACCCAGAACGAAAACCTGCCTTTGATTGTCACGATTATTCTGAGAAGTCTCCATATGAATTGTCTGGGAAGTCAAGGGACACCCAAAATTTATTGAACTCAAAAGTGGGGAGGTATTTAAAGGTATTAATGGGATATCTGAGGGAAGAGGGCAAGTTCTTAAAGGATCAAAAGGACTACAGGACATCATATGGGTAACAACAGATTCAGGTAGGTTTAAGGGAATTACATCTGATTGACTAGTGCCCTCTGTACAGTCATTTACTAAATTCAAAAGATCAAAACTGTTACTAGTTGGTAAGGAAAATTGTGTGGCCTTACGACCCTTCTTATAGGGTATTTTACCATGTACTTCATACCATTGTGTGTCTGATATGTCAGTACTATCCTGATCCCTAGGACATTTCCTAGAACAACCATCAAGTAATTAGGAGTTTGAATAACAACTGAATCATTAGTTTTTGGGGAATTCAACACAGGTATAGGCACACCAATTATATCAGAATTGTTCATAATAACACCAGAAGAAGTCTGACTAAGAGCCTGGAATCTTGCCTGCGTCAGGTGCTGACTAGCTTCTAATTCAGATAACCTAGTGTTAAACATTGCAACATCTAGGGATTCATTTTCTAAACATTTAGCGCAGGTTTCCTGTATTGTATTCACACTAGACCCACTAATGCTGAACATTTTACAATTTATACATTGAATGCAGCCAGTAAGCGCAAATGCCTGCTGATAACCTATGTGTTATTACTATCTATTGCAGACATCTCTTCAATAGGTTATAGTGATTTGAAGGCAGGTACTGTTATACAATGCAGCTGCAGTTTCCTAGTGTGAGATCTACCCTGTACCCACTCAAGCTGCTCACACTGAACACACCTAACACACTCAGATGCGCGTGTCTTTGTGCACGCTCGCCCCTCTCATGCTTGCCCCACTCTGGCTCACCCTGCTTGCCGCAGGGCAATGTTAATACATGCCTATGTGCTCTGGAAGTGCTCCCAGGGGTCGAGGGAGGCTGCGTTAGCAAAATAGCTCTAAAAGTATTAAAGTTAAAAAACGCCACAAAAGGTGGCTTTAACTAAACATACAATGGCACCAGAAATGTTTATATAAATAAAATATCCCCTCTAGCATGAGTTGTAGTTCCCTGCTCGCTCCCAGGGAACTACCCACTCCTCTTCCTGGTATTCAGAGGAATGACCAGGGCTCCAAACAAACTCGCTACAGTGAGTGGTCTCACAGAAATAACTTTTACTGATGGTATATGAAGGTATAGAGCAGGAATACAGTGTAGCACCCTACATTAGATGCTTGCAGCAATATATAAATATTTTCAATTGTTTATGTGCCTCCCTCTACCCCCTTCCCCAGAACGCACCTTGAGATTAACAACTTTTGCTCAGTATTTGCCTTTTCTGGTGAAACTTTTCAATAAACAAAAAAGTAGGTGGGCTTAAAATGGCTGCCAATTTTTTAATCTTCAGTTGGACTTCTCCCTTCCAGTGCCAGCACCGGAAAGCAGTGGGACAACAAATAGGGGACACAAGGGCTTTTAACAAATTCCTGGAGCCATCCCCCTGCAGCCAAACACCGACTTCAGTCAATGCTAGACTGCAGGTGCCCCAGAATCTGCCACATCTTTTCAGAGCCTCTCCACTAATCTGGAGGCTAAAAACATGGGCATAGGTGGGGTTTGATATGCCCACTGATTTTTAAATTTTCAGTAGGACTTTTCCCTGCCAGTGCCAGCACCAGAACACTGCTGGACAACACAGAGAGGATATGAGGGCTTTTAACAAACTCCAAGAGCTCTAACCATTGAGCCAATCGCTGACTTCATCCAACACCAGATCTTGGTGCCCTAGAACCTGCTGCACCTCCCTAGAGCATCTCCACCAATCTGGAGCCTATAGTCCCTACATCAAGAAACTCCCACTAAGCGATTCTCAGCACTGCAGATCTTTGTTTGAAGGGTCAAAATGCAAAGGGAATCATGGGAGTCTGTCCAAGGGAGTCAGCCTGAGGAGGCACCTGGCAGCCAGTTGTACTGCTCAAGTTTGTTCTGAACACACCTAAGGACATCACCATGTTCACTATAAATAGGACATTCATGTACTGATTTTGTGCTTTATACTCAGCACCCATTAGAAGTCTATGCTTATCTTGTCCTATTAGGTGTCTAGTGTTCTTGTAAGATAATCCTTTGCTTTGTGTATTTCATAATATGCTCAGGTCCCCTAAAATATTGAATATTGCAGAGTTCTCTTTATAGTATTCTCCTGTAATGTTGAATCATATAATACATTTAGTACAAAGAATACTGCAGAGTTCTACTTATGATATTTCTTAGAACTGCTGAACTGCATAATGTATTTCTGGTCTCCCTAGATTGGTAAGAACCACAGTGGTCTTGATGTATCCTTGTATTGCCTTTTTCATAGCCTATCATGTCATGACATCATTAGGAGTCCCGCCTACGACTTGTGGTAACTATTTTTGTGCAGCATCTAATTCTCCATTGCCTGCCCACAACTCTGTGCAGGCCCTTCAAAATTCTCCTTTCCCACTTAATCCCTATCTGCGTGGACCATATACTGTAGTTCTGGTTGTAGATCTGTATAGTAGATCTGATCAGACCCACCAAAATGTTCCATACCCACTTAATCCCTATCTGGGTGGACTGTATATTGTAGATCTGATTAAAGTCTACCTAAAACAGTATATCCACCCCCTCTCTAGTCATTTATTGATTTGTGATAAGTTATCCTGCCCTGCTGCAGTGTACTTTGTTACCTAGCCCTAACACCTATTGGCATTCTAACAGTTACAGCAATGGTAGGTGTAGCCCTTGCTCTGATGAGTCTGATGCTTATGGCTCTATGTGACAAACTAGTGGCAGAGCTGCCAGTTTCCCCATTAAAATTACATACTGTGCACCACCCATCCATGGCTTACATGGAAACTAGCTCAACATACCCCACCTACATGGTGGCTCTATGTGACTGGAAGCAAAAAGGCATTAGCTGCATTTTGGCTAACCACCTGGGAAAAAAAATGCCAAAACTGAGATACAGATGCTCCCTTGGGCTCTTATTAAGGTTAGCTATACTGCTTTTGATATTAACTACAGGTGACACTGAGCTGAATCCAGGCCACACTCTCAACAACACCAGAGTTACTGCCCCTTCAGACTCAGTCTTGGCTTGTCATAAAGGACCCAACGTTCCCAAAGCTCTGACTGCTGCTGGCCAGTGGTCTTTTTCACATAAAGCATCACAGCTGTGGAACAAACTCCGCCTCCTATCCAGGAAAGCCCTACACTACTGTCTTTTAGAAGGTTACTTAAAGAGCATTCTCCCTTAAGAATAGGTGTACTTGTGCTCGCCGAGTACAGCTAGACAACCTTCTCCCCACTCGGTTCCTTTTCACGCTTAACCAGTGTCTTACATGAACATCAAACTATGCTGCTCCTCCTCTGTGATCTCAGAACAAACCTCTCTTGTCATGCAGTATTTTATGTATGGAATTGGTTACTACCTTATTGATGCTGCATTGCTGATACAGTTGTTGTGATGTACATGTATAATCTGTTACTACCATGTCTATGCTGCATTGCTTGTTACTATGGATGTACTGTTTATACTTGTATAATCAGTCTCTCTTTGTTATTAAATGCAACTAACTCTGGGTGACTCCCAAAAAAAGGATGCTCATCTTAGTGAGCCAACCTGGTTAATAAAATTCAATAAATAAATAATTAAACATACGACTAATAAAAATATACCTGATATTTTTTTTACATGTTATCTGTGACCCCATGACATCACTTGAAACTTCCTCACTTTTAATGTCATGGGGTTCATGGAGCACTAGTAAACTATCAGGCATATTTTTGTTGGGGCCGTGACCTATCTGTCTACATGAAACAACTCATCAGCCCTTAATGATTTTTCCCTGTTTGTTTCTTACTACCCATGTGCTGTTTCAAATAAAATCTTAGCTCTCAGTAAAGCAGAATATACTGTAACTATCTCTTCCTCGGCATGTCTAATCATCCAGATTGTATCATCATGGGTATGGTGTATTGATTCTTCTGGCCTGTAAGCCTTTTTATTATTTTGCTTTTTATCACAGACTTACAGTGGTTGTAGTCATAAGGATGGTCTAATGAGCTGTGAATCTTCACATTCACTGGTGATGGAGTGCAAAATGAAAGTGTTGAAGTGCAGCTTAGGCAGAGTCATCAGCTGTCAGAGCAGAATGGAGAGGGAGACTGGTTAGTGTCATCTTTTGGCACTGCACAGGCAGACTATTGCTGACAAGAGGAAAACCTGAAAGGATCACAATTAAGTGGAGAGAAGTAATTGGAGAGTGGGAGTATAAATGAACACTTCTGCTGCACTCACTGCGTGACTTTCCGCCTATGAATGTTGGCCTCAAACATACAGGGTGTAAACTAATACAACCCGACAGGCCTGGCCAAAGCTACAGGTCACCTGCCTAAGGGTTACAACTCCTCTATTCCAACCACCAATATTCTTTGTTGCCATCTCTCATCAGATACAAACAGTATCATTCAAACTGTTTTGACAGTTCAGTTGAATTATATACATTGTGGTTCAACATCATTTTCCATTCCCTTGACATGCAGAAAACAAGGAGAGTTTTTCTTTTCCTTTGCATTTCTACTGCCCCTGAATAGCTCGTTAGGTCTTATTTGAACTCTTTTTCTATAACAGTGTTCTTTAGATCCGGGTATCTCCTTGGACTGTCTCAATATTCCAGTATATATACAGCACATCAACTGTGAATAAATTGGGAAAATATAAGCTATTGCTTTTCTTTTTTTGTTGTACTATGTCTTATTGAATTTTACAGCCATAGCAATAACACTCATCTACAGACAGAACAAATTGTCCTGACCAATCTAATGGAATGATAGCACACAGTTCAAAGCAAATTATACGCACTCAGTATTCCAGCAAGCTGTTTCCATAATTTGCAATACATTAAGCCATTTTGAATTATTTCCTAGTCCCAGGCTAGCCTCCATAAACAGCAGATTATTTAGGCATTTTCCAGAATCAATACCTATCCAACTGGTATTTAACCCCTCCTGGCTGTTTACAGGGTGATGGGTTAAATACTTACCCCAGGCTGCATGATACGTTTCCATTTTCTCTCAGCAAAATGAACAATTGTTTCATAAGTAGCCCAGGCTCCAATGGCAGCTGCCAATTTGCAGAGAGCCAGAACACAAGATGTTCTCCACTTGCATAGAAGAAGACTTTTGCTTCTATCCCCAATGCTACAGTAATGTTGTGTAGCACCTCAGATACCCCTGTAGGCTGCCCAATATGTTTGAAAATGAGTACTGAGCTATGTAATGGGAGAGAAACTCCCATTATCTCCAGACATGCTTATCTAACTCTCCTGCATTAGAGATGAAGCAAATGGCACTACAGCAGGATCTGGAATAGGGAAACCTTAGTAGTGAAAATTGCCCAACATTTGTCATTACCTAGGACCACCAGGGACATCAGAACTGCAGGAGCTTTGTATCATCTGTGGAGTACCTTATTCTGTATTAGCAAGCTTCTGTTATCCTTATGAGCTACTTGAGCCCAATACCAGCAGTTTTCCCCTCTCCTTTTGAGAAAGGTAGATTATAGCTTCTTCTCCCATAGTTGTTGTGTGGGTGAAGTAGGAGTGGGGAGTGAATTCCTCATAGCTGCATAGATACCACCAGCTTTCCCCTTAGTTCTGGACTGCCAATACTTCAAAAGGACAATGCCCTTGAGAAGATGGATTCAATATCCCATTTCCAGACATGGACAAAGTGCACTCTTAATTTGGAGATATTTCCAGAAGTTCTTGGGAGAGAGGTGATTCTTGGTCTGTAGTGACTCAGAGGAGTCCAGAGTTGAAGTTCCCTGGGCCATGAGGTCACCTATAGTCGAGATGCCAACCTCTTGCCATACTCTCCAGCTCAAAAGCTGACCCCCCCACTTTGATTTCCCCATTCCTCCAAATTGATGTATATGCCAATTGAGAGAGATTTACATTATCAAGGCACTTGGAGTAAGGGACCCACTCACCCAGTTATTTAAGTATTTATGTTTTTTTCTTCAAACAGAAAGATGATAATAATGATCCATAGGAAAGTACCGGTATTTCATGACCAATTTTATTTCATCAAGGTACCAGGCTCACTTAATATCATCATTTTTAAAAACACACAGTCTCAGCTCCTTATCACAAATGCTTCTCTTACTCCTCCCCATTACAATTATAACTGGTAACTGGTAACACTTTGGCGATTCTTTGGCCATGTAGACTCTCCATATTTTGAAGACTGTTATTTGCTGAACTGCTAACAGGGCTACTTGCAGCACCAGGCTACTGCAGTACACCTTACCAATCTGAAGCTGCAATCACTAAGGGCTCAATTGCCAAAACAAGTAATACAGGGAACAGCAGATTCCCTGGCCTGGTTTCTTTTGGGAGAGGAAAAGGAGCTGCTAGGATACCATTAGTAGGGACTTAAACCATGGTAGAGTGGAATAAGATCCTCAACCAGTCTAAAATGCTATTATCTATCCCCATGTGACAGACAGTGTCAAATAGAATCACTCATTCTACTGAATACAAATATGCAATAATGTATGTGGGTGAGTGCATAATGAGAAATTATGTGCACCCGAGGTGTGGGATGCTACATAATGAGCATCCCACACCGAGGGTGTACATAATTTCTCATTTATTCAGTCACCTCCATACATTGTTTTATGTAATTGCTGGGGAGTGTTCTTGGCTACATCAGTTTTTAAATACGAGTGACAGTTTGGCCAGCAGATGGGGATGGTGTTAAGACATTTCTTGTTTCACCCCCTGCACATTGGTTTGGAATAAGTGCTTGCTCATTTATTAAAGAAAAAAAAAAATCAGAGTACTTAATAGATTAGCACCCCCTCTCCTCCCTCCTCCAGGTTAGCCCCGAGCTGATGAGCTGACCTGTGATCAGTGCGAGAGATGGAGAGTCCATGGTGGCAGCTGCAAAATGACGAACTGCTGGTCTTTGAATGAGGATGAGTGAGGAAGGTGTGGTGACTGAGAAGAACGAACCAGGTAGGAACAGAAGCAGAAAAGCACTATTTTTGTAATTCCTGTGGCAGTCACCAGTTAGGGACACTGCAAGAGGGCAATGTACTTCCTGGAACAGTGTGTGTGTGGACGCAGTGTGCTCATGCGCACAGTGAGAGAAATCAGGCGCTTGTTCGCCATTATAACCCGCGGGTTATAACGGCGAATTGTAACCCAGTTTCTCAATGGGAGAAAACACTCCCCAGTTATTATAATCTTTTTATGGCTGTGGGAGGAGCCTACAGCCATCTTGCTCTCTGTAGCTGGAAAATGGAGTATCGTGGTACACATGTTTTGGACTTTTCAATGTATGCTTCCATGCCAACTGAAATAAAATACTCCCTTCTTTCTGTTAAGAATGTTGGAGACATAACTCAAAGCTGTTTAGCAGATGCCATTAGGAAACTGAAACAGCTTGTTAAATATTGGTTGCCTATTAAACTGGAAATTTGTTTACCCCCTTCGGAATGCAATAACTTGCACATTTAAACACCTAGCATTTAAACAGCTTCTTGCTGCTAGTTTCACTTGGGAATGTATTGCCTTTCAAGAATGATCCATACCTCATAAATATCACCCTTTTCCAGCAAATCTATAATTTACACTTTTTTTAACCTCTAAAGACCTATCTGATAATCATTGTCTCAGACATATGCTAGGTCTTCAGTGAACTACCCAGACTAAATATGTAGCAATCAGCAGACATTTTCTACTATGCTTTTGGGGAAAAAAATATATTGTGCTACAGCAAACACACAAACACACACACATACACACTGTACACATCATCCTCATG
This sequence comes from Neoceratodus forsteri, assembly GCA_016271365.2. NCBI lineage: Eukaryota > Metazoa > Chordata > Ceratodontiformes > Ceratodontidae > Neoceratodus > Neoceratodus forsteri. Next base: position 293,380,455 of record CM028134.1, read on the forward strand.
GCCACAACATTTAAAATAAATACTGCATTCTAATACATTATAAAACAATAATTATACAATGACAATAAAAAATCCTGGAACCTGATTATATGTCTGCCCTTGGCAACAGTGAGGTTATCTGAGCCCAACCTCACTGTATTGATTTGTTGTTGCATTGTTTGCATCTTCTCTTAAGAAACAAAGATATATTGCCACACTAAAAATCTATCAAAAAAAATGTTTTCTTTATTTTGTATAACAATGAGCCATTGTATAATTGCAATAATGCACTCCAGGGTGTGGGTCATGCTGGGATAACCTCACTTCTGGGACATTGGACGCACTCGGCCTGCAGCCTTGTGCCCAATCACCCAGGTGTGAGGTTATCCCAGCACAACCCACACCCTCTCATGCACTATTGCTTAAAGAAACTGTTTATGACAGTGAACACAGTGAAGTTCAATTTAGAGTAGATTTCCTTTAAATATATTTTTTATCCTATATTTTGTATCCTGGATAGCACTGGGGAAATGCTACATCTCATTGTCATAGGGATCATCATTTACACATTTTTGCACTGTATTTACTCAGGCTGTCCCAGATTAGATGCAATATCTTGTTTCCAGTGAGGTCATGATTTTACCATTTTGATAATGTATTTCTTCAGGGTAGCCTAGTCCAGGGTCCCCATATTTAAAGGAGATGTACGGTGCATCCTGGCAGAAAAGGGAGTTGTGCCTCACAACTCCAACAATGCATTGCAGCATGATATTCAAATATGTGGGATGTGCTGGCTGCAAGGTAATGGCCAGGGTGCATACAAATAGTATGCCATGCAAGTCCAGGGTGCATTCCCATGCATATACCATGCTGCGGCATACTCATTGGGAACGCACCCCTTGCAGTCCAGAGCAGCGTGGCCCACAGTTAGGCCATGAATAGCTGGCTAACCCGGCCAGCCACCCACAGGTGGGTTGTGGAATTGCACTCAGGTATACAGCAGCCTGGCAGCCCTGGTGGACTAGAGGTACCCTCCCCATTCCTGATCGATCCAACTTCATCCATGAACAGCTGCATTGTGTAGGGTCCACCCTGGATCCAATCACACCACAGGAAACCACAGTCCATATCCATGGCATAGAGGACCCCCATCCACCACCTCGATACATAGACACCCTCGTTCTCCCCATACCTGACCTGTTGCGGAGACTGGAACTGCCCTCCACACCCTACCATGGCCAGCTGCTGACTGCACTGGATCTGGGCTGGGGACCTGCACTCCGGAATGACCCAAGTGACTGTACCGTGGATTGGGGCACTACACAAGCTGTGGACCCACCGGTGTATGCAGCCATGACAGACCATAAGGGGGAATTGACATACATCCAATGCATGCCTTGTCAACGCTGTATCTTCCTGCTGTCATACACTGCTGCAGGCCCACACTGTCCCCTGTTCCCCTGTGTAACATGCCACCCTCTGGACAGCTGAAGTATCCTGGGTGCCATGGGGTGTGTTATACCGCAATGCCATCTGCAGTGTACACTTCAGGCTATGGATAGTGCATCCATGGTTCCCCAATTGTACAAACAAATGGGAGGTCATCGGTAACATGCCTCTTCCAGGACCTATGTGAGTGGGTACAGCATTGGCTGTCACCCGCACTGAGCAGTGCAATGGCACTGGGACAATGGATCTGCATACGAGCGCCTGAGGTGTATGGCCACAGGACGTTATTGCCCACACACAGCTCATGCCTATGTATGACACATTCCAGTGTCCTACTGCCAGTGCTCTGCCACCCAAAAATAAGATGCCAGTTCTTCTGTGAACTATCCAAGCTAAATATATAGCAATCAGCAGGCATATTCTAGGAAAATACATTGTAAAAATGTGTTGAAGGAAGACCACATTGAAACTGCCTCTCAGCAGATCTTCATTGTGCAAAATTCATTAGAAACAATGGATAAAAGCATCCCAAAAGCTTTCCACAGCCATACCAGCTCAGACCAGAACTTGTTAAAATAGATGACCATGGCAGCAAATGGAACATGGACTTAGCCACCCAGATTAAGTTGACCAGAGAATGGAAGTGATCAGATGCTGTTTGGCCTTTAACTAATCCTGCATAAGAAACGTGCACCAGTTCAGGGAGAAATCCCTCTAGTCTAAATGCCAGTGCCTGAGCCAGTCTGCGTTAATGAACCTATAGCTAGGGCAGAGGGTGGGATTGTTCCTTTTCTGGCAGGACTGTGATTACACCACCCCACATAGACTGTGGCAGCTGCCAAAAGTTGAACACCCTCTCCAGCCTAGGGCCCACCATGTCAGGCATCAAGTGATAAAAATCTACTGGAAATCTGTCCTACCCCAGGGATTTATTGATATCCAGAGGGTTCCATGTGAAAATAGCGATTAAATAATTGCGCCGTGCAAATAGGCAAATCTTTTATAGTGATCAGCACTAACTCGACCTCACAACCTAGCGCTTGCAAAGATAGCACCCACATGTTAATCGTGGGCTGATGAGCAAATACTTACGATCACCACCTCCCCTCATAATACAAATGCAATAGAAATGCACTTCTTTCAATACCTATTGTTAAGTAAGTCAGACAACTTCCTATAACTTCTTATAACTTCCTGTTTACCTTTGTTTCCATGTTACCTCTGGTTGCCTCAGGTTACCGTTCCAAGAAATCTTTGCACATTAGCTGTAAACTGGATATTTAGCAGGTGCATTGGTAGTGGTGCGTCAGTTTCAGGAAGCATTTTTCAACTTGACCAAGTGGTGAAATGGAATTTGAATTGCTAACTAGCCAGAAAGATAGGCCTCTTGCAGTTTATGGAGGTTTTGTTTATTACAAGGACAAGGAAACAGTAGAGAAAATATATTGGCGCTGTACTGATTCCCATATAGTTGCCTGGCACGTATACACACTGTAGGCAACAAAATTTACATTAGTAATCAAGGAACACACACATGTACCTGATGCTGGGGATGTTGGGGCTCAGAAAGTTATGGATGATACACGAGACTGTGCAAGAACCAGTGTCGAGACCACTTCTCAGGTCGTAGTGCAGTGTACCTCCCGTGCACCGGATGCGTTAGCTGGACATTTGCCTGCTACGCAGTTAATTAAATGCACTGAGCAGTGCATTAGGCAAGTGGAGCATGGGTGTCCCACTACTTTAGCTTCAGTCCAAGAGTTAGTGATACCGCCCAAGTTCACAGTAACTACGGTACATCAGGTGAGCATTTCCTATTTTTTGATAACGGCAAGGAACAAGACCGCATTTTGATCTTTTCAACAGAGGCTAATTTAAAACTGTTGCAAGAGTGTTCGGATTGGATGCTGGATGGGACGTTTAAGTCTTGTCCTACTCTTTTTGAGCAGTTGTATACAGTGCATTGCATCAAATCAGATACTGTTGTAACAGCACTTTATGTGCTAATGTGCGCAAGAAAAGCTAGTTCATATGGCAGAGTATTCAGTAAGATGCAGGAACAGTGCTCAGCATTAAACCCTGCATCAGCTATAATGGATTTTGAAAAGTCATTGTGGAAAGCTTTCAGCACTGCTTTTCCAAACACCGAGATCAGAGGCTGTTTTTTTTAATTTGCGCAAGTGGTCTGGCGTAGAATTCAGAAATACCATGCTGTGCAAGCACCTCGTGCCTTATAATGCACCTGGGCTTGCTCTTATCAGAGATAACCCACGCCTCGTTGAGTGTTATTGCTTGCGAAAACAAAACTATGCTATTTGGTTCCAGTCATAAGCTCAGCAAATTATCCACTTCTATGGTCTCTTCCCTCTCAGTCTTGGCCCCTGATGGTACACCTCTTGAATATGTCAAGAGTTATAAATATCTGGGGGTCACACTGGACCCATTCCCTTACATTTAGTGAACATATAAGCTTAACTATTAAGACAGTGCACCAACAAGTTGGAGCTTGCTACTACCTGAAACACATTCTTACCCCTGAGGCATGACTGGCGATAGGAAAGGGCACAATGCTCTCTCTCCTGAAGTACTGCTCCCCTGTCATTGCACCAACTACATCCAGGGAACTCACTCGCCAAAACACAGCCTATAACTGCATCTGTCACTTCCCCTCTTACTACCCATCACTGCTCACTGTATGCCACACTAGATTGTCTCTCTCCCCCACTGGCCAGGTGTGACATTCAGCTGGGTGCCCTGGTACATAAAACACTTGTGGCTGGCTTTGCCTCCCCCCTAAGTAGGCTTCTCTGCTACAAACATTGCACTAGAATGACAAGGTCCTCATCTCAACCATTGCTAAGTGTTCCTCACTCTAACATGAACATGGGCCAGAGAGTCTTCTCCGGTGCGGCTTCTACACTTTGGAATAACCTCCCCTCATCCATCCACATCTTAGGCCCTGCACCGACTTTCAAATCTAACCTACTTTCCACCCTCCTGTCCAAACCTATATGCAATTGTACCCTATAGTATTCCTCCATTATCTACATTGTCTGCTACACCACCTTATTGCTCTATCACGTTGTAAGGTTCCTAACTCTAACCCACAATTATATCTATGATTATCTTTGTACAGTATGTATTATGTTTAACCGAGAATCCTTGTTCTTCCACTGTATGCATTTCAATGTTTTGTGATTATGTGATTATGTGCCATCTCTATAGCCCAGGTCATGCCAGTAAATGGCCCTTGGGACCAGTGTACCCACCTGGTTAACAGATAAATAAATAAATAAAAATTGGGGTGACTAAGTGCCTCCGCCTTCAGCCCTGGCATTTAATCAGCAACATCAACTAGTTATTCCTTTCTGTATGCCAGCTAACTGAATGTTATCACTTAAATAGCAATGGATCAAGGTTCTAAGAGGAGACATTTGGAGTAGGGGTCTCCAAAGTGATATCAGTGTTACAAGGCATGGTTCGAGATAATGATGCTATCAATATGAGCCTCAACTATCCCTTACTTGAATGTGGGTGAGGACAGCCAGAAATTGATTCTGCTAAATTTTGTTGCACATCAAACAGTTGGGGTAAAGCTTTATTTTAATTTGGAACACACTGGGCATGATTCTTATTGCACTGATCCTACTTCGCCTTGGACCCTGCACCTGATTCAGGTACGGGAGGGGTCCCCTGCACCAAAGTCCTGTAGCTTGTACCAAACATACCTGTGTGGCAAAGGGAAGGCACACAGAAGAGGATTGCTGAAAGCTGCGGGACAGTCATGTGGCAGTGACAGCACCAGTGGATGTGTTGCCCACAGGGTGGGCCCAATGTCTGCTGCAGTAGTCTGGCCCCACCGCTGGCAGCAATGCAGTCTACCATTATTGTTTCAGGACTAGAGGGCATGGGATGAAGTTGGAGGGAGGACGATTCAGAGGAAACATGAGAAAGAATTTCTTCACAGAACGGGTGGTGGACAAGTGGAACACCCTGCCAGAGGAAGTGGTGGGGGCTGAAACAATCACGGGATTTAAGAATGCATGGGATAGACATAAAGGAATTCTAGAGGGCAGGGGTAAGGGGAAACAGACTTCTAGGAAAACAAACTGAACTTACAAGCTCAAATGGGCAGACTAGGTGGGCCATAGGCCCTTATCTGCCGACACTGTCTATGTATCTATGTATGTATCTATGTACCAGTACAGAGACTCCTGGCTGGCATGCTGGGGTACATACCTGCACCCACAGCAGCAAGGCAGGCAGGGCACTACTTATGCCCTGCATATGCCCCTGGCATGATGGAGGTAACACACTCACCAGCACACCATGCCGCCAGCATGCAGCCAGCCCACAGTCCATGCCTGGCAGCAGTCCACCACCATCAGTGCCAGTGGGCAGCACTGCAGATGGTAGGCCCTGGGTCTCAGTGAGCCTCTCGGTGTCACCTGTGTGGGCTGTGGTGCGGTGCCCTATACACTGACATGGGGGCTTCCATGCATTGCCAGACCACCTGGCTCACCAACTGCACAGCACTGGATGCTCCTGTATGGCTGTGGGGTAGTGTCACTGCCACCACCGCATCCTGGAGGGTCCGTAGGTGGGACCCTTTTTTGTGCACTGGACATTAAACCAGCTCAGGGCTGGTCTAACTCTGGGCTGGTACCACAGACATTACTGCCCTTCCAAAATTCCACCATAGTGGATATAGCAGCCACCTACTGGTGCAACACTCCTCAATGCCATGGCACTAACTGCAGTATGCCACAAGCTAGGCACAAGGGTGTCTGGTGCACTGGGTTCCCTCGGTGCCGCAAGTTTATTTTGTGAATCGGGAACGATGCAAGGTGTGGTGCAGAGAGTCCCTTTTGTTATGTTTCCGTGATGCAAGCACCTTGCCTCATTCCTGACCCTTTGAGAATTGAGCTGACCCATTGTTTCTACTCAGCATGTGTTATTTCCACTTAGAACATGTTATTTCTTCATCAAGTCACTTAACCTCTCTATGTCCCCAGGTCACACCTGGAAATGAGCTGTGGCTCAGTGTCCCTTTTCCAACTAAAAATTCTAAAATCAATAAAAATAATTCCACTTAGAATATGTTATTTTTACTTAGAACATGTTATTTCTACTTAGATCATGTTATTTCCAGTTAGACAATGTTATTTCCACTTAGAACATGGCGTTTGTACTTATAACATTTTATTTCCACTTACAGCATGTTATTTCTAGTTATTTCCACTTCGACTATGTTATTTCCACATAGAACATGCTATTTACACTAACATTCCTTTCAGCACATTATTTACACTTAGAACATTATGTGCACTTAGATCATGTTATTTCCACAAGAATATGTTTTTTACTCTTAGAATATGTCATTTCCACTCAGAAGATGTTATTTCTACTTAGAACGTCATTTCCACATAGAACACAATATTTACATTTATAAAATTTTATTTCCACTCGACAGAAGTTCTTTACACTTATAACATGTTATTTACACTTAGAACATGTCAGTTTCACTTGGAACAGGACATTTCTACTTATTATATTTCCATTTAGCATATGCCATTTACACTTACAACACGTTATTTCCAATAATAGCATGCTATTTACACTTAGAACATGTTATTTCTACTTATAACATTTTATTTACACATAGCACATGTTATTTACACTTCGAACATGTTATTCACACTTTGACTCTGTAATTAGAACTAGAGTTTTTCTAATGGTGCATCAACTGCACTGTGCCCTCTCCAGCAGATTCCTCAATTATCAAGAGGTAAATCCTCTTCCTGGAAACATCCTGTCTGGGTCAGAATTTTGCTTATCCAGTGTTCATTATCTGCTATCATGGTTTTGTCTGCATCAGTCATATAGGCTCCTACTAAACCATACTGCTTAGAGAGTGAGTTGAATTTTGCCGTGAAGTACAGACAAGGTACTGTACATGTTATATCACACATAGATGATGACACAGGTTAGAAAGGAGTGCCAGCAGGCAGGCAGGTAGCCCAGGTAGTTGTAGGAGTAGAATAGTATATTGTTACCCCTTGTGCATGGATTTCCATCCCAGCTAAAAAGCTGGTTACCACAGTTCAAAGGTCATAGAATGCTGTTGTAACTTTCTGTGATACAACAGCTTTTTTTAAATTAAATACTCATGCCACCTGCTGTTTTACTTTTATACTCCACACACACTATGGGCCCTATGCATGAATAGGCAGGAATTATGTGCTGGAGGCGTGTATCCCACCCGCATAATCTGCACCCTGTGGACAGGTGCGCACCCTGCGGTATGCAACATGGATGCACACCTATCCATGGCTCCACCCCCCAGTGCACAGGACTCCACAGGGTGGCTGGAGGTGGGTCTGTGGTCCCAGGTGGACATCCAATCGGATGTCTGTCCTGGGCCAAACGTGGATCCCATGCATGCTGTGGCATGGGTCTGGGTGCATGAATGCCTACAGCAGGCACCCGGACCTGTGCACTCATGCCCCACTGTGCTACCATCATCAAACCCCCCCGCCACAATGCAGGGCTCCATCTCATGATGGCTGCTCCCCCCACCTGACCCAGTCGGCAGCAGCCTGAGAACCACAATGTACAGGCATGTGGTGACCTTCATAACTCGTGGTCACCATAGCCATCTAGCCGCCCACTGTTCCCCTCCCTGTGGCACTAAAACCACCCCCTACCCCTGTACCTGCATGTCGGTGCCACTCTGTGGGATGGCCAATGGCACAGCCCTCCACACACCTCCTCAGCCATCTGACATACGCGGGCATGCACTGACTGTGCGCACCAGTGAACATCAGATGGTTGGTGGTTGTGGTGGTGTGGGAGGGCTGTGCTGCTGGCAATACCATGGAATGGCACTGGCATGCAGGTACGAGGGTGGGGGGTGGTGTCAGTGCTGTAGGGCACGGGCACATCTGTGCTTGGGGGCATCAGGGCACACAGCAGTGCAGGGAAGCCTCACCAGTGGGATGGGGTGGTACTGCCATGCTGTCTGTGGCAGGGGCACTACCAGGTGGGGGGGCTGCAGTATTGCTGCCAGGATGGGGGTGGCTTGGTGTGCTGTGGGAGCTGCTGTCTTGCTGATGGGACAGGGGGTGGCTCATTGTGTTGGGGGGCAGACACACTTGCCACTGGGGCTGGGGGGACCCTGTGGATGAGCAGGTTTGGCTGCATACTGTGGTTATGGCAGGTTCCCCCCTGGCATAGCTGACAGTCCACTGTGCCCCCTTGTGGGTACATTGTGTGCCTCTGTGCATGGCGCATAGTGATGCCACACCCCATGCCTTCTCCCGTGTGTTACGGTCCATGCGGTCCATGGTTCGGGTGCATTGGCGGCTGTATGCCCCATTCCATGCATCCTGCACAGGGGTGCAGTGGGTGCAGAGTGGCTACGTGCTGCACTTATGTGGTGGGTAGCTACTCCACAGGATGGTGCATAAGGCCCTATTTTTACAAGTAATAAAAAAATAAACTGAATAACTCTTGGGAAGAACAAACAGTAGCATATTCTTAATTTTATGTCTTCAACCATGTACTATGAAAACTAACACATGGGCAACCGTGCGCACCGTGTCTGGGTTCTGATGATGCTGAGCTTTGTTACTGAGGTTCCTATGATGTCATCAGAACCCCTCAATAGAAACATAGCCATGTTGTGCATGGGAGACCATGCATTACTTTCTATGTAGTCACTTGAGGGTATGCCGTAGGTACAGCAACATTTCAACAGCGAGGTCCCCTACAGCGACTACAGTGCCACGTCACTGTAGGGAACCTGCTGGAACCTGGCACTGCCTGTTGAGGGTCCTACACCCACCCAAATCAGCTCTGTCTCAGAGTTGAGAATCCTAAGTGGAGGGGGCCGGGGGCACAGCCCCCTGCGTGGTGGGTTCGGGGACAAAACCCCCCTGAAGAACACTTGTTTTTGTCTGAAACCAGCAGCCGACTGCAAAATGTGGTTGACCTGCTGGTTTCACTGTCTGGTCCTTCAACAAACTTTTTGTTGATGACAGTTATGGATCCTCACTTGAGAACGTGGTTGTCAGCTTAGTTTTGTGGTTGGAAATAACAGTATGGAGAAGGACTAATAGTATTCACCAAGAATACCAAGAACCCCCACTCCTTTTGAAATCAGATTAGTAAATTGCCAATCCAGGCTGAAAAAAGTATGTTTATTGTTACATTTACCCCTTTTTGGGGGAGGGGTCAGGGTGTGCACTGACTTGTTTTCTTTGTTGATGTGTGCCATATGCAGTAGCACCCCTCATTTAGATTACCTTTTATAGTTTGTGAATGAGCAATGGTGAGCAGCTAACACCGTATAACGTTTGTAAATGGAGAAGTATGGCTTTCTCATTTAGCTAGCTCCCCACCAGTTACTTGCACATTGGCTGGGGACCACACCTTAATTAAGCCAATTTTAGACTGATGCACCCTATATAAAGGAAGCCATTTGAGGCACATGCAGTTTAGAGTAGGGACCCAGCTGATGAGTGGTCTACCTCGACATTGGTAGCTGGGTGACTTCAAAGCAGGGCCCTGAGGTGACTACCAAGAGACCTCCACTCCTTTTGAAATCAAATTAGTAGGAAGTTATGCATTAGCCTCCTACCATTCAAACTGCCAATAAGTGCCATTTTCCATGAAATAAATCCTTTTATTTCTGTGTTCTGCTTCATATGCATAACCCTGTCCCTTTTTATGGTTGAGGGCAGAGCCTACTGCCATTTTGCTATCTGTAGCTTGAAAATGGAGTCTTGTGGAACACATTTTTTGGACTTTTCAATGTATCCTTTCATATCTACAAATCACTATGACAACTAAAATAAAGTAATCCCTTCTTTCTGTTTAGAATGTTGGAGAAATAACTCCAAACTGCTTCTCTGATGGGCTTTAGGAAACTGAAACAGTTTGTTAAATATTGGTTGCCTATTAAACTGGAGGTTTATTTACCCCTTTCAAAATGCAACAACTTGCACATTTAAATTTATTTATTATTTATTTAGTTTTTGTTGACCGGGTAAGTGCACTAGACAAATCCTGCCTATTTTCAGGCACGACCCGGGGGAGGGGGAAACAGATGAATGCCAATTGATCTTGAACCAGATTAAGCTGTTGGTGGTATTTTTAGAGAATGAGGGAAATTTGGCCAGGACACCGGGAAATTCCCTTACTCTTTTCGATAAGTGCCATGGGATCTTTAACATCCACCTGAACTACCACCAATCCAGGCAGATGGGACCTTGGTTTAACATCTCATCCAAAAGACAGCACCTCAGAAGTGCAGCACCCCTCTCATGCTACACTACAGTGTCGGTACTGGGATATTAACCCAAGTGTCAGATGTGGGAACTGAACCCACAGCCCTCTGATCTCCCGGCCTCAGAGGTGAGTGTGCTACCTACTGAGCCACTGACACTGACTAAATGATTAGCATTTAAACATTTTTTGCTACTAACTTCAGTTGGGGATGAATATCTTTCAAGAAAGATTAATACCTCATAAATGTTACCCTTTCCCAGCAAATTTTGTAAAGATGTACACTGTTTTTAACCTCTCAAGACCTATCTGATAAAATGCCAGGTCTTCAGTGAACTACCCAGACTAAATACATACATTTCTTTTTGACAGAAATGGCTGCGGCCTGCTTCTCAAACATAACAAATAAGAGCTACTGAGATCTCTTAATAGTAAGTGTGTGTGTGTGTGTGTGTGTGTGTGTGTGTGTGTGTGTGCGTTTGGGGGAGGGGTGGAGAAACAGTCAAACTCTTGCAAGGGAGACCTCATCTAATGAATTAACTGCTGACAAACTATGAGTGATACAGAAGCAGATGATCTGATATCTTTTATTGAACCAACATTGATGTAACAAAAACAACTTATACCATTTATAAAATTCCTCATCAAACAACTGCAAACAGAAGACTGTTTGGATCAGGGCCTTGATAAAATAATAACATTTACTTTTTTATTTATTTATTTAAGAGTTTTACCAGGAAGGCATACTGAGCGGGATACCACTCGATTCCAGATGCGTTCTGAGGGAAGGGGACAGTGGAGCATACAACTAAATAGTCACAAAAGAATTGCACATAGTATGCTGATACAAATATGAACAAATAGTTGGCACATATAATATACAGACAGTAGTAGGCGAATATAAAGTACAGCCACATAAATACAGATGCAGAAAAACAGTTGGAGCATAGAGGGGTGCGACAGTACATGAGCTACCAAATGGACATTTGCATTGCAATGTAAGGTTGATTAATAAATACAATATGATGTCAAATAGGAATAAGAACAAAGAGCATAAAAATGCGAAGAACCAAAGTTACCACAGTAAAGTGTGGAGACTTCATGTGACATTCCTAACTCTGAACCCTTAATCGTAGTTACTAGTCTTGTGCAGAGTGGTGTGAGCACTAGGCAGTAGCATAGGGTGCTGCACAGTTAGAGGTCCTAAGTATGAGAGGTGACCTAGGGTGCCAGTCCCTCAGAGGCCCTATGTGCAAATGCATGTAGAAGAGAAATGTGTCTTGAGGCAGTGATTTAGGTGGGAAGTGTTGGTAATCTCCTAAATGCCTGCTTTGGCATGAGGTGTTTGAAAGCCGCTTGGCCCTTGGATGTGGACATGCGTTGAACATGGAGAAGCTGGGAGTTTCCACTCTTGAGGGAGTAAGCGGGCTGTGACTGGGCTGAGAGGGCAGATTCGAGGTAGAGGGGAAAAAGACTGTGCCCAGAATTTTTCTGTGGCCCTGATGCCGTGGATGTGTCTATGATCCTAAAGTGATGTTGGGTCAAGGGACCTGTAGAGGTCACAGTGATGGGTCATTGGGGGACAGTCAAGGGCAAAGCGGCAGAAGGATTGGAAGAGGGGATCAAGGCTGGCTAGGGCTGATTTGGGTGCAGTGCTGTAGACTATGTGAACATAGTCAAATATAGGGAGGATCATCTTCTGAACAATTTCCTTATGGGTTGTCAGAGGGATGCAGTCCTTGTTTCAATATTAGGCTCCTAGTTTTGGGAGCAGTTTCTTGTGGATCGAGTCAATATGAGTGGAAAAGTCAAGGTGCTGGTCAAGCCATACCCTGAGATATTTGAAGGAGGTGCAAGTCTCTAAAGGAGTCCCCTCGGTGGTGAGGAAGTTTGGGGTAGAGCGGAGCCGGGGGAGCCTTTGCTTCATTCCAAAGGTTAGGGAGACTGTTTTCTTGGCATTCAGAAAGAGCTGGTTGGAGCAAAACCAGTGCTGTACCACACAGAAATCCTGTTGGAGTGCAGAGGCCACTTCCGTGGAGGAGGGGCCTGATGTATATAGTACGGTGTCATCAGTGCACAAGTGAATGGATGTGTGAGGGCAGACTGAGGGAAGGACATTTTGAAAAGATAGAGAAGAGTAACGGGCCAAGGACTGAGCCTTGGGGGAGCCCAGTGGTGATGGGAAGGGGGGTGAAGGTGTGAGGTCCTATTCTTACAGTTTGTGATCTACCAACCAGGTAGGAGTGAAGCCATTTGGTGGTAGCACCCGAGAGTTCAGCACTAGAGAGCTTAGAGAGAAGGAGTGAGTGGGAAACTGTGTCGAAGGCTTTTGCAAGGTCTACAAAAATGGCTGCGCTGGTGTGCCCTTTATCCATGCCAGTGAGGATGGCATCAGTAAGCCTTAGCAGGGAAGTAATGGTGGAGTGTGATTTCCTCAACCCTGACTGGTAGGGTGTGAAGAAGGAGGCAGAGTCAAGGAAAGAGGAGAGTTGTTCTAGGACAAGGTGCTCCTGTATTTTGGCTAGGATGGGGAGTAGGGAGATAGGACGGTAGTTTCCTGATGAGGAGGGGTCCCCCCCTTTTGGAGGGAGGATGACAGTGGCATGCTTCCAGTCTGAAGGTATGTTGGCAAGTGAAAATGAGAGATTGAACAGATCGGCCAGTGGGGCAGCAATAGCTGGGGCAGATAGGTGTAACATTTTAGAATCAATTTGTGAAGGGCATTTACCTTTCAAAGGGTTTAGTGACCTCAGAGCTTTCAGCACAACAGGTAGGGTAACCTGGTGGAAAGAGAAGCCAGTAGCTTGGGAAGATGTAGGCTTTGAGGGGGGAACATACTTGGAGGGGTGCAGTAGAGAGGCTAGAAGAGAGGATGCACAGCTAGTGAAGAAGGTATTGAAAACAGATGCCACTTCCCCTGGATCAGAGACAATGGCGCCATCTACATTTAGTGTAGGGGTGGGAGGTTGGGTTGGGGGAGAGAAAAGTGACTTGATTGTTTTCCAGAATTTCATAGGGTGATTTAGGTTTGTTTGGAAGGAAGCCTTGAAGTAATTAGCTTTGGTCTGGCGGATTTGTCTAGTGCAGGAATTATGAAGTGTGCGGTATAAATGGAGTACCACCTGGATGCCAGTTGCCTTATACATTTTCCATGCATTGTCCCTAGCATGGAATTGATCAATGATATTGGCAGAGACCCAGGGCAGGTGGGCACCCCTTATCTGAGTCCTTCTGAGGGGCACATGGGTGTTCCATACAGCGAGGAAGGTATCCTTAAAGAATTCAAGGGTTGAGTCGAGGGAAGGTGCCTGTGGGATGAAGGACCAATCAATATGTGTCAGGTCACTTAGCAGTGCTTCAAGGTTAAGGGCTTTGTACGACCTCATAAGCAACAGCCGAGGTGGAGGTGCCTTGGGCCTGAATATTTTCCTTACCATATATATCATATGGTGATCACTTAGGGAGTCTGGGAGAAGTCCAGATTCAATGATACGATGGGGGTGTGAGGTAAGTGCCCTATCCAAGAGGGAATGGTTCTGCAATTTGCTATTAAGGTGAGTGGGTTCCGAAGTTTGCTGGGTGAGGTTTAGGGCAGTGACTAGGCTGCAAAGTTTAGAGTTGTTGCTGGCGATCCAGTTGAAATTGAAATCCCCTAGAATATGTAGCTCGCCCCCCGAGTTGGTTGACTTTAGGGTATTCAGATGGTCCAGCATGTCAGGCAGGGATGTGTCAGGGGCATAGTAGGAACCAGCAATATATAGAGGAATAGAGTATGGGAGTGAGAGATTGATTAGCAAGGAGTTGATGGACTGAGTTGACATGGAGAGCTGTACCAGGGTGAACTGGAGCATACAGGAGATATACATGGCAATGCCACCCCTTTTTTTTACCTAGGCGATCTTGACGAAAGAGCGAGTAGCCAGGTATGGAAACTTCTGTGTTCAAATGGTGTGGCTTCAGCCCAGTCTCAGAGATAATCAGGACATCCGGGCAAAGTGATAGAACAATGGGTTGAAGGGCTGTGATTTTGTTCAGGATACTACAAATGTTTAGGTTTACGATTTTTAGGCCCCTTGGTAGTGTGATCGGTAGTTGGGATTTGAGGAAGTTTGGGCCAGGGTTGAGTTCAATGTCCCCAGACAGGAGAAGCAGCAACACTAACAATTGTTTGGATTTAAACATGCCCCATAAGGGCTTGCGAGGGTCTGGAACTTGCTTAGGTGTATGCGGAGGGTTATTTAGAGAGGAGGTGATTAGTAATGATAGACCTGCATAAAAGGAGGGTGGCAGGATGGAGGCACTAAGAAGCCAACTGGTCAGGGAGAAACGATGCTGCTGCAGCACTGGGGCAGATGTTATATGATGGGGAGGGGGAGTTGCATCGGTGCCTAATTAGATTAGGTTTGGCTGTATTTGAGGATGTGAGGCAGGTGGGAGGGGAGCTAGGGGAGTAAGCAGGAATAATGTGATGAAAAACACAGGCAACATGTTGCTTGCACAGGTAAGGCAGTGGGATTGGAGTGCAGTGGCCACTAGCGGATCTAGCATATAATCTGCTCATTGGAAAGTGGGCTGATAGGTTATTTCCATCACGTGGCAAAGACTATATAACTCAGAGTCTGTCAAGGGTGGTGGTGGGGTAGCCGGCATGGAGCGCCGGTGGGAACTGCTTCAAGACACTCACGCAGCACAAGTTGTTGGGCACGTTACAGCAATGAGCCGTACCTGCTGTGAGTCCAAGCGATGGGGCTCCAGCTTGGGGGGGGGCGGCAGATCCTCACAACCACCACCAAAACTCTGTCTGCGTCTGCTGTGAAAGAAAGAGAAATGGGTGAGTTATTTATGGTCACAAAGTTGCGTGAGATCACTTCGCCTTTTGGTTGTACGTTTACAGTTCGGATTATATACAACCACTGCTTAATGCAGAAAACGTAGTCTGCAGGACAATTTTTTGCTTTAGTCTGGAATGTAGTTTAAATGTACTTAAACTTCTGGATGTAAGGCGTGCATTAAGGTTACCACTTTATGCAGAACATGGAAGCTCTTATAATTTACACAAGTCTCTAGCTTCTTTCCTCAAGGCACAAATAGCTTCTTATGTACTTAGAGCTACTACCACTGTGCAGGACATATCTTGGTGCCCAGAAGCAATGTGTGTCCCTAAATTACCAGTGTGTTTAAACATTAATATAAAGCAGAACAAATCCTAAGTACAGGCAGTGCGATTTAGTCACTTTTTATGTCCGGAATTAAAGCACTTAGTAGAGTGCAAGGAAATTGCTTAAAGCAGGCTGAAATCTAATTAAAGGACCAATACTAAACAAGTGCTGGCACTGTAAAAGTTTTTAGAAAGTAGGATCCAGAAACTATCAGCATTGCTATGCTGACTTAAATAGCGCTTGCATGATTTTGAAATTGGCGCCATTTCACAGAGTCCATTGTTCCTGCTTCAAGACACTGACGCAGCACAAGTTGTTGGGCGCGTTACAGCGCTGAGCCATACCTGCTGTGAGTCAAAGCGACAGGGCTCCTGCTGGGGGTGCGTGTCCCAACCACCACCAAAACTCTGTCTGTGTTTGCTGCTGCGGAGTCCAAGTGACGGAGCTCTGGCTGGGGTGGCAGGTCCTCGCATCACCACCAAAACTCTGTCTGTGTTTGTTGCGTGTGAATCAAGCGATGGGGCTCTGGCCGGGAGGCGGCAGGTCCTCGTGACCACCACCAAAACTCTGTCTACGCCTGCTGCTGTGAGTCCAAGTGATGGGGTCTCGGTGGGGGTGGAAGGTCCTCGCAACCACCACCAAAACTCTGTCTTCGCTTCACTGCTGTGAGTCCAAACAACGGGCTCTGGCTGGGGCAGCAGGTCCTCGACTACCACCAAAACTCAGTCTGCGTCTGCTGCTGTGAGTCCAAGCAATGGGGCTCCAGCCGGGGTGGCAGGTCCCCAATCACCACCAAAACTCTGTCTATGTCTGCTGCTGTGAGTCCAAGTGACGGGCTCTGGAAGGGGGCAGCAGGTCCTCGTCGACCACCACCAAAACTCTGTCTGCCTGCTGCCTGTGAGTCCAAGCGATGGGCCTGGTTTGGGGCGCAGGTCCTCGCCACCACCACTCAAAACTTTGTCTGCGCCTGCTGACTTAACTCATTCAAGATTCCATCAGGTGGACAGAAAAAAGTATTGTAAGAATTTTTCTGAAAACTAACAACTATAAGATGCAATAATAGCATTTGTGTGTGTGTGTGTGTGTGTGTGTGTGTGTGTGTGTGTGTGTGTATATATATATATATATATATATATATATATATATATGTCTCTATTTGCAAAACATTTGTTTACAGGCATTACTAGTATCTTTTGAAAGATTGTCTGACTTGTGATTACTAATCCTGAGTATAATTCATGAAATAATGGGCTTGATATTTGTTATTTCATATAGTCCCCCATTATGCCTTATGCATAGCATATAAATCCAAATCATTCCAAGGCCATCGTGACATATAATATTAATACTTTGCAGCAAATCAGAGCTCTTTTCCTAATAAAAGGCTGCTGATATAATAAATAAAGAACAAAGTCATAAATAAGTAACCAGTGGCTTATGGAAAAATCTACAGGGGTTTACACAGGGATTTGATTCTGCCTTTGTGGGGAAAACACAGGGAAAATGAGGGTTTCTTACAGAGTAATGGTTATTTGGATCTGGGAGCACTGAATATTTCTTATCCTATATTTTGTATCCAGGATAGGGCAGGGGAGATGCTACATCTCATTGTCACAGGGATGTTCATTTGCACATTTTTGCACTGTTTTTACTCAGGCTGTCCCAGATTAGATGCAATATCTTGTTTTCAGTGGGGTCTTGATTTTATCATTTTTATATTGCATTTATTCAGGCTACCTAGTCCAGGGTCCCCGTATTCAAAGGAGTTACACAGTGCATCCCAGTGGAAAAGAGAGTTGTGCCACACAACTCCAACAATGAGTAGCAGTGCGATATTCAAAAGTGCAGGATGTGCCAGCCACAAGGGAATGGGCCAAGGCACACACAAATGGTATGCCGTTCAAGTCGAGGGGGCAATCCCATGCATATGCCGTGCTGCAGCATATTCAGTGGGAATGTGCCCCTCACTGTCCAGAGCACCGTGGCCCACAGTTAGGCCACGAATAGCTGGCCTAACCCAGCCAGCCACCCACAGACAGGCTGCAGATGTGCATCCAGGTGCACAGCAGCCTGACAGCCCTGGTGGACTAGAGGTACCCCCTTTCCATCCCCAATCTAGCCAACTCCATCCTTGAAGAGCTCCATAGTGTAGGCCCCCCCAGACCCAATTGCACCAGAGGAAACCATGATCCATATCCATAGTCTAGAGGACTCCCATCCACTGCCCCTGTACATGGACACCCTCACTCCCCCGTACCCAACCTGTTGCAAAGGCTGGTACTGCCCTCCACACCCTGCCATGGCCAGCTGTTGACTGCACTGAACCCAGGCTAGGGACCTGCACTCTGTAATGACCCAACTGGCTATACCATGCATTGGGGCACCATGCCAGCTGCAGATCCACCAGTGCATGCAGCCATGTGTACGTCCCTAGCAAACTGAAGAGGGAATCTACATACCTCCAATGCATGCCTTGCCGATACTGTATCTTCCAGCTGTCATACACCAATGCAAGTCCACACTCTTCCCTGTTTCCCTGTGTAACATGACATCCTCTGGACTGCTGAAGTATCCCAGGTACCGTGAGGTGCGGTATCCTGTAATTCCATTTGCAGTGTACACTTCAGGCTATAGATAGTTCATCTACAGTTCCCCAATTGTACAAATGAATGGGAGGTCAGCTGTAACATGCCTGGTTTTGGACCTGTGTGACTGGGTGCACCATCGGCCGTTACCCACACTTAGCAGTGCAATGGCACCGGGATGATGGATCTGCATGCCAGTACCTGAGGAGTATGGCCACTGGGTGTTATCACCCACACACAGCTCATACCTATGTATAACACATTTCAGCATCCTACTGTGAGTGCTCCACCACCCACCGATAGAGTGATACAATCCCATTTCAGAGCCAGCCGTTACAATGGGATGGGCAGGGTGGCAGGGAGGGGAGTGTTTGTGCACTGTTGAGGGGGAGTAGGGGCCACTACTCTATGGACATGGACTGTAGGTGTATTCAGGTGCAATTAGGGATGGCATTGGGGTCCCTACAATATGGAACTGATAGAGCCTGGACTCCTGTACGATCAGAGCTGGTGGAACTGGTGGTGGGGGGTGCCACTTTACCACCAGAGACTTCAGGACCCATTCCACATGGGAGCAATCGGGGTTGGGGCTTGGGGGAGAGAGCTACTCTGGCACATTCATCCCCATGCCAACATGCAAATGGGCTGGTAATGAGCATGCATAAGGCCCCTTTGCACGCTGCATGCTCAATTAGTTCACTTGCATTCCTGGACTGAATATCACCCGTGGGGGCTGTAGTGCATACCCTTATGTGCCACGCATTCCCCCTGGAAGGTATTCAGTCAGGGTCACCCTGGATGCACCTGACATGGTGGTCACCTGCACTGCGACTCCCGTCCAGGGTCACATTTTCAACAGGAATGATGAAGCCTGCCAGGATGAAACGCAGTGTCACAGGTTTACTGCATGACAAAAGGGATTAACTCCCTTTGAAACTGCATTGTTTGCTGCAGTAACTCTACTGCAGAATTCTGCAGTGCTTCACTTCATCCTGGTGGACATCACTGTATGCACACCCTGTACCGGTGGTACATTCTCTTTGAATATTGTATCAGTGCTTACCGGCACACCCTCTTTGTGCAATGCATCTTTCTGCTCATGCATTCATCTGGCACTTAATATATCCCCCCAGATGTAAAACTATTGTTTTTAGTGCATTCTGATTTTACACAATGCAGCATAATACTGTGTAGATGTAGAGCCCCACTGAAAATAAGATGACATTTCTTCTGTGAACTATTCAGGCTAAATATATAGTGAACAGCCGGCATATTCCAGGAAAAGAGATTGTAAAAATGTGTAAAAGGAACACCACGTTGAAACTGCATCTCCACAGATCTGCATTGTGCAATTCATTAGAAATAATGGACAAAAGCATCCCAAAAGCTTTTCACAGCCATATTGGCTCTGACCAGAGTTTGTTTCTCAGTGTTCAGCCCCCAAACCTGACATCATGCAAGGGAAACAAAGTTTTTAAAGGGACACAGTCAGTTTTTTACTGGCTTTTTACATTGTTTGCAAGTAGCTGTAGCTAGCATAACATGTATAGAAAAATTCTAGTGATTTGATTGGCTGAAAGCAGCTCAGAGCCATGTAATCACTGACCCATACTTACGCTCCTGAACTACTTACAGCCATTCAAGCCCTGTAATATAAACATAGAAAAGTATCATCGCACTCCCACATTCTGAAAGAAGCTGTCACTTCAGACCTGTCACTTTGCTAACAGTCAGTAAACGTGAAACAACATCTACACAGAATGGCAAATGATCTTGTTGGCCTACCTGCATCACGAAAACATTTTTCCAGAAGCTTTTCTACAGATTGTACTGCTGTACACATTGCTGAAACAGGAGACTGTACTTTGATTAGGGAGATAGAAAAATCAGCTATTAACGGTACCCACAATGCCTCACTCTGTAAATTAGTATACAGGCTATTATATTTCTTTTCTCACTACAGAAATTGGAGACTACAGACCTGATTCAGGAATGGGCTTAGAGCAACACAAGGTACTTACATTGGAGGGTCAGTCGCAAGGGCCGACTTGCAGCGATCAGTTTGGCAACTGAAATTCACAAAGGGTGCCAGCTGTAACCTCTGACATAAGTCCCTTGCATCAGCCGCACCATGTTAGATCAGCTCCCCCCCCCAAGTCTAACTGTGTGCCAATGGGGGGGGCAGTTTATGGGGCTCGCGGCACAGCTTTGGCGCAAGCTGCTGTAAACTGAGGAAATTGCCACAACTGTGCCAAATGCTGCTGGATTGGGTGCAGTTGCGGAAGATGTGTGTGGCACAGCTGCACCAAAGATTTGGGTTCATG
This sequence comes from Neoceratodus forsteri, assembly GCA_016271365.2. NCBI lineage: Eukaryota > Metazoa > Chordata > Ceratodontiformes > Ceratodontidae > Neoceratodus > Neoceratodus forsteri. Next base: position 293,401,239 of record CM028134.1, read on the forward strand.
CAGGGCTAGACACAAGCCCTGCGTCATCCTTCTTGAAATGGGCCCTACAGCTCTCAGTAAAGAAATCTTGTCAGCTAGATACCGTATGCACAATGCCTTGTTTTGAAAATAAACATGTGAGAGTTTATACTATTGTTGAAGCCACTACAGAAATCAGAGACTGCACCTCACAGTAAGGAAATTGAAAAACAGCTTCTTATTGTACCCATAATGCCTTACTGTGTACACATCACTACCGAAATAAGAGACTGCACCTCTGAGTAAGGAACATTTAAGTCAACTTTATAATTTACCAAAAATTCCTAGCTGTATGTAAAACATTGACAGCTCCCTGGCATGACATCATTCTAGGGGTGTGGCTGCACAGAGAAAACTGGAGGGCAGCCAGAAACAAAGTGCTGATAAAAAATTAAAAAAAATGATCATGGCAGCTTTTATTTACAAAACAAATTGCAGCTTCAACAGCTGAAGCATGGCTGGCAATGATATACCATGTGAAAAAGGCATTCCATAAATTACTTTACGCCTTCTTTTATTCTGATTATATACATACTAAAAGAATAACAGTAGACTCCCAGTAAAATCTGTCAATTAGACTAACAATCACTGGTGTCATTCCTGGAATTTCAAGTCTTGAAAACATAATTTCATTATTTTAGTCACTATGAATCAGTGACTTTGAAATGGGGCAAGTGCAATGCAGCTGTGTGCCCCTGTGCCCCCCCCCCCGGCCACAGCAATATTCAGCTGAATAATGCTCACCAATGGACTGGCACTATCTGACTGAATATCAGCCCACGTCAATGCTGCACTAAGTGAATCCGTGTTGCTTTGATGTAGCCAAGGCTGCAAATGGCCCACATTGGATAGCGCTGCCCAAAATGACATAGCACCAGGTCCACTGTGGGCCATATTCAGGTTGAGCATACAAATGAGCCCACTGGGCATGCAAGGTGCTAGGGAGCCATTTGCTGCCCATTGTGGGCTCATTTGCATGGGGCACAGCAGTCCCCTAGTGCCTGTCGCACTGTAAAACCCTGATGGTCTAGTGGTTCCCAGTACATATTTATACTTAACTCCCTGGTGGTGCAGTGGTTTCCCTCACCCAGTACATATTTTTTGTTAACTTCCTGGTGGTCCAGTGATTCCCTCACCACTAATCTCCTGGTCCAGCATATTGTGTACATCCCTGGTGTCCGGTGTTCCCCCCCAAAAGTCCCATGTCCCCACCCAGCTCATCCACTCACATCCAGCCTCCCCACACACCCTCACCCTGGTGTCCAGTGCTCAGATACAGGAGAGTACAGTGATTAGCACAACTCTCCTCTCATCTCAACAACCAGCTGCCATATGAGCTGTCACTAAGTATGCATTCTGTAGAAACAACTGTTCCTACAGTATGCATGCTCACTGACAGCTCATACAGTAGCTGGCCATGGAGGTGAGTGGAAGGCTATGTTATTCACTGTACTCCACTGTAGGTGAGTGCTGGACACTCGAGTCAGGGGGGTGCAGGGAGGCTGGCTGTGAGCAAGCGAGTCAGGTGGGAGGCATGGGACTATTCAGTGAGACCGCTGGACACTAGGGAGGTATATAATATGCTGTACTGGGACTTCAGTGGTTGGAGGAATCACTAGACCACCAGAGAGATAACTAAAATGATGTACTGGGAGATCGGAAGTGGGCGGAACCAGTGGACCACCAGGAAGTTAACTAAAAAGATGTACTGGGGAATCAGGGATGGGCAAACCACTAGATCAACTGGGATTTAAAGAAAACATATGCACTGGGTGACTGGGGGGAATGGAGCATGGGGCGGGTGGCTGCAGTACAACCATCCTGCCTTAGGGGGGTGGGGGCACAGGCTTTGTTCCTGGTTAAGAAGTGTTTTTTAGCTGCAGTAAACAGTGCTGCAGTTACTGCTGTTGCAAGCCTTTGAAAATACTGATGTACCAGTATGCATAGGGGGACCCACTTAGTTGCATATGCACAGCAATATTTTACTGCCTGGGTGCTGCTGGGTTTGAGGGGCTTTCTGAGGGCATTTGAATATGACCCTGACTGGAGCAGCAGTGCATACCTGGGTTAGTGCTGACAGGAATCACATTTGTACTGGTGCTAACTTAGCAGTGTCAGGGCTCAGCAGGTTGCACACTCACCTCTGAAGCCGGAAAATCAGAAGGCTGTGGGTTCTATCCCCACACCAGGCATTTAGGTTAAATCTAAGGTCCTTACTTTTCTGGGGCACATTGGGACCAAGTTCTGCGCCAAGACTACCGTTTGCCGCAGAACTTCTGCTGTGGTGGTTTGTAATTTCTGTGGAATTTCTATGGCACTAATGAACTACCACATCACAGTGTCAGTTTGTCATCCTGACTTTCACTTTCATGGCCACTATGTTGTTATTTAACCATGAACCTGCTCAAGAGCAGCTTTCAAAAAACGTGTTTTAGCAACTCGTGAATTTAAATCGATCTGTTGTTCTGTAACAATACAGTGGAAAACTGAATTGCAACTCAACAGCTGCATGGTTTTTTGCTGCATACAACACTAATGAAACTCATTAAGAAATGCTTTCATCAACAAACCAGTTTTAAGGCAGGGGTTAAATTGGGCAGGATCCTACAATCAGGAATCAGGATGGGACAAGCACAGTAACACTAGTTCAAAAAATAACAGACTTATAGAAATAATTTTATGCCTAAAAAAGCAAAAATAAATATCTATCCCATAAGGTCCTAACCTATTACATAAACTACTCTAACCCACCACCCACTACACACCACCCACCATCCACATCTCTACCCACTCAAACCCCCTTACCCAGCTTTCTCCTTCTCCCTGGTTACTCCATCCGAAGGACTATCTGTCTCCGATTGTGGCCAGGAATTATTCCCTTAGAAGCTGCTCACAACTCCTATTAAATATACCCAGGTCACTCACACGAGTCGGGAGAGCCGCCTTTGGATTCGTGCTCCCATCAATATGGAATAAAACCCCAAAAATACTTATGCTGAAAACCCCAGTAAGTGCCCTTTTGTTCAAAAGGCTTTACTGTGATGGCATTACAGAAATTTGCAACTGCTTTACTAGACACTAACTAACCTCCCTCCCTCAAATGGTGACACGCAAACGGCGGCCCCCCCAGCTGAAATGTGTGCCTCTGCCTCTAGCATGCCCACCAACAGATCCACAGGATTTATTGCCGAACTCCCATATCTTATTCTTTGACACTCTGAACAGCTGCAGCCTGATTCTAGCACATGCTACCGCACTTGGGGATAATTATCGTCTTTTGCCCCCAAAAATATTCGGTCCCTCATCCATCCAACACCTCCCTCTGCCCCATCCTCCAGGACCCTCCCAGTTATGCTCCTGCTACTATATTCCTCCTCTTGCACTTAGTACAACAGCAGCTTTTCTCCTCCATATGTCGCCTCGTTTTGGGGCAATAATTGCTTTGTCGCCTTTCATATGGTCCTCCGCCCTCCCAATCCCTCACTGTGCTCTAACAATTGGGTCCTCTTCACTTGTGCCCCTATTCCTCACCTCTCGCTACATTATGTGCTTGATATCTTCTATCTGGTATGCCTACCCTCTCCCTAACATTTCCCACTACAAAATGCACAGTTTTTGGGCTTGGATCCAGCACAAGTTCATTATCCATGACTCCTTGTAGTTCTATGTTCAATGTACAGTATATTACCTGTAAATGTGCATTTTTACTACAATAGCAGCTATTTTTACTGTTTGTACTATTGTAACTTGTCTTTCTGTATAATTACTGTAGGACAGCAGGTCCACCTTGTAAATGAGCTTGCTCAATGGTGCCCGCCTGGATAAATAAAGATATTGCTTGCTTGATTGATTGATTGATTGATTGAAGTACTCAAAGCCCTGTTTGCCCTCAATCCCTCTAAGGGTAAATGCCCCTCAGGGTTGGATGCCAAACTGCTCTACCTTTCTGCCTCAGCAATCACCATGCCTCTAGCATCCCTTTTTAACCTTTCCTTCACTACAGCCTCTATACTCTCAGATTGGAAGCATGCCACAGTCATCCCCATCCCTAAAGGCTGTGACCCATCCTCCCCCAGTAACTACCGCCCCATCTGCCTCCTACCCATTCTAGCCCAAATCCAGGAACATCTAGTCCTCTCGCAACTTATTGCCTTCCTTGACTCCTCCTCCTTCTTTACTCCAAACCAGTCGGGTTTTAGGAAATCCCACTCCACTGGCACTTCCCTCCTTAGACTCACTGACTCCATCCTGACAGGTATAGACAAAGGTCACATCACATCTGCCATTTTTATTGACCTAGCTAAGGCTTTTGACACAGTCTCACATACCCTTCTCCTTTCGAAACTCTTCAATGCAGGTCTCTCCAGTGCAGCCATCAGCTGGTTCAAATCATACCAGGCAGACAGGTCCCAATCAGTAAGAATTGGTGCCTCCACCTCTAACCCCCTCCCTGTCACCATTGGTGTCCCCCAAGGCTCTGTCCTTGGTCCAATCTTGTTCTCCATTTTCCTCAATGACCTGCCATCAACCTGCCTGCATGCATCCATTCACATGTACGCAGACAATACAGTACTGTATACCTCAGGCCACTCCTCACTGGAAGTAGCATCCAGACTCCAGCAAGATTTCACCAAAGTTCAGCTCTGGTTTTGCACTAATCAACTTATCCTCAATGCCAGGAAAATGGTCTCCTTAACCTTCAGCATGAGACAGAGACTCTCCCGACTCTCTGCCTCCCCAACCTTCAAAACCCTTGATGGGACCCCTTTAGAAGTTTGTACCTCCTTCAGATACTTAGGGGGTCTGACTGGACCAATACCTCGACTTTTCTACTCACATCGAAGCAACCCACAAAGAACTGCACTCCAGGCTGGGTGCATTATACCAGAACCGTAGCTGCATTCCTCTGCCAGCCCGCAAAAAAATACTGCAGAAAATGATCCTCCCTATTTTTGACTATGGGGACATAGTATACAGTGCCGCCCCTAAATCCACCCTGGCTAGACTGGATTCTCTTTTCAACTCATTCTGTTGTTTCATGCTGGACTGTCCACCCTTCACCCACCACTGCAACCTGTACCGGTCCCTTAACCTCCCCTCACCTTTTGACAGGTGCCAGTACCACTGTAATAGACTCACAGCCAAATTCTGGGCCCAGTTATTGCCCTTCTACCTCACCTCTACCCTAACTGCTCAAACACCATCTACATACTCACTCAGGAATGTTGACTCCCGGCTCCTTCAAGTCCCATACATGGCAACCTCTACCGGCCAGTTGGCTTTTAGATCCCGACTACCAAAACTATGGAACTCCCTGCCTGCGGACATCTGGCACGCCCCCTCCTCTCAGCAACAAATTTTCCTCCTTAAAAGGCAAGTCTCCACCAACTGCTCATGCTGCCTAGACTCGCATTGGAATGGGCCAGCTCACCAGCTGCTACAACTATGGTTCACTCGAAATTTTAACTCTGTCCCAGTTAGTTGTCACTGCACTTTCTACGATTACTGCCTGTTGCTTGCTGTGTACATATTGTTTATATTCCTGTATAAATATTTTCTATGTAATCTATGAAATTTTGATTTTTTTGTATTTTGTGTCTCTGTTTTTTTTATATGTATGTATCATCCCATCCCCAACAACCCCCAGGACGCATCTGGAATCGAGCGGTTGTCTGCTCAGTATGCCTTCCTGTTAAAACTTTTAAATAAATAAATATGCAGAGGGGACCCTTATGTGATAAATCAAGTATTTCTATACTCATGCTATCTATATCACTCATGAGGTCCCCACTGTGTATCACTTATATATTTATATACAATCTGTAACATACATACAAATACGTATGTGTGTGTATGTAGTGAGAGATATTCTGTGTGTGTGTGTGTGTGTGTGTGTGTATTATATACATATATGTATTGTTTTTTAAATTTCCATGAAATTGTATCCTCATTCATGCAGGTCCCTTGGAAATGGAATAAACAGAATAAAGGAGACATTGCAAAACTCATTTTTCATGCCAACCTTCTTCCCCTGACACACTACATAACACCATCAGGCCATGACATGCATGTGAACCCATTGTGAGATAAAGCTCTCCAGACCATCACAACATGTCCTCTGTGTGACAGAACACTGCACCATACCTTCCCAGGCTCAGAGCAGTGATATGTTCCCCCATTCCTTGTGCTGCCCAGCCAGCTCCCAGAGCTCATCTCTGAACCGGAGTTGCCGGCACAGGAACACAATATACTACCCTCTGGCCCAACAGCTAGCCCTGAATGCAACATTTCTCCATAACTTTTAGGCAATTCTATCAACCAATGACTATATGTAATCAATAGCCCTGGCAAAAATGTGTACAGCGCAATTATTTATTTAACAGGTCTATTCTTTCAACAGGTCTACACATTATTATATTCCACTTTTCTGGGCATAATTACTTTATTTTTTCTTAAAAATTACTGGTGAATTCATTTTACCAGTCATTCATTTCAGATGGCATCTCTATACCTGAAAGACAAAAATAAGTTTGTACAAAGTAAGGTATGGACTTAAGAGGTCTATGCTATTGTCAAGGTTTTGTTCAAGTTGGCCCTAGTGTAATAACATAAGACTGAAAATTACATTAGGCTGTAGTGCAGGTTGAGCAAATATCACTGTGCCTGATGTGTTTTGCCACTGCCTCTGGCAGTGGGAACTGTGGTAGATAAGTGACTATTCATTTTTGTGGCAGAGTGCAGCCATTTCATTAGCTAATGTATGATGTTATAGCATTGATAACATCACATTCTGAGCACAGAGGAGTTTTGGATATAAAAATAGTAGAAGGGAACCAGGTTCTATGGATAAATGGAAATATTAATAAAGAATCACCAAGAACAGTGAATTCTGTGGCATTGCAGAAGTTCTGCAGTAGGTTGCAAGTTCTGCACAAAATTCTGTGGCCGCAGAATTCTAGGGGCCTTGGTTAAATCCCAATACTGACACTGTGGTGCAGCATGGGGGGGGGGGTGCTGCACTCCTGAGGTGCCGTCTTTTGGATGAGATGCTAAACCAAGATCCCATCAGCCTGTTCTAGTGATAGTTCAGGTGGATGTTAAAGATTCCATGGCACTTCTCGAAAAGAGCAGGGGAATTTCCCCAGTGTCCTGGCCAAATTTCCCCTATTCACTGAAAATACCACTAACAGCTTAATCTGGTTCAATGTCAGTTGACATCCATCTATATCCCTGTACCCCTAGACGAGGCTGAAAATAGGCAGAATTGTCTAGTCCTTTCCCGGTCAACAAAAACTAAATAAATAAATAAACGAACTTTAGAATATTGGGGCCACTATGTTGTTGTTTAACCATGAACCTGCTCAAGAGCAACTTTCAATAAAAGTGTTTAAGCAACTCGTGAATTTAAATGGATCTGTTGTTCTGTAACAATACAGTGAAAAACTGAATTGCAACTCAACAGCTGCATGGCTTTTTGTTGCATACAACACTAATGAAACTCATTAAGAAATGCATTCATCATCTAACCAGTTTTAAGGCAGGGGTTAAATTGGACAGGATCCTACAGAAACTCAGTTCCACCACCTCTCAGAAAATTCTATGACAGTTCCACCACCTCTGTCATTTGTCTCCAGTGACTGCTACAGGAAAGTTTGACCACTTAGAAATTACAGTTCTACCACCTAGAAACCTTGATGCGAGAGTTTCCCCACCTAAGCATTTTTAAATGTAACTACCATTTTAAGGCAGGCCAGGGGACAGTGGACCAAATCTCTGTATTCAGATATATTATAGAACAGTATGTCATGTATATAAAGGTTAAAATCTTTGCTGTCTTTATTAATATAAGGGACAGCATTTGATCACCTGAAAAATGAAATCCTTTGGCAGCTGAAAGATCAGAAGGCTGTGGGTTTTATCCCCACACCAGGCACTTGGGTTAAATCCCAGTACTAACACTGTAGCGCAGCATAAAGGGGGTACTGCACTCCTGAGGTGTCTTCTTTCAGATGAGTTGTTAAACCGAGGTCCCGTCTGCCTGTTCTGGTGATAGTTCAGGTGGATGTTAAAGATCCCATGGCACTTCTCGAAAAGAGTAGGGGAATTTTTTTATTAGGAATAGAAGCCAAATTCATGTCATAAGTATCTCAAGACCACATACAATACAGTATATACATTATCTTACAATAACAAGATGTACAAGCTTAGATCCCTGGTACATTCTTCCATCTACTTTTCCAAATGTGATCTCAGAAATGGCATTTATCATATTCAAAAAAATGCAGTAAACTCTTTTTCTATTTGCAAAATAATTGCTACAGGTGTAGTATCCTGGTGCTGTAAAACATAGTTGCATCTCATCTGCCAGAGAATACATTTTATACAAGAAACAATGAGATGGAATGTAGCAATCTCAATGGTAGAAAAGGCTGCAGAAAAAACACATATTAATTCTTCATTGGTGACAAGTTGTGCGGGAGAATGATTCCATTTTAGTGCTAGTAATGACCAAAATGCCTTTACATAAGGACAGTCCACCAAAAAATGTTCCATCGTTTCTTCTAAACTAATGCATGTCGGTCTTACACAAAACCTTTCATTTTGACTTTCATTTTTAGCATTGGATTTCATGCTCAATTTCCCATGGCAACTAAGCCTTTGCACATCCCATAACCTAGATGGAGTGCAAGCATCTGTCAGAAGTGTCTTAACTTTAATAGTATGTGTAGCAGGTATCCTTTTAAAAACTGGAGTAACATAAAATGCAGTGCTTTGAATATGAATATGTATTTCTAGTCTGTTTTTCTGTAGAATCTGTTCAGGTTTGAGTTTCCATTTCCGCATTTTAACCAGTGTGGACTTCAAAAACTGTGGAGTCTTTCTATATGTTGGAGGTAAGATCCATGTAGATTGCTAACATTGCATAAAGGGCTTTATCCAATAAGACACAAAAAGGGGCCATATCATCATTGTGGGGATGCCAAATTTTGGAACTATTGTGTGAGAAAAAGGAACTATGGTAAAAGGCAATCGGGTTTATAAGATCTAGTCCTCCTCGTACTGGTAAATACAGTACCTTTCTTTTAATGGGTTTCAAATGGCTTCCCCCAAATGAGTTGAAATACTAGGCCTAATAGTAGAGTTTCTACCAGAACCAGGATTGGAAAAACGATGCTGAGAAATGTAAAGATGGGCAATAGAAAAGTTTTCACTAATGTAAAAACTTTCTTCTTAGTTCGCTGCCAGTGCTTCCATTTGGCCACTTTTTGTTTTCCTGTTTCCAACTTTGCTGCCCAGTTTCAGAGACCCATATCTCCTCATCCAAAAATAATATGTAGAATATGTATCGGAGTATCCAGAATTATACGGTATCCAATGTGGGAACTGAGCTACTTAACCGATATCCTCTACTTTTCCCTATGATTATCCCTGCTTCTGAAATTGTGGAATACTGCTCTATTGTGACAAAGGCCTGATTGCCAGAGTCACTGTCTGCAAGCAATAAACACAGATCATCTGCCTATGCAGTTGTTTTAATTTCTAGTGCCATATTTACTGGCTGTAGTCCTTTTATGCCAGCATCTTGCTCTGTGGCCCATAATAGGGGATCTAGACAAAAGACGTATAGCAGACGGCTCATGGGACACCCCGTCAAACCCCCTCTATTAACAAGCACTGAGTCATCAAAATAGCCATTAACTAGAGGTACTATAGTACAAGCTGTATAAATACACTCAATCCATACTACAGAATGTGGTGGTATTCCAGAGGAAAGCAGAGTCTGGTACATAAAGGCATGTGAAATGTAATCAAATGCTTTAGCTTGATCTAAAGATATGATGTAGCCATGTATCAAATCTTGATCACCTAATGTAAATAATTCTCTAAGGAACAGTAGTATGTCAGAGATGGTTCTATTTTTGACCAAACAAGTCTGAGAAGAAAAGATAAGAGAGGGGGCTATAGTAGCCATTCTAGCAGTTAGGATTTTCATTAAAATGTGTGTATCAGTATTCAGCAAACTCAGTGGCTGCCAATTATTAATATCTTTTTGATCCTGTTTTTTGTAGATAAAGATTTAAATTGCAGTACCCAATCTGGGATCCATATCCTCGTGCAACAGATTCCAATTAAAAACTACCTCTAGGATCACCCCCATTTCAGAATTACATTTTTTTACAAAATTCAGATGTTAACCCATCTAGACCTGGAGGAGTGTTATTTTGTAAAGATTTTATTGCCAGCTCTATTTCTTCTTTATGTATAGGACATAGGAGTGGTAAATCAGGGTCTAATGTGGGCAAAGGTGTGTTTGAGAAAAACTCACTAATCAATGCTTCATCTCCAAGAAAACTGGTATATGAATTTGCTAAGTGATGATCAATCACAGTCAAAATCTGTTTCGAAGTTTGTGCTTCAGTCCCATCCTCTGTGTACAGAGATTCCATTACTTTAGAGGAAGTCCTGTCCTTACAGCTTTCACATATGTCCCCATATGTTCCTTTACTAGGGGTACATACTCTATGTTCTTGAAACAGAGAAATAGCTCTAGAGTATTGAATGTTTTCCATTTTGTCTTACAGTTTTTTTTATTTGAGATGTATAGTCATCTTTCCCTTTGTTAGTATAAGAAAGAGTAGCGAATTGTGACCGTGAAGTGCGGTATCTTTGCTGTAAAAAAGCTTGCATGATACTGTCTTTGGTATCTGCCCACCATGTACTAATATTGTCCTCCAGGCATGCTAGGGTTGGCCTAGCTCGTAGTGTTTCTACTATGGTACTGGTAATGTCTGCATCCTCCAATAAGGAATTGTTTAATTTCCAATATCCCTTCCCATAGGGTTGCTTTTCTTGTAAACCTACTGTTACCACTAAGACAGAGTGATCTGAAGTCTCTATTGGCAGTACTACTGCTTTTTGGATTTTAACGTGTTTTGAGGTAAAAAGAAAGTCAGTACAGATATGTAAAGTACCTTTGTGAAAAGAATGTCCCCCTACTCATGAAGTGACCTGTAAGCATCTATAAGAGTTGTGACAGACAATATTTTCTTCAAGCAATTAGTGTCACAATAATCCTTAGTAATGTTGGAACCTCTATCAAGTTATGTGTAGTGAGCAGTTAAAGTCCCGTCCCATAAGATGTGTCTAGTTGTCATGAGATAAGGTTTAATAAAGTTAAAGAGGTCTACTTTGCCTTTCTTTTTCTGTGGGGCACACAGATTGATGAGCCTCCAAGAGGAATATTCATAAGAAAAATCAATTAATGTCAGTCTACCCACTTGTATATCTAAGATCCTAGAAATAGTGTAGTGATTTTCTCTAAACAATACCCCAATTCCATCACATGTGTCAGTACCAAATTAAAGAAAAAAGGTCCCCAACACCATAATTTCTGTGCAATAGTGATCAAAGATTTAGATTTCAGTCTGGTGTCCTGCAAAAAACAGATATCAAAATTGCCCTCCTTCATGATGGAGAAGGTGACAAGCCTTCTGGCTAGTTTTAAACTGTTAGTATTTAGGGAGGCCACCCTTAAGGAAGAACAGAAAGACATTTAGAGGAAGGAAAAGGAATTCAGGAGATGTGTTTTTTTCCTGGTAATCCTTTTGGGCAGTACCCCCAGTTGCTTCCCTTTATCAGGGGCAGAAGGGTGTCTAGCAAGAAAATCCTCTTCTGAGTCAGAGGTGAGTAGTTGCTGCAAGGATACAGTAGAAGACATTTCTGATTTCTCTCCTAAATCAGAGTCAGTCTGAAGTGCAGAAAATTTATTTGATATGACCAGAGAAGTCATTTTTGGTGTTTTGGAGGATTTAGTCTTAGCATGTACCACAGTCATAGGCCTCTTCTTAGTAATAACTGACTTCACAGGTGGAGGCATAGCCTCAGGTGTTGAGGGTGGTATCGAGTGCACTGTAGTCTGTTGAACAGATGATGTGCCAGGCAAAGTTTCAGTCTCTGGGGTGTCCCCTTGTGGCTGGTGTACAAGGGCCCCTTGTTGGTCCCTGAGTAGCTGTTTGATCTGATTCCTCAGTTACTGTGACTTGTTCCATTATGTCAGAAGATGGAATAGGTGGAGGATGCATGGATGCAGTATCTGCAGGCTGTGATTGTGCTTGTCGTTGCTGACTATGACATTGTATATCTGACTTTTGGGCAGTAGTTAAGACTACTTCCTGGTCCATTCTATCATCTCTGTTATGTATGGCCCATAAGCATGACCTATAAGAATGACCCACCTCTTCACAGAGATTACACTTCATTACTTCCATACAATCAATACCAGTATGTCCAAATCCCAGACAGAGATTACACCGAACTCTATTGCAAGCAGAACTGACATGTCGGAAGGAGCCACACTTAAAACATGTTTTCGGTTGCCAGAATAGAAATAATGTCCTCTGTCTGTGCCTAGAACAATACTACTAGGGAGATGCTGCGGTTCTGTATTCAACATTTTCAATTTAACTTTATATTGCCATCCCCCGTCCAAATATGTTCAACATCAACGATAGGTTGTGGAGGACCCATAACATCACATCTCTGAGAAAGCCAATATGTAATATCATGTACTGAGACACCTTCATTCCAAAATAGAATGGTTATTGTTTTGAAGGCCGGTTTTGTAAGGGGAATAGCATGAAATGGTAACCACAATTCTGTGTATTGCAGTTTATTGTATTTTACTCAAAACATATCCAGGCCTTTGGGTGTTTTGAAACTAATGTCATAAATAGTGTCACTAGAAATATGAATCAGAGCATAATGTTCATTAGAAAAGAACCCCATGGACTCTTTCAGTAATTTCTGGCCCACATAGGGACGGTCTGGAGGGTGATCAAGGCCTCTCAAGTATTGGAGCTGGACTGCATTTCTTCTTTGTGCTGGATTGGGACAAGCAGTGAAATAGTCCAGTTTTCTGACATTTACCCAAGTAGTTTTAGCTTTATCAGCAGCAGATTGTAAAGCTTCATTAATATTCTTACCCCAGGATCTGGATGTGTTATGTACCTGTCCTACAGGGGCCTGCGGGTCAGGAACAACGTTTTCTGAGTGCAAATCCATATCAAATTTGTTAGCAAACTGATATTGCTCAGAAGTGTCATTATGCTGCACCATTTCAACTTCCTGCTCTATATTGGTATTTAGTGTAGGACTGTTAGGAGGCACTTCTGGTATAGGGAGAACATCAGAGTCAGGGACCCATTGCCCTTTAGTTAATTTTTCCCACCCTGCACTTTGCAAAGAGTTTTCAATTGACCATGCAAATTTTTTTTTTTGGCCCATAGCTTGAGGTTTGCTAGTTGTAGAGGTGTGGCCTTTCCATAGAAATGGCTGCACAACAGATGACATTTTAGCCGTAAAAGAAAATTCACTTACAGTTGCCAGTGAAATCGTGACCATATCACTCATTTTCTCACTCACCCCAGTGCTAAGAGGTTCAGTATTGTCCGAATCTGGTTGCAGAATTTTTTCAGTTTGTACTGGTGCGGAGGTCTCGGGCAGAGTCTCAGGGCCTGTAGTAGGATGTGACCTGTCATTTTCCTATTGGTTGTGCGAGGAATCCCTTGATGCTCCTGCATCATCAGGAACTGGGGGAACAGGATTGAGAATCAGGTGAGCGTGTTCCTTGTCAGAAGCACTGGCAGCTGCAGTGTCCAAATTACATGCAGTGTCTGCCAACAAACTCTCGGAAGCAGCAATGCCAGGTACCTTATCAGAGGATACTAATGACAAGACAAAGTCCTGTTTTTGAACAATGAGGTCTTTAAGTCATTACTCTTCAGTTTTACCATGCAGCACTTTTTCAGGTATAGCGTCGTCTTGAACAGTATAGACTGAAACGTGTTGTGAAACAGGAACATTTTCCAGCGATGTAGGTACAATCTCCTCAGCTGGACCTGCAGGGTGGGAGATCAGCATCCCTGCAGGTACACCAGCAGCCATACCATCCACACAGTCATCTGCCATCATGGACCGACAGCTCCCCCTACCGAAAGAGTAGGGGAATTTCCCATGTGTCCTGGCCAAATTTCCCCCATTCACTAAAAATACCACCAACAGCTTAATCTGGTTCAATGTCAGTTGGCATCCATCTGTATCCCCCTCCCCCGGGACGAGGCTGAGAATGAATAGAATTGTCTAGTCCTTCTTTCCTGGTCAACAAAAACTAAATAAGAAAATAAAAAGATCTTAGGTGAGCATGATAGCAATTCTATCTTATAGAAACTTGTATAATTGCTGTATATAGACAAGATCTAAAGTCAGAGTGGGTAGGGATGGTTCCCTGTTAGAAAACATTCCAGTACTGAAACGTGTTAAGCAGGGGTACCTATTAGCCCCCGTGGTTTCAACCTTTACCTGGATATTGTTGTTCAGGCTTTGGATAAGGTGGATTCTTTTCCACCAGTGATTGCAAGGAAGTAAATCCAATTGGAAATATATGCAGATGACTCAGTCCTTATTTCTAGGACTCCACCGGGGTGTGCAGTAATGTGAACGAGTTTTATTGAGCATCTCAGTTTGAGCGACTCAATATTACCTCTTGTACAAATAGCAAGTGGTAGAAAATACCAATAAGCTGATTACAGTGACTCGCTGAGACAGGATAAAAGCATTTGCTTGGCCAAGCCCTGCTGAGCTGGCCATTTGGTGTAGTGCCTAGAGCTACCATTGCTTGAGCTGGCAGACCTGGGTTCGGGTCTGGCTATAGGGGAAATTTTTTTTCCCACTGTTTGGTCTTTCCTCCTGTGTCCATGCCCCCCAAGTTGATTATAAAAATTTGGAGGGGTACAGGGGCTGAAAGGGGGGGGGGTGCAGGGAGTCTGCCTCCTGCATACAAATCATTATTTTTCTTTTGGCCATTGGGAAACTAAGTGACCATCACTGTTTGCTGTGGTCACTGTTACACTGCTGTCCCGTTTGATGTGGGGCACTCTTTGGTTTGGTTCTGCGGTTGGCTCAGTTAAAAACTTACCATTATCACATAAAACCCTCCACTTGGTCTAAAAAGGGCATTAGGAGCTTCCGTGGCACACTTTGTTAGCTTGGGTTTAGAAATCAATGTGAACAAATCAAAAATACTGTTTTAGGATGCATAAAAATATTCTAGGGTAAATTGGACAGTAGATGTCTGCTGTTCTGAGGAAATTAGAGATTTAAAATATCTAGGATTACAGACATATATTTTCTTGTCATAGAACATACATATTAATTATGCAAACTAAAATGCTTTACAGAGATCTAAAGGAGTCTTACATTTGCACATCAATTCTCATGGAACTCTTTTTCTGCCTTACAACAAACCATTGAGTCTGAGGTTAATAATCAGTTACTTTATGCAACAGAAGTTTGGGGGCTTTCCAGTTGCACTATTGACATTGAATCTGTGCAGAAAAACATTTATAGATTTATTTTAAGTCTCCTAAGAGCTACCTCTGCTTCTATTATTCACTATGAAGTAGGAGTCCTGCCTATGGAAAAACTGCAGTTATACGTGCAGTTAATTATTTGGTGAAATAAAAATGTGAAAGATTACCAA
This sequence comes from Neoceratodus forsteri, assembly GCA_016271365.2. Lineage (NCBI taxonomy): Eukaryota > Metazoa > Chordata > Ceratodontiformes > Ceratodontidae > Neoceratodus > Neoceratodus forsteri. Next base: position 293,416,795 of record CM028134.1, read on the forward strand.
GATTATGCCTAAATGTGGTCTTGATTTTGTCTGACATGTCTCCTGGTTTCAAAAATAGTGATATACCATGAACCAATGTAGGCCTTCTGTCTCCTTTTTCTGAATGCGCAATTTTAAATTTGACCTATTATGTTTCATTAGTTAATCAAAGAATTAGGGATGTGAGTGATCCAAATGATTCAGCTTGGTTTGCTGCATTTAATCATTTAGACATATATGATAGATTAAAATGGTTTAACATCACAAGACATACTTATTGCTTGGTGATAAGGAGTCACATAGAAAGGTCTTATGTTATCTAAGACATGAAGTTTTAGTCACCATACTCCATTTATAGGAGTAAAAAACCTAGAGAGTGTGTTCCCAAATGGGCACTTGTTTGTTCTCAATACACTTGATATATGATTGTCCTCTTGTACTGGAAGAAATATCATGTTGGAGCTTTCCTAGAAATCATTTTTCCAAAAAGTAATGATGCTAATAAGCAGGAGGTTATGGTAAATTTACTTTTTTCCCAGGGTAAGTCGACTAGCCATACTATGGCCTCATTTGCTCGCAGGGCTTTGATGAAATTAACATTCTATAACAACAAATAAACTAGCATTCTTTTCTTCAGATAATGTACTGTATCGTCCCTTCCCTGTCTCTCCTGAATGGAGAGTAACCCAGGGAGCATGCACAAGATGGCTGCACACTAACATGAGTGTGAGGGAGCCAGATACCAAGCTGCAGGGAGAATCCACTAGTTGTGGCTTTGCTGTTTCTTTTTCTTTTAATAAATAATGTAATAAAGTTTAGCTTGCCTCAAGTTTCATTTGTGGAGCCTCTATCTTTTTTTTTCCCCTCCTCCATGCGTGAAACCCGGTTAACAGCATTTAGTCCACTGCAGCGGTCAGGTAATTCAAACGTTTGCAGGGTAACGCTGACCGTAGTAGCACAGTATGAGATTTGAGTGTCACAGAGTAATTGGAGGCAGCTTAAAGAAATGCCAGAGTAAAAGATGCCAACAGATTCTCTGAATCTTCTAACTTAAAGCTAAGTAAATGTGGGGAAGGCCTGACACTACATAAGAAAGCTTAACAATCTACATGGTGTTCCCCATTTTATCTGTTACCTTTGGCCAGGTTGTATATAAAGCCATCATGTAGCAGATGTGAAGAAGGCATATAAGCTGATGCATTTGAATTCTGACAAATTGCATTAATGGGCATAGGGGAAGAAGAAGGGGAAGGTGTAAACTTGGAAATAATAAAGGCTTGAAGTGGGAAAAATGCTTGAGAAAACTCCAGCATCATACTAGATTATATACCGTAGGAGGGGTATTGTAACTATTTGAGAATAAAGAGCTTGTTTTGAGATATTTTCATTATACCTGAAGTCTGTATGGGTTTTGGCTTCTATATAAACAGATAATATGAGCCAGGAAAGGGAGAAGGGGTTCTCTTCTTTTTCCTTTTCTTTCCTGTCTTGGCTTTCACCCAGTTTCAGCCTCCTCCACCTCCCCACCCCCACCTTTTTGGAGGAAACTGTTGTAGTAAAAGAACAGGTAGGAATAAATAAAAACTTATAACTTTAAATGTAAATTAGGCATTTGATATTGCAACAATTTCATAGAGTAAGGGAAGCCAGACATATGCTGGCTCAAACTAGAGCAAAAAAAAAAAAGCAATGTAAGCAAGAAGGTGAAGCTGATCTGCTTGAAGACAGCAATCTTACAGAACTTCCCCCTGCAGTAAAAGGAGAATAAAAGGGCTGGCACTATAGCCTAGAGGTTAGAGGAATGAGGTGTGAACAAGCTTGATACATCCAGCAGACCAGACCTGAGTTCGATTCTCACAACTTCCACTTACATACTGTGTGACTCTGAGCAAGTCACTTAACTGCCCAGTGCTCCCAGGTCACCCCTGAAAACAGGCACTTGTGTCTAGTGGGCCTTACTCGGTTACCAAAAGAAGCTTTAAGGGAAGGGGAGAGAAGAGATTGGCAAAAGAGGGAAATGAAAAGCAAATAAAGATCGTAGATTTTACAGAAAAAAAACAAGCTTGGAGACAAGACAGAGAGTTCACAACCTCAAAGCTTTCCGAAAATTTCAAATGTAGAAAAGCCCTCATGTTCGGGAGAGAGGCCCGGCTGCCAGTTGATGTCTGTCTTGGGGTCTCTCCAGATGGGGTCCGAGCTGAAAACTACTTGCAATATGTGCAAAAACTGAATGCTCAATTGAACCATGCCTATCAACTGGCCCAAGAAAAATCTAGCCAACAAAGAGAGGCATGATAAAAAAGTAAAGGCTCGAGAGCTTTGACCTGGAGACCGTGTGTTGTTATGCAATTTGGGACTGCATGGTAAACACGAAATTGCTGATCAATGGCACCATCTTCCCCATGTAGTAGTTGGAAAGTTGGATGATTTACCTGTGTACAAGGTGCGCCCTGAGAACAGCTCCAAAGCTGTCAAGACCATGCACCATAACCACTTGCTACCTATTGGCCAAGTCATAATTGAGGCCGAACAATCAGAGATTGATTCCCCTGGGCTGGTGACTCGTGCTGCTGCAAGGAAGAGACAGAGTCAACCTACATCAGTGGATACAGATTTAAGGGTCCCCCCCAGCAGGTCCAGACTGATAGTGATTGTCAGATTCTGATGATAGTGAGTGTGACAATGCCTATTACCGCTCCTATGAATTGAGTCAGCTGTTTTGAGGAAATCCTATGACTAATTGCGGGGATGAAGCTGGGCCTTCTGGACTGTCTAACCCCCCCCCCAGCTTCATCCTTGGAGCCAATGCTCCCTGAAAGTGAAGTGCAAAGTATCACATCTGAAGATGCTGATTCGCTGTGCATTGTGGAACTGTATGATTTGCCTGAAGAAGGGGCTGATGGTTTGAGTCTTTCTGGTGACATACCAGAACTTGAAGAACATTATGAAAGTGCTGACAAATCCTTTCAGAGCCTCAAGATTTGATTGTGCCTGAGCCTTCGCACAATGAGTCAAGTGTATAGAAACAGAGCCTGCAGAGCAAGGAGCTGACAGTGCCCCAAGTTTGGACACTCCCATCCAGGCAGAGGCATCCCTCACAAGTGATGAAAGCCCCAAGGCTGTTGCTGAAAGCACAGAGACCGTGGCTGTTCCCCCCAGAAACACTGGTTGAGCTGTCATGCCAGTACTGTGTTCAGCTATGATTCTCTGGGGAGGCCTGTGGACTTGCCTCTCCATATGGTTCACAAAGGTGTTTATGTTTCACCGAGCTCACTGCCCAAACTGAGCTTGACAGCCCATTCCAGGTTACTTGTTCTGCCCTCTCACCATGGTGCCCCTGCCCCATCCAGCCCCAAGTTAGCTGATAGAGAAGGGCTCCCTCTTGCATTGTTTAAGGCACAAGAAGTTATTACCTGATTAAGTATAGTAATGTTCAACTGACTTGTGTGAAATATGCCTAATGTATTGTCAGACTGGACAAAGTATTGGGAAATGTAGTGAATATGTATAGTAAAGTAATAAGTTTATGTTAACTGATGCATGATGGTACAGACATGACCCAGACACCATATTTTCTCCAGGCAGGGAAGGGTGTAACCCCCCTACAAATGGGGGTTCCCTAAAAGTCTTCCTTGAGCTTGCCTAAATGCTCACTGCCAGGCTGGTGTCCTGCATTTTAGCAGATTAAATGTGATTGCCAGAGTGTGCCTGTATAACCCCTGCATACTGTCTCTTTAAGAGCTGCCGGGATTGCAGTCATAAGTAATCTGAGAGGGAGCTCTGTTGAAAGATGTAACTATTTGCTGAAAATCATTTAGAGTGATAATGATAATGTAGTTTGTCTAACCTGCCTTTTTTCCAGCAAGGACTGTTTTGTTTATCTCCAATATCTTGGTCCTGGACTGGCGAATTGGACCAATCAGTACTGGTGGGACCTAAAATGGAGCTGGACTACAGGAGCTGTCTGGAGTCAAAATCTGTAGGAATTGTAGTTTTGGGCTTTTAGCGCCTTTTTGCACCTGAAGGGGGAGCCTTTGTTGTGACTGACAGACACATCAGCCAACCAAACCTTTTGGATTCTGGAAAAATTCTCAGGCTTGCTGGCAGTTGAGTTAGATCTAAGTTGGGAGCTAAAGAAGCAACAGCTTGAGACAGTCAAGCAGCTGTCTGAGTAGTTTTGCATGGGAGAACTGTGAAAAGGCCTGAGTTGTGGCCTGCATGTCTGCCTGCTGCCCCTGAGAGGAACAGAAGAGAATTATTTCAGACTAAATCCAAGTTTGTGAGACTGAAGTAAGCCACTGATTTTTTTACCAGGCTCATACCTGAAGAACACTGAAGATTTTGCTGAATGCGATCCTCCTGTCAGGATTTCCAACTGCTTTTGAATCCCCGGTTTTGCAGAGACTTTGCGATCAGGGCAGGAGAGTGGTTTGCCTGGTACAGTAGAATTTCTTTACATGTAAATGTTCTGTGAGTTGTTAGTGGGTCGTGATTTGGTTCCCCACTGTGTGAACTGTGTTCTGCTTGCTGGAAGCTGTATCCAGCCCAAATCAGACTGTATCTGAATTTGCCTCCATTTGGCCTGGGCCTTGCCACACTGGCCCAGCCAGACTACCCGCTGCACAGAGAAAGCCATCGATGAGAGACCTGCTTGGGGATTAGCCCCCTGCTCCATGCTTGAACAGGAAGGATGCCTCGGCGATTCGTTTGGGCCCTGCTTCTCCTGGCACTCCAGATTAACCACCTGCTGTCTTGATTTTCATCTGGCCTGTGTCCAATCTTGGGTATCGTGAATAATCATCAGGGTAGCTCCCTGCAACAACAGCCTAATCTAAAAGTGTGTCACCTGATTGTCTTGTTGTTTTCTTTTCATGAACTGAGCCATCTAGCTCCGGATTACAAATAGTGTGTGTTGTGCTTGTTGTTTTCTTCCATCACAGGGTACCAACCAGCTGCAACGTTCCTGGCTAGCCCACTGTTCTCCATCTGGGTACCCAGAGTGTGTGACTGTTTATGGACCCTGAAGTGAATGCATAACTGTTTGATTGATACAGCCTTTAAGCAAATTAACCTGATTACACCCCTTCCTTGTTCAAGTCCCTTAAATAAATCAGATCTAACTCTTTTTTGCATTTACCCTGACTGTGGTTCCAGTTTGTGCAAGAGTACTGTACTGCTGTTATTTGGGGTGTATAACCTTGTTTTACAGGGGGTCCCCAGGGCCGAGCCAGAGGCAAGCCCTGGTGGTAAGTGCAAACAGTGTGGGTACTTGTGTGGTGTATCAGGGGTATTGTGAAAGTGATTACTATGTATTGTTCTGGCCACTAGTAAGGAAAGAGGGGGGTTACAGTGTCCCGGAGGGCTATGCGCAGGTTAGCTTGACTACTACCAACCCTGACCTCCAGGTGGAGGCACCTGTTTTGGAACTTAGGCCCCTTAACCTGCTACTAGCCAAGCAGGCAGGGGTAGTAGCCCTTGGGATAGCACCACCTAGGGGTTACACGAAGCAGGAGAGGAAACTTGAAAATAGGAGGTGTTCTAGAAGGCCTTGAAGGGAAAGATGTACTGACATTTTTTGAAGACCTGCTGAGAGAAGCAATACCCCCAGGAAAGGATTCCAAAGATAGAATTAGACAGAGCTCACAGAGCTATGGCAAACCCAAACTATAAAGGTAGATAGCTAAGATTTGTCTACATAAGACCTCACAGATACCAAAACAGAGAACGTAACTTACAAAAAGCTAGGGTGGAGAAGAGTATTCATGAAAGAGGCCTTTCCTTGAAAGTGTTCCCAGATTTTGGGCCTGAAGTTTTATCAAAAAGAAAAGCTTTTGCCTCTGTGGTATCTTTACTACAAGAAATCATATTAAATACTATATGATTCCCCCCAGCAAAGCTATGTATTTTCCATTATGGGGGAGACTCTACCTTTTACTCACCTTGAGAAGTGGAGAAACATGTTAGGAGATTAATTGCAGACAAAAGTCCAACCCCTAGTGCAAGCCCTTCAGCCACAAAACATAAAGATGAAGACAAAGGCAAAAATCAAGATGCTCAAGGAAAATAGAATGAGAATATAACATCGCCCCTCTACACCTAATGTAAACAAGAACAAAGGAAATATTCCCTCAACTTCAAGCTAAATGGCTAGTGATGTGGAAGTTAACATTATAATACTAAAAATACATATATAGTATATTAGTATTTCTTCCTGCAGGCTCTGCATATCTGGTTTCCCTTTCTTCCTTGCTTTTCACTCGTGTGGTGGGCTCCGATTTGGGAAGCCATAGCTGTCTTACGGCAATTTAGGGTGTGCATCTGGACCGTTGTGCCAGTTCACAGGCTGGCTAATGGTCTTTGTGGTAAAAGGGGCAAATGTTGGGTCAGGATTGTCAGTTGTCTGCTTGTTAGGTGGTGAGTTGTATCACTAACATGGTATTTGTCTTTTACGTCTGTTTTGTCTGGCTTAACAGGTGGTGAGAAAAAAAAAAGAAAAAAGCATTTAGTAAGACTGTTTCTCTGTCTATAAATCATTGTATAAGTGATGTGACCAGGATTCTGGGGGCACATTGTTTATGCACATACAACCGGTATTTCTATTTTATTTCCTCATGTGGAATATACATTGTATTACATGGAATGTGAAGGGAGACCATAGCAAAAATAAAATATGCAAAATTCTCAATGAAGCTCAAAGAAATGGTGCTGACAGCTTGCTTTTGCAAGAGACCCACTTTGACAATAGTGATTTCTAATATATAGCAAACTTATTTAAAGGTAATGGAACATCCTAGCCCCCCCCCCAAAAAAAAAAAATCAGGGTAGTTACTGAGGTAAACACCAAGATGGAGAGGTTGATAGGGAGAAGGGCAGGAGTAGATGGAGAAGAAGGCAGTAAGGACAGGGATGGGCCATCAAAAAATGCAGGGTAATGAGTACCAATGCCCATAGTCTAGGTAACAAGCTCCATAAACTGGTGGCCTTGATGGAAGAGGGACACCTGGATATTGCACCAGCCACAGAAACATGGTACACAAAGAACCATGACTGGGATGTCAACATACCAGGGTACACAATCTACAGGAGGGACAGGGAGGGTGGAAGAGGAGAATGAGGAGCTCTCTATGTAAGGGAAGGGATCAAAGCAATGGAACTAAAGGGTAAACAGGGAGGAGAGGAGGCACTGTGGATCACCCTGGAGACTGGAAATGGCACCGCAATCTGCAAGGGGTTGTATACAGACTCCCATCTCAGAGGGAGGAAATGGACAAGGAAATGATAGAAGGCATCCTTAGGATGGCAGAAAAAGGGGAGATATTGTTGATAGGGGACCTGAATATGCCAGATGTTAACTGGAGCACCTTTGCTGCATCCACATCCAAGAGCAGGGTCATTCTCGATGCCCTACAGGGGCATGCGTCACACAGCTAGTGTTGGAACCCACTCGGGAGGGAGCAATTTTAGACCTGGTATTCTCAAACAGGGACAGAGAGAGGATCTCAGATCTAGGCATGGGTAGCCATCTGGGAACAAGTGACCACCAAGCAGTGTGGTTAATAATAAACACAGCCGCAGAGTCAAGCCATACAAAAGTGAGGGTACTGGACTTTAGGAGGGCTGACTTTGTCAAAATGGGAGAGTGCCTCAGAAAAGCACTAGCAAACAGGCAAGAAGGAGGGGTGGTGGAACAATGGGAAAACATCAAAACTGTCATCACAGAGGCAACAAGCCTTTGTGTGAAGTGAATAAACAAATTAAAACAAAAGAAAAAAACACTATGTTTCTCAAAAGAGGTGGTGGGGAAGGTTCGGGAGGAAAAAGACAGCATTCAGGAAGTATAAGGAAACACAGAAGGAGCAGGACAGAGAACTGTAGCAGTTAAAGCAGAAGGAAGTGAGGAAGGCAGTCAGAATAGTAAAGGCCCAAACTGAAGACAAGATAGCCAACTCGGTTAAGAAGGGGGATAAAACCTTTTACAGGTACATTAGGGAGTGAAGAAAGACCAAGGGAGGGATAGTGAGGCTTAATAAAGGGGAAGGTAGGTGGGCAGAGAGGGATAGTGAAAAAGCAGGGGTACTGAACGAATACTTCTGCTCAGTATTCACAAAAGAAAAGGCAGTGGAGGTACCTAATCCACTCAATAAAAGCACTCTGGATAGGGGGGTCAATACCAGTCCTTTCACAGAAGAAAGGGTTCTGAAAGAACTCCTAAAACTGAAAGTGGACAAAGCAATGGAGCCTGATGGGATTCACCCCAGAATTCTAAAAGAACTGAGGGGAGAATTAGTGACACAACTGGCTACCCTTTCTAACAAATCATGGAAGGATGGTGTGGTACCAAAGGACTAAAGGAGGGCAGATGTTATTCCCCTTCACAAAAGTGGGAGCAAAGCAGAGGCAGGAAACTACAGACAATTAGCTTGACCTCAGTGGTAAGGAAAATGATGGAATTATTTCTGAGGGAAAGAATTGTTGAGTACCTAGAGGCCAGCGGGGCACAGGATCCAAGGCAGCATGGATTCACAGTGGGAAGGTCATGTCAGACAAATCTAATAGATTTATTTGACTGGGTGACCAAAGTAGTAGACCAGGGAGGGTCTGTGGACATGGCCTACCTAGACTTTAACAAGGCATTTGACACAGTCCCACACAAAAGATTAATAAACAAATTAGCCTGCCTGGGAGTGGGTCCCAGGGTGGTAGCCTGGGTAAAAAACTGGCTGAACAACAGGACACAGAGGGTAATAGTAAACGGAGTCCATTCCGAAGAAAGGGGGGTTACTAGTGGGGTACAGCAGGGTTCAGTAGTGGGTCCAGTCCTTTTTATTGTCATTAAAAGTGACATTACGGAAGGACTGGAAGGAAAAGTATGTCTCTTTGCAGACAACACAAAGATCTGCAACAGGGTTGATAGACGAGGCTGGGTGGAAAGAATGAGAAGGGACTTGGCAAAGTTGGAGGAATGGTCAAAAGTATGGCAGCTTAGATTCAATGCAAAGAAGTGCAAAGTAATGCACCTGGGAAACAAAAACCCAGGGAAAGAGTACACGATGGGGGGAGGCAGTATTAACAACAACAAAATTGGAAAGGGACCTGGGGGTAATCATATCAGATGACCTAAAGGTAAGCAAGCAATGTGAGTAAGCAGTAAGGATGGCTGGGGGATAATTGGATGTATAGGGAGAGGCATCACCAGTAGAAAACAGGAAGTTGTTACCCCTCTGTACAGACAGTTGGTGGGACCCCATCTGGAGTACTGTGTGCAGTTCTGGAGACCCCATCTCCACAAGGACATAGACAGGATGGAGGCAGTCCAGAAGAGGGTAACTAAAATAGTGCAGGATCTGCAACAGAAGCCATATGAAGAGAGACTAAAGGAGCTTAATAGGTATACCCTTGAGGAAAGGAGGGAGAGGAGGGACATGATAGAAACTTTCAAGTACCTCTTGGGAATCAACAAAGTCCAAGAGGGTAGCATATTTCAGAAAAAGAGATGCACAAGAACAAGGGGACACAATTTGAAGATAGAGGGGGGACAGCTCAGTGTCAATGTGAGGAAGTATTTTTTCACAGAGAGGGTTGTGAACACATGGAATGGCCTGTCTGAGGAGGTTGTGGGGTCAAAAACAGTGGGGGAATTCAAGAATGCATGGGACAGACATAAGGCAGTTCTGGTGAGGGGTAGGAAGAAGTAGGCTGTTGGTTAACTAGGATCTGCAGCAAATCCAATAGTTAGGGTAATGGGCAGACTAGGTGGGCTAGGTGGTCCTTATCTGCTATCAAAGTCTATGTTTCTATGTTTCTATGCATGAATGGAGCCAGAGGAGTTGCTATTTTATGAAAAAAAAAACCTCCAGTTACAGCTTGTTGATTCCCACATCAATATCAAAGGCAGATATGCCATAGTTGAACTATGTAAGGGTGGAGTAGACATCACCTTATCTAGTATATATGCTCCAAATGAAAAGACACAGAGTTTTTTGCAGAATTTTTTCTAAGGATGGCAAATTATACATCATATATGATAATCGGTGGGGACTTTAACCTTGCTTTAGCTGGAGAGGATAGGCTTCCTAGTGTAGAGGAAAAAACTAGATCAGTAGTCCTTGTTAAGGGTTTTATGGAAGAACTAGCCTTAGCAGATACATTTAGAGAATTATATCCTGGACCAAGAAGTTTTTCTTTCTACTCCACAGCTTTCAGCTCTTATTCAGGAATTGATTATTTGATTTTATCTGAATCTCTATTACACTCGGTCTCTAGTATTACGTATGGTCCTATAAAAATATTGGACCATGCTCCTTTGGACACTCAGTTTGTGTTCAATAAAGAGTGAAAAGAAGTGTTATGGAAATTAAATCCTGTTCTCTTAAATGATAATTTATTTAAGGTACAATTAGCAGAGAAAATTAGTCTTTTTTGGGATCTGAACACCTGGGAAGGTATTTCCTTGAATATAGTGTCAGACTCCTTAAAGACCTATTTAAGAGGACTACTGATTAGTCAAAACAGTTATAAAAGAAAGAAAGAAAGCTAGAAGTAAACTACAAGATCCTGAGAATAAATGAAACACAGCTCTACTGAAACATATCATTTCTGGTTTAGAGGAAGACCTAAACAAAGTCCTTAGGTTAAGGGAGCAATATAACAAGGAAAACAAGGAAAGATTGGAATATACTCTTGCAAGGGTAAGGTCAAACTATTATTTCTTTAGTGATAAACCAGACAAATTATTAGCATGCCAACTAAAATGTGAACAGGAACAAAATAGTATATATAGTATTAGAAATGTATTCTATTTTTAAAGAGTTCTATCAGAAATTATATACCCCAGATGAAGAAATTTTAGAAGATAATATGGAGCTCTTTTTAAGATCTTTACACTACTCATTTTAATAGAAGAGGTTTAGAATATTTTGAATGAACCTGCCTCAGTGGAGGAGATTAGAAAAACAATTCTAGAATTACCAAATGGTCACTCTCCAGGGCTCGATGGCTTTATGAATGAATTATTTAAACAATATGCAGCAGAGCTGGCCCCAATCCTAGGCAAAGTTTTGCCAAGCTCGAGCAGAGCCATGCCCTCCCCAGCTCCTTTAACAGGACAATGATAACCTTACTTCTTAAAAAAGAGAAAGATCCCGAAAAATGTGGGTCATATAGGCCAATTTCATTATTAAATTCAGACTACAAAATATTTACAAAAATCTTAACAAACAGATTAAATAAATTTATTCACAAAATAATACATGAAGATCAGACGGGGTTTATAAAAGTGAGAAGGCTTTCCAACAATATAAGATGCACAATTAATATAATAGAGCAAGCGACTGGGGAGGGCACGGCTCTGCTCGTGCTGGATGCAGAAAAGGCATTTGACAGGGTTAGTTGGTAATTTTTGAAGAAAACTCTGGGGAAATTTGGGATTAAAGGACAGTTTCTATCCTGGGTGAATTATATATATATATACAACACACCCTGTGCAAAAGTAAAAAAAAATCAGATTTTCTGTAAACTAATATGTCGCTTAAGAGGGATAAAACAGGGAAGTCCCTTATCCCCACTGTTGTTCTCAATTTTTATTGAGCCACTTGCCATTGCAGTTAGGAACCAAGCACCTGAGATAGCTATTAAAATAGATGACAGCTGGCATATGATATCACTGTACAAGGATGATGTAATACTGTATGTACAGAATATTCAAAAAGGTAGCCAGAAGATACAATTATTAGATACTTTTAATAAGATTTCTGGGTATAGGGTTAATGCTCAGAAATCTGAAGAGTTATTGCTAAATTCTAATACAACTCAACAAACACATTTAAATTTAATAGGAGTATGTAAAGAACATATTAAATATCTAGGAACCTATCTGCACAGAAATCTTAATACACGATGGGAGATAAACTATTTACCTCTGTTACAATGAATATACTCAGATTGGGATAGATGGGCACTGTTGACCCTTTCCATTATGGGAAGATGCAATATAATAAAAAAGAATATCTTACCATCGTTTTTTTCCCTAGTCCAAGCATTACCAATAAGGGTGGGTAGAGATGTTTTCAGGGAGCTAGAAAAACATGTAAGAAAGTTTGTTTGGGATAATAAATGCCCTAGACCTAGGTTAGAAAAATTATATTTACCATCTGAAGAAGGAGGCTTGGATTTGCCAAAGATGTATTTATACGATATGGCTGCCCTCTTAGAAATGGCAATATTCTGGTTTAAAACTTCAGAGAATAACCCATCATGATTAAAAATAGAAGCTCATAGGCTACCCCGGAAGGAAATAAAAACTGCACTGGATTTAAATTTAGATAATGTTCTTCTTGCTGTTTGCACTCAGACTACAGCAGAAGCTTGGCAAAGGGCAAATCATCTACTAGGCTTTAAAAGTAGTATCACACAGCTCTCCCCGCTATTCTCTAATGCATATTTGCCCCTCTCCTATCTGCCTAAAAAGTGGATACAAGAGGAATTTCTGTTCCTTAGAGATATATCCCCCCCCCTAACCTCTAAGTTTCTATCCTTTGACGAGTTAGTAGAAAAACTTAACTTGCAGCTGGGAGCCTTTCTTACATACCTGCATATTAAAGAAATTTTGAAAAGTGCATGGGGAACCTGGAGCTTCCATCGATTTCTCCAGTATAGGAAGTTTTTATAGTCTGCGATTAAGGAGCAAAAATGATTGTAATATTATATTCTTTCATGTTCCTAGAATCTAAAGAATACTTGGAACCTCAGAAAAATAAGTGGGAGAGGTATTTGACAAATTCAATCACCTTAACTCAATGGGAAAGTATTAAATTGCCTCACATCACAGTTTCTCAGAATATTAAACTGAGACAAATTCAATTTAATGTATTTCATAGAACATATTATATTCTCAGGAAACTGAATAAAATTAATGGGGAGATATCAGATAGATGTCAGAGGTGTGAAAAAAATTAAAGTATATTAGTACATATGTGTGCTGGCTGTCCAGAACTCCACAATTATTGACAGAAGATTTTTGGGTTACTACAGCATGTTTTAGGGGTGAATATTCCATTTGATCTGGGTATTGTTCTTTTCCATCTCTTCGAGCAAATAAGATTGACCAACCAACAGTTAGACCTGGTTAAGCTAATCCTAATAAATGCTAACATGGTCATCTTATAACACTGGAAATATGTTAAGCTACCATCTTACAAAGAATTATTAAACCTTATGATAGAATGTGCTAGAATGGAAAGATTGTATTATGCAAGATTTGGAAATATAAGTAAATCTGAGTTGCTATGGGCTCCTTTTTATAGTGGTGTTAGAAAATCATTCTTTATAAACTTCAGTTATTTGTCTTCCCATTACTTCATAGTTTCCTTTCACCCTGGTCTTGCCTTAGCCTTGATAAGGACGTAAACCTGTTCACTGCATTGTTATGAGATCAGTCACAGGCTATGACAAGATGAAACAGGATTCTGAACCCTCAAAAAGAAAAGAAAAAAAAAGAGGGATAATGTACTGTATGAACAGTATGAATCTAGGTGTATAAACAGTATGTATATTTGCTCCAGTTGACTTTTAATTCAAGCATAAGGGGAATGACTGTTTGTATGTATGCATGTATAATGCAATAATATGATTTGTATATTAAATCAACTGTGCAATGAAACTGGGTGAACCCATTTTACCCTACCTATTTTTCAATATAAAATATTCTGGGCATCTTCCAGTTACATTTGGTGGTAACATTGTCTAGTTCCATTAAAGTATGAGTATTTAATGCATATTTAGTTTAGTTTTTTTTTTAAATGGGCACCATATTTGGCTTAGAAATAGCATTGTAGACCTGGCAAGGGTTCAGACAAAAAAAAAAAAAACTCATAGTGGGCAGCACAGGTGGTACCTAGAGAAGTAGATGTGACAGGTATGCTAATATTTTTATTAATTGTACTAAAACTAGCTTTTTGGAAAAATATATTTCATTGCACTGCTACTTTAATGGTTTTTAAAATGTTTCAATTTTCTATTTTTATGTATACATCCATCAATTTTATAATTTTTTCTCAATAAACTTGACTTGACTTGAACTCACTCATGAATGCTTATGCAACTCATTGGTGTAATAGATAAATGAAAATTGTACTGTCTATTGATGGTACTGATCCACACTAATATTTCACACTAGAATGCCATGAAACTCAGATTAAGGGCCCAATCTGCAATAAGTATCCAGCACCCATGCCTGTGAAAATGGAACTGTTCTACATTGCAATTTATTTAATTTATTTTATTTATTGGAATTTTGACAACTGGATAATGTGCCAGAACAAGCTCCTGACATGGTACAGGAGACAGTGATCAAATGGGACCCCAATATATTGGGAATCCCTTGCTGGTTGGTAAGATTATGGAACTTTCTTGGGTTTGGCCCCCAAGCAAATACAGGTACATATGTGGGGTCTAGGGTAGAAGGTTAACAGAACTGTTGAATGATAAATGTTAAAGAGCAGTGGGCCGCATTTTTACATGAAGCATATCACAGACCTAACTGACCAAATGTTGGTACAGAACTGCAAGGAAACAAGTTAAATAAATATTAGAAATGGCAGAGCTGGGTATGGATGATCCACTCTGAATTTGCATTCAGTTTACATGCCATTGGTAATGAGACTGTGGCATGAGAAGGGGCAACATTATCAAAGAGGTGGTCAACTTCATGGAGGACCACATTCCCAAACAGTATCACTACTAAATGCCAACACTCGGAATCCCAACATTCAGGATCCTGAGTTCAGCAGCCTGACACACACCCGCCCGACAGAAGGAAGCTGGTGCCAATAGGGGTAAGGTAGCAGATGTGATGAACTGCTACCTGCCCCTAGTCAGACACCACAAGTTAGGAGAAAATGTGGAAGCTGACCAAGCTGCTCCTGTGGCATGGAGGGCAAAGCCTCAGCTAAGCCAGCATGGTGCTCTCGACCCAGGTTCTGTTCCTGGTAGGGAACATTTTTGTTCTTCCTGTTGTTGTCCCCATAACAATTTTAACCTATTCTGAGGTCTGCTCCCTCTTGGAGTTGGTTATTTAAGTTACAGGGGTGGGGGGGGCTTGCCCCCCACATTGCACTAAGACCCTGTTGGTTTTTCGACAAGCTGGCTTATGGAGTTTGGGGAGACTGACTGTTGGGATTTTGGAGTAAATCCTTCTCAAACACCCTTATGACAGCATTCAGACTTGTGGGACAAAACTGAGATTTGTGTCGGAAATTGTATTTTCTAATTGCTTTTAAAAGTGAGACAGTGAGTCTGAGTCTTGTCACTTGAGGAAAAAATGAAATTGCTTAGGTTAGGGTGAGGTATATCAACCTCCTAATTTTATAAAAGTAAGCCAGTAGCACCACCACCACCATAGCAGCTTATAGTGGTGGAGACTGCAGGTGAGGAATACGTGGAAGTGGAGCTGCCAGAATATGAGGGTGTGAGAGTGAAGTGGTAGAGGAGGGGGAAGCAGAGAAACATGAGGTGGTGCAAGTGTAGGGGTAGCTGTATAATCACATGAAACTGAGACAGAGGGGCATGAGGAAGCAGAAGAAGCAGTTAAGGAAGAGGAGGAGCTGGGGAGAAGCAGGAGAAGAGGAAGCTGGAGAGAAGCAACGCATGTGAAAATGAAGCAGAGGAGGTTGAAAGCAGGTTGTCAGTTACACCAACAAGTTCTGATAATGAATGTGATACAGAGGAGTGGGGACAATCATTGAAGGACATTGACACATTAAAAACAATAATGCAAAAGAGAAAAGAAAGGAAACTTGCTGGTCAGGCAAGGAAGTTTAAAGACCAGGCCTGCCTCCAGCACCCAGAAGATCAGCCTCATTGTAACCCCTAGTGTTGCTACTGCAAGTGCTGTCCTGCCAGGGCATCCAGACCAGCCAAATCATTCCACCATAGCAGAAAAAGCTAGACAGTCTCGTAGTCAATGCCCTATTGCTCCTAAAGAACTGCAGTAGTTCAGCCATGTAGATAAAAAAGGATCTCCTGCAGTATGGGAGAATTTTATCCACGCACCCACAAACCCACTGAGTACATGTTGAAATCTGTGTGACAGAAAGATTATCCGAGGTCAGTCTATTCAGACATTGGAAACCTGTATTTTGGCTGATAATAGAAAACCTGAGTGTGACATCTTCCTTACTGTCACATCAATTCCTAATCCCAACTTAGGTCATATGGGACAGCAGCAACAGCAGGGACAGTCAGGCATGGCTAGTGGGATAAGATGGTTTGTTCAAGTAATATAGCCATCATGGCAGCCACAGCAGCCAACTGATGCCTCCCCAGGCACCGGCACTGCTTCAAAAGCACAGCTGCAACCAACAGCTACAGACCAAACTACACTGCTCAAGTCCTAGCATGCCACAATAAACTGTCACTGAGTCACCCAACCACTGTCCAAATCACATAACTGATTAGAGAGATGGTGGCACTTGATCTTCAGTCATTCTCCATTGTAGAGGACACCAGCTTTTAGACTGTTGCAGGGACTGAAGTCCCAATACAACATTCACTCCCACTTCATGTTTTCCAGACCTGTCCTCATTAGCATGAATGAATCAATAGGCATGCAGATGTACATCCCCCTTATGGCACTAGCAGAGCACTGATAGTAGAGGAGGGACAAAAGAAAGGTGATTGAATGAGGCAAAAGAGGGTGTGAGAGGGAGGTCAGACAGAGGATGGGAAGAGGAGGATGTGATAGGAGGATTGACCAAGAGAACAGGATGGAGAAGTAAAGCAAAAGAGTGTGTTAGTTGGGAGTGAGGGTGTGAAGAAGGATATGAAGGGTACAGGGGAAAAAGACAGAGTCAAGAAGGGGACTGAGTAGAAGGGAAAACTGGGTGGGATTGGGAGTAGGCAGGGAAAACCTAAGGATAGGAGTATACTTATTGTAGGGGACACTACTGAAAGAGGGATAGAGCTAGAGGTCTGTGGGAGGAACAAAAAGGGAAAGGTGGACAACTGTCTTCCAGGGATGACAGCTGAAGGGGGAGTAGAATGGGGGAGAGCAGTCATGGAAGTAGGGGGATGCCAAACATCATGATCCACATGGGGATGAGTGACCTGGCAGAAAAGACCTTTGTGGAGGTTAAGGACAACTTCAAGGTTCTTGGGAAAAACTCAAGATTGTGGGGAAGTCAGTGACCTTCTCAGAAGTGCTTACAGTACTTGAGAGAAGGGAAGGGATTAAGCTCAAAATCATCACATTTAATGAATGGCTAAAGAGATGGTGTGCAGCAGAGGGGTTTCATTACACAATCACCACTGTATGTCCTGTTCAAGAGGGACAGGGGAAAATGCCATTTTGCTAGTTCTTTATGGAGGAAAAATGAGACGTCTCCCTTACTGAGGAATATAGGTAGGGGAAGAGCTGAAGTGGACCAAGAGAACCATTTCAGAAAAAAAAGAGTGCTGAAGAGGCTACTGGAGTTAAAAGTAGACACGTCACCTGGTCTGGATGGACTGCACCCCCTGGTGCTAAAGTACTAGAGCCTGTGGCAGAACTGTTTGTCTGTTTCCTGGATACAGGGCAGGTCCCTGACTGATGGGCGGCAAATGTTATCTCCCTGCATAAGAGCAGAGATGGGTGAACCACACAACTACAGGTCTGTAAGCCTGAAATGCACGCAAGGTTCGCTACTGGAGTCCATAATGTAAGAGAAACTGGTGGAATTCCTGGAGTTACATGTGTAATCATATTGACAAGCAACAGGAAAGAAGAATGGGGTGACATTTAGGCCTCACAACCCCAATGACACACCCCATCAGCTGTCAATCTCGGGATGATGGGCGGGTCCACAAGGGGAGGAGGGAGCAACTCTAAAGGTCTCATTTCCTGGCTTTTTGTGTTTTAACCTTAAATGATGCATAAACAAAATTTTTTGCATAGAATTTCCTTGCTTTCTGAGAAAGAACAGAAAAGTACAAAGTTGCAGAAGTTGGTGGGAGCGTGGGCCCTTCGAGCCCCACGCTCCCACCAACTTGTAAATATCTGCGTAAGATAAGAGTACAAGTACTGAATATCATAGGAGGATGGGGTGGTATCATGGGAGGATGGGGTGGTACCCGAGGACTGGAGGAGGGCAGATGTGATTCCCCTTCACAAAAGTGGGAGCAAGGCAGAAGCAGGAAACTACAGACCTGTTAGTTTAACCTCAGTGATAGGGAAAATGATGGAATCACTTCTGAAGGAAAGAATTGTCGAGTATCTAAAGGCCAGAGGGGCACAGGATCCTAGGCAGCATGGATTCACAGTGGGAAGGTCATGCCAGACGAATCTGATATATTTCTTTGACTGGGTGACCAAAGTAGTAGATCAGGAGGGGCTGTGGATATGGCCTACCTAGACTTTAGCAAGGCATTTGACACAGTCCCACAAAGATTAATATACAAGTTAGCCAGCCTGGGAGTGGGTCCCAAGATGACAGCCTGGGTAAAGAATTGGCTGGAGAATAGGACACAGACAGTAATAGTAAATGGAGTCCACTCAGAAGAAAGGAGGGTTACTAGTGGGGTACACTGAGGTTCAGTATTAGGACCGGTCCTCTTCAATGTCTTTATAAGTGACATTGCAGAGGGACTGGAAGGAAAAGTATGTCTCTTTGCAGATGACACAAAGATCTGCAACAGAGTTGATGCACAGGGTGGGGTGGAAAGGATGAGAAGGGACTTGACAAGGTTAGAGGAATGGTCAAATGTATGGCAGCTTAGATTCAATGCTAAGAAGTGCAAGGTAATACACCTGGGAAACAAAACCCAGGGGAAGAGTACACAATGGGGTGAGATACTAACAACAACAAAATGGAAAGGGACCTCGGGTAATCATATCAGATGACCTAAAGGTGGGCAAGCAATGTGAGAGGCGGCAAGGAGGGTGGGGGATACTGGGATGCATAGGAGAGGCATCACCAGTAGAAAACAGGAAGTTATTATCCCTCTGTACAGACAGCTGGTGAGACCCCATCTGGAGTACTGTGTGCAGTTCTGGAGACCCAATCTCCACAAAGACATAGACAGGATGGAAGCTGTCCAGAGGAGGCAACTAAAATGGTGCAGGGTCTGCACGGAAGACATGAAGTGAGAGGAAAGGAGCTTAATATGTATAGCCTCGAGGAAAGGAGGGAGAGGGGACATGATAGAAATGTTCAAGTACCTCAAGGGAATCAACAAAGTCCAAGAGGGTAGCATCTTTCAAAAAGAGGTGTGCAAGAACAAGAGGTGCAATTTGAAGATGAGGGCTCAGAGGTAATTTAAGAAGTATTTTTCACAGAGAGGGTTGTGGATGCATGGAGCGATCCTTCCGGAGGAAGGTTGTGGAGTCAAAATCAGTGGTGGAATTCAAGCATGCATGGGACAGTCATAAGGCCATTCTAGGGGGTTGGGGTAGGATGAAGTAGGCTGCTGGTTAACTAGGATCTGCAGCTTATCCAGTAGGTAGGGAAATGGGCAGACTGGGTGGGCCAAGCAGTCCTTATCTGCCGTCAAATTCTATGTTTCTAAGTTTCTATGTTTCTATATGTATTGCTGGGAGCACATATGGGTGGAAGTGTGGGGCCCGAAAGCTCCCACCATATTGAAAGAAAGCAAAGAGTCAGTCATCAGAGTGGCATAATTCAACAGCTGTTTATATGTCAGACATGTAACCACTCAAAAGTACCTCCATGGCAGTAACGCTAGGCACCCTATAAATGTGAAGCCAATACCACAATGTAAAACACCATACGCAAAATATAAAGTGTGTCATGCAATATGTCTGCAGCAAAGTAATTTTACAACACCTAAACACCATAATTCACATGTACAGGACATCTCCTGAAGACCATCCCAATTTCAATGTAAAAGACAAAACCGTTTCCGAGATATAACATGTGAAAGTTTGAAATTTTAATTCATTGGAATTGCAGAGTTCCACACCTGTTAAGATTTTAGATACCTAACGACCGAAAAGTACATCCATGGAAGTAAGGCTAGTTACCCTACAAATTTCAAGCCACTAACACAATGGAAAACACTGTTCGTAAAACATAAACTGTGTCATGCAATATCTCAGCAAGAAATATTTTGTCCGACATGTAAACATCATAATTCCCACGTACAGGACATCCCGTGAACACCCTCCAAATTTCAAGTAAAAAGACCAAACCATTTCTGAAATATTTAATGTTAAAGATTGTTAAAATTGGCCTATCTGTTGCATTAAAATCTGGCCATCTAGTCCCTCCCTCGCGATCACAGATTGCGATCAAAGAATTTGCAGGCTCGCCATCAAATATCGTTAGCGAGCCACGATCAAAGAATAAAAATGTTCAAAACTCTATTTTTTCACCATTTGGAAGCAAACCACAGCCATGGCTCAATGCAGCAAAGCCCCCTGAGCAAAACCTATCCATGTTTTACTTAAGGAGTGACCACTGAGCTGAGACATTTGTATTTTTCCAATGGCAAAATGAGAACAAGATAGCATCCGTCACGATCAAAGAATTTCTCGGGGTCAAAGATTCTTTGATTGCGAGCCTACAAATTCTTTGATGGTGAGGAGGGAGCAGATGGCCAAAACCCTATTCTTCATTCGCAAAATAACCATATAAATGTTCCCATTGACTTATAATGGGAAATTAAAAGTTTAATAACATTTGAATGGATTAATATTTTTTCACCAAATGGAAAGCGGCATGTTCCTTGACCCAAGCTCTTCCAGATGAGCCCAGTCGCAGAGTGGCACAGCACACAATGGCCACACATGCCACAGACAAAATCCCCAAAACTGCCCACATAACTGGCAAAAAGTGCATTATTCAGCGTTTAAAAACCATAAGTCAGACCAAAACAAAATTTGGCAAATCAAGAGAGCTATCATACTCCACTGCACATACCAAAGTTCATGCAAATCCATTGAACAGGTCCAAAGGTATTAACACACAAAATTTATTTTTTTTGAAATTATATTTCATTAATTTATAGAAAGATGTGAAGTATGAGCAAGTAATACAGGGATTACACACCATGACAGATGATAGTAAATACTTAATGGCTACAGTGTAAAGATTTACCGAATTCTACAGGAATCCCTGATTCTGGTAAAACAATGAAGAACTCCCCTTCCCCCACAACCCATATCCCTTAACCCCCATCCTTCCCACCCCAGGATGTGCCTTCTTAAAAAGGGGAAATTAATCTAACTACATGTAACATACATTATGATGTACCTTGTATATAAAAGGAATACTTATTGCACTAGAAGCTGCCAAGGTAGCCAGAGGTGTACCCATCAAGGCAATAGTTCAAATAAAAAGCATACAATTTACCCTATTTTGCTCAAATGAAGCCAAGCAATTTCGGGAGCTTGCTATTAATCTTTCAGTCCGAAAGCAGAGAGAAATTTTGCTGATCCATTCTGCATATGATATAACCAGTTGGTCCATCCAGTGCCTAAGGACCAGTCTTTTAACAACTATAGAAATTAAAGCCATATGGAATCTATGCTCCATAACCTGTATATTGGAAAACATCCCTAAAATGCATACTTCTATAGTAAATAAATTGCCTAGGCCCAAAAGAGGGTACAGGTTAGACTGGATGGTCCACCATAACTGAACCACTTTTTCACAGTGCCAAAAAATATGTACCAGGTTCCCTTCCACCATGCCACACCTTGTGCAAAGAGTTGAAGATAATCTATCTAATTTAACCAACTTGACTGGGGTGTAATACATGTTATTCAATATATGGTATTGAGTGAGTCTATGCCTATCCTGAGAGAGCTACCGATACATGTCTGCCCAAATCTGATCCCAAACCACAGGGGTTTCTGGCAGAAGAGAGGACCAACATTTGGAGCCAATCAGGGGGTCGGGGAATTTAGTGTCCAGTAGGAAGGAATAAAGCTTGGAAATACTATGGGCCCTGCTTGCCTGTTCTTGTATCTGGTCTAGAAAGGGCTTAACTTGAGACGGTGTGGGATTGGACCCAAAACTGGATGCCACTAGATGTCTTAACTGGAAGACTTTAAAAATATGCTTCTGAGGGATATTATATTTGGTCAGAACTTCTCCCGATGATAGAAGAGAATTATTCAGGAATAAGTCATCAACACAGCAATCCCTCAGCTGAGGAAGCCAGTCTAAGGAAAGCGGGAGACCACCGATCTTAATGTTTAAATTTAGGGTAAGAGGTTGGGTAGTGTCTTTCCTGGGAGAGGGATTGAAAAAATTCCAGCATTGATTCAGCACTTTAATGGAGGTACCAATTACGCCACCCCGTAGAAGGGGAGGCAGTGTGGATAGAGTATAGTAAAAAATTCTGGATGGGTGGAGACCATACTCGGTTAAAATATTTTTCTCGAGTTGTAACCAGATCTGCCCTCAGGTCATACCACCTCCCAATTTTCGACATGTGGCTTGCCCAGTAGTATAGCATAAAATTGGGAAGGCAAAGCCCCCCCCTTTCTTTAGGTAAATTGAGTTTTAAAAAGGCTTTCCTGGGTTGCTTACCCTGTCAAATAAACTTAGAGATAGACCTGTGAAAATGATGAAAATAGGACATCGGTAGATAGATATTCATTAGGCTGAGTGGGTAAAAAACCCGACGCAAAACATTCATCTTAACAATATTAATACAATCTCACAGAGATAGAGGAAGAGCAGACCATCTCTGAAGGTCGTGCTGTATTTTAGTCAATAAGTCGTCCAGGCTGAGTTTCCTAAAAACTTCAAGGTCCTTAATAAGGTAAATGCCCAAGTATTTAAAGGACGAAGGGGCCCATTTCATGCCAAACTGGGAGAAGTTAACCTGCAGTGTATTAACGTTTAGCGGGAATATAATTGATTTAGCTAAATTCAGCTTGTAGTTAGCCACCTGGCCAAACCGAGCAATAATATGTAATATGGGTGTAAGAGACACTTCAGGGTTAGTCAAATGTAAAAGGATATCATCAGCATAGGCCGAAAGAACCAGAGACTGTTGCTGAATGAAACATTCTGTGACCAGACACACAAAAATTTCAAGTTTAACATAGAAGTGCCTTCATAACCTTAAATATAGGGTGCGACTGCACCTCTATAATTAATATATATATATATATATATATATATATATATATATATATATTCTATACAAAAACTGCATTAATGCCTCATGTGGGGGGGTTAAAGCACAAAAAGTCAAGAATGAAAACAGAGTTTACCTGTAACCGCCCCACATCCCCACCCTCATCCTCCACAGACTGACAGATGCCAGGGTGTGTCATTGGGGTTCCGAGGCCCAAATCTCACCCCATTCCATTTGTAAGCAGGTTGACATGGTACAGTAAAGGAGAATGGGGTGAGATTTAGTCCTCACAAACCCGATGACACACCCTGGCATCTGTCAGTCTGTGGAGGATGGGTGGTGAGGGGTTAGATGTAAACCCTAATGTTTTCATTTCCTGACTTTTTGTGCTTTAACCCTAAATGATGCATTAATGCAGTTTTTTGCATAGAATTTCCTTACTTTTTGAAAAAGTGTAATATAAGTAGTAAAAAAGCACATATTGGTGGGCGCATGGGGATCACCAAGTGACCCATTACTGCATAACAGCATACTATAAATAGTAAAACACATGTAGTGGTGGGAGAGTGGGGTCCTTGGTTGCCAAACAGTATTGTGCATTACTGCATAACAACATACATTTGGCGTAGCTATACAGCATCCCTATATAGCAACAAACCCTTGGAACACAAATGTGACAATATGTCATGAACCGTGCAGCCTACTAAAAAATTTCCATTGCAGGCTTACTGTGCAGTTTAAAATTTTATCCCAGCAGCATACATCACCTAAAGGTGATGTAAGCTGCCAGTAGCGAAAATTCTGTATCTCGCTTTATTTCTGAGATATGTGCAAAAGTGAACTGCCGCTTAGTTAAAAAGGCCATATCTCGCTTCATTTCCTAGATAATGGCGCAAAGGTGATCAAAGCTGCCAGTAACGAAAACTCTATCTCGCTTCGTTTTCAAGATAACGGTGCAAAGCTGATCTAAGCCACCAGTAGCGAAAAGTCTATCTCTCACATCGTTTCCAAGATAATGGCACAAAGGTGATCTAAACCACCAGTAGCAAAAAGTCTATATCTCACTTTGTTTCTGAGATAACTGCAGAAAAGTGATCAAAGCCACCAGTAGCGAAAACTCTGTATTTCGCTTTGTTTCCAAGATAATGGCGCAAAAGTAATTTGCGCAGCCAGTAGCGAAAAGTCCCTGTATCTCGCTTCATTTCTGAGAAAACGGCACAAAGCTGATGTAAGCCGCAAGTAGCAAAAGTTTGTTTCTTGCTTCATTTCCAAGATAACGGTGCAAAGGTAATCTAAGCTGCCAGTAGCGAAAAACCTGTATCTCGCTTCACTTCTGAGATAACAGCACAAAGGTAATCTAACCCACCAGTAGTGAAAAATCTCTATCTTACTTTTTGAAAAAGTGTAATATAACTAGTAAAACATGTATTGGTGGGAGAGGGCCCCGTGCTCCCACCAACTTAGCCATTTCTGCATAATAATATGCATCTGTGGGAGCGCAGGCCCTCTGGTCCCGCGCCTCACTCACGCATACCTACAGAGCCTTACAGCAGCCCTATAGGCCACCGAACGCTTGTAACAGTAATTTGTCCATATCTTGGGAACCATAACAGCTAGGGAAAAAATTCAAGTGTCATTGTACCTGTGAGAGTGAGTGGATTATGCAACAATCACCGACTGAATCCATATCTCACATTGCTTCTGAGATATGGGCACCAAAAAGCACTGGACAGGCACTCTATGAACTCTTGTGACAGTAATTTCACAATGTCTCATGAACTGTGCAACATCCAGAAAGAAATCCACTGCAGGCTTACTCTACAATTTCAAATCTTTTTCTAGTGGATTAGATCACTTGAAAGTGATCTAGGCCGCCAGTAGTGAAAAGTCTATATCTCACTTTGTTTCTGAGATAATGGCACTGAAAGTCATGACACAGACCACAATGTAATCCTATGGGAAAACCGTCAAATTTGTCATTGAATATCTCTGCAACCAAATAATTTCCCAACACCTAAGCAGCATAATTCACATCTCTTGGACATCCCCTCAACACCCAGCAAATTTCAAGTAAAAAGACCAAACCATTACGGAGATATGGTCGTCCCAATTTGGGCCATCTGGTCTTGCTTAGGGACATCTCGTCTTCCCTAGGGTCATCTGGCCTTCCCCATAGACATTGCAAAATATGCATATAAAGTTTCCCATAAGATGTAATGGGAACTTCAAATTGTAATAACTTTTGAACTGATTAATAATTTTTTCACCAAACAAATGCTGGCGTGTTCCTTGGCCCAAGCTCTTTCTATGTCCCAAGTTTCCGCCCAATAGACCACACGGTGTCCGTGCAGCGCCACAGACAAAAAATGTGCACAAGTGGTGAAAAATGCATTTTTTGGTGCTTCACTGCACAAACAACATACGTCCAACCAAAACGCAACTTAGTAAATCAAGAGATCTGCCATACCAGACAGTACATTCCTAAGTTTGTGCAAATCCATTAAGCAGTTGCAAAGTTATTAATGCATGAAATTTGAGGTTTAACATTAAAGTGCCTACTCAACCCTAAATATAGAGGCGTGATCATATATAATATATATATATATATATATATATATATATATGTATATATGTGTGTATATATATATATATATATGTATGTTTATATATGTATATGTGTATATATATATATATATATGTATATATATGTATATATATATGTATATATATATATATATATATATATATATATATATGACTGTTCATGAATGACAGTGGGAGTATGAATGGTGGAGATTTCTGCCATGCACCTTGTTTTATACATGCACTAAATCTGGTGGTGAGTCATATTCTTGACAAACGTGCACAATTAAAAGAAATACTTGACACTGAATGGAACATCACTAGGTATTTCCTTCATTACCCCAAATGTGCTGAGCTCCTCTGCTATTACCGGCAATGTTCTGCAGCATTGCTTAATTACAGATGTGGTGACAAAGTATAACTCCATGTTTTATATGGTGGAGAGACTGGCAGAACATTGAACTATGTGCTAGGGTATAGAATTCATCTATGTGACCTGTGGGGGTATCTGTCCTGGGCACAGTGGTGTATGTGTGCTCTTAAAGCTTGTTTCAATTCTAAAACCTTATGAACGGGCCATGAAAGATGTCACTGCTGAATCATAAATCCTTATCATAGTCCTTCCCTTGGTGTCTATTTGAACAACACATTTGCATTTACTTAAGATTTTCTACAGCAGCCCAACAAAGCAAAGCCAGTAGTGGTGGTTGCTGAAATGGTGACATTCATGGTAGTGGTGAGAATAACAACAAATGATGGTGGTGGAGTGAATACCAGGTGCAGAGA
The DNA here is from genome assembly GCA_016271365.2 of Neoceratodus forsteri. Lineage (NCBI taxonomy): Eukaryota > Metazoa > Chordata > Ceratodontiformes > Ceratodontidae > Neoceratodus > Neoceratodus forsteri. Next base: position 293,443,225 of record CM028134.1, read on the forward strand.
AGAGAGTTCTCTTTTCTTTCCTTCAAGGAAATACATGGTGACAAAACTAGTTAACCTTAGTCATCTCAGTAGCAATAAGCAGGTTGCAATCATCATTAATGAAGTACAGTAGCAGAGATGTTTCTGACACAAACCACAGTCAGATTTGAAAGCATTAGAACTGCAGCATTACTGAATTCCAGGTATAAAGATATGTGCATTCCCTTGGATGCATTGACTATATCAAACAGAAATTGTTGTGCACACTTAAAATGGAGCAGCACAGAAAACGTGAAGAGACAACCAAGAATCAACCTCCCCTGCTCATACTCTTCTTAATAATACTGTCCATATTGTTCGACTATGGTGACATTGCTTACAGCATCATTCCCAGTTCAACCCTAGTCAGACTGGACCCACTGTTTCACTCTTTCTGTTTTGTCCTGGACTGTCCCTCTAGCACCCACCATTGCCTCCAGCACTCCGCCTTCTCCCTTCCCTCCCTTGATGCCAGGTGCCTCACCAAGTATGCTTCCTAAATCTCCAAATTCTGACTTGGCTCCCTTCCTTCATACCTTGCCTCTCTCCTTACACTGCCCCACTTCCTCATACTCACTATGCAGCACTGACTGTTGTTCTCTTTTCCTTCTTCCAAGAAAATTTACTGCAGGTCAAACTGCCTTGTCCTTCTGCTTCCCTAAACTTTGGTCCCTTATTTCCCCTGTCTATCCATTCTGTCTCTTCCCTCTACTCTCTCAAGTCTCTCCTTCTTTATAACACACTACTGTAATTTCTCCTGACCCTGTGCCAGTTGCTGCCATCCACCACCCTCCAGCCATGACTAGCCCTTGCACTGCTTTTGCACAAGTGTATCTCCCCATACCCTCCTCCCCAGTTTACAATATTGTTCCTGTACTCCTTTATGTGACTGGAACAAAGTGTTGGTAATTCTGCTCTTATCTTGCCTGTTGAATGAGATATTGCCTCTTGAATTGAATTGTCTGGCCAACTGTTATTGTACACTGTTGTCTCTTGTTTGTAACATTGCCTCTTGAACTGTTTGGTCAGCTGTTATTGTATACTGTACGCTATGGCCCAGATATTCAAAGGGGTTGTGCCTGGCGCAACAAAGGTTTGTGCGCAACAGCGCAATCCCGCATTGTGCCCGAGTGGGATATTAAAAAAGGCTGCCCGGTACAGCGCAAATCCCAATGTGCTGGGGCACAATGTAATCGTATGTGGTGCAGATGCAGGGGGAGTGCCCATGTATATGCGGCACATCCCGATATTCAGCCGGGATGTGTGGAGCATATGCTGGTGCAACCCTGCTGTGTGCCGCATGGGGGGGGTTCAAAAGTTGAGCCCATGCAGAGTAGGAACAAATCCCAGCCACCCACAGGCAGGCTGCTGTATTGTAGGTGCAACACAGCAGCCCAGCCGTGGGGGGCCGCCCAGAACACCATCTGCAAGCACTCACAACCCTGGTGGTCAAGTGGACCCCCCTGCCCATTGCCGTGATCACAGTAGATGAGGTAAAGCTCGGTCCCTGGTAGTCCAGTGGCCCTTCCTCCAGAGTCCCTGTATCCCTGATAAATATGATAATTGACCATCCCTGGTGGTCTAGTGATCCCTCCCACCTGAATCCCTGATTCCCCGATAAATGTATAACTGACTGTGCCTGGTGATCTAGTGGCACCCCTCACCCCTCCCACCCACAGAGAACCCCTTGCCCACCCTGCTCCCCCCCATCAGTGGGCAACTGCAACCCACCTGCTTACCACCTGGCCGCCTGCCTCATTTGCATGCCTTGTACAGGGCAGCCCAGCAACTTGTGCCTGGTGCCCTGCACAGTATGACATGTGCAATGGGGATCCCGGAGCATCTGCCGCCCAGCAGCCACGATCACAGTATATGTATAAACAGTAATTCCCTGGTAGTCTAGTGGCCCCCTCCATCCCTGATTCCCCGATGAATATAATAAATGACCATCCCCGGTGGTCTAGTGGTCCCCCCTTCCACCTGAGTCCCTGATTTCCCGATATAAGCATAACTGCCAGTCCCTGGTGGTCTAGTGGAACCCCCCCCCCGGCCATTGCCGTGGTGGGGGGGGAGCAGGGTGAGCAAGGGGTTCTCTGTGGGTGGGAGGGGTGAGGGTGCCACTAGATCACCAGGGAATCGTCACATATTTGGGACTGTCTAGTACAGTATGCCCTGCAAGCCCATTGGTTCACACTAGGGACCAATGGGCTTACAACTATACTGTACCTGTCATTCCATGGGCTGCCGGGTGGTATGTGGTGGTTGCAGCCACCCACCAATGATGGGGAGGGAGCTGTGGGCAAGGGGTTTTGTGTGGTGGGTGGAGGGTGGGGTGGTGCCACTGGATCACTAGGGCATTTCATTTCGAGGTTTACCATGATCACGGCAATGGGTGGGGGGGGGATTCCACTAGACCACCAGGGACCGGCAGTTATGCTTATATTGGGAAATCAGGGACTCAGGTGGGAAGGGGGACCACTAAACCACCGGGGATGGTCATTTATTATATTCATCAGGGAATCAGGGATGGAGGGGGGCCACTAGACTACCAGGGATTACTGTTTATACATATACTGTGATCGCAGCTGCTGGGTGGGGGATGCTCCGGGATCCCCATTGCACATGTCATACTGTGCAGGGCGCCAGGCACAAGTTGCTGGGCTGCCCTGTACAAGGCATGCAAATGGGGCCATAATGACATGCAAATGGCCCCATTTGTGCCTTGCATATTTTATGGCCTTATTTGCATGCCCCCTGCTGAATATCACAGATGATGTCCCTAGCACAACTGCACTTGCACTGGCGCATCCCCATGCTACCTATCTGTGGCTTGTGCCAGTGCAGTACCACTGAGCCATGCACAGTATGTGCGCTGACTGTGCCATATTCAATGGTGCTGTGCCATGGTGTATTCCTGTTGAATATCACTTGGCCCTGGCCCCGGTGCATCACAGTTGCACTGCACCAAGGCTTGCACCACTGCCTGGCGCAGTCTGAATATCTGGGCTTAAATGTACTCTTCCATACCCCTACCCCCAGGACACATCTGGAATCGAGCAGTAGTCTACTCAGCATGTCTTCCTGGTAAAACTTTTAAATAAATAAATAAATAATGTATTTTACTCTGTTCCTGTGCATTTGCACATTTACAAATAATTTTAATCTATTCACCATATTAAACTGCACTTCTCTGCACCTGGCAGTTGCCTTTTGGGCAATTGTTAACTTTTTGTTCTTATTGTACCTTGTTTACTGCACTGTTGTGCACCTCCCCCCGACACATCTGGAAACCAGCTGAGTATGTGTTTCCTGGTAAAACTTTTGAAATAGAGAGACAGATAGATAGATAAATAGACAGACAGACAGATAGATACAGTAGATAGATAGATGAAGTACATCCATAAATAAATGCTGTGCCTCCTCCTGAGTTGGCTTTGCATGCTTCCAGTGTCAGGCATTAGCATGATAACATGGAAGTTGACTTGAATAACGATAATCAAGAGGCAACAAAGAAGATTTGGAAGCTTTTTGACCCAGACTGCTAGCACCTCACTGACATTTTGGAGGAAGGAACAGACATCTCACCAGAGCACATGATGGATGCTTATCTAGCAGAATCACCAAACATCCAAAGTAGTGACCCCATCAAATTCTAGCAAGACAGGAAAGTAATTTGATCTGCACTGGCTAAACTGACTTTGTGCTTTGGATGCTCTCTAACATGGGTCACTTCAAAAATATGTTTTAGTACAACTGCTGATATTGTCTCACCACATCGCTCCAGGCTAAATCCTGAGAAGGTTGAATTCTTAGTATTTCTGGAACTCAGTTTACCAGCGATCAGCTTCAGCTATCCATTTGATTATTCATATGTCCAACAAGTTGCATCTACTGCTGTTCCACTCCTATGCTTCCTGCTGGCAAGTCTTCCTAGACTCCTACTGGCACTGGTAGCAGTCTGGCTCTCCACTCCCAGCAGCACTGGCTGTGCAAGAACTATGACTAACACCTCTAACTCAAGTCCTGCTGAAGACAGTACATCTTTTACAATATCATCACACATGCACAGCTGATGTGTTCATGTGTTATGTGAGCCCTGATAAGTCATTATCAGTTAAATAAGACCTGCTATGGCATTCAATCCACCATCAAGGGACATACACAATGACTGCAACTCCAAATGAGTTATCAGTGATGGTCTTGCATGGATGAGCCACTTCTTCAGTCTGTGACCTAATATAATTAATCCATTGACTAGGACAAGTTTGGTGGATAGCAGATTGTAGTTATCTCAATTATTACTTCAGTTCAAGTAATATTTAAAAAAAAAATCCAAAAAAAAAAAAAGAAAGAAAAACTACATCCACACATTGTGAAATGTTTTAACTTTTTTAAATCTTATTATTGTCTTGGATTACAATCTTTGAGCTACAAACTCATTTACAAAGGTTCCATGTCAGAGTGAGAACAAAAAACAGGTACAGTAAATAAATACAGTGGATGGTACAGTAACATGTGGGAATTATTTACAAAGGAACAACAGGAAAGCAGGATAACAATAACATAGTCGTATAATGTGGCAATAAGCTTTTATACATAACAGTCATTTTGGTAATAACAATAAAGTGCTACAATACAGGTGTTTAAGGCAACAAAAGACTGGCAAGGGATTCATGTACATGAGGGAGGGGAGGGGAGAAGGCAGAAGAGCAGAGATGATAGGTAGGGGAAAAAGAGCTCCCAGAGAGTGGCAAGAGAGATAATGCAGGGATAAATGTGGATAAGTACAGGGAGGAGTTTGGATGAGTGTGGGGTGTGTGGGTACCACAGGAGACAGGGAACAGTAGGTGGAGATTGTTAGTGGGAGGATGTAGATCAAGATAAGCCAAAGGGATACAGCTGGAGGATAGACAGTGTGGCGGGGAAGGATTTAGAAATACAGAATTTGATGGCAGATAAGGACTGCTTGGCCCATCTAGTCTGCACATTTCTCTACCTAACAGGTAAGCTGCAGATCCTAGTTAACCAACAGCCTACTTCCTCCTACCCTCCACTAGAATTGCCTTATGTCTGTCCCTTGCATTCTTGAATTCCCCCACTGTTTTTGACTCTATGACCTCCTCAGGAAGGCTGTTGCATGCATCTACAACCTTTTTTGTGAAGAAATACTTCCTCATATTACCTCTGACCCGTCTCCCCTCTATCTTCAAATTGTGCCCCCTTATTCTTGCACATCTCTTTTTTCTGAAAGATGCTACCTTCTTGGACTTTGTTGATTCCCTTGAGTTATTTGAAAGTTTCTATCATGTCCCCCCTCTCCCGTCTTTCCTCGAGGCTATACATCTTAAGCTCCTTTAGTCTTTCTTCATATGTCTTCTGATGCAGACCCTGAACATTTTGATTCCCTCCTCTGGACAGCCTCCACCCTGTCTATGCCTTTGTGGAGATGGGGTCTCCAGAACTGTACACAGTACTCCAAATGTGGTCTTACCAACTGTCTGTACAGAGGGCCAACATCTTCCTGCTTTCTACTGGTGATGCCTCTCCCTATGCATCCCAGTATTCCCCCAGCCCTCCTTACTGCCTTCTCACATTGCTGGCCCACCTTTAGGTCACCTGATATGACTACCCTCAGGTCCCTTTCCATTTTTGTTGTTGTCAGTATCTCAACCCCCACTGTGTACTTTTCTCCTGGGTTTTTGTTTCCCAGGTGCATCACTTTGCACTTCTTTGCTTTGAATCTAAGCTGCCATACATTTGACCATTCCTCCTACCTTGCCAAGTCCCTTTTCATCCTTCCTCCCCACCTTGTGTATCAACCCTGTTGCAGATCTTTGTGTCATCTGCAAACAGACATACTTTTCTTTCCAGTCCCTCTGCAATGTCACTTATAAAGACATTGAAAATGACCGGCCCCAGTACTTCACCCTCTAGTACTCCACTAGTAACCCCCCTTCCTTCACTGTGGACTCCATTTACTATTACCCTCTGTGTCCTGTTGTCCAGCCAGTGTTTTACCCAGGCTACCACCCTGGGACCCACTACCAGGCTGGCTAATTTGTTTAGTAATCTTTTGTGCAGGACTGTGTCAAATGCCTTGTTAAAGTCTAGGTAGGTCATGTTCACAGCCCCTCCCTGGTCTACTACTTTGGTCACCCAGTCAAAGAAATCAATTAGAATTGTCTGACATGACCTTCCTGCTGTGAATCCATGCTGCCTTGGGTCCTGTGCCCCACTGGCCTCTAGGTACTCAACAATTCTTTCCTTCACAAGTGATTCCATCATTTTCCCTACCACAGATGTCAAACTGACAGCTCTGTAGTTTCCTGCCACTGTCTTGCTCCCACTTTTGTGAAGGGGAATCACATCTACCCTTCTCCAGTCCTCAGGTACCACACCATCCTCCCATGATATATTTAAAAGGGTAGTCAATGGTGTTACTAGTTCTTCCCTTAGTTCTTTTAGAATTCTGGGGTGAATCCCATAAGGCCCCATTGCTTTATCCACTTTCAGTTTTAAAAGTTCTTTCAGAACCCTTTCTTCTGTGAAAGGACTAACATCAACCCCCCTATCCAGAGTGCTTCTATTGACTGGATTAGGTATCTCCACCTGCTTTTCCATTGTGAATACTGAGCAGAAGTATTCATTCAGTACCCCTGCTCTTTCACTGTTGCTCTCTGCCCAACCACCTTCCTCTTTATTCAGCCTCAGTATCCCTGCCTTCATCCTTCTTTATTCCCTAATGTACCTATAAAAGGTTTTATCTCCTTTCTTAACTGAGTTAGCTATCTTTTCCTCGGTTTGGGCCTTTGCTATTCTGACTGCCTTTGCCACTTCCTTCTGCTTTAACTGGTATAGTTCTCTGTCCTGCTCCTTTTGTGTTTCCTTATACTTCCTGAATGCTATCTTTTCTCCCTTACATTTCCCGCTACTTCTTTTGAGAACCATAGTGGTTTTTTCTTTCATTTTGATTTGTTTATTTGCTTCACACAAAGGCTTGTTGCCTCTGTGATAGCGGTTTTGATGTTTCCCTATTGTTGCTCCACCCCACCTTCTTGCCTGTTTGCTAGTGCTTTTCTGAGGCACTCTCCCATTTTGACAACATCAGCCCTCCTGAAGTCCAATACCTTCACTTTTTTATGGCTTGACTCCACAGCTAAGTTTATCATGAACCACACTGTTTGGTGTTCGCTTGTTCCCAGATGGCTACCCACTTTAAGATCAGAGATCCTCTCTCTGTCCCCATTTGAGAGTACCAGGTCTAAGATTGCTCCCTCCTGAGTGGGTTCCAAAACTAGCTGTCTGAGGCATGCTCCCTCTAGGGCATTGAAAATGGCCCTGCTCTTGAATGTGGCTGCAGCAAAGGTGATCCAGTTAACATCTGGCATATTCAGGTCCCCCTTCAGCAATATCACCCTTTCTCTGCCATTCTAAGGATGCCTTCTATCATTTCCTTGTCCATTTCTTTCCCCTGAGATAGGAGTCTGTATACAACCCCTGTGTGGATTGTGGTGGCATTTACGGTCTCCTGGGTGACCCATAGTGCCTCCTCTCCTCCCTGTTTACCCTTTAGTTCTGTTGCTTTGATCCCTTCACTTACATAGAGAGCTACTCCTCCTTCTCCTCTTCTTCCCTCCCTGTCCCTTCTGTAGATTCTGTACCCTCGTATGTTGACATCCCAGTCATGGTTCTCTGTGTACCATGTTTTTGTGACTGCCACAATATCCAGGCATCCCTCTTCTATCAAGTCCACCATTTTGGGGAGCTCTTTACCTAGACTACGGGCATTGGTACTCATTATCCTCCATTTCTTTATGGCTTTATTTCTTTTTGCCCCATTTCTGTCCTTACTGCCTTTGTCTTTTTCTCCATTTACCCCTGCCCTTCTTCCTATCGACTGCTGTATCTTGGTGTTTACCTCACTAACTACCCTGATTTTTTTGGGGGGGGCTAGGATTTCTATTCTCCTTTTTAGTGCTTCCCCCTTGGTTAGTTTAAATGCTTGCCAATGAAGTATTTAAACCTATCACCTAGGATCCTGGTTCCCCTCTTGGATAGATGCAGACCATCATGCCAGTATAGGCCTGCATCCCTCCAGGTAGAGCCCCAGTCCCCAATGAAGTCAAATCTATGAGCTCTGCACCAATTTTTCAACCAGTCATTGAATCTCATGGTGTGGAGTACCCTAGCCTCATCCATGCCATAGACAGGTAACACTTCTGAGAAAGTTACTGTGTGTGCTACTTGTCTAAGGCTCCTCCCCAACTCCACAAACTTCTGTTGCACTACTCTGATCCCATTCTCAGCCAGGTCATTTGTCCCTAGGTAGATAATTACATCCAGCTCACTCCCCCTTGCAGCTGCTTCCATGATCCTGAGGATTCATTTCCTGTCCCTCCAAGCCATGGCACTGGGAAGGCACCTCACCTCCCTTTCCCCTCCCTCCTTCAGTTCTACCCCCCAACAACTGAGTCCCCCACCAGGAGTTGTTTCCTTCCCCTGTGGGGTCCTGTGCCACCCTACTGTGGGTCTCCATTGTGGAGGTTCCCAGCATCCTCCTTGGTCTCCACTGCAGGTGCCTCCATAGAGGAACCATGCTCCACCAGAGTGGTGAATGAACTGTGGAGAGGCACAACTGGAGTGATGCACCTCTGTTCCACCACCCTCACTCTCCCTGAGCCCACCATGGTCCAACCACTCCTCTTTCTTGGCAACCTCTGAGGTAGTGGTGGTGGCCTGGGTGGTCCCTGGGTGGTGGAGCAGATTTCCCCAATTCTTGCCAGGTCAGCATGGAGATGAACAACCTCCTCCCTCAGACCAGAGAGGTGCCTGCAAATAGGGTAGCAATGTAGTCTCCAGAATGTCTTCTGGAAGACTGCTGCTCCTCATCCAGTGCATTGCACCACTTCCCACATGTCTGTGCCCCTTCCTGTTACAGATGCTTTTCTTTTTTTTGTTCTTGTTTTAGTGTGTGCAAGATTGTGAGTGTCTCTACCCCTATTCAGTGTGCTGTACCTTTAAGACTATGAACAGGTGTATGTTGTTAGTTTTGGGGAAGCGATATCAGAATCCCTACTATTAAGGATGGTATGCACTTGGGCGGGTAGGGTGGGTGGGAATGAAGCTTGTGCCCTCCAGAAACAATCAACTACAACTCTGACCCTCCACCCTGGGGAGTGCCTTCCTTCCTTTCAGACACTTATTTGACAGAGGTTAAGTAACAGGTCTAGTCACAAATGACTGCAAATATCTCCCAGCTACAGTTCTTCCCTGGCAAATTAAACTAAGAAAAGTCAACCCCAAAAACAGAGAATAAATACTAGTTACTTACACAGGTTCAAAAAGTGATAATTCAGTTCAGTGTAGTGTAGTAGATAACCTCCTTGATTTAAGGAAGCTTTGGCTGCTTTCTCTCTCTCTGTCTCAGGATAGGGAAGGGGTTGAAGGTAAGGGGAAGAAAGGAAAGTAAAGAAGTAGGGGAAAATAGTTGAGAGGGAGGGTGGAGAGGTGAAGTGAGTAAAATCAAAATAAGTGCAAATGTTGATCAGAGGACTTTCTACGTATAGCAAGGTAGAGGGAGGGAGGGGGAATGCCATTAGCTGAGGGGAATAGGGAGATGGTGTGAGGGGCAGGGAGTGGAACAAGGTAAGGGCTAAGGGATACCCCTATGCAATGCTCCATTCCAGGGAAGAGTGTGAGGGGAGAAGGAAGGGAAAACAAATAGGGGAGGGCGGAAGATTACCTAGGGCAGTCGCAACTTACCTGGTCATATAGGTGCCATTTGAGTTCTCTGTTGGGAAGGTAAACACAATGCCCTAAATGTATTACCTTTTGAATTTTTTGTATTATTGTAAGCAGAACTTTTTTGGAGGGAGGGATAATTATAAATGTTGGAAATATGTGGGGCAAGTGAGAAGGTGGTAACTGGCTTGGAGGTAAGACAGAGACTACAGGGGTGGTAAGCCTTGAGCTCAGCAATGAATACTAACAGGTCTATGTGATAACAGTGACCGCAGAAAGGCGATTGCCATTAGGGTGAATGCACATAGGCAAAAATCCATTTCGCCGATGTACAATCCGCAGCACAGCAAAGGGCACCGGAACTTGAGTTTTTGTTTATGTGGGGCTGGACCTAGACCCCCATGGAGGACTTCACCATCTGCACCCTCTACTAAAGATTCTCAACTCCAGGAGGGTGCATGTCGGGGTGAAAAATAAAAAAAGTTTTTCTCGGAGAGGCGCAAAAAACCCGACGCACCCAGCACCGAACCCAGCACCCTCCCAACCATAACCTGCCACAAACCCACCATGTCACATGGCCAGCTTGGCAACCCACCATCACGCTACACCTCACAAACCCTCCCTTCCCTTCTGCGTGTCGCATGGTGGGATCACTCCCCCCACGCGCATGTAAACATATAGCGACAGGATGTCACTATACCCACATTCACCCCCCGTCCACTGGCCCTGTAGAACAGGTGCCACTATCAAGTCACCTTTTTGTAGGTGCTCAATAGTGATTGCCCTTCTCACAGTATACCAATATTAACAATTACCATAGCTCATATCTGGGATGCAGCAGTTGTACTTACTGCAGACTGTGTCACACCAGCACAAACTCACCAAACCATAGCAGTGGTATGCAGACACCACTTGCCACAAGTAGGGTGAAGTAATTAATATTCATGGCTAACCTCAAGGGGTTCCCCCAGCTGCCACAAGTAAGGTATAGTAGTTAATATTCATGGCTAACCTACAGGGATTCACCCATTTGTAGTCTGTTTCATACTATGCCAGTTACTGCACTGGTAACTAAAGTGGTTCAGCCAACTTGAGGAAGCCAAATCAAATTTTTTGGTCCCAACTTGAAACCAAACTGAATATCGTTTAGGCCCATGTCTCTCATCTTTAGTGTTGGGGAGGGGTGTAGTGGGAAATGTTGAGTGCAATAACCTTGTTAGACTTGCTCATGTTAACTGTTCTGAGGCCCCCAGAAAGGTGATAGGGAACTCTATAATCCTGACTGAAAGGGGTTCTTGTTCTTAACCATTTTTGCATTAATCAACAGCACAACTAGACTGAAAATCTCACTATCCCACATATAGTTTCACTAGTCCAGTTATAATGGAGAATTTTACACTCACATAGTAAAAAATGCATGTCAAGAAATATTCCATTATTATAGCCTATCAAACTACTACATAACTCCCCTCAGCCAAACAGGTATACCTCCCTGACAGGAACACTATTACACTGAAAACATCGATGCCGACAACATCAACGTTTTCACTATAATAGCCTGCCTGGGACCCTGGCACTCTCTCTCTCTCTCTCTCCCAGTCCTTCACCCCCTCCCTGATCCAACTCGGACTCAGAGTTGGAATCCTAAAGATTGGGGGGTGCAAGGGGCAGAGCCTCCCAAATGAGGGGATTGGGGGACTAAGCCACCCCGATGAAAAAATGGCTGGGGTCTCAAGTCAGATTTATGTCAACCACAAGTTGAGGTCAACATAAATCTGCCACTGTGATGGCGGTCGACAACTTAGTTGTCAAACTGGCATCGTAGAGCCTTCCAAACACATCAAAAAGACTTGCCATACAGGCTCACATACCCCCCCCAGTTCTGTGCAGCAGCTGCATTTCTATCTTTTTTATATACACCCCACCATGGACCAAATGATTGTATGACAGTGGCTGTTTAGTTAAGCAACCCCAGCACAGCACACAGTTACTGTTGCAGCAAGTATTTAGCCTCTGAGATCATACAGTAACAGCAGTTTCAGTGGCACCCATACAAGATTGCACTACTCAAGATTGAAAGTTAAAAGATTAGTTGCACTAGTCTGGGTAAATTTGAACTATACCCTGGATAAGTCAAATAATGTTAAAATTGACCCACAGTCTAAAGACACTGCTACCTTTCTTTTACATCTGGCAACCCAGTAAAAGTTGGCAGGAGAGCCTGCATACATGGGGATTGCAGCCTTGGAAACATTCTGAGAAAATCCACAGTAAAAGTAGGACAGAACATGGAAAATCATGTTGGAGAGTATAAGAATCTCATGATGGTTTTCAAGGATGTAATGTTTAGGTTGAAAGTGAATATTTTTCAAAGTATAAAGTTCTTACAATCTTAAAATCTGGGTGTCATCCTTGATGATGGACTGACACTTGAGGCTCAGGTGTCATCTGTTGTCATTAGTAGTGTTTACCACTTGAGGAATGTTGCCTGCATAAAAGCCTTGATTCCGCCTGATGACCTTCCCTCACCGGTACATGCACCATGGCTCAACTATTGCAATGCTATGTATCTTGGGGTCAGTGGCAGGGTTCTCCAGTGCCTGCAGTTGGTGCAAAATGCAGCATCCAGTTTGCTAATGGGTCAACCGAGGACCTATCATGTGACCCTCGGCTCTGTGTGAACTGCACTTGCTGCCAGAGATGGGAAGGATCATCTTCAAGGTGGGCTTGCTTACCAGTAAGGCCCAACATGGTTTGGGCCATGGCTACTTGAGTGACCTCCTGACTTCTGTCCGTCTTGAGTGCTCACTTCGCTGCTCCACTGAGGGCCTCCTAGTGGTTCCCAGGGCCCACCTGAAATCCTCTTGATATCGTTCATTTGAGGTGGTGGTCCCAGCTTTGTGGAACTCACTCCCAAGATCCTTGAGGGAGGCCCCATCGGTGGAGATTTTTAAGTGGGGGCTGAAGGTGCATCTTTATAGCAAAGCATTTGTTGACTGCTTAGAGTTAAAACTTATAAACAGCTGCATTGTTTATTTAATTTAAGAATTATTTAGGTTTTATTACTATTTCTATTTTATGTTATGTTTATATATTGTCATATGTGTCTCATTTTGTCTACCTGTACAGTGCCCAGAGCTTCCAGGCCAGGGCGCTAAACAAATAAACTTTACTTGTGTTACTTACAATCTCTGTATTATAACCTGCAAGATGTCAACAAATGCTTCCAGTAGAACATACCATTCCAAGTTGTTCAAAGCCATAAATTGGTGGAGCCTAGATGATAGAAGAAACTGGCATCTAGCTGCTTCATCATGAATATTAGAAAGCAGAGATTACCAAGTTACTTGTTTAGTTTAGTTTAGTTTAGTTTATTGTTCTAGGAATTACTACCTTTGAGCCAGAGGCTCTTTTACAAAGGTTCCACATCAATTAGGTACAGTACAAAAAAGGTTACATAGATAACACAACAATTTGTGCTGTGTCAAGAGCGAGAAAACATATACAAATACATATCAAATCATTTGTGCAAAAGGACATGAGATATCAATAATCACATTATTATTACAAGAAAGAGGTCATGCCAGATTAGGAGAAACAAATAGGGAAAAAGTCCAGAACAGAGAGGGTAAGTGAAAGGTATGAGGAGCAGACAATAGCAGGAGAAAAGGTTTCTCAAACATGTCTTTGTCAAATAACGGAACAGGGTGGGTAGTGAGAAAATAGGAGGTTTAGTCAGGGCAGTCACAGGAGCTGGAGGTGGAAAGGTGAGAGAACAGCCTTGATTTGAAAATACCTAGAGAGGTGGAGGCAGTAATATGAGTACTGAGGGCATTTAGCCAGCTGGGAGCACGATAGGCAAATGATCTTTGTCCCTGAGAAGTCCAGCATCGGGGGACTTGGAGAGGCTGGTGTTCTGATCTTCTGGTAAAATGGGTGCTAGCACTTGGGCATAACAGGTCTTGGATACAAGGAGGAGTGAGGCCCAGAGTGGATTTTTTCACCATCAGGCAGGTAAGGTACTTATCCGGTTTGAGAGTTGCAACCAACCTGAGTCAGCATAGAGTTCACATGTGTGGTACATTGATGTGCACCAGTGAGCAGCCGACAGGCCTTATTTAGGGATGTTGTAATGCGACTAAGTGCTGTAGTAGTGGCAGATCCGTATATAACAAGCCATAGTCAACGACTGAGATGATAGAGGATTGGATGGCAATCCTCAGTGCAGAATGGGTAAGAGCTGTCGGTTCATACAGAATCCCAATTCGCTGATTAATAGTTTTTGCTGTACTATCAATGTAAGTTGCCAAGGTTAGGCCTTGATCAAAGTTGATTCCAAGATATTGGAAAATTGGCACTTGTTCAAGGGTATTTCCCAGGTATGTATTAATGGTGAGTGGGACTTGCTGTTTCTTGTTTTGTGGGTTAGGGAAGAGCATGGATTTATTTTTTTTGTGGTTTAGAACCAGCTTATGTACAAGGAACCACATCTCAACTTTGGAAAAAGCATGCTGAAGGTTGAAGTGTAAGAGGTTCGGATCTTTATGAGTGGCAAGAATCACGGCATCGTCGGCATAGAGGATTATTTGTTCAGGGCAGGATTTGGGGAGGGAGTTTAGGAAAAGGCTGAAAAGGAGGGGGCCCAGGATGGATCCCTGGGGAACTCCTGAGCGAACCAGTTTTGAGTCTGAGAGAACTCCAGCTACTTTTACAGATTGAGAGCGCTGAGCAAGGTAATTTTTTACGCAGTCACCAGGACCCTGCGAGAGCCCTAGGGATAGTAGTTGTTTGATAAGTAGACAATGGTGTACTGTATCAAATGCCTTGGTTAAATCAATGTAGACTGCTCCAGTTAGGTTTCCTTTGTCCATGGAATTGTGGATTGCTCCTGAGAATTCAAGTAGGGCAGTCGATGTGCTGTGCCCTTTCCTAAATCCATGCTGCTGGGTGCATAGGATGTTGTGCTTTTCCAGGTAGTCTGAAAGTTGGTCCACCACCAAGCTTTCAAGGGCCTTAGAGAGAGGTGGTAGTATTGATATCGGGTGATAGTTACCAGGCAGTGACTTATCACCACTTTTGCGCACTGGAGTGACAACTGCAGCCTTCCATTTCCTAGGGAATTGGCTGTAGCAGAGGGAGAGATTGAAAATTTTTGTGGGGGGGGCAGTACTTCCTCCAGAGTGAGGGACAGAAGTTTAAGGTCAATAGTGTTGCTGCTTGCTCAGGACTTTGAAATGCCTTCTTTACATATTTATAGACTTCATGTGCCTTTACTAGTTTGAAATGGAAGGGTGGTTTGGTTGGAGAGGCTGTAGTAGAAGTAGAAATTGGAGGGTCAGCATCAGTGAAGAAATCAGATGAGAGGACACCACTAAGGTCCGTGAAGGTATCATTTAGGGTGTTTGCAATGATCTCTGGGTCTAATGAAGTGGTTCCATCCACATTCATTATTGTAGGACAGGATTTGGACTGCTGACCCATGATATTTCTTATGTTGTCCCAGAAGGATTTCCCTTCACCTCAGGAGTTGGAGAGGGCATTCTTGAAGCAGGAGCTCTTCATCAAGCGGATCTGTTTAGTACAGTGGTTGCGAGCCTGTTTATATTTTTGGATGTCCGACAGAGTGCCAGTAGCTCTTGCAGTGGCCCAGAGGTGATCCCTACTTTTGGGTTGTGCCAATAGCTTTGCCGTGAGCCAGGGATTTGTGAGTGCTTTGCTTTTGTGCTTTTTTACTGGTGCATAGGTGTCACAGGCAGTGTTGAAAGTAGTAATAAAGTAATCAAGGGCTAGGTCAACATCTTGAGTTTTGTAAATCAAGGACCAGTCTATCTGCCTAAGACAGGTCTTGAGATGAGTAAGGTTGCCATAGGTAGGACTCTGCTATAGATGGTTTTGGAGGCGGCTTACGAAACTTATTTGTCCAGGTACATTTTATTGGAGAGTGATCACTGAGCGAGTCAGGGAGAACACTTACATTGGTTATACGGGTAGGGTGGCTGGTAAGGATCCAGTCAATGAGGGTGCTGGTCCCTGATTTGTAGTTTTTCCTGGTAGGGGAGTTTACCACTTGTGTTAAATTTGCTGCTAAGATAGCATCTTTGTTTGACCCTACATCAGGGGCAAGCCAATTTATATTAAAGTCCCCAAGGAGAAGGAGTTCGATGTCAGAAGGTTGTGTACTTACGAACCTGAGGACAGCCTGTAGGCCGGAATCAGGATCTTTTGGTGGGATATAGACAGCAGCAATCATGAGGACTTTGTTTTGGGCACCAAGTAGTATCATGATAAGGAGGAGCTGCACTGGGGTTTCTGTGTTGGGGTAAGAACCAGGGAGACAGGTGAGGTAGTCCTTTATGTAGATTGCACACCCACCACCCCTTTCCGAGGTCCTATCCAGCCTGAATATCTTGTAGCCTTGTATAGAGATGGCATGATCCGGGAGTATTAGGTATTAGCCAAGTTTCAACGATGGCAAGGATATCCGGGTTGTGTTGGCTGGCAAAGATTTGAAGGGAGGCCAGTTTTGGGAGGAGACTGCAGATGTTTAAGGTAGCAATTTTCAGCCCCCCCTCCATTTTGGCAGGCTTTGTTGTACTATAGGAGACAGGGCCAGGATTTGAGTGGACACTTCCTGATATCAAGAGGAGGAGGATGAGGAGTTTAAGAGACAGTTGCCGTACTTCGTAGCCAATAGAATTACACTTCTGAGGCTTATGCGGCTTGGACCAGTGCAGGCATCTAGGGTCCCAGAGCAAGGAGGTTGTTAGTAATAGAGGACGATATGCCCATTTATCCTTGTTGTAGCTTGTCAGTTGCACCCAGTCGCTTGCAGATAGGTACCTGGTGGTTAAGTCAAAAGCCAAAAGAATGATCAACAGCTGAGGTCCAGAGTCACTGAAATGTTAAAATTCCTGAAGGTGATTAACTGTGCCTACACATATGCAGGATGTGAAATCCCTTTGTCTGTATGCTTCTTTGTCATTCAAACAGGTTGCTGAAAAGCCCACATACAGATCATGGAGCAGGTCAGACGAAAATGTGGATTCCAGCAGGACCCAGAGTCACCGAGTTTTTCAGATGTAGTTGCTTCACTTATGTTTTGCTTGGGATAGCTTCCAAAAGTTGATTTTAAAATGAAAATAAAGATACCTGATGATGATTTTTTGCAGAAATCCAGTCCAGGAGACTTTCACGGATGTAGTGAGCAAGAATGGTATAGTTACCACAAGCAGAAAAACATGTAAATCCACAAAAACTAAGCTACAGACACAGACAAACACAAGCAGCCACCACACAGACCAAGGGGGTGTGGCTGACTTGTTGGACCTATTTGGAGTAAGGGAGTTAAGGGTGGGTTTAAGTTCTTCACAGGGTCTTAAATTCATCATCCCTAAGTATAATCTGAGGATAGGTCGATCTTCACTTCTCAGTAGAGGCCCATCACCATGGAATACAATTCCCCTAGAACTGAGGGGTATACAAACACCTGTTTGCTTGGGAATTATAAGGAGCTGGTTTCTAAGACTTATTAACTCACAAAAGCCAAGTTCTATAAAATAACCTGTTTGCTAAACTGGTACTGCTACGCTTCCCAATTGTATGTATTTTTGTAAAATGTGTATTACCATGTACTATGTTATTTATTACATATTGAAATTGTCTTATCATTATGGTCTTGACATTGTTTGTAATGTTGATATAATTTATGTCTTAAGTTTCTGTTTGTTCTTGTGAGGAACATGCAAAATTGTAATCAAGGGACCTCTTTGAAAATGAGACTTGTACTCAACAGAGTTTTATCCCTGTTCATATTTTATGAATAAAAAAACAAAAAGAACAAAAAAAAAACAAAACAAAAAAAACCTCATTGAATCCATGAAGGCAAAAGAAACCAGGAATGATATTCCTTCAGGAAACACATCTTAAAGGATAATGAAACCCTCTAATTTGGCATGAAATTGTTTAAAAAATAGCTTCATGGCCTTGTTAAGTAAAGGCTATTGTTTGCATTAATGCTAAAACTACAGTTTCTTAATACATGTAAAAATGTTTTTTAGCATTTAGACAATAAAGAAAGACTGAAATGGATGCCAATGTAATGTCACTGAAGTGGAGAAGTTCTAGTAATCCTATGGTAAGTATTATTTACTATATTACTGTTATGACTGGATTAAGGATAGGGCAAAATATGCTATGGGCTGTATTCAAGGTTGACAACCACTGGAATTTCCTGCGGTAAGCATTCAACCACTGCCAGTAACTCCTTGCCCAACTCAGGATGAAGGCACCTGGTTTCTGTCCCAGACTTAGGACTCCCTACCACAGTGCCAGCAGCAGCGGCAGTGAATGCAGAGACCACCAGGCTCATTTGCATGCACAAAGCAAAGGAGCATGCCATGCAGAAAAGAGACTTCTGGCAGACATGGGCATAGTAATTATGAAGGAACCATTTCCTGCTTATATGTCTGTTGCCGTCTGAAACACCCAGCAAACACCCCCTAACCCCAACAAACTATATGGTTTGTAAGATGCCATTAGTGCCTGTGGTATTGGACAAAATAACACAGGCAGTGGATGTTATAAACTGATAAAAGAACCTGTCCTGCTAAAACCCAATGCCTATCCCAAAAATACGGGTATGAATGACAATCTCAGCACAGGTGCCCCATGTCTACATCACCAGAGGACACAAAGGGCTGAGGACAGGCTTGTGCATATTTATGAAGGGCACACAGTATGATTCTGGCTTGGTCTACTGTTTCATGCTAACATCAGGGACAGAAGCCTGCATGACACAGTAGGTGTACAGCACTAGTTTCAAGCTAAATACCAGCTGTATGGCAGGGATTTCTGGATCCAACCCATTGTTCTGGGGCCTAGGTCTCCCATGGTTCCAGAACACAAGCTTTCAGTTAAAAAAAAAATTCTAGCTCTTTTTATGGCTGTGGATACGGCCTACAGCTGTTCTGCAATCTGTTGCCTTAAAATATCTGATTGTGGCACTTTCCATTGGACTTTTGGAAGTATCTTTCTGAAAATCCAATGGAGCTTGTAATACTCTGCCACGATCAGCCGCTATGGAGTAACAGCCGCACTATTTCGGCTGTTACTTCTGCATTCCTGGGCAAGAACTGTGCATGCGCGCCTTGTGCGCAAGTGCCGTTCCTCTGGCATCAGCATCTTGTGATTGGCAGAATACCATTCACTGCAACTACACATACGCAAATGCCACACGTGCAGTTGCCTTGCCACTGGTCAGTGGCACTCGCTGTTCAGAGCTCTGCAAGCTCACCACAGCTGCATCGGCTCTGGGTAGAGTTTGTCATTATTGTGAAGATGTTGTCTGGAGAAAATCAATACACAGTGCTTCAGGCATTACTTTTCTAATTTTATTATACAAGGCAATGAAAAGACAACTTTAGTATATGAGAACTTAACTTGAAGCCAGAGAATTTATCTCTTTATGCACTTGAATATTTTTTTTTATTTAATTTAGAGTTGTATGAAGTTACTGCACTTCTATAATTTCTTTAATTATGAATTTGTATACACCTGTATGATTATCTTGCCTCTCATGCACTTTATTCTGGCACTACTCTATGCTGCTAATTTGTTTACTTTGGTTACATTTTATAATTTTGGTATGTCCTTGATTTGTGTATTTTATTTCTTAGTTTATGGTGTGTTGTCCTATATTCTTTCTAACATTATCACACTTTGCATATTTAGCAATAATTCTGTTATATTCTGTATCCTCCCCTGGTTGAACCTGGAAATGATCTTTGGCTCCTAGATGTTTATCCCGGACTAGGCCTAACAGTTTTAAATGATTCAAAACACAAGTTTCATCTCCTCCTATCTGAAATCTATAATTAGCTTTAGAGATGCAGCAAACTTAAACTTTGTCAGTGAAGTATGCCGCAAAACTGCAAAAGTTCAACTTTGTGAAGCTTCACAAAGTTCCTATTGCCATCACCAACTCCGACTGCACCGACTTCGCAACATTTTTTCAGAAGTGACACTTTTTTCCATGAAGTAGCACCTTTGTGAGTGAAGTTTGATCACTTCACATAAAAAGTGCCACTTTGCCTGGCAAAAAATATTGCGAAGTTGGCACTTCAAACTTCGCGTAATTCTGTCAAAATTAAGTTTTCTCAGCTTTGCACATCTCTAAGTAGCTTGCTGTTTACTAAAGCCCTCCAAATCTGTGTTTTGTTTAACTATTTATAAGCATTTGGTTAGATTTGGTCCACTGAAGAACCCCAGTCAGATCATGCAAGTGAATGTCAGCCTAGCCCAGGGGATGGATGACAATCATCCAAAGTGATGCAGTTTACATCCCTGGCACATTTACTCCTAATCTGAAAATTGTTTACCATTATTAAAAATAACTGGGATACCAAAATGTTACCTTTTGGCATGCCTTCCTTACATAAATGTAAGTGTGCTGTGTACATGCAGAATGCATGCCACATGCTTAATTGTGCAATGTTTGTGTAACCACCCTGTGCTACTTTAGCCAGTTAGCATCCCTTATTTAATCACTGGCACCCATAATGGGCACCCACTCAAATTTTAGAGATGGTACCACCCCTAGCTTTGGGAATGTATTCCAGGCTCATTCTCTAGAGATGAAGGGGTGGGTGGGTGTGTGCAAAACAACCATTTGGTATTTACAAACCTGGTCCTGGGGAGAGATTTTTTGCTAGGCATATGCTAGACCTATTTTCTGGAGGGGTACCCAGTAAATCCACACAGGAAATAACATAACTGTGCAGACCATAGTTGGGGTTCTAGAGTGGGACTTTAAAGCAAGCGTGGACCCCCAAGGTTTACACATCTTGGCACTTGAACTTGCAGAACCAAATTGAACTGTAACTGACTGAACCTCTTTGTATTCCCACTGCAGCAGGACATAGAACAACTCCACTGTAAATTCCAGATATCTTTGTATTCCTATCACAGTAGGACATAGGGCACTTGCATTCAGTGGCATCTTGGCCACAACTGAAAACACATTTTGCTCACCATTAGCACCATTATTCCATAAACTGTGAAGACACTGTAACCCATTACAGGGGGTATAATCCTCTTCAGACATTTGGCCATTTGTCTAAAGTAACCATGCACCCTTACTGAGCCTGTTAGTCCTGTACTGGTTATGCCAGATGGGGTTCTGCCCACCTTTTGCTCCCAAATTCATACTCAGTCATTCTTTCAGATTTACACCTTAAACACTTTGCAACACCTCTTGAAATGCTATGAATGCAGACTTGGCATTTAGCATTCAAAATAACCATCTAGGTAGTATAAAGGTAAAAGTCCTGAATAGTGTGATATAGTCATACTCCTGGACATCAAACACCTCAGCCAACTTTACTTCAAAGACAGTCTTGCACAACTGTACTTATAGAAAAAGTCGTGCCTTTCCTTTATGCATGGAACACAACAGAACAGGTATTTGCTCCCTCTGGCAAAAATCAGATTTCATTCACTGTCAGACATTTCAGGCAGCTTCAAAACATCCTGGACTAAACAGGCGATTGCCTCTTAGATCCACTGAACTACAGTTCCTTTCACCCCTCCAGGGATGAAAATCAGGAAATCCTGGTGAAGAAAGGTTTCCACCACTTCACTTGGAAGCTGAGAAATACCAAAACTAGGGTGAGAAATCTAGGGTCCTAGACTCAGAGCCCACTGACAGAGTAGCTTTCACTCCCACACTCTAACTCCAAATTCCAACTCTGACTCGCACTGGCTCTCTAACTGCTGTCTCAAAATTGTATCTCCCTCCCAACAGCTGGCACAAGGGATATGCTGCTGTGAGAGTTCTAAATGAGCTCATCACTTCAGTCTCAGCTAGAGCCAAGTAAACAGAAGAGTGAGCAGGTGAAAAACCATTTAACTAGTTAATCACCTGCTGCCTCTCCCTGCCTAGCACTACTTCTGAGGGGATTCTAGTAACCCCAGGGGACTGGGTGGTTACACTCACCGCATACCAGAAGATTGACTGTCCACAGTCATATCTCCATCCAGCAATAGGCAGTTCTACCTCTGTGCTTCCTACAGGAAGGTTGCACAAGTCCTCCCTTACAACGTGCTAGGCGCAGGCAGGTAACACTAAAGGATAAAAGCCCGCTGAAGAAACATCAGCTTCTACCCTATGATCCATCTATGGATTTCCAGTGGCTTCAGGAAACTGCCTGAAGCATGTCCTAGCAGACAGCATTTGGTGATCCCTATTGCGAATCAGGATCACCAACCTGCCTTCCCCCTAGCCCTCTGGGGAAAACTATCTGACCTGTATCACTTACTAAAGCATCTATGTCCAACCACCTCCGAGGGTACCTGTGGAAAACAAAAAGGAAAACATACAGCACATTGCATTACATTTCTCAAAAATCACACCTGTGGAAAAAAAAAACGTTATCACCTTGTTAAACATAAACATTTTCTAATAACACTTTAGTTCCAGACATCCACTTCTTTTCTTCTTCAGAAACACCTGCAAGAGAAGAAAAACACAAAACACATTCTGCATTCCGCACAGTGCTTAAACCTCCACCCAACACTGGAGAACTCCCAAAAACAATTTTTTTTATAAAAGTAAAAAAATGGAAAGAAAACATTTATACAATACATTTTTGGGGTGGAATTCCCCACAAATTTGGATCAAGGGATCAATGTCACTGGTGCCCATAGGTATTGTCCATGAAAGAGTCTCTCCTAGGCTGAAACCTGCTGAAGAACAGTTCTTGGACAGGACAGGGCCTGCATAGCACTGCAATCCATGGGGAGAGTCTTTGATGAAAACATTAATGTTCTTTTGATAGTCTTCAAATGTGGGATGTGTTGTGCAAAGTCATTTAATGTAAATAAAAAGGGGTTGTCTTATTAACGTTTCAAAAAACAAAAAGGGTCATCTTACTCTGCGAGCTGAGGATCTTCTCCCTGCAGACCAGAAGAAATCTTCAGATACTGCTGGGCTGATGTCCTGGAAGACCAAACTGATGGAAAAGGAAAACTGCTGGGTTGAAGAGTATGGATACACACAGAAGAAATCCTGGAATACCAGAAGAGCTGTACTTTCCTCCATAGATACTACTGCTTCAGATGACAGACACTTGGCCTAGCACTGCTAGCTTCCTTAAGGCATGCTGGGCATATTCTCAGAGGGTGGCACCATTAAGGGTAATACCACTCAAGGTGTGGGGCAAGGACTATGACCCCATCTGGGCATACCAGCATAATGCCTTGAAAGTTCTCAAACCCAGCCCCATCCTCATTTTGCACAGTGTCAATGAACAGAGTCCTGCCCAGTCCCCAGAATTTAAGGCAGTCATTGCTGACTTTGTCCTTTACACATGCTGGTGCTTCTGGATTCATATTCTTCCTTGCTTCCTCCAAAAGCCAGAACTGCCTGTTTTGTTTGATCTCCTCCCAGACTCAGCGAGGAAAAGTGGGATAGGGCTTCCCATACAGGCTTCAGCCTTTCTATGGATCAGTCTCTCCTCTTTACTACTCGTTACTAGTCTGTGGCCCGGCTTAGGGGTGGCCAGTTCTGGTCAATCCAGTATATTAAACTCATAGCACAAAATAACTTGTACTCCCCTACTTCTTGGGACAAGTTACTTGAGCCTTCTTCAACTGTCACTGGCTCCTCTGAGGCAAGATCTTGGGGTGACTCATGGTGGCCTTCTCTGTGAAGATACTCTGCTTCATCCTCTTATTCCTCATCATAATCTGTGCCCAAGAATAAACAAATGTCCTCACCCCTGAAACATCCTGTTCCTCACTGGGCATCGAGGTGGACACCTCCCAATTCAATGGTTCATGCACTTCGTCCTCCCCCATCAGGCTAGGACTCAGACCCTGTTTCCATGGGTCAGCAGATCCCTCTGCTGCAGTGTCCATTTGGGACACAGGCGTGGAAACTTCTCTCTGTTTCTGCCCTTGCAGTGGATCATCATTAATTTCACTTGTTCTTTCTGTGGCACACTTAGTAGAACTTTCTCCAACAGGTTCATCCTGGTGCTGCATGCTGCTACTTCTTCTGGCAGGGGCCCCTGCCAGGGTCCATGTCTGAGCCAACTGGATTCTTCTTACCCTTTTTGGAACTGTACCCCTGCTCATTCCAAATTTTGCAAGGCAATCCAAGCAATGGGGCACTAGAAAAATATCTCTTCCAGCCTTTAGACACACAGTGCATAGTCTCACTGGATAGCTAGAAATTGCTACATCTGGAGGTAACCTTTTACCATAGTAGGATCTCTCTACCTCTCTCATCATTGCCGCCTCCTCTGCGATCATAGGACAGGCATGATCAGGGTATCGGGGTTCTCCCAAAGCCTTATCTGAAAGCAAACACATAAACCTTTTTTTGCACAGTTCACTTGCTGGTTTCTAGAGATATCCCACAAAATAGCTCCCTGTTGCTGTGTTTACACTGCTGACCCCACCCTGTCATAGCATCTGTAACTTTTATCATGCATCACACTCTGTTCAACTTGCTCAAAAACTAAGTTTCCAACCTTTCTGGCTACTGAAATTACTTTAAACTGCAAACAATTGTCTCTGGTGGCACATCTCAGCACATTCATACTGATTTAGCGTTGGTAACTTGACTTTATGATCAGCACAGTTCAGGAATATTCTATTTACATATTCAGTTTCTCAAAGTCACTTGTAAGCCCCACAGTTTTTCTTTGCTCAGGATTGCCTCTCTGCTGCATCTGATTTCTACAACTTACAGTCCTGTTGCTTAGAAATTTACTGTTGCTGTACCCATGTCTCATTGCTCACAGTCTATTGCTCAGAATTTACTGTTTGCTGCACCTGACTTTACAATGCACAGTCCTTCTTTGCACGTAAATCACACTGTTTGCACACAGGTTTAGCTGGCTTTGCATTCACACAAAGTTTGTCTACATCATTTACTTGTTTACTCACTGTATTCAGTAGCTGTTTCCCTTCAATGGAAAATCTTGGCCTACTGCTGATTCAAGGAAGGCCTCTGGGGTGAAACAGGCTGGCAGTCCTGCTGATCATAGCCACGATTAACTAGATCACACTCCAGTTGATTGGAATATGGGTTGAGCCCGAGATTGCACTTTAAAAGTGTGTTTGCTAAAGTTTAGAATGCTTGCAAGCTCCTTGATGGTTGATCCTGGTCTAACAGGCTTGCATACTACTCTCTCTCTCACTCTCTCTCTCTCCTTTGCAAACACTCTGCAGCACACTGACGCTGGCCAGGGGGCAGGACTTGATGCCGCCGCACCAATCACTCAATGCCATGCAAGTTAACTCTCTCTCTCCCCTTGCCTGCTCTTCCTTCATGGCGATCGAGCGCAGGAGCAAATTTAAACTACAAGCTGCAACTTTTTTTTCTAGGTTGCAATTTCAGTGGTGGGAGTGCCATTTTGACCATTGTTACCACAGTTTCTGGACATTTTCTCTAGCGACTCCCTCAATCTGTACACTAAGCACATGAAACATTCAGGGCACATATCTGAGTCTGTTCCTTAAGTCCACAATACTTTTGGCACTTGAAAATTGCATTTTAAGTAGTTTTTTAAGCATTTTTTGATATAGAGACCAGGACACACATTACAATACTTTACAGTCCATTAGATAGTTGAAAACACACAAGCAGCACTCTGTTTCTTTACTTGAACAGGAGGCACACAAGCAGCTCATTTGGGTGGCATTGTCCTGGGCACAAATCACTTTTCCAATGCTTCCTTTCTGTTTGGGCTACACCACTACCAAGCAGAAAGATGCTAGACATACCCGCAGCAAAAAGAAAAAACAAATATGTTGCTTTTCTCCCCAAATTAAATATCACTGGACGAGCCCCCATTTTTTGTAACCCCCCAACTACTTTGCTCAGTTAGCACCCCTTATTTAATCACTGGCATCCATACTGGGCATGCACTCAAATTTTAGAGATGGTACCACCCCTAGTTTAGGGAATGTATACCAGACTCATTCTCTCGAGATCAAGGGGCGGAGGTGTACAAAACAACTATTTGGTATTTACAAACCAGGTCCCGGGGAGAAATTTTTTGCTAGGCATATACTAGATCTATCCTCTGGAGGGGTACCTAGTAAATTCACACAGGAAACAATAATGTAACTGTCCAGACTATAGTTGGGGTTCTAGAGTGGGACTCTATTCAAAAGATGTTCTTTAAAGCAAGGGTGGACCCCCAAGGTTTACACATCTTGGAGCTTGAACTTGCTGAACCAAATCAAACTGTAACTGACTGAACCTCTTTGTATTCCCACCACATTAGAATATAGAACAACTCCACTGTAACTTCCAGACATCTTTGTATACCCACCACAGTAGGACATAGGACACTTGCATTCAGGAGGCAGTATAGCGCAGTGGTCTAAGGCTCTGAGCTGCAAATCTGGTGACATCCAGCAGACCAGCCCTGGGTTTGAATCCCACAGCTTCCACTTGCATACTGTGTGACCCTGAGCAAGTCACTTAACCTCCTTGAGCTCCCAGGTCGCTCCTGTAAAAAAGCTTTCAGCTTAGTGTGCTATACCTGGTTAAACAACTAAATAATTCAGTGGCATCTTGTCTACAACCAAAAACACACTTTGCTAACCATTAGCACCATTCTTCCATAAACTGTGAAGACACTGTAACCCACTTCAGGGGGTATAATCCTCTTCAGACATTTGGCCATTTGTCTAAAGTAACCATGCACCCTTACTGAAACTGTTTATCCTGAATTGGTTACTCCAGATGGTGTTCTGCCCACCCTTTGCTCCCAAATTCATACTCAGTCATTCTTTCAGACTTGCACCTTAAAACATTTGCAACACCTCTTGAAATGCTACGAATGAAGACTTGGCATTCAGCATTCAAAATCACCACCTAGGTAGTGTAAAGTCCCAAATAGTGTGATATAGTCATACCTCTGGACATCACACACCTCAGCCAACTTTACTTCAAAGACAGTCTTACACATCTGTACTTATAGAAAAAGTTGTGCATTCCCTTTAGGCATGGAACACAACAGAACACATAATTGCTCCCTCTGGCAAAAATCAGATTTCATTCACTGTCAGACATTTCAGGCAGCTTCAAAACATCCTGGACCAAACAGGGGATTGCCCTTTAGATCCACTGAACTACAATTCATTTCACCCCTCCAGGGATGGAAAATCAGGAAATCCTGGTGAAGAAAGGTCTCCACCACTTCACTTGGCAAGCTGTGAAATACCAGAACTAGGGTGAGAAATCCAGGGACCTAGATTGAGAGCCCACTGGCAGAGCAGCTGTCATCTCCACACTCTAACTCTAACTCCAAACTCCAACCCTTACTCTTACTGACTCTATGAATGCTGTCTCAAAATTCTATCTCCCCCCAACAGCTGGCACAAGGGTTATGCTGCTGTGAGAGTTCCACATGAGCTCATCACTTCAGTCTCAGCTGGAGCCAAGTAAACAGAAGAGTAAGCAGGTGAAAAACCATTTAACTAGCTAATCACCAGCTGCCTCTCCCTGCCTAGCACTACTTCTGAGGGGATTCTAGTAACCCCAGGGGACTGGGTGGTAGCATTTGCATGTGGTTCACATACAGAAAGTTGGTGCGAACATCTTCTGAAAATCACATCAGGTTTGCATGTTGCATGCTTGATATGAGTGCAGCAGTTAAGCTGGTGTGAACATCATTTAAAAATCATATCAGGTTCACATGTTACACTCTTGCCATGTGTGCAGCAACAAAGCTTGGGCAAATCTCATCTAAAAAACACATCAGTTTCTATTTCTCATACTACCTCTAGCAATTAGAGCCATTAAAATACCTTTTTCATTAATTTCCAATTAAAAGTAGGAAAACTAATTAATTCTGATCCTTTTTTAAGTTGTTTAATGTCCTTTGATTTTTTGTTGTTAAATTGCCATTAATTTGGAACGTATTGTTTGCTTACTGCATTAAATACCTCAGATATAGCTAGTCAGCCAACATCCCCCATTCCAGATGTGTGAAGAGGGGCCTCTGTGTTGTAAAGCCTGATCTTTTTGTTTTGGGCCATGCAAATTCCCGTATGCATATTTAGTGCTACAAATATGATTCTCTATGACTGCTTCGGCTCACTTAGTTTCCCATTGTCATTATGTATGGAGCATACATACTATTGCCATACTCAGCATTCTTTGTGAAGAGTAGGGTCTTGGAAGCATGCACCATACCTCACATTTTGTCACTGAAATGAGAGACATGGATACTCAAAATGAGGAACAATGGGAGACGTTAACCCTCACGATGACCAGGACACATCCTGAAACATGGAGATACAGTACCTCAGAACACAGTGGAAACCACTGTATTTACTTATACCAATATTAGCATCTGAGAATGAATTTCTACCATAAAACAGGGGTGCTATTTAGGTACTGCAGAGAGGTGCAGTTGCCCCAACCCACATTTATGCCTAGGTTGTTCTTATGGTGTGGCAATAATGGCATTACATTTGAACTTAGTCTTTTGCACAATAAATTCTCCCCCAGTCTGTGTGTGCTCACACTGCAGGTGCACTCCTGACTCGACTGTGGCTGTATTGTGTTGTCTGCTCTCTCCAGCTATTAGCGGCAGTGCCATCACATGTGATGTGGAGGAGCTCCAGCCAAGAAGGAGCATATGAGTTATGTGAGTGCAACCCTGTCTTTCCCACCACAGAGTAGACAGGCTTCACACTATAGCTTGGAGGACTCAGTGAGCACTGAACTCTCAAATATCAGTGTCAGTGGCTCAGTAGGTAGCACACTCACCTCTGAGGCTGGGAGATCAGAGGGCTGTGGGTTCAGTTCCCACATGTGACACTTGGGTTAATATCCCAGTACTGACACTGTAGTGCAGCATGAGAGGGGTGCTGCACTTATGAGGTGCCATCTTTTGGATGAGACGTTTAACCGAGGTCCCATCTGCCTGGATTGGTGGTAGTTCAGGTGGATGTTAAAGATCCCATGGCACTTATCGAAAAGAGTAGGGGAATTTCCCCGATGTCCTGGCCAAATTTCCCTCATTCACTGAAAATACCACCAACAGCTTAATCTGGTTCAAGGTCAGTTGGCATTCATCTGTATCCCTCTCCACCGGTTTGTGCCTGAAAATAGGCAGGATTTGTCTAGTGCACTTATCCAGTCAACAAAAGCTAAATAAATAAATAAATAAAATAAATAAATAGCAGTGTTGTAGCGGCATATTTTAGTCAGTCTGCTCTTAATGAGTCTCCATCTCCCCTGGTGGCTGAGGGGGCAGAGGGTGAGCTAGAAGCTAACTTGGGACTAGACTACCTACTTACTCTACTAGGCATGCCTTGCAAAAAAAAGCACAGGCCCCCTGCGGCAGCAAGCTAGGTCTAGCAGCAGTGCTAACAGCAGTGTGTGCAGTCTTCATAGGCCTTGATCGGTGTAGTGTGGCAGCAGCCATGGCAGCAGCCAAACAAGAAGCAAGCAACAAAGGTTGGGTGGGTTCAGTTGGTGAGGTGATCTGGTCGCGGACCAAGTTGGGGACCTGGGATGGTCAGTTCTAGCATCCAGCTTCTGGCAGAAGGATGGAGAATGAGTGGACTGAAAACTGGGTTGGTGGCACACTGGGCCAGGCTGCAGGTTCTGGCCAGATGGCCAGGTAAGGAAAAGTAAATACATTTTTTTACTGAGTGATTGGGGAAGGATGAAGGACTGAAATATTGATATTTTTCATGGTTTTGTGCCTTTGGGTGGCTTCACAACCCATATGGGATGGTTATTGAATGGAGACGGGGAGAGAAATTGGAACTTTTTTTTTCAGGGGTCAGAAATTCAGCCAGGAACAAAATTGGTTAGTAACTGGGTGGGTTTAAGCCCAAGTCTAATACACTGCTCCGAGGTATAGACAGATGAATCTTATATATTTGAATTTTTCCTGATTTTCATATTACTTTTCAGTCACAACAAATAGGTTTTACCTTTTAGAGACATTACAGACATTCTAGAGCTTACCACCTAGAGGCTGATTAGCATCTGGCCTCCACTGGTTGTTGGCTCTCCCCTGCTGAAATCTGAAATGGTGCCCCTGCTACAAAGTCTAAATTTACAGGACATCCTCTGTATGAGCAGCATGTTTTTCATGAGGAATGGATGAGGAGCAGAGCAATTTTCAGGGGTAAAATGAGGGCTGCCCTTTGCATTCAGGGACAGTTGAGCGGTATGGTATGCACAGACTATTGCAGCCCCACTATAGTCAAGCTTATGTCCGCCCCATTGAAGCTTACCTCCACATCCCCATGTTCAGGCACATTATGACATAGGACAAGGGAGACTGCAGGGGCATGCACTGTTGAAATGAATGGGTGTATTATTTTATTACTATTTTATACATTATTGATGGAGAGTTGGAGATTAATGAAGGCCACTGCTGGACTAGCAAGGACCTTGTAGTAGAACAGTGGCCTTCATTGTTCTCCAACTCACCATCATAATGTATAAAATAGTAGTACTAAATGATTCCATTCATTTCAAGGGGGTACGCCTCAGCACTCTGACCCATGAACATCATCTCTTAAAGACTCCTGCCTCTGTCTCCCTAGTACTCAGGTAAGAGACTGTAAACTTATATCTATATTTGATGGGTTGTCTGTCAGCATGGCAGAACCTGCTACAGTGTGTGTGCATGGGGGGGGGATTGGCCATGTGGGTGGGTGTTGAGTTATTGCTACTTTTGTGTTTGCCCATTAAAGACTGCTTGAGAGGAAGCATTAAAAACTATGGAGAGAAAATAGTAGGAGTACAAGCCAGATAGAATTAAGTAAGTAGTTTTTTGGGACTAAGTATGTGTATTGGGGGTAGGAAGAACCACATGTGCTTTCATTGGTATGTATGTAGGGGGACAAGAAAACTCAAAAGTATAACAATGGCTATAAGCATGCTGCATGCATGCAGATGTATGCAGATTTGCATTGAAGTGCCAGCAAGCCATATGCATGCAGGCAGTATAACTTAGTGGTTAAAGGCATGGAACTGCAAACCCAGAGACTTGGAGATGACTTGAAAACCTGAGCTTGAATCTCATCAACCCCCACTTGTATATGGTGTGATCCAAAGCAAGTCACTTAACTTTTATGTGTGCAGTTATCAGTGACCACTTGCTTTTTGCACACATGCCACATGCATGCACTCTGTTTCAATTTAGCATACAAAGCATGCTTTCTACACTTGCTTGCTGCACACATGCCACATGCATGCAACTGGTTCAAATTTAACATCTAAATTATACTTGCAGTACGCATATCACATGGGTAGTTTTATGTGTGCAGCATGAAAACATTTCATATAATTTTTTCTGTAAGAGTCCATTTGCTTCTCTCCAAATACAGTAGATCAACAACCAAGCAGTTTGACTCAAGGCAATCAATCAAACCAAAGCAGCAGTGATTTGCTGGTGACACAATTTTACTGCTAAGCAAACTATGATTAAATCTATCAAAGGCTTTGGAATACTCAACAAAAACAACATCAATACAGGTCCCATTTTCAGCAATTTGATGTAAATCATACAATAGTTTTGTCAACAAATGTGTTTGATTGGGTCTGTCTTGCCCTCCCCTCCTGCTGCACAGTAGGGACTGTACCCACTTTAAGTATAGACAGACATTCAAGCTTAACTGTTGCAATACTACACCTACTGTACACATGCTGTGTAATCTTTAAGGTCATTCTATCTCTGGAATGTGTCTTGCCCTGCTTTGAAAGCATGAACATTGCTAACTTCCATATTCTAACTGGGTAGGCTATTCCGCATGATAAACACCTTCTGTGGGGGTGGGGGGGTACATTGTGTACCATCGGTGGTCTGGTACCATAATAGGAAAAAAATAGTACAGCATAAATATGCAGGTGGAATGTGAAGCTACAGGGTGGCTAACTTGTGTGTGCACCAAGGGCCCAGAATTGATCAACAGTAGTTTTATCCTGAACTAGTCACACCTGGTGCAACACCTGTATACTCTGACACCTCAGCCAGCATGACTGATTTATGAGTACTTAAAGGCAACTGCTGTACAGCGAATTGTGTCTACCCCACATGATAGCTGATACATATTTCGTTTTCCATACAAGCCACAGTGGGTACCCTCACCACCCATATCACATGACATTATTCCTGAACCCTACCACTCTTGCAGAGGTCTTATATAATAAGGACTACTGACTGACCATGGGCATAATCAAACATGACTGGTGTACTTTTTGTTCTTCTTTAAAAACAGGTACACTAGAACATGAGGACATGATATGAAGCTGGAGGGGGGTTCAGGAGAGATGTGAGGAAATACTGGTTTACAGAAAGAGTGGTAGATTCATGGAACAGCCTTCCAGCTGAGGTAGTCGGGGCAAAAACAGTGTCAGGGTTCAAAAAAGCCTGGGATAGGCACAAGTGAATCATAGGGGGAAGGAAAGGGGGAAGAGGCAGCACCACAGATCAAGTAGTTCTAAAGTAAAAATGAAGGCAGAGAAAAGAAGAAGAAGCAGGATAAGAAAAAAAAATATGGGAAGTCTGGGTAGGTCAAGCAACCCTTATCTTCTATTAGATTCTATGTTTCTACGTTACTGCAGATAAGATTCAGATGCCTGGACAAACCAGTAGTGCATTACTACTGGCACATAGTAACATAGTAGTACTATGGTGGTGGAAGGGACATCGGATCTGTCTTGTCCACCTGCTGCACAGTTGTGACTGTACCAAGTGTGGCATCATTATCAATGATTATCATTTATTAGGAGAACCAGTGAACAAAGTTCATTTCCATTGGAGACCATCAACATGTACCAACCATATCACTGCATGGGAATGTGTGTTGTATATTTGTCAGCTGCTGCATGTTTCATAGTTTTACCCTGTGTAAACACCTACCATCACCTGATGTTCAGGTCAATGATGGTGCACCGGGGGCTATCCCAATGATCCTTTTGAGATTCTTTGTCCATCATTCCATGACAAGTGTGGTGGTGTAGGGCACACTGCTGGTTGGGTGCAGCATTAGCACCTGGTGGAGGCAAAATTCACCTATGCGAATGTGGGTGGTGGGATGGGTATACTCTGCTGGTGCTTGTAATGATGGTACTATCAGTGCCATTTGCCCTGTTTTCTGTAATTTAAGTTGACCAGTGCCACATGAACTTACAGACTTTGTGGCTATTATTGTGTGTATGTGGGGTAAGTGCTGCTAGACAGCATGAGCTGCCCAGTGTAGGTTTCCTGTCATAAGGGTGTTGCATGTAGTGCATGGACTGAGGGATGCCTACTCCATCTTCAGGGCTTATGGTGCCGTACACCATGCCATGTGCCCCCTCAGGTGTCTTGACTCTTCACTTCATCAGGGAGGCAGAGCAGTCAAGTCTGATGAGCACCCTCAGCTGATGCATTATAACTGGTGCCTTGCTTCTCCCCTCTCCCCCCCTGTGCATCCTGCACAAGGTGCACATGAGTGACATCCTTCTGTGGAATGGCTAGCCCTGAGGGTTCCAGCTGTGAGCTCATGCATATCGTCAGTGTCTTTATCACAGTGCACTGAAGAAAAGCCTCCAATTCAATAGCCCAGCATATGGGCTATTAGTTGGGCTTTCTTCAGTGCACTAGCATACACTTTTGGTGGATGTCCATTGCTATCTGTGGCTGCTGCTGCTCAAGTAGCCATATCTCAGGGTAGTGGGCATACACTGTGCTGTGGTGGAATATGTGTGTGTGTGTGTATATGTGTGTGTGTGTGTGTCTGTGTGTGTGTGTGTGTATGTGCACTGACAGATATGAGTAGGCAGATAGAGAGGATGGGGGAAGGATACCGGGGACATGGGCACTAGGCTTGGAGGTGGAGATGGAAGAGATAGGTTGGAAGAGAGGAAGGAGGAAGGGAATGTGATCTTTTGTGGTAGGGATGGGGGATGGATCCTACTGGATAAGGGAAATAGCAGACATAGTCATAAGGAGTATTGTTACCAGTTGACACCAGCAACAGGTATCAGCATATGGCTGGCCAAGTTGAGGGGGGTCAACAGGCAACTGGGACTGATTGGGATAATTTAGGCACTAGGATACCTAGTCTGCCAAGTAAGAGGATAGAAAGGCTGGGAGGTGAAGCAGCAGGTAGCAGTCATTGAAGGACTACATAGTTATGGCGGTGGTTGAGGTGGATGGGATATTGCTGGACCAGGATGCTAGCTTGGGTGAGGTGGTTTACCTGCCAGGAGTGTGAGATGAATGACTGTCATCCAGAACCAAGTAGCACAGCTGTAGGGAGAAGAATAGCATCATATGTGTTGGCATCAATATCATAGGGAGCACAAGTCCCAAGAACAAAAGAAGATCATTCACAGAACTGGGGAGGCTTCTGAAGGAAATGGTACCCAGGCTAATTTTTTCAGAGATCCTCCTGTTCTTAGGGGCTAGTAAGGAGCAGCAGCAGTCCATGTGGCAGGTTACTGTTTGGTTAAGGGTCTGGTGCAAGAAGAAGGCTACCCTTCATACCAAACAAGTCCAAAAGGACTGGAGCACATACACCCATTTTTCAAATACCACTGAGGCTTTCCCAATAATGCTAAAAATATACTATACTGAGTCATTACATATAAAATGACATGAATGCCTGACACATTTGTCTGTATATAATGGTGTTGCTTTCATTGTGTTTTTAGCCTTTGAAAATGGAGTTTACAATCTGAAATACATCAGGCATTCATGTCATTTTTTATGTAATAAAGTATATTTTTAGTATTATTGGAGAACTTCAGTGGTGTTTGAGCAGACGTTAGGTAGGATGGGTGACATCCTAGTAGGGCATCTTGCCAAGTTCTTCCCAGAGATGGATGCTGATCAGAAATGGTCTGTTATCAAGTTGGGTCTGGTAAGAAGTCCAGGACCAAAAGACCAAGATGGCTCAGCAAGGAAGTAGCAGAGAAAGTGAGGCAGAAGAGGTCAGCCTTCAATAGGTATAAGAGAACTATGCAAGAGGCAGACAGGGAGGAGTACTCGATGAAATCCAGAGAGTTGAGCAGAATGGTCAGGGCAACTAAGGCTACAAGGCAGCTAAGGCTGGCACAGGGGATCAGAGAAGGGGAAAAGGATTTCATCACTTACATTAGAGAGGAGAGAAGCTGTAAGGATGGGATAGGGGATGAGCAGAAAGTGGGGTG
Source organism: Neoceratodus forsteri (assembly GCA_016271365.2). NCBI lineage: Eukaryota > Metazoa > Chordata > Ceratodontiformes > Ceratodontidae > Neoceratodus > Neoceratodus forsteri. The sequence goes on from CM028134.1 coordinate 293,478,173, forward strand.
GACCAGACAGAGGCACTTAATGAGTACTTCTGTTCGGTTTAACTACTGGTTGGGAGGAGTATAGGTATCCATTTCAGAGGAGAAAAGGGATCTAGGGGTGCTTGTCACAGGGGACATGAAACACTCTGTGCAGTGCCATAAGGTGGCAGCCAAAGCAAACAAAATGTTGTGGTGCATCTCCAGAGGAATCACCTCAAGGAGGGAGGAAGTCATCCTGCCATTGTACAGGTCACTGGTAAGACCACAGTTGGAGTACTGTGAGCAGTTCTGGTGCTCGTATTTAAAAAAAAAGATGTCAAACTACTGGAGTGGGTAAAGTGAAGGGCTGCCAAGATGATCCTAGATCTGGGAGACAAACTGTATGAAGAAAGGCTGAGGGAGCTCAACATGTGTTCCCTGGAGGATAGAAGGGAGAGGGAGGATATGATTGAGACCTTCAAATACTTAAAAGGTATGAATAGGGTTAGTACGGAGGGCATTTTCAGCTTGAAAAGGGTTGGGGGATCACGAGGGGACACAATCTGAAATTGGAAGAGGGAAGATTCAAGAGGGGGAAATGAGGAGACACTATTTCACAGAAAGGGTGGCAGCAAGGTAGAAAGAATTGCCAGAGGAGGTGATCTAGCTGAAGAATGTGGGTAGTTTCAAGAGGGGATGGGTCAAGGTCACAGGAAAGGTCAAAACTGAGGGGAGGCTGGAGGGGTGATGGCGGTGTGGGGTGATAAATTGGGGGGACTGGAAATGGGTGGGGGGCAGCTGCAGCAAATTAAACTGTGAGCTGCACACTCGAGCAGACTTGATAGACCTTTAGGGTCTGTTTGCTGCCATTTTCGTATGTTTGCATTATTTCCTTTTTCCAGTCAACTGGAGGGCCTTCTGGTGCAATGGACAACTGAATGCCCAAGATACACCTATGGAACCAAAACAGGCAGACAGGAAAATAATATAAATTCTACGAAGTAGTCAGTTGCAACTTTTTATTTCTGAAGTATTTTTCTTTTTCCTTTTGCTCATTGGAAAGTCTTCTATGTGATAATATTGTGCTGGATGTGTGGAACAGCTCTTACCCTAACAGCTGACATGTCTGTCTCTTTTCCTCCCACTACATTATCAGAATTGTGATCTCACTGACAGTGGCATCACAGGTGACTGACCTGGCTGACACTGAGTGGCTATTCCTAAGGAACAATGATGTCACAGTCACTGGGGTCACAGTGCTGATGAAACAGTGGGGGGCAATAGAGCTAGATATGACAGCAGCCAGGCAGAGTACTGTTCCACTCATCACACCTGCTAACATCAGGTAAACAATCATCTAATTAACCAAAGGGAAAAGAAAAAGTACCTCAGATATAAAAGGTAATGGCTGACTGCTTTTAAACTCTAATATTAGTATTAGGTGGTACACTAGCTCTTTCAGCTAGAGGATAAGGGAAGATGGCTGGTCTACGGTATCATTAAAGGCAGGATCCAGATGTGGTAGAGCACTAAGAGATGGACAGCAGAGCAGGAGTGTAGTGCCCCAGAGTATAGAGACCATACAGAAAAGAAAAAGGTACTCTTCTAAAATGCCCCATGGGTGGCAAAGGGGGAGTTAGTGGGTCCTGCAGTTAATGTGTCCCCCCCTTTGCAAGACAGTAGTGCAGAGCAGTGATAAAATAAAAAAATAAAAAAACACACACACAAAAAAAAAACGTTTTATTTCTTTCTTGGCTGCCTGCTCACTCCTGGAATCCCCCCCACCCTCACAGTAGGCAGTGTGAGTCAGAAAGGCTGTGCACTGGGACTGCTGTCCTAGTTCAGTGCATGCTGTTTACTTAAAAAAACAAGTCGCTGAGCTTGGACATGGGCTTCTAGTGCTTTCACCCTAAGTGTTTTGAAAAAGTAAACAGCTTGTTTGTTGGCAGAGGCAAACAGAAGAGAGGAGGAGGGGATAGAAGAGAGTGACGGAAACTAGGACTTACCTATAGTGAAGAGCTGGTTCTGTCATCTCCATTGCAGTGCCCCTCTCTGATCAGTGTCATTCATTCACTGTAAAGTGTACTGGTGTCAGCAGTTGGATGGTGTGGGCACAGTTCAGCCCAATTTTTTTTATTTTTTTTTAATGTAAATCTGTTCCCCTTGGTGTCAGTGGCTGGCTAGTCTGGGTGCAGTTTGGCCCCATTTTTTTTTTTTTTTTGTACTTAAATGTTTTATTGCCAATTCTATTACAACTAATACATAAAATGGAACTTTCAGGTTGGGGATTGCTGGTTACGTATGTAATGCCCCCACAAATGGGGCTTGCCTTATCTTCCTCCTGTTCTCCCGCTGCCTCCGGAGTCTGCCTGTTTGCTTACGGCACCTTCTATCTTCTGGCCTGGGTTTCTGGTGCGCCCCGTATCTCCCTTTCATCCCCAAACATAGCTTTGTACATTGTTTTAGTCTAGTTCAGGCTTAAAAACAAAGTAACCAGCTGCTGGCATGTTTCAGTCCAGCTGGCACTTGATCATGTGCACAGAAGTGCTTTCATTTACTGACCGAATGGTTTGCAGTCATCCAGGACAGAATTTCTTGGTCCTGGTTCCACTGCAAAGCCAAATGGGGACCAATGACCTGTGAAAAATGGGCAAAAAGGCCCTGGAACATTTTTAAAATAAAGTTATAAATGGGGCATAAAGCAGGGCTCATGCATATTAATGAGCCCCGCATACAATTGATGAGGATGCTACCGGCTGCCTAGAGGCATGTTATTATGGCGGTAGCAACAAGAAAAGTATAAGAAATTAACGTAAATAAATAAATGTATTTATTAGGGCACTGTTAGGGCTATAAGACAGTGGGGTTACAATTTAATAAAAGTGATCTTTCAGTCTGCACCAGAACTTTAATCTTGGGGACACTGTATGGACTGCACTAAAACTGTATATGCAGACTCCATGTTTACAGCCAGCAGCCAATGAGAAAGCCAGGTTTAACAAAGGGGCTCCTGAGACAGTGCCAGAGACCTGTGGGGGGAAATAGGGAGTTACAATTTTGGGCACCCAAATACTGTCCAATTAAGATACTTAAATTGATTCGGACAGCTTGGGCAGCCAATCAGATTACAGGAACTTTACTCTTAATAAAAGGATGGACAGTTTGAACTGAGTTAGTCTGAGGAGCAGTTTGAGTGAGCCTGGGTCAAGCCTTGGGACTGTCAGAAGGCTCCCTGCAGCTTGGGGAATTTGGGGAGAGGCCTGCTTTATCTCTCCTTGGCCAAAACCACTGCTGTAAAAGTGTTAAGACTGCCAAGTCTGCAGAACAAGCTGCGATTCTCCTGGAGAGGGAGAAAAAGAGAAGGTTTTCCCCAGGGCAGAATTTCTAGACTGAAAGTGGGTCAGCTTGCCAAAGGACACTAAACTGCATTCCAGTGAGAGAAGCTGCTTTTGCCTCAGGGACTGCATCTAAAGTTAATGCCTGTGGTCACCGGAACTGTTTCCAGCCAATTTGCCAGAGGAAGACCTGAACTGCTGTGTGCCAGCTTACATCTTCAGGACTGTTATTTGCAAGTGAGTAAACTGTGCGGCCTATTACTGAAATGTATCCAAGCTGAACTGGTGATGCCAAGTAATGTGCCTAAGAGACTGTTGCATCCTGTAATAGCCAAACTGCCAGATGATCAGAGAAGGGAATCAGCTCCTGCAGTGAAGTTCGTCACGGGTTGCAGCCACCCTTGGGGGCTATGCCTTGATGAGGGGGTGAGTCATGTCAGCTCCGGTCTCTGTATCCTGGTCGTTGGTAATTTTTAATTTTTTTCTCTGAGTTCGGCCTGTTTTTTTACCTATACCTCACATCCTTCCTGCCTCTCCTATTAACTCCTGAGCTCAGTCCCACCTACTCCCTCTTGTTTTCACACCTCTGTTTATCTAGGCCTTTGTTCTTTTGTTTCTCCTAATTTCCTTGCATCTATTAGGCATCTCCTGTCCACTCTACCCTTTCAGCCAGCCTCAGATCTCAGATCCTATCTGCATGCTTTTGTCTTCCCTTTAGCTTCCTTTCTTCTCCTACTGACCTGTTCCTACTATGCCCCTCCCCATTTCTTCTCATGTTTTTATTTTTTGCATCTTAGACTTTCATCTCTAGTCCCCTTTATCATCTTCCAGCTTTACTTCCTGATTTTTAATTGCTGCACAGTGGATATAAATACTGCTTGTTGCTAAGTTTTGCTATTCACCTGAAGAAGGGACCTGCGTGGCCCTGGAAGCTTATGTATAATTCCATCTTTGTACAAGACACTTGTTGGTCTAATAAAAAGTATCAAACTTTCCATCTTCTCCTGTTATGCAAGGACTAATACAACTGAAATTTCTTTTTACAATCTAGGGGACATAAATTGGAAGCTTGGCACAGCAAACAACTCCTGTAGTAAAACCTTACTAGAAGTACGGCATAATACGGTTAGTACAACATCTCCAGAAGCCAACTCATGAAAACGACATTTTAGACATCATTATGAGTTCTGATCAAATAGATATTAGAGATTGTAGAATAGGCTCCCCTGATCAGAAATAGCAACGACAAAAAAGTCAACTTCAAATTATACTTTAACCACAGTAAAAGTGAAGGGAAAACTACTGTATCCCAGTATAGCAAAGCCAATAAAAAAAAAAAAATCTTAAAAGAAAATTGCAGATATAAATTGGGACAAGGAATTTGAAAACAAAAACACCAAAGGAATATGGGTTGTGCTAAAGAGTAAGATATTGCAAGTAGCAGATAGACGTATATAGCATATAAATAAATATTCAAACAAAAAAACTAAACCAAAATGGCTCAACAAAAAATTCTGTAGCTTTCTAAAGAAAAAGAACAAACTACACAAAGTGTACTTGAAAAATAAAAATATTACTTGGAAAGCTTTTTCAACAATGCAGAAACAATGCAAAAATGCCACTGAGAAAAAGAAACTGTGAACGCTGTGACAGAAATGGGCAGGAAAGAGTTAATGGTTTGAATTCCGTAGGTGCCTTATTTTTTTAGCAGTTTGGAAAAAAATACAGTCAGGCTGAAATCCTCTGTCCAGTAGCATCCAGCTTGTGGAATTCCTAGCTGCTAGATAAGAGCTGGGTCATAAATCTCGAGTGGACATCTCCAGACACACACAGACCTGCAGACACGGACACAGGGCAGTTTGAATGGATTGGATCATTTAAATATAAACTTAAGGTGAAAGGGGAATCTAATTGGTCACTGATAGGTGTTCACTCTGATTGGGACAATTAAATACATACATGTTAGTTGGTTGGTGCATTTAAAGGGAGAATAGGAATGACCTATTCTCCACATAGTATATAACCTTCTAAAAGACAGAGAAGGCTACTTGTGCTTTGGAAGCTGAGAGGGAAACCTAAACTTGGAGTCTACCTTGTAGCTATGTCCGTGGGAGCTGGCAGTTAGAACAGGATCCAGTGTCTCTTGTAAGGACAGAGAAGGGAAAGTTTAGTGATAGCATATTTCAGTAATAGCCTTCTTCTTTTGCCATCTGTTATTTAAAAAACATTTGTTTACTTTTCCTGTATGAATGTTATTCTCTTGTGTTGTAAATACATATCCTGTAACTGCTCATTGCACTTTCTGTTAAGTAAAAGCTATTTATTTGCTCACCAGTTGTGACTGTGATGTCATTTTTCTAAGGTAATACCACTGGCTGAGGTAAAATCTGTGTAGCATTCAACACCTGAGAGAGACACACACTACCAGACTTTAACTTGTGCAATTGTACATTTAATTATTTCAAGTTTGTACACTTGAAAGAGGTGCCGGATGGAAAGTCCAGCAGATGGCAGCGAATACCCGAGGACAGACACCTCTCTAAAAGCTGTTTCAGAGCAGAGGGAGAGGTGGGTTGTCACATATTGGTGGTAGCAGTGGGATGATGATAGCGGTCTGCGTAGCACACTGATACAGAGTTTGCCAGTGGAAGTTACCTTAGCATTGAAAAACAGGATATACAAGAGGATACATTTGTATAACAGTTTTATTTGTTTCTTGATAGCACAGTAAAGTGTAGAAGTAGAGAATGAGCACCACGGAGTATGACTCATTTACTGTACCACAGCTTTTTGAAAGGTGCCAGGAAAAGGAGATTCCGCCTGAAGGTCTAAAGCAGAAGAAAAAGACAGACCTCATAGATACTCTCATGGCACATGATCTGAAGCAGACAGTCTCTGGAGATGAGTCAGAAACTGAGGCAGTAGACCCCCCAAACCAGCTTGAGGCACTGCGACTGCAGCTGGTGTTGCAAGAAAGGGCGTTGGAGGTGAAAAGAATGGATGCTGAAGCAGAAACAAGAAGGTTGGACGCAGAAACAAAAAGACTGGCAGCTGAAACAAAAAGATGGGAATCAGAGACCAGAAAACAGGAAGCAGAGAAAGAACTTGAAGAAAAGAGACTGGCAGACAGAGAGAAAGAACGCCAAGACCGAGAGAAGGAATGTGAAGAAAAAGAGAAGGAACAGTACGAGAAGGAGATGGTTACCCTGCACAGCCAGCGAACCATGAGTAATGGTGGAGTGAGTTTACCTCATGAAGTCAAAATTAATTCTAAATTGTTCCCTCAGTTTAAAGACGGAGATGACCTTGATTTATTTTTAAGGTCATTTGAGAGAGTATGCGATCAATTAAAATTGACTAAGGCTCCCTGGTCAACTTATCTCACACCCTTGCTGACGGGGCGAGCGTTACATGCATTTGCTAAAATGAGTAATGAAGACTATGCTGATTAAAATAAAGTGAAAACAGTGTTGTTGAAATGTTTTGAATTAACTCCTGAGGCTTATAGAAGGAAATTTAGGGAGTTAAAGAAAAGCCCAGAAGACAGTTATGCAGAACTGCAGGTTAAACTGTATACTTACCTTGATAGGTGGATGGAGGGGGCTAAAGCAACTACTGTGGAGCTGATTAAAGATGTATTGGTGAGAGAACAATTCCTTAAAATTGTGCCTGAGGACATGCATGTATGGCTCATAGACAGGACATGTGCCTCTTCCACAGAGGTGGCGGGAAGCGCTGACGAGTATCTGTCTAGCCAGTCATACACACAGCATAAGTCTTAGGGTGGGGGGGCAGCACATGGTTATAAGGGATCCCATGGGGGGGGCAGCCCAAAGGAAACCAGCCTGCATCTGAGCCCAAAGTAGAGCCCTCTGGTTCTAAGGGGATTCAAGAACTAGGTCCCAAGAAATGTCATATTTGCAATCAAGTGGGACACTTGAGATATAACTGCCGTCAGAAACTGGTTAAGGGGCAGAGATATGGGGGCAGGGTGATCAATAGGGCACTGGTGTGTTTGTAGGGTGTGTCCAGTCTGAAGAACCACTCTCCTCTGATAAGAATCTGTGTCCCATTACAGTTAATGGAATAGTAACACAGGGACTGTGGGACACAGGCACTAACATCTCCCTGGTAAGGCAGGATCTCATTTGGGCAGAGCAGATGGTGCCTGGGAAATACTCCAAGGTCCGGGCATTCACAGGGCCACCAGTCCAATTACCAATGGCTAGAGTCTTCCTGAGCTGGGAAGGGGGCCATGGAGAAAAGGAGGTGTGAGTTGTAGAGGACCTACCTGTAAGTATGATTGTGGGGAAGGATTTGCACCCCAGTAGAAAACTGGTGTGTGTTGTAACTCGTAGTCAGGCACAAAGGCAAGCTTCTGAGGGTAAAGAGGGGTTGACTCTGGGTGGTCCAGCCACACCCTCAGCAGCTGAGGAAGTGTCTAGCACAGGGGAAGGGCTGACTAGAAGCAGCAGTCCAGAACCCCAGTCACAACTAGAGGAGCCCACAGGACTTCCTTCTGAAGGGGCACTGGGACGGGTCAGACGAGGGCAGCTGAGTGTTGCAAGCGAACTGACCCTACCCTGGAAAACTGAGGGAAATAGCTCATAGGGCTGAGCATTCTCAGGGGGGTAAAGAGTCCATTTACTGGGACAATGGGCTGTTGTACAGAGAATGTACAACAGAGGAAGGGCTAGATGGTGAGGTACTCCAGCAGCTGGTGGTCCCTAAGGTTCACCATCAGCAGCTTTTGGCCCTTGCCCATGATATCCCTTTTTCAGGGCACTTGGGGGTGAGGCACATAAAAAAGAGTCTAACCAACAATTTCTTCTGGCCTGGTATTGGCAAGGATGTGGCAAATTATTGCAGGGCTTGTCCACAGTGCCAGCGGGTGGGGAAAATGGGGGACAAGGCCAAGGCAGCTTTGGTGCCCCTGCCCATTATTGATGAACCCTTCAAGAGGGTAGCGGTGGACATAGTGGGGCCATTGAGCACCCCAAGTCACACTGGCAAGTGGTATATCCTGGTAGTTGTAGACTATGCCACCAGATACCCAGAGGCAGTGGCCCTAACATCCTCTGAGGCAGAACCAGTGGCAGATGCACTGTTGGGAATATTTAGCTGGGTGTACTTTCGCCAGGAGATACTGTCAGACTGGGGTGCCAATTTTATGTCAGGATTAATGAGTAGTTTGTGGGAGAAGTGTGGGGTGAAGCAGCTCAAATCATCCCCATACCATCCCCAAGCTAATGGTCTAGTGGAGCGATTTAATTCAACCTTTAAGACCATGCTAAGGACTTTTGCTGACCAGCATAAGAGGGACTGGGACAAACATTTGCCTCATCTCCTATTTGCATACAGGGAAGTTCCACAGGAGTCCACAGGGTTCTCAGCTTTCGGACTCCTGTTTGGTCATAGGGTGTGGGGGCTCCTAGATTTGATTCAGGATGAATGGGAGGGTGACCATGCCTCCCAAGGGGAGTCAGTTGTGGAGTATGTCCTGAACTTCAGGACCCACCTTAGGAAGCTCATGGGGTTTGCTCAGGAGCACCTGGCCACTGCACAACAGTGGCAGAAAGTCTGGTATGACCGTGGGGCCTGAGCCAGAGAATATGAGGTGGGACAGCGAGTGATGCCACTCATCCCTGTCCGACAGAATAAATTACAGGCAGCATGGGAGGGGCCATTCTCCATTGTCCAAAAGGTTAGTGATGTCAATTACATGATAGAGCTACCAGACAGGAGATGCAAAAGAAAGGTGTATCATGTCAACATGCTAAAGCCCTACCATGACAGGGAGGAAATGATCCTCACTGTATGTAGTGCCCCAGAGGAGGAAACTGAGGTAGATCCACTGGTGGACCTACTTGGGGAGGCCAGGGTTGCATCCTCTGTGGACAACCTTACCCTCTTGGAGCAGCTGACATCAGCCCGGGTGCAAGAAATTAGGGGTGTGCTGAGAGAATTTGAGGACATGTTTACAGGGAAACTGGGGTACACCACGATGGCAGAGCATCATGTGGATAGAGGGACCCAGGTTCCCCTGAAACAGTCCCCCTACAGGGTACCTGTGCACGTTAAGCAGACTGTGAAAGAGGAGCTCAAAGAGATGCTGGAACTGGGGGTAATCCAGGAATCTAGTAGCCCCTGGGCATCACTCATGGTACTGATCCCCAAAAGGGATGACACCACATGATTCTGCATGGACTACCGGAAGCTTAATAGCTGCACGGAGTCTGACACCTATCCCATGCCCAGAACAGGTAAGACCCTGGAGCAACTGGGGGGAGCCAAGTATTTGACCACAATAGACCTAACAAAGGACTATTGGCAGGTATCTCTGACCCCTGTGGCCAGGGAAAGATCAACTTTTGTTACTCCATTTGGTTTATACGAATTTAAGGTAATGCCATTTGGAATGAAGAATGCACCTGCAACCTTTTAATGGCTTGTAGATCGCATTCTGTCTGGGGTAGGTGAGTTTGCATTGGCTTATATGGATGATATTGCCATATACAGCCGGACCTGGGATGAGAACATCAAGAATGTGTTGGATGTGTTCCACAGGTTAAGGAAGGCAGGTCTGACAGTCAAGGCAGAGAAGTGCCAGATAGGTATGGCAGAAGTATCCTACCTTGGGCACCGGGTGGGTAGTGGACACATCTGTCCGGAGCCTGCCAAGGTTGATGCCATCCTGGCCTGGCCTACTCCTACCACAAAGAAACAGGTCAGGGCATTTCTAGAGACAGCAGGGTACTACCGAAGGTTTGTTCCCCATTATAGCGATCTGGCTAAGCCCCTGACAGACTTAACCAAGACGGGAAAGCCAGATACAGTGAAGTGGTCCGAAGGCTGTGAGGACACTTTTCAGGAGCTAAAAAGGCCTTGAGCAGCCCAGCTGTATTGGCTAGCCCTAATTATAGTTTAAAGTTTATGGTTCACGTGGATGCCTCAGATCATGGGCTGGTAGCTGTGCTGAGCCAAGTTACCCAGCAGGGGGAGGAGCACCCGGCTGTGTACTTCAGCTGAAGGCTTTTGCCCAGAGAGGAGGCATATGCCACAATTGAGAAGGAATGCTTGGGAATAGTGTGGGCCCTTCAGAAGCTGCAGCCTTACATACATGGGAGAGAATTTACTGTGGTTACGGATCATAATCCCCTGATTTGGCTTTATAGGTCCAGTGGGCAAAATGGTAAACTACTACATTGGAGTTTGGTACTGCAGGCATACAACATGACCATCCAGCATCGCAGGGCAAACAAAATGCAAATGCAGATGGGCTATCTAGACAGGGCTAATGGCATGACTGGATACTTTTGGGCACTTCCCAGTAATTGCATGAACGGCTGTGTCACTTGGGGGGGCCCAAGGGACACAAATTCATTATCTGGGGGGGATGTGACAGAAATGGGTAGGAAAAAGTTAATGGTTTGGATTCTGTAGGTGTCTTATTTTTTTAGCAGTTTGGAAAAAAATACTGTCAGGCTGAAATCCTCTGTCCAGTAGCATCCAGCTTGTGGAATTCCTAGCTGCTAGATAAGAGCTGGGTCATAAATCTCAAGTGGACATCTCCAGACACACACAGACCTGCAGACACGGACACAGGGCAGTTTGAATGGATTGGATCATTCAAATATAAACTTAAGGTGAAAAGGGAATCTAACTGGTCACTGATAGGTGTTCACTCTGATTGGGACCATTAAATACATACATGTTAGTTGGTTGGTGCATATAAAGGGAGAACAGGAATGATCTATTCTCCACAGATTATATAACCTTCTAAAAGACAGAGAAGGCTCCTTGTGCTTTGGAAGCTGGGAGGGGAAACATAAGCTTGGAGCCTACCTTGTAGCTCTGTCCGTGGGAGCTGACAGTTAGAACAGGGTCCAGTGTCTCTTGTAAGGACAGGGAAGGGTAAGTTTAGTGATAGCATATTCCAATAATAGCATTCTTCTTTTACAATCTGTTATTTAAAAACATTTGTTTACTTTTCCTGTATGAATGTTATTCTCTTGTGTTGTAAATACATATCCTGTAACTGCTTATTGCACTTTCTGTTAAGTAAAAAGCTATTTATTTGCTCACCAGTTGTGACTGTGATGTAATTTTTCTAAGATAATACCACTGGCTGAGGTAAACTCTGTGTAGCATCTGCCACCCGAGAGATTCACACTACCAGATTTTAACTTGTGCAATTGCACGTTTAATTATTTCAAGTTTGTACACTTGAAAGAGGTGCTGGAAGGAAAGTCCGGCTGGTGGCATCGAATACCCGAGGACAGACACCTCTCTAAAAGCTGTTTCAGCCCAGAGGGAGGGGTGGGTTGTCACAAACGCAACCTAGCAACACATGCAAAAAAAAAGACAATAGTAAAAACTTTTATGCATACATCAATTCATAAAAAAAAAAAAAAAAAAAAAACTACAAATAAAGTTGGGCCTTTAATCGAGGATGGATTTGCCATCCAGGATGTTCTTGAGACGGCTGACGTCTTCAATAAACATTTTTGTGACATATACATAAAGAAGGGTAACAATAAAGGGCCAGTCAAGAACACCATTGACCGAGAACACCTTATAGAATTCTCAGCAGAAGATATTAAAAATACCTTACTTAAACAAAAAGAGAAAACATCCCCAGGTCCCGATCAATTATCAGGCCACATGCTTTATATGATGGTAGAACATATAGTATATCTGTTAAAAATACCCTTTGAAGGATCAGGAAATGAGGGTGAAGTCCCATTGGATTGGAAAACTGCTTATGTGGTGCCTACCCATAAAAAAGGATCAAAACAGGACGCTCACAAAACTATCGACCCATTAGTTTTACCTCAACAGTTTGCAAAACATTAGAAACATTAATAAAAGATACCATATCAGAACAACTTAATAACTTTAGATCCAGACCAACATGGTTTAGGAAAAGTAGAAGCACTACTACCAATCTTATATGTTTCTATGAAGAAGTAAGTAATCATCTTGGCAATTCTGACCCTTGCAACATAGTGTATCTTGACTTTAGTAAGACGTTTGATTCGATGCCACATTGGGCACTCACAGAGAAACTTAGGCATTACAATCTCAGCAGTAACATTATCAACTGGGATATCGCAGTGGTTGTCAGACAGAACTCGGAGAGTGGTTATAAATGGATGCAACTCGATTCTGGGTGTAGTGACTAGTGGAGTCCCGCAGGGGATCAGTCCTGGGGTCATCACTTTTCCAAATTTTCATTTCTGACCTAACAAATGATGTGCTTAGCTGGACAGTTAAGTTTGTAGATGATGCAAAACTTGATGGATCTTGCGGCACACAATCTGAAATTATGGATATTCAAAGAGACTTAGACTTATTTACTGCATGGGTAAACAAATTGAATATGACATTAAACATGGACAAGTGTAAAATTGTCCACTTGGGGGAAAAAAATCCAAGATATGTATATTCCTTATATGGAAAAGTACTACAAACATCAGACAGCGAAAAATATTTCAGTATATGCATCTCACACAATTTTGATACTGTACAACAAGTAAACTAGTAGACTAAGCAAGGGCCCATTAATCCAACTATCATATCGGGGGGCAGTGTATGTGTCCGTTTCTCTGAGCTCTGAAGATGTTTTAAAGATGTTTTAAATCGTTTTTGTTTTGATTTGATTTATTTACTTTGTCCACTTTGTCCGCGTCTCTGTCTGCATTTTGTGCTGGAGCAAGTCGTGCATTATGGCATCGTGGTCCCGATAGTGACTGACATTAACTTTCAGCTTTTCGGCTTTCAGCTTTTTGGCACGGTTAATAGTTTGTCTGGAAAACCACGGGTATTGTGGGGGCAGCTCCAGGATTTATGGCTTGTCCTCTGATCTGCCAAGCCAGAATGCTGCCTGTCCTATTGCTGTTTTCATAGAATCTTTGCCTGGCATAACGTATACTGCCTTCAATATCCAATTCTCCAGAACCTTTGTATCTCTTTGTTTGGAGTTCCGTTTTGAGAGATTTGTCCAGTGTAATTTTGTGATGTATTTCTAAATCAAAAATCTGCCTTTCCAATTCAAGTTTCAGTGCTGTAGCTATCTTTTTTTGAAGGCATACTGTATAATCCTACCTGTGAGCACCGATTTAATCCATCCCATCTTGCCACCAGGGTGGTGTCCCCTTCTTTGTCTAAGCAACAATGCACAACAGGACATGTGTCATGCTGGGAGGATGGCAATACTACAAACTGCAAACCGTTGAATAAAAAGGGTAAGCAAAGCAAGAAAGAGAAGAAAACTGCTGTGGTTTTCTAAGGAAGTAGCCACCAGGGTCTGGGAGAAAAGTGCTGCTTTCGAGAAATACACAAAAAACACAGTCCAGCAGGGACAGGGAAGACTACAAAGAAAAACAAAGAAAAGCAAGCAAGAAAATCAGAAAAGTGAAGGCAACAACAGAGGAGAGGTTAGCCAAGGAAGTGAAAAGGGAGAGAAAACCTTCTATAGATATATTAGTGAAAAGAGAAATACAACAGGGAGTATTGTCAGGCTCATGAAGGAAGATGGATACACTGAGGGCGACAGGGACAAAGTGGAAATCCTAAACAGATATTTCTGCTCTGTATTCACCAAGGAGCAGGATGGCTGAGAACCCACCATTACAAGAGGCAATAAAGGAGGTGTCAGAGTATACTCAGGTCCCTTTACAAAGGAAGGAGTCCTAAAGGAACTGGAGAAACTGAATATAAACAAGGACATGGGACCAGACAAAATGCACCCTAGGCTACTGAGAGAACTAAGAGAAGAAATGATGGCTCCACTAGCTCATCTTTTTAACCTATCATTAGAACTGGGCAAAGTCCCACAAGACTGGAAAATGGCCACAGTTATCGCACTACACAAAAGCGGGAGCAGAGAGAGTGCAGGCAGCTATAGACCAGTAAGCCTCACCTCAATTGTAGGTAAAACAATAGAAACCCTTCTCAAGGAGAGGGGATTATATCCTTTCTCAAGGACAACAACAAATTAGACACAAAACAGCATGGCTTTATCATGGGAAAGTCATGCCAAACCAATTTTTTTTTCTATTTTCAATTATTTGTTTAGCCATTTTTCACCCATTTTCGCCCACCCTCACGTCCTTGATGTGAGTGTGCGCATGTGGAGGCACATGTGTGTCATGCACTGCAGGATGCCCCATCCTACCAGTCACCCATTACCCACCTATGCTGCCACCAGACCTCCACTTGGAGGCAGTGGGACTGCTGAAGGGGGTGACCCCTTTCCCTGGGAGAGGAGAGCCGGAGTTAGGCAGCTCGATCCTGCTCCCACCCTCCTGCCATGCCAGGTCCCCGATGACCTGAGTCCATTCGCAAAAACAAGTAACCGGTGAGGCGTAAGGTAAGGTAAGCACCTCAGCCCTCTGTGCCACTGGGCCAGCCCATGCCAAACCAATTTAATTAACTTTTTCAACTGGGTGATGAAAATAGTAGAGCAGGGAGGTGCAGTAGATGTAGAGTACCTAGAGTTCAGCGAAGCCTTCTACTTGGTCCCACATAGAAGACTACTGAACAAGTTAGACAGCATGGGAGTAGGGCATCAGATGGTAAACTGGATAAGGAGCTGGCTTATTGAAAGGACCCAGAGGGTACTAGTTAATGGTTCACTCTCAGAGGAAAGATGCATAGCTAGTGGAATACCATAGGGTTCAGAACTTGGACCAATCCTAGTCAATATTTTCATTAGTGACATTTCTGATGGACTGGAGGGCAAGGTGAATCTGTTCTCAGATGAGACAAAGATAGGCAATAGGTGGACACTCTAGGGGGAGTGGAGAAGATGAAGGCTGACCTTAAGTCTCTGGAAAAGTGATCAAAAACATGGGAACTCAGTTTCAATGCTAAAAAATTCAAGGTCATGCACCTTGGAAGGACTGACCCAGGAAAAGATTACTACCTAGGAGGAGAAAAACTGGAAGCCTCTAAACAGGAATGAGATCTGGGAATAATTATAACAGAGGACCTGAAAATGTCCAAGTAATGTGAGAAAGTGGCATTGCGAGCAAATGGTATGTTGGGATGCATAAGCGGGGGATTACCAGCAGGAAAAAAAGAGGTCATCCTGCCAGTCTATAGATCACTGGTGAGGCCACACCTGGAGTAAAGTGTACAATTCTGAAGACCACACCTTAAACAAGCATTTGTCAATGCCGAATGTTGATAGCGTTGGTCTGTTGAGCACGCTTACTGGCCCTCTGTCAGTCGCTCAGTCTGTTTCTTCCAGTGCTGCAAGCTGCTCTTTTGTACTGGGCTCCTGCCTGCATTGGCACCTTCTGCCCACTAAGAAATCTGCAGCTGTTCCCAACAGAGCTCCGTTGAGGTGGCTCACTCCCCCCTCTCTCACTCGCTCATTCTGTTTCTGCCAGCGCTGCAGGCTAGCCTTTTGTACTGGGCTCCTGCCTGCGTTGCCACCTTTTTCTGCCAACAAAGAAATCTGCAGCAGTCATGATAGAGCTCCATTGAGCTCACTCACTGCCCCTCTCTCACTCACTCATTGTGTTTCTCCCAGCGCTGCAGGCTGCCCTTTTGTACTGGGTTCCTGCCTGCAATGGCACCTTTTTCTGCCCACAAAGAAATCCACAACTGTCCTGACAGAGCCCCATTGAGGTCACTTACTCCCCCTGTGTCACTCACTCCTTCTGTTTCTCCTGGCGCAGCAGGCTGCCCTTTTGTACTGGTCTCCTGCCTCTGTTGGTGCCTTTGTCTTCCCACAGAGAATTCTGCAGCAGTCCTGACAAAGCTCCGCTGAGCTCGCTCACTCCTCTTCTCTCACTCACTCATTCCGTTTCTGCCGGCGCTGTAGGCTGCCCTTTTCTATTGGGCTCCTGCCTGCACTACCGCCTTCTTCTGCCCACAAAGAAATTTGCAGCAGTTACAATAGAGCTCCGCTGAGGTCGCTCACTCCCCCTCTCTCACTCACTCATTCTGGTTTCCCCACCACTGCAGGCTGCCCATTTGTACTGGGCCCATGCATGCATTGCTGGCTTTTTCTGCCCACAAACAAATCTGCAGAAGTCCCAACAGAACTCTGTTGAGCTCACTCACTCCCCCTCCCTCACTCGCTCATTCTGTGTCTCCTGCAGCTGCAGGCTGACTTTTGTACTGGGCTCCTGCCTGCATTGGCGGCTTGTTCTGGTGAGAAAGAAATCTGAAACAGTCCCGACACAGCTCCATTGAGCTCTTTCACTTACTCATTCCGTTTCGGCCAGTGCTGCAAACTGGCCTTCTGTACTGAGCTCCTGCCTCCGTTGCTACATTTTCTGCCCACAAAGAAATCCGCAGCAGTCACAATAGAGCTCTGTTGAGCTCGCTCACTACCGCTCTGTCACTCGATCATTCTGTTTCTCTTGGTTTTGCAGGCTGCGCTTGCGTACGGGGCTCCTGGCTGTGTTGGCACCTTTGTCTGTCCACAAAGAAATTTGCAGCTGTCCCGACAGAGCTCTGTTGAGGTTGCTCAGTCTCCCTCTCTCACACGCTCATTCTGTTTGTCCTGGCACTGCAAGCAGCCCTTTTGTATGGGGCTCCTGCCTGCATTGGTGCCTTTTTCTGCCCAAAAAGAAATCCACAGCAGTCCTGATAGAGCTCTGTTGAGCTCACTCAGTCCCCGTCTCACTCGCTCGTACTGTTTCTCCCACCGCTGCAGACTGGTCTTTTGTACTGGGCCCCTGCCTGCATTGACACCTTTTTCTGCCCACAAAGAAGTCCGCAGCAGTCCTGAGAGTGCACCTGTGATTTCGCTCGTTCCCCCTCCATCACTTGCTCTCTCCTTCTGTTTCTCCCAGTGCTGCTGGCTGCCCTTTTGTACTGGGCTCTTGTGCTGGGGACTTTTTCTGTCCACAAACAAATCTGCAGCAGTCCCGACAGAGCTCAGTTGAGCTCGGTCATGCTCCCCTCTCAGTTGCTTGATCTTAGTCTGTCCCAAACAGTGATTCCCCACAGCGACCGTGCTATTCTCTGGCAGAGGTGCAAAAACATATTTTAGCCAGGATGTGAAAAACGGCAGCTGTACTGTTCATAAAGAGGTGTGGAAAAATGCCACTGTTGAAAATGTGGCGTGAAAATATTACAACATTAGAAGTTACAAGGGTCCGTGGAAACAGTTCAATGCATGCTTGTAACACAGTCATGCTATGGAGTTTGATTACCAAATTTTCAACATGGGCATTTTAGGACCTCTGCTCATGAACAGTGCACTGTCATTTTCTTAATCTGTCCCGAACAGTGATTTCCCACAGCTACAGTGTTATTCTGTGCCAGAACTGTGAAAACACATTTCAGTCAGGATGTGAAAAATGACAGCTGCACTGCTCATAAGGATGTGTGAAAAAATGCCACTGTTGAAAATCTGGCGTGACAATATTACAAATTTGCGAAGCTACAAGGGTGCGTGGAAAGTGTGCAATGCACACTTCTAACACAGTCATTTGATGGGCTATCATCACCAAATTTTCAACATAGGCATTTTAGGACCTCTGCTCATGAACAGTATCACTCTCATTTTCTTATTCTGTCCCGGACAGTGATTTCCTACAGCGACCACTCTATTTTGCGCTGGAAGTGCGAAAACATGTTTCAGCCAGGATGGGAAAAATGACAGCTGTACTGTTCATAAGAAGGTGTGGGAAAATGACAATGTTGAAAATCTGGAGTGAAAATATTATAAATTCGTGAAGTTATGACCGTGCGTGCAAACTGCACAACGCACGCTCGCAACGCAGTCATTTTATGGAGTATCATTACCAAATTTTCAACATAGGCAGTTTAGTACCTCTACTCATTAATAGTATCACTGTCATTTTCTTAGTCTGTCCTGAACACTGATTTCCCACAATCACCACGCTATTCTGCGTCGGAAGTGCGAAAACACATTTCTGCCAGGATGTGAACAATGACAGCTGTACTGTTCACAAAGAGGTGTGAAAAATTGTCAGTGTTGAAAATCTGGTATGAAAATATTGCAAATTCGCAAATTTATGAGCGTGCGTAACAACTGCGCAATGCTGCGCTAAGTACAATAGCCATTTTGGATTTTTCACCAAATTTGCAACATAGACTTTTTGAGAGCCCACCTCATGAACACTGGCACTGTCATTTCATTAATCAGCACCGAAAGGTGATTCTGCACAGTGACCGCAAAATCACCTTTTGGGGCTGATTAATGCCATGACAGTTCAAGAATTCATGAGGAGGGGTCCCAAAAACCCCATGTTGAAAATTTGGTGCCAAAATTCCCAAAATTGACTAAGATATGCATTAAAGTTGAAAAACTCTATTTCTACCATTATACAGCTTATCGGCATTTCCTCAGTTTGTGGTCGGCTTTGAAGAGTGTAGACATGTTCCCGGTCCACCGAAGATCATTGCACCAGACTCTGGAGGTAAGTATGGGGTGAGGACGGGGTGTGGGGAGGCAGGGTGCACAGTGGGTGAGTGTGGGTGGTGGGAGGGGGGCCAGGGAGACCGCGAGGGACAGTTTTCTGATTTCACAGGTTTAAAAAAAACAAAAAAAACATTGCGGGACAGTTTTTTTCTTCACAGGGCATTAGGAATACTGGGGTGGGATCCCAGTGTGCCACCCGACTGCTTCTTTTTGGGGGGCCAGTAGCTGATGGAGGATTGGGCACCCCCGTTGGCACACAACTAAAGGGGGGGTTCACATTATGCCGATGGGGATTGAGCACCCCGTCGGCACACAATAACAGTGGGGAGGTTGACATAATGCCGATGGGGAGTGGGCTCCCCCATTGACACATTCAACACTGGGCCACTGAAGCCGATGGGGACTGGGCCCCCGTCGGCTACTAAACATGGTGATGGGGGGGTTTATATTGTTTGTGAACACGGCAGCAAGCTGCCGCCATGTTCACAAACAATATCAGGGTTTTTACATCCCGCCCTGCAATGACGGGTCACTCCTTCATTGCAGGAGATGGCTGACACTGCAATGACGAGCTGGCCCCTGATTGCAGCGGCTACTTTTTTAGAAGGTTGTGGCATGCTGGCTGAACTAGTGTCAGCAGCAGCGTGCCATGGCATTGGGGGAAGTGGGACAAGTCTTTGCAGGCTGTGGGGGCATTGGCCACAACAGTGCTGTGCCTCCACAACCTGCTTGTGGAGAAAGCAGCCGCAACATATTTCTTGCTCATGTTTGCAATCAACATAAAAAAAATATATTAACAGACTGGAAACAGTGCAGAGGAGAGCTACTGAAAATATTCACTGACTGCACGACAAATCATACGAGGAGCTTCTGCGTGACTTAAATATGTACTCCCTGGAACAGCAGAGAGAGAGGGGAGACATGATCGAGACTTTCAAATTCCTAAAAGCAATTCAATTAGTCAATCAATCAATCTTTATTTAACCAGGTGGAACACCATTGAGTGAGCTCATTTGCAAGGTGGGCCTGGGTAGTACACATAAGGGATTCAATAGAACAACAACAACACAAGTCAGCACAACAGGATAACATAGATAACCTGAAACATGTTAAGGCAAAAGGGTAATACAACAACTCTGAGTAGAACAAAATAATTATATACAATAAGTATACATGTAAAACAACAGTTCTTAATATAAGCAATATGGTAATGTAGGAGTCAGCCTGCTAGGAAGAATGATAGAAATGTAAAGAGGCACAAAGAATAAGGGGAAGGGAGGGATGAGGGTAGGAGGAAGGATGAGGGCTACAAGTATCACAGTAATGGCAGCAGTGCAATTAATGACAGGGAAAATATTTACAGGGCTCAGAGAAGGATCTCGAGTAACATGATTTGAACTCCACAAGATTAATTGGGCTAACCAGTTTGAAAGTTTTTTTGGATTTTATTCCATAGATGGGGTAGCACGTAGCTGAAGGAAGCTCTACCGAAATGGGACTTGATCTTAGGTATATATCATGAGATGTGAGAGTAACCTCTCAGGTCATAATTGCCTAAGGTGCAGAGGGGTAGACAGTCAGATATGTAGAGGGGGAGTTTCTTAATAATAGCTCTGTAGGTCCAGAGTATAGCATTCCTTTGTCTCCTGAGCGTAGGTGGTGTCCAACCCACTAGGGAATAAAGTGCACGATGATGTGTGGTGTAAGCTGCTCCAGAGATGAAGTGTAGGGCTCAGTGATACAAGATGGTAAGCTCTGCTAGTGTTGACCTTGGAACTTGACCATAGAGGAAGTCAGCATAGTCCAAGAGAGCTGGGAAGGTGGTTTGTACCAGCCTCTTCCTAGCCTCTTGGGTAAGCAGATGTTTAATTCTATAAAATCGGCCAAGCCTTTGCTTCAGTTTTTTTGAGAGTTCCTCTATATGCTCGGTGAAGAAGAGTCTGTTGTCAATCCATATCACTAGGTATTTGAATTTCACAACATAATCCAGTGATTCACCAAGCAATGTGGTGATAGGTGGAACTGGGCCAGAATTCGAGGGATTTGAGGATGTAACAAGCGGAGACAGGAGCATGGGTTTTTTGTGTGTTTAGGAGTAGTTTTTGGTTAAGGAGGTTGCGTTGTAGTATATCAAAATCTGATTGCAGACCCATACAAGCACTCTCAGAAGTAGGCCTGGTGATGTAGAGGACCGTATCATCAGCAAAAGGTGGACACTGGCTGACTCGATTCCATGCTCAATATTATTAATGTATAATACAGAAAGTAAGGGTCCCAAAATGGAGCCCTGTGGCACTCCTTTGCTGATCGGTTTCAGTGGAGAAAAATCACCCACTGCTTTGATTTGCTGCATACGTTCTGACAGGTAACTAGAAAACCATTTCAGGGATAGTGCGTCCAGTCCAATATTGTGAAGGGTAACCACTAGCAGGTCATAGTCCATGGTATCGAATGCCTTACTTAAATCAAGAAGACTGCGCATACATAATTCTTTAAGTCAAGGGCTCTCTGCCAGTCATTCGTTACCTTAGCAAGTGCTGAGATTATACTGTGATGGGGTCTAAAGCCTGATTGTACTGGATTGAACAGGTTGGGTGCATCAAGATAGTTTCTAAGTTGATTATTGACTATTTTCTCCAGCAATTTGAAGAGGATGGGAAGTAAGGAGATCGGTCTGTAATTGTTGAAGTCACTTGGATCTCCAGATTTGAAAAGGGGTATGACTTCAGCAGTCTTCCAGATTGATGGGAGTTCACCCATGCCAAGGGACAAGTTGAAAAGGTGTGTGATTGGTGTTGCTAAGACTCAATGACTTGAGCTTTAAAAAGTACAGTCCTATAAGATCCGCTCCTGTGCTTTTTCTGGTATCCAACTGGAGGAACAGGTCTTCCACTTCTTTGAGAGTAACTAGCTGAAAGGAGAAACCTGTGTCTAGGGCATGGTGGTTAGAGACAGGGATAGTTTTGCCCTGGGTTGCAAGTTGAGTTTGGAGGTTGTTGGCTGGTGATTAATCGAAGGCCATCCCAGTGGTGGCAAAGTGTTTGTTTAGGAGATCAAGGATCTCAGCTTTGTCAGTGATGGAGGAGCCATCATACAAAATTTTTGAGGGGAGGGAGCCAGAGGATGTATGGCCTTGAATATCTTTAAGTGTTCTCCAGAACTTAGCAGGGCATGTGCTGGAGGAGTCCAGCATTGTATGGTAAAAGTTAACCTCTGTGGTTCGATAAGCTATGTGCATTGATTCCTGGCTGACCTGAAGGCAGTCCAGTCAGAATGAAGTTTTGATTTATGAGTCTTTTTCCAGAGTTTATCCATGCTGAGCAAGGCAGACTTCAGTTCAGCCATGAGCCAAGGGAACATTTTCTTCTTGGTGCAGATTTTGACCAGGTGGGCATGCCTATCTAATGCCCAATCTTGGCCAGGTAGAAATCCTGCCAATACAGTGAGTTCTGCAAGTCCATGAGGAAGGCCAGGGGATCAAAACTGCATAAACATCTTTTAAATGTGAACCTTCATTTAGAGATGGGTTTAGGTGCTGACCTTATGCAAGCCATGGAGCAATGATCACTGAAGTCGGTGGGAAAATAGGTGAGGCTTGTTTACTAGTATGATGTATAACAGGGAACTTTTTTTTTTTTTAATTCAGACGAGTCACTTCTCTGATGATTTGGACAAGCCCGAAGGTGTCACATAGATGTTTTAAAGGTTTGGAACTGTCCGAAAGCCAGTCCAGACTGAGGTCACTCAGGATTATGACTTCAGACTGTATCACATTCAAGGAGCTGGTTAAATGGCTCAGCAATTGCAACCCCACAGAGGGAGGCCTATAGCAACCCATAATGTACAGAGATGAGGTGGTTGAGTGCTGGACTTTGATCGTTAGACTTTTAAACTCCTTCGGGACAGAGGTAGAATCTGAAATAGAAACAGTGAATTTGTCTAGAATGTAGATGGCAACCCTGCCTCCTCTGGCCAGTTTATCCATTCAGAAGATATTGTAGGACAGAATGTTCACCTCAATGTCCAAAGTAGGGGGTTTGAGCCAAGTCTCCGGGACCACCAGAACATCTGACTTTATATGAGTAAACCATATCCGTGTGGCATCTAATTTTTTCAAGAGATTGCATGCATTTATGTGAAGAATGCTTAGACCTTTAAGGATTGCTAGGTCCTAAGGAGCAGAGATTGGTAGTAGGGGACCAGGATTTAATTCAACACTGCCTGAGCAGAGCAGTAGCAGAACTAGAATCCTTTTAAGTATGCTCAACATCAGTTTGTAGGACTGTGTGCGTACCAGTTTTCTGTAGGGTAGTGAACAATGGACGGGGTAACTAAAGCAAGTACCAAGAGCACCCAGGGTTGCACAGAAAAGCACCCTAACCTGATAGATAAGCGTGGATAGGTAGGGCAGATGGGGTGTGCTAGGAACTGAACACCTACTAAGCAACAGTGACAGAGTCCCAGTTTGCCAAGGCAATTGAATAGAGTAGTCCAGTGTTGGTGAAATAAACATAAAGGTGGGGAAGTTGTTTACGCGGGGGGGGGGGGAGTATTACCAGACAATGGATAAGTACCTATGCAAGAGCCTAGGGAATAAGGCAGAAGGCCGGCCAGAAGACATAGGAGTAGTGAAGACCACATTTCCTTTAGCAGGGTCTCAATTAACAAAAATAGTGCTGCAGACAATATTTATAACTGGGTCCCTGTAGTGACTAGTGTATTGAAAAAGTTAAATCCAGGGGAAATGGTGAACTGCTGACTGCTGAGGTCCAATGTCACAGAGTGTGTTAAATGCCTGAGATGATGAACTGTGGCCTGGGCATATGCAGAATGTGAAAACCTTGTATGTATGTTTCCTTTGTTCTTCAGAATGCTTGTTGGATAGATAGCCCTTAGAGACAAGTACATTTAAAGTTGATTTCATACTGGAGTATAGGAAAGTCAAGAAGGCAGAGCCCATATAAGCTTTCCCCACAATTCAGTGGCGGCAACCTAAGTTACCAACTTCATTCATGTACCTGTCTATTCTGATCTTAAAAAACTCAACATCCTCTGCATCTACTATTTCCTGCAGTAATCTGTTCCACATTCTAATTGCTCTATTCTTAAACCCATTTTTTCTTATATCTGTCATATACACTGTTTCCTTTAACTGCTTATTATGCCCTCTCAACTGATATTTTTGATCCTTATATTCCATCCCCAACTCTTTCCTCATACTCTCATCCTTTAAGATTTTAAATAGAAACAGCACGTCCCCCCCCTCTCCTATCCTTCAGAGTCCACAAACCCAACATCCTCAATCTTCCCTCATAATCCAACCCCTCACATCCTGAAATCATCCTTGTATATGTCCTCTGTGGCCTCTCTACCATTTTGACATCCTTAACTAAATATGGACTCCATACCGTTTAAATTGAAAATGCTGATACCTGGTGGTAAGTCAAAAGCCAGAGGAGATGGTGAATTGCTGAGGTCCAGAATCACAGAATGTGTTAAAATTCCTGAAGGTGAGGAACTGGGCCTGTGCATATGCAGGATGTGAAATCCTTTTGTCTGTATGCTTCCTTTGTTGTTCAAAGAGGTTGTTGAATAGCCCTCATACAGTTTCTTTGGGAGAAGGTCAGATGAAAATGTGGATTCAGAGCAGGACCCAGAATCAGTGAATTTGTCAGACTTAGTTGCTTGACTTATTTTTGCTTGGGATTGCTTCCATGAACTTGATTTTAAAATGAAAATTTAGATACCTGGTAGTTATGTTTTGCAGAAATCCAGTCCAGGAGACTTTCACAGATGTTGTGAGCAAGAATGGCATAGCTACTTCAAGCAGAAAACATGTAAATCCACAAAAACTAACCTACAGACACAGACAAACACAAACAGCCACCCACACAGACCCAGGAGTGCTAAAAATTAGTAAGGTGCAGGTCCAGGACCTGTTCCATATCAAAAATCACTCAAGAACCAGAGTGCACAACATGAAGCTAGAGGGGGCAGATTCAGAGAAAACACATGCAAGTTCTTCTTCACCAAGAGAGTGGTTGAACCATGACACTGCCTTCCACAGGAGACAGTGGAGGTGAAAATGGTGGGATATTTCAAGAATATGTGGAATAGATACAAGGGCATCAAAACACTGAAAAGCAGTTAAGGGAGAGGGTAGGGTCATGGGCAGACTAGATGGGCTGCATGGTCCCCTTCTGCCATCATTTTTTGTTTCTGTGTTTCTGTGTCTCAGGTGGTTGGGCACAAAGTCACAGGCAGAGTGTGTGCAACACTCAAGAAGGGACATTATCTCAATGACTCATTCCCTGGAGTGTATTATTGCAATTATAAAATGGGTTGCTATTTAAAAAAAAAAAGAAACTGTCAAAAATATACACTTTCAAAATGCATTTTTAGTAGTTTTTATGTTCGTTTGCGCGCATGCGCAAGGAATGTTTTGGGAGAGTAGCACACTTGGAGGTGTGCCTCTCCCATCCAATGCACTGCTCCCATGAGCAGGCATGGTGGTTCTGCACCAATGGGTGCAGGAGCTCAGTATGACAGTGGTGTTCCTCTGCTTCAAAGGAAAACACCGCTGCCATACTGAGTGCCGCCGCCGTTCCCTCCGTCACGCTGGGCCCGCCAAAGCACATCACGCCCCCAAAGCTTTCTGCCATGCTGGAGCCTTACCCCAGCATGGCAAACCATTGGTTTGTTTTGCCGATGGGGTGCCCAATCCCCATTGGCCCCTCGGCCCCACACATCTCATGCGGGGAGCCCACCCGCTGGCAAACGCCCCACGCCGCCTTTTTTTTTTCCTGTAAACAAAACGGTCCGCGGCACGCCTCCCAATCCCCACAACCCGCACCCACCCACTGCGCACCCAGCCTCCCCACCCCATACTTACCTCCGGACTCCGGTGCGACGATCTTCAGTGGACCGGGAACACGTCTGCACTCTTCAAAGCCGACCGCGAACTGAGGAAATGCCGGTAAGCTGTATAATGGGCTACATAAGGGGGTTTCAACTTTAGTGCATATCTCAGTCATTTTTTGGAATTCTTGCACCAAATTTTCAACATGGGGTTTTTGGGACCCCTTCTCATGAATGATGTCACTGTCATGGCGTTATTCGGGCCCGAAGGGTGATTTCGCAGGCACTGCACAGTCACTGCACAAAATCACCCTTTGGCCTTGAATAACACCATGACAGTGACATCTTTCATGAGAAGGGGTCCCAAAAACCTCATGTTGAAAATTTGGTGCAAAAATTCCAAAAAATGACTGTTTTACGAGTGTGCATTGCGCAGTTCCTACGCAGGCTCGTAAGTTCGTGAATTTTCAATATTTTCACTCCAGATTTTCAACATTGCCATTTTATTACACCTTCTTATGAGTTGTATAGTTGTCATTTTTCACATCTCACCCAAAATGTCTTTCCGCCCATGTAGTGCACAATGGCGCAGTTGGTGTGCGAAATCAATGTATGGAACACATTAAGAAAATCACAGTGATACTGTTCATGAGCAGAGGTCTTAAATGGCTATGTTGAAAATTTGGTGAAAAAATTCCTAGAAATGACTGTTTTACGACCGTGCAGTGCGCAGTTCCTACGCATGCTTGTACGTTTGCGAATTTTCAATATTTGCACTCCAGATTTTCAACATTGCCATTTTACCACACCTCCTCATGAGCAGTACAGCTGTCATTTTTCACATCCTGCCCAAAATGTGTTTCTGCCCATGTAGCGCATAATGGTGCAGTCGGTGTGCGAACTCAATGTATGGGACACATTAAGAAAATCACAGTGACACTGATCATGACCAGAGGTCTTAAAATGGCTGTACTGAAAATCTGGTGAAAAAATTCCTAAAATGACTGTTTTATGAGTCTGCGTTGAGCAGTTCCTACGCACGCTCGTAAGTTTGCGAATTTTCAATATTTTCACTCCAGATTTTCAACATTGCCATTTTACCACACCTCCTTTTGAACACTGCAGCTGTGATTTTTCACATCTTGCCCAAAACGTGTTTCCGCCCATATAGCGCACAATGGCACAGTCGGTGTGCGAACTCAGTGTATGGGACACATTAAGAAAATCACAGTGTCACTGCTCATGAGCAGAGATCTTAAATAGCTATGTTGAAAATTTGGCAAAAATTCCCTACAAATAACTGTTTCTGGCGTCTGTGCAGTTCCTACATGCGCTCGTTGTTCGAATTTCAATATTTTCACTCCAGATTTTCAACATTGCCATTTTACCACACCTCCTTATGAGCAGTACAGCTGTCATTTTTCACATCCTGCCCAAAACGTGTTTCCTCCTATGAAGCGCACAATGGGGGCAACAAAAAGATCATGCTGACAATTCATTGTGCAAATACCAGCAATCGCACAGGGCATTAGGGTAAAGCACCATACAAGCCAAACACCACTGCAAGTACCTGCAAGTGAACATTCGGCATTGACAAATGCTTGTTTTGAATAGGTGTGATGAGCTGGGATAACATCACAGTTAAAGGACAGCACTGACGAATCAGAGCCCAGGAATTGTACTTGCCATTTTATAATATTAATTACATACTCTCTGGTTTGTGATTTTACTATTGCCACAAATTCTGTTTATTTAATAGGGAAACATAAAGTCTCCAGAATGAACTTTTTGGAACAGCTGGGAAACTACAATATTTATAGGCCATGGCGTGGCATCTGACAGTGTAATTGACTTCATGAAACAGTCGCTAGCTGCATGAATCCCTTCATCAAAGAGCAGGAAGGGATCAATCCTGAAATACTGATTTTGGAGTGGGAAGAAGTAGAATTGTCAGAACCCACTTAAGTTCTGAGTTCTGGCCTTGAACTTTGTAATTACTGTAGTTCCAGGGTTCTAATCTTTAAATTTCTAACTCTGTGTTGTACGGGACTGGGAAGAAAGAATAGATGAAGATATTGAGAGAAGAAAAAAAATGAATAAAAGTCCTACCCTTTCAGCAGAGCAATAATATTGTCTCACTGCACATGCAGAAGAGAGAAACACATTGTGCCTTTCAAAATGCAAATGCTAAGGGTTACAATTTCATGTGTTTGGCACGTGTTCACATGAGCAGCACATTATCACACTGTCTCTCTCTAAAACATTTTAGGACGTAATTACCAATAATTAGTTTGTTTCCATGCTGGCATCTCCCGCTTTTGAAGTGTTTGAACAAAAAAAGTATTTTATTTAGTATTTGCAACACTTACTACTTAGAATCATGAGTATCTTAGTTCTAAATTAGAACTTGAACTCCAGAGTTTAAAAAGGTTCTGAACTTTTTAGCACTAGTTCAACAACCATAGAGAGACTTATGCATAGTCCCTACCTTACGGATGTTGATATCTCCAGGTGTCTGTAAGGTCTAAATCTTTGAATAACTTTATCAGGCATTTACTCAAGTGTGCCCCTTCCTCCTCCCTTCCACTTTTGACTTTGGTGGGTTGGAGCGCGCAGTTGTAGTCCCTTTACCCAGCAAATACAGGCAGGTGGGATCCTGAACTGTGTCTGATAACATACATTAAAAAAAATATATATATATTTTTCTTTGTCATCATCATTTGGGACATAGATAGTTAAGAGCACCACAGGGACATTCCTGTAGCGGCCACACAACTTAAGGAACCTCCCCTCTGGATCCTCTTCGACTCCTAGGATTTCAGTGGGTATTCATAATAAACTGAAAACCACTGCTGGAGAATACAAGGGTGAGATGTTACGGTAAGGCAGATTACACTGAGATAAACCATTACCTTGGCCAATGGAACTGGAAAGAAGAGTTCAAGGGTCAACTGCTGGAAACCAAATGGCAAAAACTGAAAGACAAACTAGATGACTGCCTGAACAAGTCTATATCTGTTATCACCAAATGTAATAAAAAGGGTTAAATACCAATCTGGATTACTAAAAACATCACAAAACATATGGGGCCATGCAGGAAAGCACACAGAAACTATAAAAAAAAATCCATCTGTGAGGAATAATGCTAAACATTAAAATTTATGTAAGGCTAGCAAGATAACAATAAAAAATCAAAAAAAGGCAATTGAGCTTAAATTGGCTATTACAACAAAGGATAAAAAAGGCTTTCTACAGTTATATAAACAGTACTAAAAAAGACCAACCTGTATCAGAACCCTTAATTGTAGAAGCTACGAAATTATAGGAGAACAAGATAAGGCAAACAGCCTTTAATCAATATTTGGTTAGTATATACAAACCTAAAAATGACTTTGAACCAGATGAATGGGAAAAATTATGTATGGGGTTACCTGGAAATGGACACACAATTAAAGAGATGGATGTGGCCACCAAGCTACAAAACTTAGATATCAATAAATCACTGGGCCCGGATAACCTACACCCTGCCCTTTTAAAAAGAACTGCATTAAATCTGGCAGGTCCCCTGACAGGATTTATAAACACATCACTGTCTGAAGGCACTGTAGTTCAAGACTGGAAATATGCCAATGTTACTCCTGTATACAAAAAAGGATATAACAGCATCTGTGGTAACTATGGGCCGATTAGTTTAACTTCTGTCATCAGTAAATTGATGGAAGGTATTATTAAAGACTATATAGGTGAACATATAGTAAACAAAGGCATTATGGACTTGAACCAACGTTATCAAATGGGTAGGTCTTGTCAAACCAGCCTGTTGAACTTCTTTAACCCAGTGAGCAGTACGTTGGATGTAGGAATACCGATGGACGTCCTATACTTAAGATTTTTCCAAGGCATTTGACACCGTGCCTCATAAACAACTGACTGAAAGACTGATAGAAATTAATCTTGACAAAAATATTGCCAAATGGATCAAGGCATGGCTGGAGGGTATAAAACAGAGAGTGGCCCTAGCAGGACACTTATCTAGGTGGACAGAAGTCACTAGCAGGGTCCCCCAGGGGTAAGTTCTGGGCCCTACCTTGTTCAGTATATACATAGCAACCCTACAGACATCACTGAGCTGCTGGAACACAAAATTTGCAGACGATGTGAAATGAGGCTGCATAGTGAACGATAAACAATCTGTTCAACAATTTCAGAAGGAAATAAGCCAAGTAGGGGATTGAGTATTAAAAAATCATTTAACTCTTAATTTAGAGAAGTGTAAGATAATGCATATGGGCCAGAAGAACAAAAAGCCATATATTATTTATATGGACAACAGATTCCAGTTTCATGCATGGAAGAATTTAGGGGTACTTATTACAAACAATCTTTCCTCATCTGAGCATGTAGGGTAGCAGCTAGTAAAGCACAAAAAACAATGGGATGTATTTATAGAAATATTAACAGCAGCGACAGTAGTGTTGTGGTCCCCTTCTACTCTGCCATTGTACGACCACACTTGGGATATTGTGTGCAAGTGTGGGCCCCAAATAAGAAGAAGGACATAAGGTTACTGGAAGGGGTTCAGAAAAAGGCGACTAAAAAAATAAAGCATCTGAGGGATATTGACTATGCTGATAGAATGAAGACAATCGGTCTGTACAGTATGGAATATAGGCGAATGAGGGGAGACTTATGCCTAGTATATGATGCTCTGACAGAAAAAGATTTATGGGAAATCATAGAGTTAACAAGTAACAGACATAGAAATAGTAGATTCCATCAATGCCAGCTTAAAGGTGAATTTTATAAAACAAATAAAAGAGGACGTTGGCTAACTCAAAGAGTAATCAAGTTTATGGAACAGATTACCCAGTGAAGTGGTGACCAGTACCACAATGCACAACTTTAACAAGGCTCTGGATGATTTTATGGGCAATAAAAAATACCCCTTTTTAAGGCAGAAACTGGTCAAGTCCATATGGCCTCATGGCTTCTGACTCGTGCATTTCTGTGTGATGTCCCTTCATGTTAACAATGCCACCCCTCTGCAGTGTGGATGTGCCTCAAAGGTGAATACAAAGACCTGACTATCCCAGATGTGCTTCAGTTTTTGAGCCCACACTCTTGCCCAGAGTTTCTCCTTCGTTGCAAATGAATGAAGAGAAAAACCCCAGAGAATTTAACCATCACTGTGCTTGCATAAGTCATTCCCCACATCTATGCAGCATATGTGGGCTAAGATTTGAGGAGGTTGGGATCAAGAGAATTCTGCCCTTTTAAATGTTCTCAGTATTAACTAAAGGACACTGCCAGCCACACTCCCACAGACCAAAGTGCCAGTGATTTGCACCTTTAATCAATGTTCCCTTTGGTTACCTGAAGTCCATGTTAAGACTGGGAGGGTGCAGGTGGGGTATAACAAAGAATCCCTGTCTCAGTATCTCTACACATACCACAATCTGTATTGCTCTCACATAACAAAGAAACATAGATAGAAACTTAGAAATTGATGGCAGATAAGGACTGCTAGGTCTACCCAGTCTGCTCATTTTCCCTACCTGCTGCAAAAATCACAGACCCTACTTGATCTCTGGCTTTATTCTGTTTCCTATTGCTAGGGTTCCCCTCTGCATTTCTGAATTCCCCTACTGAGTTAGCCCCCACCACCTCCACTGGCAGGCTGTTCTATGCATCCACCACCCTTTCTGTGAAGAAATTCCTTCTCACATTACCCCTTAGTCTACCCCTTCCAGCCTCATGTCATGACCCCTTGTTCAAGAACATCTCTTTTTCTGAAAGATGCTTCCCTCCTGTACCTCATTTATGCCCTTGAGATATCTGAAGGTCTCCATCATATTCCCTCCTCTCCTCCAGGATATACATATTTAGGTCCTCCAGTCTCTCCTCATATGACTTTTGGTGCAGGCCCTGTACCATTTTTGTTGCCCTTCTCTGAACTGCCTCTATCTTATGTCCTTACAGAGATGTGCCCTCCAGAACTGGAAACAGTACTCCAAGTGGGTCTCACCAATGATTTGTACAGTGGCATCACCACCTCCTTTCTTCTGCTGGTGATACCTCTTCCTATGCACCCCAGTACCCCACTGGCTCTCCTCACAGCTCTAACACATTGTTTGGTCACCTTTAGGTCATCTGATATGATTACCCCTAGATTTCTTTCCTGTTTGGTGGCCATCAGTATCTCCCTCTCCCCATCATGTAAGCCTCCCCTGGGTTCCTGTACCCCAATTGCATGATTTTGCACTTCTTAGCATTGGATCTTAGCTGCCACACTCTTGACCATTCCTCTAGTTTACCTAGGTCTCTCCTCATTTTCCACCCATCCTGGAATATCTATCCTGTTGTAGATCTTAATGTCATCTGCAAAGAGGCATGCCTTTCCTTCCGGCCCCTTCACAATGGCACTTTTGAAGGCATTAAAATAGGACTGATGCTAGAACTGACCCCTGTGACACCCCACTGGTCACCCTCCTTTCCTTGGATTGAGCTCCATTTACCACCACCCTCTGTGTTCTATCCCTTAACCAATTTCTGACCAAGTTTACCATCTTAGGACCCATTTCCAGGCTGCCTTGCTTGTTTACAAGCCTCTCATGTGGAATGGTGTTGAAAGCCTTGTTGACGTCCAGGTAGGCCACACCCACCACTCCTCCCTGATCCACTTTCCTGGTCACCCAGTCAAACAAGTCTATCAGATTTGTTTTACATGACCTTCCCGCTGTGAATCCATGTTGTCTCAGATCCTGTGATCCACTGGATTTAAGATGTTCCACAATTATTTCTTTTAGCAATGATTGCATTATTTTTCCCACCACCGAGGTCAGGCTGACTGGTCTATAGTTTTCAGCATCCTCCCTGCTCCCACTTTTGTGTAGAGGGACTACATCTGCTTTCCTCCATTCCTCTGGAACCACTTCCATTTCCAGTGATTCATTGAACAGGGGTGCCAGTGGTCCTGCCAGCACCAGCCTAAACTCCTTTAATGGGTGGATGCATCCCATCTGGTCCCATTGCCTTGTCTACTTTCAGTTTTGTGAGTTCCACTAGAACTCCCTCCTCTGTAAATGGACTGGTGTCCACCTCTCTCCCCTTATTGCTCCTATCACTTAATTGTGGTCCCTCACCTTCCCCTTTTTCTGTGAATACTGAACAAAAATATTTGTTCAGAACTGTTGCATTTTCCAAGTCCCCATCTGCATACTCCCCTTCTTCCCCCTTAAGCCTTATAATCCCACCCCTAGTCTTTCTCCTTTCAGGAACATACCTATAAAAAGTTTTGTTCCCTTTCTTTACTGCCTGGTCTATCTTTTCCTCTGTTTGCTCCTTTGCACTCCTAACTGGTTTCCCTGCCTCCTTCTGCTTATACAGATACACTGCCCTGTCCTCCTCCTCCTTCTGCATTTCCTTGTACTTCCTGAAAGCCAACTTTTTTGCTCTTACCTTCCCGGCCACTTCCTTTGAGAACCATAGTGGTTTTCTTTTTCTCTAGGCTTTATTTGCAAAACGCAAAGGTTTGTTGCTTCCATTATAGCTCCTCTTAGATGGGCCCACTGTTCCTCAACTCCCCCCTCCCCTGGTCCTCCCCCCCCTGCTAGGGCTTTCCTGAGACATATCCCCAACTTTGTAAAGTCTTCCCTGCTGTAGTTCAGGACCCTCACTTTCGTGTGGCTTGACTCTGCTACTGTACTTATATTGAACCACACTGTGTGATGATTACTGTACCCCAGGTGTCCACTGACCATGACATCTGCAATTCTGTTCCCATTGGTAAGTAACAGGTCCAAAATCGCACCCTCACAGGTGGGCTCTAGCACCAGTTGCCTGAGACATGCCTCTTGCAGGGAGTCCAGTATGTCCCTGCTGCTGGCTGAGGCTGTGGCTAGGATGCTCCAATCAACATATGGCAGACTGAAGTCACCTACCAGCAGCACTTCCCCTTTAGGTGACTAATGGATGGCTTCCACTAGAACCGTGTCCAACTCTTCCCCTTGTGCTGGAGGTTTGTTGATCATGTACATGCAAACAGCGGTGCCACTGCTCATCTCCTGGGTGACCCACAGGGCCCCCCCCCCCTGCAATCCCTGTACCTCAGTTGCTTTATACCCTCTCTGACATAAATAGCTACCTCTCCTCCCTTTTTACCCTCCCTGCCTTTCCTGAATAAAGTATAACCTGGTATAGCTTCATCCCAGACATGGTTCCCATTATACCATGTCTCGGTAATAGAGACAATGTCCAGGTCAGCCTCTGCCATCTAGGCCACCAGATCCAGGATTTTATTTCCCAGTTTGTGAGCATTTACACACATGGCCTTCCATCTTTTCCTACTTCTCCTCCTGTCATCCCCCCCCCCTTCTATACTCATGCCTTCCCTTACTACCCACCCTGACTTTAATCTCCTTCTCTTTTTCTCCACCATTCTACCTTTTCCTAGTTTAGTTACCACTGGCAATTTCCCAAACTTAAGGTCCTTCCTGCAGACTACATTAACTTGTGGGGGTGGGCAGTTTGACTCTTCCTGCTTCCTTCTGCCTCCCCCTTGGCTAGTTTAAATGCTTGCCAATGAAACATTTAAACTGCTCACTAAGGACAATGGTCCTCTCTTTGGATGGATGCAGGATGTCACCCTTCTGCAGGCCCACATCTCTCCAGGTGGGTCCTTAGTCCTCAGTGAAGCTGAAACCCTTCTTTCTTCACCAGTTCCTCAACCATGTGTTGATGTCCCAGGTGTGAAGAGCCATAGCTTCCCCCTTGCTATGGTCAGGCAGCACCTCTGAGAAGATCATGGAGCTTGCTACCTGCCCAAGGCCCCTCCCCAACTCCCTGATCTCCTCCTGCACTCTTCCTATCCCTGCCTTGTCACTAGCCAGGTCATTTGTGCCCAGATGGACAATGACATCCAGCTCCTCCCTCCTTGCTGCTGCCTAGTGATCCTCTGGATCTTCTCTCCATCCCTCCGAGCTGAGCCTCCCATCATGCACTTAACCTCCCTCTCCACCCCATTACCTGTCCCAAAACTCCATTCCCCAGACTATGGAGTTCCCCCCCACCAGGAGTTGCTTCATCCTCCTCCTCTGGGGTCCTCTGCTGCTCCCCTTGACATCTCTGCCCTGGAGGACCTCCATATCCATCCCCACTATTACTTCAGGTGCCTCTATGGGACTGCCCTGCCAGTGCAGTGTAGGAGTTCCTTAGTGGTATGGGATTTGGGATGTGCCTGTGCTCCATCACTCTAACCCTACCCAAACCCACCATTGTCTATCAATTCCTCCTTCCCGGCATCCTCTAAGGAAGTGGAGGTGGACTTAGTGGTCCCTGAGTGGGGGAGTTGGTCCTCCTAACCCAGGCCAACTCAGCCTTAAGTCTGGTAACCTTGACTTCATTGTGTCTGCTTACCCAAAACAATAGGCATAATACCTCTTAGGCACTTGCAACAGCACTGTCAAAAGGTAAGATAAACAAAAGTTCAGATACCCATGGGCCAACTCTGAGGGCATCCCTATCTCTAGGGGTGAAACGTCAGTTCTGGTCCACCACCCTCATGGTGGTTAGTTCCAGCAGTCAGATGCACTAGTTGCAGATAAATCTGGCCATTTTTTAGCACCTTGCATTAGCAACACCCAGTGGGGTCATGCTCATATGGTGTGGGGGGGTGCAGGTGCCCCACCGACCTTCATGAACACATATACAGTACATCTTTCCTTTTTAAGTTCCCACCATTTCCCATTTAAATTTCATTGTACCTTTTTGCTCATGACACCTCCACCTGCTGCTGCCAGCCAGTAGTCACTCCACTCCACCTGTCCATGTTCCATCCAGTACACACATAGAGACTAAAAGCAAACTGAGCTGCTTAGGAGGAGTGAGCAATGCATCAGGGTGAGTAACTGGCAGCAGCAAGTGAGGGAGATGCGATGCATGCAAGCAGATATGCGAGGGATGGCAGACAGCTGAGTGTAGCCTTGGAGCACTACAGAGGAGACAAGTATGGCTGCTGCTGCTGTAGAGTCAGACTGTGTGGTTGGTCACTGATGTGTGAACTGCTGGGTAGGCCTGAAGTGACTGAGGTGAGGACAGGAGCCACAAGCCTGCAGCAGGGAGGGATGTCTGTGAGGAGCGAGGGGCTGGTGACTGGCAGCCAGGGGCAGCACTAGTAGGTAGGTGGACTGGAGTCACTGCATGAGCCTTGGGTGGAAGAGGACGAAGGGGCATATCTCTCAACCTATTATTACTTAAATTAGGGACACAGACACTCAAAATGAGGTGCAATGAGGGATACTGACCCAGTGAGGAAGAAATCTTCAAACATGGAGATACAAGCTTAAAACACTATGGAAGCCATTGTGTTTACTTGTACAACTTTTATTTTCATTTAGCAACTTTGAATATTATCAATTTTTGATATAAAGTCTGACTTTACAGCAAATTACGTGTGTGGTAGCACCATTTCTATGAAGGATGGATGAGGGACAGAGTAATTTTGAGAGGTAGAACATGGGATGTTTCCTCATAATTCAAGACAATTGAGACATATGTGGAGGGGACCTGCCGCTAGGATGCAAAATTGAAAACTGAAGCCAGTGGGGCTTATCATTCCGCTGAAATTGGCATGTTGTCAGACAGCTTCATGGCTTGCTAAAAGCTACCAAGATGCACCATTTAGCTTCACTTTTCTAAATTTTCTCATGGAGCATGCCCCCCAGACCCCCCTAGAAAGGTTGAGATTTTGTGCCCCTCTACAATTTGTGTTTGCATGATACTCCTGCTGACACCTGTCTGTATGTATGGGGTTTTAACTTCATGTGGCACGTAATGTGCAATAAATCTATTTGACACTATACATGAGTGCAATA
The DNA here is from genome assembly GCA_016271365.2 of Neoceratodus forsteri. Lineage (NCBI taxonomy): Eukaryota > Metazoa > Chordata > Ceratodontiformes > Ceratodontidae > Neoceratodus > Neoceratodus forsteri. The sequence continues at coordinate 293,514,607 of CM028134.1, forward strand.
GCCTGTTAAAATGACTCAGGGTGGCACATTGGGCAGGATTTTGGAAGGATTGGTTACAGCACTTGTGACCATATTTAAGATGTATGCTGCATCCACACATAGGTGTCCCGATGTCTGTGTCCTATTGACAGACATCTGAACACATTTGCAAGATTTCCCACAGTTAACAGCATTTTCTGTGCAACTGTGGGACTCACAGCTGTTTGTGGGAAGCAACTGCAGAATTCCATCCTAAAAGTTAGACCAACTTTTTATGGTCTAACTACTTAGGCAGAATCCCGCACTCATGTTCAGGAAATGGATGCATTAGTTTTATAATCTGTTCCATAGTGTTTAGGGCTAGTGGGATGGCAGGTGCTCCTGTCCTTTTTGGATATGGACCAAATTGTTGATTAGATAAGTATAAACTAGTGCCTAGCTTGTTCATGTTCTGCATTTCATGTTTGCCAGCTGAACTTTGCGATTGTAACATCATCATTTGCAGTGGAGCTGCAGAGTTGAAATGAGGCAGGGACATTTTTACACAGAGACAGGGAGGCCTTAGTCTAGTCTCCTACCCCTGTTAGGGATCTGACATAAAGTCTACTTCCAGTCTGTAGTCTAAAGGCCCTCTCACCTTCACCATGCCAGCCTCAGTAAATGTGTTTATTCAGGTCTGGCAATACTGGAGGTGGGAATGTTAATGCTAGCCCTTTCAAACTGAGGATGCTATTAAGTTATTTAGGAATCCCCCATTAGCTATGGAGGGAATCAGAAAATGAAGTACAAACCCACTGCTGCTTCAGTTAGAGATGTCGAGGCTCATGACAAAAAGAAAGAGTTCTGAAATTCTTACAGCAAGCCTCTCCCAGACCTGTTCTGCGATGGTTTCATGTGGCAGATAAACCCACCAATGTGTTGACTGCAACCAGTTTCTTACACTTCAATATCTGCTCCCAGTGCCTTTGAGGTGTAGATGGTTATGCAGTCCTGCTCTCATTCCCAGCTGTCTCCAAGTCTGCTGCTTCAGCTCTCTCTCAGTCTGCTTGGTGGGATCTGCGTCTCTGAGGTACGGGATTTTGCGCTGTGTTAGAAATTGTCTGGCTTCCCTTAGGTTCTGGAAAAATTTAGCCTTGCCTTCCATATTTATTGTCAGTAGAGCTGAGCTATAACTTGAGCTTTGACATATTCATCCAGGAAGGCTTTTACAGTTTGCAAAATAAGCCATCTCTGTGCCGTAACTGCCAGAGTGAAGACTTGATCAAAATACAGTATGGTGTCCCCAAAGGACACAACGTTTTAGCCCATGCCATCTTAAGAACCATAATTTTTACACAATAGTATAAACATTTAGCTATAAATGAGTGGGGACAAGCGTTCTTGCTCTGGACCAGGGTCAAAGGCTCAGTGGGCCCATTCTATGTTGAGGAACTCAACTGGGATATCCAGTACTTCTCTCACGAAAGATTCAAAAAACTGTACTGTGTCTCCAGTTTCAGTACCCTCTGGAATACCATAGATGCAGATGTTATTATCTGGATCTAAGCCTCAACTCTAGCCTGGTCTCAGTTTTCTTCTCCAGCTGATATAACTGTAACAAGGTCACATTTTGATTATCCACAAGGCCTGATGCAGCTGTTAGACCCTGCTCCAAGTCTGTTGCACAGTTTGCCAGATGTTTGATAGCTTTTTTTGGCTTTTGAGGGCCATGTCTTTACCTGCTGCATAGTATTACCAAACCTCCATAGCTGAAAAAGAGCTTTTTTGAAATTCTGGTAGTTTTTTTTCCTCATCATCAGACTTGAGTCGCCTCTCCATGGAGCCATCTTTGCAAGAAGAGAAGTAGCTGTTACTTCATTTTGAGCAGGCAATTGGAGCAATCACTGAATTTTATGGCTGTCTGTAGTGAACTCAACTAACATTCTGATGTTGGCGATTGTGTGCGATTTCTGCTGAAAATCAATGTTAAAACAGCTTTTTATTCTCTATTATTTTAGACGTAAGACAGAGTTGACTTGAGGAGCATCTACTCCATTTAGTGACATTACCGGAAGTCCACCAGGTCCTTTTTATATTGTCTTGCACGTGCACAAGCAACATCCTGTGGTAGTAGCACATTAAGAGGTGTGTCAGTGTTGGTGAATGCAGGGAATGCTTTAGTGGGTGTGTCCCTCAGCCAGTAATCAGTGAGCACACTGGAGATGACAGCAGTTTCAGAGAGAACAATGGAGCTGAAAGAAATCTGCCACTCCAATGAGGTGCAGTTTCCTCATTGGAGCGCCAGATGACAAGGCTCTGTTACGTGCCTTTCCTGGTGAAACATTCCAATAAATATGGTGGCTCCTGCCACTCGCCACACAATCCCCACAAAGCCGACATTGGGGATACCCGATCCCCATGTCAGCATGTCCCCTCCCCCAGTTCAATTTGTTTGCCGACAGAGTGCCCAATCCCTGTCGGCATCATGTCCCCCACACACACACTCTTTCTTTGCCGACGGGCTGCCCAGTCCTGTTGGCATCATGTCCCCAAACTGTGGCACACTGGGAGCCCACCCAGTGTACCCCAAATATTTTTTACCTATAAACAAAAGAAAACCATTCTCCAGAAGTCCAGTTTTTTTTTGCCAAAAATAGTCCCTCGTCCCGGCGCCCCTCCCCAACCTGCATCTACCCTGTATGCACTCACCTCCCTGCACTCCCTCACACTCCATACATACCTCTGGAGGGCCAGAGTTGGGATCATCTGTGGAGTGGGTACGTGTCTGAACTCTTCAAAAGCTGACCAGGAACTGAACAAAATGCGATAAGCTTTACAATGGCAAGCAATGGTGGGTTTCAACATAGGTGGATATCTCAGCCATTTTGGGGAATTTTGGTACCAGATTTTAAATATGGGGTTCTTGGGACCCCACCTCATGAACACATGCACTGTCATCTCATTACTCAGTCCCGAAAGGTGATTTCGTGGTCACTGCACAGAATCACCTTTGGGATGGATTAACAAAATGACAGTGTCACTACTCATGAGATGGGGTCCCAAAAAGCCCATGTTGCAAATTTAGTGAAAAAATTCCAAAAAATGACTGCGTTATGAGCATGCATTGCAGTTTTCATGCATGTTTGTAAATTCACCAATTTTTAATATTTTCACTGCAGATTTTCAACATTGCCATTTTTTCACATCTCTTTATGAACAGTATAGCTGTCATTTTTCACAACCTGCCCAAAATATGTTTTCACACCTGTAGCACACAATGGTGTGGTTGCTGTGGGGAATCAACCTTCGGGACAGATTAACAAAATCACAGTGCCACTGTTCATGAGGAGAGGTCCCAAAATGCCTATATTGAAAATGTAGTTAAAAAAATCCCCAAAATAATTATGTTATGGGAGTGCATTGCGCAGTCTCTATGCACGCTTGTGACTTTACCAATTTTTCATATTTTCACTCCAGATTTTCAACATTGCATTTTTTTATACCTCCTCATGAACAGTACAGTTGTCATTTTTCACATCCTGCCCGAAATGTATTTTCACACCTGTGGCGCCAAATGGCGTAGTCACTGTGCAAAATCACCTTTTGGCTAACAAACTGATAGTGCCACTGTTCATGAGGTGGGGTCATAAAAAGCCCACGTTGAAAATTTGGAGTGAAAATACCAACAAATGTCTGGGGTGTTAGGATTTCCAACCGTAATGCCCCACCCTGTAGAGACTGACAGGCATCAGGGGTGTGACTTTGGATCATCAGCTGTAATGCTCATGCCATTCCACCCCCACCACTACCCTGCAGCCAGTGATAGCATCAAGGTGTGTCTTGGAGTCTTCAGCCCCAAAGTTTACCCTATTCTCCTATACTGCACCCATTTTAGCGTATTTCCTTATGGAATGGGGTGAGCGTAAGGCCTGAAGACCCCAAGGCACACTGCGACACTTGTCAGTGTCTGCAGGGTAGGGTGAAGTAAAATGGCATAAGCGTTATGGCCAGTGACCCAAAGGCACACCCCAATGCCTGTCACTCTCTGCAGGGTGGGGGTGGGGTTGGCATCAGTTCAATACTTCACTGCCATTCCTAATATGCATCTCTCTGACTCCTGCACTACCAATGCCAATGCCAACAAAACAACAGTCAGCATTGACAAATGCTTGTTTAATATGTTTCTTTGCCATGTTGCACCCTAATAAATTTAAATTACGTAAAGGCAGTATAGCGCAGTAGTTAATGACACTGAGCTGCAAACCTGGAGACCTGGGTTTGAATCCCACAGCCCCCATTTGCATACTGTATGACCCTGAGGAAATCACTTAACTGTCTTATGTTCCCAGGTCACCCGGAAACAAGCTTCGGCTTAGTGTGCCTTTCCTGGTTAAAAAATTCCCCCCTTCCAATAAATAGAAGAAAGAAGGGGAAAGAGGGCGACTGGGCCCCCCTGAAGACAGGAGAAGAGTGGGGACATCTGTAAGAGAGGCAGTGGTGATTGCTGAGATATGGAATGGATACTTTGTTGAGGTACTCACCAAGGTGTAAGAATAGGAGGAGCATGATGATGCTAATGGAGATGGCCCCTAGATCAAGGGTAGCCACGATACAGCTAGAAAGGAGAACAGCACCATGCCTGTGAACCAATACCTTATTTCTCAAGTATTTTGGTGGACAGTACTCTTCTCCTTCCTTGCTGCTGTTAGTTATTGGAATGTGGCACATCAGTTGCATGGCAGCTGCTTCTGTTTGCTTTCATGGCCATGATACAGCCTACAGACTTTTTCACCCACTCTAGTAGCTGGCTACCTGGCAAAGATAAATCCAGGTAAGAGCCAAAGGACAGATGAGATACACCCCAGAATAATCATGGAGATAAAGGAACGACTGATGGACTTGCTCGCGGTAGCCTTTCCTTAATCTGTATGTACAGGTGTGGTGCTCAAGGACAGAAAAGTAGCCATTGTTGTTTACATCTTGAAGCAGAAGGCAAGGTGGAACTCTGGCAACTACTGTACAGGCCAGCCAGGCTGACATCCATTTGGGGCAGGGTTCAGAAAGTCATTATCAAGGACGGGATAATAAAGCACTTGGTTACGGCCAAGGTTCTAACACACTAGTGGCATGGCTTTATGAGGAGAAGTTTGTATCAAACCAACCTGATCACTTTCTTCAAGGTAGAGACCAGAGTGGTGGACAGGGCCAAGGCCAAAGATGTAGTCTATCTGGACTTTAGCAAGGCCATTGACACAGTGATACATGACAAGCATCTGGGTAAAGTACACCAGCGTAGTATACAGGAGGAATACATATGGTGGATAGTTATCTGGCTCAGGGACAGGAAACAGATGACTGTGGTGGATGGGCACTGCTCAGAGAAGAGAGGGGTACTTATTGACATCCCTCAGGGAGCTGTGCTAGAACCACTGCTATTCAACATTTCATCAGCCATCTGGAAGTTGGGGTCTTCTGCATTTTACCTAAGTTCATGGATGACATTGAACTGGTTAGGGTGGTGGACTTTCTTGAAGATTGGAGTGAATTTCAGGAGGACATTAACAAGCTGGGCAATTAGTCAGATTCCTGTAGTCACATATTCAATGTAGCCAAATGCAAAGTGATATACTATACTTTGGGAAAACAGAGGTAAGGCCTACACACTGTGTTTTGTTCTTCATGCTGCAATAGAGGAGGAAAAAGACTTGGGGGGGTCATAATAGAAAAAGGGCTGAAGCCCATGTACAGCTGTGATGAAGAGGGTTGGCAGAATTTTTGGATACATCAGAAGGTGATGGAGACCTTACCAGCAATCTGGGAAAGTAATCTCACCAAATTACAAAGTCCTGATCAAGCCCCACCTGGAGTACAGCATGCACATCTGGGCTTCTCAATATGACAAGGACACTGAGGTAGCCAAGTGGGTGCAACAAAGTGCCACAAAAATGATTAGGGTTGTGGAGGATAAAAGCTGTATAGAGAAACTGGAGATCCTTGACATGTACACCATTAAGAAAAGGAGGCTGAGAGTAGACGTGATCTCAGTCTTCCACATATTCTAGGGTATCTACAAGGTTGAACAGACTGATATGTTGGTGTGTTCCTTCAAGATGTGGGGACATGCGCTGAAGCTCATAAGAGGCAGATATAGCGGTAATGTTAGAAGGCACGTCTCCTCTCAATGGGTGGTAAATCTATGGTACAACCTACCAAAAGAGATAAGGGACAGGAGAACAACACAAGCCTTTAAGGTAAGCATGGATAATTTTCTGATTACTAAGGAAATTACAGGGTACATTAGTTGGCAGAGTGGAGGAGAGATCCCTGTAAGTTGATACATGTTTACTTATTAATCTTTCCTTCTGAAGCATGTAGGGGACAGACCTAATAGAGTTAGTATCCATCCTGCCTTTAAATTACTATGTGACTGTTGTTTCACCCACAGATGATTCTGGTGCCCCATCAGTGGGATAATCAACAGGGTTACTATTACTTGTGGCCATAGGGACTGGTGTATGGCCTTAGTTTTCCTACAGATCCTGCTGGCGTATTCCAGTTCCTGCAACTGTGGGAGTATGTCTTAGAAGGCATCACTATAGTGATTGTGTGTGGCAACACTCTGTCTTTGCTACCTGATGCCAACATTCCACTGGGCCTTTTGTGGGTATTTGGCCGAGTGCTTTTTGCTCCTGTAGGTTCAGCTGCCCAGTCATCTAGCTGTCTTCTACATCCTCTTCTATCTTATTGGCTGGTTGTAGGATATCTGCAAAGAGTGGGAATAACAATGTGCTGTCATACATAGGTAGCAAATTGGTCATGTGCATTACTCACCGTTTACTAGATTTACATCATGCTCCTCCTCCTCCTGATCCATTGATTGATGGCTAAATATGTCTGGCGCTATAACTTGTATCTTTTATCCCCTACTGCAACTGCTCATTTTACTGTATCTTTTTATTGTTTTATTATCACTACTGCTCCTTACATTATGTGTTTTCACTTGCACATCATGTACTGCATACTCCTCTTGCTCATCCCACCAGAATGCATCCAGAAATAAGCTGCTACCAGCTCAGTAGGTCTGGTGAAACTTTTGAAATAAATGAATAAATATGAATGAAGGAGTGAATGAATGCATCAATCAATCAATTGATCAATCTATCAAATAAATCTTCTATGGGGTTGCGATCAGGCACCTGGCTGCACCACAGATGCCCATTGCAAGTTTTTACTGCCTACCGAGGGACAGCTTCCTAAATTAAATGAGGGGTTTGACAAAATGTATTTTGTTTACAGAATGAAGGCAGGAGTTTATTTATCAAATGACATTTTGTTCACAGCAGTAAATAAAGGGTTTGATAAAATACAGTGCTTTCCAAAAAAGGAAGAAAGAGACTTGACAAAATGCACTTTTGTCCTCAACAAGTCTCCCCCTCCTGCTTGTGGTTAAGGCACTGAAATGAGAAAACAACTTTGGAAAATGATCCCAAAAGCTGCTGCAGGCTAATGACGTAAAATCTTTACAGATCTGCATAGTACCTGTCCATACACACATAAAAGGGATGGGAAGCAGTGCTGCATTGCCAGTTCATATTTGATGGCCTCTTATTCTTTCTGTATGTGTTTGTCTTTTTCTACCTTCCTAGACATCAGAACCTGCTCTGTGTGTGGCAGTCCTATTATGCTCCTAGCAGTGACATCAGTGGTTGACATTAATTAGTTGCTCTCTGATGCTGATACCTTCACTTGCATGAGGTGATTCATCAGTGAAAATGGAGCAGGTATTAAATGTGCTCAGTATTTTGCTAAGTAGCAACTTATGTAAATATCCAGTAAGCAAATATGAACTGGCCATGCTGCAAGGCTTTCCATCCGCTTGAAATTCGGATTACATGGAGGAGGAAGCATTAGGAGTGCCTCATTCTTTTCAAATTATATTAATTCCTAGCACTTCTCATCCACTCTGAAGTTGAATAGTTTAAATGGTGCTGATAAAGCCACTACTAGGTCACCAAACCCTATGAAGAGGATGGGGAGTCATTTCTAATTGGCAGCTCTCTGTTATGTTGCTATGGTCAAAAATTACACTCATACCAAGAAATGATCCATATTTAACTGCACCTGAATAAAAGACAGTGTGATAAATTGTATTTTGCATTGTTTTGTATTTATGGGTACCCTTCTGTACAGTTCTGTTCATGGGACTTGTCATATGGAGTTTTAACTATCTCAGTTTGTGCACAGAACACCAAACACTGTTTTAGTACTGTAGGTCAACAGCTAATTCTTAGCATTCTGTATGCAAACTGCAAAACTGTGAAGACTTCAAATTACTGATTCCATAAAGAGAAGTGTACATAATGTTGTCCTTGAGAAGAAAACAGTTCAAAACACAACTTTCACATCAATGCTTTTTCAGATACAATTAAATATGGATCTGTTGGAGGTATGAACCTAATTTCTGTAAATATGCACTTTACAAACAGCTACCAACTAGCCAACTAGTACATATTTCCTGTCCCCCATACATTTTCTTTTAAATGTAACCCCCCCTCCCATTTCCCGGGGTTACTAGAATCCCAGTTAGACCTAATGGCAGGCACGGGACAGGCAGTTTGTGAAATTCCAGTTAAATGGATTTTACACTGTCTCACTCTGTTCTCATCCTCAGCTGAGACTGAGGGATGACATCATTTTAGAACTGTTGCAGCTGCCTAAGCCACCCTGGAATGTTGCAGTTGGAGGTTAGAGTAGAATGTTGGGGAATTTGAAGTCAGTCTGTTGCAGTTAGTAGTAGAGGAAAGAGGTGTTTTGCTCTTAGCAGGCCCTCAGAGTTCTAAGCTCTGTCAAAGAGCTATTTTTTTTTGTAGAGGTGTGTGTTCTCACCTGGAGAAGAACACAAGAAGAGCAAAGTGAAGTGGTAGAGACCGTTTTCAGTGGTTCAGGCCCCATCCTGCAGGGATGGGGAAGGAATCATGCCTGTTTCGGGGCAAACTCCCTGGGAACAAGGGAACAAGAAGCTACCTGAGTTTAAGTTTGTGCTGAGGCACCAGAAGTTCTGGACGAGATTTCTTTGAAGAAGAAAATGCCTGTGGAGCACCTGCTACCAAGAGGTGAGTTTGCTCTGCTAAAGGGCCAATGTGTTTTCACCTGAGACAAGATGAAACTAAAGTGACTGTTACTGTGGGGTCAGGAAAAGACAGTCAAGTACAGTTTGGAAGATGTGGGGATTGAACTGCTTAACTCTGTCGGGGGTCTAGAGTAATGGACACAGCCACTTTTTAAGTATGTTCAAGTTCAGCACAAATGGGATGGAAAACAATAGATTGGATGTGACATACATTTAAAGAGAATCTACACAGCAAAGTGTTTTTAAGGATGGGGTGTTATAGTCCAGAGAAATGGCCGGGTATCAATTATGGGAGCTAGATGTGGGAGACCCCCCCCCCATCAGTAGTAACCAAATTCACCTCTACAGGTTTGCTTTGGGACACCTGTTGCTTTCTCTCAGGTACTTGGCCAGTGCCTGAGGAAAGTACCCAGACGTGGGATTGATGAGGAAGATTCCCTGATGGAGCCAGAAGTGCTCAGAGGTGGTGTAGGGAACTACCAGTAAATGTTCCATGCTTTATGGAAAGTGTCCAAAGGGCTGGCAATGGAGCTAAGCCAGGGAAAATGGAAAAGAGTTAGGGCAGAGTGCCCAGAGTGTTTTGAGACCTGAGGGTTTCAGTGTAAAGAGGATGTATTCTGATCTCCATAAATCTGCATTACCAGGAGTGTAGCCCCATGGGGGTCTATCTATGCTTTGTTATTCTGTTGGATGTGAATAAAAGCCACACTTTAGAATCCCAACTTCTGGTATTGGACACTACAGTTATTGTTTCCTGTGTCCAGAGTTACTTGGGTGCCCCTGACTAGAAGTCAAACCTAGCCAAAATACTGAGTAACAGTTTTCTCCCCGAGCACAGGTCCCAGGTAAGGGGTTACATATGGAGGCACCGCACAGCACCAATAACACAAAAATACCACTAATCCGGCCCCTGGGGTAACCCACCGGTTATATAAAGTTTTATTAACATTATTTGGAGGTTCCAAATTATCTTCTATTTGATTTCTTGGGGAAATTCTACAAACTACTGTTTGAAATCAGTGGTGGACAGGCAAAAGACAATCCATACTTTTTTTGCAAATATTTGGCAGCACAGATGTCCACTGGAAATGGAACATTTATTTTATTTACCACAGATATTTTCCCACTCACTCATCTCCATATTTCTATTGATCCTTTTTTCTCCACTTGAACTCTGTTTTCCATTTTATAATACTGTGCAGTCCTGATAAGATAATGCCTGTCTGACCACTAATAACATATCAGGTGAAGTTACATCCCTTTAGAGATGCATTTTATCATCCCAGTGGAAGCATGATAAATCCAAAAGGAAGACACATGTCTGATAAGACCACAGTCTTTAAATGGAACAGTTGTTTCTTATTTATGCTAAATATTTTGTTGTAACATCAGATAAGATTACTGGATGGCTAAAGAAAAATCATTATGGTAACATGAAAGAGAAAAGTTACAACTTAATGATAAAGAATGTAGCTATGGAAATTTGCTAATGAAAATGTTTATCATGCGACATGTGAATTTTTAAAGAGCCCCAGGCAACATTGTCACAGCTTAAAAAAAATGCAATATTTATATTCAGTTCAGCAAGTAGTTCATATAGTTCCTATAATCCTTCCCTTTATTTCTTTATTATTAGGGACAGTTACATGAAAACAGTATTTGCTCTGGCTGCTTGTCTACTCTACACTTGACATTACAGTTCTGTTTAGGACACCACTTTCTATTATTGTGGGGATTTTTATGATGTCCAGAATGGGGGATTGTGATGGTAAGTGTAGTCAAGCAGCCAGAGCAGATAAAGTCTAGTGGACAAAGATCTCATATTCATGCAACTGTCCTCAGTAATAAAGAATCAGTGTACTGTACCAATGGCACTGAGGGCACCAGGGTATGGATGTGTCATTTTTGTATAGTAAACTACACATATTAACAATGTACATACCAATGCTACACAGTACAGTGGTGCCAGCCAGGGCAAAATGCAGTAATGTTACAGTACAATGCAAAATGCTGCAGTATGCTGTAGGGAACAGTGTCATTCAATGGCAATAAAGCCATTTTACCATGCAGTCTTTTGTGATGTAATTTACTGCAAGTTACTGAGTTGAATTATGGCTGGGCCTACTGTACATGTATGCAAGTGAACCAATACACTTCACAAAATAAACGAGCATACCTCATATAATATAGAAGCTCTGGACTTTTAACCCATTCAGTTTCTGCAGTAGGGCCTCTGGAGTCAGCCTGAGCTTTTGCAAAAAAAAAAAAAAAAAAAGTCTAATTAGCTATGCTTGATAAGCATCCATTACTCCCTCTTGTGATTGCTTAATCTCAATAGAGTGCAACAGTTAAATTTCTGTGTTCATCATTCCTGAGTCACTAACAGTTCCATGGTTTGAAAACCTACTCCAAGTCCTGAAAGCTCTATCGCCGATATCAGAAATGTGATCTAACAATTTCTCTCATACAAAAGATGCCTGCTAACAACATAAATTGTAGTGAGAAAGAAAAACTGTTCCCCACAGGGTATCAAACCTACCCCTAACTACTGTCCAGGTGCTCTACAACTGTGCTATCATTCCATGTGGTGGAGCATAAGGTTTCTATACAGAGATGCATGCTAACAACATAAATAGCAGTGACAAAGAATAATGTTCCCCACTGGTAATCCAACCTGCACCCCCCAACTACTGCTCTGGTGCTGCTACTGTGCTATGCTTCCAAATGGTGAGAGATAATGGTGCAAGACAGAGATGCATGCTAACAACATTAATAGTAGTGAGAAAGAAAAAAAATGTTCACCCCTGGGATTCAAACTCAAGCTCCTTCCCAACTCCAGTTCTGGTGTTTTGCCACTGTACTATCATTCCACATGGTAAGACAAAAAGTTTCTAGACAGAGATGAATGCTAATAACATAAATCATAGTGAGAAAGAAAATATGTTCATGACTGGGAATTGAACCCAGACCTCATCCTAACTAATGTCCCGCTACTCTGCCACTGCGCTATTGCTCCACATGGTGAAACAGAAAGTTTCTGGAGAGAGATACATGCTAGCAACATAAATTGCAGTGTGATAGAAAATACACTCAATACAGGGAATCAGACCCAGGCCCCCTTCCTGTTACTGTCCTGATGCTCTGCCATTATGCTAATATTCCATATGGTGGGACAGTAGGTTTTTAAACAAGTGATAAATGCTGTGGAACAGCACATCCTGCATTGAGTGTGAACCCTTCCCATACAGCTGCACTGGAGTTTAGGTAATGAACTCTCTGCCAACATAAAGTAATGCTTCCCACCTAGTTGCATTCAAACCTAGGTAAGACTCGAAGTCTCAACCAGAACTAAGTAAGTAATAGAAGTTCAATGTTCTGAACATCTGCTTCAAACCCTGCTGAAACTCTGTCCCTGATACCAGCAATGACTTGTAACAATTTGACTAAATAATTCATAACTTGTAGTAAGAACAAAAAAATGTTCACAACTGAGAACTAAACTTATTTCCTCTCCTAACTACTGTCCTGGTGCCTTGCCACTGTACTACCTTTCACATGGTGAGAAAGATGGCTAAGAGAGAGAAAGAGAGTGAGAGAAGCATAATAACAACATAAATTATTGTGAGAAAGAAAAAACTGTTCAGAACTGGGACATGAACCCAGAACAATGCCCAGCTACAGTATTGGTGTTCTGCTATGATTCCACATGGTGGGACATAAGGTTTCTAGACAAGAGATACGTGTTATGGGAAATCACATCATGCACTGAGTGCTAACCTCTCCCCCCCCCCACACACACAGCTGTAGTGGAATTTAGTAATGAATGCTCTACGAGTTTTAAGTAATGCTCCCCACCAAGTTGCATTCAAACCTAGACAACCCACAAAGTCTCAGCTGGAACCAGTTAAGTGGACTGCAACATAGAAGTAACAGTTCTGTGTTCTGAAGGTGTGCTTCAAACCTTGCTGAAACTCTATCACTGACATTAGCAATGACATATAACAATTTCTGTCATACTATATAGATTGTTGTAAGAGTGAAAACATTTTCACAACTGGGAATCAAACTCATGCCTCATCTCAACTACTGTCCTGGTATTCTGACACTGTGCTACCATTCCACTTGTGAGACAGATGGTTTCTAGAGAGAAATGTATGCTAACAACATAAACTGAAATGAGGAAAAAAAAGTTTTCAGTATGGAAATGAATCCAGACACCTCCCAACTACTGTCCAGGTGCTCTGCCACTTTGCTGTTCTTCCACATGATGGGATAGATCGTTTCTAATTATACCATGCTAGTAATAAAAGGAATGCTCTCATTGGTTAGCTGGCACCAAAATAGCATAGTACAATTTGACATTACCAATGCAAGAGGTGCCAGCCAACCTCACCCAGAACCCCGCAATACAGTATCACTCCGACCCCCATTTCTAAACCGAACTGATGCCATATTTCTTTCATCGCTCACGGACTGATCCTAACATCAAACTTCTCCAAAAACATGGATACCAGTTTTGACCTCATTGATTATGATGAATTAGATGCTATTTTTAACAGTTTTCCCAAAATTATGGACCAGCAATTGAAAACATCAAATACTGGCACAGAAGACATACCTGTTGGCCTCTTCATGCCAGCCGCCAACCCACAGCTCCTTGCATTCCTGGTGCCAACTTCCTCAAAGTCTGCTCCTCATCACTTGAATATTGCGGGTGTTACTGACCAAGCAGACCCATCCAATCCTAAAGAAAAGGAACCACAGTGTCATATTGATGTCACCGATGAGGAAATTCTGCAGTTAGAACTTAACAGGCATGAACAAACAACAGCCAAACGAACATGGTGGGCCATAAATGTTTTTTATGACTGGTGTAAGCAAAAACAAGTAACAGCTGATCTAAGCACAGTATCATTACAAAATTTAAACAACATTCTGAGGCAGTACTGCAGTACAGTACGAAATAGCAGTGGCAATGAATACATCCTCAGCAGCTATGTCAGCCTCAGATGTGGCCTAAATAGACATTTAAATGATCCTCCAATAAATAGAAATCTAAATCTCATGCTAGACCTAGCATTCAACACCTCAAATAACATATTTAAAGCCATAGTGAAAAAAATATCGCAAACAAGGAAAGGACAAAGTAGAACATCATCCTGCACTAACTATAACTGAGCTGACAACTCTAAGAAATTCAACTTCTGTGTCCCCTAACTCAGCTATAGGATTAGTCAGAAAAGTGTAGATAGATATTCAGCTCCACTTTGCCTGTAGAGGAAACGAAGGAGTCAGACAGTAAAAAGTAGACTCATTTCAAGTAAAACAAGCGGAAAATGGCTTACAATATTTGACAAACAGTTTCAACGAAGAAACAAAAAATCACAAGAAATATAATGACCCCCCCGCCAGAATACACGAGGCTACATGTTCGAACAACCACAAGATCCTTTGTGTCCAGTAAAAAGTAACAAAAAAAATGTCTCCAAACTAGCTCCAAACCCTCCATGTTTATTCTGCCACCACAAAAAAACTAGAACAATTCATGTTAGACACCATGGACATCTAGTACAGTGCAGAACCAATGGGAATAAATTATCTTGGAAGCATGCTCCCTCGTATTTGTAAAGAAGCTGGTTTAAATACAATTTTTACGAATCACTCCCTACAAGCAACTGCCGTCATCTTGCTCAGTGACTCGGGAATGGAGGCTCACCAAGTAATGGTGATTACTGGACACAAGAGCGAATCCTCCCTCAGAAGTTATTGGAAACCGAGCAGCACAGACTTCCAAAAATGGGGTGAAATCATTTCCAGTGATGTATAGAAAAATGCAGCCTGAAACTACCGAGCATAATCCTAGAAAAAAGTTATGCACCACCACATCAACAGCAAGCATTTACTGTCCTTCCAGTCAGCAAAACACAATCACATCCAGCCATGACATACCTCGGAAAGAAAATCAGCAAATATATCCAAAAAATCCTTCAACAAATAATCACCTTCCAGAATACTTCTGCCATGCTGCAAATGATCCTAAACCAAGCACATCCAGTTCATCAGTCTGCCTGCAAGATCTGCAAACCAGCGCCGAACAACCAGAAGTCACACAACAGCATGTGATCAGCAGCCAATCGCAACCCTCAACAGAAAACTTCAAAACCATCGCTAGGCACCTAGTGATTTATGGCACTGTGAACTTTTATTGGAACTAAACTGCAGGTTAGTAAAAAACATGCAAACATTGCAAAAAAATAGTCTATCAATAAACACCTTCCCATTTCACTTAATAAAAAATATTTTTCTTTCCTTCAGATACAATTCGGCAACACCATAATGCCCACAAACCTCCAGACCACCGGAAATCATACCATCAGTAAAACAACGTTGCACCAACAAAAACAAATAAGAAATCCTTGGATACTGCAGATTACCAATCCAAATGAAGGACATAACGTATAACAGAAATATGACTTCCTCCTTTCAAAATTTCAATACAATACGAAGGAAACTTAACTTTATCCTGTCACATACTTCACAGCACAGCGTAGGAAAAGAACTGTTATTTTTCAAAGTTTTCTACAGAAATTGAATACAAAACACTATTGTGTTACTAAAAGTATAAAAATGCATCAATAAATAAATACTTTCTACAAATTGAAATGTTCAACATTCAAATAAGCAGCTTCTTTACAGTTGGCATGTATAATCTAAGTTCTGCAACATAAAGTCATTCTATTCCAATTGCAATAAAATAAGTTAAAAAATGTATTACTTCAGTTACACCTATTGAACCTCCTATTGCGGAACTAAATAAATTGCATTCCAAACTATATTAATTTCATCATACAAAAAAAAAGTTATATATATGCAAAAGAAAACCACTTTTTGGACTATTTTATTAGGCATAACAATATAGTCACTTTTAATCATTTTCTTTACCAAAACTAACACTAAACTTAATATTTTAAAACTAAAAATACAGTGTTACATGGTATAATAGCAATAAACCATGCCAGGGTGCTGGTGATGCTGGGCTTTCCCCACGACCGGATGGTTTGGTCACTCAGCAAACCACAACGGGTGTGGGTAAACCCAGCATCACCAACACCCTGACATGGTTTATTGCTTAAATAAGAAACACATGCAATGGGAAAGAACATCCTGCAATGAGTGCAGACCTCATACATAGCTGCATTGGAGTTTAGGCATTAACTGTCTACCAGCTTGAAGTAATGCGTCCCACCAAGTTATATTCAAACCAAGACAAGCCTCAATGTCTCAGCCAGAACTAATTAAATGGACAGCAACATGGAAGTAACAGTTCAGTGTTCTGAAAGTCTGCATCAAACCTTGCTGAAATTATATTACTGACATCAGCAATGACACTTAACAATTTCTGTCTTACTACATAAAGTGTAGTAAGAAAGACAATATTTTCACAACTGAGAATCAAATCCATGCCTCCGTCTGTCATTCCAGTGCTCTGCCACTGCATTATCATTCAACATGGTGAGATAGAAAGCTTTCAGACATAGATGCATGATAACAATATAAACTGTAGTGAAAAACGATGTTCATAACTGGGAATCTAAGCCAGGCCCTCTTCCAACTACTGTCCTGGTTCTGTGCCACTATGCTATCATTCCACAAGATAAACCAAAGTGTTTAGAAGGTTTCTAGAGAGAGATACATGCTAACAATATAAATTGTAGTGAGAAAGACAAAATATTCCCCTCTAAGAATTATACCCAGGATCCCCTCTGAACTACTCTCCTGATGCTCTGTCACTGTGCTATTATTTCACATAGTGAGACATGGTTTCTACACAGAGATACATGCTAAAACATAAATTGAAAGAAGAAACTTTCCCCACTGGGAATTCAACTTAGATCCTCTCCCAACTACTGTTATGGTACTTTTCTACTGTACTATCATTCTACATGGTGAGGCAGAAGGTTTCTGGAGAACAATGAATGCTAACAACATAAATTGTAGTGAAAAAGAAACAATTTTCACAACTAGTAATTGAACCCAGGCACCCTCTGCACTACTGTTCTGGTGCACTGCCACTGTTCTATAATTCCATATGGTGAGACAGGAGGTCTCTAGGGAAAGATGCATGCTAACAACATAAACTGTAGTGAAAAAAAATAGGTTCCACACTGGGAACTGAACCTAGTAACCCTCCCAACTACTGTCCTAATGCTCTGCCAGTCTGCTATCATTTCATGTGCTGGGACAGAATACTTCTAGACAAGAGATACATGCTATGGGGAAGCACATCCATCATTGAGTGCAGCCCCCCCCCCATACACAGCTGTAGTGGAGTTTGGTAATGAGCTCTCTGCCAACTTGAAGTAATGCTTTACATCAAGTTGAATTTAAACCTAAGCAATCCTCAAAATCTCAGCAAGAACTAAGTAGATTAACTGCAACATAAACATACATAACAGTTCAATGTTCTGAAAGTCTGCGTCACACTTTGTGGAAACTCTATCACTAACATCAACAATGACATCTTACAATTTCTCTCATACTAAATACATTGTGGTAAGAAAGAAAAAAAATATTCACAGCTGTGAATACTACCCAGGCTCCCTTCCAGCTACTTTTCTGGTGTTCTGCTGCTGTACTATCATTCCAAACGGTAAGACAAAAGGTTTCTCTTGAAAATAAAAGGAAGTTAATTTGGGCTAACCGAATTTTCAAAGTATTAAATGAGTCTAAATCACTGTACCTTTTTGAAAAATTAGAAAAAATACTGTTTGAGGAAAGGTAGCATTAGGGACTACACATTTCCAAGGCTAAAGAACAAATCTGGTGAAATGACTTTTCCTTATGTAGCTATAACTTTATGGAATAATGTAAGCAAACAAATTAAAAATTTTTCTAAAATTCCAAAAATGTTTGTAACAGCAATGAAACAAGAACTGACTATTCATTGAATGCATAGTGGTTAATAGTTCTTAAAATAGGCCTTGCAAGGACTCTGAACTTAACCATAATGTGCTATGTCTATCTATATAACATGTATTCCATATGCAGATTGTCTTGTTACATTTTTCTTTAATGTTAGTCATTCGTTAGACATGGTAAGATAGATAGGGTATGTAGGTCTCATAGTCTCCAAATCTGAAACATTTATCTTAATTGTTTTATGTCTGACATGCATGACAGTCAGGGCAAGCCAGTCAAACAGTCTCTAAAATAGGTCTAGTAATATATCTGAACAGAAGAATTATTATTTGTTACATTTACTTACTGAACAAGTGTCTTAAGTGTAACTTGTCTTTTTATAAACTCTAGGGCAAGAACGTTAGGGCAAGTTAGTTAGACAGTTTCTAAATTAGGCCTAGTAATGTCTCTGAAAATAAGCATTAATATTTTTTACGTTCATTTACTACACATGTATTCTAAGTGTAATTTGTCTTTTTATAAAACTTTAATGTATCTAAACCACTAACAGGGCAATCTTGAAAATAGGACCTTGGTCCTAATGGTGTGATTGTACCATTTCTTTCCTGCACAGAGATAAAGATTTTACTATGACTACTAGAGAGAGAGAGATGCATGGTATTGGAAAGTACATTTTATATTGAGTGCAGAGCTTCTTCCATACACACCCGCAATGGAATTTAGTATTGAACTAACTTGGAGACAGTATAGCAGAGTAGTTACGAGCACTGAGCTACAAACCTGAAGGACTGAGGTTGAATCCCACAGTCACCATTTGTATACTGAGTGACCAGGAGCAAGTCACTTATCTTCTGTGTGCTCCTCGGACACACATGGAAATAAGCCTAGACTTAGTGTGTCTTTCCTGGCCAAAAATTGTAAAAGAAAAAGAAAAACTCTCTGCCAACTTGAAGTAATAATTCTAACTAAGTTGCATTTGAACCTAGACAAGCCTCAAAGTCTCAGCAAGAACTAATTAAGTTGACCACAACATAGAAGTACATTTAATAGGTCAATGTTCTGAAAGTCTGCTTCAACTATTGCTGAAACTCTATCACTGACATCAGCAATGAAATCAAACATTTTTTTCATACTACGTGCATTGTAGTGAGAAAGAAAAAAAATATTCTGCACTGGGGATCAAACCCAGGCTTGTCTAGTTCTTAAAAACTATGCCGAGACCTAAAAACCCTGTCATCGGCATCATCGATAACATCATGCAGCTGAACCACTCAGACTGATGCAACCTTAAACTTTAGCAATGCAGAAAAAAACATGCTTGACAACAAAAGGCATTTGCAAGCTAAAGCTTGCCGACACCTAGCAAGCTAAAGATTGCTGTCACCTAAAAAGGGATCAGTTACATCAACTATATAAAATATGCAATGAATTGTGTCCAAACAGTACATTTCTCAAAGTTTCCTCATTAGTGTCAGAGTCTCCTTAAAGATGACTCACAAAATATGTGGTACAAGGTTGCCCCTGTAATATACCCCACCTTGCCAGCTGATGCCTCAGAACAGTCTATTTTCATAGTTTTCTTGATTTTATTTACTTTGTATTTTTATTTTGCAGAGTTTCGACAAATGCAAAAGTGGAGGCAACTCTCTGAGGAGCCAGCTAGAGTGGCACCAGGGGAATCTGGGAAAAATCATAGTTTTAATGATGTAGATTCTGCTATGGCGGTAATGAAGACAGCAGTGAGTGGGTATAAATTTTATGTTTTTATAGCATTGGCTTGGTGGGAGTGGGGGTCGTCAATGTTTAAAAGCAGACTTAGAGCTAGTTTTAGACCCAAACCCAATGCAACATCTTGATTCATGGCACTAGCCCAACACCACCACAAACATTTCAATCCAGGGCATGCCCCTCTGACAAATAGTGTGGAGCCATGTCACCCTGGGGACCTGTTTACCAATCACTGAGGTCAATAAGGGGCACTTAGACATGTTACCCAGCTACTGCATTCATAATGAGCCAATTAGCTGACACTCCATTTCAGCATTGTATGTGCCTCCACCCTATAAAAAACACTCTTTCACCCCTTCTATCCCACAGTCTGGCTTGGACAAAATTATTGGGTGCACACCGTTCAGTGATCCTTTCCCCTCTCTGTAACAAGCAGCAGGGGAGGGGGTGTTCCCAGTGTACAGGTTTTCAGCAGCAGTTGTAGTGCTTGTTCATGGGCATCCTACTGTGCTGTACAGCATATTATGCAGTCAAGGTCCCTTTACAGCTGTGGAGGTTCCAGAGTGCCATCGTCAATCAGCACTGCGGGGGTATCTGCAGCAAGGCACATGCAGATGCATGAGTCCCCCACAGTGCCCAGTCACTCAAGTCTCACTGAAGCCAGCACCCAGCCCAGAGTTTCTGGGGATGATCCCTGCCTCAGGTAATGTTTTTGGATTCGGTACAGTAATGCAACTGGTGATAATATGTTGCCCTGATTCGTCCATCTTTGTTAATATAGCCTCATCTATCTTTGGGTAATTCTTTATACAGAACAAGCTAATATTTGAGATTCAGTATTGTTGCTTCATTTTATGAATGCTTCAAACTCAGGGCTTGGTCTTAATGACATTTTTAGATTTGTTTGCCTATGTATAGTCATCTAAATGTAGTAACTGAAGGTAGTTTATTGAAGGGAAATGTCTCCAATAGACAGCTGGAGTATTGCATTTTGTGTGAGTGAGTCAGTGAGTGAGTGAGTGAGTGAGTCAGTCAGTGAGTCAGTGAGTCAGTGAGTGGTCCACGGGATTGCTTGAGATACTGGATACCATACCACTAAGGAGCACTGGGGGACCTGGATCCATTATTCAGTGCTGGGCTAGGGAAGGGTGGGACACCCTTGTGCACTGGGTTGTGACTGGATTGCTGCATGGCATTATGCCATGCACCTTATAAAACATCATGTTGCACACACTAACAGCTGGATTTAAAATTAGCATTGTACCTGTGTCATCCCATGGGGGATACCTGCTCCTTGTGCCATGTTCTGAGTTTAGCAGTGCTATGGGGTGCCAGTAAAACTGCAACCAGAAATCACATACTGTATTTTGAGAATCCTCTGATAGCAGCTGTGATTGGTAAGTAAAATTAGGGAGCACATACAGCGGTAATTGTCAAGTGCAAGTTAACATCTCAAACTGGGAAATATCCAGGTTGTGACTCAGTGATAAAGCAATGCCAGTTGTTCCTGCATTCCTCCCCCCATCCCCAAATTACTGAAGAATGGGTGGGAACTCATTATTCTGTGACGGCGGGCCATTTTGAAATAGGACTTTATCTGAAGCTGCAGGGGATATAGTTTGGCCCAGGCTGGCAAACATGCAAGAGGAAAATTTACCAGCCTGTGCTCACATGTGTAGGGGTTTGTGGTTTGGTTTTTCCAACTGTGATGGGTCAAGCCCGGAAAAAAAGAACCAAAACCAAACATTGAATATATATAGGAACAATAAATGGCATAACACAATCAATTTGAAAACACTGCATAATTTTGCAAAGGAGCTCAGAATCTACTGCACTGAAGAGGCCAATGTGACCCAGTAACTTTGTCTTCTCCATCTGTTCTATTCCACCCACCCACCGCTGTGCCACTGCTACAGCCACACAAGTTCAATATGTTGACCTGATCAGTCCAAAAGAGGTCATTTTAAAGGGAAAAAAATGGGTGATTTGCAAAGACCGGGTACAAGCAGTATCATTTCATCTCAGACTAACTAAAGGGCAACTCCTGCACCTGGTTAACTAACTGGTAATGTATATCTTTCAGTAATAATGATGAGAAACTTGAAAGTTGTCCAGGAACTGCAGTGGCAACAACAGATTGATGAAAAAAAGACAACTGTCTGAATATTACAGAACAGTGAGGGTGGTATTGCTTGAGAGGCATCTGGGGCTTATAATGGTTGGACTGATTTTGAAAGGGCAGGTAATACTTTAAAGGCTTTCAGGACACAAGTGTAAAATAGTGGAGGGCCTCCTGTTCCCCCAGCCCTATGATTCCGACACGCATGGCAAAATGCAGGACTTACAGGGAAGAATGGAATGTGTACACAGATCATAACTAGCAGAATGCACTCAAACTAACTAAAAAGGGAACTCATTTTATACACCTTGGTTATCCAACCAATGCAACTTTCAGAGTGACAGTGATGCTGTATCACTGCATGATGGAGAACCCAACAGTAGTAGTGGGACATTAAATTAATGCAGTCAGAAAGGGAACATCCTGCACCTTCTCCTGCTCATCCATCTAGGAGAGAAGAGACTAGGTCAGCACTGATTTAATCATCATTTCTCATTTTAAACATCTGACTCCTTTTCATTCTGCTGATCTAGTACATATAGTTCATAATTGGTATTCGGAGTCAACAAGTTGATTTTAAAAATGCTAATTGTTCATCTCATTCAGAGAGAGGCATACCTCTGGTTGGAGATGCAGGGCTGGATTTTCAATGGGCGACGCAAGGCTTTCATCAAGCTCTGTGCCACAGCACTTTGAAATCAGTTGTGCATCAAACACTTTTGCCACAACTGTATCTGATTTTAGTACAGTAGGTTGAATGCGGTTGTGACAGTTTACCCCTTTTTATGGCAGCTTGTACCAAATCTTTGGTGGAAGCAAAGTAAAAATGGTCCCTGGGATTGAGGCAGGCTAGACCACAAATGTTGATCTAACTTACGCCACTTGCCACATGGGATCGAAAATCATGTTAGATAGCTACAAGCCTGGTGTGCCATATCTTTGGCTCACCCAGGGACTGCAACAATCTATTGCCTTCAAAAATCCAGCCCACTATGTGTTTTTTTTTTGAGGTAGCTCTTTTGATGTAAGGCAATCTATGTTTTGATTTTGTTGCACAGAATTTTTGCACAATATGTGAGTGATAACCGAACAAAAATGATACTGAATAAAGAATTTGCTGCTGTGCATGTTCGCTCTTGTCAAGCACTCAAGCACTTTATATGAGGTGCTGGTGGAGTTTGATGGACCTGCTTTTCAATAAATTCACTTTTTTGAACATGAATTGAAATTGTTACAGTTTGATCCTTCCCATCAGTCTGTGGGAGCAGTGATTGGGTACACATAGTGCCTACTCCCTGGTGCTTACTCACTTTATTAAGCTTTTCTGGCTAATATTCTTGGGGATCAGCTGTCCTCATAAGTGAGCACTGCCCCGAGTAACACAAGTGCAGTCTAGCTACTTTTTTGAAATAAAGAGATACTAGGCTTGATTCTCAAAAGTCTGAGAATGCTGCAAGCCCTGGTGCACTGATCACATGGCACATGGGACTTGCAGCATTCTCCCGGCACTGACTGGGATATTCACTCCCATGTGCCAAACACCACAAGTTAGTCCAACTCCCCCTGGTCTAACTTGCAGAATGCTGTGGACCATTTTTACAGGGCTTGTACAACATATTTGGCGCAAGCCGCTGTAAAGTGTGGAAAGTGTTGCAATTGTGCCCAATGTACTAAAATCATGTTCAGTTTTGTTAAGGGACTCAGGTGCAGCTGCACCAAAGATTTACATGTCATAACAGCACCTGCATAACAGTGCCAAGAAAACCGTGCATTGGTCTTAAAGCCGTGACGCTTTAATAGCACGACATTATGGCGTAATTCGACCTGTGTGTTTGGGAGTTGGACCCCCCAGAGTTAGAATCCTTAGTGGGTGAGGCCCGGTGGGTGCAGCACCCCATAACTGGGTGTGTGAGGGGTGGAGCCCTTCACAGAACAAAAGATAAAGAGAAATCGTGCAACATTTTAACCCCATGCCAAGACAAACCACTACTGCACATCACGGAAAAGCAAAATGGTGATGTGCAGTATAGTGCCCTTCACAAAGAGCTACACTCACTCACTTTCGCTATACAGGATGATGCTAGCATACTTTTATGCAGGGGTTATGCCCCAGGCATCCCCACACCCCCAAACTTTATAAAATCAACTCTGCGGGGGCATGATAAAGGGGGAGAATGGAAAACTCTGGAGGGGAGCTACTCTGGGGGACAGAAGACAGAAGGGGAGAACATTGGGGGATAACCTACAAGGTAGGGGAGAACAAAGTCAGGAGTACAGCAGATCAAAATAGGGACAATAACCCCAAGTATTACTAAAGTAAAAAATTACTATTAGCAAAGCCAGTCCTGAACCCGGGTCACCCAGCTCAAAAGTGGTGACTTTAACCAGCACACCAGATGGCCAGCTCAGAACTGGACTTATCAACAAACCCTTAGATGCTCTTCAAAGGAACCATGGAACGTACATGCTCAAATTACAGTGTGATATTAATAGCCATAGCTATTAAGAGCACATTGGCCATTTCACCTTTGCTATTTTTACTTCACCCATATTGACTTGTTCAAAAAGATTCAATCTATTCATGGGATATTGCACCAAAGAATGGGGTTGATGCAGGGCTTAACACAAGCACTCCATCAACCTTTGAAAATGGAGTCCACTATTTCACCTGTGGTGCTGAATATCCTTTCTGATGATACACTGGTGGTTGGACGACCTTAGTAATATACAACCACTTGAGCAAGAGCTTTCCAAAGAAGTACATTAGATCTCTAGTATAACAGATTATGTGCCACAAGGTTAGGGTCTCGGGGTACATACAGATATGCAGTAAGCATTCTTCCAGCACTGAATTCATCATCATCATCGTGGCTTGCTGCTAAATTTAGTCTGGTGTTTTCAATCTGATTGAAGCAAGTCCTGATATTGACATTCTGTGCTGCTGCTCTAAATATTCTGCTATAACAGTTTGTATGCTCCTGTCGGATATTAAAATTGCCACCTACACGCAGTGTCTGAGGATAGTTTCCATTATGCAGGAAGCAGATCATGGAAGAGGCTTTGGTCTACTTGAACAAGTCTTAAAATGTGCTCTTAATCGTCCTGTAAAGTAGTAGGATTCTGTACAAGAAAGTCAGCCTTAAAATGCAGATCTAATTCTTTTAAGACTGTGTCAACTCGTCTGTGGAGGTCAACATTCAAGGTCTGTGCTAGTGCTAGTTAATCAGCAGCAGTGTTGGGTAAGTTACTTTTTCTATTACTTTCTATTATGTTTGGAAACTTGTTCCCGGAAGCTCTGTGCAGTCACTTGCAAGGATGGAGAAGTACTAGAAAAAGTAATACACTTTACAGTGACAGTTACTTATGTTGTTTTATACAAAACCATACAAAAATAATAAATAACTATAACAGATTAAATTTTTTGAATGTAATAGGTTAGTTACTTTCAAATAAATATAATCAGTTTTGTATAAAAAGACATAAGTAATTGTAACTGTAAGGTGTATTACTTTTTCCAGTACTTCTCCATCCTTGCTAGTTACTACACAGAGCTTTCTGGAACAAGTTTCCAAAAGTAATAGAAAGTAATAGAAAAAGTAACTTACCCAACACTGATCAGTACAGTAGCCATCTTTG
The DNA here is from genome assembly GCA_016271365.2 of Neoceratodus forsteri. Classification (NCBI taxonomy): domain Eukaryota; kingdom Metazoa; phylum Chordata; order Ceratodontiformes; family Ceratodontidae; genus Neoceratodus; species Neoceratodus forsteri. Next base: position 293,540,097 of record CM028134.1, read on the forward strand.
TAAAGGTCTGGTCAAGCAGAGGGAAATAAGTACCATAGGAAGGACATCACTAATAGAGGTACTGCTTTTGCTGATTTCAAGGGTAGCATTTTCTGGGGGGCTGGAAGAAACAAAGTTAGTCCATCATTGTCACCTGTGAATACCTCCCTCTAGTGTCATGTGACACTGACAATGAATGTAAGGCCTTCTTTTACTCAATAATAACTGATGATGCTACGCAGACTGCTTGGTCGGCCAGCAGAGTGTCATCAATGATGCAGACTACTCCATCCCCTTTCCCCCATCTGTTGCCTGCCTGAGTTGAAAGAGCATTTCATGTGGCCACTCTTCACTTCCACCTTCCAGCATGACATGGTCCCAGCACTGGCTGTGACTGAGCAGAAGGGCACGCGAGGTATGTTTGGCTGGAATCAGAGGTTGTTCCTGCAGATGTGCATGAGCTTGAGTTAGCCCACAGCACAAAAGGTGGGGAACAGGGAGAAAAACAACATTTCTGGCCCAGAAATGGGTCATACTGGAATAGCTTAGATTTGTTCCACCTTGATGTTATTTACTGTATATTATTTTTTGTATTGTTAACATACTGGATGGTGCCTGAGCCTCTGGAGAAGGAGGCCTCATGAAACAAAATGTACTACTACAGCTCATCGGACTGGGAAAAACCCCATTCAGCTTGACTGTCAGTCTGGGCCCATTGCATATCCCTACATATGAGATGACTGTGATAAAACATTTTATGGAATCATTACTTGAGAGAGGGGTTAAAAAATTACAAAATATGAAAACAAATTAAAAACTAAGTGATGGGAAAAATCTAGGCCTGAGGGTGTCAGTCTGATTCATTTGAATAATGAATTCGAAAATTTTAGTTTTGTATCTTTATAATTATTTTCCATTCCTCAGTTTATTCCAAGATGTAGATCACGGCATTTATCTTTTTTTACTTGAAACTACTTTTTACTTTTTGTTTATGTCACCTAAGTTATATTTTCCATCCTTATTTTTGTTACAGTTCTGTTTTATTCTCAATGCCACAGTCTTGATTGGCAAGTTTAAATGTAATTCTCTATAGATTCCAGGTTTTTTCTCTTTATTTGTTCAGCTTTGGTTTACATTTTACTTGCCTGGCTCCCCCTCCCCATAATATATATATATATATATATATATATATATATATATATCATGCTTTTTATATTTGCTTGCAAGTGCGTGCGGGCTCAATAGGTGTGTCAAGGTAGTAGCCTGTGTGTGACATAGAAACCAGCCTGTCCCCCTTGCCAACCAATGGTGCCTTGGGTATGTGGATCCGATTTCAAGCATACTGTGCATGTGACAGGTGAAACAGCAGTAGCTTATTGCACGGCAGAATCATCCACTTCACCACTCAGCAGCCTTTTTCTGATCTTGCTATTTGACTGGTGGTGGTGAAAATACAAGGGTCTGAAAAAATCTAATTGTTACATGGTTATCATTATTAGTCATCACTATCCCCCCCCCCATAAATAGTATTAGTTTATGGGCTGTTGCCTCCTGTTTGTTAACTGATATGAACAGGTGTTTCATAGAAACAGAATTTGATAGCAGATAAGGACCGCTTGGCCCACCTAGTCTGCCCATTTCCCAACCTAATGGATAAACTGCAGATCCTAGTTAACCAACAGCCTACTGCCTCCTACCCCCCACTAGAATTGCCTTATGTCTTGTCCCATGCATTCTTGTATTCCCCTACTGTTTTTGAAATACTGGCGAAAAGTTGAGTGACTCAGATTTATGCAAGTGTAAAGTATTTATTTATATAATTTCCAGAACAGGAGAAACAGCTCATAAAGTATCGCTAACTGTTTGTTTAAAAATCATTGCCATTTTTTTTAACACACAGTGTCAGTTCATGGGTTATTTTCTTCCATTTTAAGTACTAGAAAAATAGTGTGATAAACTGACAGAAAGTATCAGCATAACATATTTGTTTCCGTCACTTACAGAATGGGAGGAACAGGCCCATACAGTGACACTGTTTTTGTAAAGACATTGCCATTTTTGTTTCTAAAAATATCGATACTTTATGGTCTGTTTTCCCATTCTATAGCTACTTGAAAACAATTATTGATATTGAAAGAGGGCAGAGCATCCCAGCTTTCCATCAGTATAAAGTATTTGCTTCCATCACTTACAGAACAAGAACAAAAAATGCCCATAAAGTATTACCGTTTTTTAAATGGTAATGAGTTAAAGAAAAATGTTACTTTACTGTGTGACAGACAGGCTTTGCTGCAATCAATATACTGTGGAACAGTCTTAGTATTTTTTTCTATTTAACAACAGAGAGGATTGCTGTTGCTAGGGAGGACATAGTTTACATATTTCTATATGATTAAGTGGTCCCTTACACTTTTTTTTAATTTTACAATATGTTTATTCAGGATAGCCCAGCTGAGATGCAGCAGCTTGTTTCCCCATGGGGTCCTGCTGCTACCTATTTGCACAGCTGGGTAGACTTGAGCACTGGGAGGTTAAGTGACTGGCTAAAGAACACACAGTGGTATTTGACTCTGCTGAGGTTTGAACCTGTGGTCTTTCATTTCACAAGCTAGTGCTCTCACCACTAGGCTACACTGTTTTTATACATGCAAGTAGGCTGACTTTTGAGAAAGAGAGGCACTGCGAGTTGGACTGAAAGCTCAGCAGAAAAGGTCTCAATATTTCTTAAAGCTGGAGTCTTACAAAATCTCAGAACTGCTAAAAACATATTTAAATTGGAGCTGTTTGAAATTTAACTGAGTGGGTGCATAGCTCTACTTCTGAAGGAGCAGTTTGTGAAAGTCAACTTTCTCAGTGAATGGGCCCACAACCTGGCTCCCAGTAGAGCAGTTTTAAAGGCTGCTATGACTCAGTGACTCTCTTCCAATCCATCTCTGAAGAGGGGGACCCATATAAATGCTTCACAGGTCAGAAACTGTCTTACTGTCAGTATCACTGTCCCATGCGACCATTGCAGCAAACTGCTAATTTTGTTGCTGTAATGGTCTTTCTAGTTGTAGTTTTGGCATAATGTCGTTATACCATCCCCTACAAACAGGAGGCACACATTGAAGCCCACCACAGCTTGGGAATTATCCTGCCATTCTCCTCCAGCGAGGGGGGCACATACCAAAGCCCATCACTGCTCAGCAGCAGTCCTTCTGTCCCTCTCTGGGAAGGGGCTAAACAGCAAAGGCCCCCATGACTCAGCACCCGTCTTTCAAAACTCCTGTAGAGAGGGGGACACACATGATCCTTTTGTCAGCACTGGAGCCCCCACACAAACACCCACACTGATGAAACTGACAACAAATTCCCTGCTACTGTGGCAAACAAACCCCTTCACCACCTAGCCTGGGCAAGAAACTCCCTCCCACTATAGCAAACTGACCCACCTACCACCTGAGCAGAGCACCAAACTCTGTCCCACTGTTGCAAACAGACCCATCTGACTAACTCCCCAGCTCATACAGTGGTACGCGTCTGGTTGCAGTGCTGCAGAGAATTGCGTGTGTGTGTGTGGGGGGGGGGGGGAGTAGGACCAGACAGGCTGGCTGCAGTAAAACTATCACTACAATTGAAATAAAAGAAGCCATGGGCACTTGCAGTGTAGGGGCTCAGTTATGGACCATCTGTGTCTCCCAGTGGCAGCATTAGGAACAGTGGATACTGCAAATGCTACAGGGACTTGGCTGCAATCACTGATATTGCTGCCTGGTAGCAGCTCATGTACTCTACTCTCCTCTGGGATTGTACTTCCCTTTGGATGTTCAGTACAGCAGCAGCAACACACTTTGTGTGAACCCTGGCTATGGCCTGAGAGATCATTTAATTTATTGTTTACCCTGGTAAGCATGTTGAGCAAGGACTGCTCATTTTCAAATGTGATCAGCATACAGTGCAAGCATTTTAATCAAAGAATGTACAAAAACATACAGTACAAACATTTCAGAATAACTGCACCCCATGCTCGGCGCCCTTTACAGGAACCATAGTTCCTTACCGCTACTGGTTAGGCGTGATCTTGTTCAGAAAATGATACTCCCTATTTTTGACTATTGTGACATAGTCTACAGTGCTGCTCCTAAGTCTTCCCTTACCAGGTTGGACACTCTCTTCAATGCTTTCTGTCGCTTTGCTCTTGACTCCCCCTCCCGCACACATCACTGTACCTTGTATCATTCTCTAGCTTTCCCCTCCCTTGAGTGCAGGCGTCTGTCTGACTGTGCCAAGTTGCCTTCTAAATTCTGGGTTCGGACTCTCCCCTTTTACCTCTCCTCCTTACTATCTGCTCCACCTCCCTCCTCCCACCATCTCAAATCTACTGACACATGCATTCTAGCTATTCCTCATCACTACCTCCATAGGACAGAAAGCTTTCTCCTACTGCTTCCCAAAGCTTTGGAACTCACTGCCACCTCTTATCAGACTTTCCTCTTCCCCATCTTCAATTTCCTCAGCCCTTCACAATTTCTGTTCCCTTAACTGCACTTGTTCTTAGCCCCCCTTCAACACTTCCCACCCTGCCTTATCCTTTAGCCCTACTTTACTTATATTCTCCTAACTACTTGTTCTTAGCCCATTCACAACCCTCCCAATCCCTTGCTCTCTATCCCCCACTCCTGTATCCCTGACTTACCTCCTGTCTCCTAACTGAACCCTTCCTCTAATTACTTCCTCACATGCTGCCTCCTAATTATACCTCCTCCTCCCACCCCTACCACAACCTATTGCACCATTTTGACACTCTGCTACTATCCACAAGCTACTGTGCTATTTCAACACTCTATGGCTGTCCTTCTCCCCCACAACCCCCTCTTCCCCCTTACTGATGCTCTCCCCTTTTTCCATTCCTAGTTTACCCCTATTTTCTGCAGCCTCCCTATTCCTTATCCCTCTTCTCCCTCTGGTCACCCTCACACTCCACTTCCTCCTCGTCCCCTCTCTCCCTCCTTTTCTGCCTGGTCCTGCCCCCTTGCAGGGTTCTTTTGTCATCCTGAAAGGAATAGATCTAGCTCCCTTCTAATTCTCTTCCTTTCCCTCACTTTCAATACTGACCCCTGGCAGGTTCTACATCCTGAAGGGGTATAAATTCTCTCTCTCTCTTCCCCCTCTCCTTTCCCCACTTTCAAATTCATCACCTGCCCACCTCCCTTCTTCCTTATCCCTTCCTCTCCTCCTGTTCCCTGCCCTCTTTCTTCTACTACTCCTGTTCCGCTTTCTCCCTCCCTTCTGCCTAGTCCAGCCGGGCTTTGCAGCATTCTCAGCAATCTGGATGTGGGTATAGATCTTGGCTGTCCCCTGCTCTCTCTCTCTCTCTCTCTCTCTCTCTCTCTCTCCCTCTTCCATCCCCCACCCTCCCCCTCACCTGTCCACTTTTTCCACTTGTCTTATAACTGCCCTCCCTTGGGTATACAATAGCACTTCAAATCTTGTGCTCAGCCTTCTACTTCTAGCACTTCAAATGTGCTATCCATCCTCTAATCTTTACCGTGCTGGATCACCTGCTCTTGGGTTGTTGCAATGTATGCTATATCCGAATGGTTCTCAAATGGTGAGGCCAGCCTCCCTGGGGAGGCCCCAACCTGTTCCAGGGGAGGCTCAAGCAAGTCTGAAAAAGTACTGTATTTAAATTTTGGATTTTATATATTTTGTGCGAAGAGATGAAGCAAACTGAAAGAGGATAATAATAGTAGGTGAATTGTATGCATTTATTTACTAATAGGTGACAAGGGAAGGTGAATGAGCCAAGGCTCAGTTCAGGTGTACCCAGGAAAGGGTAGGGAGTGAATACATTTCAAAAGGTAACTGCAAAACAATCAAGAAATATACAGTGAGCAATACTGCAAATAAATATGAACAATAAATAATGAGTGGTGGTAATTGATCAGTTTTGTAAACTGATGGCAGAACAGCCCAAATACAAGGGTTGAGCATTGAAGTACTAAGAGCAATAGCAGGAAGGAGCAGAGTAATCCCTGAGAAGTTGCTTAGGAGCAGGGAAGGAGTGGGAGAGGCAAAGTATGTAGGAAGGTTATTTCATATAGAGAGGAAACAGAGAAAGTAGTCTGACCCATGAAGGTACTGCAACAAGGGGTAACAATGGTTCAAAAATGAAAATAGCAGAGCAAGTAGGTTGGCCTGTGTGTGTGTGTGGGGGGGGGGGAGTACAATAAGCTGAATAATAATATTTGTTTGTTTTTATTTATTTGTTCAGAAAACACCTTTGAGCACAGGAGCTCTTTTTCAAAAGTTCCAAGTCAGTATAAGACAAAGAACTGAATGTGAGCCAAAGGGGTTTCAATTTATTCATGGTGAACTGCACAAAGTACAGTACGTTATTTTTCTTTGGGGAGGCCCAAGATGATTTCAGTTTTTGGGGGATGCTCAAAATCTTTTCCATGGATTTGGGGGGGCTCACTGTGACAAAGTCTGAGAACTATTGGAATATGGTTTTGTTTACCCTGGCCAGTTGGTCTGGGTTATTTCTGCTCTGTAATTGCGCTACACTGTTTTGGTTTAGAAATTGTACTTGTATTCCTATGTGTTTGCTTGTTCTCCCAACCTTTGTCCCCCTCCCCCCTGGATGCTTCTGGAAACAAGCTGTTTACAGCTCATGTTTTCTTTTCTGGTGAAACATTTTCCAAATAAAAATAAATAATAAATACATTTCAAACACAGTGTATACAAAAACAGCAAACAGGAGACAAAGCATTTAAAATAAAAAAAAGAATAATTTTAGTTTGCACAACTGGCAAGCCAGTCCTTACAGAAAGAAATACACCCTTTCATATCCTAAGCAACTTTTATGATTTTTATGTTGGCTTGCACGCATAAGCAACATACGATGAGACAGTCTGCACGGGTCTTGGCTGGCTACTGTTGTGGGTGGAATGCAGACGCATCAGTAGGTGCGTCCCTCATTCCCCAATCAGCCTGCATGCCACCGCCACACCATGCATACATAATGGTGCGAGCACATCAAAGCAAAGGTCCACTGCAGTCTTCATACGCAGCGGTCCTTTGCTTGATGTGCTCGTCGCCATTATGGCCATGGTCAGTGAGCGGGCGGCCGCCTCACCTTTGTTGACATCGGGGGTGCCCAATCCCCATGTCAGCAACCCCCCCCATGTTTGTGTGCCAACGGGGGAGCCCACTCCCTGTCGGCATCTCCCCCCCACAAATGTGGAATGCCGAGGAGGGTGCCCAATCCCCTCGGCCTCAGCCCCACCCTGCTTTCTTTGCACTCTGATGGGGGAGCCCTCCCCGTCACCTAATCCCCAACTGATTTAGGCTTCCAAGGGTGCCCAATCCCCTTAGGGTCATGTACTTCCTTCTTTGTTTGCGCACGGCGGTGCCCAATCCCCGCGACATTACTCTCCCACCCCTGTTGTGTGTCGATGAGGGTGCCCAGTCCCCATCGGCTACTGACATCCCCCAACAAAATCCCACTTAGGTGGCAGGCTGGGAGCCCACCCCAGCATGCCAAATGCCCTGCAATGGGAAAACTGTCCCGCAACAGTTTTCTTTTTTTTCACCTAGAAAATGAAAACCATCCCTCATAGTCTAGATCTCCCCTCCCCTCACCTGCACCCACACACTGCACACCCTGCCTCCCCTCACCTCCCCACCCCATATTTACCTCCGGACTCCGGCATGATGATCTTCAGTGGACCGGGAACATGTCTGCACTCTTCAAAGCCGACCATGAACTGAGGAAATGCCAGTAAGCTATGTAATGCAATGAATAGGGTTTTTTCAACTTTGCTGCATATCTCAGGCATTTCTTGGAATTTTGGCACCAAATTTTCAACATGGGGTTTTTGGGGCCCCTCCTCATGAATTCTGTCACTGTCATGGCGTTAATTGGCCTCGGAAGGTGATTTCGCAGTCACTGCATGAAATCACCTTTTGGGACCCATTAATGAAATGACAGTGCCAGTGTTCATGAGGTGGCCTCTGAAAAAGCCTATGTTCCAAATTTGGTGGGAAAAATCCAACAAATGCCTGTTTTACGAGCGTGCATTGTGCAGTTGCTACGCAGGCTCATAACTTCGTGCATTCACAATATATTAAGGCTGTATTTTCAGCATTGGCATTTTTGTGCTCCTCCTTGTGAACTGTACAGCTGTCATTTTCCATATCCTGCCTGAAATGTGTTTCCGCACTTCCGGCGCACAATTGCGCAGTCACTGTGGGAAATCAGTGTTTGGGCCAGATTATGAAAATGACAGTGACAGTTCATGAGCAGAGCTCCTAGAATGCCTATGTTGAAAATTTGGAGCTGATACTCCATTAAATGACTGTGTTACGAGCGTGCATTGGCAGATTGCATGCATGCTCGTACCGTCGTGCATTTGTGATATTTACACTCTGGATTTTCACCATTGCCATTTTTACACACCTCTTGATGAACAGTACAGCTGTCACTTCACATATCCCGCCCAAAATGTGTTTCCGCACTTCCCGGTGCAGAATAGCGTAGTCGCTGTGCAAAATCACTTCTTGGGACACTTTCAGGAAATGACAGTGACACTGTACATGAGAAGAGGTGCTAAAATGCCTATGTTGAAAATTTGGTGCCTAACGTCCACAAACTGGCAGTGCTGCAAGCGTGTCTTGCATATTTCCCACGCATCCTTGCAACTCCGCAAATTCTGTATATTTGTATGCCACATTTTCAGCACTGGCATTTAATTACACCTCCTTTTGAACTGTGCAGCTGTCATTTTTCACATCCTGCCCAGCATGTTTTCCCGCACTGCACTAACAAACACCCACAGGGACACCCTAATGCCTCTCACTCTCTGCAGGGTGGGGGTGGGTTGGCATCAGTTCAGTACTTGACTGCCACTCCTATGCTGCATCTCTCTAACTCCTGCACTGCCAATGGCAGCAAGCCAACATTCGGCATTGTCAAATGCTTCTTTACATATTGAATTGGTAATAGAGAAGCAGCAGCAGTGGTCCCCTTAATTCAGTTCAATGAGTTTTTACGCCCTTTGATTCTCGACTGAGACGGGAACATTACGGAGTTGTATCAGCAAATCGGCTGCCACTGGCCAAATAGCATTTTGCTAAGCAGCATTTTTGTATTTTAATGCAAATTATTTTGTTCTAGTACTAGCATCGAGATTGCTACTGCAGTTTCACAGGCTGTGGATCAAAATCCTCTTTTTTAATAGTTTTATTTTCTAAGATCTTCATTTGCCTAAATATTTCAGGTGTCAGTAGGTGACAGCATGATGGGTTTACAGCGGTCACTGTGGGAAATCAGTGTTTGGGACAGATTAAGAAAATGATGGTGACACTGTTCATGAGCAGAGGTTCTAAAATGCCTATGTTGAAAATTTGGTGACAATAGTCCTTCAAATGACTGTGCTACAAGTGTGCATTGCGCAGTTTCCACGCACCCTTGTAACTTCGCAAATTTGTAATATTGTCACGCCAGATTTTCAGCACTGGCATTTTTCACACCTCCTTATGAACAGTACAGCTGTCATTTTTCACATCCTGACCGAAATGTGTTTTTGCACTTCTGGCGCAGAATAGCACGGTCACTGTGGGAAATCAGTGTCCGGGACAGATTAAGAAAATGACAGTGACACTGTTCATGAGCAGAGGTCCTAAAATCCCTACGTTGAAAATTTGGTGATGAAACTCCATAACATGACTGTGTCACAAGCATGCATTGCACTGTTTCCACGCACCCTTGTAACTTTGCAAATTTGTAATATTTTCATGCCACATTTTCAACACTGGTATTTTTTCACACCTACTTATGAACAGTACAGCTGTCATTTTTCACATCCTGGCCAAAATATATTTTTGCACTTCTGGTGCACAATAGCTTGGTCGCTGTGGGAAATCAATGTTTGGCACAGATTAAGATTGAGCGAGTGAAAGGGGGGAGTGATTGCTGCTGATTTCTATGTGGGCCGAAAAAGGCCCCAATGCAGGCAGGAGCCCAGTACAAAAGGGCAGCCTGCAGCGCTGGGAGAAACAGAAAGAGTGAGTAAGAGAGGGATAGTGACCAAGCTCAACTGAGCTCTGTCGGGACTGCTGTGGATTTCTTTGTGGGCAGAAAAAGGCACCAATGCAGGCAGGAGCCTGGTACAAAAGGGCAGCCTGCAGAGCCGGGAGAAACAGAATGAGTGAGTGAGGGAGAGGGAGTGAGCAGCCTCAACGAACCTCTGTCGGGACTGCTGTGGATTTCTTTGTGGGCAGAAAAAGGCATCAATGCAGGCAGGGGCCCAGTACAAAAGCACAGCCTGCAGCGCCGGGAGAAATAGAACGAGCAAGTGAGGGAGGGGGAGTGAGCAAGCTCAACGGAGCTCTGTTGGGACTGCTGTGGATTTCTTTGTGGGCAGAAAAAGGTGCCAATGCAGGCAGAAGCCCAGTACAAAAGGGCAGCCTGCAGCACTGCCAGAAATAGAAGGAGTGAAAGAGAGAGAGAGAGAGAGAGAGAGGAAGTGAAAGAGATCAACAGAACTCTGTCAGGATAGCTGTGAAATTCTTTATGGGCAGCAAAAGGTGCCAATGCATGTGGGAACCCAGTACAAAAAGGCAGCCTGCAGCACTGGGAGAAACAGAATGACTGAGTGAGAGAGGGGGAGTGAGCAAGCTTAATGGAGCTCTGTTGGGACTGCTGCAGATTTCTTTGTGGGCAGAAAAAGGTGCCAATGCAGGCAGGAGCCCACTACAAAAGGGCAGGCTGCAGCGTCAGCAAAAATTGAGCGAGTGACAGAGGGGGAGTGAATGACCTCAACGGAGCTCTGTTGGGACTGCTGCAGATTTCTTTGTGGGCAGAAAAAGGTGCCAACACAAGCAGGAGCCCAGTACACAAGGGCAGCCTGCAGCATCCGGAGAAATAGAATGAGTGAGTGAGAGAAGGGTTGTGAGCGAGCTCTATGGAACTCTGCTGGGACTTTAGAGTTGCACACCCTCCCGCCCATGGTCCTCTGTGGTCCTATATTACAGCAGGGTCTCTGGAGTGGACACAAAGCAATGACTGGATACTTTTAGGATTGTTGTAATAATACAGGTTTAGTTGTTCTGTTTATTTCTCTAACTAAGCTAAGTACTGAGCTATACTGTTATGATTGCTGTATGACTGGGGGACTTTGCTTGACCACAGAAATGTCCCCATCTGATTATCACTGAGGCAGACACAATAATGCAATGAGCTGCTGAATGCTGTTGACTATCTGAGGGTTCAGTGGCAGTTTACTTTCACTCTGCAAAGCTTCAATTAATTTCTTCCCTCAGACTTGCCTTTTTATCTTTAAGCCGTGTGTGTGTGTGTGTGTGTGTATGTATGTGTGCGTGCATGGGCGCACACATGCACATGCGTGTATGTGCATGTGTGTGATAGCCGCCACCCAATTTCCCATGTCCTCAGGATTCCTTGACTATTAGAGTAGGTAAATCCTTATTTTAATTAATTAATTAATTAATTAATTAAGTTAGTTTTTATTTACCAGGTAGGTGCACTAGACAATCAAATGTCTATTTTCAGGCATGACCTGGGGATTTACAACTAAATTAGCAATACAATAAATCACAATAACATTAGATACATACATGGGGGTATTTGCAGTGTCACAAATACAGGCAAGATGTCAGAAATGTAAAAGAATACATTACCACACATATTACATAAGAAAAACAAATGCATACAAAGTACTTTACAATGTTGACGTGAGACACTTTCCCCCTTTTCACTTACTAAGCACAGCAATTTATTTTATTTGAGTTTGATCACCAGGTGGGTACACTGGGTCATGAGACTCTTTTACAGGCACAACCTGGATACAAGGGACATACATAGAATGTGTTAAAACAACATCAACACAATAAATTTGTTAATATAAAACTTAAAAACATTTACAACCAACAATACTTTGCAAGCACTGTTTGTAAACTCTTTTTGAACAGAATTAAAGTGTTCAATTGTTTAATGCTTGGAGGAACAGCATTCCAAGCTTTTGCTGGCAGGTATGAGAAAGATTTGTGACCTGTTATTGACTTAAACAGAGGTATGTACAGACGCATTGTTTGATCTGAAGTTGTTTCTGTTATTTTGCTCCTCGATTAGGTCTGAGATTACAATTTCTGCTCATTTGTTGATAATCTTGTATGTTATTATGCGTATATTTAACTGGCCCCTAAGATTTAGTGGTAACCAATCAAGATTTGAGTGTATGAAACAATGGTGTTCTGCAGACATTACTATTGTGTTCGTCTCTTCCCCAGTTTAAAGCACTTTAAAGAAATGTTCTTCCCACCCTGACCTGTAATTGTACCCACAACTAATCCTTCTAGCCCACTTTGCGTCTCTTCTCCCTTCTCCCTATTCTTGTTATCTCTCACCCTCTCTCTCTCTCCCACACCTTGTCTCAAACTGATCCTTGTCCTTCATTGCACCCCCCTCCTGTGACTCCACCTTCTCTCAATCCTCCTTCTGTAACATGTGCACTTTATGTAAATACCTTTCATTGAAACTTCTACCCTGTTATTTTAGCTACCTACACACACCTGTTTACCTCGCCCTACAGTTGATTGCTCCTAGCTGATGATTTTCTTTTGTAATTCACTATCCTCACCCAACTGACTTTTTGTTATCTATTGTACTTGTATAGTCAAACCTGTGTTTACAGTGTATACAGTTGTATAGTAATGTATCTGTGGAATACTTTTGCTCCCCGGGTCGCCCCTGAAAAAGGGACATGTTTGTCTCAGTGGGCCTACCTGGTCATTAAAATTCAAATAAAAAAATAAATACATAATCTTCTGTGCATCTAATGCAAATCTGCAGATAGAATTATATAATACCATGCTTTTCAATTAAATTAATTACTAAAACTTACAAGCATGTATCACTGGCATTACTCAATGCTTCGTAAATTATTTTTAATCTCCTTAGCCAGGCCACCAGCCCAGGCAATGCAACCCCTTTTCTTTTGGTCTCTCTCTCTCTCTCTCTCTCTCTCTCTCTCTCTCTCTCGTTCTGTCTCTTTCTCTCCCTCCCCCTTCCCCACTATCTGTAGAACTCTGCGGGAGAGATCATGTGGTGGAGGCTTTTTTTGCCTTGTACTTGCACAGCTGGTGACCAACTGTCACCAGAGAAATTATGCTCATCCAGTGTAGAGCCTTCATCAAAATTCTGAACCAGGAGGGCACTTCACTGACACATGTGGGCCAGAAGGCTTACGGCCAAGCACAAGTAGAATTTTAATAGTGTATTTAATGCAACACTGACTTATTTTGCTTAATTAAAATTGCAGTGTAATAACTAATGGGGTGGGGGTCCTTCTGTCAGGGTCACAATCATAGAATGCTGTTAACTGAAACATAACATTTAATATCTGATTGGCTAAGCAAAAATGGGACTGTCGTAACAATGATGTACTAAAACTATAGTTTCGTTTTCACAGGTGCTCTAATCAGTGCTATATATCTATATTTATATCTGTGTCTGTCTGTCTGTCTATCTATCTATCTATCTATCTATCTATCTATCTATCCATAAAAGCAAGATATTTATGCCAGAAACCCAGACCCCCCCCCAATTGTATGCTTAGCCCCATTTGTTGCCCTGGCCCTTCTGTATCCCATGTTATGATGAAGCAGTACATACTAATAAAAAAGACAATTATAGACAGCATTTCTTAGTTTTATGCACTTAGCATTCTCCTGGAACTCCCTTCCTAACGAGATATGAAATGTTCATGCCCATTCGCTTTTTAAGCATAATTTTAGAAATTATTTCCTCATGTGATATACTTTTGCATGTACATAATTTTCTTATTCTGGCTCATGTAAACTAATTTTTATTGTTCTGGTGACTGCTGCTACATTGGGTTCTTGCCTGATATAATTTCTCTTTGAGTCATTATCCTTGTGTTATTATAGTCTGTTAGAGCTGAACCAGGAGGGCACTTCACTAACACATGTGGGCCAGAAGGCTGACATCCAAGTGCAAACAGAATTGTAATAGTGTATTTAATGCAACACTGACTTATTTTGCTTAATTAAAATTGCAATGCAATAATTAACGGGGTGGAGCTCCTTCTGTCAGGGTCCCAGTCACAGAATGCTGCTGTCTGAAACATGACATTTAATATGTGATTGGCTAAGCAAAAATGGGACTGTCATAACAAGGATGATGTAACTTATATATACATCTGTCTGCCTGTCTGTCTGTCTGTCTATCTATCTATCTATCTATCTATCTATCTATCTATCTATCTATCTATCTGTCTCTTTATGGAAATAAGATATGTATGCCAGAAACCCAGATCCCTCAATTGCCTGTTTGTTGGCCTGCCCCTTCTGTACCCCATGTTATGATGAAGCAGTACATACTAATAGCAAAGACAATTACAGACAGTATTTCTTAGTTTCATGCACTTAGCATTCTTCTGGAGCTCCCTTCCTATCAAGATATGAAATGCTCCCTCCCATTAGCTCTTTAGGAGTAATTTTTTTCCCTCCCATTAGCTCTTTAAGAATAATTTTAGAAATGATTTCCTTATATGCTTTTGCATGTACATAGTTTTCTTATTCTGGCTTATGTACTCTCATTTCTATTGTTCTGGTGACTGCTGCTACATTAGGTTGTTGCATGATATAATTTATCTTTGAGTTATTGTGACAGGGTTGTGGTAAACAGAGTTCACACAGAGGAAGGGAGGGTGACCAGCAGGGTGCCACATTGATCAGTGCTGGAATCAGTATTCTTTAATGTCTTTGTAAGTGACATTACAGAGGAGCTGGAAGGGAAGGTCTGCCTCTTTGCAGATGACACCAAAATCTGAAATGGGGTGGACACTCCGATGGGGGGGTGGAAGGATGAGCAGAGATATGAGAAAACGTGTTGAGTGATCAAGGGTATGGCAGCTGTGTTTCAATGTGAAAAATTGCAAAGTATTGCATGTGGGGCACAGAAACCAAGGGGCAGGGTACAAAATGGGAGAAGTGGTACTGACAACAGCAAACAGAAAAGAGACCTGGGCTAATCATATCAAATGACCCAAAGATGGCCAGGTAGTGCAACAAGGCAATTGGTATATTGGGGTGCATAGGGAGGGGTATCACCAGCAGATGAGGGAGGTGGTATTGCCTCTGTATAGATCACTAGTAAGAGTGCACTTAGAGTACTATGTCCAGTTTTGGAAACCACATCTCCTGAAAGACAAAGAGTGGAGGCGGTCTGGAGGAGGGCAACTAAAATGGTGCATGGTCTGCATCAGGAGACCTATAAGGAGAGACTTAAGGACATACATATGTACACCCTGGAAGAGTGGAGGGGGCAGGGCAATATGATAGAGACCTTTAGATATCTCACTGGATAAATAAGGTACAGGAGGGAAGTATTTTTCACAAAAAAGTGCTTTAGGACAAAAGGGCACAATAAGAAGCTGGTGGTAGCTTCAGAAGAGATGTGAGAAAGTACTTCTTCACAGAATGAGTGGTATATTCCTGGAACAGTCTTCCAGCAGAGATGGTAGGGGTGAAAACAGTAGTGGGGTTCAAGAATGCATGAGATTGGCATATAAGAATCTTAGGGAAAGGGGAAGTGTGGGCGAATGGGATGGAGAGCAAGTAGGATCTGTGGTGATATTATAGGCAGGGGAAATGGGCAGACTAGGTGGGCTAAGTGGTCCTTATCTGCCAGCAAATTTTTCATTTCTAGGGTTGGGTAAGACCCTGTCCCATTTTTTAAAGTGAGAAAGTTAAAAGCAAGGATCTATTTTGTCCTCTCCTGTTGTACCACATGTCTATCTTTTGGCTGTACAATTGTGCAATCAAAATTTTTCTTGTGACACCTAGGAACTGACCACTTCAATGGTCCCACAAATTTCACCTGTTGTCTCCCTTCCCTCATTTGCTGATTCTAGTCTTTCTTTCTCCCCTTGCTTCTCTGTCATTAAAAAAATATGTGAATCTTTATGTGAAATTGGGATCCCTTGGTTTGCAATTGTGTATAGTTATATTATTGAAATAATTGCAGAAAGTTATTTGGGTTTATTAGAAAAGATAATCTGAAACACAGGAGGTTGATGTTGAGATGCATTTTGACCTCCACAAGCTTGTTTACAGTGCTGTTAACAGGAAACTGGCTCTGCCACAAAATGTATTATTTTGTTGCACCTGTTAAGACTAAATGTGCTCTTCAGGCTGCTCTCCACAAGGACCCTGGCAAAGAGTTGATACATTTTGTGAAAAACATGAGATGTAACTTACAACAACAGTATGCAGAGTTTGAACTGCCAGGCAAAAACATTTTATATAATCAGAGTAATGTTTTTTTTGCCAGGGAGAGACTTAAATGAAGAACTTTTTTGTTTCTACTGCCTTTATGAAGAGCTATCCTGTACAATTTTATTTTTTCTATTTTATTGTTATCGATAATAATAAAATGCTACTTGTGAATTTTATAACTTCTCCTGGTCTGCTTGTGCTTCCTGACCCATACCTCCATGACAGTTATTATCCTTGAGTTATTACAGACTGTTAGAGATGATTTGTCTTTAATTGTAAATATTTATATATATCTTTTATGTGACATATTTGTTGTTCCTCATTACTCTTTTCATTGCTTTTGATGCTCATATACTGCTTGTCTTATTTCTACTTTGTACTATTACACTTTGTACTTTATTGCTGTATTGTTTTAATTTGTGTTTCCATTGTACTTTTTCTGCTTTGTGCTTCATGTACAGTATATTATAAATGCTGCTTTTGTCATCATAGTGCAGTACTGACCATAATCATGCCTGAAAATAGGTATTGCATATCCAGTGCACTTAGCAGGAAATTAAAATGACATAGATAAAATAAATATGTTTAACTACAACTAAGCACAACAGTCATATTATAACATCATCAATGGGGCAGGGATCAGGCAGTGGCAGTAACCAACACTGATGGCCAGAGTCCAAATTGGGTCCAATACTGTGCACTCCAAACTCAAATTTGTAAGCCATGGCATGCATGACATATATTTTGCTACACCAATGTTAGCTCTGGAGCTGTAAATTCAATCGGCAGGGCACAAGTCTCGTAAATGTCACAGGAAATGATACATGCCCTTCTGTTTTCATTTTTATGTCAGCCCTGTATCCAGATATGCTTTGTCCAATTTTTCATAAATTCATACTCTGGCTTTGTGCTGCCCTCACATCCCTATTGTGCTCCCCTCTCTGCAGCAGCAATTGCTCTTTTTTCATTGCTGCTTGTTACAGCCCCCTTCCACCCTCAATGGACTCAGACCAACCCCAGAGCATCTCTGCTACTTCCCTTTTCTCTCTTTACAGACCCACAGTCTTGCCTTCACCATGGTGTGGTCTGGCCAAGCCAAATACAACCTCCTCCCTCCTCCCTCATACAGAGGCAGGAATTCCTGGTGTACATTGGAGAGTGGGCAGTGGCCGGGGTTGAAGCCTGAGTGCACCCGGAATCATCCTATGTGTATCAGATTGCTTTTCTGTGTTTGTGAGTCTCTGCCCCTTAGATTCTAGAGCACTAGGAGCTCCAAACACACATATGCAGAGCATGACACCCACTCTACTGTGCTGCCTGCTGCACTGCCACGCATGGTCATCCAGATGACAGTGTTACAGTGGCGGCAGTGACCACCCCCTTTCTAGGTAGGAGAGCATCCTCTGGAATGTTTGATCTTCCTACCTCCCCTCCAAGTTAGCCCACAATGACCTGAGTTCATCCCAAATCTCAGGTCACTGGCATCACAAGCAGTAGCTTTACCACTGTGCTGACAGGCAGAACCTTGTTAGTTGAGCAGTGGCATTGATTTGACCCAAATGGACATCTAAAATATAAAAAAAGGAAAATATAAACTCATCCCCAGTGATATCAATACAGCATGCCTCACCAGTTCACAAGCACATATGTCACAAAATGTCTAAGCACAAGGGCAGCACAGGGATGCTGCTTTCTAAAAATGGCACCAGGAAGGGGAAGGGATCTGGTGGCCAGCTATTCTGAGTGAGACATTACTATCCTGTCCCCTAATAAAATTACAGCATAGAAAAGTTTAGAACAGGGACTGTTTAAACACAGTTACGGTAATCCATCAGTAGAAGACTGCGGATTTTTTTATAAATGGGCCCAACTGTTGCTCTTTTAAGCAGCAGTGCATGTTATTGTGAAACGTTTGACCAACATTTTTTTATTCTATTTTAGGTTGCCCCTTACCTCCTGTCTTGTAAGATTCTCATTCTGCCCCCTTATGAGTCTGCTTTGGAATTTTGTTTTTACATTCAATATAATGGAAACAGAGAAGATGATGACAGCAGAAGACCCAGTCATCAGTCTAGTCTGCCAAGAATACTTACCTACATTCTTATCATCTTACTGCTGAGCAGGAATTAAGAAGCATAGTTCCTTAGTGGATGATTGACCCCCTCTTCCCCTGGTTGCCCTTCCTTGACCCTCAGGGACCCCTCTAATCTCTCACAGTTTGGCCTCGCTTAGACTTTGTGAACCCATTCACAGTCCCTGCTTTGACTATCTGGAATATAAATGTATGCTACCCAATGTGTTATTTGACCTCAATGTACTCTCTAGATCTTACTTAGACATATGTAAAGTCTAATTCTGTACCTTTTTTTAACATGAAATATATTCTTGATTTTTCTTTTAACAGGCAGTACAATGGAAGCAGAGCTGTCACCATTAAGGAACATTACAAGCTTATACAAATGTTTATGAATATAAAAGCATGGGGCCAACCCAGTGGAGGAGCAATTGTGTTTCCACTACCCACACTGGTAACCCAGGTTCAGGAATGGATGAGGGTCACTTAGTGGGCAGGCAGGGTGAGGGAGGATCAAGTGATTGCCGGGAGAGCTCCTTCCTTGTGGAGGGTGAAACCAGTTCCCTTTGCAGAGACTGCCAGCTGGCAGAGCTCGGCAGCAGTGTGCAGGAGTGCACGTAGGTTAGAGCTGGAGTGTGACATGCTGGTGCACATGTCCTGATACTCCAGCCCAGAGAGAGAAAACGGAGGAAAAAGATGTCAGGCTGCCATTAGGTGGCACCCCCTGCAGGCTCTTGCATGACCAAGATGGCAGGCCAGCCACCCAACAAGGTTCTGAGCAAGTGGTGGATAACTAGTTAGTCTATGAAAAGGTCAGTAATGGGGCTGAGGGGGTGCTGTCGGGCAGACCTGGAGGGGAGAAAAACTGCTGGCTGAGAAAAAGAATACAAAAAAACTGCTATACTGTCTTAATATAGATAGTCCTGAGTAAACATACAAATACATACACATCTCATTTGACCATAAACTGCAGTAGTATTACAGAATGATAGAAAATAATGCTAATGGTATCATATAAGCTGAGGAAGTCCCTACTGCTGAACTACCTAAATAGAAATACAGTTTACTGCATATAAATTTAATGTTACAAACAATCAGAGCAAATGTAGACCAGCTATCACTTATGCAAAGAGCACTGGAGGGTGCAATAATATATATACACTGTATATAGGGTCATTTTTAGTGATGGCCCAGTGGTCTGAAGCCACCAGAAACAAGTTCATTCTTTGCCAGTCCAGTTGGCCAGCACCTTTTTCTAGGCACTGCATCTTTAAGACAGGCCAACCTGCCAGCACTCACCTTGTTTTTCTGAAGTGTGGCTGAAGGGTCTTTGGAGATTTCAGAGTTGACAGTTGAGTGCTCATGCATGCACTCTTATACAGCATGATGGCGTGAGTGAGAATAAGTCAAGACAGATCATGGGGGGCACATGAGATGCATAGCAGGAGCCCAGCAAGAAGGGATATTACAACCATGGGATGGCTTTAGGGTTCCCACTTGAATCAGCTGACAGAAGATGTGTCATGTGTCCTCCTTTGACTGGCTTTTGGGCTGCTTGAATAGGGGTCCTATAAGGAATCAGATAGGTGACAGACAGATGAGACATTCAATCAGTGTTACCATGGATAGGGTAAGTACTGTCCCTTCTCTATCATTGCCACCAGATAAATTTCAGTCTCAGTGCTGGCAGAAGCTCTCCATGTGTGCTGAGACAGACTGGGACTCTAGATCTTAATTCACAAAAAAAAATTTGCTCTTTGGCTCTTATATCAGCTGAATACTTAGAAAATCACTGCCAAGCAGTATAGAAATCAATAGTTGAAAGTGGGAGCAAGGTCTGTGCCAGAGCTTAGTGCTGCTTGTGTAGACTCCTGTATTTAAAAAAAGTGAATCTTGACTTCAATAAGCTAAATTTCTTTAAAAAATTACAGATCACCCTCAGGCCAGCTCTGGCACAAGTTAGAAGTAGAGGAAGGGCTATGCCAGAGCTGACTGTGCTGCATGTAAAACCTGTGTTAAAAAATCTTGTTGCTATCTAGTCTGCATCAACAAAATGTTATTTAAAAAAATACTGTCTAACCCTGCATAAGGCATTGAGTATGAGCAAGTGCAACTCAACTGGCAAGTAATTGAAAGTGGAGGGAGGCGCTGGGCCAGAGCCCACTGCTTCATCGTGCAGCCTGAATTATTAGTTGATCTTTCTAAATCTCTATTAAGAGATCTGAAAAAAAGAAAACTAAGCAAAGGCATAGAAAATAACCCATGTACTTAAATACTGTGTGCTGTCAGTTTTTGCAGTCCAGCATTCTTTAACCTCGGTCTAGCCACTCTAACAAAAGTCAAACGAAGGAGGCAATCTGTACACAGGAACTATCTCAGACATATTTTCTGAGCTTAGTCTGTAATTTTAGTTTAATTGTAGTTCCCCCCCCACCATAAAAATTGAATAGATTCTTCCTGCTTCAGTTAGCCTTCCAGCCCATCAGAATTTAAGCTCAGCAGCCAATATAGTAAATTGCTAATCAAATTTGATTAAATGTACATTGTTTGGGGGCACCAGCGAATCGAGTTTGTCATTAGAACCCAGTCTGTCCACAAAGCACTATGTTTCTAACTAAGCCTGTCTCTCTTGTGTTTTATCTAAAAAAAATCTTTTATACCTTTTCTGACCTGTGTCAGTCACTAATTTGCCTGTCCTTGGGCACATCCTGGTTGAATTGACAATAATGTGACCAAGTCTGTGTCAGAGTCTATAATTCAGAAAATTAAAAGTGCCATAATCTGGAACCCATTCTGTCTCAGTCTTGCCTTTTTTTTTTTTTTTTAATTGTCAATTTGTGCCAACTCTGTCTTGCTTCATGTCTATCCTAATTTTGCATGCTGGGCCTCAAATTGCTATATGCAATCATAAATGTTAGTCTCTGGTACCCTGTATCCACTGTACTCTCAGAGTCCAACAATGTTAGTGCTGTCTGTCATATTTTGGGCTAAGTCACTAATCACTAAATACATCAATTCCCTTTGTCTACTAGTTACCTGCGTCCACTGTACTCTCTGTTAATTTTAGCATTGTTACAGTCAATCACATTTTTGGGCTGTCACTAACTGCTAAATGCATTGATTGCCTTTAAAAAATGTGAAGGGAAAACCCTATGACTTGATTGGCTGCTACTTGTGCATTAGATCTGTTTAATGCACCTGTAAAAACAAGTGCTGACAACCTGGATGCAGCACAAAGAGAAAATCAATGTGCACTTCAGAACTTTCGATTTTCTAGTAATTTTAACAGCCGCTATTTTTTTTAGTTAAACAGGAAAGTGGTGAGCTCAGGTTTGGTGGTGCTATCTCAAAGCTGCCAACTGCAATATTCACAAAAGAAAAAGACAGCACTCACTGTAGATTTTTCAAGATGCTCAGTGCATCTTTTAATCAGAGCAGGTGCCTCACAAAAGAATCAGCCTTGAGCTTCAACCCTTCAGCGGGCCTTCTAGGGGCAGTATGTTGTATTAACTGTGCTTAACAGTTTGAAATATTTAATACGCTATTTTAACTGTCTTAACATTGCTACAACCTGGCAGCCAGTGATGTTGTAGTGACTCTGCTTAGCAGCCTTAATACTCCCACAGTAAAGCTCTCCTTTTGTGCCTTTCACCTCTGCCTCTCTGTCCTGCTACATAGCCAGCTTAATATTTCTTTCTCACAGAGTCGAGCTCTCCTGTTCCTACCTTGCACCACTTTGCTTTCAGCCCTCTGGCTAACTTACCTGTACTTCACCACCACGCCTCCTCCAGCCCCTATTTAACCTGTGGCTTTCTTCTTTTCCTCAGCTGGTAGCCACGAGGGCTACGAAGTCGCCAGCCCTCCCAGCAGCAAGGACAGCCTCGGGCGTTGGGGTTGCGGAGCATCGCGGACCTCCCCCAGAACAGCAAGGCCTGGGAAGTGAAAAAGGTACGCGACAAGGAGCTCAGCCTGTTTGGACTGTGAGCTCACCCTTTTGTGACTGTGTGGGCTGGTCGGCACGTGGTGAAGGCCCTGCTGGCACTGCATGCCAGCTCCCCCACCGCCCCTACCACCACCCTTGGTCAGCTCGTAGCTTTATAGGGAGAGTCACGTGATAGTGTGGGCGTAGAAAACAATCAACCCACTTTTCCATTAGCAGGTTATCTGCCTGCTCCACTAGTGGCCGCTACACTTTACATGTCTCCCTGCTGCAGCCTAACAGTGATGCTTCTAGCTCTTTCTCTATTGCTGCTTGGCTTTCCAATAGCCTCCCTTCCCCCAACCTCTCGCCCCCTAAGGCAACCACTGTCACACCTCCACCTCAATGACTTAATCACAGGGCTAATGAGCTCATCCACACTCTCTCAATCAGCACCAACTAGCCCCCCCCCCAACTGGCTAATAGGAGCAACCATTCTCCCCCTTCTCTCTCACCCGGACTGTCTGTGCTACGCTGTTTCAAGGGTGACCTGCTCCTGTCAGTACCTCGCCCACATAAATGCCATCACACATACAGGACCTCTCGGCACAGGTTCTTACAGCTTGCATTGCTACTCCTACTACTAGCAGGTGATATTGAAACTAACCCTGGCCCTACCCCTTCTACAATGCCAACCCCTCTGGCTCTACCAAAGGGCCTAAAAATAATGCACCTAAACATTTGTAGTATCCTCAACAAAATTCCAGAACTACAACTATCCATCCTATCACTTCGCCCAGACATCCTGATACTCTCTGAGACGTGGCTCAAACCCCAACACCCTGATTCCTCTGTTGCCATTCCAGGATACTCCCTAACTAGGCAAGACCATATGGGTAAAAAAAGGGGGGTGGCCTAGCCATGTTTATTTCCGACAAGCATCAGTTCACCCCGGTCCCCAACCCTACTCCCTCGCCACAAATCGAGTCTCTAACTGTCAAAATTGCACTGCCCTTCTCCACCCCGGTGTATATAGCAGGATTCTACTGTGCCCCTAACACCCCTATACCGAGTATAGTGGACCACCTGGCCAACTTAAAATCCGCCACCTCAACAGGAGAACTATATGTCCTAGGAGACTTCAATTACAACTGGCTTGCAACTAGCTGCGCCAAGCTACACTCCAAAGTAAATGCCCTGAACCTCGCACAACAAATATCCCAACCTACCAGGCTAAATCTAAAAATGCACAACCACTCCCTTCTGGACTGGGCACTGACCACACACCCCCATAGGTCAATAGGAGCAGGCTTACTCCCCAGACTCCCTAAGTGATCACCATATGGTTTACTTAGTCAGAAAAGTACATAAACCCCTCAAACCCCCCTCCTGGACCCTACTAGCCAGGTCCTTCAAATCACTCTTTCTAAATCCACTTCTATCGGACCTGACCTTGGTGGACTGGTCCTTCATATCCCAGGCCCCTACTATTGACGTTGCACTTGACAACTTCAAAAATAGCTTCCTGAATGTCTGGAACCTTCATGCACCACAAAAAAAAACTAGAGTTAGGGGCTCCCACCTCCCTTGGATCTCCGCTGATATCATCAGCAAATGCCGCACCAGGGACCAGGCATGGAAAAAGTACAAAACAACTAGCTCCCATCAAGCCTTTCAATCTTATCGAGCCCTTCGTAACTCCTGTACCTAAATCGATCCGACTAGCCAAACAGAACTATTTTTCTGGCCCTTAGCACAAATCTTAACTACCCGACCCAATTCTGGAAAACTATAAAATCACTGCTATCCACGCCTGTACAACCACCTACCCCGGCCCTATCCATCCTCGTCTCAGCTGTCACTGACCCCTTTGAAGTTGCCTCAGCTTTTAACACCTTCTTCACCAACAGCGCTTCCTCCCTGATACAGAGCCTACCTCTTTCCCCACTCAAGGCAACTACCACTCTTAACTTCCAGCACACCCCCCCCTTCTCCTTCCGACCTGTCTTCCCAGCAGAAGTCTACCAAGCACTGTGTAACCTAAACCCCAACAAGGGTAAATGTCCCTCAGGCATGGACTCCAGACTACTTCAGCTCTCAGCCCCTGCTATTGCCGCCCTGATAGCCGACTTGCTTAACCTCTCCTTCTCAATGTCAACAATTCCCACAGCATAGAAGCTGGCAACTGTCATCCCACTTCCTAAAGGGGGGGAACCCTCCTCCCCTGGGAATTACTGACCCATCTCCCTTCTCCCAACTCTGGCAAAAATACAAGAACAATTTGTCCTTGCTCAGTTCTCCCAATACTTAGTCGAGTCCTCTTTCTTCACCCCTTACCAATCACGCTTCCGAAAATCTCATTCCACTGTCACCTCCCTATTAAGAGTCACAAATGATATCCTCTCAGGTATGGATAAAGGCCATATCACCTCAGCCATCTTCATCGATCTGGCCAAAGCCTTTGATACCATCTCCCACACAATCCTACTGGACAAACTAAAGGCTGCCGGCCTATCCGACCTTGCCACTAACTGGTTTCAGGCGTATTTGCATGGCAGACAGCAAACTGTGAGAATTGGCCCCAACATATCATCCCCCCCTCCCTATCACCAAGGGAGTTCCTCAAGGTTCAGTCCTGGGCCCAATCATTTTCTCAGTTTTCCTGAATGAACTACCGCAAGTCTGCTCCCATTCTGCTATACAAATGTACGCAGACGATACTGTGCTTTACAACACTGGCCCATCCGCAGAAACAGTGCATGCCCAACTGCAGCAGGATTTCAATGCTGTTCAACATTGGCTCAGATCAAATCAGCTTTTCTTAAACGCAAAAAAGACAATCTCACTAACTTTTGGCTCGCAACGTCGGCTCTCCCGACTCACCATCCGCCCCCCCTTTCCTAACCCATGACCTTGCCCCCTTAGAATCCTGTACCTCGTTCTGCTACCTAGGCATCTGGCTCAACCAATATCTAGACTTCTCAACCCACATAGACTCCCTTCACAAAAAATTGCTTCCAAAACTGGGGGCCCTCTATCATAACAAAGGCTGCCTGCCTACCCCGGTCAGGTGCGAACTTGTGCAAAAAATGATACTTCCAATTTTTGATTACGGGGATGTAGTCTATGGCACCACCTCACCTTCCACTCTGACCAGCCTGGACACACTCTTTCATTCCTTCTGCCGCTTCATACTGGAAAGTCCTAAACTGACACACCACTGTGACCTATATAGCTCTCTGGCCTTTCCCTCACTCTCAGCCCGCAGACTAATCCACTGCTCAAGAGTTGCTGCTAAATACTGGTCCCATACCCTTCCTCCCTATCTGAATTCTACCTTAACTACTCAACTCCCGGCGGCTTACTCTCTGCGTCACTCGGATGCAAGGCGTTTCCATATCCCTTGTATGCATGCCTCTATGGGTCAGGCTGCGCTTAGTTACCGCTTACCTAAACTATGGAATGATCTCCCAACAGATATCCGCCACTTCTCTAATCCTAGACACCTAAACACCCGCCTCCATGAGTATTTCCTCACTGTCTGCTCCTGCATCAGGCCTACACATTAGTAGGCCCCAAGCCCTGCTGGGCCTCCATACCATGTTATTTTGACATAGTAAGCAATCCTCTTTAAAGTCTACAAATCAATAGCTATGTTAACTTTATATGTACAATGCAATGTCATTTGCTATGCTTTGTCTCTGTGCCTGCCTAGTCTTAAGTTGCATGTCTGCCTTAGCTACCTACGTGTATAGTCTTTCATATTGTGCCTTCTCAACTGTACAAATTATTTGTGTGTTTGTTGTTCCCCTCATTGTCCCCTCCCTTGTTCCTCCAGGTCGCATCTGGAAATGAGTGGTTAGCCGCTCAGTATGCCTGCCTGGTTAAACTCTTAAATAAATAAATATGTAAGGTGCTAACAAACAGCATACGACTTGTAGTTAAATTATTTAAAGTGATACACACTAAAATTGTAAAGTGACAAAACTTAGTGATTTAAAGCCAAGTGTGTCACACAAAGAATACAAGGAACAGCTTTTTAAATAAGTTTATTGTAATAAACTGTCTCTTCATTAAATGTTGCTCAGTAGCATATAAGAACATCTTTAATTTCCATACATTTGAACTTATTAATTATTTAGTTTGGAACTTATACAAAACAGAAGTCTAGAGCCTATCTCAAACTCATTTGTGGTAAAATAACATTGCAAATATGAAGGAACTATAATTGCTCTCTAAAATTCAGATGCCAAAATGGGAGGTCAAGTTGCATGCAAAAGGTCAAATCTTAAAGGACAAGTAAACACGCTTTTTACATGTTTTGTTTTTTTTAAAAATTACTCCATGGACTTGTAAAGGAAAGGCTGCTGTTTACATTAATACTGAAACAACATTTGTTTAAGTAGGGGAAATGTAGTTTCATAGCATTTGAACATTTTAAACACAGCCTCTACTGATTCAAAAATCCTGCTCTGAGAATCTTAAAATTGCTGCCTTGATGATGTCAATAAAGTGAGAGATGCCAGCTGTGTAGATGTATTCTTCCTCCACTAACTGTATTCAAATGCAAATAACTTTAAAGTGAAAAATGATAGCATTGTATTTTGAGCACGTAAGTTCTTCAGCACGAATATATCTAAAAATGAGAGGTGTTTCATTAGTAATTACCGTTTAGTTTTTTTAAATTAGCAAAAAAAAAGAGCAGAAAATTAAATTTTTTGTCTCTTTGGCAACAAACAAATACAAATAGCTTTAAAACAAAAAATGATAGCATGGTACTGTGAGCACGAATGTGGCTCAACACAAACATATCTATGAAATGAGTGGTGTTTCATTTATATACCTTTTAGTGATAATTAGCAAAAACCAGCAGAAGAATCAGTTTTCTTGTTCACTTTTTCAGTAAACTAATGCAATTAACTTTAAAACAAAAAATGATAGCATGGTACTTTGAGCATAATAATTGTGCAGTATAAAAATATCTGCCAAGTGAGTGGTGTTTCATTTATAGATACATTTAAGATATTTTTATAATAAACTAAAAATGGCAGGAAAATCAAGTTTTTCCCTTTTTTGGGAGGTATGGCATAAAATGAAATATGCTACCTCCCTATTGGAAATACTGTTGATATGTTTTGTTCTTGTGCCTTTTCCAATTAACCAAACTGCAATTTGCTTTTCGAATAGCTCCCACCTCCTGCCTTTTGAATGGGGGAATGGCCGCAAAACTGTTGTATGCCTAATGGACTAGATTTTGAACAATATTTCCAGAAGGGAGGTTGCGTAATGGACCAGATTTTGAACAATATTTCCAGAAGGGAGGTTGCTTCCAGTAGGGAGGCAGCATATTCCATTTATGCCATACTGTACCTCCAAAAAAGTGAAAAACAAACTGAATTTCGTGCCATTTTTTGCTGATTAAAAAAAATCTAAAAGGTATCTATAAATGAAACGCCACTCGTGTCAGATTCTTTTGTGCTCAAAGTACCATGCTATCATATTTCATTTTAAAGTTTTTTGCATTTGTTTGTTGCAAAAAGTAAAAAAGAAAATGGAATTTTCTGCAGTTTTTGTGAATTATAAATAAAAGTAAAAGGTATCTATAAATGAAACATCACTCATTATGTTTGCTTGCATGCATGTGCAAGAAACATAGTGCCACCATACAAAGTTTCGTAGGTGTGCCACCTCGCTCCCAGTGCCCTGCTCCTTGTCGCAGGCATGGCCTCACTGCACCAATAAACATCTGAGCTGTCTATGACAGCATTTCAGATACAGTGGCATACAGTTCCAAGCAAAACACTGCTACAATCAGCAGTGGTAATGTGTAGGCCATTTGCATACTGCCGTTGGCAGTATGCAAAATGCCTACACATTGGCACTGCATTGAAACAGCCGTCATAGACAGCTCTGCCACCCTAACAGACACCCAAGTAGCATGCTGGGTGCCCACCCCAGCATGCCCATGTGCTCCCCCACACACACTGTATGGCCGACAGTGGTGCCCAATCCCCCATCGGCTCTGCTGCCCCCCAACAGACTTCCAGGTGCCACGCTGGGAGCCCACCCCAACGTGGCAACAGTCCATATGGCTGACGGGGGTGCCCAATCCCCTGTCGGCTCCACTGGTCCCCCCAAACAACCTTCCAGCTGCCACGCTGTGAGCACTCCCCAGCATGGCAAAAGTCCTGTGTCGCCTTTCAAAAAGAAAAAATCACCTGTAAGAAAAACGTCCCTGCTGACTGTCATGCCCCTCCCCCAACCCACGCCCACCCTCTGATTACCCCACTTCCTCACACCCCACCTCACCCCATACTTACCTCTGGAGGCTGGCATGACGATCTTCGGTGGAATGGGGAACACGTCGGCACTCTTCAAAGCTGATTGCGCACTGAAGAAATGCCAGTAAGCTGTATAATGGCATAAATGGTGTTTTTTTCAACTTTGGTGCATATCTTGGGCATTTTTGGGAATTCTTTCATGAAATTTTCAATATGGGGTTCTTGGGACCCCACCTTATGAAGTCAGTCACTGTCATTTTGTTATTTGGTCCTGAAAGGTGATTTCGTGCTCACTGCGTGGAACCATGTTTTGGGACTGATTTATGAAATGACAGTGTCACAGTTCATGAGGTAGGCCACCAAAAACCCTATGTTGAAAATTTGGTGAAAAATTCCCAAAAATGACTGTTTTACAAGCATGTGTTGTGCAGTTCCTACACACGCTCGTAACTTTGAGAATCTATAATATTTTCACTCCAGATTTTCAACATTACCATTTTACCACACCTCCTTTTGAACAGTACAGCTGTCATTTTTCACATCTCACTCAAAATGTGTTTTCACACATGTAGCGCACATTGGTTTGGTCGATTTGTGAAATCAATGTTTGGGACACATTAAGAAAGTCACAGTGACACTGTTTGTGAGCAGGGGGTGTTAAAATGGTTAGGTTGAAAATTTGGTGCCAAAAGTCCACAAAATTACTGTGTTACATGTGTGCATTGCGCAATTTCCACGCACCCTTGTAAGTTCACGAATTTGTAATATTTTCAGTCCAGATTTTCAACATTGACATTTTTCCACAACTCCATATGAACAGTACAGATGTCATTTTTCACACCCTGGCTGAAATGTGTTTTCGCACTTCCAGTGCAGAATAGTGCAATAGCTCTGGGAAATTAGTGTTTGGGATAGATTAAGAAAATTACAGTGACAATGTTCATGAGCAAAGGTCCCAAAATGCCTATGTTGAAAATCTGCTGTAAAAGATCCTCGAACTAATTACATTACTGGTGTACATTGCGCAGTTTCTACGCATGCTCATGACTTCACCAGTTGTTTTATATTTTCACTCCAGATTTTCAACAATGCCATTTTTTACACCTCCTCGTGAACAGTACACCTGTCACCTTTCACATCCTGTTCAAAATGTGTTTTTGAACCTGTGGCACTAAATGGCACAGTCACTGTGCAAAATCACCTTTCGCCTAACAAACTGATAGTGTCATTGTTCATGCGGTGGGGTCACAAAAAGCCCATGTGGAAAACTTGGAGTAAAAATACCAGGAAACACCCAGGGCATTGGGGTTTTCTACCATAACGCCCTACCCTGTAGGGACTGACAGGTGTTAGGGGTGTGACTTGGGACTGTCGACAGTAATGCTCATGCCATTTCAGCCCCCACCCCCACCCTCCAGTCAGTGACAGGCATCGAGGTGCACCTTAGACCTTTTGCCCCCAGAGTTCACCCCATTCTCCGATACTGCACCCATTTCAGCATATTTCCTTATGGAATGAGGTGAATATAAAGCTGAAACACCCCAAGGCACACCTCAACACTTGTCAGTGTCTGAAGGGCAGGGTGAAGTGAAATGTTGTGACCGTCATGGGTGACAACCCATAGGCACACCTCAATGCCTGTCCATCTCTGCAGGGTGAGAGTGGAGTTGGCGTCAGTTCAATACTTCAATGCCATTCATATACTGCATCTGTCTAACTCCTGCAATTTCACTGCTAATGCCAGCAAGCAAACATTCGGCATTGACAAATGCTTGTTTTGTAGATATTTTTGTGCTGAACAGCTTTTGTGCTGGCAGTACCATACTATCAATTTTTGTTTTAAAGTTATTTACATTTGTTTGTTGCCAAAGTGACAAAAAAATTTAATTTTCTGCAGTTTTTTTGCTAATTATAAAAGAACTAAGCGGTATCTATAAATGAAACACCTCTCATTGTGTAGATATTTTTGTGCTGAACAACTTTCATGTTCAAAGTACCATGCTATCATTTTTCATTTTAAAGTTATTCACATTTACATACAGTTAGTGGAGTAAGAATACATCTACACAGCTGGAATCTCTCACTTCACTGACATCATCAAGGCAGTTATTTTAGGATTCTCAGAGCAGGATTTTTGAATCAGGAGAGGCTGTGTTTAAAATTTTCAAATGCTATGAAACTGCAATTCTCCTACTTTAATAAATGCAGTTTCAGTATTAATGTAAACAATTTCTTCTCCTTTATAAGCCTATGGAGTCATTTTAAAAAAAATATACGTAAAAATCTTGTTTACTTGTCCTTTAATATTAGTTCCCTGACCTTTATTTAAGGTTCCTATCAAAAAAAGATTTGTCTGACATACAAGAGCAGTATATTGACAAAAAAAATTGTTTTTAGTCTGAACAGCCGGAGAACCATACAGGCACACACTCAGTGCCAAGTAATTTCTCACATCTCTACTTAATGTAATAAGAGTGACAAAAGTAAATAACACTGATTACAAAAGGAAATGATTTAAACTGTTGTATACTAAATTAATTGCAAAAAACTTTGTTAATGCACCAGTTAGGGTTTTTTTTTTTTTACTTTTGACTTTATCTCCACTTGCCTGGAGAACTTCTTCCAGCAACCCTGGGGCTCCCAGCCACTACCTCTCTCTGTGATTACTACCCCTCCCCTCATGCAACCCAGCACCACCTCCAGGTCTGAACCCTCCAGAGGTAGGGTCACCCTATCTGCCCAGGGAGCTCTATTCAAGTGCAAAGTGCTTGTCACAAGAGTAACCTGCATGGAGAAGAGGCATTCTGGAGTTGGGAGTGTGGGCTTAGGAGACCGAGGTACCTTTATCTATCCCCAGGAGTGTTTCTTTTTCTCTTTAGTGTGTAGGTCCTTTTCCCCTTGGAGTGCAGCTGACAAGGCAATGCTATGCCACAACTCCGCCTCTTGCATCTACTGTGTCACCATGCTGGGTACCTCCAATTACCACCAGAGGCCGCTCCAGGAGTGATCGCTTCCCCACAGCCCTCCCTGAGAAGAGAGAGCAGTCCTAAGGATGCTTGATCTCCTCCCTCCCTCCCTGCCGACCCCAAGCAGCCTGGGGTCATTCCTGAATCTGGATCGCCGGCATGACACGAGATGTGGTGTCCAGCACCTCAACCCTCAGCACCACCGAGCTGGCCACCAGTTAGTGTTAACGTGACAAAACTGGGGAACACCCCACTCCCACCCTGCAGGCAGCAACAGGAAAAATCATTATGGTTTCTCCTCTCCTGCATGTAAGGGGGTCTTTCTGTCATGCGCCCCCTGGTGCCCCCTTACACACCAATCTATCTTAAGATCAGGCTGGATTTTTTTGGGTGCAGTACATAAATAGAATATCAAGATCAGGTTTGGTGCCTCCACCTGGGGCAGGGGTATAGAAAGGCTACCCAATGTGGCCCTAACCTATCTCCAGGAACAAATAACAGTTTCCCTTACACACACAGCTAGATTGTCCCCACACAGCATAAATACACACAAAGAATAATGGTGAACCGGTATTATAAAGTAAACTAACCTCAGATTTATTATAGGGGAGAGGTAAAGAGGTATAAAATAGCATGAGAACAAACAATTTTGGTTTTCAACAGTTGTCCCCCAAACAGGGGGACCACCCCTGTACCACCCCAAAGAGTGCACCTGTTTTCCCCCCACAACTGTAATTATTGTAATTGTCCATTGCAGTGGGCACCTCACTGGGCTGTTGGTGGTTAACCAAATGTTGCAGAGTTGTTGCACATTGGGAATACAGGGGAACATAGTTTTTTTAAATATGAACTGGTAGAACTTTAAATGGGATTTCAAAACGTGGAAATAAGGAATTTTGCAATCTTCTGCCTGGTCTTATCCTCTAGATTGCCAAGTCCTGCCCAGGATTTCACATCCTTTTCTATATCTAGTGAATCTAACTAGCTAACTAACTTTTGAAAAGAACTCCTCGGGGTCACAGCCCAGAGGTACTCACAGTTTATGAAGATGTCAGGGGTGCTGTGAAAGGATAAGGCTTGGTGGTACTGCTCTGAAATCAGCAGACAGTCTTTCTTTGCATCACATCAGCTGACTGTAGATGTGAAGCAAGTGCAGAACCATTAACCTATGACAGATCTTTTGTTGTCTTTGCCCCATGGGCCTTTATTCATCTTCACCCTATGGGCCTTTCTTCATCTTCACCCATAGGCCTTTCATCATCTTTGAAGGGGACCACCCAGGCTTGTGGTCCCCCAGGATGTCCCAAGCACACAGCTGCCACTGGAACTTAAACACAGTCAGGCGTTTAACAGTCTCAAGCCCAGCCCAAATAACTTTTCTTCCTGGCTGGGCAAACAGTTCATAACAGTTCAGATCAAGCTCATAGAATCATAGAATCTTGTCAGTAGAAAAAGACCCTTAGGCCCATCTAATCTGCTCTTCCCACTCTGTTTATTCCATCCCCTTCCCTGCAGCCCTCTTCATGTTCCCACATAGCCCCTTATGCCTGTCTGATGCCATCTTAAATTCTGTCACTGATCTGGCCACTACCACATCCTCCAGAAGCTTGTTCCATGCCCCCACCACCCTCTCTGTGAAGAACTGTCTTCTCACGTCGCCCCTAAATCTCCCCCCTTTAGTCTCAGACTATGGCCGCTAGTTACTGCACCATCTTTTCTTTGGAATAGGCACCTTGCCTTAACCCTATTGATTCCCTTGACATATTTGAATGTTTCAATCATGTTCCCTCTTTCCCTTCTAGTTTCCAAGGAGTGCAGCCCCAGTTCCCTGCATCTCTGCTCGTACGGTTTGCCCTGCATACCCTGCACCATCTTAGTCACCCTGCTCTGAACCCCCTCCAGTCTGTCTCTGTCCTTGCGTAGATGTGGCATCCAGAACTGGACTCCATACTCTAGGTGCAGCCTTACCATGGCTTTGTAAAGGGACATCAGTACCTTGCTTTGCCTGCTAGTGATATCCCTGCCAAGACACGCCAGCATCCCATTTGTCTTTCCCACCGCTCTGCTGCACTGGTTGCCTACCTTGAGGTTGCTGAATACTATTACTCCCAAGTCCTTCTGTTCTGTCACCTGAACTTCAACTGCCATGTCTCTGCCTATCCTTATAAAGTTCTCAAGTCCTGTCTCATGTCCTCCACTCCCCCTGCTGAGTCCACCCAATTGCAGGTCTTTGCATCATCCACAAAAAGGCCCACCCACCATCTCAGACCTTTTGCTATGTTCCCTATGTAGATGTTGAAAAGGAGGGGACCCAATACTGATCCCTGGGGTTCCCCGCTCATCACCCGCCCTGTCCCTGAGTATGCCCCTTTTACCACCACTCTCTGGCTTCTACCTGCCAACCAATTTTCTACTCACCTGGTTATTTTATCACCCACACCTGTGCTTTCAAGCTTGTTCACTAGCCTTCTGTGGGGGATGGTGTTGAATACCTTGCTGAAATCTAGTTAGGCCATGCCCACTGCCCCACCCCTTGGTCAATTACCTCTGTCGTCCTGTCAAAGAATTCAATCAGGTTTGTCTGGCATGACCTCCCTTTCATAAATCCATGCTGTCTGTCATTTTGGAGTCTCTTGTCCTCCAGGTATTCAATCACCCTCTCCTTAATGAGTGCCTCTATGACCTTCCCCACTACTGAGGTGAGGCTGACTGGGCAGTAATTTTCTTTCAAATTCCTGCTGCTCCCTTATGCAACGGCACCACATTTGCCTTCTTCCAGTCCTCTAGCACCCTTCCCAAATCCAGCGACAGGTTGAACAGCTTTGTCAACGGTGCAGCCAGCTTTTTCCCCAACTCCTGGATTACCCTGGGGTGCAGATCATCTGGTCCCATGGCCTTATTCACCCGCAGCCTGCCTAATTCCTCCATAACTCTCTTGACACCGAATAGGCTTGGGTTAATTCCACCACTCCACCTCCCCCTTCCTCTGAGCTCTTGCCCCTTGCCTTCACTTTCCACCATGAAAACTGAGCAAAAGTACTTGCTTAGTTCTTCTGCTTTCTTACTGTCCTCTTCAGTTTGGGTTCTTCCCTCTCCCTTTAGCCTTGCAATCCCCTGCTTAGCCTTCCTCCTGTCTCCCACACATCTAAAAAACATTCTGTCCACTCTTTTGATGTATTTTGCTATTCTCTCTTCGGTCTCTGCCTTGGCCCTCCTTATTTCCTTCCCAGCTAGCCTCCTCCTCTCCCTATAGGCTTCCCTGTCCTCTTCTTTGTGTTCACTTGTATTTCCTGAAGGCCCTCTTCCTGTCCCCTACCACCCTTATCACGTCCCTGGTGAACCACAGAGGTCTCCTCCTGTTTGTGCCCTTCCTTATCTGCCTTATGCACAAGTCTGTTACTTTCTGCACCAGGTTCTTTACAAAGCCCCATAGATCCTCCACATTGCCTAAACTCTCCGTACCCATCAGTTCCTTTCTCACCAGCCATCTCATCCTGTCCAAGTCTGCACTCTTTAAGTCCAGGACTATTGTTATTGTACATCTTACCTCTCTCCCCGCTCTAACCCTAAACCCAACCATCTTGTGGTCACTGTTGCCTAGTGCTTTTCCCACCTCCACCTCCTCCACACTCACCCATTTGTTAGGACCACATCTAGCAGGTTGTTTCCCCTTGTTGGGTTCTTGACCAATTGCTGCAGGAATGCATCCTTCAGCATCTCCAGAAATCCCCTGTTCCTCACCTAGGTGGCCTCCAGGATGGACCAGTCCACGTCCGGGAGATTTGGGTTCCCTACCAGTAGTGTTTCTCCTTTGAGAGCCATTCTTTCTATAGCTTGCACCAGTTGCCTGTCCTCTTCCTCCCCCTATGAAGGTGGTTTGTATACCACCCCAGCCTTAGGGATTCCCCTGTTCCTCTGCTCAGCATGATCCATAGGAGTTCAGTCACCCTCACCCCCCCTACCCCTCCATAGCTTTGATATCATCTCTAACATATAGAGCCATCTCTCCCTTCCTGTCCCCCTGTCCTTCCTAAACAGTCTATACCCAGGGATTGTTGTCTCCCATGTGTTATATTCCATCCACTACATCTCTGTGACTGCAATTAAGTCCAGTCCCTCTTCCTGCACGATGGCCTCTAATTCCACCATCTTGTTAGCTAGGCTCCTAGCATTTGCTACAAGTCCCCTCCAACAAGGTCCCTTCCCAGCCCCTCCTTTTCCAGAGGTATGTCAGACCCCAACGTGATATCCTTATCCTGGAGGGAGACCCACAGGCTCCTGTTTTATTTGCTGTCCAGAAAGGCTTTATTCCTGATGCCCCCTCGCTTAGTTTAAATTAAATGACTTTTCAATGTACTTCCCTAATCTGCACTTCAGTACAGCTACACCCTCCCTGTTTAGCTGCAGCCTGTCTGGGGTGAAGAGGCTCTTGTCCTCTCATGTGGCCCCCCCAGCCCCCTACTAGCCTATACCCTATCTAGCCCCACCATCTGGCTAACCACTCATTAAACTTTTTGATCCTTAGTTTCATATCCATGCTAGCTTTTGGCACTGGTAATACCTCTCAAAAGGCTATGCATCGGAAGCACAGACTGCCGCAAAACCTTGCAAGTGCCTTAAATCTTGCCTGAACTTCCATCAGACTGCT
This sequence comes from Neoceratodus forsteri, assembly GCA_016271365.2. Taxonomy (NCBI): domain Eukaryota; kingdom Metazoa; phylum Chordata; order Ceratodontiformes; family Ceratodontidae; genus Neoceratodus; species Neoceratodus forsteri. The sequence continues at coordinate 293,576,269 of CM028134.1, forward strand.
CCCTGCCAAGTCATTTGTCCCCAGGTGGAAAAACAAATGTGATTTTTTGTACTATTGCTGACCCCATGAGGGGATATTGTGTGTCACCTCCAATGCTGTCATACCCAGCAAGCATTCCACCCAGACTGGAGTATCCCCCCCCCAACCTGATGGGTAAGGTACTAAATCCCGCCCGATGAAATACCGAACACTGAAAGACTGAACATTTTTTCCTGAATTAACATGTTACTGAATGCTGCCAATCCCGAATGGCTAAATACAGAAATCATCCAAAAGTCCCGAGGGGCATTAAAGCAAACCCTAAAAACCAGACACTGGGATTAAGTCTTGCAGTTGTGGCAGAAATGGAGGGATCTGAGGAGACCAAAACGATCTGGACTGTTCAATATCTGAGCTGTTACTGGATGTTTTGACTCCAAAGTTAAAGGCAGTCACTTCACAGCTGGATAAGCTAGTGACTACCATGGAAAAGCAGGGAGCCCATATTACTGAGCTGGAAACATGGGTCCCCACCGTGGAGTATGAAACCAGTGACCTCCCATGCAAAACTGCAGCATAATTTACCGAATATCTCCCTTAAAGTTGATAGGGTCCACCAGATAATGCTCCCCCTAAACAAATCATTCTTAAACTTCGCAACTATTCAGGCAAGCAACACATTCTCACAGCATACATAACATAAGGTGTACATCTTACTGGATTTCTTCAGATGTGTCCAAATGGATGCCTTACAACAACACAATGTCGATTTTCATTTCCAGTATCGCGTGGTCCTAAAGATCAGATGTGAGGGAACTACCTATTCATTCTCAGAGGCTGAAAAGGCGAAGTATGCATGCATCCACATGGGGTTAATGCTGAAATGAAGCTACACTATTTGGAATTCATGCACTGTGTACTTAGATATATTTGCAGCTTTATTGAGCCTCCTGTGATTTCCACTGGTCAGGGCTCTTGTTTAAGGCTCCTTTTGTGTTTTGTGGCGCCTACTGAAATTTACAATCTGTCCACATGTGATTTTACTGTTCCCACCATTCCGCTTCATTCACACTTGTAATGGTGTGTCTTATTATGAAACCCAGCTACACACTCCATATGGCACTGAAATGGCACTGAAATGAAACTTCACGCTACTGTGTGGTGATTTATATAGCCTTCACATTTATTATATGTATCAATGCAGGATATTGATGTTTCTGTCGACTGTCAGTCGGTATTATGGCTTGTCTGCTTTTCGAGAAGTCGGTATTTTAATTTTGGGATTACAATAGGTGGGATTTTTGGGGGCGGGATTTAGGATGGACCCCCAACTTGATACCTTTAATGATAAAGTACCCTTTAATCAAGACTTTATCCATGTCTCCCCCCTGTTGGTTTTGCATTACAGACACTCTTCTCTGAGTTGCTGGTCTCATTCTTACTTCATTCACCCTACCTGACTCCCTCCTTATGTCCCCCAGCCCTAATTTCCTTGGCTGGTCCTCCCTTTCTCTCCCTAATGGTGGGGGTTTTCTTCAATCTCAAGCCTGCCCTCTGCCTTTTACCATTTTCTCCCCATTATTCCCACTTTTGATCACCTCCGTGTCATCACATGCCCTTGAAGGGTATGTAGTCTCTTTAGTCTCTGTTATGGTATGTTCCCCATGGCCAGTGCCACCTTGAGTCATCTGCATTCCTCCGTGCTGCCTCTTTCTCCCCTCTTTACCCTCCTTCTCCCTTTGCTCCCCTTCCCTCCCCCTTAGCCCTTCCTCTGTCACCTCATCTTTCATCCAGCATTCCTCCCCCCCCGCATTCTTTGCTGTGTTGGCATTCATGCCTACCACACTACCTCTATTTTCCCCCTTGCCCATACTTGTTTTGGTACCCTTACACCTTTCTTTCTCCTCTTTGTCATCTAGGGCCTCTTTCAGGCTGCTACCTCCACGCTCCTTGCTTCTTCTGGGGCCCTGTCTTCCATGATGTCTACTAGTGGTGAGTACCTAATGGAAATCATAATACCCTCTGCAATATGCACATTCATTTCCTTACCCGGCAAAGTGCCTGTCCATTTTATTGCCCATGGAGTCCCCCTACCTATAGCTCCTAGTGTCTGCCATCCAGTATCCCCCCAACTAGGACTTTCAGCCCTTTGTCCCCTGTCCTGGTTTGAAAAATTGTAGACAGCAGTTCAAATAATTTCCCACTGGATGGCCCATTGGTGCAGTGGTTGAAATTCCGCTTGTGATGCTGGCGACCCAGGTTCAGGAATGGACCCTGATCGTTGGAAGGCTGGCCAGGGGGAGAAGGATAGAGAATTCGGAGAACTGCTCTCCTTCTCTTGGTGGAGGGTTGGGAGCATGTTCGGTTCTTGATGGACTCTTAGCAGAGGCCAGGGATACCGCAGCAACTGACGTCTGAATGTGCAGGGAGGTGGGGCTGATGCTGGACATCATTGCATGTCCCCACCTCTCAAAAAAAAAGCCCAGAAAATGCCGGTCACTCTCAATGATGCTGACCCCAGTGCTTGGCCTCGATAGCTCTCCACCGCACCACCCACTGACTTATCATGGCTCCATGGACACCACTGCAGGCCCTGAACCCCGCCTGGGGGGGCCAGGGAGGCAATGTTGGATTTACCGACACCTTTCCTGTCGGAGATGGGTAGGTAAGTGATGCCATTGCCCTGCCCTGGGGGGCAAGCCAGGCAGCATCGGTGGGGTGGTAGGCTGCTATGGGAGAGTGAGGCAGGGAGCTTGGTGCATGGCTGATGGCCGAGCGAGGGGGAAAAAGCATACTAAATATAAAAGAAATAAAAAATAAAATAATTTCCCACTGGGAAAAACAGCTGAGCAGTCCAATTACTTCCCTGCTGAGACAAAAAGGAATTGAATGCACTCTGCCTTAAGCTTTCTTCTGGGCTCAGAGGGGCCTATCTGCACTGAGGCTAGCCTACTGGCTCATGCAGCCCTCTAACACGGTCTCCACCTCTAGCTTCTAGCTGGAAATCCTCATTGCTCATGGGGCACAGCCTATTATAGAGCCAACCCCAGCTCCCAACCTGGTTGGCTCAGAATTTCCAGGGCATAAACAGAGTGTCCTTTCCCCTTTCCCAGTACCCTTAGTGACAAGGAGAACTAATGGGGGCCACATGTTTGTTTACATTTATGTGCCTGTAATTGGTGGCCCATAACATTTGTTTAAAGCCTGTTCAGGGGCAGATAATCACTTGCCCTGGCTGTGCTTGCCCTGAATTTGTTTGGGGGAGCCCTGTTTGGCTGTCTGGGCTCCCAAACCCTGGGTGCCTTTTTGTGCTTTTCTGAAGCTGCGGGTGTGCATGCGCACCTCACCTGTACTGTCCCTGGTCCCACTGTCCATTTGGGGACTGAGAAACCCCTACTAATGCATCAGGATGCACTTAACTCCTAATTCCTGGTTCTGCTGCCTGTACTGGAGCCTGGAAAGTCTTTACATTGTGGCTGCAGGGCCAAATACATTTAAGGGAGCCACGGCTGCTGACCCGGTGGAACTGATGGTTGAGGCGCTGGATGCCACACCTCGCACCATGCTAGTGACCCCGGTTCGGGAACAGACTCGGGTCATTCAGGGGTCAGCCGGGGAGATAAGGATTGAGTGTCCGGAGGATTGTTCTCCTTCCTTGGGGAGGGGGGTTTGTGCTGCATGAGTCAGCACAACAAGAGGGGTACAGCCTGTGCCCAGGGTGCTTGGCTGCCTCCACTGAGGTGGAGACAGCTGCTGCACCCATTGCATGGGCAAGGATGTGGGAGGAAAAACTGGAAGAAAAATACCAGGACCTGGCAGGACCCATGATGTCCCCAATGGGCCGGAGGACATACCCCTCCAAGAGGAGGGTGGTCATAGTCCCTGCTAGGTCCACAGAAGTGGTGGCAAAAACAATGTCATGATAAAAAAATAAGGGAGCCGCGGCTTCTTAAAGACTTCGGCCACACATATGCTGCTACTGAATACATGGACATGTCAGTTTACTGTCTGGTCTGGCCCTAGAACTATTCCCAAACCAGGAAGAATATCCCACAATGGCGTCCAGAGGCTCAAGCAGTCCATCAGACCTTGGCCCCAAACAAGAGGATTCAGTGGCTGCGGAGCTCAAGGAGGGAGTCCTGTCCTGAATCCCACCAGGGCTCCTGAAATAAAGCCCTCCAGTCCCGATTCCATCAATCCAGGGGACTGGAGGCAGAAGTCAGATGGCGGGGGCAATGGGGGTTGCCACCCTAACAGGTAAGCCCCACAACAGGGTGCGGGGGCTTACATACCCCACCAATCTTTTTTTTTAAGGATATGTAGTGTATTTATAGTCCACTGTTTTACAATTGTGTGTATGTATGTTTTTATGAAATCAATTTTGTTGATTATTACATTTTATAAGATGTACAACACTATAATCTGTTGGAATAGCATTTTAAAAAATAAAGTTTTTATTGACTGATTAATGTCCTCGACAAGACACTGCTTTATAGAGCTAGTGTACTGCTTGGAATTAATAGTAATTTTCCAATGCAGTCATCTATCACTTCCTATGTCTGAAGTATTTATTTTTTTAATTTTTGTTTGCCAATTAGAAGATTTTCCACCTGGAAGTCATGGGCTGATGTGAGGAGCAGCACTCTGTTTGGAGGCAAAAAAAAAAAAAGACAGTTATATTCCTTCCACTACAACGTCAGAAATGTGACCCTTTAAAAATGCAGGAAATTGTGACATCACTAGTAACCAAGAAGAGCCAGTCCCTGCTGCTTCATGTGAAAGAGAATAATCTGTCAGTGAGAAATGGTTCTCATTGGTTACTAGTGATGTTACATTCAGTGTGCTCTCAGTGTTGATGCAGTGGGAGGAACAGAACTGTTTTTTTTTAGTCTCCAAAGTGCTGCTCCACACATCACACAGTACTGCCAGGTGGAAAATCTTCTCATTAGCAAACAGAAAAGAAACAAAAAATGCTTGAGATCTAAGAAGTGATAGGTAACTACATCTGAAAATTACAATGAATTCTATGCAGTTTCCAGGCAGTAAACTAGTTCATTAATGTCCATAAAGTTTTAAGTCAAAGGTGGCAGTGTAAAAATCCTCATACTTTTAGGACGATTTCTATCTTGACAGATCAATTCCTATCTATTAAAGCATTTCAGACACATCAACATTACTAAACATTTTCTAACTAGACACCAGCATCCTCTCTATCAGGTATGCATCAGCATTAACACATGTGAATGGATTAGCAGTGCATTTGTCATTAGTTTTAACCCATTTAGACATACTGTCAGTACATTTTCCAACCCCAATATGCAATTCAGTATGGTAGTGGACAATAATGGACTTGGAATAAACAATGGGCACCATGTACTTATGCACCACTTGTATAGGGATTTCAGAGGTGGCACCAGGAGGTCATAAGTTAATTTTGTGAGTGGTTTACAGACTCCACTAGACTTTTGGGGTACCACTGCATCTTCTATAGGAATAGACCTTCTATAGAAATAAACCATAGAGCTCTGCCATCTTCCGGCACTGTGTCCAGCATAGGGGCCTGGTCTGGAAAAGCAGGTGTCCGATCAGTCTTTGTTGAAAAACCTTCCACTAATGCTTTTACATCCATATCCACAAAAGGTGCTTCTTGATCTCCAGCTGGGGTTGTACTTGACATCAATGTTTCTGCATTAGGGTTTAAACAGTACACAGAGTCTCTCTGTTTACAACTTACTTGTGACCAGTCCATAGGAGTCACTGGTGTGCTGGGTACATTTATAGGAGGTTAATACCAGTGGATCTCTTCATGCTCCTCATTGTTTGAACTGTCATTTGTGGCAACTGGGTCATTGCACATGGTGCTGTCAGAAGGTGTCGGTGTCATGTTTTCATTGGCTTGATTACAATTTCTGGTTCTGGTAGGTCTCTGCCCAGGCTCTGTTACAGTCTCTGGAATGGGCTAGAGCTGGCCAAAAGGCAGAAGGTGGTTACAGTGAATAGTTTTAACAATCCCCCAGCCACGTTCTTAATGAATACGGTACACAGGTACAGTAAGTCAGTTAACTTGTCAAGGACAACATAAGGTAAGGAAGACCAGCGGTCAGCTATCTTGTGTTTTCCAGGGAGGCCAAGATTTCTGACAACTCTTCACCAACTTGTAAAACTTGGTGTCGCACTTTCTGGTCATACCTGAGTTTATTGGCAGCACTGACTTTACCAGTGTCTTCCGCAGCCATTTGATAGGCTTCTTTCAGCTGCTTTTTGAAGTGTTTCATGCATTCAAGGTAGGACTATGGAGGTTCCATCAGCAGACACTCCAAAGGCTAGTTCAATTGGCAGTCAGACTTTGTGGCCAAACATTAACAGATAAGGAGAAGCATCTGTAGCACTGTTTCTGGTACAATTGTAGGCATGCACTAACTCCGGGATGTGCTGGCTCCAATTTCTTTTCCGTTCTTAGCATGTTTAACAGGGTGCAATTAAACCTTTCTGGTTATGGGTCCCCTTGAGGATGATAAGGAGTGGAGCATGACTGCTGGATGCCATGTGCAGCAAAAAATTCTTTAACTAGGTGCTTCTGATTATCGGGCCCCTGATCCGAGTGAATACACTGGGGTATACCATAAAGAGTCACAAACTCCTTGAGTTTCTGTACAAACATCTGGACTGTCTGATTTTTTCTTGGATGGGCCTGTACATGCCTTGTACAGTGGTCAGTGATGTGGCTATAACATTTACTGCTTGGTTCCAGTGACAAAAAATCCATATAAACCAGTTCCATAGGTTCACTGGTTTTAATGTTCATAAGTGGGTCTGCTTTTTGGGGCAAAGTCTTTCTCTGGACACACCTGGCACAGTTCTTGTGCTTTTCCATATCAGATACAATTCTGTGCCAATAGAATTGGCTTCACACAAGATTCAGTGTATGCTCGAACCCGAGGGGCCCCATGTCATCAAGAAGTGCTGTAAGGACATTTTTGTGGTTCTTCCATGGTAGTAACAACTGGTTACAGGGGACCATTGTTTTCGGGTCCTGGGCAGTGTAGAAAAGCAGTCCATCCTTCAAGGACAACTTGCTCCACTTCCTCAACAAAATCAGAACATCAGGATGACTATTTGGCACTTTATCAGGGCCTTCTCCTATTTCTAAAGCTGAGATTACCCCACTCATTCCATAGTCTTGCTGCTGCAACCTTCTTTCTTCTCGTCATTTTGACTGGGGCAAATGACTGAAGTCCAAACCCTCAAAGTTGTAATAAGCTTCAGGTATAGCATCGGGGTGGGCTCCCATAGCATCAATTGCCTTGGTGTGACAAGCAGGCATCTTGATGTCTGCGTCCACATATTTTTTACATACAGCTTTTATAGTTGTAGCAGTCATATGAGTCATTAGCTCTCCTCTTGGGGGTGAGGTTGACAAGGCAGAGGATCAGTATCTGTATTGTTCTGACCCTTCCAATACTCTTGGGTAAAGTCATACTGTACTTGGAAAGGCTAGACAACCAATGGTGACCTGCTGTATCCAACTTAGCAGTGGTGTTGACATAGATAAGAGGATTGTTGTCAGTTTGTACTGTAAATTTGGCCCCATAGAGGTAGTAATGGAACTGATCTGTGACGACCCATCTTAAAGCTAAAAAGTCTAGCTTGTGCACTGGGTAGTTCTTTTCATTTTCTGTCAGGCTCTGACTGGTGAACTCAATGAGTCTTAGTCCCTCTGGGTACTCTTGCTACAGTACTGCTCCAGCCCATCCATCCTGACATCTGTGTGTAAGAAATAATGTTTAATGGGATCAGCAACTGCCAGCACAGGAGCTTCAGTAAGTCTCTTAATTATTTCCCTGAATGCGTTTTTCACAGTCCTGATCCAATCAGTCTTCGAATGGTTCATTAACTTTATAGTATGTCTTTTGGGGCACTTCCTTCTCCCGCTGCTTCTTGTAACTGGTAGGGGGTACCCCTGTGTTGGATTTGTAAGTGGTCGGATCACCTTGGAGAAATCCTGGCCAACGCTCTGGTAATAACTACAGAAACCAAGAAAAGATTGCAACATTTTCAGATTATAGGGCTTAGGCCACGTAGTGAGGGCCTTGACTTTTGCAGGATCGATTTGGACTCCTTCTGCTGAAACAACGTGCTCGACGTATTTTACAGAGGGTTGACAGAATTGACATTTGTCGATTGACACTTCACTTTGAGTCCAGATTCTTCAAGCCTGTCCAGAACCTTCATCAGGTGTTCTTCATGTCCCTCTAGGTTGAGTCTGAAAACAATCAGGTCATCCAAACAGACTATCTCTTGTAGCAGATTCATGTCTCCCACAGCTTATTCTGTCAACCGCTGCAAAGTGGCTAGAGCCCCCGAGATACCTTGTGGCATACATTCAAACTGATAAATCCCAGTGGCAAGTGAACATGGTTTCTCTTTGTCCTCTTTGGCCATGAAAATCTGGTAATACCTGCTTCAAAGATTCAGTATGGAAAACCATTTACTGCAGGTGAGGCAGGCCACAGCACAGACCACATGAGGAGGTACAACGCACTGATCTGTAATAGTGCACTTGTTCAAAGTCTGGTAGTCATGCACAAATGGGCAATCCCGTTCTTCTTGCGGGCTGCCACGATGGGGATGCATAAGGGATTCTGTATTCGGATATGATACCACTGGCTAGTAACTCTTGTAAATGTTTGCGAATATATTCCACATTCATGGAGCTAGACGTCAGGACCTTTCTCGATGTGGTCTGTTGTCTGTCAGTCTTATACAATGCTCTTCCCCTTGAGTGCACCCCACATCAAGCTCACTGGTGGAAAAGACGTTAGTCTTCTTGGCCAACTTTTGTCACAGTTGCCACTTGTAAGATTTGGGTAGTGGCAAGTCTCCCAAATTAAGCAAGTTAGGATCAAGTCTTTTATTGGTGGCTTGGTTTGGAACTGCAAGTCATTCTACCTTTGCTCAGTAGGCATGTACTAAGGTCCATCTTTCTGAATAGTCACTTCTTTGTCAGTCTCATTCCTCAACAGGACATTAATCTTTTGAACTCCGGTAGATGTACAGGGGTCGGGCACTACCCCTCTCTGTACTAGCAGGCTATTTAGTTGCTCTCCATTAGTAGGCATGTCCACAGTGTAAGCAGGGCTTCTAGAGAGTGACTCAAGTTCCATTCCCCCATCACCTGGCACTCAGCTCCCGGTGACAAAGCCAAAGGTTGGCATCTCTTTGGTGAATTACTCCTACTCTCTCTTTGTCTGTCTCTGCCTTACCAGATGTGGACCCATTCATATAGATACTTTGGATCCAGAGCTGTATCCCAAGGCTGTGTATGGACTGTGGACTCTCCATCTCTAGGCAGAGCTGAGCCAAATCACTGAAACATGTTGGTATTGGTACCAACCACTACTGGTGTCTCCCCATTCATTCTGGTATTGGGGCACACAAAGGCAAACCTTTCCATAGGGGCCTGGACCACAGCAACACTTTAGGTAAATTCTGTTTGAATAACAATGTATCCCAGATATGGGTAAGGTTGATCACTTACTCCCCAGACAGCCAGTCCTCCCAAAGGTTTCAGAGGCACATGCATCAAACATTTCTGGTACCAGTCTTCAAATACATCTGTGACTTGGGCACCACTATCAAATAACACAATGCAATCAGTGCCTTCAGTCATGGCTGGAACCTTGACAGATGGTCCTATCAGTCCTGGGGGGATACTGGGGCCAGTAATGTTAAAAGATCACATCTATTTCTTGGAGCAGGTTTGATCCAGGACACCAGTTTGCTCCTTCAATGGGTCCCACTGGTATTTCTCAGACATATACTTCTCTTTCAACAACTTTAGCAGTACCAAGGCACAATTCTCAGGCTTTTGACAATATCTCTTTTGGTGTCCATCTTCACCACAGCGGTAGCAGAAAAAAACATCACTTCTGGCAGTATTTACTTTCCCAGGCTCTGGTGGGGCAGACTTTCGGCCAGTGTAGTATCTCCAACCCTCAGAGGATGTAATTGTCTCTCGCTGAATTGGTTTTCTGGAAACCCTTAGCACAGCCACTTGTTCAGTCAATTCTCTTACTTCTCAAGTCCTTAGTTTCACTGTTGTCTCACCTGGGTGACTCATTGCCTACAGGAGTCTCTATTTTTCCTAAAGGTGCTGCCACTGAGCCTTGTGGGATAACTCAGTCATCTTTCTCTCAGACTTCATGCATCAGTTCACCATAGGAATAGGGATTACTCAGCCATTCCTCCAGTTGCAACTTCATCAATAGCTTTTTGAGCATCCAGCTCCCTCTAGGACCTGTTCCAGACACAGCCTATTGATGTCTTGGGCAGTCACTGCTCCCTTATGGTAGGCTGTCTGTATCAATTGCTCGAGACATATAAAATATTTGGACAGCTTTGTACTGTCTTTTGCAGCTTTCTCAGGATGCATGTGCCACTGTCAATATTTCTGAACATTCCCTCTAGGGTGCTGAGGTTCATTTAGGCAGTAGCATCAGGTAGCTTGCAAAGCTCTAATGCCATCCATAGCAGTTCCTCTCAAATGCTCCCACAGGCGACGTCTCTTCTCGGCTTTGGGACACTAGTGATCTTGCACCAAAGGAGTGGCTTGACCCATCCATGTTTTAAAGTCATCTTGCCTGGGTGGCATTGGTTTTCTCCTGGAGAAGGGCTTTAGCCTTAGGTTAGATCCAGTTCCTCTCCTTGGTGCCCAAGCAGCAAAGCAAGCAGCAGTTCTTGTACTTCTTGGGGGAGTCTCCCCCTCCGACTTCAACCACATTTCATATTTCACTTTAAAGTCCTCTGCATCTGAGGGACCCTTGGGCATTTTTTTAGTACAGTTATGAGTCACTAGGGTCCAGATGGACCCACTTCCCCTCAAGGAGAATGTAGTGGGCAGTTTGGCAACATTAATTTCAGTATCACTCTTAATCAAAGCACTCACACATTTGTTATTATGGTTGTACCTTAGTCCTTGAACCTTTAATTGTCAAAACATTCCAATGCCAGCAGTTCATCAACAGTTCTGGATCTTTCAAACCTTTCTTAAAAAAACAGTTACTAAGAGGGCTTTTTTACAGTCCAACTGCTCCCTTCAGCACCAATCTTCTAAGTCTTGGACTGCCATTTTTGCCTTTGTCAAACACTCAGGGGTAATTCTGTGGAACAAACTTTTTCCTTTTCTGAACTCATTTTTTTGGGGGGACTACGCATGTGGGATGTAGGAGGATCCCAGCAGTGCCTCCACATGTAAGCGGGTGTCTTTCTGCCATTCACACCCTGGTGCCTCCTTGCATACTGACCTATCTTAAAGTCAGCTTGGGTTCTTTTGTGTGCAGTGCACAAATAGAATATCAGGATAAGGTTCAGTGCCTCATTCTGGGTCAGGAGTATAGAAAGGCTACCCAATGTGGCCCTAACCTCCCCCCAGGAACAAATAACAGTTTCCCTCCCACACGCATAGAGTGTCTTCACACAGTATAAATAAACACAAAGCAATAACCATGAACTGGTATTATAAAATAACCTCAGATTTATTATAGGGGCAGGGTAAAAGGGCATAAAACAACAAAAGAACTAATGATTTTGGTTTTGAACAGTTGTCCCTCAAACAGTCCTTGTACCACCCCAGCAGGTGCACACAGCTTCCCCCCACAGCTGTAATTACTGTAATTGTCAGTTGCGGTGGGTACCTCACCAGGTTGCTGGTGGCCAGATGCTGCAGAGTTGCTGCACATTAGGAATACAGGGGAACACAATTTTTTAAATATGAACTGGTAAAACTTTAAATGGGATTTCAAAATGTGGAAATAAGTAATTTAACAATCTTCTGCCTGAGCTTATCCTGTAGATTACCAAGACCTGCCCAGGATTTCACCCTATTTTATATATCTAGCAAATCTAACTATCTATCTTTTGAAAATAACTCTTCGGGGCCACAACCCAAAGGTACTCACAGTTTCTGAAGGCTGCAGGGGTACTGTGAAAGGATAAGGCTTGGCGGTAATGTTCTGAAATTAGCAGACAGTCTTTCTTTGCACCACATCAGCCAGCTGTAGATACGCAGTGAGTGCTGGGCCATTCATCTGTGACAGATCTTTTATTGTCTTTACCCCACAGGACTTTCGTTTTCATTGCTCCATGGGCCTTTCATCATCTTCTCCCACAAGCCTTTTGGCACCTTCAAATGGGACCATCCAGGCTTGTGGTCCCCCAGGATGTCCAGGGCACACAGCTTGCACTGAAACTTAAACAGAGTCAGGCATTTAGCAGTCTCAAGCTCAGCCCAAATAACTTTTCTTCCCAGCTGGGCAAACAGTTCAAATCAAGTTACAGGCTTGAAAAATTGTAGACAGCAGTTCAAATAATTTCCCACTGGGAAAAGCAGCTGAATAGTCCAGTTATTTCCTTATTAAGAGAAAAAAGGATTGAATGCACTCTGCCTAAAGCTGTCTTCTGGGCTTGGATGGACTTATCTGTGCTGAGGCTAGCTTACTGGCTCATGCAGCCCTCCAACACAATCTCCACCTCTAGTTTCTAGCTGGAACATCTCCCAGCTCACAGGGCACAGGCTGTTATATAGCCACTCCCAGCTCACAACCTGATTGTCTCTAACTTTCCCGTGCATGAACAGGGTGTCCTTTCCTCGTTCCTAGCACCTTTAGTGGCAGGGAGAACTAATGGGGGCCACCATGTTTGTTTACATTTATATGCCTGTAATTGGCAGCTCATAACATTTGTTTAAAGCCTATTCAGGGGAAGATAAACACTTGCCCTGGCTCTGCTTGTCCTGATGGGGCCAGGGAAACCCTTAATTAGATTAATAAAAAAAAATATATTTTTTGCTTCCTTTGTGTGATATCGAACCTCGTTGGTGCAGCTTAAAGGTATGGATACTTGCTAAAAGACTTGTGCTGGCTTTTTGTATTCATTTTCTACTTGTTGTTCACCAAGCACGGTCCCCAGGTGCAGGTCTGTGTTCCTTTTTCAAAAAAACCTTAATTTGTTTGTGGGGAGCCCTGTTTGGCTGTCAGGGCTCCCAAAAGCTGATGCATCTTTTTGGGCCTTTCTTAAGCTGCGGGTGCACATGTACACCTCACCTGTACTGTCCCAAGTCCCACTGTCTAGTTGGGGACTGGAAACTCCTACTAATGTGCCAGGAAGCACTTAACTCCTAATTCCCAGCTCTGATGCCTTCCCTGGAGCCAGGAAAATCTTTACATTGTGGCTGCATGGCCAAATACATTTAAGGGAGCTTTGACTCCTTTAAGACTTCAGCCTCACATGAGTTGCTACTGCATGCATGGCCATGTTGGTTTACCACCTGTTCTGACCCTAGTACTATTCCCAGACTGGTCAGAACATCTCCATGGTGCCTGGAGGCCCAAACAGTCCAAAGGATCTCAGCCCTGCTGTCCTATGGGGCTGAGGAACAGAAAGATTTGGTGGCAGCATCCATGGAGCTCAAGGAGGGAGCTCTTGCCTGAATCCTGCCAAGGCTTCTGAAGTAAAGCCCTCTGGTCCTGATTCCATCAGTCCAGGGGACTGAAGCCAGAAGGCAGACAGTGGTGGCAATGGGGGTCCCTGCTCTAACAGGTAAGACCCTCACAGGGGTGGGGAGCTTACATGTGTCTTCGTAAATCAGGCATGGGGTGCATCTTGGAGTTGTTAACCTTAACGCTTACCCCTTTTGTATCAATAAATAAGCTGAGATATGTAAAGGACATGAGAATGGAGTGAGTGTTAGGGATAACAACCCCAAGGTACACCCCACATTTAATTTGTGAAGACTCAGGAGAGATGAAATCTTAATGTTTTTTTCCTGTTACTGTCTGCAGGGTGGGGTTGGGGTGTTAGGGTTGTGAACCCTAACACCACATTTCCCTACTTTTGTCACTTTAACCCTAACTAGTGCATTAACAAAGTTTTGCAATGAAGTTCCTTGTTTTTTGAGATAGTATAATTGTATATTCATTTGCCTGTGGCAGTGCAAGGCCCAGAGGACCCTGTGCTTCCATCTCTCCATAGATGCACACATATATGTTGGTGTGGAAGTGCAGGGCCCTCTGGGTCCTGTGCATTTCCATTTCTGGCAAAACAGGAATTTATTTGCTAGGTTGTATGGCTTGTTAAATGAGAGACCAAATTATACTGCCCTTTTATGGTTCTCCTGTGAAGCCTCATCTACAATATGGACTTCGTTACTGGTGCCCACACCTCAAAAAGCACATTAAACTACTGGAGAAGTTCCAGAGGATGGCTATAGAGATAATAGTGGATCACCACAGTAAGGCATAGTATGAGATGTTTAGGGCACTAAACATTTACTCTGTATGGATCAGGACAGAGAGAGGGGACATGACTGAGACCTTCAAGTATTAGAAACAGATAAATAACATGGATAAGGCCGGTCCGGTGGCACTGAGGGTTGAGGCGCTGGACACCACACCTCACTCTACACTGGTGACCTGGGTTTGGGAATAAGCCCGGTCCGCCGTGGGTCTGCAGGGGAGAGAGGATTGAGCATCCATAGGACTGCTTTCCTCTCTTGGGGAGGGATCCAGGGGTAGCCCGGTGCAGCAGCAGCCCTCAGGGGAGACTGGCAGCACTGCTACGCACATGGGCTTGCTAGCAAGTGAAGGGGTAAACGTCGGATGGCTGTCTTCCAGACATCAGTGGGAGCACCCATGTCTTGGGCTAGGACGGCATTGCACGTCCCACGTCGGAGGCATAAACACTACAAAAAAAAAACCTCTGGTCCGGATAGGTGATGGCCCACCCTGAGCCATGCCACCACATGCCCAACACTGGAGCCCTTCCACCGCCCCTTCGATCTCCTCAGGCCCTATGTCCTCTGTGGGGGGCTCAGGGAGAAACAGTTACGTCCTTGAGGATGGCGGGGCTCACAGTGGGCAGTAGAGCGGTACTGGCCAGTGGTGAGACGCGAGAGATTTCCAGCTCTGGGGGTGATAAAGAGAGTTAAAAAAAAAAGAACATGGATACAGAAGCTCTTTTTAACTTAAGTGGCAACGATAACCTGAGAGGCCACAGTGTTACTATGCAGGCAAGGGGGTGTAGAAGCAAACTGACAATGCTGTTCTTCACACATGGGGTGGTGGACACTTGCAATGTGCTGTACTTCAGGAGGGGCTAGAATAGCAATGGGGGAAAGTATTCTTCATGAGTAGTAAAAATGGGAAGCATGGGAGGAGTGCGGAGGTGGATCAGACCCAGTACGTCAACCTCTGGACACTGCAATAGGAGCAGACTACATAAACCAAATTGCCTTCTTCACTTACCTTCTTCATATTTTCATATTTTCTACTTCACCAACTAAAAGTCATACTTTGAACCACATTTTGTGCTTCAGGAACCAGAAGTAGTAGTTTGAAACTACATTTTTGGTTAAAGAACCAAACATAGTACTTAGAGTAGATGTTCTGCTTTGTGAACCAAAGGTATTAGTTGTAACCACATTTTCTGGACTGTGAACCACAATACCAAGATAGAACCACTTTTTCTGGTTTGCAAATTAAAATTAGTAGTTCAAACCATTTTTCCTGGTTTGTGAGCCAGAAAAGTTTTAGTTTGAACCAAAAAAAGTGGTTTGAACCAGAAATCACTCTGGAGAGATTGTGAATGTGTGAAAGATAAAATTTTGGGAAATTTCCCATAAACAGACTATAAAATCTTGCTTAGGGAAAACACTGTACATTTGGAATGTTTTTTTTTTTTTGCTAAAACAATCCTTTGCAAGTGTTTTCCAACTTCAGTAGTAACAGAAATAAAGAAACAAGATGGCGTCCGTTGCAATCCCCCCCTCCCCAAAAAAGTGGTACATGAGATCCATTTTTGAATCGTGATATGTCAAATTTGTGAACTAAAAAACACTGTCATGAACCAGAAATTTTTGATTTGTATGGGGCATCTATCTGAAACCAAGTTTTAAATCCTTATAACTCAGGAACTATTTAATATTTTTTTCACCAAACCTTCAAAAGGCACAAACCACATGTGCCCTGAAAGTTTTATGCAGAAATTCAGTAGCGGTATAGCCTGTACATGAAAACAAAAAAATGCTAAAATAAAAAAAAAAAAAGTGTTACGTGCAAGGAAAAATGTGACACTTTAACAAAACAAAGGGTACCGACATCTTGGAATCCGCACAAGGTGCAGTCATGAAACTCTCCATGTTTTCACAACATGACACATCCATGGAAAATGCAAATTTGTGGGCTATTCTGATAAACCCTGCCAAAGTTATTACACTGCAAAGTTAGGGGTTTAACATTGAGCACCCTACTCAACCCTAACTATAGGGTCACTACTGCACCCCTATAATACAATATGCACAATCTTATCTAATCTCATCCCATCCTCGCCCCCTGGCATTACCACTCACTAGCTCAACCTGCCTCCACTTTCCCTCCTTTACCCGAATGATCAATCTCCAAGTCAAACTCTTTCTTTAATTAGATAAAAAAAGCATAGTCTTTCATTTGAGCATTTTTAAACAGGTCACTAGGAAAAGTGATAGGTTGCTTGCCAAGACTACCAATTACACTTGATGTCCGTACAAAGAGCCGCATGTATTATGCAGGTGGGCAGGGGGGACAGCCACAGCTGATTGCTGTCATACTTTCTGTATATCTTAAACATTATTGCTTACTGCTGGCCTGGAGGTGCTGAGGGTTCAGGTACTGGATGCCATACCTCATGCTATGCTGGCAACCAGGGTTCAGGAATGAGCCGGAATCACTTGGGGTCTGCTGGGGGAGGCGGGAGCAGGACTGGAGCAGGCGCAAGGCAGCTCTCCTCTTCTGAGGAGGGGATCCAGTCAATTCCATTGCAGGGCTGCCCCAAGTGGAGGCTGGTGAATAGTGCAGATGATGAGCAGATAGAATAGGAAGCATGCTGCATTTCACTGTGTGCGCGTGCCTCCACACGCACCCAAGCAACCACAGCAAGGGGAGGGGAGAAAACAGGAAAATGGAGCTGGTAGGCTCCATTGTGGCCTGGCTGTACCCCGCACAGCCTCCCCAGATTCTGGAGTTCTTTTCTGGGGGGGAGTTGACGCTTCTCGCTCCAGCCCCACTATGGAGGGCAGCAATCTGTGGTGGAGCTCCCAGTGGTAGGACTGGGTGGGGGTATGCCGGGACTGGAGAACGAGCACTCTGAGGGAGGGTAATAGCTGCCTGCCAGCTCCGCCGATAGAGGAGAAAAACACAATAATAAAAAACATTGTTACTTACTGTATACATCAGCATATAGTAACCCTTGCTCACTCATTTGTATAGCAGTAGCCCCAACAATAAAAAAAAAATCACATTCCTAAATTCTTGCATTGCAGTCCCTACCCTCTCTGTGTCCCATCCACTGAATATAAATCCCACAAATTGTCCACTACATGACAATATTAGAAGCAGTTTCAAATGATGACAATAAGCTGGGTTCTTTGGTAGAAGAGTTTCTTTTTTTTGCAGTTGGACTGGGTTCCTTCTCTGTCTGCTCACTCGACCTACTCTCTCCCTCTCTCTCTCTTGCTTATCCATTAAAAAATCACTGTTGGTCATTCATTTTGCCTGCTTGTTTTGACTGCCCCACAAAATCAAACAGAAAAACAAACATTTGTCAATGCTGAATTTACATTTACTTAACCTATCAGTGTATGTGTGTGTGCGTGCGTGCATGCACGTGTGTGTGTGCATGTGTGTGTATGGGTGTGTGTGTGTGTGTGTGTGTGTTAACCATGATAACTAAATACAAATGTCAGGCATGGTGGTCACAGTAGAATAAATGTCTTAAGATAAAATAAAACTTTTTTTTTAACATTAAATCCTGTAAATTTAAATTTCTATACCTATATAAAATACAGAGCCTGATTTTATAAGTGCAATAAGACACTCCATGGATGTGCATTAGACAGTTCTAACACATGGCCAGGGGCTGAAGGCATTTGGCCTGTGGCCTTACTATGCCCCTTGCCATGCATTAGAACTGTCTAATGTACACCCTGTCATGTCTTATTGCTTACTTGTCTACCAGTCACCTGCATCTACTGTACTCTATGCTAGTTTAGTGCTATCACTAGCCTGTCAGTTTTGTCAGAATTTGGGCTCACTAGTATTGCTAAATAGAAGACACTCACATAAAAGTGATTTAGCATAATTTTTTATTAAAGGTAATTCTGCTCCAGCCACCTATCAAAAAATGTGGCATTTTCCAGCAAATGTAGAACCCCCCTCCTGCAAAACAAAAGAAAACTGCAGAAGAAAAATTGGAGAGTGACAGAACATATGAAACAAATTCTGGTCAGAATAAGGTCAGGGATTAGGAGCCATGTACAGGGACATTTTTCCCACAGACTTGCATTGATTTTTCAGGAAAATACAGTAATTGGGATTCCACAGGAAACAATGTAATTTACAGGAAAACATAGGGAAATTGCTCTGGTGTTACAGGGACAACGCCAAATCATTGAAGATGAAGGGAGGGATCCGTGGGGGAGGGGGAAAGGGGAAATAGATAGTGCAGGCTCCATAAAGCCCTACCCACCTACCTGTGTCCCATGTGATCACCTGTATGACTGGCTTAGTTCTGGACATGAATCAGTGGGTGGGGGGAGGATGGCTCTCCCTTTCCTGGCCCCATCACGGGGGAGCAATCTGTGGGGGACTTAGGGCTCGGTAGACTAGGACAGGTGAGTGGTGAACAGGGGAGGTGGGGACAGGGCTGAGAGCCTGCTTGAGTTGACTGGCAAGGCAAATGTTTTATGGAGGGAGAAAAAATGCTGCATTATGTATCACCTTATCAGACATACACAACCCCCCTCCCAGATGCACTGTTACAGTAAATCTACCAAGCACAGATAATATGTACAGGGTCTCTTACCCAAGTACTTGCAAGCCAGAGGTAGGAGTCTTAAAGGGACGATGTCTCTCGGACCTGTAAAATAAAGTACAGGAAAGGCATCACAAAGGATCCATAGTTAATAGAGAGTAACTAGGAAGGATAAGACAGGTCAGACATATAGTAATACTTATCTAATGGGGAAGGAGTCAGCATCCTGTCAGATCTGTGAAAATAAAGAGAACAATAGGTTACTATGGAGTAAATAAAGCAGCCGAAACAACAGAGAGGACAGAGATATGAAAGTGTATAGTACTGCATAAGAGTTAGAAAAGAATTTTATTTAATTAAAAAGTTACAGGTAGTTAGGGCAAAGTAGGAAGACAGGGATACAGAGACAGAGAAAGAAATAAAATTAGGGGATCACGTGATGCAAGGTTCCTGGTAGCAGTACTAAAACGGAGCTCCAGCACCTTGCCTCTCTATTGTTAAATTTTCCAATTAATAGCCTACTGAGACAATGACCAAAAGCCACTTCAGGTCAGTTCTTGAGGTTCAGTGTCAGGCTAGCATCGAAATTAGCTTAGTGACTGGTTTTACCTACCAGGATGGAGGCCGAAATGAAACAGGCCTTTCCCAGGCACACTCCACCAGCTTCGCCGGAGAAGATGCCAAAAAAGCAACGGGCTCAAGAAGCTATTACGGGGAAAGTAATGCCTTCAACTTCAGCTGCAGTTCTGTTGATGGAGGACCGCTTCTTACAGGAAATGTTGCCATTTAAAGAGACTGTCTCCAATATCTCATCGGAATTGAAGTCCCTCCGTAGCAATCAAAATGGCCTTACAAGGAGGGTGGGTGATACAGAGGCCCGGATGACTTCAGCAGAGAAGTGGAGGGAGAAAGTTGAACCAGAGATAGTGCAGCTGTGTCAACAAATACAGAGATTACAGTTGAAAAGAGAGGATTTGGAGGGCAGGAGCAGAAGGAAGAATATTTTGATCTTCGGGCTACCTGAATCGGAGGAGGGGGCCAATACTGTGGCTTTCCTGCAGAAATTTTTAAAGAAGGTTATACGCCCTTCCCCAATAAGCGCCAGCTATCAAATTGAGTGGACACATTGCTCCCTCAGGCCACAACCCCCACCAGGTGCTCCCCCAAGACCAGTTATTGTGAGGTTTTTGAGCTTCGTCGAGAAACAGCACGTTATCAACAAAGTAAGAGAGCTTCAGAAAATTATGTGGGAGAATGCCACCCTCAGAATAACACAAGACCTGCCTCTGGAGACTCAACAGAAATGGGCCACTTTTCGTGCTACCGTTAAGAAGCTAATAGCTACTGGTATCCCCTTCGGTATGCAGTATCCAGCTAAGCTCCGCGTTTCAGTCCAGGGCTCCTGGTTCATGTACGATACGCCTGAACAAGCAGTTTCAGATCTCTCATTGAAATTACCCAGCCTGTTTAAAGAAGGATGAACTCTCTCAAAAAGAACTGCAACAATTTTGTAGTCAAAGTTAGGGATCATATTTAATTTGTTTACCTGTTGGGCTTGCTGGTCTCTGGATTGTACTGGGTCTGTTCGGATTTCATGGGGTTCGGTGCTTGCGGGAGGGGGCAGGGCAGAGTCACGGTCGGGGGGTTCCTAGGTCCACCAGGGTTCACAATAGGAACTTTCTTTAAAGAGGGGCAGTTTCCCAGTGGGACAATATGCAGGGACTGTTGTGGGTACCCTCTTTATCCTTTCCCCAGTCATCCCGCAGGCATGGTTACTTGCAGGCTTCAGTTTAGTCTCCTCATTTTAGTTGCTGGCCTAAGGTTGAATTTTAAGTTACTACTGAATTAGATTAAGGATAAGGACACTAGGGTTAGAGGTAGTTCACATCAGCGAGATGTAATCCCCACTGAGTTACGTTGATCCTGAGGAGAGCCGCTATTCCCACTTGGGCAGCTCCTAATAAGAGCTATGTCCCTGATTTAACTACAGCTGTTATGCAATAGCAAGTTTTAGGAGGTGGGGAGCGGCCAGTTAAAGATTTACATGGCTGGCAGTGGCTATCTATAAGAGGCACATTAAAGGCAGGGCCGCAGTAATGGGTGGAAAGTAGGGATGTTGTCCGGGGCCCTGAGCTCAGGAGGGTCCCACCTGAGGAGCTTGCATTACCCCTGGCATTAGTTGGTTTGGGAAAAGGGGGCCCATTTAAAATGACTTGTCCTGGGCCCCAAAATTCATAACTGCAGCCCTGATTAAAGAGAATTTGTTTGGTTTCTTCTGTAGTTTAGTCTTGGAACGATCGGGTTCTCAGGATTCAGAATAAGGCCCACTACCTTCAAGGTGCTTGTTATAATCAATGGGGGGTGTGTGTGGGGGGCTCTGGGTGGGGGCGACTCTGGAACACTGCAGGATGTACTGGTTCGGGGGGGGTGGCGTCTGGCTCATCCTTTATTTAAGTATCATTCATCCCAAGGGCCCCTTATATCAGTGCTCCATGGCATCTTTCTGTGAGCTGTGAGGGGCAACAACTTAATATTCGGTTTTTACATATGTACCAGAAGTAGCAATCGCCATCGGGGTTTGGCCAGTCACACAGAAGTTATCTTGGCATGTACCTATTCAGACTTGGGGTGAGAGGCCCACTGTAAATAGTTATGGGGGTTTACTAAAGGGGAGGAAGGGTTGGAGTTTTGAGGTATTTGGGGAATGGGTATCTCTACGAAGATTTTTGGTTATTATCAGAGTAAAGGTCTTAAGGGTACACAGGACAAATGATAGTGCATTTTTCTTTGTGAAGTCGAGTTCAGATGTTTCTACCATTGTTATGGGGAGGATCGGGGGGGAAGGGAGGATTTAAGGGTACACATGATACCAAATAGCGCATTGTTTTCTGCTAAGACAGGTTTATATGTACCTAACAATGTCATGGGAGGGATCGGAGGGGGGTGGGCTGGAGTGTGCCTTAAGGGGTTGATCGGGGATATGCTGAATTTCTTAGGGTTGGTACCTGTAGTGGGTGGTAACAATGGCTAATAGTCTAATTAAAATAATTACTTGGAATGTTAGAGGAGTAAGAGAGGTCCTGAAAAGGTTACAAATACTTAAGCACTGAGCTCTTTTAAAGGCAGACATTATTCTGCTTCAAGAAACTCACCTGACAGGTGTGGAATCGTTATGCCGACGTAGACAGGGAATATCCCAGGTTTTTGCAGCAGGGATCTCATCTTCAAGCTGAGGGGGTGGCAATTTACTTAAAAGGAATGTCACATTTCAAGTAGATATGACGATCACTGATCCTCTTGAGAGATAAGTATTAAGGGTATCTTAAACAACAATATGGTGGTCTTGGGCTCAATACATGGTCCGATGGGAGGGGATCCGGGCTTCCTGATGGACCTGGCTAACAAGATTGCAATGTTCTTACCCGCTCCTATGATTTTAGGGGGGGATTGGAACATTCCCCCAACCCAAGATCTGGACAGGGCCTATAGGCCGCTGAAGTCACTTTCATCCTCACAGAATGCCTTGAAAGACCTAATAACTTTGTTAGGGCTAGGTGACCCATGGCGCATCTTAAACCCCACGCAGCAGTCATACACATTTTATTCAAATATTCATCAGACCTGGTCCAGATTGGACTATTTTCTAATCAGTTGTTCCCTTATGCCTGGCCTCTATCAGACTAGTATAGAACCCATAGTGATTTCGGACCACGCAGTGGCCTGGCTGGCTCTCTCGTTAGATCCTCATACTCGGAGGGAAACAATCTGAAGACTGAATACCCAGCTGTTAAAGATGAGTCTTTGGTCTCTCACATTAAAGAACTCATTGCTACCTTTATGGAACATAATAGGGATTCAGTTCTGAGATGTGACCTCCTTTGGTGTTCTTTGAAGTGCTATCTTCGAGGAGAGTTTATTAAGGGTGCCTCTAGGAAGAAAAGGTTACGAGACTCCAAAGCCTTGGCTTTATTAACCCAGATTAAAGAGAAAGAAAACTCCCTGTTCTCCGTTACTCCTTCGGGCACCTTAGAGTAGCTGTTAGTACTGCATAATGAATACGCAGAATTAATAAGAGAGAAGGCGGAATATGCCCTTGTTAAAAACAAAGCTAAATATGCAGACCAGGGTGAAAAAGCTGGGAAGCTGCTCACCCTACGACTGCGTCAGTTAGAAAGCTCCCATCTAATCCCTTCTATATGGGCCTCTGACGGCTCCATTAAAACGGAACCTCGAGAGATAGTTCAGGTCTTTGAAAACTTTTACAAGTTATTGTTTGGGAAGTGCCTTTCCAATATACATTCTCAGGATACAGAAACTTACTTAGAGTCTCTAAACCTTCCAGTGTTGGATGATTTATCTCAAGCCTCTTTAATTTCACCAGTATCTATCACCGAAATAGAAATGGCCATCAGTAGTCTTACCTCGGATAAAGCACCGGGCCCGGATGGATTCCCATCAAATTTTTATAAAACATTTTCTAAAGAACTACCTCCCCTGTTGCTTAATTTATATAGCTGTATGTTCAAAGCTGATAACTTAGATCTGACCCTTATGGATGCTACGATTATTCTTTTACTTAAACCAGACAAGACCCACCTAGATCCAGCTAGCTATAGGCTGATTTCTTTTTTAAATTGTGACATTAAGATCTTAGCAAAACTGCTCTCACTCCGGATAAAAGCACAATGGACCTGACTTCTAAGCCCAGAACAGGTGGAGTTCGTAGCAGGACGCTCCTCAGTGGACCACCTCAGGACATTCACACATATCTTTCAAGTGGCCCAATCTTTCCAGTCCCCAATGGCGTTAATTTCCCTAGATGCCGAAAAAACCTTCGACAGGGTGTACTGGGAATTTTTATGGTTAACCTTGCGGAGAATGGGCTTTCCCCCTCAATTTATTGCAATGATACAGTCCCTTTATGCCTCCCCATCGGCCAAGATTTATTGCAATGTTGTTTTTTCCCACAAGATTTCCCTTATATATGGGCACTAGACAAGGTTGCCCCCTTTCACCCTTTTTGTTTAACCTTTATCTAGAGCCCCTACTCTGGCATATTAAACAGTCCCCCCAAATTAGGGGCATCCCTATTCATACTCAGACCTTTAAACTCTCGGCCTATGCTGATGACATTCTTCTCCATTTAGCTCACCTGGCATCTTCGCTAGAACAAGTGTTAGAGGTTGTTAACCAATATGGTAAGCTATGCAACTATAAACTAAATATCTCTAAAACCGAAATTTTCCCTCTGAACAAGTACACCTTGAAATTGGAATTTAGACATCTAGGTATTAAATGGTCCTCACAGACACTCGGGTATTTAGGCATCTATTTAGCTAGAGATCCTAATACTGTCCAGAAGCTAAACCTAGATGACCTGGTCAGGGTTATCCGACAGGATCTTTTGAGATGACAGAATCTACCCCTTTCTTTATGTGCCCGGATAAGTATAATTAAGATGAATGTTCTTCCCTGTCTTTTTTAACCCTTGAACCTACTAAATCTATGGCTTCCGATTTCTTTTTTCAATCGTCTACATTCCATGATATCAAAATTTATTTGGTTAGGCAAGCAACCCATCATACTTTTTATAAACTTAGTGTGCCTAAGGCCCTGGGTGGACTTCGCCTCCCTAATTTCCTTTTGTATTACTGGGCAAGCCATTTAACTGAACTGGGGAGGTGGTTCTCTCAGAAAGATACGGAGTACATTCCTAATTGGCTTCAGATTGAGAAGAACCTCTTAAGGTCTAATAACATTAACCTCTCTACGGTTTTTTACTTAACAAAATCATCACTGCCAGGGGGGTTACAAGACTCGGTGATTAGCATTTCCCGAAGAGTACTTTCTCAATGCTGTTCATAGCTTAAGATACCCCTTAAAGTTGACACGGGTCAGTCAATCCTGTTAAATCCCAACATCAAAATCAGAGGGGGGGCAAGCCTTTCACCTCAATGGCTCCCACAACTATGGGAAGCATGTGTGGAAGACTTATTTTCTCAAGACAACCTTCTCTCCTCATCTGAAATTCTTGGCAAGTTTGACATCCCGAGGTTGATGATTTTTAAGGTATACCAAATAAGGCATACTATATGTACCTTGTTTGGGGTTAAACCTCAACCATTGTTAGTCAGACCCTTAATGGCTCAAGTTAGTGAATGCTTCCTAAAGCCACATTCTGTTTCTACAATATATGCCCTTCTCCTGTCATCTACCTGTTCTGGCCCTCTTCCTGGTTCTTCAATCTGGGAGTCCTTGCTTCTGGGTGTGAACCTTGACTGGGCTTGGATCTGGAAAGATCTTTATATCTATCACTCTCAGGATGGACTTAGACTCACTCAATACCACATATTGAATAATATGTACTATACCCCCATGAGACTGGCTAAATTGGGCAGGATATCAGACACTACTTGTACCAGGTGCGGTAGAGAAGAAGGGAACATGGTGCACATATTTTGGTACTGTGAAAAGGTATCCCCACTCTGGCATGAAATCAGAACCAAACTGGACCCCTGCTTAGGGTTAGAAGACCTTTTCACAATTGAGGTTTGTCTCCTAGGGCAATACGAGGGTATCAAAGTTAAGGAGCGTAGATATCACATGGCCCTAATAGCCATTATTGTTAAAAAATTGTTCCTGAAACACTGGATGGATCAACTAATGGTCTCGTATAGTGAATGGTTAAGGGATATTTCTAATTTTTTCAGACCTGAACAGCTGATAGCAGGTTTTCAAAATAACATGACAAGCTTTGATAGGAAATGGGGGAAACTATATGCATTATATTTGCAGTAAGTGTATGATAACTTAATTGTTTAGATATTTACCTAAGGAAAGTAGACATCTCTTCTCTTCCTTTCAATTAATAAAGTCAGCACACTCCAGCAGGGTGGGTGGGAGGGGTAGAAGAAGGAAGGGGGGTTAGGGAGGTGGGAGGTTTGGGGGACTTAGTTAGTTGACCTATATAAGCTAGGATAGTATGACTACCACTGTGTATTACATGTGTACATTACCGGTTTACGTATAACTGCCTTTTGTAAAATTAATAAACTATGAATTAAAAAAAAAAATTAATAAACAGAAAAAGAAAATAAAACGTTGTCTGCAGGGTGTATTTGCAAACCACTTATCACCCCCTAGATGGCCTGTTGGCTTGTAATATAAGAAGTAGGCCAGGTGGGCTAGTGGTGAATCTTTTGGGCTAGTGGTCCAGCATTATTAAAATAATTAGCATTTGTGGTCCAGGGGCTACAGCTGTCCCAGGGAGAATAGTGATTTATTTAATACCGATACAGGACTAGTGTGCTAGTTTCCCTGGTGAGCAGTGAACAAAGTATTTACAAGTAACAGCATTAGTCCACTGGGATCTAGTGGTGGTGGGGGGGGGGGGGCACCAGGGCCTCAATACTGCATTGGTTATAACATAGAAACAGAGATTTTGACGGCAGTTAAGGATCACTTGGCCCACCCAGTCTGCCCAGTTCCCTACCTACTGGATAAGCTGCAGATTCTAGTTAACCAACAGCCTACTTCCTGCAGCCCCCCACTATAATTGCCTTATGTCTGTCCCATGCATGTTTGAGTTCCCCCACTGTTTTAGACCCAACGACCTCATCAGGAAGGTGGTTCCATGTATCCACCACTCTCTCTCTCTGTGAAAAAAAATTTCCTCACATTACCCCTGAGCTGTGCCCCCTCTATCTTTAAATTGTGCCCCCTTGTTCTTACACATCTCTTTTTCGGAAAGATGCTACCCTCCTGGACTTTGTTGATTCCCTTGAGGTACTTGAAAGTTTCTATCATGTCCCCCCTGTCCCTCCTCTCATCAAGAGTATACATATTAAGCTCTCTCAGTCTCTCCTCATATGGCCTCTGCTGCAGACCCTGCACCATTTTAGTTGCCCTCCTCTGGACTGCTTCCATCCTGTCTATGTCCTTGCGTAGATGAGGTCTCCAAAACTGAACACAGTACTCCAGATGGGGTCTCACCAACTGTCTGTATAGAGGGATAACCACTTCCCTTTTTTCTACTTGTGATGCCTTCCTCGCATCCCAGTATCCCCTGGCTCTCCTTACTGACTTTTCATATTGCTTACCCACCTTTAGGTCATCTGATATGACTACCCCCAGGTCCCTTTCCATTTTGTTGTTGTTAGTACCTCCCTGCTATTGTGTACTCTTCTCCTGGGTTTTGTTTCCCAGGTGCATTACTTGCACTTCTTTGCATTGAATCTAAGTTGCCATATGTCTGACCATTCCTCCAACCTTGCCAAGTCCCTTCTCATCTTTTCTACCCCTCTTGTGTATCAACTCTGTTACAGATCTTTCTGTCATCTGCAAAGAGGCATGCGTTCCTCAGACCCTCTGCAATGTCACTTATAAAGATGTTAAAGAGGACTGGACCCAGTACTGAGCCCTGAGGTACTTCACTAGTAACCCCCTTTCTTGGAATGTGTTCCATTCACTATTACTTTCTGTGTCCTGTTGTGCAGCCAGTTTGCTACCCAGGCTACCACCCTGGGACCCACTCCCAGGCTGGCTAACTGATTATTAATATTTTGTGTGGGACTGTGTCAAATGCCTTGCTAAAAGTCTAGGTAGGCCATATCCACACCCCTCCCTGGTCTATTCGTTGGCCACCCAATCAAAGAAATCAATTAGATTCATCTGACATGACCTTCCTGCTGTAAATTCATGCTGCTTTGGGTCCTGTGCCCTGCTGGCCTCTAGGTACTCAACAATTCTTTCCTTCAGAAGTGATTCCATCATTTTCCCTACCACTGAGGTCAAACTTACAGGTCTGTAGTTTCCTGCTTCTGCCTTGCTCCCACTTTTGTGAAGGGGAATCATATCTGCCCTCCTCCAGTCCTCAGGTACCACCCCATCCTCCCATGATTTGTTAAAAAGTGTGGTCAGTGGTGTCATTAGGTCCTCCCTTAGTTCTTTTAGGATTCTGGGGTGAATCCCATCAGGCCCCATTGCTTTGTCCACCTTGAGTTTTAGGAGTTCTTTCAGGACTCTTTCTTCTGTGAATGGACTGGTGTCAACCCCCCTACCCAGAGTGCTTCTATTGTCTGATTTAGGTAACTCATCCTCATCTTCTTTTGTGAATACTGAGCAAAAGTATACATTCAGTATCTCTGCATTTTCACTGTCTCCCTCTGCCCACCTCCCCTCTCCTTTATTAATCTTCACTATGCATCCCTTAACCTTTATATGCTCCCTAATGTACCTATAAAAAGTTTTATCCCCCTTCTTAACTGAGTTGGCAATTTTTTCCTTGGTTTGGGCCTTTGCTATTGTGGCTGCCTTCCCCACTTCTTTCTGCTTTAATTGATACAGTTCCCTGTTGTGCTCCTTCTGTGATTCCTTATACTTTTTGAATGCAGCCTTTTTCTCCTTAACCTTCCCTGCCACCTCTTTTAAGAACCATAGTGGTTTTTTACTCCACTTTGTTTTCTTTATTTGTTTCACACAAAGGCTTGTTGCCTCTATGATGGCAGTTTTGATTTTTCTCCATTGTTCTTCCACCCCTCCTTTTTGGCCATTTGCTAGTGCATTCTTCAGGTATTCAACCATTTTGCCAAAGTCAGCCCTTCTAAAATCCAGTATCCTTGTTTTTGTATGGCTTATCTCCATGGTTGTGCTAATTGTGAAGCACACTGTGCAGTGGTCACTTGTTCCCAGACGTC
This sequence comes from Neoceratodus forsteri, assembly GCA_016271365.2. NCBI lineage: Eukaryota > Metazoa > Chordata > Ceratodontiformes > Ceratodontidae > Neoceratodus > Neoceratodus forsteri. The sequence continues at coordinate 293,604,783 of CM028134.1, forward strand.
TAGTGACTTCTAAATTTGTGATCCTCTCTCCAAGTAAGAGTACCAGGTCTAGTAGTGCTCCCTCCCGAGTGGGTTCCAACACTAGCTGTGTAAGGCCTGCCCCCTGCAGGACATTGAGAATGACCCTGCTCTTGGATGTGGCTGCAGTACATGTCATCCAGTTAACATCTGGCATATTCAGGTCCCCCACCAACAGTATCTCCCCTTTTTCAGCCATTTTGAGAATGTCCTCTATCATTTTCTTGTCCATTTCCTCCGCTTGAGACGGGGGTCTGTATACAACCCCTGTGCGGATTGTGATGCCATTCCCTGTCTCCAAGGTGACCCAGAGTGCCTCTTGTCCTCCACCTTTACTTTTTAGTTCTGTAGATTTGATCCCTTCCCTTATGTATAGAGCTACTCCACCTCCTCTTTTACCTTCCCTGTCCCTTCTGTAGATTGTGTACCCTGGTATGTTGACATCTCAGTCATGGTTCTCTGCGTACCATATTTCTGTGACTGCCACAATATCCAACTGTTCATCTTCCATCAGGGCTACTAGCTCAGGAAGCTTGTTTCCCAGACTACGGACATTGGTACTCATTGCCCTCCATTTAATGTTGGCTTTATCCTTTTTTCCCCCATCCCTGCTCTTATTGCCCTTGTCTATTTTTCCATTTACCTCTGTCCTGCCCTGTGTTGAGCTCTGTACCTCAGTGTTTACCTTACTACCTGCCATGTTTTGTGGGGGGAGGCTTGAAATTTCCTGCCTTTTATCAGCACCTCCCCCCTTGGCTAATTTAAAAGCTTGCCAAGGAAGCATTTAAACCTGTCACCTAGGAGCTTTGTTCCCTTCGTGGACAGATGCAGACCATCATGCCAGTATAGACCTTAATCTCTCCAGGTGGACCCCATTCACAATGAAACTGAAAGCCTGTGCTCACGCAGTTTTGCAACCATTCATTAAACTGCATGGTGTGCAGTACCTAGCCTCACTCCTGCCATGGACTGGCAGCAACTCTGAGAAGGTTACCACGCTTGCTACCATCTGAGGCCCTCCCCAACTCCACAAATTCATTCTGCACTGCACTGATCCCATGCCTAGCTAGGTCATTTGTCCCAAGGTGGACAATGATGTCTAGTTCCCTCTCCTGTGATGCTGCTTCTACAATCCTGAGGATTCTTCCCTGTCCCTCAAGCCATGGCACCAGGCAGGCACTTACTTCCTTCTCCTCTCCCTTCTCCAGTTTTACCCCCTAACAACTGAGTCCCTATCAGAAGCTGTTTCCTTCCCCTGTGGTGTCCCTTGCCACCTTTTTGTGGGTCTCCCTTGTGGATGGCCTCAGCATTCTTCTGGGTCTCCACTGAGGGTGCCGTCATAGAGGAACCTTGCTCTGCCAGAATGTCATATGATTTCTGTAGAGGTACAACTAGCGGGCTTCGCCTCTGGTCCACCACCTGCACCCTCCCAGAACCCACTGTGGTCCAATTGCTCTTCATACTTGGCAACCTCTGAGGCAGTGGTTGTGGCAGTGGTGCTCTTTGGGTGGGGGAGGCCTCCTTAGTCCTTGCTAGTTCAGCCTGGAGGTGGGCAACCTCCTCCCTCAGAGCTGACAGTTGCCTGCAAATAGGACAGCAATGCAGTTTCCAGAATGTCTCCTGGAAAACTGCTGCCCCACAGCCAGTGCATTGCACCACTCCCCACATGTCCCTCTCCCTTATAATATACAATATGCAATACATATATATTTTTTTGTATTATTATTTGTAGTGTGTACCTACCCTTTATGCACTGTACTGGGTTATTAATATGACAGTTCTGCCCCAAGACCTGTTGAGGAAGTGATGTCGGAACTGTGGCTATAAAGGAAATCCACGCCTGGGGGAGGGATGTGGGAAGGGTGGGTGGGTAGTCCACAGCCACTGGTGACTGTTAGAAACAATCAAATACACAACTGCTACACCACCCTGGTGAGTACTGCCCTTTATAGTAATTCAACTAACACCACAATTTACTAGACCACTGCTCCTACACAAACCACTCTACTGAGTCCAGGGATAAAAATGAACTCACTCCTCAGCCAGCAGGACACTTTTAAAATGTTGTAAAAATATCCTTCCAAATCCTAGGTCTCAACCCCAGCAATCAAGCAAATTCAGTTGTATCTCACTCCCTCTGGTTATAAAATGACTACACTTTTAATGGAATCCTGCAATTCTCTGCTTAATGCCACTAAGGAAAAAAAAAATGAAACTTTTTGTAGAAAGCGTAGCTCTCCTTCTTAAGTCCCCAACAATAGTATGCCTTACCAGGTTTCCGGGTCCTAAATGGAGTTATAGTTTGTTCTTTGCAGTGTAGCAAGGTTCTCAACTTCCAACAGACAAATCAAAGTCTGAAAACAGAGCAATCTGGCTTCCATAGGAAATAATGTAATCTACAGGAAAACAAAAATGACCTCCCCATCCCCAACAGTCACAAGAATGACCCCTTATCCCAGACAGTCACACGAATGACCCCATCCTCATCAGTCTCATGAATGACTCCATCCTGACAGTCACATGAATGATTCTATCCTGACAGTCCTACCAATGATCCCTATCCAGACAGTCATGCAAATGACCCCATCCCCAACAGTCACACAAATGACTTCTTATCCCTGACAGTCACACAGCGGACCTACCAGCCCCTACAATCACAGGACTGTACCGCCGCTTTGACAGTCACAGTACTGATACCCTCCATCATCAGTCACAGAACTGACCCTCCCCACCCCCAGCAGTCACAGGACTGTACCACCCCCACACAGTCACACACGACTGTACCACCCCACCACAGTCACAGAACTGTACTACCCCAACAGTCACAGGACTGATACCTCCACCAACAGTCACAGGACTGACCACCAACTTCTGGCATTCACAGCACTGATCCACACCCCAGAGAGTCACAACCCTTTCTCACTAGTCCCAAATCACAAAACTGCCCCCTCTTGACAGTCACAGCAATGACCACACACCCCTGACAATCACTGCACTGATCCCCATCCCCCATAGTATCAGCACTGACCCCAATGGTCACAGCACTACATCCCACCCCCATCTTATAGCATAGATTACCCACTACCAACTGTCACAGCACTTCCACCTTACCCACTGACAGCCACAGAACTGACCCTCACACCCCACAGTCACAGGACTGCCCCCCACCCCAGGCAGTCACAGGACTGTACCCCCCATCTGATAGCCACAGGACTGATACCTCCCATTCTCTGTCACAGCACTGGTCACCCACCCCTGACAGTCACAGCACTCACCCCCATCTGCCAACAGTCACAGCACTGACTCCCATTCACCAACAGTCACAGCACTTACCCCTACCCCCAATGGTCACAGCACTACATCCCACCACTGTCACAGCACTGCCTCTGCAAATTATTGACAGTCACAGGCCTGATACTCTTCACAGACAGTCACAGCATTGATCCACCCCCCTGACAGTCACAGCACTGCTCCCCCACTCCCAAAAGTCATTCCAGTGCTCCATATTTGCCAGTCACGGCAATGACCACGCACCACAGCAATCACTGCACTGCCTCCCCACCTTGACAGTCACAGCACTGACTACCCAAACCAAGACAATCACAGCATTGATGCCCACCGCTGACATAGCACTTCCTCTGAACCTCCCTCAGCAGTCATAGGACTGACCCAACCCACACAGTTATGGCAATGCCCCCCACCCAATGATCACAGCACTGACCACCCACAACTGGCAGTTCCAGCACTAACTTCACCTCAAGTCACAGCACACAAATTCATCTTACAGACTTGCATTGGTTATACAAAAAAAGAGCAATCTGGCTCTCTTTGGAAATAATGTAATCTATAGGAAAATTGCCCTGGAGTTACAGGGAAAATGCCAAATCAGTCTGGGAGCAATGCATCACACAGTTTGAGTATAACTATATTAATCATGTAGTGGGATGTAGTGCTGTGATCTCCAATCCCTGACAGTCACATGAATGACTAGGAGAGAAGTCCTAGTGCCCCTGTACCAGGCTATGGTGAGACCGCACCTGAAGTATGGAGTCCAGTTCTGGAGGCCTCACTTGTGAAAGGACAAAGACCTGATTGAAAGGGTTGAGCAAAGAGCAACCAAGATGGTGCTAGGGATAAAGGGCAAGCCATATGAGCAGAGATGCTGCGAGCTGGGGCTATACACCCTGGAGAGCAGAAGGGAGAGAGGGGACATGCTAGAGACCTTCAAATACGTCAAGGGGTTAAACAAAGAGGGCCCAGGGGGCTTATTCAAAATAAAGAGGGAATAGCCTGAGACTACAAGGAGGACACTACAGGGGGAATATGAGGGGGAGATTCTTTATGAAGAGGGTGGTGGATGCCTGGAACAGGCTTCTGGAGGAGGTTGTGGGGGTGGAGATGATACTGGGATTAAAGAGGGCTTGGGACAGGCATAAAGGGCTATGGGGGGAAGGGTGGGTTCCCAGGGAGGGAGGAGGTAGTCTGGGGGTAAAGACAGCCTGGATGGACCATGGGGTCTTTTTCTGCTGTCAGTTTCTATGATTCTATGAAACTGACATCATTCAGTATTAGCAAGACACATGCACTAGCTAGAATAGTTTCTAATTAGAAAAGCTCAAAAGGAGAGAGACGCACTGCAAATGGGAGAAAGACATTTCAAGTTTTGTGCACATGCATTGGGGGACTTTTTTCATAGGGCTAACAAACAGTTTTAATTTAGCCATTGCTCTCACTACTAACAGCATAAATAAGTGAAGCTCACTTGTGTCTTGAGAAGCACAAAAAAGATGCTTACATTATGGAAACTTCTCTCTTTAAACAAAAGTACGGGAGGGGAAGATTCCAAACCAGACTATGCGGAATCAAAACAAAAACATGTAGCTCCAAAACAAAAGAAGGGAGCGCTCAAAAATAAATGAGTGTCTCTAAGCAAAAGCATCTCGAAGTGAAAGCACCCCATGCATAAATGTTTTTGAGGAAACGCTGTAGCTATAACACATGCAGTGCCTTTGTAAATAACCCCACAATGTCGAACCCTCTTTCACTTGTAAACCAACAAATGCATTAACATGCTACAGTACAACTACAAACATGCTTTACAGACAAAAAAACCCCACAGCCTTCCAGTGATCATTCCTGGTGAGAAAGAACAACGTGTGGGCAATCCCCTTTCCCCGTCACTTCCAATGTACCCTTCACTGGTGTGTCTCATTTAGAGGCCCAGACCTGCCCAACTCCCTCTCAGCCAGCTGGTCAATAAGTGGCCCAGCTGAATACCACAGAGTCACATGACTAACATACAGCTGGGAACAGCATGCAGAAGACCGCATGAGACCAGCTACAACACTTTCTTCCCTCCACTTTTATCTCAGGGGCCTGGCACGCTGGTCAGGTCAGCTGTGTCACGCACGGTTGCTATGGCTCCATTTTGTCCCCATGTCCTTCCTGTTTTCACACAAAATGGCCACTACTATGGGAGTGGAAGGGGTGGTGTAGTGGCAGAAAGTCATGAAGTCAGTAGAAAATAAAGTGGGGATGAACTGAAAATGGTAGAAAACATTGTGAAAAACAAAAACAAGTTTTTTTTATTTTGTTTTATTTTACAATGAAAACTCTGCCCTTTTGCTGTGTTTCTCTGTAAATTTATTTGTGCTTGGAGCCTCCCCAGTATACCAAGATGGCCGACAGATTTATGTGTGCATGTGTGGGAACCTGCACATGCCAGTAATCATCCGCAGCCATGTTGGACACAGCTGACAGTGCTGTGTCCCGGCCGCCGAACAAAGTAAGGCTGTGGATGCACGTCCGCCTCCACTACCAGAAGTCCAAAGAAAAAGGAGCAGATGGTATCTGGTCAGCTCCTTTTTTTCTCCAATCCCAAAACAGCTGCAGGGCTTCGGCCCACTGCAGCCATAAAAAGTACCAGATGCAGATCCTTTAAGTCTGCTCAGAAAACCAATTTTCCCTGGGTGCAATATGAATTCTGACAAAAACTTGTTTTCCTCAATGCACAAAAGTTCAGAGTTTGCAGACAAAGATTCGCAATTTGTTAATGGCTGCTCAACTTTTTAAATGTATTCATTTAAATCTCATCATATGAGTAAAGGACATGAAAAGGTTGCAAGCAGACTTACAGCAGCTACATCTGACCCTTCTTGTAGTGAGGCTGGCTGAGCTCTGCAACAGTTGAAGAATGCACAGATTGATCACCTCCTAGTACTGGTGAGAAACAGCCACGCAATTGCTAAAAACTCTTCACCATTTACAGATTTTGTCTGACTGTGCAAGCTTGATAAAATGAAGGGGGTGGAAACTGGAAATATATACATTAATGACAAGTACATGTAAGCCCCCCCCCCAGCCTAGCGCTTACGGAAGGTGGGCAGGGGGCTTCCGCCATTCTGGGGGTACTCGTACCTGGTCCATTGATGTGGCTGGCCCTGATGCAAGCCTAGCTGTCACTGTGGTTATTGTTGGTGCTAGTTAGGAACCAGGTGTCTAGCTAAAAAAGTGCATGCTACTTGTTTTGGGTTCCTACAAAGAGAGAAGGCAGCTCTACCCCTCCCCCCTCCAAAAAGCAAGACAGGAGAAAGACTTCCTGCAGGCATGGGAGGCTCTGGTTACTCCTCCCCCACGGCAGGAAGTAGAGAGGGAGGAGAAAGGCAGGGCTGGTGGGAGAGAGGAGAGAGTTGGGAAGGGAGAGAAGGAGAGCAGGGTGGAGGAGCAGGAGGAAAGGGAATCGCAGGCCCCCCAAAGGAAACCAGAGGGCTGTTTTGGTGGTTTTGCCTGACAAAGGCTATGGGGCTGCATCCCTCCACCCCTCTCTCCCCCTTTCAATCATAAGGAACAGGAAGGAGTCAGACAGCCACTTAGGCTGTGCAGGAGGACCCCTCAGGTTGGTTGCTCAAAGGTACTGAGGCAGACTGTTTGGCCTGAAGGTACTGTGACCTCCCTGGCATTTCTAGGAGGCTGCTGCATCAGGGACAGATCTTTCTGCCAGTGGAGAAGCCAGGGAGACTAAAAAAGCACGAGGGGGAGTTGATCTGCTGTGCCCCTCCCATTGCAAAGATCAGAGGAACTGAGGAGAGAAGGATGAACAGGCATGCCTGGTGAAAGCCATATACAAAGGCCTGCGGTGAAGCTGGAAAGGCCAGGCAGGCAAAGAACTATGCCACCCATTTCGTGGGAGACGACATGCTGTGGACTGCAGGGGTCATCGCCCTCTCCGGGCACTGTGAGTACCCTGAGCTGCAGCCCAGGGGAGACCATTGTTTTCTTTGCCAGAAGGGTCAGGAGGGAACCGTTCTCTACACCAGTTTATCTTTGTTTTCTTGGAACTTGTGCAAGTGTGTAAGGGCCTCAATGGTAAACAGCAGGCCTGCAGACTAAGGGACCGTGAGGTGCCCACTAACTATGACTGGTCTGGGTGCACCCAGGGGAAAGGGGGAAAGTGGGGATAAGTGAATGTTTGGTAACCAGGAGGTTTTGAATGAGTAGCCCCCACCTCCTTTGTATTAGCTTGTAGTAATAAACTGGATATTTATTGTTCATCTGTTTCATCAGCTGTGTGTGTAAAGCCATTGTGGGGAGTGATTGTGGGCCTGGGTGTCATCACGGGCAGTCATTAGAGGGAAGACCATTATTTATCCTGGGGAAATGTTCTAACCTAGTCTACCCACAGGAGGCGATGCAGGGACCCCAGGTGGAGGCACTAAGTCACCACAGAAACTACTGGTAAGGATTCAGGCCCAGCCGCTCGGGGAGGTACTGCTGAGCCCCCAGTCCCACTGGGGCAGCTCAGGTGAGTGGTATTATCGGGGAGGGGTGTAACAAGTGGAGGCACTGCTGAGATTCATTCACTGACTTGACGACTCTGTGACTGCCCAAATGTGACTGTGGTTGACTTCCCTACCCCACATTCAGTTGTACCCCTTTTAGTATTCCTTGACTTCTGTAGTTGGGTGATAGTTTGCACTGGGACCAGGGAGATGGCATTCCAGGACGTAGAGAACTGGTATGACTTTGAGGGGCTAGAATCCCATAAGATGCTACTTGTCCATAATGTGGCCATGAGGCGATGGAAGGTGGACATATTAGACTTTTTAGAGGGGGCCTTGCCCGACTGCAGGGGGTTGAAGGTCCAGAGGGTGACGACTGACCGAGTCCGGGGGTAGAGGGATATCACCCTGGATGCTGGGCAGGATTTGGGGTCAGTGAAGGTGTCCCCCGAGGTCACCCCTGGGGAGGTCCAGAGAGACCTGGACCCTATTAAAGAAAGGCTTGACCAGCGGCCTGTTCCCCTGTGAGCCAGGCCCCTTGGGCCCCCCCACCCAAGGAACAGGAGGGTTTTGTAACTCATCTGGGGAAGTGGCTCAAGGAGGAGGGGAAATCCCTGCATGATATCCAGTTTCTGCTCCCTGGTGGGGGGTTGCCACCAATAAGGCTGCTGGGCAGCTCAATCCCCTACCTGGGGTTAGCCCACGAGCAGTATAAGAGACTGTGCACTTTCATGGGTGCCCTCCCCACGCCCAAGGGGGGAAAATGATTTCCACTCCTGGAGCAGCCAGGTGGCCCAAATGATCCAGGTCTGGGGGTGCCCGGAGGAGAAGTGCAAGCGGGTCTTGGAGAGCCTCAGGGGTATGGCGTTAGATGTGATCCGGTCCCTCTGGGCCAGCCATCCCCACTGCACACCCCAGGACTATTTGGACATTCTGCAGAGTACCTTTGAGGTGGTCCAAAAGATGCAGTGCTGGGCCAGCTGTGGGGCACCACTTAGAAAGTGGGTGAGAAATTGTCCCAGTACATCACCCAAGTTGAGACTGTGGTATGCAAACTGGCGGAAGTGGGTCATGACCCTCCTGCTGGTGTAGCGCAGATGCGGTTAGAACAGATACTGAGTGGAGCAGTGCATTCCCCCTTGACTGTGGCTGCCCTCGGGCTGCGGGCTCGAAAGAGTGACCCCCCCCTCCTTCAAGCAGCTGCTGGATGAGGTCAAGGAGCAGGAGGAGCAGCAGGAAGTGGGGGCCCTGCAGGGGGGGGCACTCACCACCACCAGCACCGCACTACAGCCCAAGGAGTCGGCCCAGACTGAATAGGTCGGGTTGCCAGACCTAGGGGCGGTATTGCAGGAGGTCCAGGGCATGAAGGACCTTGTATGGACAATGAAGCTGGCCATGGAGTCTCTCTCTCTCCCAGCTAAGGAGGCACCTGACACTCATTGGCTGCCCCCAAGCTATACGGCTCCCCGGTCCAACCCTCGAGGGTCCTTAAGGCCCCAGGGTGGGTGGATTTGCTTCAGGAGTGGGCAGGACAGCCATACCAGGTGGGGCTGCCACAGGGAGGTGAACCCCCAGCTGGTAGCTGAGAGGCATCTGGACCAGGAAAAACTCCAACGGGGGCCAGTAAGGGAGCAACCCTCACCCCAAAGATGGCCTTGCTACACCCTCTGGACTGACCCCCCATATACCTACCAACTGGGACGTGCCAAGGGGCCTAATCGGCCCTTGGGCTGACACCAAGGTTCTGGTGGAAGAGGTGGCCTGCTCAGCACTGCTGGACAGCAGATCCCAGGTCACCATCATCTACCGGCCATTTTATAACCAGCATCTCACCCACCTCCCCTGTCGACTTCTGTCCGGATTGTCCCTGTGGGGTATTGACAGCATGGATTACCCTTACGATGGGTATTGTGTGGTTAATATCTCCTTCCAAACCAAGGGAGGGGAAGCCCCGCCCTCCATAGAGGCCCTAGCTTTGGTCTGTCCGGAGCCAAAGAGCATGTCGGACACCCCGGTGCTTATTGGGAACAATGCTAACATGTTTGAGCATTTGGCCCAGATGTGTCATGACTGGTGTGGCATAGGTGAGCTTGCAAGCCCGTTGGTTACTGTTGTCATAAAGCAATTGGGTCTTGAAGTGACCGGCGATCCCACAGGGGTTGATGGAGGTGGGGTCAGGGTGGTTCGGAGATTGGAAGGGGGGAGACTGACTCTCCCCCCAGGGACTGAGTGCCGGGTGGTAGGAATTGCTCAGTTTGACTGATCCCCCTTGGGGGAGATGCTCATGCTCGATGTCCTTCACCCGGGCAGTCTTCCACCTGGGGTCTTAGTCCAGAAGGGGGTGCTGCCCGGCCTGGCCAGTCCCCAGGTCTGGCGTGTTACGGTTGGGGTCCGGAATGAGTCAAGAAATCCGGTGATCATCCAGAGGGAGTTGTGTGTTGGCGTCCATCTTTCAGTGTGACGGGGCCATGTCTGTCGCCCCTGGCAAAGATCCCAGGAAAGAGATAGACCCGTCCTTGTTTGATTTTGGAAGCTCACCAATCTCTGATGCCTACAAACGGAGCCTGAGCCAGAAGTTGGCAAAGTGCCGGCGGGTCTTCTCTTTGCATGAGTGGGACATGGAATGTGTCACCGGGGAAGAGCACCACATCAGGCTGAGGGATGACCACCCATTCAGACAGCGGTCATGGATGTTAGCCCCCGGGAATGTGGAGGATGTGAGGAAACACCTAATGTAGTTGCTGGGTGCCGGAATCATCACGGAGTCCCGCAGCCTGTATGCTTCCCCTATTGTGGTGGCTAGAAAAAAGAGCAGAGCGGTGAGAATGTGCATTGACTACCACTTGCTAAACAAATGAACTATCCCAGACCAGTACATGGTGCCCACAGTGGAGGACACACTGGACAGCCTGTCTGGGAGCAAGTGGTTTTCCGTGCTGGACCTTCGGATCGGGTACTACCAGATACCCATGGCCTAGGAGGACAAGGAAAAGACCGCTTTCATATGCCCACTGGAATTTTACCAGTCTGAGCATATGTCCCAAGGCATATCGGGGGCCCCGGCCACCTTCCAACGTTTGATGGAAAGGGCTGTGGGAGACATGAACCTGCTGGCGGCCATAGTCTATCTGGATGACCTTATCATTTTTGGGTGGACCCTGGAAGAACACGAGGCCCTGTTGATGAAGGCCCTGGACCTACAGGAGGAGTTTGGCCTGAAGGTCTTCATCGACAAATGCCAGTTCTGCCAGCCACAGGTCTGGGGGTGTCCGGAGGAGGAGAAGTGCAAGCGGGTCTTGGAGAGCCTCAGGTGTATGGCGCTACATGTGATCCGGCCCCTCCGGGCTAGCCAGCCCCACTGCACACCTCAGGACTATTTGGACATTCTGCAGAGCACCTTTGGGGTGGTCAAAAAGAGAGAGGCAGTGCTGGGCCAGCTGTGGGGCACCACTTAGAAAGTGGGCGAGAAATTGTCCCAGTACATCACCCGAGTTGAGACTGTGGTACGCAAACCTGAAGGGTCCTCCTGCACAGCCCATGTGGCTGTCTGGATCCTTCCTGTTCCTTATGATTGAAAGGGGGGAGAGAGGGGGTTGAGAGGGATGCAGCCCCAGAGCCTAGTTTCTGAGAATCCCCCCCCAACTACCCCTTATTGGATTCTGTCCTGTAGTCAACTCCTGATCCACCCAAAAAGCTTAGCCCCCATCCCTAGGTCTTCTAGCTTCCTGACCAGTATCCCACGAAGCACAGAGTCAAAGGCCTTAATGAAGTACAGATACAGGACATCAACTGCTTGGCCTTTGTCCACTGTCCTGGCGACCCAGTTGAAAAAGTCAATTAGGTTTGTCTGGCAGGACCTACCCAACACAAACCTATGCTGCCTCATGTCCTAGAGCTGAGTATCCTTCAGAATGCTCACCAATCTCTCTTTCAGGATGGTCTCCATCAGCTTTCCCACTATTGAGGTCATTCTGACTAGCCTGTAGTTCCCTGGTTCATCCTTCAGACCATTTTTATGGCGAGTCATCGCATGGGCAGTTGTCCAATCCTGGCGCATGATCCCCGACTCCAGAGAGGTGTTAAACAGGTCTGCCAGGGGATCTGCCAGAGCTTCTGCCAGTTCCTATAAAACCCTTGGGTACACTCCATCTGACCCTGGGGATTTAACCACCTTCAGGGACCTTTGGCCCTTTAGTACCCCATCAGCATGAATGGCGCCATCTGTGACTTCTCCACTCCTGGTTTCTGCCATCCTGTTTCCTTGTGGCACTGGTCTGTCCTTCTCTCTAGTGAAGACTAAACAGAAGTACTAGTGAAGTACTTCCACTTTCTCTTCACTACCCTCTGCCAACTCCCCCTTTTTAATTGGATTATTTCATACTTGGTGTTCCTTTTCTCCCTTATACTGTATATTGGAAAAAGGCCTTCTCCCTTGTTTTTACTTGCTGTGCTGGCTGCACTTCCTTTTTAGTCTTTGCCACTCTAACCCCTCTGCTCATTTCTCTTGACTTAGCAGAGTAATCCACCCTATCCTGCTCCTTCCGAGTATGTTTGTACTTCCAGAAGGCTACCTTCTTATCACCTACAGCTTTTTCCACCTCCTTTCTGAACCAGCTGGGCTTTTTGGCTTTAGTTTTCTTCTTTTGATTTTGGCACATTCACTAGTGGCCTCCCTCAGTCCCTCCTTTATTGTTACCCATTGCTATTCTACATCCATCTCCCTTCTAATCCCAGCAAGGTTTGCCATCCTACCAAAGTCAGTCCTGTTAAAGTCCAAAACCCTTGTCTTGGTTCTGACTGTCCCTCTGCCTCTGTCTAGGTGGAACCACATTGTGTGGTGGTTACTACCTGCAAGTGGCACTTCCACTTTCACACCCTGAACATTCCTGCAGTTGAATAGGTCCAGCTTCAATACAGCTGTCTTTCTAGTAGGTTCCATGACACCCTGGGCCAGGAAACTACCCTGAAATTCATCTAGCAGTACTTGCTCCCTAGTGCAGGAGGAAGCCTGGATTTTCCAATCCATCCCAGTTAGACTGAAATCCCCCATTATTACAACATCTCCCATACTGGCCATTTCAGTGATTTGAGACCCTAGTTCCCAGCCCAGTTCATCTTCCTGGGAAGGTGGCCTTTAGATCCCCTATCCTTAGTTTCTTCCCCCAGTGGATTGTACCTTTACCCACAGGGCTTCAGTCTTACCCTCCACCACTTTCTCTTTGGGACCAGTTATCCCTTCCTTCATATACATAGTCACTCTCCCCTTCCTATATAGTTTATACCCTAGAACTGCGAGGTCCAACTCATGGTTTAGTGTGACTCATGTCTCTGTGATGGCTGCTTTGTTCACCTTTCCCACTGCCATCTTGTTTCTCAAGCTTCTAGCATTCAGTGACACCACCTGGCATTGCGACTTGGGACCTCCCTTCATCCTGATCTGCCCCTTGTAACCACCCTCCTTCAGATGTCCTCCCACCTCCACCCTTCTCATCTCAGCCCCCTTCATGAGGTGACTAAGGGTGCTGTGCAACCTGCTGCCTCCTTCCTGTCAGTTTAAATTGAGGTTGTTCCCTATGTATTCATCCATCTTGCCTTTCAGGAGTCTTGTACCCTACCTGCTCAAATGCAACTAGAAAAGGAACTGCCTTAGTTGTATTTATTTATCACAAGAGTGCAGTGAATAGAGCAGAACTGAGGAATTCTTGTCAGACCACTGGCATCCGTACTTTGGGCCTAACTAGGGTGGGTGGTATTAGATGGGTACTGCACTTGAAGACAGCATTTGAAAACTTCTGGGAGACATATCCAGCTAGTAGTGCACACCTCAACAACGTTATTGCTACAAAAACCTCAATGGCAAGTGCTGGACTGCAGGCATTTTTAAAGAAACTAACTTCAAAACAGTTTGTTCAATGTGCATTAGAAACTAATGATGTTATTGTAATTCTAGCTAGACTTTCCCTTGCCTGGTAAGAGGCACAGGTTACTGTTAGTTAAACTTGAAAGTTTCTATCATGTCTCCCCTCTCACTCCTTTCCTCGAGGGTATACATATTAAGCACCTTTAGTTTCTCTTCGTATGTCTTCTGGTGCAGACCCTGCACCATTTTGGTTGCCCTCCTCTGGACAGCATCCACCCTGTCTATGTCTTTGCGGAAATGGGGTCTCCAGAACTGCATGTAGTACTCCAGGTGGGGTCTCACCAACTGTCTGTACAGAGGGATAACAAGTTCCTGTTTCCTACTGGTGATGCCTCTCCCTATGCATCCCAGTATCCCCCAGCCCTCCTTACTGCCTTCTCACATTGCTTGCCCACCTTTAGGTCATCTGATATGACTACCCCCAGGTCCCTTTCCATTTTTGTTGTTGTCAGTATCTCACTCCCTACTGTGTACTCTTCCCCTGAGTTTTTGTTTCCCAGGTGCATTACTTTGCACTTGTTTGCGTTGAATCTAAGCTGCTATACATTTGACCATTCCTCCAACCTTGCCAAATCCCCTTCTCATCCTTTCCACTTCACCTTGTGTATCAACCTTGTTGCAGATCTTTGTGTCATCTGCAAAGAGACATACTTTTCCTTCCAGTCCCTCTGCAATGTCACTTATAAAGACATTAAAAAGGACTGGACCCAGTACTGAACCCTGCGGTACTCCACTAATAACCCCGCTTTCTTTACTGTGATTGCCAGTTACTATTACCCTCTGTGTCCTGTTGTCTAGCCAATGTTTTTATCCAGGCTACCACCCTGGGACCCAATCCCAGGCTGGCTAATTTGTTTCTTAATCTTTTGTGTGGGACTGTGTCAAATGCCTTGCTAAAGTCTAGGTAGGCCATGTCCACAGCCCCTTCCTGGTCTACTACTTTGGTCACCCAGTCAAAGAAATCAATTAGTTTCATCTGACATGACCTACCCACTATGAATCCATGCTGCCTTGGGTCCTGTGCCCCACTAGCCTCTAGGTACTCAACAGTTCTTTCCTTCAGAAGTGATTCCATCATTTTCCCTACCTCTGAGGTCAAACTGACAGGTCTGTAGTTTCCTGCCTCTGTCTTGCTCCCACTTTTGTGAAGGGGAATCACATCAACCCTCCTCCAGTCCTCAGGTACCACACCATCTTCCCATGATTTGTTAAAAAGGGTAGTCAATGGTGTTACTAGTTCTCCCCTTAGTTCTTTTAGAATTCTGGGATGAATCCCATCAGGCCCCATTGCTTTGTTCATCTTCAGTTTCAGGAGTTCTTTCAGAACCCTTTCTTCTGCGAAAGGACTGATATCGACCCCCCTATCCAGAGTGCTTCTATTGACTGGATAAGGTACCTTCCCCTCCTCTTCCTTTGTGAATACTGAGCAGAAGTATTCATTCAGTATCCCTACTCTTTCACTGTCCCTCTCTGCCCACCCACCCTCCTCTTTATTCAGCCTCAGTATCCCTCTCCTTGTCTTTCTTTGCTCCCTAATGTACCTATAAAAGGTTTTGTCCCCTTCTTAACTGAGTTAGCTATCTTTTCCTTGGTTTGGGCCTTTGCTATTCTGGCTGCCTTCCTCGCTTCCTTCTGTTTTAACTGGCACAGTTCTCTGTCCTGCTCCTTCTGTGTTTCCTTATACTTCCTAAATGCTATCTTTTTCTCCCTAACCTTCCCCGCCATCTCTTTAGAGAACCATAGTGTTTTTTTCTTTTGTTTTGATTTGTTTATTTGCTTCACACAAAGGCTTGTTGCCTCTGTGATGGCAGTTTTGATGTTTCCCCATTATTGCTCCACTCCTCCTTCTTGCCTGTTTCCTAGTGCTTTTCTGCACAGTGACCTCATTACACTTAAACCACCAAGTATAAGTAATATGTTGAGAGTCTCTTACCTGCCTACTAGGGAACAAGAGGTAAGAATCTTGAAAGAAGTACATCTGTTAGACCTATAAAACAAAATATAGGAAATGGGTCAGAAAGGATCATTAGTTCTTAGAGAGTAAATACGAAGGATAGGGCAGGTTAGAGAGGGTAATACTTATCTGATGTGGAAGGAGTCAGTGTCCTGTCAGACCTGTTAAAGTAATGAGAAAAACAGGCTCATATGGAGAAAATACAATAGCAAGAACAGAGACAGGGAGAGGAGATACAAAAGGGTATATGACAGCAGAGGAGTAACAAAAGGGAAAGCATTAGATAACAAGTTACAGCTAGGACAAAGTAAGATGATAGAAACACAGAGAAAGAAAATAATATAATAAACAGGAAAACAGAAGAAAAAAACGATGTGGGGGGAGCTTCAGCAGAAGCCACTTATCACCCCTAGATGGCCCAGTTGCCAGTAATTAAAAGTGGTAGCCCAAGTGGGCTAGTGGAGACTCTTTTGGGCTAGTGGTCCAGCATAAATAAAATAATAATTTAGCATTGTTGGTCCAGGGTGCTAGAGTTGTCCCATAAGGAGACAGTAAATTATAAACATAACATTGGGATGCATTCTTCGATTTGCTACCCTACTGCCCAGTAACCCTGAGTTTAAACTCCTACTTCCTACTACTACTACTTGTCAGCCCTCAATCTTGAGCCTTCCATAGCCACAGCCTGTCGACAAGCCTTCTATCTACTGTCCTTAACTCAGCACTCTGTTTTAAGTCCCTCCCCTGCCATTGACCCTTTACAAATGTGATTGTCTCAAAGCACCTGTCTTCCCCCCAGCTTATTCTGTGTATGGTCCTCCCTCACATTGTTCTCTAGTATGTTTCTACTAGGTCAGTCCTGCACAGAAAATTAATTCCCCCACCCTTGACTTGAATTAATGATAAAGCCTCCTCTTGGCTGCATTAACATACAGGGTGTGAAAGTCTATTTTGAGTCTCTCCGCTCCTGACTTTATATGAAATAATGACAATGCCCCCCTGGCTGCTTTACCTCCTGCTAAATTAGTTCCTTAAACCCACAGCACTCACCATGTACCTTGGGCTGTACTAACTGCAATATGTCCCTCTATATGAGATAGCTTACAATTGTAAACAGTCAGACCAATTGCTGTTATTTCTTGTATTTTTTGTCTCTGTACTTGTGCACCCATACTCTGTAACTACCTTTCCATGTTGGCCTCCTGTCAAAACGTGGAACCTTTGAAAATGAGCATTTTGCTCAAAGGTTATGTCCCAAGGAAGCAATAAATAAATAAATGAATGAATAAATTAATAAAGATCCTTGGTGGCCAATGTCCATTGCAGTCAAATAACATACAAGAACCCTTTCCCTGAATCTAGTAGTAGTCCCTGGGCCCTGATATTATTTTGACAGGATGAGAGGCCACCTAGCCCTGCATACAGTGTGCAGTGCTGTCCTTGCAAGGCTCACTAACCCAAATCACACTGTGCTGGTCGCCCAGTGAAGAGCAGGTAAAAGTGGAAACCACCAGCAAGACTTTGCTTGTTTGCTTTTATTTCAGTTCAAGCTATCATTCTTCACCTGGAAAATAACATTTCTGACTAACCACAGGGCTGTTTACACATCTGCACTGTGCCCCTAGTTCTTATGTCACTGTGACTTGTTACTATTAAAGTGATTTTTTCCAGTTTCCTGCAAAAAAATATTACATCTGGCTGGCAATGGCAGGACACAAAGCTCCTACATATATAAAACAAATGAATTCCAACACATTCCGTTCTTAATTACTAAAAGATATTTGTATAAAAACAAGCTGTTTACGTCTAAGATGTTATCGCTTCTGCTGCTTTCCCTTCCCTGAAGGACACAGTTCTCTGCTGAGATATTAGAATCACTTCTGTGTCAGCAGGCTGTTATGTGACAAGAGGAGAACTTGGACTTCACAGGACAAATAAGCACAGTAAACCAAAGAAGAAAGACCCTGTTTTAATGAAAATGTCTTCAGTAATTAAAATGGAACGCCCTGACGTTCAATATTTTGGGAATGTTGTGTAACGGAGTTTTGCTGCTTTAGCAGCATTAAAAATTTTTTTGTTGAAAACTGTAGAAATCACTTTATGGTTGCTAATGAACAGCATATGAGATCTACAATTCATGAGAAAGGTCCTGTATTATAAAACAATGTCAGATAAATACATAAGCTGCCCCACTCCCAGCTCCAATAACACCCTGTACACTTTCAACCTCAGGGCTGTTGGTTACATGATTACAGAAGCAGGCCTCTGAAGGTGCCATCCTCA
This sequence comes from Neoceratodus forsteri, assembly GCA_016271365.2. Lineage (NCBI taxonomy): Eukaryota > Metazoa > Chordata > Ceratodontiformes > Ceratodontidae > Neoceratodus > Neoceratodus forsteri. The sequence goes on from CM028134.1 coordinate 293,622,736, forward strand.
GGGCAGTGGTGTACAGTAGCTAGGAAAATTAAATTTCTAAGCCAGAGCCTTTGTTCCCAGTTTGCCAACCCACGCCATAGTAAGCATGCCATATTTGTTACTCAGAGCTCTTGGACAACCCGTATTGCACTTTATGAACGACAGAATAAGACCAAAAAAAAAATACAGCATTACTTATTTTTCTGCATTGAACATTATTGTTTAATTCCCACAGAGCACAACATTCATATTACAACATCAGTAGGGGGTGGATATCATACAGAAGGATTTAATAACAAGCATTTGTCAATGCCGAATGTTGCTTGCTTCTATGTGCTGTTTAGGTATTTGGAAGTCATTGGAGTGCAAATATTGAAAATTTGCAAACTTACGAGCATGCGTAGGAACTGCGCAACGCACGCTCGTAAAACAGTCATTTTTAGGAATTTTTTCACCAAAGTTTCAACATAGCCATTTTAAAACCTCTGCTCATGAACAATGTCACTGTGATTTTGTTACTGTGTCCCATACATTGAGTTTGCACACGACTGCGCCATTGTGCGCTTCATGGAGTGGAAACGTTTTTGGGCAGGATGTGAAAATGACAATGTACTGCTCATAAGGAGGTGTGGTAAAATGGCAATGTTGAAAATCTGGAGTGGAAATATTGAAAATTCGCAAACCTACTAACGTGCATAGGAACTGCGCAACGCACGCTCGTAAAACATTTTTAGTAATTTTTTCACCAAATTTTCAACATAGCCATTTTAAGACCTCTGCTAATGAACAGTGTCATGGTGATTTTCTTAATGTGTCCCATACATTGATTTCGCATACCGACTGCGCCATTGTGTGCTACGTGGGCGGAAACACATTTTGGGCAGGATGTGAAAAATGACAGCTGTACTGCTCATAAGGAGGTGTGGTAAAATGGCAATGTTGAAAATCTGGAGTGAAAATATTGAAAATGTGCGAACTTACGAGCCTGCGTAGGAACTGGGCAACGCACGCTCGTAAAACAGTCAATTTTAGGAATTTTTTCACCAAATTTTCAACATAGCCATTTTAAGACCTCTGCTCATGAACAGTGTCACTGTGATTTTCTTAATTTGTCCTGTACATTGATTTTCACACCGACTGCGCCATTCTGTGCTACATGGGCGGAAATACATTTTGGGTGAGATGTGAAAAATGACAGCTGTACTACTCATAAGAAGGTGTGATAAAATGGCAATGTTGAAAATCTGGAGTGAAAATATTAAAATTTCGCGAACTTACGAGCCTGCGTAGGAACTGCGCAACGCATGCTCGTAAAACAGTCATTTTTTGGAATTTTGGCACCAGATTTTCAACATGGGGTTTTTGGGACCCCTTCTCATGAATGATGTCACTGTCATGGTGGTATTCAGGCTTGAAGGGTGATTTCGCAGTCTCTGTGCGGGGGCGCGCACGGCTGCGTGAGTGTGTGTGTGGGGGGGAGCTGCGCGTGAGCAGCCGATATCTTATCAAAGGGCCACAGAGATGGAAGATCACAGCTAGAACTCAGAGAAGGCCTGTTTACTGCAGTAGTAAACAGCTGTTTCAAACTAGACCTGTTACAGAATTTTTCCTTTGGGGGGCTTTACTTTTCATTCTCAAGATGGCAGTTCAGTAGATATGATAGCACACACACTCTCATGGTTTTATCAGCCAGATCCCATATGAAATGGAGCAGTTTACAGGGAAATTGCTACCACAAACTTGCAACAAATAAATAAATAACAATAAACTGATCTTACAGAAAATGTTGGGCTTTTAATATGCTGATGTTCTACTACATTTGACTCACAACTGATTTTCAGAACGAAACATTAAAAATGAATAGCCACAGCTAGCTAAATGATCATTATTTTTGATAGACTTAGTCCTTGGGAGCAACAGCAATCTGCCTAATGAAAGCAGAATCCTTACGAGGACAGGTGGCACTCACCAATTCTAGACGTGGTTCATACTCTGGTCAGATTCTCTGATCTGAAACTGGTAAGGAGTAGTAGCCCCTCTAGCATCACCACTGCAGCCCACATCTGCTCCAGCTAACCGCAGTCTTCTTGCCAACTCTGCCACCCTTCAATTCAAACTGGCCTCTTCTCATGCTCTCTGTCTTCAAGGCAACCCCCTTCCCCACACCAACGCCATGCACTTAAAGGGACCATGCTTGAAAGGGGGGGCATTTCCCTTCAGCAGTGCAAAACTGCAGGGCAGGCTGGAGCAATGTCCATCCAAGTAAGCTGGAAGAGAATGGGGGGTGCGGCCATACCCTCCGTGTCCCCTGGATTTGCCAGTGGGGGGCAGTAGCAGCTAGCACAAGTGGCATCAGAATGCCAGCCAGTACCTTCTATTCCCAACCTGTATGGAGCTCAGGCTGTGGCCTGCTTCATGTGGCCAGGAAAGGACTGTTCAGAACATGTCAGAAGGTGGAGGAGGACAGTATAGAGCACCTACCTTTGCTGCCATTACAGTACAAATTACATTTTACTCTTTGGGGCTATGAAACAGGAGAAGCGGAAGGAAGCTACTGTAGAAAAGAGAGCGATGAACTTGATGTTCACTCCTCAGCTGAGCTGCACCGTGAATACAAATGGCAAGTGGTGGCTTTTGGTACAGGTACGGTACCAGTGGGAGTCAGCTTATTTCAATAAATAATGGAAGTTAGAGGCATAGACAAGTTGTGCTGTGAGCTGTCCCTAACGGGAGCAACAAGAGAAGTCGCAACAATTTGTTGAGGGTGGTGGAGATTGCCATCAGTGTAGTAAACAAATACCTTTTTAAAAAAATAGATTTCTGGCAATGGCAGGGGGAAGAAAGCCGCATATGATTGACCATGCAGCAACGGCATAGCACAGAGGGAAGTTTTTTAGCACAGCGGGAGGGTATTTTTTTTTTCAGGACAGGAACGGAGGGTGGGGGTGGCAGAGGGAAGGAGCGGAAAGTTGTTGTTGTTGTTGTTGTCGTCATTTATATATCATTACTGAGAAATCACTGGGTTCCAGCTGCTACTTTGGGGCTGCTTGTTGTTAGGCAGCAGTGGAGCCCATGCCAGCTGGCTGACACTTTATGTAAATGAAAGGACTGAAGCGCTCTCATTGGAGCACTTAATTTCTTTCAAGTACATGCCATTTCCAGCTGTTAAACACTGGCTAGTGTCATACTCTGCTTGGGTGGTCATTGGACTGTCAGGGACGAGCCAACTGTAGATTGCTCTGCGTTGGGCTAGTCCCTGACACACCTCTCAAATGCTGTCCTCTGAAGCATAGCAAGATGTTTCTTGTGCACGTACAAGAAAATGTAAAAAGGGTTCCAAAAGTCAAGTACCAAATTATAGGCCCATGAGCCTCATTGCAGTATGTGGAAAAGTACTGGAAAGACTCATAAAAAGGAAAATTGAACAAGAACTTTTGGATAAAGGACTAACAGACACATTTATTTATTTATTTATTTACGAGTTTTACCAGGATAGAACATTGAGCAACATGCTCGATTCCAGATGCGACCTGGGGGCCGAGATCCAATTTACAAACATGTCTATTTACAAGAAAAATGTTTTCATACATAGTACAAAATGGAACAACAAGCATCGTATTTCCACATTTAGTGAAAATGGTTACAGACAGAGGTAATACACACATAGACTAGAGAAAAATTGGAGGGTGGTCAACTTGGGAGCAGTTATTTTCACCATAGCTGTAGGGTTGAATTAATTGAAACAGGAGCAGCTGGAGGAGAAATGCCCTCGGAGTAGGCAATTTCATTGGTAGGGTTTGGAAGCGTGCCTTATGGGGGCAGGGAGGGCATTCCAGATTCGAGGGATTCAGTAGTTAAAAGCGGCCTGGCCTTTTTTAATGCGCATGAACGGAACATGCAGCAGCCTAGGGTCTGTGCTCCCGAGGGAGTACACAGGTGGATGTGTTGGGAGAGGGTAGAGGACAGGTAGAGTGGGAGGGAGAGGGACCAATATTTGGCTGCGAATGTGGCACAGTTTGTTAGTCTACGGTCATGGAGGAATGGCAGGGTTAGAGAGGTATAAAGGTTGCAGTGGTGTGTAGAATGTGGGCAATCAAGGATAAAGTGACAGAAAGAGTGGAACAAGGTGTTGAGGCTGGCCAGGGCGGACTCAGAGGCTGTGGTGTATACTATATCTCCGTAGTCGAGAATAGGCAGAATCATTTTTTGGACAATGGCTTGCCTAGTCTGTGTGGGGAGGCAGCTTTTGTTTTGGTATAGAGTGCCAAGCTTTGGGAGGAGCTTCTTGTGCAAGGATTCGATGTGGGAGGAGAAGTCCATGTGTTGGTCAAGCCAGACACCTAAATACTTGTAGCTAGTGCAATTCTCCAGGGGGGTCCCATCCAGAGTTTTAAAATGGGTGCAGAGGGATTGACGGGAGAGTCTTTGTTGGGAGCCAAAATTTCGGGATACAGTTTTTTTAGAGTTTAGGAATAACTGGTTGGACCTAAACCAGTGCTGGATGGTGTAGAAATCTTCTTGGAGGAGGGTAGCTACTCTAGATGTTGTAGGGCCAGAAGCATAAAGGACAGTGTCATCCACGTACATCTGGATAGATGAATGCTTGCAGGTAGATGGGAGGTCATTTAGAAAAATGGAGAAGAGTAGGGGACCTAGGACAGATCCTTGGGGGATGCCGGATGAGACTGGTAGTGGGTTCGAGGTGTGTGAGGTGAGTTTGATAGTTTGGGTCCTGCCCACTAGGTAGTCTTGGAACCAATTTGTGGCTGGTTTAGAAAGCCCTGTTTCTGTGAGTTTGGGGAGGAGTAGGGAGTGGGAGACGGTATCAAAAGCCTTTGCTAGGTCGATAAAGATGGCCGTGGTGATGTGTCCTTTGTCCATACCCATGAGAATGTTGCCAGTGACACATAACAGGGATGTGATGGTGGAGTGGGATTTACGGAAGCCCGATTGGAATGGAGTGAAGAAAGAGGATCTTTCCAGGTAAGGAGTGAGTTGGGACAGGACCAAATGTTCCTGTAATTTGGCCAGTATAGGGAGTAGGGAGATGGGTCTGTAATTTCCTGGGGAGGATGGATCGGCCCCTTTTGGCAGCGGGATAATGGTGGCCTGCTTCCAGGCAGAGGGAGCTTGCCCAGAGAGAAAGACAGGTTAAAGAGGCGGCTATAGGGCAGCTATGACTGGGGTGGATGGGAAGAACATCTTAGCGTCCATGGGCGTCAGGCATTTACCCTTTGTTAGGAGTGCAAGGCCCATAAAGATTGAAGACTTCTGCTTTGATTACTGGATGGAAGAAGAATGGCAGAGACAAGGCGGGCAGGTTTAGGGGGCATGAGCAAATGAAATTGACGGGTCATATAGCGGAGGGACAGGAGTTTTCTGTGCAACTGGAGAAGTGGGTGTTTAAAGTTTCAAGCTACGTCGATGGGATCGGAGATGAGGAGCCCTGGACAGATAGTGTGGGGGGTGAGGGTTGAGTGGGGGGGGATATAAGGGATTTTAGTGATTTCCAGAAATCAGTTGGATGATTTATGTTTTTGCTAAAAGCCGAGAGGAAGTAATTTTTTTGGCTTTGCGGATGGAGTTTGTGCAGGTATTTCATAGGGATCTGTATGTGGTGAGGTGCTGCTGAGTTCCCAGCTTCTTGAAGGCTTTTCAGGCAAGGTACCTTGTATGGCATAATTTGATAATATCTGCCGAGATCCATGAGAGGTGTGCGCCTCTAACTCTTTTCTTGCGTAGGTGGGCGTGTTTGTCCCAGACTTTTAGGAAGCTGGATTTGAAAACCTCAAAAGTGGTGTCAATGGAGGATGCTTTTGAGATAAAGGACCGGTTTGTGCATCCTAGGTCCAGCAATAGAGATGCTAGGTTGAGGGAGTTGTAGGACCTGGTATATAGTGTTTTGAGGGGGGCAGTGGGGCCGTGCACTTTCCTGATCAAGTAAATCATGTGATGATCACTTATGGAATCGGGTAATAGGCCAGCGCTTAGGATCCTGTGGGGGTGGGAGGTAAGAGCCCAATCCAGTAAAGAGTGATTTTGAGACTTGTGGTTAAGTCTGGCGGGATTGGCAATGAATTGGGTTAGGTTTAGGGCCTTGATTTTGGTCTTTAGGTGGGCTTTGTCCGGCCCTAACCAGTTTGTATTAAAATCACCGGTGGCATGGAGTTCACCCCCCCAGCTAGGGTCTGTAAGGAGATTAAGTGGGAGAGGATGTCCTCTGTGGGAGTGTACAGTGGGGGCAGTACGAGCCTGCCACGTATATGAGGGTGGAGCATGGGAGTGTGAGTTTTATGAGTAAGGAATCTATGTGTCCAGGAAATGAGGGGATGTCCACTTTAGTGAACTGGCGACTGTTGGCAATATACATAGCCGTGCTGCCTCCTCCTCTCTTTTTACCAGGCCGGTCATGTCTAATTATTGTGTACCCTGGTATGGATACTTCTGCATCCGTGTGGTGAGGTTTTAGCCAAGTTTCGGATAAGACAAATATGTCAGGGCACAGTGTTAGAGCAGTTTGTTGCAGCAGCGAGATTTGAGATAGCAAACTGCAAGTGTTTAGGTGCAGGATACGGAGGCCTTTTGGAAAAGAGAAAGGGGGGGTGGGGATTTGTATTTGTGGTGGTTGGGCTGGGGTTTGCCTGTATGTTCCCAGCCAGGAGCAAAAATAGGCAGATAATATGTTTTAGCTTTGACAGCAGGGGGTTTGGGCTGGTTGGGGTGGTACAAACGGAGGGGGAAGTGGGGGTGTAGTGTCTGGTAGGGGTGTGTAAGGCTAAGAGTCCCAGGTGAAAAGAGGGAGGAAGGATAATGGCACTAATGTGCCGCAATAGCTGGGTCCCAAGTCCTGAGCAGGCGAGTGTGAGTTAGTAGTGTAGTATGGGGGAGGAGTTTGCCTTGGGGGCAGTGACGGTGGTGGTTCACGGCTTGGGAGGGTGGCAGGGGGCAAAGAAGATAGAAAGGCCAGGAAGAGGAGAAATAGAGCTGTGGGAAGCAGCATTTTGGACTGAAACTTGAGATTTGGAGGCTGAGAATTTTTTTTTTGCTTGAGCCCTCTGGTGGCAGCAGCTGATAAGCTGCAAATGGGAAAATAGGCTGATAGGTTTTTAGAGTCATGTGACTACAGCCTATAAAAGAGGTTTTTAGAGTCATGTGACAACAGCCTATAAAAGGAGGAGCTCACCAAGGGCAGTGGTGGGGGGTGGTGGGGAGCCGGCTTGCAGCGCCGGTGGGGTAGAAGCACACAGGCAGTGGGAGACGCAGGCTGGATTTAGCAGCCGTCTGTGAGTTCAAAAAAATGGCGCCAGAACCGTGCCCTGCTGCCGAAAGTCTTTCTGCAAACTGCTGCGTACCTGGAATTCCTCGGGGGGGGGGGTTCGGTCCCGAGACTGTAAGGGAGGGCTGGATTCGATTCAGAGGCCCTCGTGACCCTAACTTCCGGAGTCTGCTGGAAAAGAAAGAGGTTTATAAGGTCAGTTTCAGTGGGAGGAGTGAAGCTTAAGGTAGGTGAAACTTCAATTGGGCAGGGAAATTTAGGCAGCAAGTAATTTGAGTTTAAACTTGTAACGTTTGGAACTGCGTGGTCCTGTTGTTTAAACTGTTTGCTGTTTACAACATGGCTTCTCATCAAACCATTCCTGCACAACCCACTTAATAACTTTTTATAATTCTGTTAGCTCCAGTTTGGACCAAAATAAAGCAGTATACATCATATTACTAGACTTTGGCAAAGCATTTGATAAAGTTCCGCATAAAGAACTTATTGAGAAAATGTCCATATTGAGTATTAATTCCATAATTGTTAAGTGGGTTAATAAATGGCTGGAATTATGAAATCGGAAAGTAAGGATTAGAGGGAACATATCAGGGCCAAGGGGAGTTACAAGTGGGGTGCCCCTGGGCTCTGTTCTGGGACCCACCTTGTTCAACATTTTTATAGGAGACATTAACAATAACATCCAAGGTACCCTAGTTAAATTTGCAGATGACACGAAATTAGGGGATGAGGTTGATATAGCAGATAAACATAAAGTCATATGTAAGGATTTGCAAACTATAGCACAATGGTAAGGCAATAATAAAATGGTTCTGAATGAAGACAAATGTACTGTTCTGCACTTTGGCTCTAACAACCCCAAGCACTAAAAGCCTCGGTTAAAGAGAGAGACTTGAGTGTCACAGTTAAAACTGGTCTTACTTTCAGAGACAAGTGCAAACATGTGGTGCAAACAGCTAATATGATATTAAACAGAATCAGGAGAACCTTTATCAACAGAAGCAAATTGTTTATTATTTCCTTGTACCGTACTTATATCAGGCCCTTTCTCGACTTCTGTACCCCATTTTAGAGCCCCAACCTAGACCTAGACAAGGATAAAAAACTATTGGAAACAGTACAAAGAAGAACAACTAAAGTAATCCCCCATTTAAAGAACCTGACATATGAATCCAGGTTGCAAAGGACAGGCCTAGTATTACTAGTGGAAAGAAGGTCACGAGGTGACATGTTGCAGCTCTACAAACTACTAATTAATAGTGATCTAAAAGAACAGTGTGGATTTAGATATATGGCTAGAAATGTGAACCTTAGAAGCCACAATAAACAAATATTTATCCCTAAAGCCAACACTAATAAGAGGCAGATTTTTTTCATTATAAGGGCTGCAAAAATGTGGAATTCACCACCATACGAAGCGGTTAACTAAAAAAATCCAACCAAATTCAAAACTAAACTTGACAAGTACTTGAACTGGTTTGGGAATAACAGTAACTGAGATACCCACTACCAGTGGGAGATGCATCATATGGGCAGACACCTTCTAGTGTCCTATTCAACTGAGTAAACCAAATGTTTGCCAGTCCTTAAAAATTGAAAAGCAGAGCAGGTCCAATGGCACGCCAGTTAACGGATGACACAGTCTGGGGTGTTTCACTTAAATGCACAGCTGCAGGGGTGTTGTCTCTAATACAATTCTTTGACAAACTTTGTTTAGAAGTTAAAAAGCCAGTTTCCAGAAAATGAAGCCTCTGCAATTACAGTAAACTTCAGGTACAATACTGCTGAGTCCCCAAAAATGGCTAGATTTGACAAATGACATCAATTTTGCTGATCAGGAACTAGAAAATCTTTTATGTGAATATAGCAAATTACTGAAAAAAAATCGTGTAAAGATTTTCTTTAAAGAATTTCCTATGTCTAGTGCTGTAACATCCTGGGAGGACTTAAATAAGAGATATGTGAGCAGTACAGCTGTCATTTTGCACATCCTGCCCAGAACATGTTTTTGCACCTGTGGTGCAGAATGGCGCAGTCACTGTGCAAAATCAACTTTTGGAATGGATTAACAAAATCACAGTTGCACTATTCATGAGGGGAGATCCCATAATGCCAATGCTGAAAATCTGGTGAAAAAAATTCCAAAAAATGACCATGTTACTAGCAGGCGTTGCGCAGTCTCTACACACCCTTGTAACATTGCCAATTTTTCTTGTTTTCAGTCCAGATTTTTGACATTGCCATTTTTCCACACCACCTCATGAACAGTACAGCTGTCATTTTTCAAATCCTACTGAAAATGTTTTTTCAGCAACTGTGGCACAAAAGCAGTGCTACAATTGCACGGAATTACATTTTCACGGTGATTGAAAGTTTATTGTACTGGGTACATGTGGTGAGGTACTAAGAAGGTTATATTGAACATCTAGGGTGAAAATAACTTGAGATGACACAGTTATGACTACTTGTTGTAATTTCGGTATGCCTGCTCATAACTTAATGTGTGGAAGTGCAGGGGCCCGAGACCCCTGTGTTTCCACAGCTAGATACATATGTACATCTGTTCGGATCCTGCATTCCCACCATCACATATGGACACTGTTGTATTATCTGCATGGAGGGATGGGAGCGCAGGGTCCAAAGTGACATATGGATACTGTTGTACTATGTTGTACTATCTGGATGGAGGGATGGGACCCACTGTAACATATAGATACTGTTGTACTATCTTGATGGAGGGTTGGGAGTGCAGGGTCTGAAGGACCCTGAGCTCTCACTGTGACATATGAACAGTATTGTGCTATCTTGATGGAGGGTTTGGACCCAGCGCTCTCATCATGACATATGGATACTGTTGTACTATCTCAATGGAGGGTCTCCCACTGTGACATATGGATACTGTTGTACTATGTTGTACTATCTGGATGGGAGTATGGGAGCGCAGGGTCCAAAGGACCATGTGCTCCCACAGTAAAATGAGGATACAATTATACTATCTGAAAAAGAAGGTAAATTCTTTGCAAAAAACTTCATTAATGTATTAGGTAGGGTGAATACCACAGTGACAAAAGCAGTGAAATGTGGTGTTAGGGTTTCCAACCCAAAATCCCCTCCCCCAGGGTTCCCACCCTACCACCCCACCCCATACCCCCACCCTCCACACACCTACAGGCATCAGGGTGTGCCACTGGGTTGTCAGGCCTAACTCTCACCCTGTTGTCCTATACTGTGGCATGTAAGCTTGTTTACATATGGAATGGGGTGATAGTTGGGCCTAATGACCCAGTGGCACACCCTGACGCCTGTTGGTGTGCAGAGAGTGGGGGTGGGGTGGTAGGGGAAGGAACCCTGTGGGTGGGGCATTAGGATTGGAAACCCTAACGCTACATTTCCCTGCTTTGTCACTGTGGTATTCACCTCTTTCCTAATGCATTAACAAAGTGTTTTGGTAAAGAATATATATATATATATATATATACACACGACTGCACCACTGTAATACACACACACACACACACACACACACACACACACTCTCTCTCTCTCTCTCTCTATATATATATATATATATATATATTATCACTGCACTGGCGCCAGTATAGTTAGAGTTTAGTAAGCACTTTAATGTTAAACCTCAAACTTTGCACTTTAATAACTTTGCCACCATATGACAAATTTATCTGAAATTTTGCATACGCAGTCTGGTCCATAGATCTCTGGATCTGGCAAGTTGCGTTATAGTTGGATGTACAGTTGCAAAGCTGCAGAACACCAAAAAATGCAAAAAAAACAGACTGTTTGCATGTTTCTTTGCTCGCACCAACAGCCCATGCAATTTGTCCATTTGGTCCAAAATCTTCCAGGAAGATGCAGTCTGGGTCACCGATGTGCCTTTCGAAGATTTGGTGTAAAAATATTAAACCATTCAAAAGTTATTCAAAAAACAAATTTCCCATTACAGTCAAGGGGGAAAAATATGTGTGCATCATAAAAGTTTTGCAAATGCACTTTTACTTTTGCAAATGGCACTTTCACTTTCATGCTGCTGCCATCTTGTTTGCAGTTAGGGAGAGAGAAAAACGCCTGGCGTTTAAATTTGGGACCCTCTAGGTAAACACTGACTGCTGGGTTTACCTAGTCGGATCCTGAGGATGCCAGTCCTATCTTTTTTTGGGGGTAAAACCCCCCAGAAATACTGTTTTCAACATCAGAGAAAAAATACTTTGACAAAAGCATTTGTGAAAGTTTTGCAAATGAGAAAGTTTCGTACTGTTTTTTGCTAAACTTTCACATTTGTGAAAGGATTTTGCCAAAAAAACCTTGCCATCCTCCTGCAACAAAACGGTTGAGTCTTTTGGGCTGAAATTTGCAGGGTGACAAGCCCTGTACGCACAGATGTGCCTTTTATTGGTTTGGTGCTAAAACATTCAATGGGTCCAAAGGTACAGCATTCCGAAGTTGAGACATTTCTCATAGGATAACATTGCAGCATTTGTGACGCCTTTCAACGCCCATATCACGAAAACAAAGCAAGATAAGGAGTTTTCACTACTGGCAGCTTAGTTCACTTTCAGGTGAACTAACTTGATGAGCAAGTTTGGAAATCATAGATGACACCTGCAGTGAAATTGTTTTCTTACTTGCTACGTTTACAGAGATATTGGCAAAAACATATTCCAAGGGTTCCAAGGGTGCCTTTTCAGTACTTTTCGGTGCCCGTATCTCAGAAATGATGTGAGATATGGATTTAGTCAATGTATGTTGCATGAAGGACTTGCTGTCATGATTACAAAAGCACTGGAATTTTTTTCCTAGCTGCTACGGTTGCTGAGATATCAGCAAATTAGTGTTACAAGGGTACCTTGCCCTATAGGGCTGCTTCATGGCTCTGTAGTTATGTATTAGTGGGAGCTCAGGATCTGGAGGGCCCCGTGCTCCTACATACACATAGCATTATGCAAAAAATGGACAATGTAAAGGGAGTGCAGTTCCCAGGGGGCCTGCGCTCCCACTAACACATACCACTTACATTACACTTTCTCAAAAAGAAGGGAAATTCATTGCAAAAAACTCTGTTAATGCATCAGCTAGGGTTAATAGTACAGCGACAAAAGTTTGGAAATGTGCTGTTAGTGTTCAAAACCCTAACTCTGCATTCCCCCTACCCCCACCCCCACACACACATGCAAGATTGTAAGACACTGTACCACTCCATCACTTCTGCAACCACAATAATCACAACACTACTTATTTCACGTAACACTAAGTAATGAAAAACCAAATATAGTATCATCAACTCTATACTGCCAGCACAGTATGATGACACATTATTGCTGGCATATCTTCTTCATACAATGAGACTTAGTCTGTACACAGTTTAAAAATATTACATAGAAACATAGAAGTTGATGGCAGATAAGCACCGCGAGGCCCATCCAGTCTGCCCATTTCTTTTTCTACCTTATGAATGTGCCATCGGCCTTTGCTCTGTCAATGGCCTATCTATTCATACTCATCTGTATTACTCCCTTATGCCTATCCCATGCCTGTTTGAAGCCCTGCAGTGTATTCATATCCACCACTTCCTGACACAGGTCATTCCATGCATCCACCGCCCTTTCTGTGAAAAATGACTTCCTCACATTCCCTTTTAATCAGTCTCCCTCTAGCCTCATGCTGTGTCCTCTTGTCCTGCTATTTTTCTTATACCGAAACATGTTAGACTCTTTCACCTTGTTAATGCCCTTAAGGTGTTTGAATGTTTTGATCATATCACCTCTCTCCCTCCTTTGTTCTAGGGTATACATAATGAGCTCCATTAATCTGTCCTCATATGTTTTCTGATGCAGTCCCTGCACCATTTTGGTTGCCCTTCTCTGGACTGCCTCAATCTGGTTAGTGTCCTTGTGAAGGTGTGGCCTCCAGTACTGCATGCAGTACTCCAGATGGGGCCTAACCAGTGTCTTGTAAAGAGGGATTATTACCTCCCTCTTCTGACTTGTGATACCCCTACTAATACACCTCAACATCCCTCTAGCCTTACCTACTGCTTTAGTGGTCTGCTTGGATTATTTCAGGTCATCGGTGATGATGACACACAAGCCTCTTTCTTCCCTTGTAACTGCCAGCAACTTCCCTCCCAGCTTATAGGTGGCTTCAGGGTTTCTTTTCCCTATGTGCATGATCTTGCACTTCTATGCATTAAGCCCCAGTTGCCACTCTTCCGATCATTTTGCTAGTTTATCCAGTAAAAACATGTGTCACTGTTCAACAATTGGGTTGCTGCAGGTATCACTGCTACCACATGGGCATGTGGTAGCAGGACAGATAGAGATGACACATAGTACTTTTAAGGTACTGCTCAGGTATGAAACTAACACCATCTCATGTTGTTATACTGCTGCGTTACCTGGAAATACTCACTAGCAGCATGTTATTGTTAGCTTTGGATGTTACAACTGATGCTTTCACATGTTACTTGTAAACTATACTACAAATACATACTTTTATTATTTCTAATGTTTGCTATTAGGACTGACTCACTCTATCAGAAAAATAAATGCAAACATCTAATAACTGTTGAAAGGCTTATACTAATTATCATTTCCAAGAAACTATCTGTGGATAACATACTGTGAGTTTCATCATTTCTTCACTATTGAAATATAGGTATCTGCTTAAATCTTGTTATTGCTATTTGTAACACAAAAATGCTTACAGTGGGGCATCACCCACGGTTGCCCAGTATGTGTGTCTACCCACAAGGCATTATGATGGTGGCAGAACTCATACAGTTGGTGACCCATAATGATGGATGCGTCTTACGGTACATTTAGAGACTTGTACATTACTTCTGTTACCTGATGCTGGTTTGTCTCTGATTGGTTGTGTTGCCTTGGCCCTTCCTGCTTGCATGTGTGTGTGTGTGTGGGGGTGGGGTGGGGAATGTGGAGTTAGGGTTTTGAACCCTAACAGCACGTTCAAACTTTTGTCACTGTACTATTAACCCTAACTGATGCATTAATAGAATTTTTGCAATGAATATATATATATATATATATATATATATATAAATATATATATATATATATATACACACACACACACACATGTACAATGAAGCCAGCTACAATGCAAAGCAATAACTTTCAGTAAGTGATGTGTACAAAAACAGTGTGGTAAAAAAGGGCTTCATTTATTGCCATTGAATTATACTGTTACCTGTAGTGTACTGCAAATGTTGTTATACACTGCAGCATTCTGACTCTCTCTCTCTCTCTCTCTCAATATATATATATATATATACATATATCTATCTATCTTCTACAAGTGCAATAGCACCTGTATGCTTCGGTTGTGTTGGTGTTTCATTAAAAATGGTCATTTTCAGAGGGTTATATCTCAGATATTTTAGACCCAGGACTGTAAAATTTGGTATACACCTTCTCAGTGTTAGAGCTCCTTAACCCTCCAAATTTTGTGAGGCTACCTTTTGTAGTTTTTGAGTTATTAAGGGCAACATTTGCAGATTTTGCCTGATTTGCTACCTTAATTTTTGTGCTCAGATAGCTAAAAAAATATAACAAATTGAGGGCTGGCAGTATAGCCTAGAGGTTAGAGAAAGATCTTAGTTTGATTCTCACAACCTCCACTTGCATACTATGTGACTCTGAGCAAGCCACTTAACCACCCAGTGCTCCCAGGTCACCCCTGAAAACAGGCATTTGTGCCTAGTGAGCCTTACCTGGTTACCAAAGACTAAAATAAAAATGAAACTTACAAGTTTTGTAGGTATCATATGGGAATAGGTCCTTTTGGTGTTTTGAGTGAAAAAAAATGTTTTAAGTTAATTACTGTAAGGTTATTTGTTTACTCATGCGTGTTCAAAAAAAAACTCTCCAAGAAAAATAGCTAGAAATACTTGCAAACATTTTCCCATGTTAAAGTTCTATAGGGACAAAAAATGTAATGCTAATGTAACAAAAAAAAATTAAACTAGAGGGTGAGAGTTAATTGTTTTTGGGGGTGGGTACTGCAAGGTATGCGATGTATTTTGTTACTTAAATGAACCAAGTACTAGTTAGTTATGATTAAAAATAAAAATGATTACAAAGGACTACTTCATGATTTTTATTTTGGTTAAAAATGTCATGCAAAGTACGAATATATTCAATAATTGTAGTAGGCTGATTTTCCTTCTTTGCATACACTTTTGTTCACAAGGGATGTCTGTGTTTTTATAGAATAAAGCACTTTGAGTCTATATGGAATATTTGTTGGTTTCAGCTGTGATTGTGTTTTAATTTTAAGTTAGTACATATTGCTTTAAAGAAGGCTGGATCACTTGAAATATTTTTTTTTTCAGTGATGGTAGTTTGCAGTCAATGAACCTGAGTTGGTGCTCTTTCTGTAATAATGATCATATGTAGGCTGTTTTTCCTACTTCTCAATAGTAGTGCATAAGTCTGGTTTTGTCTCGGACTTCTTTTTTTCTTATTTTTCTCAATTCAGCTTTTCTCTTCTCCCCACAGTACTTCCCTGCCTTTCCATAGTTTTTCCATGGGTTCTTGGAAACTGTGTTAAAAGTACTGTAATGTGAGCTGCAAGTTGCAATAAAACATGTCAAGTTCGGAGTCATAAATTATTACACAAACCTTCATATCAAATACTGTATACTCCCTATTTTTTCTAATAATTTGGTTGTCATTATATAGTAAGAACTTATAGATTATAGAAGCAATGTGAAATTGCTAAGCTAGCCAGACATAATATATGGAACTGGTAAATATACCACTTACATATGCAGGGTTATTTTCTGGTCTCAAACTGAGGCAATATGGAGTCCCCCCCAGTAATCATACAACCTATGCTAGTCCATTTTACTACAGTATTTACTATTAACCAGTTGAGCAACAATTTCCAAACAAAGGCAAATACTATAATTTAACAATAATATATAGACTAATGGATGTGGAAGTGTGTGTAATGAGGATTTTATGCACACCCAAGTTGTGTGATGCCTCATAAACCCCAAGAGTGAAGCTCAAGGGGTTTATCAAGACATTGCACCCTGAGAATGTGTATAAAATCCGAGATGACACACTTCCCCATGTTTTATTTTTCATAATAACTGGTTTCTTTGATTTTTTTGTGTTGGACAGTTACTTGTTGAACAGCCTAACATTGGTCTTGGTTTTTCTTAGAGTTTCTTTTTTCTTGCTGCTCTATGAATTTTTGTCTTTCTAGGTCACTAGGTTGCTGAAATGGTGATGAATGCGCCATTTTTTAGGTGAGTAGACACACATTAGTAGACCACTGGTTATTTTTCATTTTTGTGAGAAATGTGTCTTTCATCAGCTGCATGTAAGTTAGATTCCCGCTCAGTGATTTCAGTAAGGTTAGCTCATCAGGTTGACAGTATGAGCGGACTTCATGAGGAGACAGTAGTGCTAGCATGAGAGTGATTTTAGAATTTTTGCAAAAGGTGTTTAATCAAACTGATTATGCACAAATGCATAAATTCGAACTCCATTATACATGAATGATTATACACATGGGGGGATATTCCAAGGGGTTGCACATGGCACAACAGTGTTGTGCCATGCGCAACCCACTGATGAGCCCCGGGGCAATATTCAAAGGGGGATGTTGCACTACGCAAATCCTGATGCATCGGGGTGCACCAGTAATGTATGTGGTGCAAGTGTGAGAGGCGTGCCCATACATATGCAGCACACCCCGATATTCAGCCCGGGATGTGCAGAGCATATGCTGGCACATACCTGCATTGCGCTGCTCAGGGGGGTGCAAGGTTGTACCCAGCAAAACCAGGAAAAATTCCTGGCCACCCACAGGTGAGCTGCCATATTGCAAGGCACAACATGGCAGCCACCTGCTGTGGGTGGCCACCCGACCTCCTGAGACACAGGCTGGGCACCATGCCCCCCATGCCCATTCTTGGGCATAAATTGTATGTAAATATCCTGGTGGTCCAGTGAACCCTATCCCATCACCAGATCATGGGCTGTTGTATAAAATGCATTCCCTGGTGGTCCAGTGGACCTGATCCCCAGCTCAATCACAGGGCAAATGAACAAACCAATCTCCTTGGTGGTCCAATGGACCCAATCCCCAGCCTGATCATGGGCAAATGAATTAAGTAATCTCCCTGGTGGTCCAGTGGACCCGATCCCCAGCCTGATCACAGGCTTCAGTTGTAAAGAAATGCCCAGGTGGGCTCAGCAGTACCCCCCTCCCCACCCGCTCACTCAGACCCACCACCCCACTCCCCCGGTCAGCGGCGGTGGCAGCTCCCCACCACAAGCCCGTAGCTTGCCACTGACAGCGTACCAGTATGACTGTATGCCCGTTAGTCCTGCATGGGCCAATGGGCATGCAGACTCATACTGTACCACATTAGTCCTGTAATGTGAATGAACCATCTACATTTTGGGACTGTGTAGTACTGTACGGTCTGCACGCCCATTGACCCATGCAGTGGACCAATGGGTATACAGCTGTACTGTATGCTGTCAGTTGATGGGTGCCCATGCAGCTTGCGGGTGGGGAACTGCCACCCGCCACTGACTGGGGGGAGTGGGATGGTGGGTCTGAGTGGGCAGGTGGGGAAGTGGTATCACTGGCCCACCTGGGCATTTCTTTGCAACTGAAGCCTGTGATCAGGCTGGGGATCGGGTCCACTGGACCACCAGGGAGATTAATTTATTCATTTGCCCACTATCAGGCTGGGGAGCAGATCCACTGGACCACCAGAGAATATTACCTCCACTGCAGCCCACAATTGGGCAGGTCCACTGGACCACCAGGGATTTATTTATGTTATGCCCGTGATCGGGCATTGGGGCTCAGTGCCTGCCAAGGGGCAGGGGGTGTCGGTCCCCAAAGGCTGCAGCTTGGCAGGGCATGAGTCGCAGGGGATCAGCACACCTGCATGCAAATGGGGCCATAATGACATGCAAATGGCCCCATTTGTGCCTTGCATGCATAATGGCCTCATTTGCATGCCCAGTACTGAATATCACGGTTGCTGCACCTAGCACACCCGCACTTGCACTAGCGCATCCCCCTGCTCCTCGCTTTCCACTTGCGCTGGCGCAGTGCCACTGCACCGTGCACAGTGAGGGCAGCCCCTGTGCCATATTCAACGGTGCTGAGCCATGGCGCAGCACTGTTGAATATTGCCCGGGCCATGCCCTGGCGCATCCGAGTTGGACTTCACCCAGGCTTGCACCCCTGCCTGTCGCAGTCTGAATATTCCACCCTTACTGTATATGTATACTCAAACTCCATTATACATTATCATGTATAATCACCCATGTATAATGGAGTTTGACAGCTTCTGCCTACAGCTGATAATCATCACTAACCAGTTATTATACAGTATATAGAATAATATATGGGGTGGTGTGTTTAACAGGATTTAACACACACCCGAGGTGTTGGATGCTACATAAACTCTGAGAGCAAAACTTGAGGTGTTTATTAAGCATCTAACACTGAGGGTATGTGTAAAATTTGAGTTTTACACACCACCCCATTTATTATTTTATATAATTGCTGGGGAGCATTTTTTAGCCACAGCAACTATATAAAATAAACATACACTGATGTTCAGCCGTGGTTGGGTTGAAGTGCTGTCCACCCATGCCCATGTCTGTGGTCAGGCTGGCTTGTTTAAACTCTTACATTTTTTGTGATTTCCCCCAAGTAAAAAAAAAAACACACACAAAAAAAACACAGTGAAAAATATTTAAATTCAGTCTTACGTTGATTGTGTGGAGTCTGAGTATGGGAAGTGCAGCCGCGATCCTCGAGTTTATACAATGATGAGAAGACTGTGGGCAGCCCATGCGTAGAGACAGAGAAACCTGGCATGTTCACCATTATAACCTGCAGATTATAACGGTGTATTATTACTGGGTTTCTCCATGAGAGAAAATGCTCCCCAGTTATTATATAGTTATTATTTTTTTTTAAAGCCAACCCGCTGTCCTTATAGTTTGCAGTAATGACCTTTTACAGATTTACAACTTGCACTACTACTGCAAGAAATAAAATAATTCAAGTCATGTACTTCTGTCTCACAGAAGTTTAATACATTTTTTAATTTTATTCTTTTTTTTACTTTAGTCATGTCTTATGATGTTTTTGTATTAACAATAATTTGTGTAGCACATTTGGCTGTGTCGTCTAGTATATATATTCAAGAACTGCAAAATATGTGAAGTTTATATTACTGTCAAGTAAAGAATGCAGTAATAGCATAACACACAACATACCTTACAAGTTAGTTTTACAATGTGGATAGCACTACAAATGTATTATTAGAGGGAAATCTTTAAATTATATGTTATTTGAGTTATTTATTTTATTTTTCTTCTGTTATGATTTACAATAGTTAGACTTACATATTTAAGCAAATAGTCATGGTATCCTGTCCTGTAAGATGAAGGAAAGCATGTAACATGTATAGGGAGATGGAATAGAGTCACTAATTATTGTTAGGTCATTGAAATATGTATTATGCATTACAAAGGATAGAACGTCAAAGCACTGTATACCAGGGAGAAATCATGACAGCTTTTAATTACGCTCATCAAAGTCAGTGCTAGTAATTTATATTATTGCTAAAACAAAGATATTACTGTCTCTACAGGCATCTGCCATTCAGCTAAAATGCAAGTTGTACAAATGTCAATACTGTGAATGGTAGCTGCTGTCTCATTGCCTCTTATGGTTACTCTCTAAACTAAGCGCAGACTTATAGAACTGGACACCTCGGCTGTCAATTAGACAGATGTAATAAATGGGGGATTATCCCCATTCTTTTGAAATCACAATTTTTGGTCACCTGACATCTGTTAGCCACAATCATTGTGATACTGTGGGAGAATTTAAGGGTCCAACTGGCAATGAGATAGCACCTCCTAGTGAAGAGGCTTTGTTAAGCCTCAAAGCACCTGGGGCCCTGTTCCTGGTCTTCGATTGTCATGTGATCCATTTATTACTAACTTGTTGAAGAGCAAGATGCAGGAATAAAACAAAAACTGAATGAATAATGGTCTGTCCTATTGTTTTTTTTTTCCAAAGGCAATGAATTTTGCCATGACCAGGCATATTGCAAGATATGGATAATATTATCCTATGTTTTCAGTAAGGGGTCAGCATTGGAACTGACAACTATCACACAGTTTAATGAAACATGGAACATGTTAACAAATGGTCTGCATGGACACATGGAGATTGTGCCTAGTTACATATGTATGAAGGAATAAAAGAATTGGTGAAATATGTACTACAAATGCAAGGTGGAGGTTTGTTCAGTTTTTAAGGTGGAATATAGTAGTAATTACTTTTATTTGATCAATCATAAAAAGAGATTATTACAAACACGGAATACAACAACATATGAAACAGACAAAACAATACATATACAAATCTTTACAAGATAAAATGCACTATATGTTAAAAAAGTGATATTGAGTACAAAAGTGCTTAATTTTGGATAGAACAGACAATTCTCATTTTTTGTGCATTAAGGAGAAACATAGCTGTCTTTTTTATAATTTGTTCACCTTCAGTAGTCAAAAAAATCCTCAGTAATTCATGATTGTGGCAACCTGGTACAGAATTTATAATAGACTCAGCCATTTACAGTACTTCTAGCTATGTTGTACCAGTCACATCTCAAGATACATAGATACATAGATACATAAACAGTGTCGGCAGATAAGGGCCTATGGCCCACCCAGTCTGCCCACTTGAGCTTGTAAGTTCAGTTTGTTTTCCTAGAAGTCTGTTGCACCTTACTCCTGACCTCCAGAATTCCTTTATGTCTATCCCATGCATTCTTAAATCCTGTGATTGTTTCAGCCCCCACCACTTCCTCTGGCAGGGTGTTCCACTTGTCCACCACCCGTTCTGTGAAGAAATTCTTTCTCATGTTTCCTCTGAATCGTCCTCCCTCCAACTTCATCCCATGCCCTCTAGTCCTGGAACATCTTTTTCACTTAAAAATAGTGTTTTCCTGCACCCTGTTCCTCCCTGTAAGATACTTGTATGTCTCTATCATATCCCCTCTCTCCCTCCTCTCCTCCAGGGAGTACATGTTCAGTTCCTTCAACCTGTCTTCATAGGACTTGTGATGCAATCCATGCACCATCTTTGTTGCCCTCCTTATATTCAATGTTCAATATCCTCCTTTTCTTTTCCACCACAGTAACAGAGTGCAAATAAAGGTTAGTGTTTTTGGTAAATTTACAGATCAAGACATTTGAATCAAAAAAGCCAATTCTAAATGTTGTGTAAGTTCTTTGTAAATTTTTGCATGTCAAAAATTCTAGGTAATACTGAAAATAATGAAAACAATCATTTGCAGAGTACCACACAGCAAACATGGAAGACACTATATATTGTAAATCATGTGTTTTGCATTTTTTAACCAGTATTTTTGTTTATATAGGGGTTGTACTGGTCCGAAATTACTATAGTCTGTGCATTTAACTTAAATAGATTCAGAAGCCCTATAGAGACTAACAGTTTCTTTATGTGGGATAACCATTCAGATTTTTTACATCCTATGACTCTGTTAGGAGGTCTAAACCTCACTTTCAAATTCTTGACGATATTAGGAATGCAAGTAATCACAGACACATTGCATTAGAGTAATAAACAAGTTTATTACTACCAAAAGGATAAATCACAGTTGCTCTAAGCAGTTCTTACCAATACAAACCGGGAGCCAGTGCTAAGCATTCCCTATACCTCGAGGTTTCTCTTTGTCTCTTGAGGTCTCTCCTGAGGTCTCCCCTGTCTCTGAGGTATAAGGCTTGTGCATTTCATTATATACCTATGATAGTTACTATGGTTACCGTAAGATGGAAACATTTCTAGTTACAGAGATGAGCCCTATTGACTAAATTAGAGGTGGCTCCACGGTCCAAGATAACATTATACAATTCTGTAAAATCATCAGTTTGAGAACAAAAAGAGTTCTTATACAGAGTCTTATATAACTCAGTGTAGTGGTACAAATCACTAAAAGGTGGCAAAGCCGTCTTACATATTATTATTACTCCAAGGACACAGGTGTCTTGGCATCTTACAAGTAAGAAATACACAGAAAAATACAAGCAGAATATGTATATTAGCAAGCAAAGCGTATTACAACAATGTGCATTCATATCCTGACATCTACTCTTGTACGGTAGATGCCCTTAGCCCTATATGTTAGTATAACATATACTTGAGTGCTAGCTGTCTACGGTGTACCTCTGAGGGTACCAATTAGGATGCAGGGACCTCGTGCCCATGCCTGGTCCCAACAGCACCTCCAGTAGCCGTTATTAATGTGGCAGACAGGCAGGAGATAGAAACCATGACTGAAACTGCGATAGGTAATGTACCCCTTCCTGAGAGGAGTAAATGGGCCAATAAAACCCAGATTAGGCAGCTTCTGCAAGAGGTTGGCACTCAGGAAGATATTGTCTGCACTGTGGCTGAGGCTGCTGCTCGGGCCACCCTGGATGGTGCTCGAGACAATCTACCTCTGCCTGATCGACCCAGTAATCCCCTACAAATGGCCTACTCTGTTCAGCAAATTGCTGACAGCATTGGTCGGATGAATCTGTCCAACAACCTCAGCTGTCACTTGGAAAAAGTGCATTCTAAATGCGAGATGCTTAGCCTCACTGCAGAATATCAGGTCC
Source organism: Neoceratodus forsteri (assembly GCA_016271365.2). Classification (NCBI taxonomy): domain Eukaryota; kingdom Metazoa; phylum Chordata; order Ceratodontiformes; family Ceratodontidae; genus Neoceratodus; species Neoceratodus forsteri. The sequence goes on from CM028134.1 coordinate 293,645,719, forward strand.
AAATACTACGCCAGACCATTGATCCTGGTTTGTGGGCCAAACTCCCCGATGCCGTTCGCCAGGACGAGAACACCACCTTCAACGAGGTTGCAGCTGAGCTCATTTCTGCTCACAGTCCAGGTGTAGTAGGAGTGATGCTGGCATATCCTGTGAAGCAGAATGCAAAGGAAAGTCCAGTGACTTACCACCAGAGACTCTGGATGGCCTACCAAGCAGGAAAGCACTAGGCACAAGAAGCTGCGGATGTAGATTTTATTGAATATAAGATCTTGTTCCTTAGGAACATGATTCCAGCAGTAAGGGAAAAGTTAGAGCCAACCACCTACCCCAATATGGATAGGTTTGCCGACATCCTTTGGAAAACCAAAAGAGTGTACTAACTCTATATCTGTGATCTGGGCTCAGGTTCCAAAAAGGTAGCCACCGTGGAGCCCACTCCAGAGGCCACGATGCACTACACAGTGGAAGAGTAGGCCCTATGCCAACAGGCCCAACATTAGCAAGCCCGTCCAGGTAATAATCAACACCCCCAACAGGCCTATCAACAGCAACCACAACAGCAGCAACAGTGGGGTGGGAACCGGAATTGGCATAAGAATAGAAAGCATAAGGGCAGAGGTAAACCACAACAGCAAAGAACAGACCCTTCATATAGGGAGATAGCTGAAGAGAATCGGAAATTCTGAGAGCTCCTGGGACAAGTACGCTCTGTGGCGGATGCTGTTCCCGCACAGGCCCTTGTGGTAGTACAACCGGCAACCCAGACCCTAACCGGTCATGGGGACACTGGTGGTACAGGCCCTCAGGCCCATTCAGGCCTGAACCCAGAAGCTCCTCCCTATATAGCATTGGTACAGCATGGTGAAGTGATTCACATGAGTCAGGTCCAACCTCTACATGCTTCCAGCAGTACAGATTGACAATTACAGGCCCCAGTCCGGATTGTAAACAAGCTAGTCTTGGATACAAATGGAAGGCCCTGCACTGAGGTCGAGGTCTGGGGCCGCCTACTAGTAGTTTTGTTAGATACAGGTGCAGCTGTATATGTGTTACATGATGAACACCCGGACACATCCCCTTGGTCCACTGGACAGAGGACCAACATGTCAGGAGTTGATGGTACTAGGCTACCTGCATACTGTTCTCTAACCTTCCATTTTTAGGAAAGGTTATTGGGAAAGTGGTAGCGCTTCAATTGGAAGAACACCTCAATTCTCATGAGTTGTATGAACCTTTCCAGTCGGCTTTTCATGCCAGACACAGTACTGAAACTGCACTTGTTCGGGTGCAGAATGACCTACCCAGGGCTAGAGATCGAGGAGACAAGACAATTCTTGTTCTCCTCGATCTCTCATCAGCTTTTGACACTGTGGACCATTGTGTGCTGCTTGCTCGCCTTGAGAATCTATGTGGACTCACCGGTAATGTTATCAAATGGTTTGAGTCCTTTCTTACTAACAGGAGGCAGCCGGTTATGATGGGAAATTTCTCATCTATACCCAGTTTGCTTCTCTGTGGAGTTCCTCAGGGATCAGTATTGGCTCCAATGTTGTCTGCAGTGTATATGCTGCCTCTGGGTGGGATCATTAGGAAGTATGGCTTGAGTTTTCATTGCTATGCCGATGATACTCAGCTATATTTTTCCTTTGCCCCAGGAACATCCAATGCAGTGGACGTACTTAACATCTGTCTGGCCGAGATTAACGACTGGATGGCCTCCAGCTGGTTGCGGCTGAACCCTGATAAGACGGAGGTATTAGTAGTGGAGTCGAACAGAGTTCGTGATAGGATGGCCTCTGACACAGAAACCGGGCTTGTCCTAGGGTCTGTGCCATTGAAGGCCTCCTCTCGGGTGCATGATCTTGGCGTGATTCTAGACAGAGATTTAACCATGGAGGCTCAAATATCCTCTGTGGTTCGTACCTGTTTTTACCATCTCAGAAACATTGCCAGAATTAAACCCCTTGTTCCGTCTCTGGACCTCCCTACTTTGATACATGCCTTAGTCACATCTAGGCTTGATTACTGTAATGCGCTCTATCTCGGGGTCACGGGAGGATCTCTACGAAGATTGCAGCTGGTGCAAAACGCAGCTTCCCGACTGTTGACAGGGCAGCAAAAGTTTTGTCACATTACACCAGTTCTGCGTGAATTGCACTGGCTGCCGGTCAGGTGGAGAGTCCTCTTTAAGGTGGGTCTTCTCACCTATAAGGCCCTACACGGACAGGGCCCTGGCTACCTGTTAGACCTTCTGTCACCTGCCCTCTCCTCACGCCCTCTTCGTTCATCCAGTGAATGCCTACTGACCGTTCCCAGAACTAGGCTGAAAACAGCTGGCGATAGAGCATTCAGTGCCGCAGACCCAGTTCTGTGGAATTCCTTACCAACTATGGTCAGAGAGGCTTCATCGGTGGATGTTTTTAAGGCCCAGCTAAAGACTTTCTTCTTCTCTAAGGCATTTAATGTTTAGAGATGGATTTATTGTTAGGTTTTAAATTTTTGTACTGATTCGTATTCATATGTGAATTTATATTCTTTTTATGTTAAATATGTCTGTTTAAATGCCTGTATGGCGCCCAGAGCCTCCGGGATTGGGCGTCTTTTAAATAAATTTTGCCTTGCCTTGCCTTACCCCTACCGGTAGAGATAGGCCATCTAAAGGCCTCACACACTTTCCAACTAATAGTACTGCATGATCATCCTAGTATCATAGGGATTGACTTCCTTGCACCACACGGCTGTGTGGTGGACCTGGCTAACATGCTACTGATACAGATTCAGGGTCAATATCATACCATTCTGATTCCTAATTCACACGTTGTGGCAACTATATCTGCCAATGACAAGGAGTATGATGTTATAGATTTGTTCAAGAATCATGAACTCTTCCCAAAGCTCCTCCCTATTTTGCAACTACACTTGGAAGCGTTTGCAATCAACAAGCATGACTGTGGTAGAATGCACACTGTCATCGAAGTGCCAGGCCCAGCACATGAGAGGCAAAGGCAATACCCTTTCCCAACTGAGGCCTTTCCTTCCCTCAGAGAAACAATCAAGTCACTCCTCAAGCAAGGAGTAATCAGAACTTGTGTTTCCACTGCCAACTCCACAGTGTGGCCCGTGAAGAAACCTACAAGCACCTGGAGACTTACTATTGACTACAGGAAACTGAATCAGGTCACCCCCAGTTGTTCTCCAACTGTGGCATCAGCACCAGATGTGTTATGACTTCTGACCCCTGATTTGAAATGGTTCAGTGCCCTGGACATCTCCAATGGTTTTTGGTCATTGCCATTGGCCCTTAAGAGTCAATTTAAGTTTGTCTTCACCTTTGAAGGAAGACAGTACATGTGGACTTGCTTGCCACAAGGATTCCATAACAGTCCATCCCTGTTCCATCTCCACATGATGGACACCCTCGAGAGTTTCTCTACTCCCCAATGTCTCCTGCAATATGTGGATGACCTGCTGCTGGCAACAGCCACACAGGAATAACATTTGGATCTCTTGGACGAACTACCGACTCTCATTGAGAGAGCAGGCCTGAAATGCAATCCAGCAAAAGCATAACTGTGTCAGAAAGAAGTGCTCTTTCTGGGTCTAAAAATAACTGACCAAGGTTGAAGCCCTACCTGGAAGAAGGTACAGGGATTGCAAGACTTGCCATTACCCACCAGAGTGGCAACTCTTCGAAGGTTTCTAGGTATGGTGAATTATTCAAGAGATTTTATTTGTGATTTTGCTCAGAAAGCTACTCCTCTGTATGAGTTATTCAGAAAGGACGTACCATGGACTTGGGGCCCTATACATACCCAGACCGTGATGTCACTGAAGCAGGCCTTGGCCTCCGCCCCAGCTCTGGTCAACCCCAATCCAGCACTACCATTCCATCTGGAATGTGCCACCTCTGACATTGCCATGTCAGCAGTGCTGGCCCAGAAGGTGCATGGCACCTTGAGACCCACTGCATATGCCTCACAGCTCTTGACCCCAGTGGAACAGAAGTACGGCCTTTGCAAAAGGAACGTTCTGGCCACCTACTGGGCTGTCAAGCACTTCCTGTATATCATTGGGTACTCACCACTGATCATCAACACCAACCATACCCCAACTGCCTTTCTGCTCTCAGATAGAGTGAAGGATGCGTCAGTCTCTAATACCAGACTGACACACTGGTCACTTCTTCTCCAGGACAGAGACATACAGGTACAACTGACTAAAGTTCCATCTATGTTAGCTCATGGCCTCCTTTTCCAGGGAGAACCCTATGACGGTACACTACAGTCACCTGATCTTCCAGATCCAGGTCCTTTCCTCCCTGCCACACCACAAATACTTGACAACACTTCTTTGTGCCGTGTCTTTACTGATGGTTCAGCATCCTACTATCAGGGAGAACAAATTGCAGGGATGGGCATTCTAGTGATCTACCCTTACAGGAACACTGTCAAAATATCTAAACGCTGTAATGTAGCATCATCACAATATGCAGAGATGGCAGCGGTGGCCTGTGGCCTGTGCCCTCGAGTTCATCCAGCATGGAACCGAGGACACCATCATTTTTACAGACTCTAACTGGGTTTGTTGTTCTCTTACAGAATTTCTTCCCTTCTGGCAGAAGAACTCCTTTCTTTCCTCTGATAGCAGCCCAGTAAAATACAAGGAATTGGTAATATACATACATTCACTGGCACAAAAATTTGCACACAAACTCTATGTACACAAAGTCAAAGCTCACTCTCTCCATGACCCCTACCATGCCTTCAATGACACAGCAGACACCCTTGCTAAGGAAGGGGCCCGGGGGAGGGCGTCTGGATGATGGACCATCCAGAGGCCAATGCGGCTGTACAGATTGCAGCACTCAGGAAGAAACCTGAACCTTTTTCCCCCTTGGACCTCTACGCAGCCCAGCATTTCAACACTGAACTTAAAGAGGTGTTCAGATTCCTTGACAAGGGTACTGAAGAGAAACTTCCCACACACAACCCCTATTGCAGGCATGAAGGTAAGCTACGCTTGTCACCAGATGACAAGCTCATCTGGTTTCAACCAGATGACTTCACCACCAAGTTGTGGGTGGTTCCCAGACACTTAAGATCTGAATTCTTGCACCAAGTGCATGACACCCCCACTGGGGAGTAGAAAATACCCTCCAAAGACTCAAAACCACTGCTTGGTGGCCTGGTATTACCAAAGATGTTAAACAATACATAGACAACTGTCTTGTTTGTGCACAAAACAACCCCATCCCTACCAAATGAAATGCCAAACTCTTACCACAACGACACTCTGGCCCTTGGCATGCCATACAGATTGATTTTATTAGTACCCTGACCAACACCAGCAGAAATAACAAGTATGATTTTGTGGTAACTGATCTCTTCTCTGAGTGGGTTGAAGCTTTCCCCTCTAAGACATGCACTGTGAAAACTACTGCCAAAATCGTGGTGGAACAGATTTTCTCCAGGTGGGGTCTACCTCTAAAAGTAGACTCTGACAAAGGAACCAGTTTTACAGGTGAGTTGATGAAAGAATCCCTTGAACTCCTTGGAGTTCAGCAGAAGTTCCATATCCCCTACCACCCCCAATCCTCAGGTCAAGTAGAGATAGCCAAAAGATGGATTAAGCAAATGCTTTCCAAATTCATTGAGGACAATCCCAAAACTTGGGATTCCCTATTGCTGTTACTCCTTATGGCAATTAGGGGTACACCCTCAACCACCACCCAGTTTATACCCTTTGAGTTGATGACTGGCAGACAGATGAGATTACCTGAACACCTGCTGTTTGACCTGCATACTCCCACTGCAGACCACGTGTCTGTGGACCAATATGTGGAAAAACTCAGAAAAGACCTCATACACACACACTTGTATGCTGCCGACTGCATGGGTAAGGCCCAGCAATAATCAAAAGTACAGTTTGATAAACACACACAAGAAGTGGATTGGCAAGTTGCAGATCAGGTAATGGTACTTCGATTTGCTCATCCCACCCACTCCTTCTCCAACAAGTGAGAAGGCCCATACCCCATTGTCAACAAGCTCAGTCTGGCAGTCTATCAAGTTAGACTCCTGCATAACAACAAGTTGACTGACAAATGGTTACATGCAAACCATCTGAAACTGTATAAAGGAGCTTAAATTACTTTTCCTCACCCCATTGGGCTGAATAGTACTAACATACTAATCTTTGATCTTCCTTTCCAGATACACTGACAAGATGCCTATCTTGTTCTATTATCTCCTCATCTCAGGAGTTATCCCCTGCATTCAAGGCACAGTACCAAACCTCCTATGACACCTCGATCCTCCAGCACCTCCTCCAGAGGGAGTATCCATCAATATACCAGATAGTATGATCACTGTCCAGGAAGGTTCCGATGCTTACCTCACTGCCTCGGTTGTTGCTCCTGATAAATCTACCCTTCGAATTGAGTAGCAAACCACATCACAAGGACAAATCCTCCCTGTGGCCAAACTCTCCAAAGGAACTTTCCAAGGTTGGCCCAATGCTAAATTATCCCCAAATGGTTTGCTGTCCTTGTTACAAACTGCATTGAGACATTCTGGTTTGTACAACATAACTGCCTTAATTGATCCTTCATACTGTAATTCTTTGTCCAGAGATGCTGCTCGAAAATTTTGTGCTATACACCATATGGCTTCTGCAGCCATGTATCTTTCTGTGTTACCACCCACTGATAAACAGCTTTTGGAATGTCCAAAGCATACCCCTGGTCCCTGTAGTGGTCTAACAGACACTGCCCTCCCAGGTTCTCTGATTAATAACTTACAGTTTATGCATATACCTGTTTTGTTTAATCTTACTTACTGGAATATGAAAGAATTTGGTATGTGTCACAGTACTAAACTTCAGCATTTTATAGTACATTATTGCTTGATAGCGTAGCTGCATTTCAGATTCGTACTCAAGACCCTATTGCTGGGGTACATTCTACTGAACATAGAGGCAACTTCAGGAGGAAGCCGTCTCCTGATAATCTCACTTGTAAATGTAAAACATGTGAAGTTGAAAGTTCTGATGTTACAGATGCAACAGGTACTGTCACAGGCCTTTTTGGTACAGCTATGTCTATATGGAATAAAGCAGACATTGCTGCTATCAAAGCTCATTCTGCCAAATTCTCCACTGGTTTGGTCAACAACATCCTACCCCCATTATTGCATGGTGTGGATGGCCTTAGTCAGGAAGAAAGATACACTGTATACAACATGCATGACATTGCAAAGGCATTCACTGATTCAAAAGATAAGAGTAACGCACTCATACAACAGAGCAACAAAGAAGCAGATAAACAGTACATTGCTAGAGAAATACTTTGTTCTGCCTATGACTCGTACATTATCACTACCATCAACAACCTCTTCCGTGATCTAGAATCTGGAAGAATCCCTGACATTATACATGATAGACGCATCTCCAAATGGTATTGTCCACGATGTAAAACCACTAGCTGTGTTTCTATGTGTATGCAACAAACTTTAACTATTCCTCTTTCTACAGCTAGAAATTTGGGGTTTATGACCAGACACCCTAATACTGGTCTTAGTTTCACTGCTAAGAAGTGTTCCATAACAGATACCATGTTTGTTTCCTTCACTGTCTCTTTACCATGCTTTGATCCCACTACAGCTTTGTTCAACAAGCTTGCACTGGTGCATTCCATTGGGCACTTGGATGAAGACATCTACAGAGAATGCCTGGATCTACTGCCTCTACTGGTTTACCATCCTTTCCTGGATGCCTGGGTGGCTCCGCACACAGACTGCTGTGCGAAAAAGCAATACATTTACTTGTGCCGATGTGATGTATTTGATGTTATTCAACCTGTTTGTGGTTATTCTCCAGACAGCATTTATTGGACTTTCACCATGGATGATGACATCACTGCAAATGGCACTGACTCCTTTGACTCAACTCTGGCTCCAGATAAGCTCTACCAATCATATCGTGAGGAGGTTCATCGCCTGTCAACATGGATTTCAAAGACGACCTACACCTGCCCTGTCCAGTTGCAAAAGTGGAGACTCCCTACTGTGCACTCACAGTATAATTCTGATGGAGAGTACTGCGTGGTCACCAACTACGAGTTCTACACCTATGGATCTGTTACATGTGCTACTGATTACCCCAATTTCTGTTTTGTTCCCCACCAGAAGACTGTCATTGGACATACTGTTATAACCCACGATCCCCTCCTAGATGCAGACATTATTGAAGGTAACCCCGATTATCTGCTCACACTGTCAGAATACTTGCCATATTTTAATGTACACATAGACTCACTCACACTTACAGTAAAATCACTTCTAGACAGGAAGGAAACACACCTCATACACATCAGCAATATTATGACCAAAGCCAATGAAGCTGTTCTCTCCCCAATTAATGATGGTGACATGAATAATGCATTGACTAACACCTGGTTAGAGATTATTTTTAAATGTTTTGTTATTATACAGGCATTTTTAATCTTTATTTTGATTATTATGCTCTGCTGCCTACGGTGCACACTGCGCCAACACCGTGAGCAGCTCGAGTTTCTTTACAAAGCTCACACGTCGGGTTTGTAAATGAACACTGCTCCTGTCCTTTCCCTAGAGATTTGCCTGTGTTGCCCTTGGAGGCAACAAGGGGGGGAATGTTACATGAGGTCCCTGCACCCTAATTGGTACCTCAGAGGCAAGGCTCATAGACAGTTGAAGACTTAAGTATATAAGGTACTAACATATAGGCTAAGGGCATCTACCGTACAAGAGTAGATGTCAGGATATGGATGCATATTGTTGTAATACACTTTGCTTGCTAATACATGTATTCTGCTTGTATTTTTCTGTGTATTTCTTACTTGTGAGATGCCAAGACACCTGTGTCCTTGGAGTAATTATAATATGTAAGATGGCATTGCCAACTTTTGGTGATTTGTACCACTACACTGAGTTATGTAAGACTCTGTATAAGAACTCTTTTTGTTCTCAAACTGATGACTTTACAGAATTGTATAATGTTATCTTGGACCGTGGAGCCACCTCTAATTTAGCCAATAGGGCTCATCTCTGTAACTAGAAATGTTTCTATCTTATGGTAGCCATAGTAATTATCATAGGTATATAATGTAATGCACAAGCCTTATACCTCAGAGACAGGGGAGACCTCAGGAGAGACCCCAAGAGACAAAGAGAAACCTTGAGGTATAGGGAATGCTTAGCACTGGCTCCCAATTTGTATTGGTAAGAACTGCTTAGGGCAACTGTGATTTATACTTTTCGTAGTAATAAACTTGTTTATTACTCTAATGCAACGTGTCTGTGATTACTTGCATTCCCAATATCGTCAAGAATCTGAAAGTGAGGTTTAGACCTACTAACAAATCTCATTCTATTTTCTCTTCCAAACATTTTTTTACCCAATGCTGATTCGAAAGATGATTCAGCTTAATCTAAAAATTAATGGTTCTAGATTCTGTCAGAGCTAATATATTCGTGAAACCTATCTCTGCTCTAACAAAAGGGTCTGGCATGGATTTTGGAAATCCAAAAGATCCTCTATGAACTTGAATAGCTGGTTTTTCAAGATGAGATAAATAATTATGTTCCAAAATTTCGATACCATATAATGCTTGTGCATTATATTTTGCCTCAATTGTTCAAATAAGAGGTAACAGGGAATTCCCCCCATATTTATAATTATAAGCTTTAAGGGCTAACGTTGTATGAGACATTTTTTCATATGTTGATTCGTAATGTTTCTTCAATTTAAATGTAGAGGAGATGACCAAACCCAAATATTGATAAATCTTCACTATTTCCATATTTTCTGATTTAATTTTTCAGGTGCCTTTAGATTTTACACCACCCAAAATCATTACTTTAGATTTATCCATATTGATTTTTAAATATGTATGATCTGCAAAATCAGACATTAAGTTAAGCTTTAGTTGCAAACCCTTTGGTGGTGGAATATAGTAAATAACAGTAAATTATACAAAGCAGTGAAAATTATAGTATCACGCCAATTCATTCCAGTCTTTTTGTTTCATGACAACCTGCCCCAAACTATTAGCTCTGGTGTCAATAGGCTCATATGTTAATTTGTCCTCAGACAATTTGCTTCCACTACATATTGTATTGTACTTCAACAACAATTGCAGAATGACTTCTACTTCTGCAACCCTCAAGTGTACTGCCTCATCTAATGGGCAAACTGCACCAACCTGGGGCAGAATTCACAAAGCTTTGCCCGGGCGCAAACTGGGCTTTGTGAATAGCTGGTATTCACAAAGCCTCTTTTGCTCCTGCAAACTGGGTTTGCACCAGGGTAAAGCAATGAGGGGGGCTGCAATTCAAATGAGGTGACTGGGACCTGCATATCCCTGCAATCCCAATCACAAAAGATTTTCTTCATGGAAGGGCCTTTGCAAAGGTCCTTGCATGGAGCAAATTATGGTAAAAAAAAAACTGCCAGTAATTCATGCAACCCTAGTGGTTGGCGGAGGTAGTGTGGCCCCCCACCCCCACCCCCTCCCCATCCCCAATCGCCCGAGTACCCAGCCGGTAGAAAAAAACAGCATTTCCATAGTATAGTGTCCCTTCCCCCACACCAATCATGATTGCCCTGTTGTAGCCCCTTTTCCATGGTGTAGTGATCCCTCCCCATTCCCAATTGCCCACCTGTTAAGAATGAAACATTTTCCATACTGTAGTACCTACCCCAATCCCTGATCACCCACCCATTAAGAATTCAACATTTTCTTTAGTCTAGGGTCCCACCCCAGTCCCTGATCACCCACCTGTTAAGAATTAAACATTTTCCATAGTGTCAGAACCCACCCCAGTCCCCGATAACCTGGCACCCACCCCTTTGCAAGATAATTTTCCATAGAATAGTGGTCCCTCCAACCGCCCACCCACTCCAGTAATGACCTATCACCCCGCTTCCCCTACTCCAGTAAAGCCCCTGGTCGGCAAGCAGCACAGCCCTTCTCACACCTCCATGGCTGCCCACTGACTGAACTGTCAATGACAGCTTACAGTATACACTACAAGCCCATTGGCTGAATGCATCAACCAATGGGCTTGTAGTGTATACTGTTAGCAGCCATTGACAGTTCAGTCAGTGAGCAGCCATATAGGTGTGAGTAGGGCTGTGCAGCTCATCGACCATGGGCTATGTTGGGGCATGGGAGTAGGGTGGTAGGTCATTACTGGAGTGGGTAGGGGTTGGGGGGACCACTACGCTATTGAAAATTATCTTGCAAAGAGGTGGGTGTTGGGCAATTGGGGACTGGGGTGGGTTCCTACACTATGAAAATTTTTTAATTCTTAACAGGTGGGTGATCAGGGACTTGGATGGGTCCCTACACTATGGAAAATGTTTAATTTTTAACAGGTGGGCAATCGGGGATGGGGAGGGATCACTACACTATGGTAAAGAGGCTACAATGGGGCAATCAGTGATCAGGGTTTTGGAAAGGACACTATGCTATGGAAAAACAGGGTTTGTAAGTGACACTGGGGTGATCAGTGATTGGGGTGGGGAGAGGGACCACTACACTATGGCAAACATTTTGTTTTTTGTACCATCGGGTCCACAATCAGGGTTGGGTTGGACACCACTACTTTATAGGAGAATGTGACTGTGTGGGGCCTGGGCTGATGTGGGAGCACACTGCCACACTAATGGCATGCAAATGAGCCCACAATGGGCATGCTAATGACCACTTGCACCTTGCATGCTCAGTGGGCTCATTTGCATGCTTCCCGTGAATAGTACTTTAGCGCTATGGGCTGTGGGGCCATTTTCCTGGTTGGCTATGGGGGCAGCACTACCAAGTATTCCACTACATTTTCTGGATTAGCACTGTCCCCTGCTGGTCCCTACCGGGCTATCCGACTGTGAATGGCTCAGTTGTCCACCAGCACAGCCGGGAAGTGCAGCACACACTTTAGCACTCACTTTGCACTTCCTTTGTGAATCCTGGCCCTGGAGTTTATTTTATAGTATTTATGCTAGGAAAGAATTGTCTGGGGATAAATTGATGTGGGAGCCAATTGATGCCAGAGCTAATAATCTGGGGCAAGTTGTCAAGGCGTGAAATGACCGGGATGAATTGTGACATAGCTGAAAACAATTATTATGCCAGAAGTAATAATGAATCTCAAGGAGAACATATAGTATATATTATTTGTATTTTAATTGTTTGCACTTTTTCGACAAATAAATACAAATAAGTTTAAAACAAAAACTAACAGCATTGAACGTTGAGCCCAAAATTATCTACAAAATGAGAGGTGTTTCATATATAGATGCCGTTTAGATTTTTTTATAATCAGTAAAAAAATGGCAGAAAATTTAGCTTTTATTCACTTTTTCTGACAAATTCCCCATAAATGTAAAAACAAAAGAATTGTGCATCAAACGTTTTCATTATGTACTGTCCATAATGTAAAGTTGGAGCATCCATAGCAACTGCTTAGCAACCATTATGTTAAGCCGAGTTACCCTGGGAAAACAGCAAAAAGTCCATATATGTTAACATGAAAAATTAAACAATTTAAAACAAAACTCCTTACTCAATCCTAAAGAATCCCTATAGCATAAATGAAATACGTAACAGGGACCTTGTGGAATACATGATTTATTTTCACTTGAGCTGTTTGACCTTGGGCACAGCACTCATGGCTTACGCCACTCGTGAGATTACCCAAGATCAAACAGCTCTTGTGAAAATAAATGATGTATTGCACAGGTTCCTGTTACGAATCACAGATATATATAGATATATATATATACAGTGGCGTGAAAAAGTATTTGCCCCCTTCCTGATTTTCTCTATTATTGCATATTTGTCACACTGGATGTTTTCAGGTCTTTAGACAAAATATAATATTAGATAAAGGGAACCTGAGTGAACAAATAACACTTTTTTTACTTTCATTTATTTAATAAAAAGTTAACCAACACCACGGGCACTGTGTGAAAAGTAATTGCCCCTAGTTAAATCAACCCAATTAAAGGGATAATTAGAGTCAGCTGATTGAACACAGCCAGGCTTGATTACAGCCAGCCCTGCTCAATATAAATCTCACTTATTTTGACCCTTACCATCAGAGTCACGTTGCCAGCACAAAGATTCAACAAGCACATTATGCCATGATCAAAGGAAGTTCCTGAAAAGATCAGAAAAAAATTTGTTGCCCTCTATCAGTCTGGAAAGGGTTACAAAGCTATTTCTAAGGCTCTGGGACTCCATCGAACCACAGTGAGAGCCATAATCTCCAAATGGAGAACACTTGGAACAGTAGTGAATCTTCCCAAGGTAGGCGGCCTGCCAAGAGTACTCCAAGGGCGCAGCGTAAAATCATTCAGGAAGTCTCAAAGGATCCAAAACAACATCCAAAGAACTGCAGGCTTCTCTTGCCTCAGCTAAGGTCAGTGTTCCGACTCCACAATCAGAAAGAGACTGGGCAAAAATGGGCTTCATGTGAGAGTAGCAAGGTGGAAACCACTGCTAACCAAGAAGAACATAAATGCTCGTCTCTCATTTGCCAAGAAGCACCTGGATGATCCACAAGCCTTTTGGGAAAATGTTCTATGGACAGATGAGTCCAAAGTGGAACTTTTTGGATGACATGGATCCCATAACATCTCGCGTAAAGCAAACACAGCATTCCACAGTAAGAACACCATACCAACAGTCAAACATGGTGGTGGTAGTGTGATGGTGTGGGGATGCTTTGCTGCCTAAGGACCTGGATGACTTGCCATAATTAAAGGAACCATGAATTCTGCTCTGTAGCAGAAAATTCTTAAGGAGAATGTCCGGTCATCCTTCCGTCAGCTGAAGCTGAAGCGTAGTTGGGCCATGCAGCAAGACAATGATCCAAAACACAAAAGCAAGTCCACATCAGAATGGCTAAAAGAAGTAAAATTAAAGTTTTGGAGTGGCCTAGTCAAAGTCCAGACTTAAACCCAATAGAGATGCTGTGGCAGGACCTGAAACGAGCAGGTCATGCTCGAAACCTACCAAATATTACTGAATTAAAGCAGTTCTGGAGGAAGAGTGGGTTAAAATTCCTCCACAGCGATGTGAAAGACTGATATTGAATTATAGGAAGTGTTTGGTTGCAGTCATTGCAGCTAAATGTGGACAACCAGTTATTAAGTGTAAGGGGCAATTACTTTTTCACACAGTGCCAGTTGGTGTTGGTTAACTTTTTTCATTAAATAAGTGAAATTAAAAAAAAACAAGTGTTATTTGTTCCTCCAGGTTCCCTTTATCTAATATTACATTTTCTCTAAAGACCTGAAAACATCCAGTGTGACAAATATGCAATAATAGAGAAAATCAGGAAGGGGCAAATACTTTTCACGCCACTGTATATATATATATATATATATATATATATATATATATATATATATATATCTATATAGATATAGATATATATATATATATATATATATATATAAAACTGTGTTAATGCATCATTTAGGGTTAAAACACAAAAAGTCAGGAAATGAAAAATCTTTAGGTTGCCCCTCCCCCAGACCGCCTATCATCCCAAGATTGACAGCTGACGGGGTATGTCATTGGGGTTGTGAGGCCTAAATGTCACCCCATTCCATCTGAAATTGCATTCACGAGCCACAGTAAATAAGAATGGGGTGACATTTAGGCCTCACAACCCCAATGACACACCCTGTCAGCTGGTAATCTTGGGTTGATGGGCGGTTCCGGGGGAGGGACAACCCTAAAGATTTTTCATTTCCTGACTTTTTGTGTTTTAACCCTAAATGTTGCATTAACGCAGTTTTTTGCATAGAATTTTCCTACTTTGTGAGAAAGAATGAAAAACTAAGAACTTGCACAAGTTGGTGGGAGCTTGGTCCCTTTGGGCCCTGCACTCCCATCAACTTGTGGAACTTGATGAATTGATCCTCAGCCAGGAAGACTGTGGTGCCATGCAGTGAAGTGGGACAGACTGAGACTCAGGCTCACTCAAGAGAAAAAAAAACAAATAATGAAATACAGCTCAGTTTTGATGTAAAGGATAGCGATCGAGTCTTGGCTTCTTCCTGACCACACAGGCATGCATTGGAACCCTCAACTCGTTGCAATCCCCCCCCCCCCATTGCCTAACTGTCAGCAGGAGCCTTGCTGTGATTTTTTTTTACTCATAAATTGTGCAACTTCTTTTAGTAGTTGAGAAATCAGTCTGTGAATACTAACTGTATTACTGAGCATGCTTTACATGAGTCAGGGGGGCATGTTTGTAAATACAAACACAAGATCTAATTACCTTTTCACAGTTCATATTATTGTGCTTAATCTAAACACTTCAGGAGTCTCTGCTTCACTTTAGTGGTGCCTCTTTATTTAGCTGCGACCGAGTTGCTCGCTCTTGAAGTCCGTACACTATACTCTAATTAGTGCCATTATTCTCAGCTGTCATGGACTGCATTACCCAACATCTGCTATGTACTGAATTGTTCTTTTTTTTTTTTTTAACAGTGAGTTGTGCACAAAAAAAAAGAAAGAAGAAATGAGCAAAGTAGGAAGTTGAGAAGGGCACATTTGTCTATGGACAGATTGGTGGTTACTATAATTTTTTCCCCTCATTTTACAAATGGAAAGAATGTATACTTGCAGATTATTCAGCTTTTAATGGGGGTAATTATTCTGGATGTATGCCATTTATATGCATGTGAATGTGCCGTGACCACATTATGCTGAAGGCTGAAACCTCATATAGACAGCCATTTTCTTAAAGAAATTCCAAACTCCCTAACAACTGACTGGCTCTTTTTTATGCAATAAGGTATGACCAGGGGTTATGTTAATGTTCTAGTCAATCACCTATCGGGGACATAATGTGGCCTGAGGTGCAGCCGAGTGCCATGTTACCCCAATGGGTGATTAACATAACATTAGCATAACCCTAGAATCTCTATTATAATATAAAAATAAAAATAAAAAGAGGTGTAAAAAGTGGATATGTTTTTTATTTATTTATATCAAATATGAAAAATGTAGGTAAATAGTCCCTCTACTGACCTTAGAATGCTTTTTAGATTGTCTAAGTGTACTGTGCTGCTCAATCCAACACTGTCCCTGTTCAATAGCTCTCATTTAATCTCCATAAACAAAACATCTTCAGTGGGATCATAAATAAAATTTTGTGAAAATTGCTTATGATGTACTAGATTGTACTGTTGTTGTTTCCACTTTTTTCATCTTATTTCCCACCGCTATTCCTGAGTCTACAACAGGTTTTCCGACACTCATACGCCTCGAGCACATCCACATTAAAACCTCTCTCCCTCGCAGTTGCAAACTACTGTATGTTACGCCAAGCATGACAGAAGTATTTTTAGAATAAGAGAATAGATAATTATAACAAAAGTATAATGAAATGAAGTATGTGGGTCCGAAAGTATTCGGAATAAGCATGTGTACATTGCCAGAGCCCACTGATGGTTGCCATGGCAATGCTCGCTTAAGTAAAGTAGTTTTAATTTAAGTAGAAGCTGGGCTATGGGAAACTGGTTCTCAAGACGCTGCATTTGCATACCTGTTGCTGGTGAGGTTTGGGCTGTTCAGGATGGCACATCAAATGCGGGACAAACAGAAAATAACAGCTGGACCACTGTGACTGTGAGTGCAGCAGTGCAGGAAAAAATTTTTTCTAGAGCATAGCTTGGAGGGGAGACAGCACTTAGGGTGGGAGGACAGCGCACTCAGCCATGTCTGTTGTTTGTCCAGGCATTGGAGTTAGGTGGGGAGACTGCAAGAGAGCACAGCAGGCTGCCAATTTCTATGTAAATCACAATGATTGGGGAAGTAACAGTGCAGCAGTCAAACACTATTTAGTAGTGGTGGACTTCAGCCTTAGAAGGCAGGCTGGAGTGAACTGGGCAGCATGACGCAGCACCGGAGCAGTTATTACAGCAAGGTTAAATTTTGTGTAAGTCAGAATGCTTTCAGTTATGAGTAGACTCCCTCTCCTCTAACTGACATTGGATAGCTTTGTTTCTCATCTGCGCTCCTGTCGGCATTGTGAGCTGAGTGGGAACAGGTTTTTTTTTACACTATGTGGTAGTAGTCAATGGTGGCTCAGCATTCTGAAAAAAGAATTTAGAGAAATGCAAGAACTTTTTAAAAAAAAATCTATACTCTAATGATGAGGCTGTACTGGTATGTTAATTAAAAATTAATGTAGGGCTCCCAGAGTACTTACAACCAATCAGAATGCAGCAGTTCTGAGACCCTTTTTATAATTTAAATTACTAAAAACACCACACAGTGATTAGGCTGTACATGGTAGGTTAACGTGGGTTAATGTAACCCTCTCAGAACCATGACAGCCAATCAGATTCCTTTTATTTTCTCTGCCTTATAATAATATAACCGCAGACACAGAATAGCTGTAAATCAAAAATTAGAAGGAATTCCTGGAAACCACCACCATGGTTGGACAGGATGAAGCCCCCTGAGCAAAACCCACCCTCATTTGTCTTCCTAGGACACCCCTGGGCTGAGAAATTAAATTTTTTAATTCAGCCATCTCGACCCTAGCTCATGATGCATGATCACGATCAAAGAATGTCACGATCAAAGAATTTGCAGGCTCATGATCAAGGAATAAAAAATGCTGTAAATCAAAAATTTTAAGGAATTGCAGTAAACCACCACCATGGCTCGACAGAACGAAGCCCCCTGAGCAAAATTCACCCTCATTTGACTTCCTAAGGCACCCCTGGGCTGAGAAAATTAATTTTTTAATCCAGCCATCCCATCCCTCACTCGCGATGCACGATTGCAATCAAAGAATCTCACGATCAAAGAATTTGCAGGCTCACGATCAAAGAATTTGCAGGCTCACGATCAAAGAATAAAAAATGGTGAAACACAATTTTTTGAGTGATTTAAACTAAACCAATGCCATGCCTCGATAGAACAATGCCCCTTGAGCAAAACCCACCCTAATTTGTGTCTCTAGCCCACCCCTGAGCCAAGATAATCATGTTTTTAACTCTTAATGCAAGATCGCGATCAAAGAATCTCGCCATTAAAGAATTTGCAGGCTCGTGATCAAAGATCATTAGCGAGCCACGATCAAAGATTTTAAAACCTTATAACTCTATTTTTTGACCAATTTAGATGAAACCAAAGGCATGGCTTGATAGATCGGAGCCCCCTGAGTAAAACCCATCCAATTTTTACTTCAGGAGTGACCCCTGAGCCGAGATATTTATGTTTTTACGATTGGAAATCTAAAAACAAGATAGTGGACCTCGTGATCAAAGAATTCTCGGGGACAAAGATTCTTGAACCGTGAGGCTGCAAATTATTTGACCGCCAGGTGGAATGAGATGGCCAGAACCCCATTCTTTGTTCGCAAAACATACATATAATTTTTCCCATTGACTTATAATAGGAACTTAAAAGTGGCATAACTTATGAATGCCTTAATATTTTTTCACCAAACAAAAAGTGGCATGTTCGGCTCCAAAGCTCTTTCAAATGAGCCATCTCACAGAGTGGCACACCACATGATGTTTGTACAGGGCCATGTCCAAAATCCCAAAAAGATGCCTCCAAAAACAGATAATTTAGCATTTTTCAGCATTTTTGTGCACAAAGACTGTAAATCCAACCAAAACAAAATTTGGCACATCAAGAGATCTACCATGCCCCACCACACATACCCAATTTCAGGCAAATCCATTGAAAGGGTTCAAAGGCATTAACACGCAAAATTTTGACTTTAACATAGAAGTGACTTCTCAACCCTAAATATAGAGGCAAAAAACTCCATTTAATGCATTAGTTAGGGTTGTTCCACAGTGACAAAAGTGAGGAAATTTGGTGTTATGGTTGAAAGCCCCCCTTGACCCCCCCGTCCACATCCCCAACCGGCATCGGGGTGCGCGTTGGGGTTGTCGGCCGTAACTCTCACCCCATGAAGAAGCAGAAGCAGGGGTATGGGAGAATGGGGTGAGAGTTGGACTGACAACGCAGTCGCGCTCCTGATGCTGGCTGAGTGTGGAGGGGTAGGGGTCAAGGCTTCCCAATCTAACACTGAAGTTCCTTGTTTTGTCGCCAGGAACAACCTAACTAATGCATTAAATGGAGTTTTTGCCTCTAATTCCTTCTTTTGAGAATGATAATGAGAAATAATGAATGTAATGCGGCGGCGGAGCAGGATCCTGCCACGTGATGTCTTGTCACATAGTAATACGGTGCCTGCAAACACAAATGGTAATGCGCATGGTGACGCAAAGCGAAACAGAAAGATAAACAGTACTGTAGACACAAATGGTTAAAATAACGCAAATGCAAGCGCAAATGAAAATGCAAAGGGTAACGTACATGGTGCCATAGACAGGAACGGTAAGTGAAACTGGTATGTAACCGCAAGTGGAAGCAGTAAGGGTAACAGTAATGTAAGCGCACAGGCTGTTTTTCCCCAAAAGCTGCATAAAGAAAGACAGTGAGTACAAAGAATGTATGCATAATAATGGGTCTCGGAGCAGAAAATGGGGAGTTGGAATACTAAATTGCTTATATCTCAGGAACCGTACGACGTAGAGAAAAAAGTTTAAAGTCATATGTTGTATGACTTTCCTGGCTAGTTTTCTATCTAGCTCCTATTAGGGGGCTAAGCACTTTTCCGATGAAAAGTCCGTATCTTGCACCGTTTCCAAGATACGGGCCCTGAAAGCAGCGGCGAACGCCGTAATGTTATCCTATGGGAAAAAAAGAGAAGTTTTGAGTGTGATAACTTTGGATCCCTGTAATATTTTTTCACCAAACCACTGAAAGGCACATCTGTGTGATGTTGGCTTTCTTCCCTCCAAATTTCAGCCCAAAAGACCAAACCATTATTTTGCAGCAGGGCAGCAAAGCATTCCTGTAATGTGGCAGACGCTGTAATGTTATCCTATGGGAAAAAGCGTCAATTTTGGAGTGCCATAACTTTGCTGCCCTGTAATATTTTTTTCACCAAAATACTGAAAGGCACATCTGTGAGATGTTGGCTGCGTTCTCTCCAAATTTCATCCCAAAAGACCAAACTGTCCTTTTGCAGCAGGGTGGCAAAGAATTGCTGTCATTTTGCCATAGCCTGGAAAAGTAGTGTCGAAATTTCGAAAGCTTTCACAAAAATTTGCAACACTTTTCATGAGTGTGACACTACTTTGTGAAAGTACTTTTTCCAGAAACTTGAAAAACATATCTCTAGAGTGTTTAACCTCAAAATAAAGACATGCCTAGTATCCTCAGGGTCCGACTAGGTAAACACAAAAAGAATTGTGTTGCTAGAGGGTCCCAAATTTAAATGCCAAGCATTTTTCTGATCACCAACTGAAAACCAAATGGTGGATTTGCTAAAGTAAAAGGGCCATTTGCAAAAGTAAAAACTGCATTTGCGAAAGTGTTGAACTTTTTGTTAACTTTTCCCATTGACTTATAATGGGAAACTGTTTTTTGAATAACTTTTGAACCATTTAATATTTTTTCACGAAATCTTCAAAAGGCACATTGGGGACCCCAGCTGCATGTTCCCTGAAGATTTTGGACCGGTCGCGCAAACCGTGTGACCTGTAGAGACGACCAAAGAATTACAAGAAAGCGTAAACGCTCTCGCAGATCACGCTTAATAACTCCGCAGCTGTATATCCGAACAGTACGAAAGTTGGTGGATCCCAAGATATATCATTCTTGATTGGATATTCCACATTTCAGGCAAATCTGTTGAACGGTTGCAAAGTTATTAAGGTGCAAAATTTTAGGTTTAACATGTAAATGGCTCCTCAACCCTAACTATGGTAGCACTACCGTGCTACCATAATATATATCTGTATCTGAGGTGCACCTGGCATTTTTATAGTTATATAGCTAGCCAGTGACTATGTATCCAGTGAACTGCCCTTAAGGCGAGGGATTGCAGGGCTGGTATAATACTGAACAGAGATGTGAGGTCATAAGGGGACCCATTTCCTTGTATAGATTCCCATCTTTTTCATTGTGGAGAAGGAGTGGCATTCAAGCATGGCCAGCTTTGCCATGGAAGTGTGCTAAGTAATCACAGAAGGGATGGTAGCTTGATGCAACTTTATGAATATAAACATTTTGGTCTGCATCATAGCAGCCAGTAACCAGTAGAGGTGGGTGGAATCTATGAATTCCAAATTAAAATGTTGTGGAATTTCTTGAAATTCTGACTTTGGTGAAATCTGAATCTTTTACATGTGGTTGTTGAATTTTCATTCTGTTCCATTAATGTTTTTTGGGCTGAATTGCAGAATAATACACATCAGCTGTGGAATGACAGTTCTGAAGAATTTCATTCTGCAGTTTAATACATCAGTCTGCAATATATGAAACCATTCTGCAGTTCAGTGATCAGTTATGCAGAATTTATTTCCAAAAAACATTAATCTATAATTCATACATTCATTCTGCAGTTCAGTGACTCATGAACTGTAGAATGAATGTATTAACTGGGGATTAATTTATTAAACTATGGAAAGAAGTTCCACATAACAGATCATTGAAAGTGATCAGATCTTCTACAGAATTTCTTTCCATGGTTTAATACATTAACCCTCAATTTATATATTTATTCTGCCATTCTAAGTCAGAATTTCAGTGAAAGTTTTCAAAATGTATTCTGAAATTTCCCAGAAGTGAAATTCTAACTTTCTCAGTAATTCCACTGGCGAAATTCTGTTTTCAGACAGCACTAATGACCAGCTCTGTAGAAGTTTCCACAGACCATCCACTCATGAGATGTTGCAGCAGGTTGGGTGGACATGGGATAGAGAAACCCAGCAAGCAGAGCAGGATGAGAAGACTCCCCTCTAAAAAACATCAAGCTGTGGACACCCCAAGAGAATGTAAAGGAGGCCTGCATCAAGCTGAGAACAGCGCCAAAATTTGGAGTGGAGACGTATGCCTATAGTATATGAAGCCTTCGGACTTCGATATCACCTATGAAGGATCTGGGTCTGACTTAATCTAACCTTTGTATCCCTGTATGCATGGTGAACCATGGTGATACAGGACTCCCACTGATCCTGGGGGATGGTGTAACCCAGTTCTTGCTCTCACTTGATCCTGCCCATGTTCAGGACAGGCTGTTGTGCATCCTTAACTGTGGTGTAGATCCTGCCCGCTAGCCCTTTCTCCATGTGGGACAACACAATTTCCTGGAGTCAATCCCAGTTAAAGAGCACCTTATTGGGTTTAACTAGGCTTTGAATGGCAGCTGTTAGCTGCAGAGACTTCCAGAAATCTGCCTCTGGGATTGAGAATTTCAATCTTTAGAGTTGCTGAAAGGAGAGCAACACCTTGAAGTTATGAACAGATAAATCAGTCAGCAGCTTTGTACCTCTCTGTTCCCAGTGTCTCCACCAGATGGGCTTACCTCCCACTGATATGCATGGAACTCGGTACCTCTTATAAGATTTATGCTACAATGCCACTTTAACAGGAGAACTTTGGAAACAGGCCTTCTAGTCCATACAGTTACATGCTATATAAAAATAAAGGTCTCTTCTACAAGATTTTA
The DNA here is from genome assembly GCA_016271365.2 of Neoceratodus forsteri. Classification (NCBI taxonomy): domain Eukaryota; kingdom Metazoa; phylum Chordata; order Ceratodontiformes; family Ceratodontidae; genus Neoceratodus; species Neoceratodus forsteri. The sequence continues at coordinate 293,668,323 of CM028134.1, forward strand.
ATTCATTAGCTTTATATGATGTTCCTTTAGCAAGAAATGAACCACTAGAACCCTTTCTGACATCCAATCACTGAGACCTCAGCCAGCAGCTGGGCCTTATTCCGGGTGGTTTTTGATACCCCCAGCCTTGATTCCAGTAACTACTGGCATGCTCTGCTCCTGCAGTGATTCCAACCTCTGAACTGACTTATCAGGGGGACCTCTGCTAGTGCCACACCTGAGCACCTGGGGGAGTGCTACACCACCTGGGTCCCAAACATTACTCCCCCAACTGGACTTCCCTGCCTCCACACGCTGCTCATACAAGGGGTCCCAACTCTGCAGTGGCTACCAGCCTGGGGATCAGGCGTAACTCTGCCACTGTTATGCCCTCAACTGCTCGGGCTGCCACTTCCAAGCTGCACCCCAGGCTCCATTGCCATAGCAGACCCGGTCTCAGGATATATTCTGACCCACTGTTGAATTCATCCACAGGCTAAATTTCTTTAGGCTATAGACCCCATCAGTGCTTACCCTACCAAGGTGCCTAAATTCACTTGGCGGGCCTCCAATTTTCTTTCTTCTCCCCAGACTCTGGTTCCCAATGCACCAACAGGCCCCTTTCTTTGCTCCAGTATTCCCCTTTTCTTCAAACCCAAACTCTCGCTCTCCACATCGTGGGGCTTCAAGGGAGGAGGACAGGGGTGGCAAGTGACCCACCATGGCCCCGCCACAGCCCTCCGGCCAAACTTGCGGTCTGAACCACCTCCCCCAAATGTCTCTCTTCTCTCTTCCCTTGCAGAATCCTCCCAGAGGGTGCTTACATGATGAAATCCTATAAATTCAAATGACAGATCCTTTTATTATTTCAGAAGTAACAAAAAAGTGTTGACTTAGACTTAAAATGGGGAAAACGGTATATTGCAAGACAGAATGTAAGGGCTGGGGTAATTAAAAATAGAATAAAAAAGCATAGATTGAAAATATAATTATTAACATGCATTGCTGATTTCACTGTCACCACATTTTACAGTTCTCTATACCACAGAAATATAGAATTTGTCAGCAGAAAAGGACCGGTAGGCCCATCTAGTCTGCCCTATTTTTCCCTGCCACTTCTGACTCTTTGGGCACTATTAGGTCACCAATGTCCATAACCACTTCTCCTTCCTCTATGTATGCCCATGTGCCTATTCCATGCATGCCTGAAGCTTCCCACAGTCTTCTCCTCCTCTAGCACCTCTTCTGGCAGGCTTTTCCAGGCATCCATCACCCATTATGTGATGAAATATTTCCTCACATCCTTCTTAGACTACCCCCCAGCTACATTGCATGTCCTCATGTTCTGATGCTTTTCTGCATCTGAAAGAATCCTCACCTGCATCTTGTTTACCCCTGTGAGGTACCTATAGGTCTCAATCATGTCCCCTCTCACTGTCATCTCTACCAGGGAGTACATGTTGAGATCCCATAGCCTCTCCCTGTATGGCTTTCCGTGCAACCTCAACACCATTTTGGTACCCCTACTTTGGACTGTTTCCACCCTGTCAATGTCCTTGCAGAAGTGTGGCCTCCAGAGCTGGACACAGTACTCTAGGTGGGGTGTCACTAGTGAATGATACACTGGCAAAAGCATCTCCTGTCTCCTGCTTGAACAACCCTCCCTATTTATTCCACCATTCCACTAGCCTTGCCTACTGCCTTGTCACACTACCCTGCCACCTTGAGATCATCAGATATGATTACACCAAAGTCACTTTCTTGCTTGGTGACTGTCACTACCTCCCCCCATCTTATACACAGCTCCTGGGTTTCACTGTTCCAGGTGCAATACTTTGCACTTTTTGTCATTGAATCCCAGCAGCCATGCTCTAGGCCCCAGTTTCCTGAGATGCTCTTGCATTCTCTCCACCCCTTTCTGAGTGTCCACTCTGTTGCAGATTTTTATGTCACCTGCAAAAAGATGCACTTTCCTCTCCATTTCCTCAGCAATGTCACTTATGAAGACATTGAAGAGGACTGGTTCAAGTACTGATCCCTCATACCAGGTTAGAAGAGTGAAGTAAGAATAGCGAGGGCAACACCGTACTGTAAAAATAGTGAATGCTAATATAGCTACAGGGATAGAATACTGTAGGTCAGGTTAGCACTATCCCTGTTGCTGTGGGGAAGAGGAGGGGAAAGGGATATGAAGCCTTTGTTGAGAGGAGTTCTGCTGAGCAGCTGATGAGAGCAGCTGATGTGGCGCAGAGGTCAGAGGCACAGGTAGGGAGGATGGCGGCACCTTGGTGGCCCAGGGTTCGATTTCTGGGACGTTTTCTTTTTTTCTCTCACCCAGTCAACAATTCCTCCCCAAAGGTTTGTCCATGTCCCTGAGTTGCCTCCCCCCCCTGGAAGTAGTTACTATTAGTGTGGGGGGTTGGGGGTGAAGCCTTCTGTGGTGGGGGGGTGGAACCTACAGCGAAAACAAAAATCTCTGCATTTTTTCCTTTGCCATGGTAGTGGTCCATGTCTTCGGGAACCACTACCATTGCCACTCTTCTTGCAGTTGGTATTTTGGGTGGGCGCTCTTATTGACAGCGTCGTTTTGACTTCGTGGTTGTTGACCTGGTTAAATAAAGTGATTGATTGATTGATTGACCGCACTGTTTAGGATTTTGCTGTCTTGACCTAGTGCCCTGATCCCTGTGGCACCCTGCTAATCACTCTTCCATCCCCCAAGTGACTGTTGTTTATAACCACCCTCTGCTTCCTATCCGTCAACCAGTTTGATACCCAGCTGAGTGAGACAATATTTACAGTTCCAGCTCTAAAGGTATGTGACCTCAGATTGTGCATTGAGAAAAATGAGTGTCTTTGGGAGTCCCAGGCTTCCAGTTGTCCTGGTAGCTCAGTTGGTACAGCACTGAAATGGTATTTCAGGCAGGCTCAGGTTACATTTATACGTCAGGACAAATCAGTGAATTTGGTGTCTGTATTCCATGAAAACCCAGTTAAGGTTTATGAAAATTAGATGTACTAAACTGCAATAATCCTTATCTTAGGTCTGTCTAGCTGCCCACTTTCAAAGAATCATGTTCTTAAAATTTCTCTTAGAATACTTACTGTAGGTTAGAAAATATAAAATAGGCTTGACAAATTGTGAAACCTGATCGGCTGAGGGCCCTCTTCCTGAGCTGTTAGCTCAGGACAACAGCATTGGATAAAGATCTAGCTGCTTCTTCACAATAAAATCAGCGCTAACCACACAACTCTGACTGCCATCACAAACATGACTGGCACCTTAACTCACTTGAAACTTTCATTTAGTCCCTAAAAATAAAGATTCTTCAAATAAAAAAATAGATAAATATTGCTTGCCCTCATAATCCTCTTCTTACACTCACATACAGTACATACATTTAAAAATGAAGTACCAAAGTACTTAAAAGTTTTCATTCCTGGTGCTTCTTTTGCTGACCATTAAAAAATCCCCTCCTATCCTTACCTGCTTACCATGGAAATCACTTCTGTTTAACCTACTACAGATACAGCAAAAGCCCTGGTTCCATATGAGGGCTTCTGTTTTGTGAGTGAGTGAGTGAGTGAGTGAGTGAGTGAGTGAGTGAACACTCTGCCAGTAGAACTGGACAGAGAGTTGAATTCCTGTATTGCACCCATAGTAAACATTCCATCTTTTGAATGTAGGAAAGCAAGAACAGAAACAAGGTGTGGGAAAAAAAAGTGGAAAATAATATAAAGAAGGAGGAAAGGTGAGGAAATTGGTAAATGGTATGAGTTTAGAAAAATAGCCATGGTTTAAGGGCTAATTTAAAAAAAATGTGTTTAGCTGTGCACTATATTTGAAACTGAGATGTCTTCCCAAATGCTATGATGTTCTGGGTCTATTTTGTTAGGGTGGAAGAACATGTCTAAAAAAAGTCATTAAAATGCTTAACATCATTGTTTTTTTATATTTTTTCACCCCCTTGAAAAAAATAAATCTTGGACCCATTTTATAATAACAATAAGACATTCCATGGTATGCTCTGTCATGGGATAACGGCACTTCTTGGGTGGCTGAAGGCATGTCTTGTTACTTAATCAGCATTGCCTGAATATGGTACAGCACAGGAACTGAAAATGTGAAGTGCAGTTTTAGTATTAAGATAGTGTGTACTGTAACACTGTCTACTGTATGCTAAGGGAGGGTTTGTGATACCAGTGCTCATTGTCATTTATTTGCTCTTAAAGAGTTAAAGTGGTTCGAATTATGTTTTCTTCTCAGGAGTCAGTTAACTGTAGCACATCCAGCAACATTTGTACTTTTGTTAGCTTCAGAACTTCCTTGCTGTAGAAAACAGGAGATTAAACTACTTGATAAGGGGCCCTGTCAGGAAATGTTCTATTGCCAATCATATCTGAACTTTCCATCCTTTTCTACAGCTCCTGTAAACAACTTAATAGCCCAGAGTAACTGGAAAAGAGTATTTATGAGCAGTGAATTACTTATATATTAGGGATGTCCTGCAAGTCCACCCCTTTGGGAGATGGCTGGAAGTGAGTCTTCAAGTTTTAACCCCTGCCAAGGTTACAAGTGAAAGAATGGAGCCTGAACTTCTTTGGGATTACCCAGTTCTTGACTTCACTGTAAACTTTTTTTCTCTGTTGTTTGGGACCTGTGACTATGGAGGAAAACCTTGCTGTGGTGATATTATTTACTATCAATACTGCTCTATCTCAAAAAAAACCCCCAAACACCTCAACATTAACCCACAACTGCCTTATCTCAAAAACAAAACCTCAACATTAACCCACAACTGCCCTATCTAAAAAACCCAACGTTAACCTACAACTGCCCTATCTCAAAAAAACAAAGCCTCAACATTATCCCACAACTGCCCTATCTCAAAAAAAACCTCAACATTAACATCCAATTGCCGTATCTCAAAAAAAAAACCCTCAGTGTTAACCCACAATTGCTCTATCTAAAAAACCCTCAACTGCACTATCTCAAAAACATAAAACCCTCAAACGTTACCCCAACACTGCCCTATCTCAAAAAAAAAGAAAAAGAAAAACCCTAAACATTAACCCACAACTTGACCTGCTGCACAAGATAGAAAGTTACATTTCTGGTCCCCCCACCCAATCTATTGATTCCCCAGATCTGTCAAAGTCACAGTTCTAGCCATTCACCCAGCTGGCATCTCCAAATACCATTAGTTTAGACCTCCACTACTCCCCAGATTCACTTTTACATCTCCTCATGCTGGTTAATACCAATAGACCTATAGATCCCCTCCATTCACAAATGTCATATTTTCAGCCGCCTTCCAGCTACCCCAGTCTACAGCTTGAGTACTATAAGTCCTGAAATTCACATTTTCAGTCCCAAGACTTCAAAATACATGAAACATACATTTCCAGTCCTCTTCCAGGTGTAAAACAGCCCCCAACACCACACCACAGTGTCAGACCCTCAAATTCAACTCATTTGCATTTCTGTATCCACTTCCAGTTGGCAAACAATAACCCTCCCACACTCCATTTTGTGATCCCAAATCCTTGAAATTCCCATTTCCAAACCACCCACATCCACAGACCCCAATCACTCAAATACCAAAAAATATTTCTTGATCCCTCGTTGTTGACAAATACCTCTCCATAACATGACCACCACAACCCAGAAATTCACATTTCTGATCATTGAAACCCACAGGCCACCCTTAACCAAATCAGTACTCACATTTTTGGATTCTTCCTAGCTGGCAGACAATCCCCCATGAGCCTTAGCCCAAGCTCCAAATCACTGAAATTACATTTCAGGCATTTTTCCAGACCCATGAACCTCATCCAAATTTACAATAATCACATTCTTACTTGTTTCCTGCAGCAGTCTGGCAAGCAATCCTCAACTAGGCCCAAAGCACCAGGAACCCAAAGTCTATGATAATTATATTTGGGACAACTCTCACATGGAAAACACTCATTCACATCTGGATTTATTTATTTATTTTTAATTTGGTGACTGGGATAGGCACACTGAACCAAGGCTTGTTTCCAGGTGCGACCCAAGGAGGGAATGCTACAGGGAGTGAAATAACAATAACAAAGTGATAACAATAGGTGCATAAGCCTGTACAATCAAATCACAGTATGAGCAATGTAATTCAGAGAAAGACAAAAGCAAAGTAAAAAGCGTACGTGAATGTTGGTTATGGGGTAGTTAGACTGAGAACTAAGAGAGTGTGCTGCCAATGTAAGACAAAACATTTATACAGAACCAATGTGGCATAAAATTTAGGTTACAGAGTACACTGGGTTGTAGGCTGTACAACTGAGAAGGCAAAAATGGGTCAAATAGGTACAATAGCTGACAGAGGATGAATAGGACATGGGTGGTTGTAATGTGGAAGGAAGAGGAAAAAGCTGAGCTGCAGGTGCATTCTTTTGTGAAGTGGGTCAGTAAGAGTGGTCTGAGACAGGTAGGAAGTGAGGCAGATGAGGGAGGGAGACTATTCCAAAGTGTAAGAAGTCAGATAGAGAAAGACTGGGCTGCTACAGATTTACTGTGCGGAATATGAAATAAACAAGCAGCAGATGAAATGAAAGAGTAGGATGGGGGATGGCAGGATTAAAGAGAGATATGTGGGAACAGAGGCAATCCAGTATTTGTCCATGAAAGAGAAACAGTGTGAGAAACATTGGACCTCAATGGAGGGGAAAGAGAGATTAGCATATAGACAGCAGTGATGAGTGAGAGATGGTGCACTAAGTGCAATGTAGAGGAAGAAATGAAAATGGGGTTCTGTCTTGGTAAGTGTAGACTTTGGGACAAGATCATCTTAAGGACAATCTCATGGTAGATGAGAAAAGGAGGGTATGATTTGTTTCAGTACAGCATATCAAGTTTGGGGCAAAGTGTCCTGTGCATGGCATCAATGTTGGTGGAAAAGCTAAGATTCTGATCCATCCACATCTCTTAATACCTGAAATGGGGTACCTGTTCAAGCAGATTGCCATCTAGAGTTAAAAATACAGGTATATGTTGGAGTCTTGCTAATCTTTGGCTAGTGCCAAATTTAAGAGACAGCTGTTTTTGGCATTTAGAGAGAGCGCTGGTTTTAATGGAACCAATGCTGGGCATTGTCAAAGTCACGATGAAATGAGGAATCCAGCTCAGGATCAAAACACCTGAAGCAAACAGAACTGTGTCATCTGCATACATGTGTATGTAGGAAGAGACAAAGTTAGAGGGATGGTTGTTTAAGAAGTTGGAGAAAAGGAATGGGCCAAGGATGGAACCCTAGGGGACACTAGACTTGATGGGCAGGGGTTTAATAGGGCATCACCAGTTTGGACTGACTGGAGCTGATCTAAGAGGCAGGAGTGGAGCTATCTGACTGCCAGGTTGGATAGATCTGCAGCACCTAATGTATCCAAGAGATGGGGCTGGTCACTGTATCAAAAGCATTTTTAAGGTCTATGAAAATTACCACGTAGAACATGCTCTGGTTCATGCCTTTTAACACAAAGTCTGTGAGCTGGAGGAGGGAGGAGACAATGGAATGGATCTTGTGGAAGCCAGATTGAAAAAGGAAGAGGAAAGAAGAGGAAATAAAAGGAGTCAAGGTAGGTACTGTAGATAGCTGAGCAAGAACACATTTGTATTGTACCTTAGCCAGGGCAGGGAGGTGGACAAGTAGTTACCTGGGGAAGAAGGGTCATCCCCTTTGAGGAGAGGGAGTACTTTAGTCTGCTTCCAGGATGGGGGATGGATCCAAGTTGGAAAGAAAGATTGAAAAGGGTGGCAAGAGGGGCACCAATGGCTGGTGCAGAGAGATGGAGAAGGTTATTTATCCATCCAATCAAGATTAGCAGAATTAAGAGAGAATAAGGCAGTGACGATGGTCTCTGAGGAGATTGAGGAGAAGAATGCAGTGGTTGAGGGTGAAAAGATGAAGGGCATTTGGGGAGGAACATGGCAGGCAGGAGGTGGAGAAGGGAGTGGAGAAGAAAGAAGAGAGAGGGCACAGGGAGTGAAGAAATTGCTAACTATTGTTAGCAACCTCAGTTGGGTCAAAGACAGGTGAGTTTCCTTGTTTCAGGATAGGGGAGATAGACTGTGCTGGAGGATCAAGCAGGGAGTGAATAATCTTCCAGAACCTATAAGGGGATATAAGGTTGTTCTGGAGGTTGTAGATGAAGTAAATCAATTTGATTTCCCTGGTGTCCTTAGTACAGGTGTTATGTACTGCAGTTGTTTGTATCTCAACAAATCCTCCAGTGAGCCTGAGACCTTGTATCGATGCTAGACAGAATCGTGAGCTTTGAGCAGGTTAGTGACCTCTGTAGAGATACACGGAAGGTGGGATCCATGGACACAAGACCTGAGAGGGGCATATTTGTCCCATGTTGCAATGGATTTGATCATGAAAGAAGTTAGAGCAACATCTGCATCAGTGGACAAAGTGAGTGCTGATCAGTCTGCAATTTGAAGATCATCTAGTAGGGATGGGAGGCCAAGAGCCTTGAGCGACCTAGATCAGATAAAGTTTGATGGGACTTTAATGCAGTGGATCTTATTGATACAGTAAACCATGCAGTGGTCACTGTAAGCATCAGGTAGGGTCCCACCAGAAATAATGTGGTGGGGGTGTGAGGACAGGACCCAACCAATGAAGGAATTATTTGAGGAGTTAGGGTTGAGACGGGTTGCTCAGTAATGAGCTGAGTGAGACTGAGGGACTCAGTCTGGTGAATATTATTTTTTTACCAAGGGGAGAGTCAATTTATATTTAGATACCCAAGGACAAAAAGTCCACCTGTAGCTGTAAGGGCTGAGATGGGAGCAAGTGTGTAGTACAGGGGTCAGGCTTAGTATTAGGAGAGGAGTAAATGTAAACTAGGGGCCCTCTATCATAACAAAGGCTGCCTGCCTACCCTGATCAGGCGCGAACTCGTGCAAAAAATGATACTTCCAATTTTTGATTACGGGGATGTAGTCTATGACACCGCCTCACCTTCCACTCTGACCAGCCTGGACACACTCTTTCATTCTTTCTGCCGCTTCATACTGGAAAGTCCTAAACCGACGCACCACTGTGACCTATATAACTCCTTGGCCTTTCCCTCACTCTCAGCCCGTAGACTAATCCACTGCTCTAGAGTTGCTGCTAAATACTGGTCCCATACCCTTCCTCCCTACCTGAATTCTACCTTAACTACTCAACCCCTGGAAGCTTACTCGCTGCGACACTCGGATACAAGGTGTTTCCATATCCCTTGTATGCGTACCTCTATGGGTCAGGCTGCACTTAGTTACCGCTTACTTAAACTATGGAATGACCTTCCAACAGATATCCGCCACATTTCTAATCCGAGACACCTTAACACCCGACTCCATGAACATTTCCTCACTGTCTGCTCCTGCTCTGGGCCTAGACATTAGTAGGCCTCATGCCCTGCTGGGCTTCCATACCATGTTATTCTGATATAGTACGCTATCCTCGATATAGTCTACAAAACACTAGCTATGTTAACTTTATTTGTACAATGTAAGGTCTTTTGCTCTGCTATGTCTCTGTGCCTGACTAGTCTTAAGTTGCATGTCTGCCTTAGCTACCTACATGTATAGTCTTTATTAATGTGCCTTCTCAACTGTACAAATTACTTGTGTGTTTTTTTTTTTTTTTTTCATTTACATTTTTCCTCCTACCTAGCTGCTGGCTGTCCAGTATTATCAGCCCGGTCACGGGCCAACGGCTTCCACCCCCTAGAATGGCCTCGAGCCCTCCGATACCCCGTGGCTTACCCCCCACGGCGGGGCTACGGGATGTGGGGGACAAACACCCCACAGAGACTGGGATAGGTCGGAGGACCGGCCTGGGGGGCTAATTAAAGCCGCAGCGGGCTTCATGGAGGGCGGCCGGCAGCCGTCCATTTTCCGATTTTCTGGGAGGCGGGACATGCAATGACGCATGACGTCCTGCCCCACCTCCAAAGTGTCTGAGTGCCGGTAGCTGTGTGACTCCCCAGCCTCCGCCGGGGGTCACTAGTGCTCCGAGCACTAACCCACCCTCCCCCCTGGAGAAGGAGAGCAGTCCGTAGGACGCTCTATCCTTCTCCCCCTGGCCGGCCCTTCCAACAACCCGAGTCCGTTCCCGAACCCGGGTCGCCGGCGTCGCAAGCGGAAATCCAACTGCTGCACCGACGGGCTGGCCCTACTTGTGTGTTTGTTGTTTCCCCTCAGTGTCCCCTCCCTTGTTCCCCCAGGTCGCATCTGGAAACGAGTGGTTAGCCGCTCAGTATGCCTGCCTGGTTAAACTCTTAAATAAATAAATAAATAAATAAATAAATAAATAAATAAATAAATAAATGTCACCAATGAAAATGGGATGTGAGTAGGAGAAAGAGAGAGCCTGCACAGAAGGAGTTCACGAGAAGAGGGTGCAGCAGAATGATAAACAACATTACAGTTCAGGCTGTGATGTATGTATAGAAGAACTCCACCACCATGCTTCTCATAGTTCTGCCTATGAACTATGTAACCAGAAAGTCCGATTTCTGGACTATTAATTCAGACAGAGAGGCAAGTTTTAATAACAATCAGCACATCAGTGCGGCAATGTATGGCTCACAGCCTTAGCTGGCCAAGCTTAGGGAGTAGACTCCTGATATTTATATGAAAAACACTCAATTCGTTGGGAAGGTTGGTGGATGGTAAGGGGGGCAGGATTTAGCTGAACATCACCCACCAACAGTAGCAGAAGGGTTATGAAAAGCAAAAGTGTGTGAGATCTACACCTATGAACAGGTAGCCTGGAGGAAGGAGGGTGGTGAGGGGGAGATGGGGTAGGAGGGAAAGGACACGGAAAGAACATCAAGACTGAGACAAGGAGACACGAGAAGACCAGGATGAATAAGGAAAAGGAAGGGGGATGACAGTTGCAGAGAGGGAGTAAAGGAGGGAAACTGGGAGTAAAATAGAGGGAATGGTGAGGGAGGGAGAAGGGCGGGAGGAAGGAAGGGTGGAAGAGAAGGATTACAAGGCACAGAAGTGCCAAAATAAAATGGAAGAAAGGTAGGTGAAGCATATTCTGTAAATGCTGGTGAGGTCACATGGGAGGGAGCAAGTTATAGCAGCTAGCCGATGTAGAAGGTGGGGAACACTTGTCTCACAGGTTAGCAATCAGCACAAATGGTACTTATTTAAATGTAGATACAAGGAGCAAGTTTGGCTACCACATAACATGAATTACCAGAGCAGAGGTGACTGCACATTTGTTAGTGCAAACAAGCACAGTAGTCAGTGTCACAAACCCACTCAACAGGACAGGCCCTCTACTCCCAAAGTGCCAACCTCCGAGTGCAGTCTTGTGAACAATTTAACAGAACAAGGTAACCCTCTTGTCTGTTTTATGAGCTTGGATCAAGCTTTGGTCTCAAGTCTTGGAGGGATTCAAACTGTTAACCTCTTACTAGCATACCCAATGCACAGGCTCAGATATTTCTGTCTTCAGGGGGCCAGATATCTTTGCCTATATGCACCTAACCAGGTATGCAGAGCTGAACCCTTAGAAACTTTAATAAAGACCTCAGATTTAAAACGCTTCTCTTTCCAGTTTGGTACCACCATTCAAGCTTATGCCTGCTATCTGCTATAACCATAGATACTTTTTTTACAAATAAAAAGAAGTCAAAGGCAGACCAAGTATGCTCTAAAAAGAATTTTACTACAATAGATAAAAATATGTAAAACACAAATTACAGAACTGTTATATCACAAGACATACAAATCTTTTAAAAGAAGAAGGTTTAAACAGTGCAAATTCCTACTTACAGTACTTAGATTTGACTTTCTTGCTAAATACTTGTTTAAAAGTGCTCACAGATCTTTCCTGGTCAGAGTCTAGGTAAAAGGCCTAAGTGAAACAAAATATTCCTTAAGCATACTGTATTTATTTAGTTTTTTTTTTTGTTGACCGGGTAAGTGCACTAGACAAATCCTGCCTATTTTTTTTTTTTTGCAATTTAATACACTTTATTGAAAAAACAGATTTAAAGTACATACAATACACATACAGTTATGATGATCTTAACAAATGCCGTCGCAACTACCTCTCCTCCCTCCTCCTCCTCCTCCTCCTCCCCCCAACATCTTCTCCCCTGCTTTCCTTGCTCCATATTACTAATTGAATAGACTGAACAGACCACCCCCAACCCATCTCCCTTAGAGATGCAGCGAATTTAAAATTCGTTGGCCGAAGTGCTGCGATAAAGTGGGCACTTCAACGTTTGCCACTCCGCTACATGGAGTGGGCAAGCAAGTGCTCACTTCACTTTGTAATTACCATCGCTTGGCATAATGAGAAAGCTAAGGTAAGGCGGTAAGTCATTGTTTTAATGGACTTGCATTCCTCATTATGATTCTAAGTGATCCACTTGGTGTTTCGACTTGACAGCCCCCCCACAGATCACATGGCTTACAGTACTGTAAGTCACATGCTCTCTAGCCAGGCAGAAAGGAAGTGAGTCACACAGACAGCTTCACTTTCTCCTGTGCAGACTGAGAGAGAGGAGTGTGTGTGTGTGTACTAGGGAAAGGAGAGTTTTTTTGATTGCAGAGAGTTAAAAGCTACATTTTTTTTTCTGCACTGTTTTTTACTTAATTTGTTGTTTCTGTAAATTTTATTTTTCTTATCTACTTTGTTGTTTGTCTCTGTGTGTGTGTGTGTGTGTGTGTGTGTGTGTGTGTGTGTATGTTGTGCTTGTGTCATGAGATGGAGCAGGGTGAGGGAATGTCTGGGGAGGGGTCAGCTCTGGGAGAGCGTAGTAGTATGCATCGTTGTACCGTGCGCATGTGTGGGGGGCATGGGCGTCCATTTGTGTTGGACCACTCTAAACTCATGAGTGTCCAACCCCCAGAAGCAGGAGCAGCACCGCCTCCTGACTCTGAGGCAGTTCAACCACCACCACCACCAAGTTCAGCACAAGGTTCTTTGGAGCAGGATGTGCCTGTTCCCCCAGGCCCAGGTGTGGATCTCACCATCAGAACTGTTGAGCAGTGTGAGCAGCCTACTGCCAGTTCATCTGGCCCTCCCCTGCCAGTGCCTGGTCCTCCTCGCACCTCCACTGTTTGGCAGTTTTTTGACTGTGTCAGGGGGACAGCAGTGTGGTTAAGTGTCGCCTATGTGTGGTGAAGGTGCGCCGTGGCACCCAGGGGAGTCACCTGGAGACTGGGGGCCAGCGCACCCACATGCTTAATCACCACCAGTTGGAGTGGCAGGCTGCCACAGAATGGACCATGTCTGCACCTGCTGGCCGTTCCATGGCAGAGGGTGCCGCTGTGCATAGCGGGCATGGCATCCCTAAGAAGAGGAGGGCCACAGCAGCACCTGTTGCTCCACCAGCACCCCCACCCCCACCACCACCACCAGCAGCAGGTCAGCCTGTCGAAGGAATGGACGCCAGAGAAGTGTGTGTAACACGGTCTGACTTGGCAGTTCTCTGGAGTGCTGTTGAGGAGAACAGTGAGAGGATGAGTGCTGTGGAGCAGCAGCTGGATGATATAGAGGGACATCAGCTTCAAATTACGTCCATGCTGGAACTGCTGCTGGATCACCATAGGATCCCACATTAGTTTTGTTTCCTCACACCATGTTCACCCCCCACCTTCCTTGCTGTGTCATAAAATGTATTCCTCCAGCATCCCTGACTCTTGTATGTAATTATGCCCTTTTTTTGTTGTCTTCAGTATGCGTTACACTTTGTATTCTGGGGCTCCTTCCTTCTGTTAAGTGTCTGTGTGTTTTATGTATGTGCGCTGTTTTGGTGCCTCATTTTTCTGCACCTGCAAAAGGCATCTGTCTTGTGTCCAGAAAATTGACAAGTGGTAACACAGTGAAATGAGACTGTTTCAGCACATACAAAGTCCCCCAGAATTTATGGCGCACTCAGTCATGCGCACAACAGTGGCACAGAGTCCCCAGATTTTTTCTGCAGTCCCAGAATGCATCCTCCATGTGTCCAGAAAATTGTCAAGTGGTAATACAGTGAAATGAGACTGTTTCAGCACATACAAAGTCCCCCAGAATTTATGGCGCACTCAGTCATGTGCACAACAGTGGCACAGAGTCCCCAGATTTTTTCTGCAGGCCCAGAAATGCATCCTCCATGTATCCAGAAAATTGTCAAGTGGTAACACAGTGAAATGAGACTGTTTCAGCACATACAAAGTCCCCCAGAATTTATGACGCATTCAGTCATGCACACAACAGTGGCACAGAGTCCCCAGATTTTTTCTGCAGGCCCAGAATGCATCCTCCTTGTGTGCAGAGAAGTGAAAAGTGATCATCTCAACTGGATTGAAAGGTGCCCTTTTGATGTACAGTAATAATAGCCTTGGTGAGTAGATATATATATGTATATATATCTATATATAGGATAGGATAACATCAGTCCCGGTGGTGGTGGTCCGGGGTGGGCAGACAGACTCATGGTGGCAGCAGACTTGGATAACATCAGTCCCGGTGGTGGTAGTGGTCCATGGGGGGCAGACAGACTCATGGTGGCAGCAGACGGATAACATCAGTCCCGGTGGTGGTGGTCCGGGGTGGGCAGACAGACTCATAGTGGCAGCAGACTTGGATAACATCAGTCCCGGTGGTGGTGGTCCGGGGTGGCCAGACAGACTCATGGTGGCAGCAGACTTGGATAACATCAGTGCCGGTGGTGGTGATCCGGGGTGGCCAGACAGACTCATGGTGGCAGCAGACTTGGCTAACATCAGTCCCGGTGGTGGTGGTCTGGGGTGGGCAGACAGACTCATGGTGGCAGCAGACTTGGATAACATCAGTCCCACTGGTGGTGGTGGTCCATGGGGGGCAGACAGACTCATGGTGGCAGCAGACTTGGATAACATCAGTCCTGGTGGTGGTGGTCTGGGGTGGGGGGGGCACACCACCTTTTAAATACTGCAGTTAAAACCTGCCAACATTAACCACATCATCATCCTCATAAAGAAAATTGCCCTCACAGTCATCGATGTCTGAAGTCTGACCACTGGGAAATTCTTTCTCCATTGTGTCATCATCTATATCAGTGGTGGGCTGTTTCAGGCAGCCACTGCCATTGCCACCAGGATGCTCCATTTCCATATTAGCAAGACCACTATGACTAGGTATGAATACCGAGGTTGCAGTCTGTGCTGGTATGTGCCTCTCATTCATTTTAATGAAAGTTAGCAAACTAACATTTGCAGGAGACAGGTTTGTCCGACGATCCCTGATTATTGCACCTGCTGAGCTGAATACCCTCTCAACACTTACACTGGAGGGGGGGGGCATGTGAGGTACTTCAGTGCCACTGCAGTCAGCTCTGGCCATTCACTGATCTTTCCACTCCAGTACAAAAGAGGATCTTCACTTATTGTCAGATGCCTGTTTTCAGACAAATATGACTCAACCATTCTCTGTGCCGCACTAAGTCTGATTGTTGATGCATCAGCCTGTTCCCCGGAATCATTGATGTCACAAATACCCACTTGGGACAAAGCCTTCCAAAGTGGGTTGACGCCCACCACTTTGGATGACAGACCAGCAGGAACTACAGTCCCCTTACCCTTGCATGATATGCTTGCTGGTCCTCCAGCTACACCTTCAGCAGGATTATGCTGCTGAGATTTGCAAACCTTGGCATGTGACTTCTGTGCCCCATGAACCAAGCGAACCAGTTGACCACTGATATTTTTTACCTGTTCAGGCCCTCCCTCCAGTACTAATGCAATTCCACGTTTGTATCGTGGGTCCAACATTGTTGCCATGGCAAAGTTGTCACTACGCTGAATGCTCACAATGTGACGATTCTGGATGAATACTGTTAGCATGTGTTGCAGCAACATACTGCTACCACCGTCTCCAGCAACATCAAGGCCATGCTGTACATTCGCCAATGTCTGCCTCAGCACCCGCAGCAGTGGAATTGATTAGCTAATGGAGGCAGACTCGCCACTCACTGTCTGTGTGGCATATTCAAAAGGCAGCAAAATTGTTATTACAGAGTCCATGAGGTGCACTGTTCAGTCGACATAGACATGGAGGCCCCAGAACTGTCACGGCTAGTGTGCATAACAAGATATTCTGTGATGGCTTTGTACTGTTCATACAACCTCTCTGCCATATATAACGTGGAGTTCCATCGGGTGAAAACTTCCATCTTCAAGGGGTGCTGAGGCAGGCTGTTTTGTATCTGCAACTGCTGCAGTTGGTCATGGGCCTTTCCAGATCTTGAAAAGTGAGAGCAGATATGTCGTGCAGTGGTCAGCATTTCCTTTATGTCAGGGTGCTGCAGAAACTCCTGAACCACAAGATTTAAACAGTGGGTCATGCATGGAACATGAAAAAAAACACCATTCATGATGCATTTCACCACATTTGACCTATTGTCACTTGCTATGAACCCAGCTCTCAGGGACAGAGGGTTTAGCCATCTGTCAATTTCAGGCAGTACCATGTCCAACATGTTCTCACCAGTGTGTGAACAGGTCACACTGCGCATAGCAATTGTTGCATGCTGGTGAATTCCAGGAAGATTGCTACCATGACAATCCACCTTTCTGCACTGATTATTCACACTACCAGCATCACAAACAACCCCTGACACCTGCGCCCAGTGTGCAGTTATACACAGATATGAACTCCCCGCTGTTTTGCCACTTGGCCACATATCCGTACTTAAATGGATGATTGGCGAGGAGGAATTTTGAAGGGCATGTCTTATTGAGTTTGACACAGTGCGGAACAACTCAGGAACAGCAGTGGTAGAAAAGTATGTCCTGGGTGGGATTTTCCATTTTGGACAAGCACGGGCAGCAAACCGCCAGAACCCAGAATTCTCCACAAAGGAGGAGGGCAAAAGATCGATTGCCAGCATTTCCGCTACAGCAGCATTAAGTTCATGTGACACTGTATGATTGGGGGGGGTACTTCAGCTTATGCGCAAAAACACTCTGTAATGTGGGCTGACTTAAACGTTTTACATGGTGTGTGTTGGTCACAAATGGTTGTGCTCTGTGATGAATGGCATTGGCAGGGGGTGGAGTGTGGGCATTTGATGAAAACACAGGTGATATTGACAAACCCAGAAATGATGTTGTTTTTCTGGATTTGTCAACCGGAGTTGATATACCACTTGCACTAGACATACTGCATTCACCACCACCACCACCGCCACCGCCACCACAAAAACTGCTACTCTCATCAGCACTGGACAACATTTCAGTCATTATGGTCCTCCACCTCATCATCATCATGCCTGTAGTAATCCTCTGCTTTTATTGCAGCACTACTGCACATGTTTAATTTCCTACTGGGCTTAACAGTCATGAAAGGGGATAACATGCCGGCTATGGTTGCCACCGGTGATACGAGTGAACGCCCAAGTCTGGTATTACCTGCCAGCTTGTGCTGGGTCCACAGAGCCAAGTGCCTATTCTTAAGATGCGTATGCTGTCCTCCTGTCCCAAGATGGCTCCCCTTTTTACCTCGACTGACATGCACATGGCAAACCTGGCAGATTGCAACTGAATCATCATTTGCATCTTGAACAAAAAAATCCCAAACAAGGGACTGTGATGCTCTGCTTTTAACATGTCCATGATGATGTGGCTTATTTAAGTCTGTTATTTTAAGCACTGATGTGGGGGGGGCACGTGATGTTTCTGGCACTGCACACCTGGACTGCAACTGACCACCACGACTGCCTATCATATTGAGTACGGGGTCGTCATCATCATCATCATCATCATCCACTAAAACAGGTACATCACAAGTTTTCACAGGGGGAGGATTCCTGCAAACAGATTCAGAAATTTCAGACACAGCCACTTTTAATTTCTTTTTTTCCAGTTCCCAACTGGGGTCAATTAAATCATTATCATATTCATCAACTTCACTGTCACACACATCCACATCTTCTGCTTGGATGCTATCATGTGGACTGCATGTTGCAACAACAGCAACATCATCATCATCAGCATCATCACATTCATCATCAGCATCTACACCACCATCACCTAATATTTTTTCACCACACTGTGAATGACTGTTGCATGGAAAATGAGTGATGTTAGGTGCCACGTGGATGGAATATCACATTGTATGCTATTGTTGACATGATCATCAGAATCAGGTTCAGTTAATGGGATGTTACTGGGAATTATGACATCATCTATGCTGTCACTCACTTGCACTGCTTCACACTCAATATGTTTGGATATGGTACACTGGTCGGAATTAGAACTTGACGCAACAATGCTATACTACCTCCACCACCACTAACACCAGTAACACTAATACCACTGGTTGGGAAAACATATTCTCCTCCAACTATCAGTGAAGCTACTGACTGGGCTGTAAAAAACATTGCGGGAGAAATACCTTTCTTCACATCACCAATGCACTCCTCAGTCCGCGTACTACTACCACGCCCACAGACCCTGTTACTGCCAACGTTGCCATGGCCAGAAACAGCTTTACTTGCACGTCTCTTTGCAGGCATTTTGGGGCATCAACCACAATATTATTACCAAATTCAGATTTTGATATGTTCACTTTCTGACTGGAGGGTTGCTACTCGCTACTATCGCTAGCTGGATGTGAAGCAAAATAAACAACTGTGGCTTCAGCAACAGATAAGGGGACTACTGTGTTGTGACACTGTCATGGAATTAAAACAACTTCAGTAACCAGTGGTGCTGATGGGGTCACAAAAACAATCCAGTCTGGTAAAAAATCCTTTTCAACGTGGGGGGCACTGAATACAGACAGTGCTGATTTTTACAGCACTACAAGCAGCAACACTAAGACCAGAGAACACGATTGCAGTACAAAATCAAGCAGCTGCAGTGGATAGCAGATTCACACTGCTGCACTTAGTTGCACTTACACTGATCTGTGTCACAAATTTTAAAAGGTGTATTATATTTGATGCACGCAACACTGCACACACAACACGGAACACTTTGTGTACAATGCTGAATGAGGAATGCGATGCAAATGCAAAAATTCAGTATACTCAGTGCCACGTAATGTAAATTTGTAATTTAAACAACCTGACCTTATGAAATGCTGCACCACATTCACATAACAAGCAGCAATAACATTTGTACTATCACTGACAATTTTACTATGTGTACAGTAACATAGTCAGTTATATAACAAAAATATTGCCAAAACACAAAGAAATCACTAGTTCTCCAACTTAAATCTACCTACACACAGATACGCCCCTTCCCCACACAGCACACTTCACTGCCTTTCACCACACACACTCAATGTTGTAAATTTACATTCAAAATCCACACACAAACAGAAACGCTTGATGATGTGAGCACAGGAGGGTTTCCTACAATCGATCCCCCCCAAAAAAGCAAAAATGCTTTATGAACAGCTTATGAACTGAGGCTGTGCAGATCAATATAGAGCCCATGTGACCTGAACTCCCATGAATCACTGTAAAATCCTCCTTTGGAGCTCAAAAACAAGGTGAAGTGAAGCGAAGTGAACTGCCATCAACGTACTTTGCCTTAAAAATTGAAAGAGACGTGACCAGTGGAGGCAGAGTAATGCAAAGCAGCTGTTTTCAATGCACTTCGTGTTCCTCATTATAATGCGAAGTACCCCGCTTTGCATTGCGGAGCACTCCGCAAATCCACCTTTGCTCCACGAATCACTTCATGGAGCGGATTGAGCCCACTTCGCCCACTACTACCCTCCCTATATCCATCAAATGCCATTCAGGACCTCATGACTTTGAAAATAGTCTCTTTTCAGAATAATACAATCCATATAATATAACCTTACTTTTTTAATATCCATCTGAAACATCAAGGAGAGTTGAAGCACTAGCCTTTCTGAAAAACTTCCCACCTCTCAGCTAAGAAGGATGTGAATTGCTCCCATCTCTTACTAAATGATCCAAGAGTATGGTGTTGAATAGCAATTACTCTTTCTGCATTAATAGCAACATAATCTTCTTGTATCCACTCCTGAAAAGGTGGTGGAGTATCTTTTACCCAGTACCTCATTATAAGGAGCAGTGCCACAGCTGATATTAATGCCAAATAGTATTTAAATTTATTGGAGATAATCACCGAGAGGTGACCAAGAACACAAATCTCAAAGGTAAAGTGACTATTCTCTCCACGTAGTGGGCTACAAAAATCTTTTAACTGATGCCAGAAACTTTGAATTAAAGGGCAATCCCAAATCATATAGATGAGAGAGCTCAAATCTTAGTGGCATCTCTAGCATACTGATGCATTCTGTTTCCCCATGATATGCCGCTTTACTGGGGTGATATATAAATTGTGAGGGAGATTAAACCTAACAAGCTGGAGCCTATCCTGTTTGATGAACTTATAGTTATTAGACCATATTGATTCCCACCAAGCCGAGCCATAAGACAAATTGGCGGCTAGCTGCCAGTAAGTAGCATTCGGCCTAAAGGACATTTCAGCCATAAAATGCTCCCTATTTTCAGGCACGACCCAGGGGAGGGGAATACAGATGAATGTCAACTGATCTTCAACCAGATTAAGCTGTTGGTGGTATTTTTCGTGAATGGAAGACATTTGGCCAATGCACCATGAAAATTTCCCTGCTCTTTTCGAGAAGTGCCATGGGATCTTTAACATCCACTTGAACTACCATCAGAACAGGCAGAAGGGACCTTGGTTTAATGTCTCATCCGAAAGATGGCACCTCAGGAGTGCAGCACCCCCCTCATGCTGCACTACAGTGTCAGTATTGGGATATTAACCCAAGTGCCTGGTGAGGGGATAGAACCCACAGCCTACTGATCTCCTGGCCTCAGAGGGGAGTGTGCTACCTGTTGAGCCACTGACACTGTTATTGGCCAACCCTATTTTGTGTGAGGTCATCTAGCTCCTCCTCTGTCAGATTATATATAAAAAAATATATACAGTATCATATAGAAAAACAAGATGTCTTTTCAAAGTATTAATTCTGCAATCTTCAGCATGACTCATGTCCTTCAAATGACATTTTCCGTAATCTCATAATAAGCTTCCCCCTTCCAGGACATGAAAGCATCTTTATGATTTCCACACTCCTGTGCAATAACATGGGTTTTTCTCTCCAGTGGCATAAAATGAATTTGATCAACTCAATCTTCCTCCACCCTGTAATTAGCTTCAGGCCTTCCATGTAACACCTGGTATCTAAAACTGTGTGTGTGATCTCACATGTTGTTTTCAGCATTTTCTCATGGCTTTCATCTTTCAGCTAAAACCTTGGGGGGTGAGGTCACTCCTAGAGCATCAGATTTTCAGCACAGACAGTCAGTAATACATTTTATATTAAAAAAAATGATACAGCACTCAGAACTGGCTGTCCACGTCATAATTCCTCCCCACCTAGACTGAATTTGAGGGGTTCTATCCCCTACATGGGATGAGTTTCTCAAATCAGTTCACTCCTCTTAGACCCTAGACAGCCCATCTGAGTTCTGGTTCTTCGCTCCAGCCCTATGTATGATTTTTCGATGAACTTTGTAAAGCAAGACTCAATCTTAGCAGTCTGCCATTCTTTTCCCCCATCTGCGTCAGCCAAACCAGGGGGTTGTGGTCAGTCTGCACCACAAAATGCTGCCCATACAAGTATGGCTCTAGCATCTTTAGGGCCTACACTATGGCAAGACATTCTTTTTCCACCGTGGAGTATGCTTGCTCCCTGGGAAGCAGCTTCTTACTCAAGTACACTACTGGGTGATCTGTCCCTTAGCTGGACGTCTGGCTCAGTACTGCCCCAATACCCACATCTGAGGCATCCATCTGAACTATAAAGGTTTTGCTATAATCAGGACTTTTTAAAACAGGAGCACTGCACATTTCCTCCTTTAGTCTGGTAAAGGCTTCCTCACAGGCCAGACCCCAGGTAATTTTCTTTGGCCTCTTTTGCTTTGTCAGGTCAGATAGGGGAGCAGCCAGGGCACTGTAATTGGGAACAAATTTCCTGTAGTACCCTACTGTCCCTAGAAAACTCCTGACCTGCTTCTGTGTTTCTGGTCTGGGCCGTGCCTGGATCACCTCTATCTTTATTTGGTTAGGATGGACCTGTCCCTGGCCTACCACATGCCTGAGGTATGCCACTTCCTCCATGGCCACATGGCACTTCTCAGCTTTAACAGTGAGTCCGGCCCTCTGTATCCTGCCCAGCACTTCCCTAAGGTGGGACAGGTGTTCCTCCCAGCTGATACTAAAGATGGCAATGTCATCCAGGTATGCCACAGCGTACTCCTCAGCACCATTTAACACCTGGTTCACCAACCTTTGGAATGTGGCCGGGGCATTCTTCATTCCGAAAGGCATTACTTTAAACTCAAATAAGCCTATCAGAGTGATGAAGGCCAACCTCTCCCTAGCTCTGTCCGTTAACTCTACCTGCCAATACCCCTTTGTCAGGTCAATGGTTGAAAGGTAGGTCACCCCTCCCAACTTGTCCAGGAGTTCATCCATCAGGGGCATCGGGTGGGCATCTGACTTTGTGACTATATTCAGTCCATCTTAGTCAACACAGAAATGAGTTGAGCCATCTGGCTTGGGCACAAGGACTACGGGTGAGGCCCAGGGGCTCTGGGATCTCTGGATTACCCCTAAATCCAGCATCTCCTCCACTTCCCTCCTAATGTCTTTTTGGACAGCCTCAGATACCCGATATGCTGTCCGTCATATGGGCGTCTGTGTCCCTGTCTCCACATCATGTGTCTCTAAGGGGATTAGTCCAGGCTAGGTGCTAAACAATGGGGCAAAGCCTGCTAAAGCCTCCCTTACTTTCTGGATCTGGTCTGGGGCCAGCTGGTGAGAACATTTTACTGCCTCCACAGAGGACCCCTGCTTACTTTCTTCCAGCAAGTCCAGAAGGGGGTCTCCTTCGTCCATCCCCTCCCCATGACTACACACTGCAAACATCATGTCAGCTCTATTGGCATATGGCTTCATCATATTGTCATGGTACATCCTTTCTGCCTGTCTTCTGTCAGGTAACTCTACAATGTAGCTAATGTCATTTCTCCTTCCTAACCACTTTGTACGATCCTGCCCACTCCGGCTGCAGCTTGTCTTTCTGGACCGGAATAAGGACCATGACTTCCTGACCCACCATGTACAAGCAAGCTCTAGCTCTTTGGTAGTACCACACTTTTTGTTTATGCTGGACAGCTCCCAGGTTGCTCTGAGCTGTCCCCATAAACTCCTTCAGCCTTTCCCTAAACCGTAGGACATAATCCACAATGGGAGTTCCCTGGGTGGCATGCTTGCCTTCCCAGTCCTTCCAGATCAAGTCTAGGGGTCCACGTACCCGGCATCCATATAAAAGTTTGAAGGGGGAAAATCCTGTCAACTCTTGGGGCACCCCCCCTGTATGCAAATAACAGGTGGGGAAGGTATTTCTCCCAGTCTCTCTCATGCTGTTCAGCAAACGTCCAGAGGATTGACTTTAGGGTACCATTGAATCGTTCCACAAGTCCATAGACTTGTGGGTGATACGGTGTTGTGCATCTCTGCAGCACCCCACACTTCTCCTATAAACATTTCATCAGGTCTGACATGAGGGAACCCCCTCGATCGGTGATAACCTCCTGCAGAAACCCAACACGGGAGAAAATCCCAAGTAAGGCATCTGCCACTTTGTCTGTCCTCAGGTTTTCTTGCCCGCCTTCCCTATTTCTTGGCACCGGTGACAAGACCTGCAATACTCTTTCACCTGCTAGGTGAAGTTAGGCCAATAGAAATTCTGGGCCAACCCTGCATCGTGTGTGTGATTCCCAGATGACCAGACAAGGGAATATCATGTGCAATTTTGAACAACCGCTCACGATACCCCTTGGGAATGACAAGCTGCCTGCCTAGTATTCCTCCCTATGTCTGTACTGCCTGAGTATGCATAAGTCAATTTTCCCAATAAATCTTATGTCAGCCGTCACCTCCCTGTGCTCTGTCAGAGTCTGCCCAAGCCCTCAGCTTCTGTAAATTCGGGTCACCCCTCAGAGCAGCTGCAATCCCCTCACACATTCCAAAGACATGGGACAGGTACCCTTCAGTTGCTAAACTGTCAACTCTTGGGGCACCCCCCCATATGCAAATATAGATGAATGTCAACTGATCTTGAACCAGATTAAGCTGTTGGTGGTATTTTTCATGAATGGAGGAAATTTGGCCACTGCACCAGGGAAATTCCCCTACTCTTTCAGAGGGGAATACTCTGTCCAAGATGGCGGACACTCTGGTGACCACGGCAGAGCTAGCTGGTGAGGCAGGGGACTTGGTCTCTGCTCCTGTCTCCGATTTTCTAGAGACCATTTCAGACAGAATTTTGTATGAACATGTACTTACTGTGCCTGAAGCTGCTCCCATGGATTGTACTGTTCTTCCTCCTGCTGGATGCAGTAGCCCTGACTGAGATTGTAGAGATGCCTCTGCAGTTGTGTCCAGCAAATTGGAGGTGCTGCAGCCCGCTGTGCACAGTGGGCTGGTGGAGGTAGTGAATGCTACGCGCTTTGTGGACGACGGAGAAAACTTGTCTCTGCGGATATCGCAACAAGATGCGATGCCTTTTGCGAAGGCAGCCATGGAGGGGGATCATCCCCTGGCAGTTCCTGGATCCCATCCTATTTTTGGACCTTCTGTTGACCCGCTGTTGCCCCCAACTGAGTCAACGTCCTTTTTGTTCACTGCCGTGGCACGGCTGCCCACGCAGCAGAGGGTGCACAGCTCGGGGATTGCATCACAGGATTCCTCACCTACTATGTTGGAAACTGACAGCCTGATGTCCTTTTCTGAGATATTGCCCCAACCTAAGCCTGTGTGGTCCATGGAGCAGGCTTTGCAAGGGGCAGGCTGGGTACAGGACCCCAGGAAGAGACAGTGGATCTCTGGTCCATCCCCTATTCGGTCCCCTAAACCTGAAGACTTCCTGGAGGAACAACTGAAGGGACCGGAATTGAATGACTCTCCTGACCCCTTGAGTTTGCCAGGGGAATTGTCACTCACCCAAAACCCTGTATTATCTTTCCTACAGGATACGACCTCTAAGGCATCTCCTATGATGGAATCCATGGATTTTACAGCTGCGGACCCTGATCTACCTCTCCCTGATCAGGGAAAGACTCCACGTCTAGATACCATGCTTTGAAGAATACCCCTTATGGACCCCCCTTCCAGGCCATCCTCCTGTCGAAGCCTGCCTTTAAATTTATTATGGTTATGTTCCGTAATGAAGGTGTTGATGTCTCTGATGTGATATACTGGCTGAAACAGCGCTGCATGGTACAGGGTCAGCCTGAAGCCATTCTAGACACTGAAAATATTTGGACTGGGGGTTGGAGGTTTCGGGTGCTGTTGCACACAAATGACTCAGGTCCTGTGCACCTGCCCAATTCCTTTTTTTTAGGATGAGACAGGGGAGTTTTGTTTTATCCTGGCCAACCCAACGCCTGTTATAGATGTGGGGATCCCTCACATCTCAGTAGTGTCTGTGATAAGATTAAATGTAATAATTGTGGTGAAATGGGTCATGTGGGGGTTCACTGTCGGAATGCTAGTAAATGTAACTTCTGTGACAAATTAGGGCATCTATTCCAGACTTGTCACTGGGCTGCACATGCTCAGGAAGACCATGATGGTGGAGCTGATCAACGCTTTGTGATCACACAAGGACAAAAAGCATGGTTACGTGCATCTGTGGCTAAGCACCCCTCTGATATGGGAGAGTCAGCGGTGCAGCCCCTACTGCTAGCACCCCCCAGAACCCTGTTCCTCAACCTGACAAGAGGGTACCTCCCTTATCGGTACCTGAACCCCCCCGAATGGAGAAAATTAGGCCTGTTGCTTCTGACGTGGACTCTATCCCAGGTCCTAGTAAAATGCTACCTCCTCGTGAACCTACTGCAGGTACTCGCCGTAGGTCTCTGAGAACTGCTTCTTGGCCTTTACCGCTTCCTATGGCATCCTTGTTGCCTGATCCCATACCCCGGTTGAATCCTTTTGAATTACTACAGCCGACTTCGGATGACGCAGGTGGTGAGTCTGACTCATCCTCGGTGGCGTCCTCCCTCCCTGATGGTCCTGCTGACACTGGACCTCCAGTGGGCATTGGACTTTCACAGAAATATAAGGCTAAAGTTAGGCTGAAAGGGAAGAATATAGTTGGGAAGAGGAAACTGTGATATGTTATACTTTCCTGTTGTCTACATGGCGCAGTTTACTTGTCACACTATTAATGTTAATAGTATGAAACGTGTTCCTAAGAGACAGTTAGTGTTTTCTTTTCTAAGACTTTTACCATTGGGTATTTTCTTATTGCAGGATACCAGACTCCATACGACTGAAGAGATCAGACAAGCAAAGAATGATTGGCTCTTAGGCCCCTCATTCTGGTCCATAGGCCACGACCCCTGTTCAGGCCTTGGCATTTTGATAAATATGCCTGACTTCGCCTTTTGAAACTATATTTGATTTGGTACCGATAGGCTCTGGTTTTGGACTTCACCATAGGTAATTGCCCTATCGAGTTATCAATATTTATCGCCACAACTTAAATCAGCATGCATAGCTCTTTTGCTGAGATCTGCCCTCACTTGCACACTTCATTCCAAGTTTTATTTTCTGGTGACTTCAACTGTGGCTTGAGTCTTGGGATAAAGTTCCTTTGCCACCACTAAAAACTGTACTCGACTCACAAGAACTGAGCAAGCTAATACATACTGCCCACTTAGTTGATGCTTATTTTCTTTTCGGCAACAACATACCTCTACGCTTCATAAAGGTAAATTGGCTACCGCATTGATTTTGTTTTCTTGTCCGATTACCAATTGTTTCAGCTATGGTGCAGGCAGTGGCCTTTTCGGATCATAGCTTGCTTTCTGTTGGTGTGGGTACTACAAATCCTTATTCAAAAGGGCCGGGGTTGTGGAAATTTAACACCTCCCTATTGCAGGATAAGATGTTTTTGTCGACCCTTCGGTCCTTCCTTTTTGCACGTAAATCTGTGTTTCTCTGTTATGAAGACCCGATACAGTGGTGGTTTGATACAAAAGATGCGTTGATATCATTCCTGAAACGGTATAGTCGTGCGAAAAGTAGGAGCCAATATTTGGACTATTTACAAAGAAGAGCACATCTTCAATCACTTCTTTCTTTATCATATACCACGGGTCATGACTTTTCCTCTCAAATTCAATTGACGCGGGCAGCTATGTTGCACTTCCAATCTCGACAATCACGGCAATTGTACCACCAACATAAATTTCAGGTTACTGGACCTCGGGAGATCATTTGTCCCTTTGAGTCTAACTCTCGTCGGACTGCTCAAAAGACGATATTATGTCTTACAGATTCCACGGGGACTATATGCTCTACTCAAACAGAGATTCAGCAGATACTTGCTAATTACATGACTGCTTTGTTTTCCCCCTTTCCTGCTGATCTACCTGGCCCTGCTGCCCTGTACGAGAATTTAGAGATCCCACTCCCTTCTACAACAGCAGTGGAGATGGCGTGCCAGTCCATTACTACCTTGGAGTTGTTAACGACTATATCCTCTCCGCTGTTACGTAAAACTCCTGGCCCAGATGGTCTTCCGGAAGCTCTCTATAAAGTTCTGGGTGACCACTTACTTATTGAACTTACCTCTGTCTTTAATTCTTTGTTGAACAGCGAGTCTGTCCCTTTAGAATTTATGACTGGTGTTTTGCTTTATATATATAAACAGAAGGGGGAAGCCCACTCTCTTGAGAATTGGCACCCTCTTTGTATGCTAAACACCGACTTTAAGATATTGATGAAGATAATAGCAAAACGTTTAACTGGTATTGCAGAAACTGTTCTGCATCCTGCTCAATCTTGTTCTGTCCCCAACAGGAACATCTCGGATCATTTGATTCTGATCCGTGAATTGTTCTCTCATGGGTACTCAACCTGACTTCTGGATTTGTAGTATCTGTGGATCAATGGCAGCATTTGATTCGTGAATCATGATTTTTATGGCAAGCACTCAGTTTTTTGCATATACCGGCTATCATTATCCAATGGTTACATAATTTTTATAGGACAGCTACAGTCATGCCAGTAGTGAATGGTTGGGTGGGACCTCTGATACCTGTTCGAAGGGGAGTCTGACAGGGCTGTCTCACGAGTCCATTACTATATGTACTGTTTTTGGATGTTTTGCTCCGCTGTGTGAATATGCTTCCACAGATACATGCTGTATTGTGTCCTGTAACAACAGCACCTTACAAAGCCATTGCATATGCAGATGATATCTGCTTTTTGGTGGCGGACGAGGATTCGGTGATAGCCTCCTTGCAGGAATGTTCCTTATTTGGGACATATTCGGGAGCTACTCTGAATTTTGAGAAAAGTGTTGGTATACAGCTGGGATCTGCTATTGCACTGATTAGGAACATCGGACCATTGGAGATTATAGATGGCCCTGTTCGTATTTTAGGGATTTATTTTGGTACTCGAGCCGATGACGTTTATAATTGGACCTCCAAACTACAACAAGGTCGCATAAAGGTAACCTCATGGAACAGGAGTCAGATTGGGAAAAAGAAAAGAGTCTATTTAATTTAGACATATTTACTTTCCCTCTTTCTCTATGTTAGCTATATCTTTCCTATTCCAAAACAATTGGAAATGGCGATTCTTAGCCTTTTTTTTCAGGCATTATGGGGGAGCAGGTTGAACCCAATAAAATGGGATGTCACCTATCTCCCTCATGGATGGTGGTGTTGGCATGACTAACCCTTTTGTTTTCACCAGTATTTTTTATGGCAACATTAGACCGCTTTTGATTAACTCTGAGAAAAGATGGGAAGTGTGGTTCTATGATTCTTGTAAAATATGGTTTCATCAATGGGAACATGACTCCCTGCGTATTCTGCGTGCCTCGGGAAACACGCCACCTTATGTGAGGTATACGTTTCTACGTCTGAAGTAATGGCGGATTACCCCACAAATACTTCTCACTGATGTGCACAAATCCCTGTATAGATTGCTTCTTTCCTCTGTGTGTGCAGTTCAGTCCCCTTTTTTAAAATGTTCTGCCCAATATTGTCCCTCTCTGCTTATTTTATTGCGTTGTGTGCGAATCCCAATACATATGTGGGACTTCCATTGGTTATCCTGCCATGAGAGAATTAATGTTAAACTGAACCAGAAACATAAACAGCTTCAAGACAGGCTGTGTTCTAGGCCTCCTGTATTGATGAATTGGAAACTATTTCTCATTTATTTTTTTGATTGCCCCTTTATACAACGTTGGTGGGCCTTTCTAGCCCAAAAATGGGGTATGCCATTGCTTCAATTTGTCTCTTACCCGATGATTATGTATGAAGCATTCCCCTCTCAATGGTCTCTGGGGAACACTGATACTTTAAATCTTATTTTTTGTTGTAATTAAATGGCATATTTGGATGGCAAGATGCCAGTTCACCCTGCAGCAGAAAATTTGTACATATATAGAAATTGAACAAAAGATTGTTCGGGATTTGAAAACTATTTATGCACGTGAACTTGTATCTCATTCCAGGCCTGGTCTGTTCGCCCTTTGGAAAGCCCTACCTTGGATTACAGACTCGGATGCACCGGTGACTTGAAGGACTTTTGTTCTCTCAGTATCATTTCCTTAGTTTTCTTTCTTTTTTTTCTCCCATTCCTTTTGATATGAACACTGTTGTATACTGTCTTGATTTTACCTGGTTTGTTCTTCTTGTGTTTTCTTTATTGTATATTGCCTGATTTCTTGTTTCAATAAAACTTTCCCCTGCTCTTTTCAAGAAGTGCCATGGGATCTTCAACATCCACCTGAACTACCACCAGAACAGGCAAATGGGACCTTGGCTTAACATCTCATCTGAAAGATGGCACCTCAGGAGTGCAGCACCCCCCTCACGTGGCACTACAGTGTCAGTATTGGGATATTAACCCAAGTGCCTGGTGGGGGGATAGAGCCCACAGCCAACTGATCTCTCAGCCTCAGAGGGGAGTGTGCTACCTGCTGAGCCACTGACACGGCTATTGGCCAACCCCTTTTGTGTGAGGTCATCTAGCTCCTCCTCTGTCAGATTATATAGAAAAAAATATATATCTTATACAAAAACAGGATGTCTTTTCAAAGTAGTAATTCTGCAATCTTCAGCATGACTCATGTCCTTCAAATGACATTTTCTTTAATCTCATAATAAGCTTCCCCCTTCCAGGACATGAAAGCATCTTTATGATTTCCACACTCCTGTGTAATAACCTGGGTTTTTCCCTCCAACGTCATAAAATGAATATGAGCAACTGAAGCTTCCTCCACCCTGTAATTAGCTTCAGGCCTTCCATGTAACACCTGGTATCTAAAACCATGTGTGTGATCTCACATGCTGTTTTCAGTATTTTCTCATGGCTTTCATCTTTCAGCTGAAACCTTGGGGGGGGGAGCGAGATCACTCCTAGAGCATCAGATTTTCAGCAGAGACAGTCAGTAATACATTTTATATTACAAAATAAATGATACAACACTCAGAACTGGCCGTCCACGTCACAATTCCTCACCACCTAGACCTAATTTGGGGGGTTCTATCCCCTACATGGGATGAGCTTCCCAAATCAGTTCACTCCTCATAGACCCCAGACAGCCCATCTGAGTTCTGGTTCTTCGCTCCAGCCCTATGTATGATTTTTAGATCATACTCTTGTAAAGCAAGACTCCCTCATAGCAGTCTGCCATTGTTTTTCCCCATTTGCATCAGCCAAAGCAGGGGGGTTGTGGTCAGTCTGCACCACAAAATGCTGCCCATACAAGTATGGCTCTAGCTTCTTTAGGGCCCACACTATGGCAAGACATTCTTTTTACACCGTGGAGTACACTTGCTCCCTGGGAAGCAGCTTCCTACTCAGGTACACTACTGGGTGATCTGTCCCTTAGCTGGACGTCTGGCTCAGTACTGCCCCAATACCCACATCTGAGGCATCCGTCTGAACTATAAAGGTTTTGCTATAGTCAGGACTTGTCAAAACAGGAGCATTGTACATTTCCTCCTTTAGTCTGCTAAAGGCTTCCTCACAGGCTGGGCCCCAGGTAATTTTCTTTGGCATCTTTTTCTTTGTCAGGCCAGATAGGGAAGCAGCCAGGGCACTGTAATTGGGTACAAATTTCCTGTGGTAACCTGCTGTTCCTAGAAAGCTCCTGACCTGCTTCTGGGTTTCTGATCTAGGCTATGCCTGGATCACCTCTATCTTTATTTGGTTAGGACGGAGCTGACCGAGGCCTACCACATGCCTGAGGTATGCCACTTCTCCCATGGCCACATGGCACTTCTCAGCTTTGACAGTGAGTCCAGCCCTCTGTATCCTGCCCATCACTTCCCTAAGGTGGGATAAGTGTTCCTCCCAGCTGGCACTAAAGATGGCAATGTCATCCAGGTATGCCACAGCGTACTCCTTGGCACTATTTAACACCTGGTTCACCAACCTTTGGAATGTGGCTGGGGCATTCTTCATTCCGAAAGGCATTACTTTAAACTCAAATAAGCCTATCGGAGTGATGAAGGCCAACCTCTCCCTAGCTCTGTCCGTCAACTCTACCTGCCAATACCCCTTTGTCAGGTCAATGGTCGAAAGGTATATCACCCCTCCCAACTTGTCCAACAGTTCATCCATCAGGGGCATCAGGTGGGCATCTGACTTTGTGACTACATTCAGTCCATGATAGTCCACACAGAAATGAGTTGAGCCATCTGGCTTGGGCACAAGGACTATGGGTGAGGCCCAGGGGCTGTGGGATCTCTGGATTACCCATAAATCCAGCATCTCCTCCCCTTCCCTCCTAATGTCCTTTTAGACAGCCTCTGACACCCGATATGCTGTCCGCCATATGGACGTCTGTGTCCCTATCTCCACATCATGTGTCACTAAGGGGGTTAGTCCAGGCTTGTCGCTAAACAGTGGAGTAAAGTCTGCTAAAAACTCCCTTACTTTCTGGATCTGGTCTGGGGCCAGCTGGGGAGACAATTTTACTGCATCCACAGAAGACTCCTGCTTACTTTCTTGCAGCAAGTCCAGAAGAGGGTCTCCTTCATCCGTCCCCTCCCCATGACTACACACTGCAAATGCCATGTCAGCCCTACTGGCATATGGCTTCATCATGTTGTCATGGTACATACTTTCTGTCTGTCTTCTGTCAGGTAACTCCACAATGTAGTTCATGTCATTTACCTTCCTAACCACTTTGTACGGTTCTGCCCACTCTGCCTGCAGCATGCCTTTCCGGACCTGAATAAGGACCATGACTTCCTGACCCACGATGTAGGAGCGAGCTCTGGATCAGCAGTTGTACCACACTTTTTGTTTCTGTCAGGAAGTTGCCAGGTTGCTCTGGGCTGTCCCCATAAGCTGATTCAGCCTCTCCCTAAACCTAATGATGTAATCCACAATGGGAGTTCCCTGGGTGGTGTGCTTGCCTTCCCAGTCCTCCAGGATCAAGGCTTGGGGTCCACGTACTCAGCGTCCATATAAGAGTTCGAAGGGGGAAAATCCTGTCAACTCTTGGGGCACCTCCCTGTATGCAAATAACAGATGGGGAAGGTATTTCTCCCAGTCCCTCCCATGCTGCTCAGCAAACTCCTGGAGCATTGACTTTAGGGTACCATTGAATCGTTCCACAAGTCCATCAGCTTGTGGGTGATATGGTGTTGTGCATCTCTGCACCATCCCACATTTCTCCCATACACATTTCATCAGGTCCGACATGAAGGAACCCCCTTGATCAGTGATAACCTCCTGCAGAAACCCAACATGGGAGAAAATCCCAAGTAAGGCATCTGCCACTTTGTCTGTCCTCAGTGAGGATAGGGCGACTGCCTCTGGGTACCGGGTGGCATAATCCACCACAGTCAGGATGAATCTCTTCCCTGAGGAGCTGGGGGTATTTAAAGGCCCCATAATATCCATTCCCACCCTCTGGAATGGCTCCTCCACTATGGGCAAAGGGATCAGGGCTGCTTGGGTTTTCTTGCCCGTCTTCCCTATTTCTTGGCACCGGTGACAAGACATGCAATACTCCTTCACCTGCTGGGTGAAGTTAGGCCAGTAGAAATTCTGGGCCAACTGCTGCATCATGTGCATGATTCCCAGATGACCAGACAAGGGAATATCATGTGCAGTTTTGAACAACTGCTCACGATATCCCTGGGGAACGACAAGCTGCTTGCCTAGCATCCCTCCCTCTGTCTGTACTGCCTGAGTATGCATAAGTCCATTTTCCCAATAAGCCTTTTGTCGGCCATCACCTCCCTGTGCTCTGTCAGAGTCTTCCCAAACCCCCAGCTTCTCAAAACCAGGGTCACCCCTCTGAGCAGCTGCAAACCCCTCACACATTCCAAAGGCATGGGACAGGTCCCCTTCAGTTGCTGCACTAGGGTCCCTAGCACTAGCATCGGGGCCATCAGGATCACTGTCAATCCCAAACCTCAGACAATGGGTCACCCCTCCCTCTTCAGAATAACCTTCCATTGCTGTGTGGTCACTTGCTACTGGGGACATTTCTATCCCCTTTTTATCAGTCTCCCCATCTGGAGACAGGCTGGGGAACCAGCCTCTCAGTGGCTTCTACACTGGTTTCTGTGGGATTCAGGGAACTACTATTTTCCCTTGCCACTTGGCTATGGGTAACTGCACATACCATCCCCTGCTAGAGATTGTTACCCAGGATCACATCCACTGCTAATGTTTTGGCTACAGCCACCTGTTGCACAGTTCCCCCTGTTTCACCCCAGTCCAGGAGAAAACTGGCCAGTGGCAATGTTTTCTCTTCACCAGTGAACCCTTGGACAGTGATGTATTTATTGGGTATAAGCTGACCAGGGTGTACCAGATCCCGCTTTAGTAACATCAGGGATGCCCCTGTGTCTCTTAACCTCTGCGTTTGTACACCATTCACCATGCCTGGGTGCATGTGTTCCCTCATGTTCACTGGCATGCTTCCAGGGACACACAAACAACCCACTTCTTTTCTAGTACCCAGTTGTGTATTATGGCTTGCCTTTTTGGGACACTGTCTGGCAATATGCCAAGTTTCCTTACATAACCAACATTCAGTTCTTCTCTCAGAGAAATATTTTCTCTGAAACCTGGGGCTAACTGGTTTCAGTGGAGGCAGTGAAGGCTTTAGCTGCCCTGAAGGCGTGCTTTTCCCTTTCTGCGCTGCCACACCCACCCCATTTGCTCTCAGAGCAGATCTGCTTTTGGCATAGTGGTCCGAGAGTTCAGCAGCCTCCTGCACTGTTTTGGGATTTCGGCCATCTAGCCATGTTTTTAGCTGTGCTGGTCAAGCCCAATAAAACTGTTCTAATAAAATCACATTTTCAATTTTTTCAACAGAGTTTGCCTCAATTCCTTCCCACCAACGCTGTAAAAACTGATGTTGTTTCATTGCTAGCTCCTCATAGCTCATATCAGGGCTTCTCCTGAGCTTATGGAATTTAGCTCTGTATGATTCAGCAGTTAATTCAAACTTTTTTAACAGTGTAGCTTTTAGCTTGCTGTAATCATTGCTGTCCTCATTGTCCATTTGACTCAATGCATCCCGAGCCTTCCCGGTAAGTAGTGGGGATAGCTGGAAGCTCCAGGACTCTCTAGGACTTTTAGCCTAAATACAAACTTTTTCAAAAGAATTTAAAAAGGCATCTATGTCCTCCCCTCCTTAAATTTGGCTATTAATTTATAGTTCAATTTGTAACCCAGTCCTGCAGTCCCAGTTAAACCAAAACCACTTACCTGCTCATGTGCCGCTGGTCGGAGTCGGATCTTTTCCAGCTCGTGTTGTCTCTGATGCTCCTTCTCCTCATGGTCTGCATCTCGGCATTCTCATTCTCTCCTCTCCTCTGCTGCTCGCTGGCGCTCATGCTCCTCATGTTCTGCCTCCCTCTGTTCTTGTTCTGCCTCCAGTTCCATCCTGCACAACTCAATTTGCAGCCTGAGTACCTCTGGAGTCCGGATACTGGTGACCTTCCCCTGCTGCTGTGGCCCTTCACTGACAGTGGCCCTGCTGTTCTCCTCATTGGCTCTGGACCCTTCGCTGGCCGCTAACACTTCCACACCTGAGGCTTGGTCCTTTCCAGTCACGGCTGGTGACTCACTGCTCTAGGTATCTGCTACCATCAGGGCATCTATGAGCACCCGAACTGACTTAAGTAATCTACAATGTGCCTGCTGTAGTTGGAAGTCATCTTTCCTGACTACTGCTACTCTGACTGCACTTTAGAGAAAAAAAATTAAACGGGTAGTAACTCAACTGTAAGCCAAGTGATATATAGTTCTGTTTCCTTTTTTAAAATAAAACTCTTTTTCTTTCTTTGCAAGAGAGCTTACGGTCTCAGCTGACACAGAACAATAAACGCTTGTGATACCAAAATTATGCCACTGCTGCCAACCAATCCGTCAATCTGTCACAAACCCACTCAGCAGCTCAGGCTCTCTACTCCCAAAGTGCCAACTTCTGAGTGCAGTCTTGTGAACAGTTTAACAGAACAAGGTAACCCTCTTGTCTGTTTTGTGAGTTCGGTTCAACCTTTGGTCTCAAGTCTTGGAGGGATTCAAACTGTTAACCTCTTGCTAGCATACCCAATGTACAGGCTCAGATATTTCTGTCTTTGGTGGGCCAGATATCTTTGCCTATGGGCACCTAACCAGGTAAACAGAGATGAACCCTTAAAAACTTTAATAAGGACCTCAGATTTAAAACGCTTCTCTTTCCAGTTTGGTACCACCATTCAAGCTTCTGCCTGCTGTCTGCTATAACCATAGATTCTTTTCTTACAAATAAAAAGAAGTCAAAGACAGACCAAGTATGCTCTAAAAAGAATTTTAATACAATAGATAAAAATATGTAAAACACAAAATACAGAACTGTTATATCACAAGACATACAAATCTTTTAAAAGAACAAGGTTTAAATAGTGCAAATTCCTACTTACAGTACTTAGATTTGACTTTCTTTCTAAATACTTGTTTAAAAGTGATCACAGATCTTTCCTGGTCAGAGTCTAGGTAAAAGGTCTAAGTAAAACAGAATATTCCTTAAGCATACCGTATTTATTTAGTTTTTTTTTTTTTGTTGACCGTGTAAGTGTACTAGACAAATCCTGCCTATTTTCTTTTTGCAATTTAATATATTTTATTGAAAAAACAGATTTAAAGTACATACAGTACACATACAGTTATGATAATTGTAACAGATGCTGTTGAAACTACCTCTCCTCCCTCCCTCCCTCCTCCTCCTCCTCTGTAACATCTCCTCCCCTGCTTTCCTTGGTCCATGTTACTAACTGAGTAGACTGAACAGACCACCCTCCCAACCCATCCTCCCTATATCCATCAAATACCATTCAGGACCGCATGACTTTGAAAATAGTCTCTTTTCAGAATAATACAATCCATATAATATAGCCTTGCTTTTTTAATATCCATCTGAAACATCAAGGAGAGTTGAAGCACTAGCCTTTCTGGAAAACTTCCCACCTCTCAGCTAAGAAGTATGTGAATTGCTCCCATCTCTTACTAAATTATCCAAGAGTATGGTATTGAATAGCAATTGCTCTTTCTGCATTAATAGCAACATAAACTTCTTGTATCCACTCCCAAAAATGTGGTGAAGTATCTTTTACCCAGTACCTCATTATAAGGAGCAGTGCCACAGCCGATATTAATGCCAAATAGTATTTAAATTTATTGGAGATTATCACTGAGAGGTGACCAAGAACACAAATCTCAACGATAAAGTAATTATTCTCTCCAAGTAGTGGGCTACAAAAATCTTTTAACTGATGCCAGAAACCTTGAATTAAAGGGCAATCCCAAATCATATGGATGAGAGAGCCCAAATCTTGGTGGCATCTCTAGCATACTGATGCATTCTGTTTCCCCATGACATGCCGCTTTACCGGGGTGATATATAAATTGTGAAGGAGATTTAACCTAACAAGTCAGATTCTATCCTGTTTGATGAACTTATAGTTATTAGACCATATTGATTCCTACCGAGCAGAGTCATATGACAAATTGGCGGCTAGCTGCCAGTAAGTAGCATTCGGCCTAAAGGACATTTCAGCCATAAAATTCTTCCTATTTTCGGCATGACCTGGGGGAGGGGAATACAGAACAGGCAGATGGGACCTTGGCGAGTGTGCTACCTGCTGAGCCACTGACACTGCTATTGGCCAACCCCTTTTGTGTGAGGTCATCTAGCTCCTCCTCTGTCAGATTATATAGAAAAAAACAGATATCTTATACAAAAACAGGATGTCTTTTTAAAGTATTAATTCTGCAATCTTCACCATGATTCATGTCCTTCAAATGACATTTTCTTTAATCTCATAATAAGCTTCCCCCTTCCAGGACATGAAAGCATCTTTATGATTTCCGCACTCCTGTGTAATAACCTGTTTTTTTCCCTCCAATGTCATAAAATGAATATGATCAACTGAAGCTTCCTCCACCCTGTAATTAGCTTCAGGCCTTCCATGTAACACCTGGTATCTAAAACTGTGTGTGTGATCTCACATACTGTTTTTAGCATTTTCTCATGGCTTTCATCTTTCAGCTGAAACCTGGGGGGGGGGGAGAGGGGACCGAGGTCACTCCTAGAGCATCAGATTTTCAGCACAGACAGTCAGTAAAAAATTTTATATAAAAAAAAAATGATAGATCAGTCAGAACTGGCTGTCCACATCACAGTCAGCACCAGCTAATTAAATTATCAGAGTAAAACAACAAAACATTAGATTAAGAAAAACAAAGGGGCTAACTAAGCTACAATATAACAGTGCAAGGGATACAATTAAACTAAGCAGACTAGACCTGGCCCAAAAACAGAGCTAGAAAGGGCTAACTAGGCAGATACAGTGCCACAGTCAACATTAGCCAAAGAATGAGATTAAATGAGTACCAAAATGAGCAGGCAGGTAAAACCAGTCCAGTAAACTAGAAAAATCTCATATCAGAGATAATAAAGGAACATTTTCAGTTCTGCTTGAAGGCTGTAATGGAAGGAGAAAGACAGAGAACAAGTCCACATAGTGAAGGGCAGTTGTTAACGGTCATGTAGGGGTGGAATAGGCTTGCAAATCAGTGATGGCTGGCTTTTGACTCCCAACTCAGAGTGCTAGACTAATGCAGGGGAAAGCTTGTAGAGTCTTGGGGGCAGGCAGTGGGGAGCTTGAAACAAAGGTTCTGCTAAATGTCCTGCAGGTCAGAGCCTAACTGGTGTAACTCATGGGTTCAAGTGTTAGAGGCAGAACAGTGGTCCAGTTGGGACACAGGTTTAAAACTTAAAGGCAAACAGATGAGTTGATACTGAGGTTGGAGACCAAATGGCAAGTAAAGAATCCACAGACTAGTCTCCTAGATCAAAGCTGAGGGTCCAGCAAATCTCACCAAATGAAAACACTGAATTCTTCCCAACAAACTGTTATACCCCCCCGCTATAAAATCTTTGCATCCCTGAGCCAGCCACCAAGGTTACATCAACACAGCACCAACTTAATTAGTGCCAGATGAGAAAGCATAGTGGTTTGTAACTTGAGTCTCTGAATGTCGCACAAAAGAATACAAGATACACAGTAGTCAACATGCAGGAGTCAGGTTACTGGAAAGCATCTCAGCTGCAACACACAATAGTGGAGAAAAGAAGAGAGCAATTAGTCCCGGGGGTAGCATAGTAGAAATCATTGATCCTCGGTAGAGTGTACATGGTTCAAAAACAGCATGCAGATATCAGGTATCAGGTGTCTGAAACCAGACTGTTGGAATGGCTTGAAGTTGTAGAAACTTGCAGAAATATCTTTTTTGGAGCAGATCTTTAAAAGTCAATTCTAGAAAAGGTACACATACCCAGTGCTATAATGTTCAAGACAATGATTCACAGGATGTTTGCTGATGATGTGGTAAACAAAAACTAACCTAAAGACACAGACAGACAGAAGTCATAACACCCAATCTAGGCATCCATCTTGAAAGAGATGAACCCGACTCAATTCACCTCAAGATAATTTTCCCCAGACAACTCTACCCTATTACTAGGATTCACCCTTGGACAATCCACCCTACACAATTTGTCCCTGAGCATTCTTTAACACGTAAGCTATAAGACACAACGGGGTATGCATTAGACAGTTTTAACGCATGGCCAATGTTGTAGTAAGGCATGAAGCTGCAGGCCAAGTGCCATCAGCCTCAGATCACGCATTAGAACTGTCTAATGCACATCCCTGGAGTGTCTTATTGCACTTATAAAATGGGTGTTTTTTAGATGTCATCAAAAAAACGTGTTTGAAGAAAGAAATATTAAAAAGTTTATCTTGGTTTCTGATAAAATATTTCTTAGTTATTTATTTATTTATCTATCTATTTACTTATTTATTAAATTTCGGTGACCGGGTAGGCCCACTGAGCCCCGAAGGTCCCTTTTTGAAGGGGCGACCCGGGATAACAATACAAGTTATAAGAATGAACAAGGACATTAGGAACATTTGAGGCATTGTGAGTTACATCATGAGATGGTTACAGTAAAGAAAAATAGTGGATACAGGCATGGTTACAGACATGGTAAAAGAAAAACAGTGGATACAGGCATGGCTTACAGGCATGGTAAAAGAAAAGCAGTGGATGCAGGCATGGGTACAGGCATGGTTATCATCATGACATGTAAGCAATTGGTAGTACTTTGCATATAGTTTATTCAGGGGTTACACGTGGCCTCTGGCAAGCAGTCTGTATAGGTAGTAGGAAGGTTAAGCTAGGAGATGGGAGTTGGAGAGGAGAGGAGTACCTTAGTAGCTTTAAGTGCCATGACAGTGGCATGCGCTTGAGGTCAGCAGATGGGACTTAAGCCTGGTGCGGAAGTTCATGAGTGAGGAGGAGGCCTGGATCTGGGGACGGAGCTTGTTCCATTGGCAGGCTGCTTGGGAGGAAAAGGATCTTCTGCCAGCATTTGTCCTTACCCTAGGGACTTCTAATAGCATTCTATCTGAGGTCTTTAGGTTCCTTGGGTTGTGTTTGAGGGTTATGAACCCAGCAATTCTTGGCAGAACGTGGGGTTTGAGAAGCTTGTAGGCCTGGACAAGCAAGGGGTGTTGGAGGCGGGTGACCAATGTGGGCCAACAAAGATTGGCCAAAGTGGCACAGTGGTGATGCTCCGGGTGGTCTAAAGTTGCGAAACGAGCTATTTTATTATATAGGGTTTGCATCCTGGTAATCTCTTGTTTAGCCATGCCCTGTATAATAGGGGCTGCAAAGGTCAGGTTGGGTAGAAGGACGCTGGTAGCTATGGAGAGCCTGGCTTCAGGGATGAGTTGGTCCCTGAGTCGGTACTGGGTGCCAAGTTTCCGATGTAAGGTCCTGGTGACCTGGTCCACGTGTTCCTTGTATGAGATATTCTGATCCAACATGAGGCCTAAGTATTTAAGGAAGGGGACTACGTTAATGGCTTTAGCAGAGAGTGAGGTTAAGGAGAGGGATGAGGACCTGTCAAATTCCAGGGATCTTGGCTAGAATAGCATTGCCTTGGTCTTGTCGGCATTTAGTTCCATTCTGTTCTAACATAGCCAAGTCTCTAGTGAAGTGAGATCCTTTTGGAGTAGAGGGCCTAGGGCAACCACATCACGCAGGGGTCAGAAGATGACAGTATCATCAGCGTACTGCACAACTGAGCTCTCCCTGCAGTGGGTATGCAGGTCGTTGGTAAACAAGAAAAACAGGAGGGGGCCTAGAATTGAGCCCTGATGTACACCCTGGTTTAGGGGTAGTGGGTCAGACATGGTCCCTTTCCATGAGACCCTCTGTGCCCTGCCTGATAAGTAGCTCCCAAACCACTTCAGGGCATGATTGGCCTATATTTTGCAGCTTCTGTAGCAGCAAGTTGTGGTCGACAAGGTCGAATGTCTTGGATAAGTCTATAAAGACTGCACCAGTGGGTATCCCTTTGTCCATTGCCCTGAGAACTTCATCCGTGAAGTTAATGAGGGCAGTGTCAGTACCATGGTTTGTTCTAAATCCATGTTGAGAGGGAGGCAAGGAGCTGATGAGCTTCCAAGTAGGTCCTGAGTTGATTGTAGATGACTCTCTTGCACCTTAGCAAGTGAGCAGAGGAGGGAGATGGGCCTGTAGTTGTTGAGTTTTTCCCTGAGCCCGCCTTTGTGAATAGGGACAACATTGGCATGTTTCCACAGGTCAGGGACTGCTCCTTCCCTCAGTGATCAATTGAGCAGCATGGTTATAGGCCAGGCTAAGGAGGTAGCTCCTGCCTTGAGTAGCCAAGGGTTGATACCATCGGGTCACCCTGACCCTTTCGGATTCAGGTTCCTTAGGAGGTTTAGTACTTCAGTGCATTTAGCCAGTCTCAGGTGAAATGGGGCTCTTTCCATGTAAGGTGGTTCATCTGAGGTAGGGGTTAGAGTCTGGGAAGACAGGCAGGTCTTGTAGGCCTCAAGGTCTGAGAAGTGCCTGTTAAGGGCAGCCAATATTTGAGAAGGGTCAGTTGTGAGCTGACTGTTAACCTCCATGGGACAGGACTCAGGCTTTTTGCTGCCCTTGATCAGGTCATTGATATGATTTCAGAATTGCTTGGGGTTGCCCAGGCTGGTTTTCTGGAGGTGTGTTAAGTAATCTCTCTTAGCGAGTTTTATGGCTCTCTTGGCTTTGTTCCTCAGGGCTTTGTATTCAGCGAGATCTGCCGGGCGGAGGAGGCCTAAACTTTTCCAGGCTTTCCGAGTAGCAATTAGGGCTTTGAGGAGGGAGAATCCACTTGTGCAGCTGCCTTTAGCACTCATTCTCTTCATCGGAGTAAGAGGTTACCACTCTGGTTAGTTTGTCCTGGAAGTATTACACAGCCTCAGTAAGAGTAGGGAGAAGATTTATGGGGTTCCAGGCCAGACTAACTAGGTAGCGATTGTATTGTAGTTCAGAGAACTTGGAGAAGTCACGGGCGGAGAGAATTCTAGGTTGGACCTTGGGTGGTTTGTTTTTCCATATACAGAAGATTGGGAATGGTCACTCAGGGAGTCTGCCATTATGCCTGCACTCTGTATACTAATGGGGTTAGACACCAGAGCCCAGTTAAGGGTGGTGTGGTTCCCAGTTTTGTAATTAAGTCTGGTCAGTTCAGAGATGACCTGCGTCAGACCTGCTTCATGGGTAAGTGACATCGAGGCATGACCAGGGTCCTGGGCCCAGTTAATGTTGAAGTCACCCAAGATTAGTTGTTCTGTTGTTACCTTGATAGCCATATCATTTGTGATGGCTTCAAGGGATTTGAGGGCTGATTTTGGTGGGTGGTAGATGCAGCCAATTGTTAGTTGTTTGGCGTGCCCTAGGGTTATCTGGATGTATATGATCTCTCCCTCAGCAGTAGGATTAGTCTGCAAGGGTAGAGGTGACACGGAGAGGTCATCCTTTGCATAGATTAGGACCCCACCCCCTTTTTTGGTTTCTCTGTCATTGCAGTAGCTATTGTAGCCCACGACCTGAATCTCTTGGTCATGGATGTGGGCTTTTAGCCAGGTTTCAGAGATGGCTAGTAAGTCAGGTTTGTAGAGGTCCAACCAGGACTGGACTTTGTATATTTATACAATAGTCCCTCTGCCTGCATGAACTCTGGAGTTATTAGAGAGGCTTTGTTTGTTTTTCTGTCCTGCTGGTAACTCAAGTTTTATTTTTTTGTTAATGAAAATCATTATGTAGTTTTCCATCCCCCCCCCATCCCCCCAAAACACACACACACACCTCTGAGTGTTTTACTCCATGTTGGCTATAAGTACAGACAGTTTTCAACATTTATTTTCTTTTATACTGTTTTTGATTGGGGCACAAACAAAGGAACTGACACCTGTGATTTTCAAGTAATCAGAGTGCAAGCAAAAATGGAAAATCCAGTATTTGCAACTTAGCAAATAAATTTAGCCTTTTTTATAGTTGATTTAGCAGTTTTTGACTTGGGTTCCCTAAAGAGTGAAACAGAATGGCATTTCAGGACTATGGGGAAGGAGATGAATGGGGACAGAGCTGCAGTGGAAGCTTCACAGACAATTTTAGTTTATTTAAACAGTTTCATGTTCTGAGGTCTTTCACATTTGTGAAACCGAGGAACATTGTGAAATATCAATATGTGAGACTCCGAATTATCAGTAATCACTGATAAGTTACAGAACTGTCCCTACAGAACTGACATAGAGGTGGAGGAGCAGTTCACAATTTTACTGGTGAGGGAGAGAGCAGGTAAGGAGTGGGGCAAGTGAACAAATCACACTATAGAAATGATGCCAAAATACAAAGCTAAACAATTTAAATAAAAGGAAAAAGAAACCTTAGATTCAAGTGTAACCCCCCTAAAATGGGGGTTCCCAAAAAGCCTTCCTTGAGCTTGCCTAAATGCTCACTGCCAGGCTGGTGTCCTGCATTTTAGCAGTTTAAATGTATTGGCTGGTGTCCTGCATTTTAGCAGTTTAAATGTATTGCCAGAGAGTGCCTGTATTGCCTCTGTGTACTGTCTCTTTAAGAGCTGCCTGGATTGCAGTCATAATTAATCTGGGAGGGAGCTCTGTTAGAAGGTGTTCTTGTTTGCTGATCATTTATTAGAACTGTAATAATATTGTAGGTTGTCTAACCTGCCTTCTCTGCAGCATGGACATTTCTGTTTATCTCCACCATCTTGGTCCTGGACTGTTGAAATGGGCCAATCAGTACCTTTAGTTTGGGGACTCTAAAATGGAGCCTGTCCCCAGGGGCTTTGTAGGAGCAAAATTCAGTTGGAATTATAGTTTTGGGCTTTTGGATCCTAAATGGACCAGGAGTGGGAACTCTTGTTGTGACTGACAGAGGAATCAGCCAATCGAACCTTTTCGATCCTGGGGATAGTCCTAGACCGCTTGCAGTTTCAGTCAGATCTGAGTTGGGAAGTGAAGGAGTAACAGCTCGAGATAGTCGAACAGTAATCCTGCATAGATTTGTGTGGGAGAACTGTGAAAGGGCTGAGTGTTGGCCTGCCTGTCTGCCTGCTGTCCCAGAGAAGGAAACTGAAGTTTATTCGGACTGAATCCGAATTGTGAGGATGATTTAAGCCACAAAACTGTGACCAGGCATTAACCTGAAGAAGACCAACAATTTGCTGAATGTGATCGACCTGTCAGGATTTCCAGCCACCTCTGAACTCTCAGTTTGTGCAGAGACTCTGTAATTGTGACCAGATAGCAATCTGCCTGGTACAGTAGAATTTCTTACACATAAATGTGCTGTGTGCTGTTAGGGGGTTGTGATTTGGTTTCCAACTGTGTGCTGAAGTGTGTTCTGCTTGCTGGAGGCTGCATCCAGCTCCCACAGACTGAATCCATATTTATCTCCATTGGGCCTGGGCTTTGCCACACTGGCCCAGCCAGACTACCCGCTGCACAGAGAAAGCCATCGACGAGAGACCTGC
Source organism: Neoceratodus forsteri (assembly GCA_016271365.2). Taxonomy (NCBI): domain Eukaryota; kingdom Metazoa; phylum Chordata; order Ceratodontiformes; family Ceratodontidae; genus Neoceratodus; species Neoceratodus forsteri. The sequence continues at coordinate 293,712,815 of CM028134.1, forward strand.
CTGGGGATCAGCCCCCTGCTCATGCTTTGAACAGGAATGACACCTCGGTGATTTGTGTGGGCCCTGCTTCTCCTGGCACTCCAGTTCAACAACTTGCTGTCTCGATTTTGTGCTGCCTGTGTCCTGTATTGGGTGTCATGAGTAAACATCAGGGTAGCTCCCTGCAATAACAACTAAATCTAAAGTGTTGTCATCTGATTGTTTTGTTGTCTCTTCTGTCATGAACTGAGCACTCTGGCTCCTGATTACAAATAGTGTGTGTTGTGCATATTGTTTTCTTCCATCACAGGGCCCCAACCAACTGTGACCGACCTACCCCGGGCAACATTACTGGCTAGCCCACTGTCTTCCTACCTGGGTACCCTGAGTGTGTGACTGTGTAGGGACTCTGAAGTGCATGCATAACTGTCTGATTGATATAATCTTTAAGCAAATCAACCTGGGCAGAATGAGAAGAGATCTGGATAAATCAGCAAAATGGTCAGAAGAGTGGCAACTAGGGTTTAACGCAAAGAAGTGCAAGATCATGCACATAGGGAAGAGAAACCCTAAATCAACCTATAGGCTGGGAGGGGGAGTTGCTGGCAGTCACAAGGGAAGAAAGAGACTTGGGCGTCATCATCACTGATGACCTGAAATCATCCAAACAGACCTCTAAAGCAGTGGGTAAGGCTAGAGGGATGTTGGGATGTATTAGTAGGAGTATCACAAGTCAGAAGAGGGAGGTAATAATCCCTCTTTACAAGACACTGGTTAGGCCCCATCTGAAGTACTGTGCACAGTACCGGAGGCCACACCTTCACAAGGACATTAACCAAACTTGAAGTAGTCCAGAGAAGGGCAATCAAAATGGTGCAGGGACTGCATCAGAAAATGTATGAGAACAGATTAACTGAACTCAATATGTATACCCTAGAGCAAAGGAGGGAGAGAGGTGATATGATTGAAACATTCAAACACCTTAAGGGCATTAACAAGGTGAAAGAGCCTAACATGTTTCAATATAAGAAAAAAAAGCAGGACATCAGGACACAACATGAGATTAGAGGAGGCTGATTAAGGGGTAATGTGAGAGTTCTTTTTCACAGAAAGAAGTGGTGGATGCATGGAATGGCCTACCTCAGGAAGTGGTGGAAATGAATACAGTGCAGGGCTTCAAACAGGCATGGGATAGGCAGAAGGAACAATACAGATGAGGATGAATAGATAGGCCATGGACAGAGCAAAGCATGTATGGCACTTTCATAAGGTAGAATAACAATGGGCAGACTGGATGGACCTTGTGGTCCTTTTCTGCCATCAGCTTCTATGTTTCTATGTTTCTATGAAACCTGATTATGCCCCTCCCTTGTTCAAGTCCCCTAAATAAATCAGATCTAACTCTTTTTGCATTTAACCTGACTGTCGTTCCAGTTTGTGCCAAGAGTACTGTACTGTTACTATTTGCTGTGCATAACCTTGTCTTACAGGGGCCCCCAGGGTTGAGCTACGGGAACCCGCCCTGGTGGTAAGTGCAAACAGTGTGGGTAATTGCATGGTGAATAAGAGTCATTGTGAAAGTGATTACTGTATATTGTTCAGGCCACTAGAAGGGAAAGAGTGGGGTTACAGTGACCCAGAGGGCTGTGCCCAGGTTAGCTTGATCACTAACAACCCTGACCTCTGGGCGGAGACACCTGTTTCAGTACCCAGGCCCTTAACCTGCTACTAGCCAAGCAGGCAGGGGTAGTAGCCCTTGGGATAGCACCACCTAGGGGTTACACAAGAAAATTAGTTTGTCAAGAAGTTGACTCTTTTCTCTAAGAAGACAAGATGGCAGCTAATTAAAAATGTAACATTCTGTATGTTGGCACAATGATTTTGATAGGTATGCCATTGAAGTTGGCAGCATTTGTTTTTCCCTGTGCATTAGACAGATCCAATGCAGAGGTAACAACCAGTCAGGATCCAGGATTTTCCCTACCCATTTTATAAGCACGCATATTGTAGATGTTTCTGTATTTTAGCCATTATAATAACCCCTGTCCTAATAGAGAAGAAATATCCTTACAGATACAGTAAATAAGCTAATACATATTACACAAGGATGTTATTGAATTTTACATTTTCAATTTTGTATATAATCCTTTTAAATAAACTAAACTCTGCATACTATCTAGACAGACCCAATGTTCAGAAAACAGTTTAGTTTTATACTAGTAGAGAGAAAAATGCCCACATAAATCAGTTATTTTAGGTGATATGTGCAACCTTCTTTTTAGATGCTGCATATACTAAGATTCATAGCAAGATTGAAGTAGAAGCCAGAAGGTCTGAAGGCCCATAATTGCTCCTTGAAATTAATAATAACTAAGAGAAGTGCTAGAAAAGATCAATATGTCCAGTCAGGATTTAAACATAGACTTAGAGCTGCTAGTTATCACCTTGATTGGTAAGGCATTCCAGGGCTTGGTGATACGTAAGGAGTAAAAAAATTTCCTTTGCTTTAAATTAAATTTTCTATATTGCCACAATCATTCATTTTAGAGGTTGCATACAGTATATCACAACCATGTATTCTGCAGTTAGAGGCTTTTTTTCCAAAACCAACTAGACAGCAGCTTTCACAGTTCTGATAACATTACAATAGCCCGCCCTGTACTGCTATGAAGCCAGCTGCTGAACTCAAAGAGAAACAGTTGCATTTTCACTTAAGCAGATGATGGAAAAAGTGATATGGTATAAATCAAAGACACAGTAGCTTGACTCAAAATATACAATCTGTCATCACCAGTTAGGTAGCAGAACTTTTATAACTCACTCATGGTTTCACCACTCATGAGATATGGTCCTGTGAGTTCATTACTTTACGGTATGATCCTTCTGTAGCTTATTTTTCCTGTGCTTTTTGCTGTAACCTCTCAGGGTGTACCTGAAAATAGGCATGTAATTGTCTAGTGTGCTCACCTGCTTAACAAATACTAAATAAAACAATAAATAGCATTTGACAGCACTAGAGCAGGAATTTCTGGTTTGGATTATGAGGTTTTGCTTGATGGAGGTAGTTCCCTATGGGGGGTACATTTTTACTGAACTGTTTGACCATGCATTACTTTTTTAAGGTCGCTGACAGCAGGTTATTGGGAGTTCTAGTAGTCATGAGGAATGACTGGACCAATGATGTAGCTGAATTCCAGTGAGGTTCTCTCAGTCAGTTTACAATGTTACTTAGCATCCTTTTTATTAGTTGCATTTTATTGCTATGTAATCAACAGTATTCAATATGGCTGACCAAAAGCCAGAAATGAGCTAGGAAAATACAAATGATTCATTTGAATCCTTATTAAATAAACCCTGTGAAATTGTTAGTTGGTACATGTTTGTACTGTATGTGTGCTCATCCTTTTGATTAACCTGCCAGCATATCTTTCTGGAGAGCCTGATGTTTAAAGTAACGCTTTTATAGTTAAACCAGTGGGACTTGCATTGTGGCGCATCACAAATGAATTTACCTGGAAGTGTTTTGTCTTTTGAATTACAGACAAATTGATCTGGAAGCTTTTTGTCTTTTGAATCAACTGTAGCATAATGACTTCATTAAATAAACCTTCATTAGGTAAGAACTGGCTTTGTTGACTTTCTCACTGCTGTGCAGAGCACAAGCCAATCATAACCCACTTTCTTGGTAATGTTCCTAAGCATTTCATGCACCAGTGTGCTCACAGTTGTAAGGAACAATGATTCTGCATTGAGCAGATGACACAGTTCACAGTCTCAGCATATATGAGATCATGGAGTCATATTTTTTAGAGTTGTAAGACAAAGGATAAATATATCCTTTAATATTTCATATAACTATATTGATAATACCTATATAACTTAGTAAATCACAAATTATTTTGCATATGTAACCCCTCATCCCTGACTTTTTAGTAAAATGACAGGTGGCATGCTGTTGAAGCTGACAGCAGTACCTGGTGGGGACTGGGTTCGAGGAGGATGAGGTTACTCGGCACAGGGGACCTAGGTTTGGCTACTCTGCACATGGGCACCCAAGTAAATCCGAAAACAGGAAGCATAATATAATGTCCAGAACCAGGAATGGGATTCTTCAGTGTGGCTTTTATTCACATACTAGCTGAACAAACAAAGCATAAACGGACCCACATGGGGCTACATTTCCTAGTAATGCAGATTAGAGACTACAGAACACTTTATCATCATTTCCAGCCCTTGGGCTCTGAACCCTGAGCACACAGCCTGGACTTCCCCGCAACTTTGGGTACACAGCCGCCTTGTACACACTTGCTTTTCCCACTAGCCTGCTCCCCGCCGGCCACTTGATCCGCGGTCTATTTGAAGAATGAACCAATTATCCCATCTACAGTCCATTGGAAGAATGAATCAATTATCCCATCCGCGGTCCATTGGAAAAATGAACCAATTATCCTGTCATGGCTTCCCACACCACACTAGAGTGTGCGACTCCTAGAGAGAATTTTCCTTACAATCCCACATCTGGGTACTTCCCCCATCACTGGCCAAGTGCCTGAGGCAAAGTAGAAACCACAGAAGAAATCCGTAGAGGTGGACCTGGTCACTAAAGATGAGGGGCCACCCACCTCCAGCTCCCACAGCCCATACCCGGCCATTTCTCTGGAAAAACTGAGCAATTCCTTTGCTGAACTTCTAAATGTAGATTAAGGGTAGACATCTGTCACATCTCCTCTACATATTATTAGCATCTCACAAAACTCTGGTATTTGACACTACTTTTACTTGCTTGGCCCATTTCTCTAGGCTTCCCAATATGTAGTTCAATCCCTAGATTTTCACACAAGTGCCAGGGTGAAGAAAACAATTTGCCCTTTTAGCCAGAGCAGACACTCACCCTTAAGTTGCAGGTGCCCCACAGGCGACTCACAAATCTTCCATTTTCCAAAATAAATCTTGGACTAAATGGACAGCTTTTCCTCCACTTAGCAGAATTAAGGGGATTGCCCCAGGAATCTGCTGGGAATTTTTACATCCCGGAGGCGGGGCAGTGAGATTCAAGAGCGGTCTCCACCACTCGAGTACAACTTCACTCCTTCAGCCGAAACTGCAGACTCTCACTTTTAAAATTCCCAACGTTCTAACTCCCTTTGCTGCAGATTCCAATGTGGCTTATGCAGCTGCGAAAGTTCTATTGGTGATGTCATCCCTCAGTCTCAGCTGAGACTGAGAACAGAGTGAGACAGCTGAGACTGAGAACAAAGTGAGACAGTGTGAAACCCATCTAACTGGAGTTTCTCAAGCTGCCTTCCCTGCCTGCCACTAGGTCTTACTGGGATTCTAGTAACCCCAGATAACAAGGGGGTTACACATACTTTATATATAGTCTAGGGTGCCACAATTATTGCACCACAACCAGTTCACCTGTCATGCTGGCAAACTGGATTTTGTGGCGCTCAGCAGGGATGGTGTCATAGGGGTGTTGTGCCCCTTGCCCCATACACCTCCAACCTGCAGGTGATTATAATATAGTACGGGGTGTGGTGGGTGAAACCCCCTGCAAACAGCCACAATGTGCCCAAGGCATTTGGTGGGATGGGGTTGGGTGGCACTATGGCTGGGTGTGATATTCACCATTGACATTGTGCTGGCACCCTCATGACGGTCGCCCTTTTTCTTGTCACTGCAACATGGGTGAACCATAGTCGATCATACATTTCTCTTTGTAGCCTAATTAGTATCCAATGATTTATTGCATTAAAGGCTTTCTTAAGATCAAAGTACAATGGTTCTACATATTTTTAACTGATCAAAAGCAGTGATGATTTTTATAGGTTCAGTTGTGGGAGGGGGGTTGCTGTGATTCCCATATCTTCATTTTCATTGGAGCTTTGACATTAGCATTGACTCACTCACTGGACAACACCCACTTGATCCTTCCCCTTAGAGTAAAACTAACAGAACCTACTACACCAGTGATGGGGGCTGGCAGTATTGAGAGGAGGAAGTGGTGAATGCCCACAGCTAAAATGTGTATGTGGCAAGGTTATCATATTTTGTAACATACAGCACTTGGGTCAGATGAATTAAGCAAGTGGAACTTGACAGCTGGGTTGGGGAGGAAGGGCCCAGTGATAAGGTCAGAGACCTACCAAGTGGAGAAGCAGACACCCTCCCCAGCAAGGAAGGAGACACCCTCCCCAGCAGGACATAAGCTGGATAAAGCTGTTAAGCTGCTGACCTCATTCTTTATTATTTTATTTTACAATTTTTGGCCAGAAAAGACGTCCTAAGCTGAAACTTGTTTCCAGGTACATCCTGGGAGCATAATGAAGTTAAGTGTTTATGCATGGTTACACAGCATGTAAGTGGTGGCTATAGCATTCAAACCCAGTTCTTGAGGTTTGCAGCTCAGTGTTCTTAGCCACTACGCTATGCAGGGATAAAGAAATTGGAGCAATTAAGCATTCGTTTTGTTTATTGACTATGCTTTTGGTGTTAGGGCTTCACCATCCACCATCGGTCCTCTCCTGCAATCCCCACAGCTCCGTCTTGACACCTGGGATCCCAGAACACAACTCCACCCACAAGCACCATGGCTTTCCCCCAAGGGTGGAGTCACCGGTTCCCCAACAGAACTCCTACTATGGTACCGGAAGGCACCCTGGCTTCCCCACCCCAGGACAGGGCTGCCAGGTCCCCGATGGACCAAGATATGGTACCGGGAGTTGAGGGGTTGTGGGTCATGGTCTTGGGTGTAGGGGCAGGGAGGATGTCACGTTGCCAATGGAATCCCAAGGGTTTTTCAGAGAAAGACTCCCAAGAGGCAGGACATGCAATGATGTCCAAGGCAGAACTGCTGACATCTGGCCCTCGTCCAACAGAAACAGTGGCGGCAGCTGTAGTCCCCTGGCCTCTACCAGGGGTTAATCATGTTCTGGTCCCACACCTCCCCGGGAGGAGAGCAGTCTAAAGGATGTTCAATCCTCCCCTCCCTGGCCAGCCCTCCACCATCCCAAGTCCAGATTCTAACCCAGGGCATTGGTGTCGCTGGTGGAAATCAACCCGCGCCAGTGGGCCAGCCTTTGAAGCATTTTAATTAGGGCCCACACCCAGGGCACAGAATCTGAAGTTATCACAGGGCATAAAAAGCAGTAAATAAAAATAAAATAGTTAAAACAAGTGTGTTTTACTTTTTGTAGTCCACTTCACAAAAGTGGTAGCCGAGAAGAGACTGGCAACTTTTAGCCAGTCAGCTTGACACCAGTGGTGGAAAAAGTAATGGAAATACTGCTGAAGTAAAGAACTGTGGAATATCTTGAATCAAATGGGCTACAGGACCTGTGGCAGCATGGATTCACAGGGAGGAGGTCATCTCAAACAAATCTGATAGGTTTCTTTGACTGGGTGACCAGGGAATTAGTTCAGGGAGGAGTAGTGGATGTGACCAACCTAAACTTCAGTAAGGCTTTCCATACTATTCTACATAGGAGACTAGTAGGCAAGCTGGGTAGTTTTGGGGTGGGTAAAAAGAAGGTAAGCTGGGTAAGAAGTTGGTTAAAGGATAGGCGACGGGGAGGGGGTATTAAACAGACCCCACCTTAAGTACTGGGACCAGTTCTGGATACCACATTTCCGGGAGGTCATAGACAGAGTGGAGGCAGTCCACAGGAGGGTAGCTAAAATGGTGCAGGGTCTGCATCAAAAGCCTTACAGGGAGAGACAAAAGGACCTCAGTATGTACAGCTTGGAAGATAGGAGGGAGAAGGGATATGACAGAGACCTTTAAATACCTCACTAGGGCAAATAAAGGGAGGTATTTTTCAGAAAAGAGCTGCTCAAGAACAAGGGGACATGCTATGAAGCTGTAAGGGGTAGATTCAGGAGATGTGAGGAAGCACTTCTTCATGGAAAGAATGGTGGATGCCTGGAACAGTCCTCCAGTCAAGGGAGTGGGGTTAAAACAGTGGTGGGGTTCAAGAATGAATGGGATAGGCACAAGAGAATTGTAGTGGAAAGAAAGTGGGGAGGGAGAAAGAGCTGTAGATTATGTAGGGTCTGGGGTGAGAAAGGTAGATAGGGAAAATGGGCAGACTGGGTGGGCCAAATGGCCTTTGTCTGCTGTCATATTCTGTGTTTCTATGTTGAACATATCTGAACTTTACTAAAACAATGTTTTGAAATGTTCTAATTTACCTGAACCTGTCAGACTGATTTGACTGCCCTCCCCCCCCACACACACACACACAATTATTCAACCATCTGTATAAGAAGTCATGCCCGGTTTGAAGCTTTGCTAAAGCAATACAGCAGACTTGACCTACTGCACATGAAACAGTATTAAGAACTCCACTAATTATGTCATCACTATGCTGTTCAAAATGTGTGATTTGTCTGATTATGATCACAGCTTACACTATAAAATAATAAGTCAGTGCTTGGAACCCAAGGGTCCTGACCTAATTAATTTTTGAAAGTCATTAAGATGCTTTTTTGATAGCCATTACCATCTACTCTCTTCATTAAATGTCCTAGTACTTGATAATGGGCCTCACATGGCCTTAGTCACCAAATTCACATTCATTTTCTATGTTTTATTAATGATCTCCAAGAGGCCATGAAGCGGTATCACAGAATTTGCATTGTGGTCAAATTCTCCTGCAAATGGTAGTTAGGAGCTTCAAGCAAATCCACATAATCTGATTTGACACCGGCAGCTCTGGGCATTAGCACTGGATTAGGGTTACTATACAGAGTAATTGTTTGATATTGTGTTGCTGCTAAATTCAGACAAGATTTTATGATCAAAGTTTTGCACAGAAAAATAGAGCTTGTACATGAGTAGATATATTTGCCTGTCAGATTTGTTTAAATTTGAGTGGGAAAGACAAATACTGTATTACTCTATTGATTTGAGTTCACAGTACCTTCAAGTCATAATAGCTGATTGAAAAAAAGATTCCCGGTGCTAGATGTAGTTTTTTTTTTACTTTTTCTATTGTAAGGCCTAAGCCAGGACAAAAATCTTATCTAGAAAATATGATAACCACAAAGAAACAAGGGGAAATGCTAGCTCTGATAGGGAAGCTGTGTTGGTAAATCTGTGTGCAACAGTTTTAGAAATGCAAATGGCACACAGTGGTCCCAGCCAGAATGCAGTGCAGTGTCTCTGGTTACTGCATGACAAAAGGGATTACTTGTCAGTGAAATTGCCTTGTTTCCTGCAGTGACTCGGTTTGCAGAATGTTGCATCTAGCAGGCTTCACTAATTTTTTAAGTTATTTAACCAGGTATAGCACACTAAGCTGAAAGCTTTTTACAGAAGCGACCTGGGAGCACAAGGAGGTTAAGTGACTTGCTCAGGGTCACACAGTATGCAAGTGGAAGCTGTGGGATTCAAACAAAGGTCTGGTCTGCTGGATGTCACCAGATTTGCAGTTCAGAGCCTTAGACCACTACGCTGATACTGCTTCCTGAGGGTGATGCCTATTTAAGTTTGCATTACACTTACTGTAACATCGGAACTGCAGTTTTGGAGAAATGTGGGCTGTCTGTAAACTTAGATAAATAGAGCCCCTGACCCATTTTAAGCAAATGTAAGCAATGTAGAAACTATTGGGATTCTGCTCAGAGCTGTGCCTCCATTCTAAAAATGATTTCACCTGTTCAGGAAAAAAAGAAATGATATGGCACTTTTGGGGGGTTTGCAACATAGAAAACTCAATAAGGTCAAATAGATGTGGGTACAGTGCTCCCAGCCAGGTCACCCTGAAAACAGCCACTTGTGCCGAGTGGGCCTTACCTGGTTACCAAAGAATGAATAAAAATAAAAAAACAGAAGATAGCTTTGTCAGAAAGAGCTTGCTATGGATTCTGCTGAGTACTGTGCTTGTTGGTTTGTGCGTTGACTGCTACAGGGAAAAACAGTGCAGTCATTTTCCTTACTCAGAGTTCAACCTAGAACAGTCTAATTTCTTCCTTTATTTCTAGTTGTAATATTACTAGCAAACAGCCTAACACAATCTGGGCAAATATCACCAGGCTGTGATCCAGTGCTGAGGAACATGTCTTATTGCTCTCTGTTACAGTATTTGGGAAAAAAAACTAGAAGAAATATGTGGTTCTGCTTTGCTGGAAAACCACTAGTACCTCTTCCAAAGCCATAGTCTTACACAGGCTTTGAAATATAACCCCATTCCCAGTTGCCTTCTGCCCTCAGACAACCATATTTACATATAGTTATTCTGTATAAAAAAAAAAAAAAAAAAAAAACAGGCTGCCAGGTGCCATGAATCAACATTGTCTTTTAGCTGAGCTTCCCTCCCTAACCTACACCTCCATCCCCATATGGCTGTTTGCCTGAAGTGGGCCCCCTGTAGATTCATGATGCATGATTTTGGGGGTTGGGGCACAAGGAGTCCAGTTTCAGGCTCAGCGGATTCCCCCTCCCTAACTGAGCACTGTTTGTAAGTCACATTGTTATGTGGCAGCAGCATTGCATGTATTTGGGAGGAGAGAGAAGGGAGTGAGGGAGAGAAATTATCTTACAGCACTGGTAATGTTAGATTCACTGATGAATCAGGTTTGCCTAGAGTCATCAATGATGGGAGATCACTCCTCCACCTTTCCCTCCCAGGCGACTACACCCAGCTGATGTCACACGATAATATGACTTATGAACAGCATTCTTCATCTTAGAGAGGGTGAAGTGACTGAGTCAGTCTGGGACTGGACTACTATTACCCGCAATACACTCCTTTGCAGCCCCCAATGTTGATCTTTGATGTTCATTTTTGTTTCCAAATACAAGTATATATAGATATATAAACCCAACGAGGGGACCTTATGAGGTTATATATATATATTTATACACATATACATATAACATACATATATATATATATATAAATATATATATATATATATATATATATTTATATAATGGTAGCACGGTAGTGCTACCTTGCTAACATAGATAGGGTTGAATATCACTTTTAAGGTTAAAGGGTCAAATTTTGCACCTTAATAACTTTGCCACTGTCCACGGTTGCCTGAAATTTAGCAAGCACAATTGGCCATGGTAGATCTTGGTATCTGCCAAGTTGTGTACCAGTTGGATATATGGCTGCAGAGTTATTAAGTGACAATGAAATATGCAATTACGCTTTTTGCGAATTCTTTGCTCTTGCCTACAGTCGCACAATTTTGTTGATCAGTCCGAAAACTTCAGGGAATGTGAGGCCAGGGTACCCAATGTGCCTTTTGAAGATTTCGTGAAAAATATTAAACGGTTCAAAGTTATTCAAAAACAAGTTCCCATTATAAGTTAATGGGAAAAGTTAACAAAAAGTTCGACAGTGTCGCAAATGCACTTTTTGTGTCACAAATGGCCCTAGTAGTGTCGCAAATCCTCCATTTTGTTTTCAGTTGGTGATCAGAAAAATGCTTGGCATTTAAGATTGGGACCCTCTAGGGACACAATTCTTTCTGTGTTCACCTAGTCGGAATCTGAGGATGCTAGCCATGTCTTTATTTTGGGGTAAAACACCCCAGAAATATGTTTTTAAAATTTCTGGAAACAGTAGTGTCACAAAGTAGTGTTGCACCTGCGACACTTTCGCAAATTTTTGCAAAAATTGCCACAAATTGCAACACTACTGTTTCAGACTTGGCCCAAATGACAGGAATTCTTTGCCACCATGCTGCAAAAGAACGGTTTGGTCTTTTAAGCTGAAATTTGGAGGGAAGGCAGCCAACATCTCACATATGTGCCTATTCATGGTTTGGTGAAAATATATTGCATGGATGCCAAGTTATGGTACTCTGAAATTGGCATTCTTTTCCCATAGACTAACATGGTGGCGTCACGCTGTGCCTTTTTAGGGGCTCGTATCTCGAAAGCGGTGTGAGATACAGATTTTTGTTGCAACCAAAGGGCTATGCAACAGCAAAAACCTAACCAGGAAAATCATGATTTCTGTGAAATTAAAAATTTTTTCTATGTCATGCGGTTGCTGAGATATTAGCAATCAAGTACTTCAATGCTTGTTTTAAGCTTCGATGCCCATTACAATGCATACATTCTTTGTATAAAACTGTGTTTCTCTATGCACCTGTTCAGCAAAAACAGGGTACATGCTTCCGTTACTGTTACAGTTACTGTTTCCACTTGCATTTATGTCCCTGTTTGCATTACCGTTCCCGTGTACGCCACCGTGTGTGTTACCCTTTGCGTTGTCATTTGCGCTTGAGTTTTCATTACTGTTACCAATTGCATTTCCACTACTGTTTCTGTTTGTGTTTTTGTTTGCATCACCATGAGCATTGCCATTTGTGTTTCTGGCAGCCCTTTCATTTGCGTTTCCGTTTCTCTTTCGTTTTGCGTCTTCCTTGCTGTTACTGTTACCATTTGCATTTGCAATTGCATTGCTGTGCCCATGCACATTATGGTTTGCGTTTCCATATGAACTTGCATTTCCTTTTATGTTTCTGTTTCCTTTCCTGTTGTTGATGCTGCTATTGTTACCATTTGTGCTTACAATTGTGCTACTGTGCCCGTGCGCGTTTCAGTTTGCGTTTCCGTACCTGCTTCTGTTCCGTTTCTGTTTCTGTTTCCTTTGGCATTATTCTTCGTGTTAACTTTACCATTTGCATTTAAAATTGTGGTACCATGCCTGTGTGCATTACGGTTTGCATTTATGTGTGCGCTTGTCCTCGCATTTCCGTTTCTGTTCCCTTTCACGTTCTTTTTGCTGTGACACTTAACATTTCCATTTAAAATACTGCTGCCATTACTGTTCATCATTACCAGTTGCATTTTTGTATGTGCTTCAATGTCCATTTGTGTCACTGTTCACTTCGGCGTCACTTTGCGCTTGTGTTTCTATTAACATTTCCTTTACCATTTACATTTGCTTTACCATGTGTCCCACTGTTTCCGCTTCTGTTTGTGTTGCTGTTCCTGTTACTATGTCACAAGACATCATGTGGTGGGAGCGTTGGTCCCGAAGGGCCCCGCACACTCGCTGCCGCATTACATTCACTATTTCTCATCATAATTCTCAAAAAGAAGGGAAATTAGAGGCAAAAAACTCTGTTTAATGCATCAGATAGGGTTGTTCCACAGTGACAAAAGTGAAGAAATTTGGTGTTAGGGTTGAAAGCCCCCCCTTGGACCCCTCCAGCTCACTCCCCAACCGGCATCGGGGTGCGCGTTGGGGTTCATCGGTCCTAACTCTCACCTTGTTCTCCTATTCCTCAGCTTCTTTGCGCATGTGATGGGGTGGAGTTATGGCCGATGACTAACTGCGCGATGCTTGGTTGGGGGTGGCTGAGTGGTCCAAGGGGGGCTTTCAACCTACTACACTGAATTTCCTTGCTTTTGTCGCTGTGGAACAACCCTACCTGATGCATTAAACAGAGTTTTTTGCCTCTAAAATATATATATATATCTACATATACAGCAAAATAGGGAAATAAACCCACTGAGGGGGCCTTATGAGGTTAATAAGCCATATGCACAGAGGGCATGTCACCATGGCTTAGTATGTAGCACATCCACTGCTGGGTCAGATGATCATGGGTTCTAGTCCAGCTGGGCTCATGCTTTAAAAACACTGACTCGCAGATGCTGTACTAAGGGGGTGCTGTATTGTAAATTGAGGTCCCATCTGCTTTTTTTCTTTTGGCCCAATTTACCTGTTACATAAATTAAGGACTTCCAAAACATCTGCCCTTCGAATGAGATGTTAAACTGAGGTCCTGTCTGTCTCTCCTGGTGGTTGTTCAGGTAGAAGTTAGAGAACCCATGGCACATCTCAAAAAGAGTAGGGGTGTTTTTATTGAAAAAAAGACATGTAAACAGTTATAAACAATCAACCATCAGGTGCATGAAACAATAATGGTTTAAAAAGAAAGGCACAGAAAAGGAAACCAGTCCCCCAACAATCCTAAAAAATAATAGCTTATGACAAAAAAACAGAACTAATTGCCACTGTCCTGTGACACCTCTCAGATCAATAGTACCAAAAACATGAAAGTAAACAAAAGGTATGTAAAATAAAAAAAATACATACTGTAGTAATTATTACCATGAAACATTCCGCCACAAAATTTTCCACTGTGACCTTGGTAATTCAGCATGTTCCTGATATTAAACAATTCTTACTTCATCAGTAATATTACCCAATAACACATGCGGGGGAGGGGCATTTTTTGCTTGACTAAATAAGAGCATCTTGTTTGCCACATCCACTATTTGTTGCAACCCATAATAACACTTAAGCTTCTATAGTCCCAGTGAGACCAATCCTTCTAAAAGGAACAATAAATCAGGTTGGCATAAATAGTGGAAGAAAATAGTTCCTCCTCCCAGAGGTACCCCAGATCACCCACAAACCTTGAATGCAGGGACAAACACACACACTAAAAAAAAAATGTTCCATCAGTTCTACCTCTTGAGCACAAGTGTCCCAAAGGTATAGTCCTTCATCTGTACTCTTGTGCATATGGTTCCCCCTAACTTCCAGCTTGCCATGCATGCACATCCAAATGAGTTCCTTCATTTGGGGTGGGATCCTTTTATCAGTAAGTTATGAACAAATGAAACTAGCCAGCAGAAACAGGCCGCATGGTCTATCAAGTCTGCTCAAATGCACAGCTAGCACCCCTGTACTGCAGCTGCCCCACCCCTATCCCCTCTCACCCTTGGAAACTGCTGAGAGTTGTTTACCCAGCCCACCTTGCCCTGTCCCATGCTCTTTTGAAACTGACCACCATCCTACATGCCATCATCTCCTCTGTTAGAGTGATACATTTCGACACCACCCTCTCAGTGAAATAATGCCTCCTTATCTCCCTCATGAATCTGCCACCCTTCAGTCTTAGCCCATGCCCCCTCATGTCCCTTTGCTTCCTCAGCTTAAACAATCCCTCTGTGCCACATTTGTTGATTCCCCTCAAGTACTTGAACGTTTTTATCATATCCCCCGATCCCCTCTCTCCTCCAGGGTATACAAACTCAAGTGTCTCAGCCTTTCTTTGTAGGTTCAGCCTTCCATCCCCTGTATTAATTTTGTCACCCTAGTTGTCTGGTAATCATAGATGGTGAAACCTCCCTAACAGTAACACAAATGGGTTCAGTAAAAAACAGAAATAACATGGTCATACAATATACAGCATGATAGAGATATAATTTGCATTAATGTGTGGACATCCAAGCCAGTGCCACATTCCTCCTATCTGTCCAAAAGTGAGGGACACCAGACTCTCTCAAAAGGAGCCCAAATATTCTGTGACTTCAGCAACACAGGTTTAAGAAAATGTGCAATAAACATGCAATAGAAAAAGACCACTGGATTTATCATCCCAAGTCCCCCTTCCTTTAGTGGTCCTAGACATATGTACCTGTCTAATCACGTTAAGTAGGCTGCTCCATAAAAGCTGGAAAAACACACTATACAGTTCTCCTCTAAATTACATGGGGAAGGCAAACCTGAGGTACAAAACAATGGGAACCAAAAACATCTTTACCATAAAGACTCTTTTTCCTGGCTCATAGAACATTTATTCCAGGCATTTACCCTGCATTCTGCAACAACAAGTCTGGCTTCCCAGTTCAGTGATGCCATCTCACCTGACTGAATTTTATTCCTAAAATTGTAAGTGATCCCTCAACCACTGTACCCCAAGACAAGAGTTGGGCAGTGGTCCTTCAAAGTCTCCAAAGCTATTCCCTTGTGCTTCTGGAAATGTATTCTGGATCCTGCTGTATGGGAGAAATCTTACAAAATATTAAAAATTCCTGGTATGAAGTCGGCATCTTGGGTAAATAAACAGACGTCATCCACATACGCCAACACAGGAGGGTAAGCCAAGTTATTATGGGATGCAATACGCTTAAGCACATGTAACTTATTTTCCTATTTAAAGGCTCTAAAGCAAAAACATACAATAAGAGGCTAAGGGGCAACCTTACCTCACTCCTCTTGAAATCAAGACAGGGGCCCTCAGCCACCCATTTAAAGCGGGAAGAGCACAAGTCAAAGTGTACAAGACCCGAATCCATACCACAGATTTTTCTGGAATACCATAATGTCTCAAAACCTGACAAAGATAAGTATGTGTGATGCAGTCAAAGGCCTTCTTCTTGTAAAGGGTGCCTGAGAGCTCACCCCGATTTCCCCTTTCTGCTACTTCCCAGAGGACATTAATGTTATCCTGAATCCAATGGCCTGGGATTCCACAGGCCTGGAGGTGCAAATCAGAAGCGGGGCCACATGGGTCAATCTGGAAGTCAAAGTCTTAGTATTTTCAAATCTGAATTAAGGAAACTGATAGGTCTCCAACTGGAAATTTCTGACTTTGCCCTCTTTTTATATAGGTAAATCAGAAGACCTTTTCACAAGCTATTTGGGAGGAATAAACAAAGTGAACTATGAGGAATTATTTAGCAGGAACACCAGTTTGTCAACACAAGGACACGACTGGAAGCTGACAGGAGGAAGGTTCAGAAGGGATATGAGAAAGTATTATTTTATTAAAAGGGTAGTAGAACCATGGGACAGCTTGCTGGCTCAGATGGTAGAAACTGAAACTGTGGAGGGATTCAAACAGGCTTGGGACAGAGCAAAAGGAATAGTGCTCATTGGCAGAGATGAAACTGGGGAAAGGAACAGGAAGACTGATGGGGAAGGTTAGAACCCTATATCCACACTAGGCTGTAGGGTTATATAGGGCCCAATGGGCAGACTTGATGGACCTCTGGACTTTTTCTGCCATCGCTCTCTATGTTTCTGTGTTTCTATGCCATTTCCCATAGTTTCTGAGCTAAGAATATGATTAAAAGCTGAGGCCAATTCAGTCTGGAGGTCCTCTCCAATAAGTTTGTGTAAGTCTCCCAGAAGGCCATCAGAGTCTGGGGCTGATCCAGTCAAAAGACAAACTATTGCAATTAACCCCCCCACCCAGTGTAATATCTTCTTGTAGATGTCCATGCTGTCTTTAGGAATGCATGGAACCTGAACATCAGCTATAAACACAGGAACATGGATTGCCGGCTCCTAGGGGATACCAAAAGCCACCTGAACATGCCTATTAATAAAGGCTAGCTGCTTATTAGTATCTGACAGAAGATTCTCTGCTTCATCTGATTACTGAGCAAATGAGCAGTCTTCTACCCTACCTTTGCAGTCATCATACGGGTTAGCGTGGAACATTTTCCCCTTAGTATTATATTTCTGTTCCATTCTAAAGATCTGAGTGTCTGATATTGGAAAATGACCATGTTCTGTGATGACAGATAAAGACAACAACTTCTGAAACTGTTGTCTCAGGTTTAAATAATGGAGATATTTATCATTAGCCAGTTTTTCCCTTGGGAGGAAAGAAAGGATTTTAAGTCTAATTATACTTCCTCCTACCAATCAACCAGGGAATCAAAAAAAAATCACAGTAGATTTTTTTTTGCCTCAGTTAAATGATGCAGCTTTCTGACCACCCGTTCTTGCTCCAAAAGTGTCAAGTTCAGTTTTCAAGTGCCAGGACCACATGTCTGTAGGGTATCAGAACCAAACTGAGCCTGTACTAGCCTGTGGTTGGAAGTGGCGGCTGGCCTAGTCTTGGCTTGTACCGTACTCAGCTAGGAGGAACTGAAAATGCAGTCAATACTGGTTGATCGTTTACCTTTAAAAAAGGTATACTTTCCCTGACTTCCAGACTGGCATGCAGCATCTACTCATCTAGCTTTCTTAATAACCTCTTGTAAACAGTGCATGTCACAATAAATCATATGTTGTCAATTTTCTTTCTGTGTGGGGAACCAATCCACAATTGAAGTCACCTCCCCAGATCACCCCTTTAATAGTACACAAATATGTCTGTAGCAACTTAAAAAACTCTACCTTATCTGCCTTTAATTGGGGGGCATAGATGTTAATCAGGCAGAGCTGTAACTCCTTGAACTTAACTTCATGGAGTAACATTCTCCCAAGGACCAAATACACCAAATGAATTAGAGACTCATGTCCTCCCCCATGGACCCAAAATGACAGGCTGTGAAACTATAAGTTTTGAGCTGTACAAACCTCCCCACAGGATGTAATCTGGAATCCTGAAGAAATATGATATCACACTTTATTTCCTGTAGAAAACCAATAGATGCTACAAGTCTCCTTTTGGTCTTTAAACTATTGGCATTTACTGTCTCAACAGTAAATGTGTGGACTTGTCTCCCTTCCCCCCGCCATAGACCCAAGGAGTAAAAGAAAGAGATACCAAGTCAATGTTTTATTAGTTTTCCAGACCCCCTTTCCTTTTAGACTTCCTCTTCTTAGTTCCTTGGACATTTGGAGGACGTTCCTCAGCCTCAGAAGAGGGGTCTTGCTGTGAGGAGGAAGTGGAGGAATCATCAGACTCTTCCTCTGTATCTCCCCAGCTTTTCTTTTTCTTAAGATCTCATATTTGTTCCACAGGGGCATGTCTTTTTTCCTGGTGACATTCGGTTTAGGTTACCCTCTCATTCTCCATCACCTTGTGACAAATTGTAGGGAGTCCTTAACTGGAGTAGAAGGAGGGGCATATCAGTGGTTTGTTCTTTCTCCAGAGTCAGAGCCAAGTCTCCTGGAATGGAGTCTGCTGCATTCTTTGACTCCTCAGTAGAACTTGTGGATTGAGATGTAACTAGGCTGCTGGTCACTGTTGGTTCTGGGGGGTTGTGTAGACTGATCCAGATCATCCAACAGTAAGATCCTTGTGCTTTGTTCTTTGACACCCAGATCCTCCTGGGGGGGGGGGAGTTCCTACCAGAGGCAAAGGTGGTGACTCCACATTTCCTTGTGTGTATTGGGGAGGGGGGGGCTGTATACTCCAGTGTCACAAGATCTATCAAGTCAAGTAGGTTTTATTGTTTGACTTATTGAGCCATTACAATAATCATACAACTAATACAAATATACATATACACATCATAAAAAACCAAAACGTAATTAAACATTCTATATTTAAAAATAATGTTCATTTTCAGACTGACTCAAAGTGAGAATTTTTACAACTTAATATAATAATCTCATGTTATACACTTTACTTATAATCACCTAAAAAAGCATCTACCCCTTCAAAATAGTATACCGTCTGATGGACCTAAACCAAAACTAAAAAGGCCACATTTTACCCAAAACTCACTATTTTGTTCTAAAATAACCATTTCAGGCTACACAAGTTAGAAAATCAACCATATCCTAGTCCTTATACTAACAGATTTCCCACATCACATAAGAAGACTCAGAAAATGCACATTCATTACTACACCACACCATAGAGCTATTGCTTTTCTGCATCTTTACTTTGTCCAAAAACACTAAGTGTAGTACCCTGGCTCCCTTAATTGAGAACTCAGAGTAAGCTAAAGGGGTTACCACTTAGGTGCCTTAGGATCCCCAGTTGGGATAGACCAAATTAAACTCCCCTAAATGGTTCCTCCTGGGCAGGCTTCCCAGAGAGGCCTCAAATGGGTCCACTGGTCCTTAACCCACAACCTATGGGAATCCTACACCAAATAACCCCAGCAACAGGAGTGGGGAAACTAAGGCCCTGTCCACACTACACCGCTCGGACCCCGTATCGGATATAAACCGTTATAACCGGGGAGCGATGCAGTGTGTCCACACTCCCGCGGTGTCCGTTATGGGACTGGCCAGTCCACACATCGGGAGCCGGGTGACTGTTACAGTGGCACTCGACCCCACAATGCAGCTCCCGCTGCGCTAGGGGGACTGGTGCCATGCATCCACACTACACCTGGTAGCGTTACCGAGGTGTAACCGGTTTCATAACCGTTGTTGAAGCCACCTCTTATGTGGTTTCAACAATGGTTACAAAAATGCCTTCTGTAATGTTACAGGTATAAATGCAAACCATTGCAGTGATGGTTTGGGTACCCTGTAACATTACAGAGGCGTAGAGTGGACAGGGCCTAAGTGTCACTTCCCTGCCTACACAATTCGTTCTTGTAACATTGTTTGGACCCAGAATTTCCAGTTCCATGAATTAAGGTCAGAAAATTTTGTCATACTTCTGAATCATTCCATCCAATCCAGACCAAACTGCAGAATGGCCTAGATATATTCAGATTTAATGCCTCCAGAACAGCCTTAATAGCAATAATCGATCAACAGTTAACAAAACAATCCAAAATAATTGAACATGTTTTAAAAAGGAGATTCTACACAACCTTACTTAAAAGCATTTATAAACACCTATAAGGGCATATTAACTTAAGACCACATACAAAATTATTTTGCTCTTTCCATTATTAGTGATCTATCAGAGTCCTGCTCTCATTTTTAAGCCCTCTAACATGGTGTCATGACTATAAAATAACTCATAAAATATATAAACTTACAAGACTTCAGAATAACTAGTACACTTTTACAAGAGATCAGGAGATTAACTTCAACAGTACATGGATGTAACATTTAAACCAAATAAATATTTAAATATTTCCATATTGGAAGCTTAAAACAAACAAGCATGCGAACAAACAGGGTTTTAGCCCACAGCTGTCTTCTGCCAGTCACTAAAGCAACACCATGCTTTGCACACAAACACTATTCTGGTCGCAGTTCGCAATTTTCATCTGGCAGTTTATATCAGGGGTCATTTTACCATCAATGAGTGCTCCATCACTTTTTCAAAAGAAAATATTCCAGTCTCGCACCTTAGGGTTCATGGTATGCTTCAGTGCTCCATTTGGCAGTCCTGAGTAATCCTCCTGAGCCCTTCCATCTTCCTTTGCCAACTCTGATAGTATACACCTGGAAAACAAAAGGAAAAGAGGTGCTTCACTAAGTGTAGTAATTTTAGGTAACAGACCCAAAAGCTCCCATCCCTAGGCAGCGCTAGCACACCTCTTAAAAAGAGCTAATTATCTTGTCAGCAACAGTGCTTCTACCTTTCTGTCTCAACTTTCTGCTTGCATTGCATCCAAACTTGTCTCCCCAAACTCACAAAATAGCATCTTGTAGGCTTCTCTCCATCTATCTACATCTCCAGTTCTGGAGGGTCAACCAGCATCCCCTTCTACAGGTCTTCAGGGGGTTTGAGGGTTTCTGACGTCACTTCTCAGCCTTTCTCAGCCGACTGCATTGTGCATGATTGATGTAAAAATCATATCTGCTTGGTCATTTGTGTCTCTTTTATTGTGTGCTGCCCTCAGGCATATCCTATATGAGTGGTCCAACTCATCACACCAATTACACTTCATGGCCCTTGTGCATTGGGAGCTCTGATGACTGAGTCCTGTACATAGGCCACTTCTGATCTCATCACATGCACTGCTCAGATGGGACTGTAAACCACATCTGTAAAATACCTTGAGTTGCTCCTGGTAGAGATGCACCCCCATGCCTTCCCAGGAAAAAGCAGTTTTGCAAATATGTAGTGCCAGAGTTGGAATGCAACAAATGGACATTTATTTATCACCCCCCTGTCCACATAAACTCTGAACCAATAATGAGGTTTGGGTTCCCCTGTACTGCACACCACTGTTTAAGCCAGTACAGAATGTCCACAATAATGCCCCTCTCAATTTTGAATGGAATTGTATTTGTTTTAACAGCTGGCTTAAATTAATGGTACCATAAAATGGAGTCCAAACAGCAGTGTCTTTAAGCACCGCATATTTTTTCCAGAAGTTTTCAAGACAGGTGGTGGTCATAAAGATCACATCACAATAGATATCCTCCATGGAGTGAATCAGGGTGAATATTTTGGAAGCGAAGTAACCCATCTTTGCATCTAATAGGGTATTCATTGCTAAGACTCTATCAGGAACTTCTTCCATACCACCCCGGTAATGGACCCAAACCACATTTTTCCTGTGGGCAAGTTCTGCTGGTGACTTAAAAAAGTCAGAGTACATCTTCTCCCCTTGAGGGGAAGGACCCAGATCTGACCTAGATGTTCCTGACTTGGGGGAATCAGGCTTGAGGGGCTCCCCCTCCACCACAGAATGGGAATTTCTTAGCATACCACTTAGTTGTTGGTGCAAAATTGTCTTTTGACCTGTGTCAGAGATAGAAAATACTGTCTTCACCAGGTTCTCTGTCATAATATTGGCAGCAGATACTGAATCTGCTTGGGATGGAGGCTCAGCTTCAGCAGGGTGTTGCAACACATCGGCCACTGCAGAGCCTGGATAAACTTCAAGTACTGAGGTGATCAAAGCAGCTTCATGTTTGAAAAGTACAGAATTCTGTGCAAACTTAAAGGAGTCAGGGACCTCCAGAACAAAAGGCTGTGAAGCATTATCCTGGGACAAGGCTTGCTGAGCAATGTTTACCTCCTGGTTCATAGTAGTTGAGAGAGGACTAGCAGAACACTGTGGAGATCCTTGCTGCACCTCTTGCTGAGAGTCAGCATCCAAGTAAGCTACTGGGGAGCCAACTGGAGTAGTGGAGCCATCAGGGTTCACAGCCAGAGGCATAAGAATAATTGCTGGGCTACAGTGAATGGGTGATGAGCCTGGGTTCCACCCAAACCCCTCTGCAGCTCTCTCTCTTAGCCATGGTCTTTCAGTTTCCTGGCAATGCACTTGGGAGACAATTTAGTGTGGTGTTTATTTTGAGGAGGACTTACAATACCCCTTGCCCCCAAGCTTTGAATGTGCAGCCATGGAAGTTGCAGTCCCCATAGAGAACAGGCTAGCAGAGTCAGAGTTTACAGTTACATGGGCCATGTAGCAAATAAATCAGTAGCAAGTTACCCACTGTCAGTAGGTGCACAGGTGGCCGTGGCAATGTCGGCCATTATTCCTTTAGTCTGTGGCTCAGCTGTGCTGTTTGTCATATTGGCTGGAGCTGCATCCAAGGACACAGTCAAACGTTATGAGTTCAGAAGAGCAGAGGGTATATTCTCAATCGTATCATTAGGTGCTTTTCTATTTGAATGCAGAAGTACCTCAGTCTTTGCAAATTGGCTGGGACCTCAGACAAGCTTTTATGGCTATCCAGCATTCCTCCTTCTCCTCCATCATTAAACATAGCAGGGCAGACTTCTTCTTTCACAGCTCCAACTCCAAGCACTGATCCTCACTCAAAACCTCCATTAGTGGCACAACAGCATTTGAGGCAACCTCTGGGACAGTATGAGACACTGCTGAAACTTTGCTTTTATCCACAACAGGCAGAAGTGAACACTGTTTATCAGACTTGGCAGGCAGAACCCCTGGAAACTCACTGGACATGTTCCATTGGCCAGTACCTCTCAACACACACTTGGGGGCTAGTACACTGTCAGTATACCCAACCCTAGCTGTATCTACAGCCTTGCATATCAGGACTTTGTTCACAGTACCCAGCTGTGGTAGTATGATTTGCTCATCATTTTCAGTAGTCACAAGGGCTCCTCAAGACTCCGGGGAAGCAAGCTCCATCACTTGGGATGACACTGCAGTCTCCTCCATGCCAGCAGACATCTCTCCCTCTTCCTAACAGGAAGCAGCAGGGCCCCCTGCAGGAAGACTAGGGGAATATTTTTTATTATAATCTTCAAAACACAATAATGTAGAAAGATTCAGAAAATTATGGTTAGTAACAAAAAAAGCTTCCAAATGAACAAAAAACAAAAACATTTCTTTTCATTTAAAAAAAAAATGGGAGGAAAAAAAAAGGAAGAAGGAAGTGAAAGAAAGGGAGGGGAAAGATATAGGTGGAAACAAAACAAATATCACTTTCAAGTTCAAAAACTTATAACCAGAAAGCAAAAATATTCTGTTTCCTCAGTGGAGAATATAATAATAAATTAAATAAATGTTG
Source organism: Neoceratodus forsteri (assembly GCA_016271365.2). NCBI lineage: Eukaryota > Metazoa > Chordata > Ceratodontiformes > Ceratodontidae > Neoceratodus > Neoceratodus forsteri. The sequence continues at coordinate 293,736,598 of CM028134.1, forward strand.
GTAACAAAAAAATAAATAATTTCCCTGGTGTCCTAGCCAAATGTCCCAAGTCACTAAAATATTACCAACAGCTTAATCTGGTTCAATTTCATTTTTTTTTTTTACTTTCTTTCCCCGTCCTGGGTGGTCCTCCATCTTTCTGACCCCCAGTCCCATGCTCCTCACTCGCAGTACATCTCCTCTTGTCCTCCATAGCTTTCCCTCTGAGGCAGAGTGGCAGGGATCCCTCAACCCACCAAAATGGATCCTGTTTCAGGAAGTGCCTGCCATTCGTGGGAGCGGCACTTGCAGGGGTCAGCATATGTCCAGCCACCCAGGACATTTTTCTCCTCCAGCTTTTCTCCCTCCTGCCTCCAGGAGGCAGAGCATTTTTGGCATTGGCAATGGCCGAGCTGTGCACGCTTCCACCCACAGCATACCAGCCGACTACTCCACCCCCATCCCTAACGTACGGGACCCAGGCACTCTGACACCCAGCCACTGCTACGTGTCAAAGGTGTGCCAGCCCCCATGTCCCTCCCTCCCCGGGAGAGGAGAGCTGTCCTCTGGATGCTTGATCTTCTCCCACCCCGGCCAAGCCCTAGCGACCTGCTTGTACCGCGAATACGGGTTGCTGGCGTGGCAGGAGGTAAGTGAGGTAAGTCATAATGCCGCAGCCCTCTACGTCACTGGGCCAGCCTACAATCTGGTTCAATTTCAGTTGGTTTGTATCTGTATCCCCCATCCCCCACCCCGCACTCCCCGGAACAAGAAAGAAAATAGGCATGATTATCTAGAATTGCTTTTCTAGTCAACAAAAACTAAATAACAATCACATTAGGCTCTTGAGATGGAGATATGCACCTTGTGCACCCACTAAACTATTCCTTATTTTATGTAATATATTAGGAAGGTAATGTTTTATATTTTGATTCTATTTGCAATAATTTCCAGGTTCTGCATCTGCATTTTTGTCCAAGTCTTTTCCCATAAGGTAGTGGCATTTTTGATGCATTCTGTTTTTCCCTCATTTATGTTTCCATACTGTAGGGTCCTCTTATAAAAGGACATATAGCTGCAGTGGGCCTTCCTTTGACGTGCCTGGAGTCTGCCATCAGGAATGGCTTGTGAGTGGCCTGGTAAGTGCGGTTGAGAGCAGCTGGAGACTGTAGCTGGTAATGGTGCATGAGCAGCAAGAGAGTTGGCAGTTTGGTAAGATACAGGAAAGGAATTGCTAGGTTAGTGTTGGGCTGTAGGTTATAATATTTTGGGCTTTCGTTTTCAAAGGGTTTTGTAGGTCTGGTAATTTTTTTTTTGTAAATGTCTTAATTGGTTTGGTCGGTATGTGAAGTTATATGTTAATTGGCTAACTGATTTGATAATCAGTGGTAATTTGTGTGGCAGCATGGTATTTTATGTACTATGGGTATATACTTTTCATTTGTATGATATATACTTTTAATTACTTAATTAGTGTATGTATATCCTTTCAATTGATATGCTTATTGATATGTATACAGTGAAACAACTGCTAACCAGGGGAAAAGTCCCATCCATGTAATATATGCATATTTCTACAGTACATAAATATATAAACTGTATAAACATATACATATAGTATATCTATCTATCTATCTATCTATCTATCTATCTATCTATCTCTCTCTCTCTCTCTCTCTCTCTCTCTCTCTATATATATATATATAAAAATACATGGATGGAACATTCTATCTGTCTGTCTATTACTCATTCTCTTTCTATACATACATATATATATATATATATATATATATTATATATTTGTATATAATATACAAAATACATAGATGGGAACATTACATATATATATATATATATATATATATATATATATATATATATATATATATAGCATGGATGGGAACATTTACCCATAGAAAGGCCATCATTTATTTACCTGAATATCTGTGAGTTCTCTATGAATTCATATATACCTGCACTAATTAAACAATTACAGCTATCTACTTACACTAATTACAGCTATAAACCTACACTAATTAAACAATTAAAAGTATATACCTGCACTAATAAAAAGTATGCACCTGCACTACATTACACCCTATGAGACACCACTAATAACGAAATTAACACAGTATTAGGAAGCTTGCCAAACCAATTAACAAGCTGCAAAAGAATGTGGAAAAAAAGACACTTACACAAAACCATCCCAAACCCAGAAATCCCCCAACCTCCTACCTACACTCACTACACACAATTCCCCTTTGCTGCAAGAGACCTTCACGTGCTATAATGTGATCACAAATGCAATCTTCATAACAATAACCATCCTAATATATTGAATTCAACAAACAATGGGTAAGAGTGGAATAATCAGATGTATAGCCATCTTGGGGACTAGTTAGGGCAATAAAGCCACTTGCCCTTCAGGCTTGTGGCCTTATAGCCCTAATTAGCCCCCTTGATGGGTATACATCCTTGTATACAATCCTTACCCATTATTTATTCTATATGTAACAGGTAATCCACTACAGGGTATGTGGTCATGCTCTGATATATGCACACTTTGGGTGTGTTGTGAGGCATGAAGCCGCAGACTGAGTGCATTCAACCACCCACTACATGCCTCACAACACACTCAAGGTGGGCATATATCAGAGCATTACCCCATGCCCTGTTGTGGATTATCTATTACATATACTTATACATATATAATTAAGCAATAATGATCAAACAGCTGGTTATTTCCTGGGGATTAAAGACCAGCCAGGAGGAGGTGGCCTGAGGCATAGCCAAGGGCCAACCATCTCCAGACGATAATTAATTCCCAGGAAATGAATGGCTGTGAGGTCATTATTGTGATTATAAGTCTAATCACAAGAATAACAGTTTTTTTACAGGTTTTTCCTTTTAGGTTTTTTTTTGTGGCAGCACATGGTGACACTGCCTTGTACTGTGAGTAGTTCACTGTGGTAACGTGTGGAGCTGACATGCTCTCAGTAATGGCAATGGTGTTGTGTGTGTGGGGGGTTAAACCATGGTAAAAGGATTTCTGAAATAATGATTCACAAGAAAGCAGAACTCTTCAGTTTTTTTTAAGTTTATTTATTACACTTTTGACAGTAAATGTGGTTCGGCAAGAACAGAATTGCCACTGTAATGAATATGCAACGAGTACAGTTAATAAACTGAGCAATGACAAGTGGCGTTCTGAGGAGCATCATGAATTATTCAATATGTAGAATAAGAATTTATTTCACTATAACCACTGTTCTACATTTGCCCCCCAGAACATGTTGAAATGTAGCTTGTTGTAGGACATTTTTGCTCTGTGGTCATGATCACTAATACACCGTATTTCTGACTGATGCTCTATGCTGATAACAGTGCCAAAAACACTTGTTTTGCTGCTGCTACTGTCAGCACTGAGTACATGATCAGCTGTGTGACTGCCATATTGGGCATTTCTAAGAGATTTCAGACCAGCATGGCAGCCAATCAGTAAGCTACTGTAGTTTAGCTCATGAATACTTAACTAGACTTATAATACATGTTTGGGCCCTTATATCCATAGAAAAACTATCACATATTTCCCTGTCTACCACCATAGCCAGTTAGGGTATATAAAAAAAATAGCTTATATGAAACCAACCAGCTACTTACACTATCTTAATATGTTATTAAAACCTTAATAACACATTAATACCTAACATACTACAAACCATCCTTTTACACACATAATAGCACATGCAATAAGCTCCATTATAACAGATGAAGTAAACAGCTTAACACATGTAACAAGCCCATTAATAACACATGTAGCAAGCACCTTAATAACATATATAATAGCCACCTAAGATAACCCTTACACAAATTAAGTCTCAAAACTAACAGTCAGTACCCAAAACAGCAGCTCACAACTTGAAAATACCTACACCCCACAACTGCAGCCCCTCCCACATTCTCACCTCAGTATCATGTTCCTAATCAACCAGAACCTATAGTAGCTGCCCTTTATACTATTGCCTCCTTCATGCTCCTCCAGGTCAATTTCAAAGTCATCATACTGCTGCCTCCTTCAATGCATGTCACTCCTCACCCCAAACTTACACTTCTGACTATTCAACATACTGCTGCTCTGGACTGCATGCTGAAGATGCCTACTCCACATATCACCACTTCCCGCTGCATGCAGGAAGCTGCTAATGCCATCTTGAATTCAAACTTCCACCATGCACTAAACTGCAGCTCCCAACTACATGTTGAACCCATGCCATCATGAAAAGGGAAATTCCAAGAAATCACTTCCCTCCCTTATAGGGGACTTCCTGAAATGGGCATACACATGTAAAAACATGCATCCCCACCCTACACTAGGGAAAACAACTGAAAAAAACGACTTCAGTAAGCAACTGCACTACTTTACAACATCACTACACTATGGAAAATCCCTACACTAAGGAAAAACACCAAGAAGCCCTACAGAAAAAAATAAAAAACAAAAAAAACAACACCAGTTAGAAAGCACAGAAGCACAAATGTGACCAAACTCATGTATTATATAAAATAAATTATGGCAAAGTCTGCTATTTTCTTTCTTTCTTTCTTTCTTTCTTTCTTTCTTTCTTTCTTTCTTTCTTTCTTTCTTTCTTTCTTTCTTTCTTTCCTCCTTCATTCCTTCCTTTTCTCTCTTTCTTTCCTACCCTTCCCTTCCTTTTCTTTTCTTTTCTTTCTTCCTTTCTTTCTTTCTTACATTAGTTTAAGCTTATTGTTCGGTCGTTGACCATGACATCAATTAAAACGGTAAACACGAGTAAGTATACAAAGATCAATATCATATAATTTATAATCATCTTAAATACTTAAACATATGGGAGAGAAACACATTTTAAAAATATTGTGACCTGGTTTTAAATGACACCATAACTTTTATAGCCATACACAAAGAGATACTAGGAACATATTTACTGGTGTTACAAAGCCAGCATTTATGACTAGTGCAATAAAGTGCACTTGAGCAGACATTTATAACTTTTCCTTACTATATTTCATTTAAATTGTAGAAATGACTTTAAGAAAGCCCACAGCTTTGCTTATTATCAAATCATCTTCTACAGCAAACATTAAACTCAGAAGAGCATTTTTTTATCTGAAGTTTGAATTGTTTCCCATATTGGATACAACCAGTATGCCCTTGGCTTTTTGTACTGGGGCAGTTAAACATAACATGATGTAAATCTTCAGACTCCTGTACAGTGCATGAATATAGTTTTTTTGGTTGGATCAGTTAATTTCATACATATAGCTTTCAATATATTGCTTTGGAAAAGTTTCATATGATATTTAGCAATTTCCTGAGAAGATGATCGGATAGCACATCCAAACAGTATCTATAAAAGTGTCTGTTATTATAATGAACAAGTCATGTAGCAACTTTAATGGATGATATTACTTCCAAATCTCTTGTTTTGTTTATGTTGATAACCTTCCCAGTAATGTATGATTTGTATTTAGGACTAATCAGCATTCCCATTCCTTACATATTCCATTAAAAAATCTAAACCATGGTCACTAAGGTACATGACAATCTTATCCAGCCATTTGGATTTCTTACAGCCCAGGGTTTGCCATATGTTTTTTGCCTCTAGGCATTTACAAGGCAATCTGTGGGTCCCTAAACTTGTCACTCTGACCCAATAATTAATTTTCCTGGCATCCACTGAGGCTTTAAGGCTGGTTATACCTAGCTCTGCTCTAAATAAAAAGGCCAGAACAGAGCTACCTACATACAAGGCTGATTTATAAAGTTTATTAAGAGGATTCTAGAGATCCTTTTGCCTAATGCCCATACCTTTGCTTGATATAAGGCTTGTGTATAGCATTTAGCCCTTGTGACTTTCTGAAAGTGGTCTGATTGAATTACCTCCATATCTGCGTTAAATCTAATTAGCGAAGCTGCTGTTTTTTTAATTTCAGTGTTAAGCCTTTAATATGATTGGACCAAATATCATTACTAGACATATCTAACCCAAGATACACATATGTATTAACAGTATTAAGTTTCTTGCTGGCAGTTTTCCATGTTATTTTTGTGTTTTTGGAACAAAAGACCAAAACTTGGCTTTTGGTCTCATTTATCTTTATGTTGTACTTTTCAGTGAAAGTCGTTAATAGATCTAGTTTAAGTTGTAGCCCAGAAACAGACAGAACAAACATGGCAAGATTGTTGGTGTAAGCTAATGCCAGACAGTTGATGTTACCAGTAAGGGGATAATGTTTTATATATATGTTTTATATATATATATATATATATATATATATATATATAACAACTGTATTAATACATTATTTATGTGAGTACAGAAGAGTACTGGTGCAAGAACACAGCCCTGTCTGACTCCTTCATTTGTAGAATTATTTTTGATAATTGACCAAATTTGGCCATTTAATCAGTGCCCATATATTCATATAAAGCTCTGTTATTATACTTATTAAGTTTGGGGTTATCACCCACTGATACATAATTTTCCATAAGGCTGTTCTAGAAATATTATCAGACGCTGAACTGAAATCAATAAAGACCACAAAAGGTTTTGCTTCCTTAGCAGAACATAATTTCATAGAGATGCATAAGTATGAAGCAGCTGTGAATAGTACAATACCCTGCATGAAAACCTGCTGGAGTTCTAAGAGTCTGCCATGTTGGTTTATTTGTTCCAGTAGTCTACAAAGAATTATTTCTGCAAACACTTTTCCAGTGGAAATTGCTCTGTTTGATATACAGTGATTAAAATAGGGCATAAGGATCTTTGTCCAAAGGGATGGAACTACTAACAGTACAGCTGGAGGGATCAAATCTGGACCGGGAGTCTTTCCTTTTTTAAGATAAGTAATTGCTAGATATACTTCACTTGCTGTAATGGTTTTGAATTGGGTTCTGTCCACTATGACTTGCCACCAAGGAGCTACTTCCAAAGGTTTAGAGTCATAGAACACTCAGTGTGGTGTTTAAGCCATTGATCCATAGAAATGTATGTTTGTATCTCACATTTATTATTATTTGTACCTTTTGCTAGCTGAAGCCAGTAGATCTGGTGGTCCCTGCTAGTCATAGTATGGAGTATCAGGAACCATTGTTTTAGTCAGTACTCCTTTTACTTTTCTTTTAAAATCTTTTTATAGTTTTCTCTTGCCTCATTTAAGTCTCTGTATTAATGTTTGCCCTTGGAGACTTGTGTATATCAGATCACACTAGTAAGGGCTTTTTTGGCCTTGCAACAATCCTGGTGAAATGTGGTACAAATATTTTTAAATTGCAACTTACTTGAAACTGGTTTGTAAAGAATTTTTTAAATTTTGTCAAATGTCTCAGCAAGACACATTTCTAACACCGCAAAATTATCCATTAATATAGTCTGTTTCATTACAGGAGAAAATGAATCCTGCAGAAAATAAAGTAATTTTTCTTCACAAGCAGTATCCCACTTAAATTTTATCTGGTTTCTTACTTCAAAGCCATTTAATTGCACAATGAATTTTTCATTTTTAAGCAACTTACTAGTATCACCCCAGGACCGTATAAGAGGTAAGTGGTCACTTTCTCCCCTATTTGCAACTACTGTATGCAAGAGTCCCAGCTGGTCATGGGCCTTTCCAGTGTAAAAATTAAAGTACAGAAGACATCTAGAATTGTAGTGTGTGTAATTCTGAATAACATCCCCATACACTCTACCATTTATAGGGGCTAGGTTGTATAAACATAATATTTCTATTAGTTTACTCCCAGACTCATTGATTTTGGATCTAGAGAGTGTTTAGGAAATGTGCAGGCTTCAACATTTAACCAATTTTGTATATCATTATCTGCATACCTGTCAAAGTTACCAATTCTAGCACTGAGATCCTCACAGAGTATAATATTTCCAGTAGCTAACTAAGTCAGAATTTTATGAATTAACACCTCTAAATCAGTCCAAATTGCATCATTGTAATAGTTTGAAGTACAAGGAAGTATGTAGACATTTACAAGAAAATATTTAAACTGTTCTACCCGAACTTCAAATACCTGGGCAAATGGTGTGCAATATACAAAGTCTACTGTTATGTCTTTATCAGTTTTGAACCAAGTAACAAGACCTCCAGAGGGTCTGCCTAATTTCATATTTTTCCTACCTGGTTCATGAAAGCTACAGTAACTATGCAAGGAGACATCCAAATCCTTAGTGTGCCAAGTTTCATGCATGCATATAATATGATGTTCATTTGTAAATTTAACCCAATCAAAGTCAGCATATTTTGTTGCCAGGCCAGCTATATTCCAAGAGAACAGAAATAACTTGGAATTAGTCTCTGTATTGTAACTGTTGTCTAATGACTGGTGTTTGTCTAGTCAACCCTCTTTAATAGCAGATAAGCATATCTGTCACTAACACAGATATTATATATCTGCTGCAAACACGAATCCTGCTGAGCACTGGGAAATGTTTCAGCAAGACTACAAGTCTTTGGGATCAATTGAGCTGTCTTGCTGCAATGAGTTTCAGGGGGAATGGTTACATTAACCCTATCAGTTTCAACAATGTGGATAACAATTCTGTCTAAAATACTTGTTTTGTCAAGGAGCTTGTTAAACAAATCACTGGAGTTTACTGTGAATACAATCTTGTCACAATCAGGATCATTTCCAAATCTCATCATGGAAGATAGACTATCTTTCCCAATTGGTATGTTTAAAAGTTGACCAAATAAATCTCTTAAAATGAAATTTAGTTTAACATCATTTTCATTGGGGAACCTCCTTAAACCAAATAGTGAAAATGATCTACTTGTGGGTTGTGATTGGGTTAAATCTTTACTAGAATTACCATACCTTTTTTAAGTGAATGATTCAGTGAATATGGTTATCACAATCATTATTTTAACATTCTGCGACATCCCATCTCATCCTTATCAAACACCCTCCCTGCCGCCCGTGTCCTTATTTAACAACTATACTACTTTAATTTAACTTTGATCTTAGACTCATGAATGGGAGCCAGATCCAAAGGTACAGCCCAAATTGATTTTCCATTTTGTAATGCATTTCTTCAACTCAATGTAAATCTACCATTCTCTAAACCCACTCTACAAAAGATGGAGGAGATGTATGTTTCCAATGTACCAATATAAGTTTCTTTGCCAACAATAAACTCATAGAACATAATTCCGTGACATCCCCCAAACCCACAACACCTCCTCCAGGCCTGAAGAAAGCAATACCCAGGTCAAATGGAAAATCCCACCCAATAAGTTTTCCAAGTGACCCAATATTTTTTGCCAAAATGATTCCAGCTTGCGACAGGAAACCAACATATGGTCCAATGTACATCTAACCTACCTACATCTTGTATATAGTTCCGAATTGTTAGCACTTATTTTATATAACCTCACCGGTGTCAAATATGTTCTATGCAATATATTTATATAAATTTGTTTTAACCTAGTGTTCTTAAATGGCAAATCTTCCAAATTAGCCAAAGACTCCCACCAAATATCTGATATATATTGATCCCTTTCTTTTTCCCAACTTTGCTTGAGTTTACCCAAAGAGACCAATCTACCCTTTTCCCTCAAGTACCGATATATTTCACTGATTAAATGTCTTAAAGAATACAAATTATCAAAAAAAAACCAAAAACTCCAACCTTCCCTTGGAAACTGTTAATGATTTTTGATTATTTTTATATATAAAATGTCTTACCTGAAGGTATGCAAAAAATGCTCTATCAGATAAATCATACCTCTCTCTTAACTCATCAAAAGAGGAAAATCTGTCTACAATCAAAAAATCCTGCAATGAACACAAACCTTTTCCCCAAATTCTTTTTGTATTAATCTCCTTCCAATAGATGGGAGAAAATGATGATTATTAACAAGAGGTCTCCTATAAATGTAGTAGTAGTAGTAAAAAATTTTTATTCATACAAAAAATGAATAAGGATATCTCCACTGAGTCGAAGCTCCTTTAAAGTGAGATCCAGGTGTCATTTCCAGTTACTCTTATAAGTTAACAATATATAACGAAGGAAAACACATATACACTATAATTATACATCAATAAATATAACACAATTCCAAATCATAAAACAAACTAGGACAAGAAGAACATACAAAAAACAATAATTAATTCACAGTATACATTTAATACAAGTTACAATCTACCATCCTAAGATTCAAACTATTTCTCATCATAACTAATATTTTCGATAAGCCATTGTTTAATTTGGTGCAACTGGAAATTTTCCTCAAGGGGTCTAAGCTTCCCAGGCAATTTATTCCACATAGAAGGTCCGATATTAAAAAAATGCTTATCCCCAAGCCGTTCTACGACTTGGGACTGCACAGTCCAAGTAATTAGCAGAGTGCAGACCCTCAATAGGTCTTTTTATTTTAATGGACTCAGCCATATATTTAGAGACTTTTCCTGAGATACATTTTAACATTAACATAATTGTACTAAGAGCCTGCCTTTGAGACAAAGTATGCCAGTCTAATTCTTTATACATATCTACTCTATGTGCCCTCTTTGCAGCTCCCAGTATAAATCTAATTAATTTATTATACATAACATCAAGCTTATATAGTTGCTCTTTAGATGCACCCATATATACCAAATTTCCATACTCCAATATGGGTAGTACAACAACAGTTACAACTAATTTTCTAATTTCCAAAGACATACGATTTCTTACTCTATATAATGACCCCAAGCACTTACCAACTTTAGTCAAGGTACTATCTATATGACTGTCCCATTTAAATTTTGTATCTAAATACACCCCCAGATATTTATAACTAACAACTTGTTGCAAGATTCTTTCTGAAAATGTTTTAATTTGTAACCCCTCATATTCAGTTTTAGACCCGTAACCCCAATGAAACACCATTACCTGAGATTTTTTTTCATTCAAAACCAATTTAGATCCAAGCAAAAATTCCTGTAACTGATCAAAAGCCTGTTGTAATACTATTTGAATAGTTCTCACTGATGTATCAGCAAAATATACAACTGTATCATTAGCATAAAGATGGTATTGTAACTTTGGTTGTTCAAACCCCAAATCATTCATATATAAATTATATAGTATAGGACCCAAAATGGATCCTTGTGGGACTCCTGACACAATCAATTTCAAATTAGATGACCACTCTCTAATAGTCACTTGCTGCAATCTTGAGTCAAGATAATTTCAAAACCAATTTATAACCGACTCAGACATACTACAGATTTTTAGTCTGGACAGGAGGATGCCATGGTCCAACGTGTCAAAGGCCTTAGAAAGGTCAACAAAAATTGCTCCCACTGGCATCCCCCATCCATGCTCTCCATTATATCTCCTGTAACCTTTATAAGGGCAGTGTTTGTTCCATGTTCGGGTCTAAAGCTGGATTGATAACTGTTAAGGATTTCATTATCTTTCAGATACACCTGTAATTGTTTTGCAACTATTTTCTCCAAAATTTTAGAAATTGTTGGTAAAAGAGAAATTGGTCTATAATTTTCTAATAATAACCTAGATCCTGTCTTATAAATTGGCACAATCTTGGCAGTCTTCCAAGTTTGAGGTAACTCAGAGAGAGAAGAGACAAATTAAATAAGTTTGCTAAGGGTAAATCAATAATAGGGGCTGCATACTTTAATAAGATATTAGGATACCATCCATGCCTTCTGCTTTATTAGTATTAATTTGAAATAATAAATCCCTAACATCTCCTCTAGTAATAGAAGTAAACTTAAACTCAGCTTGTATACCAGATTGTACATAAACTCTATGTGTATCATTTACCTGGGAATTTCTCTGTAGAACCTGATTTACATCTCCTCCACCCAATTGTAATTCATTAATACCCATATTTGTAAAAAAGGTATTAAACTTATTAACCACCTTGTTTCCCAAATCCATCTTATTACCATTAATTAGGAAATAATTAGGATATCCCAAGCTAAGTCCCTTATGCATCTTATTTATTGTGTTCCAAAATACTCTGGAGTTTTCCATCATTTCTTTAGACAATTTTTTGTTACAATAGACCAATCTAGCCTTTCTAATTTCCTTTGTATATAAATTTCTCAATTGCCTATATTTATGCCAGTCCTGGTCTCTTTTTGCTAATTTAGCTTGTTTTCATGCCTTATCTCTAGCTCTTCTAATTTTAAACAAACCTGAATCATACCATGGCGCTTTGTTTGATTTTATCAACCTAGTTTTTATAGGAGCATGTTTATTGCAAATTTGTATTAAATCCTTTGAAACATCCCACATCCCCACACTGGGAATTAGTTCTACTCTCCCAGTTATAATTTTCTAATTCCTGCATAAATTGAACATAATCAAACTGTTTAAAGACTCTAATTTGTACAACATTCTTAGATGTCTTTCTAGATTTCTGATTTCTAATACATAAAATTATCTGATGATCTGACATTGAGTCTGGTAACACCCTACCTTTATAAACTTTTGGATTTGTAGTGAAAATAAGATCTAACATAGTTGAATTACTGGATTTACTGCATTTAACCTAGTAACATCTTTTATCAGTTGCACCAAATTCAATGTAGTAGCCCGTATCAATTAGACTATGATGAGCATCTGTATTTCCCAATCAACATTTAATCTCCTCAATTATCAAAATTTCATGTAAATTTTGATAATTCTTCAGTACATCCTGTATTTCAGAGAAGACCATTAAGCTGCTTTTAGGTGGATGGTAAATGCCAATCAATAAGATGGGTTTAGAATAAGGTAGCTTTAATTCTAATGGTAACAATTTGAATCAGTCCAATTATACAAATCTTGCAATTCCCTAACATCAATCCAATTTTTAACATAAACTAATACTCCCCCTCCTCTTTTGGATCGGTCTTTTCTATATATATAGAAATTTTCCAGGGCTATATCATTATCCTGAATTTTTGTATGCAGCCATGATTCAGTAATTATTAAAATAGCAGGCTTATAATAAACCACCCACTCTCTTAGATACTCAATTTTCTTAAGCAAACTACAAATATTAATATGCACAATTTTCAATCCTTTTTCATTCAACATTTCAAATGTATAATCATGATTCAAATCAGCAACAGGCCCAGGATTTAATTGAACATCCCCACTTAACATTAACCCTATAATTACAAGCCATTTACCCATTCTAGACATTTTAAAATATAAACATTTCCCCTTCACTAAGCAATTTCTAGATTTGGCACTTTCTAAAACAGCATTATGTCCCCAGCCACATAGAAGTTCACTACCCATATACACCTATTTGATCAACGTTGTCTCAATATGGATATTCAATAAAGAGGCATGAATGTCCCCTTGCCACCCAATTAGAACATTTCTCTCTCCCATCATAGTTCCCTTATACTCTATTGTCAAGTATGGACATTCTATAAAGGATTTTCTATTCTGAGCAGAATTTTCACATACTAAAAACTGGCACCCTACCAGAACAATTGCCCACCATAACATCAACATTGTGAAAATGTAAACTACCCTGTTAATCAAACTTTAATTATAATAAAATAATGAGCAACTACCTCATTATATCAGGGATAATCCTATAAGGTAGAGGAAATCTCAGGTAATCCACTTAGTAAATACTATATAAAAATTGCTCATATAAGCAACCCACCCAGAATATATTAAATAAATTAAATAAAGAATAGAAAAATAAAACAAATAATAAAACTCAGTATAAAATTAACATTAAATGAAACAAATAACCTACCCAGACTCACATAAAAATATTCATCTTCCAGTTAGATTAACACTAAATTTCTAAGTAAATCTCAGCAGAAATACTACTCAAATTTGCTCCTATTGTTACTAATAAAATTTCTAATACCGAGTGGCACTTTTTCCCCAACAATCTCCTTGCCAAATTCCAGGCCCAATTTGTAGATTTGGTTGAATGAAGAACATTAGAGTACAGACAAAAATTAGGATTATTTACATTTACCCCTAAACTATGTCCTAAAGATTAAAACGGAACTTTCTCTACCTCAGTCTGAAATCATGCTGGCATCTCCTCCCTATCCTGAACCCAATATCCCAAACACTCCAACTGAGTCGCCAAATAATAATATTCAAAATTAGGCAAAGCCAACCCCCCCTTTTCCTTTGATAACAACTTTTTAAAGGCAATTCTCAGTGTCTTCTGTTTCCATAAAAATTTACTAAGTTCCCTATTTAAAGTGTCAAAGAATACTTTAGGAACAATGATAGGAACCATCCGAAACAAGAACAGCATCCTTGGCAGAATGTCCATCTTAACAACGCTAACCCACCCAATCAACACTAACGGAAGATTTTGCCACCTTATAAGATCCTGTTCAATTTTTTAAGTACCGGTATAACATTTTTCTCATATAATGTATTTATGTCTGAAGATATATAGCCCCCCCAAATACTTCATATATGGTTTGTAATAAGTATATAACTGATGATATCTAGGTATTTCACATTCATGTAAATTCACCACCGCCTCTGACTTACACCAATTCATTTTATATCCAGAAACTGTACGATATTATGCAACTATTTCTTATAAATGGTCAAAATCCTTGGCTGGATCAGTCAAAAACAACAAAATGTCATCCATGTGCAATATTTTATTTACCTTTCCTCCTATCTCACCTCCCCTAACCTGAGGGTCATTCCTCACCAACATAGCCAATGGTTCTATAAATAGAGCAAAAAGCAGGGGTGACAGAGAACACCCCTGCCTAGTGCCTCATTCTAATTCAAAATAATATGAACAGTTCTGATTTGTCCTAATTGAAGCCAAAGGCACATGGTAAATCAGCTTTATCCATTCCCAAAATTTTCCCTTGATGCTGAAACTCTTCAATAAACAAAATGAAAATTTCCACATCACCCTATCAAAAGCTTTTTCGGCATCAAGGGAAAGAACAGCCAATCTTGTATCCAATGCTGGATCCAATAAATTGACTGCCCATCTTACAATATGATTTAATCTTCTACCAATTACAAACCTACTTTGAGCCAAATGAATAATTTTTGGAATAACACACGAAAACCTATTGGTCACAATTTTTACAAAAATCTTGTAATCATTGTTCAGCAATGAAATAGGTCTATAAGAACCACATAATCCTGGGGGTTTATCCTTCTTCAGAAGCAAAATAATAGATGCTTGATTGAAAGTTGATGGAAAATCCTTATGTGAATGAACATTTTTAAACAAATGAAATAATAAAGGGGCCAAATCTTCCCAAAATTATTTATAAAACTCTGAAGAGTACCCATCTAGTCCTGGGGTTTTATTGTTTAACATATTAATTATAACATTATTAATCTCTGCCATTGATATTTTCATATTCAGACCATCCCCTTCTGACTCCACTATATGGGGCAAGTCAGTCCCTTTTATATATTCCTCAATCTCCAAATTATCCACCAATCCATCCTCTTTATAGAAATCTTTATAGAATTTTTGAAATTCTACATTAATTGAATTGTATATAACCTCTGATAAATAAATTCAATTATATTCTGAGTAACCTGTATTTTTAATTGGTATGCCAATAACTTGATGGTGTATCCACACAAAAGTAATATTTTGCCCTGGATCTATGCATCTGTTTTTCCACCTTTTCACAACAAATTTTTTTCAATTTTTCTTTAAGAACATCATTTCTATTTTAATTTCATTAGTTCCTGAGTCTGCATAACATTCCTCTATAAAATCAGTTTTGCTCCAATTGATCTAAATATCATTGATTCTTAGTTTTAACCATACTTTAATAGCTTATAATAGAATGTCTCAGGTACACTTTAAGGGCCTCCCAGATGCCAACCCAAGAACAGCTATTGGGGGAGTTATGTTCCAAAAAAGACCATATTTCTTTCCTCAAAAATATCCCAAACTTAAAATCCTGTAATAACATATTATTAAATCTCCAACTCTTTGACCCTGAAAACAAATTTTTTAACAAATCTAGCTCCATGTATCATGAAGCATGATCTGAAATCAGAATAGCATTGTAGTTTACAAAACCACAGATTGCAAAAGAGACCCTGATATGAGAAAATAATCAATCCTCAACAGACAATTATAGACATCGGAAAAAAAGAAAATTTCTTCAGATCTTGATACAAAACCCAAAAGGGATCCAGCAAAGCCAAATCCTGAGCATAGTTCTTTATAAGCTGTACCAATTTTATTTTACATTCTGGAGCTGAAAGCACCCTATCTAACTGGGTCAGTACTACATTAAAATCTTCCGCTATTATCACTGGAACATCTGAGGCTGCAACCTGTAAAAAATAGATAGCAATAAAGGAAAACACAGATTGCCCCACAGTGATTTTTGCACTCACCCAATGCCCCTCAGTATCCACCCCTGAATGTTCAATTTTAGGGTTTAGGTACTTTTTAATAAAAATAGCGGCCCCTCTTGCATTACCCAAAAACAGAGTAGAAATACCTACTGCATTGAAGAGGTTAGAAAAATACACCACCTATTTTTTCCCAAAATGCGTTTCCTGTAACAAGACATAATCAACTTTTTTATTATTTAAATAATTAACAATTTGTTTGAGCTTAATTCTATCTCTGGCTCCCTTCATGTTCCAAGTCAATATCCTAAATGCCTGAATCATTATATAACAAAAGAAAAACTATTTCCCATTTTATTTTAACCCCTAACACAGGTGACAGGAAAACATCTCCAAATAACCATTCCCCTTTCTCATTCACACCTAAATAATCTACATTTTCAATTTTTACCAAACACCCCTTTTTCTTAATAATCACTCTGTTAACCAATCTTATAATCCCCCCTTACCCTGTTCCCCCTTACAGGCTTTTCTACCCACAGAAAAGCCAGCACCCTATCCCCAAACTCTAAGATAGCTTACTTTAAACTGTGTGTGTATAGATGTTATATCTTGAGCTAACTTCTGCTTCTCCCCCATTACATATATTTCCTATCTAATTACCATCTGAATACCCACCTCCTTCCCCTTATGAACCCTTAAATTAAGGAGTTGTAAATTCTGTGAACCCTTTATCATGTAGAAAAGTTCTTGCCTCTTGAAGTGTGGAAAAAAAAGGCTTTACCATCTATGAAAATCCTAAGTTTTGCAGGGTGAAGTAGAGCAAAAGAAATACCCCGTTTCCTTAACTGGTCTCTAATACTATCAAAAGATTTACACATACTCAAAACTGAGGGGGGGGGGAGAGGTCAGGAAAGGCCTGTAATTTCATTCCCTTATACATCAAACCTCTTTCTTTCCTTGCTTTAGCCAGAATCTCCTCCCTGTCTTGGAATCGCAAAGTTTTGATATACATAAATCTAGGCCTATCATCCTCCCTTCGCTGCCCAAATGCTCTGTGAGCTCTATCTATCTCAATTTTATCCTCCGGATATTTATGGCCCATTATTGAAGTTAACATTTGTTCACAGTAAGACAAAGAGTTATCTCCCTCCACCCCCTCTGACATGCTACTAATCTTAATATTCCCTCTCTTTGACCTAGCCTCCAAATCTTCAACTTTATCTTTCAACATGGCCAATCCCTTATTTGCAGTAGCCAAATCTGTTGTCATTTTAGGAATCATGCCTTCCTCAACCTGGTCTGTTCTTAATACAACTTCATTCATCTTTTCAACTATATCAGAGAATGTCTTGTCCAAAGAAGTAATTGCCAAATTTATATTTGCAAATCCTGACCTTAATTCCTCTAACAATGAAGTGGTTTCTATATTACCAGATGCACCCCGGGGGATTTCTTGTCACGTTGGGGGGGGGAGGGTCTAGCAGAATCTGCATCCTGTTTTTTCCCTAAGTCTAACAACCCACCCTCTCCTTTATTGTGTTTCTCTTACTGTTTCGATTGCCTTGTTTTTACTGAAGAGGCCATTCCAGAATTCGGGTATACAGTTTTTTGACACACCGGAGATTTTAAGAATGTCACAATAGACTGCTGAAATAATGAAGCTGGAGTTTTAATAGTTTTTCTCTCAGTGATCCACGATGTTACACTGTCTTCATTAAAAACCTTTTTATCCATTTCCTGTTCATTCACACACTCTGAGGCCAAACTTTCAGTAGTTATACCATCTTTTTCAGGCAAGCACTTCTTTTCTCACCCTCCCTTTTTTTACCAAACACATCTACTAATGAGAAATTTCCACCTTCTCGTCCTTCACCCGCAAACAACCCATCTTGCTTCACAATACCCTGTCTCAGTTCACCAGCAGCCCCAGACAATCCTGTTGTAGGTACGTAATTCTCTGTTTGAGTGCCCAAAATACATGTATTGTCCCCATTCAGCGTTATCAATTCGTCAACACTTCCCCTCTGGAGCGGGTTGTTAAAATCTTCTGCCCCAATAGCTCCCGGAGTAATAAGAGAAACATTTGATGTACCTGTTGCTTGGGCCACACCACTACTAGTCAATTTTACCTAATTTTTAAGATAAATATCACCCAACAAATTAGATTTGCTCGGGGCTGTCTCCGTTCTCCTCAGTCGGCGTTTTCCAACCGATGGCTCTCTCTCAGGACTATGTCACAAAACTTCATGCACACGCTGAAACCTTTTAGACATACCCAGTGACAAAAAAAAGCTTCTGGCACTCTCTTAACTTACAGAGCCCCCATTTCTCTTTACATACACCGAAACAGGAGTAAAACTCTACCAAATTCGGAGAGAAGGGTATTCCTTTAAACTGAGAAAAAATTAGGGGGAGAGTCCTATGAAGTGCTCGGCTCACACAGCTCCTGCACTCAGCCAGCCATCTTGTGGTGGCCAGAATTACCATTCCTTGGTGCATTTTCCAGAACAGTGCTTTCAATTATATGAATGCCAATGTCATCCACGAAAGAGATTTTTTGCATAATCAAATCCAAAGCTTTTGAACCCTGCAGTAAGACATTGCCTTATCCTGATCTCTTCTCTCTGACCCATCTACTGTATGTACATTTAGAATTTTTAATTCTGCAGAAGGAATCTGAAAAAAATGCAAAAATACATTATGTGATGCTTTTTTAAGTTTTTCTGGGTTTCACTGGGCAATCCCTTAAAACCAAACATACCAATCTGAGATACTTTGCCTGTAGTTGAACTATTTTTGTTATTCAAAATAGTTCTGTTGACATATTTTATACTCAAACCCCTTTTTGTTATTGATTTATTTAGCCATACTTTTGACTTGCAATTCTAGGAGAAATACCGAAAATGTACCAACACTCTACACCATCTTCGTTCCTATCTTTCATATGTTTGATAAAATCACTTTCCATTATCTCCTCTCCATTTCTGCCCTTAACAGGTGCACAATCTACTTCTTTACTTCCATCCATGGTAATGCTGGATCTAGGTTTAATCCATATAAACACAGTATGGTACATTGATCTATATCAATCAAGTTCATGAGATTGTGAAATGAAGAGGCTCTTGAGTTATGGGTACAATACTTAGGTTATGGTCCAGCTTTTCTTTTTAAACTTTATTTAGATTCCATAGCTTAACACCAGTCATTCAGTCATATCGTAAAACCCTTAGAATGGTTTCCAGAGTGCTGCAAACTTTGTATAAACCATTTATGGTTGGGTCTTTAGCAGATGTATCATTACCCACTAAGTCTGCCTGTGGCTCATCTATTTGAAGATTTCTCTAAGGAGTTTCCACCCAATCAAAGAAAAAGCTTACCTCCAGTAGATTTTTCAGCACTATTTTTACTGTCATTTAAATTCTTTAACTTTTCATCTGTGTAGTCTGTTCACTCCCTACAATTACAGTTCTTTTTCTTATTTTTCCTCCCCTTTTTCTTTGGCTTTGTTTTGACAGGAGATACTGGAATATTAATAGAAGAAAAATCAGGCCTATTTTGTTCTAGTTTCCAGAATAACTGAAGGTGAAACTTGTTGAGGTGCTAAAATGTTGCATTTACTTAGTATATATGCTTTCTTTTATTGTTTCCATCTCATTTTTCATTACAACCATTTGCTCTAATTATTAAGTGAGCAGCATGTGGTTTGCACATTGAGTTCTTCACATCTGCACCTAAATTTGTTGGATAGGAGTTTACCTCATCAACAGTGGAACCCTTACCAAACTTAGTATTTACACTATAAGAATGTTTTCCTATTTTAGTTTTATTGGTTTTGTTTAGTGTATCTAATTTTTTAAAACCATTTATGGTAACTTGTAGTTCTTCCATTACCTCTCTTAAGTTTGCATTATTAAATAAAACATTGGAACCCACAGATGACTGCTCAGTTAAGTACTCCTCTGGAGAAAAAAATCAATGATGGAGATAGACTATGTAGAAAGGACTTTAATGAGCTTTTTTTGTTCACAGGAAGCATTCAAGTTTGTTAAATTAATTTTATTTTCTGCAATTACTCTATCATTTACAGTTGCAGTTGTTTGTAATTGACTCATGTCTAAACTATCAGTAAACCCAGGAGCCACAGGCATCTCATTGGGTGAAATTTGTGTATCGGGAGTATAAAATATTTGGGGAGTTGAGGTCAAGCAGGTTCAATTTATTTCTTGTGTAATCTCTGTTAAATGGTTTTCATCCCAAGGTAAATTTTCCTTAAATTCCTTGGTTAGCCCAATTGTCTCAAAATGCTCATTAATTTTAGATTGTTTGCTTCTCACTAGTTTAGCTTCAGTCTGCTTAACCTTTTTTTGTTTTGGCCTTCCTTTTTTTGCTTTACTTGGCCCTAGTGCATTAACTAGATTTATTTGAACTTTGTCTGGGCTACTAGTGTTTAGTTCAACCTGTGTTTTGTTTGAATTGATTAAATTGATAAAATTATTATTAGATACCCCAGAACAGATCATGATAGTATCAATGTCAGCACCTGACTCTGTTGCTTGTTTCCTGGTTAGCACCATGTCTATTGCACTAGCTTCAATTGTACTATTGCATTAATTTCACTAATTGTCCAAAGTTCAAGATGCATCAGTAGCACCAATTAGTTTAATTGCACATTAATTGCACTAATTGCACTTTTATTGCATTTTGCACTTGTAACACCTATTATACATTTAATTTTTAAAACTCTCCCTTGTTGAGTATAAGTTATGAATTTTATGAACTTTAAGGTCCAAAAATAAAATTCAAAATAAGTTTTGTAGAAGGAACCTAAAAAGTACAAATATTTAAAAATACCAAGTAGGTAAGCCCTTGCATAATAATTAATTTATGTAAAAGAAACAATACTGCAAACAGTATAACCCTGCTAGAAATATTCCTGTAGTCAAGAAGTCCAGTAGTTTATGGTTTGCATTCTGCAGTGGCTGTTCTGGAAACCACACCACAGCACACTTCAAAAGTGCTATAGTCCTGTGGATCTCAAATTTCAACCAGATAGTGCTGGGCCCTTTCTCAAAAGGAGTGTGTTGTTGTTGCTGCAAATTAAATCAATGTTCAACTTTAGGGGAGATATGAATACAAGAATGTCCTTCTGTTTTTACTTCCTTCCATGGATGCATCCATGGTATTATCAAGGTCCAACCAATGGGTTTTCAACTGCACTATAACAGCAATTTTTAAACAGGTTAGGAGAAAGGGTATCCTATGAACCCCTCCTCAGATCTTATCAATTTGATCCCAGCTTTGAAGCCAACTGTATAATATATGGTTTGTATAGTTCAATATAACATGTGGCAAACCCCCAGAGTATTTATAACTTACGGTATCTAATTTGAAATAAAATTGTAAAAAATAAAGCTATAATAGAGTTTCAACAAATTTATAACAAACCCTGGCCCAGATATTCAAAGCTTAGCACCAGGCATAAAGCCATTGTGCTGGACTAGCATGACTTTGTGCCCAGTGCAGTTTTAAGGGCAGTTGCACGGTGCTAGGTATTGCGCGTGACACTAAGCCATAATGTATGCAGGGGAGGGACAGAGGGAGGGCCCTGCATGCCAGTGCACCAACATATTTAAAAGGATAGTGCCATGCTACAGGCATTAGCACAGCCTGTAGCACAGCACTAGTTACCACCAAAAAAAGCTGCTAGTAATGCAGGCGCTAATGGCGATGAGTGCCCCCATCATGAACCCCAACCCCATGTCCAGTAATAGCAACACATATCCTGGTGTTCTAGTGGTTACCCCACCCTAATCCCCAACCCCCATTCCATGAAGGAATACATCCTTTTCCTGGTGTTCTAGTGGTCCCCACCCCCAGCACAATCTCCAACCCCTGGTAGCCCTGAAATGACAGCAATACCTGGTGGTCTAGTGGTCCCCCACCCAGGCGTACCACCTGTCCCCTGTAGCACTGAATAGGTATGGCGCCCGGTGACCGGCACAGCCCTCCTCTCACCACCATGGCTGGCCACTGATTGCAGTATGCATGAGATCTACTAAAGGGTAGCACTCCTGCATATCACAGTCAGCAGGCTGCTGTGGTGGTGAGGAGAGGTCTGTGCTGGTCGCGGCATGGTACCCATTCAGTGTACAGGGGCTGGATGGTGCATGTCTGGGTGGGGAGGACCATTAGACCACCAGGTATTGCTGTCATTTCAGGGCTACTAGGGTCAGGATCATGCGAGGGGGTGGGAGGACCACTCACACCAGCGAAAAGGCTGTATTCCTTCATGGAATGGGGTCGAGAATTATGCTGGGGGGGGGACCACTAGAACACCAGGAAAGGATGTATTCCTTCATGGAATGGGCAGGGGATCATGCTGGGGTGGGGACCACTAGAACACCAGGAAAAGGATGTATTCCTTCATGGACGGAGGTCAGGGATCATGCTTTGGGGTGGGGACCACTAGAACACCAGGGATATTATTGCATTACCGCTGCTACAGGGATCGGGTGGGGTGGGGGGACTACTAGACTACCAGGGTCACCTGTGTGTATCAAGCACACATATGCATGAGTGCATTGTATGCACCCATACCTCCTGACTCTCCCTACTATTCAGAGAGGTCCCTGATGTAGCCTCCAAATGTTTATCTGTCCCTCACAGAATATGTGTTTATGTGACAGAACACTGGGGATTAACCTAACACATTAATGTCATACTTGGCTGGTACAGACAGGTTCTGCTTCTGCAACTGCATCTTAGCTCAAATCCCCTTGTTGTGTCAGCATTCTGAGTGCATACCTCTGAGGCTGTGCCCTGTTTATGGGTCTTTGTCCCTGATCTTTGAAGCCTTGCCCTGATTCAGGGGCAAGGGTTAGTATGTATGCACCGACTGTGCATGACAGCACACAGTTCCTGCTGCTTCCAGCCTGCAATTCCACCAACCAACAAGGGACTCTGTGGGCATGCCTTGGCCTGCAGCATCCAGCCTTTGCTTCCATTCTGACCAACAGGTGGAGCTGTCTGCTCCATGCAGTAGCACCGGGCAAACCACATGGTAATGTATGCTAAGCAGCAGTTAATGGGATGCAAATGTACCTGTTTGCCCACAGATTACCTAAGTAGGCTAATTTGCATGGGAGCTTTGAATATGGCTCCCTTTTGCCCTGAGGCTAACCAGTTTGCCCTGGGCTAATGTGTTAACACTGTGCAATCTGGTTAGCCTGGGCAAACTACACATCAGCATAGCACAGTTCTGTAGTGTGTGGCTTGCTTTGTTGAGAGGTGGTGTTGGGTCTTCTCAGTGCAATCACACACAATGTTCTCCACCTGCAATACAGGCTTGCTCCAGGGTGTACTGGGCTGCAGTTGCAGTATGTACTTCTATTGCTATATTCAGTGGTATCTTATACCTGGGCTATGTTTGCCCTGTACTCCCAGACCAGTTTGCCCAGCTTCCTTCACATTCTATATTCAGGAGGGTTAGCACTGGGCTATTCCTTTGAATATGGTAGGCAATTTGGGCTGGGCAATGTTTGCACACCAGGCAGTGCTACTTGAGGTTGGGGCAATTCTTTGAATATCTGGGCCCATGTCTTAACAGACTCAAAAATTATCAGAAAAATAAGCGCAACTGTTTACACTTAATATTTTAACATTACCTCCCAACGAGGCTGTATAGCATTCTGTTGACTGTTACAAGTCTGTGAGGGTGGTGTGTAATTAACACTACCACAGCTGGCCAGCTTCCAGGACCAAACTTGTTTGGCAGCCAGGTAACTTTGTCAGCTTACGGTATTACGGTTCTTAAATCTAGCCTTTCACATATACACACATACAAGAGATGCCAGTTGATGGTAAGCGGTAAGCAGAGAAACCAACAAAACAGCAATATAGAGTCAAAAATATAACAAGCCATTCAACACACCATTCAGCAAGCTGCACCACTGCACCTTCACAGGTAATGGCTCTACTGCAGCGCTAAGTACACATGCAATTGTACCCTAAGGGCGAAGGTTACGTAGTACGTAGAGCGCAAATTTTAAAATATAATTAATTTAAAATCAGTTTAATTTCAACAGAATAGTTTAATTTATAATAAACTCAATGTCTTTCTCCTTTTTAAAAGTCATTGCAGGCAACTACGAAATCCTTACTATATATAATTTCCAGTAAATAAAGAAGAAGACACTTTGCAGCTTGTTTTGGGTATCTCAAGTATTCCAACTTTTACTAAGTTTCTGTTCCTTAATAAAATGCATATACTGTTTTGCAGTAAATACAAATGTGGACTGAGCAAGATGACTAGATACATATGTACAAAACAAAACTAAAACAGTGAATCGTGATGGAGAACAGCCCTCTGCAGGGCTTCCCACTGACCAACAGTGAGGGCAGGCTACCACCACCAACTGAACTCCAGGCAAATGCTGTAGGTCGGGGAACAACGTACACTTCACTACATGAAATCGGATGGCACAAGATTTATTTATTTAATTTGTTTGTACATCGATAAACCTTTGAGCTATGTGCTCATTTGCAAAGGTTCCACATCAAATGTATTTGTATACATTGTATACAGGTAGCAAAATGAGTATTTATCTATGCATTCATTACCTTGGTTAAAGCAACTCATTGTCAGAATAAAAAGTTAAACAAATGTACTAGATAGTCTGGAAAGAGCTTGAAAACAGCCTCCTTGTTTTAAAACACACAGGCAATGGTGGTTTACCTGTTTGAGAAGGTAAAATGCTTATCCTCAAGTCCCTGCTCGAGTCGTTACCAAAACAGCACAGCATGCAGCCACCACACCAACACAGCCCAAAGAGAATGTCTTGCTCTCTCTCCTATTGAATGGCACAAGCTCAGTAGCCTAGGAGTCACTGTTAGAGAGTGAGAACTCATGAAGTCTTTAAAATTGGCATCCAAGAGAGGCACACTGAGCTGAGGCTCATTTCCATGTGTGACCTGGGGAATGGGAAAGGGAGAAGCACAATTACAAACAAATTACAGCCAGTCAGATGATGTGGTTACAATAAGGATGACATAAAGAACATAAGCTGAGTGCAGTACAGACAAAATGGCAATATATTGCATATAGAGGACAGATGAATTAGCATACAAATCATCTGTGCAAACTGGGCAAACTCAAGTTGCATAGTGCCAGAGTGAAGGAGGCTGAGCTGTTGCTGAAAGTAGGAGTCAGAACAGGTTGATAAACTTCAAGGAGGTGGCTGGAACTATGAGGTTAAGGAGGAGGGAGTGGTAAGGGCGGTCAAGAGCCAAACAAAGATAAGTAAGGGTTCAGGAAAAGGGTTGTCAGGAGCCAGGGGAGGGGAGGGTTTTAGCTGTTGTCTAATGGAGGAAGGAGAGAGAAGCAGACAGGAGGAGGTAGCTGGTTCCAGAGGAGAGGAGGCAGTATAAGAAAGTTGATTTCCTGGATAAGCAGTGTGGGTGGGAAGGGAGAATGTGCATAGGTCTCTTGAGCACAGGGAGTAGGAGGAGAAGGGATGGAGAGAAGATGTTATAGATATGAGGAGAGGGACCCAAAACAGTATTTAGAGATAAGGGATGCACAGTGGAACTGATGACATGAGGGGAGAGGAGGATAGCTAGGGAGAGTAAATAGAGAAGTGATGAGTACTAGTGGGTGAGCATGGCAGAAAGCATTGCAGAGGGTGTCCAGTCTGACTAGGGAGGTGGAGGGGCTGTGCCATAAACCACATCTGCATAGCCAAAACTGGGAGAACCATTTTGGTCACCAACTCTCGTAATCTAGAGAGAATGGCATTCCTTGTTGTGGTACGGGACACCAAGTTTGGCATGGATGGTATCAATGTGGGCAGAGTCTAGCCTCAGGGTCGAACAAGCTCATAAATTTCCTTGCATACCACATGTTGCCATCATTTATTCTCTGTCTATCTATCTATCTAGTCTATCTGTCTGTCTAGTCTGTCTGTCTGTCTATCTATCTATCTATCTATCTATCTATCTATCTATCTATCTATCTACTATACTCTATTTATACAACACCAATGGTGAGAAAAGTGCACAAATAAAGGAGTTAGTGCAGCTGATGACATTTGAAATGCTAAAATAAAAATTTATTTTGGATGTTGCATATATCATGATTATTTATTTTGCAGGTTGCATATTCAAGTTTTAATTAAAACAAGGATGATGACAAGTCATACAAACAAAAAGAGTGCTTGTTTACAGTAATATCCTAACAGTTAAATACAATAATTCAATACATATGTATGTCACAGTCATTCATTTCAGAGTTTGCATATTTCACAACCACACATTCTATAGCTGGAGCTTTTCTCAGACCCAATCAGAGATCAAGTTTTACAATGCTGATGACATCACTAGCGGTACATAGAAACATAGAAACTGATGGCAGATAAGGGCTGCATGGCCCACCCCACCTGAACTTTTTGTTGCATTGCTTATGATGTGACCCTCCAGGTCTATAGCACTTTGTCTTCCACCCTTACCTATCTCTTATGATTTCCTTGTACTTAACCTGGCTCTTTTGAATCCCATCATTTCACCGCCACCTCCACTTTAAGACTGTTTCAGGCATCCACCACCCTTTCTCTGAAGAACTACTTCCTCCATCTCTCCTGACCCCCAAAAAAACCATATCATGACTTCTTTGTTCTGGAGCAACCTTTCCTCCAAAAATACCTCCCACTTGTACTTTATTCCCCGTGAGGTATTTAAAGATTTTGATCATATCCCCCTTCTTTCTTCCAGGGTGTACATGTTTAGTTCCTTTAGCCTCTTCTCATAGGACATTTGATGTAGCCCTGTACCATCTTGGTAGCCCTCCTTTGTATGGCCTCCATCCTGTCTATGTCCTTCCTGTGATGTGGCCTCCAGAGCTGGACACAGTACTCCAGGCGGGTCTTACCAAAGACCTATAAAGTGAGAACACCATTTCCTTTTGCTATTGGTAATACCCCTGCCAATATACCCCGCATCTTACTAGCTTTCCCATTCACTTTTGCATTGCCTGGCCAATTTCTGGTCATCCAATATGATTACCCACAATCCTTTCCTGCCTGGTTGTTGATAGTATCTCACCCTCATTTTGTACTGCATCCCTGGTTCTGTGCCCAAGTGCATTGTTTTGCACTTTTTTCCATAGTTGCCAAACGTCTGACCACTCCTCCCGTCATTTCAAGTCTCTTTCCATTCTTTCACCCATCCAGAGTGTCCACCCCATTGGAGATCTTGGTGTCATCTGGAAAGAGCAGACCTTCTCTTCTAGTTCCTCTGCTATGTCGCTAATGAAGTTATTAAAGAGGACTGCTCTCAGTACTGACCGCTGCGGTACTCCACTGGGCACTCTCCTCTCCTCAGAACAAACTCCATTTACATACCCTCTGCCTCCTATCCCTAACCAGTTTCTTACCCAAATTACCACCTTATTGCCCACCCCATGCTAGCCAGCTTGTTTACCAGCCTCCTATGAGGCATGGTGTGAAAGGCCTTGCTAAAGTCCAAGAAGGCCACATTCATTGCCCTCCTGATTCAACACCTTGGTTACCCAGTCAAAAAATCTATCAGTTTTGTTTGGCATGACCCTCCTCTGTACAGACCATGCTGCCTCGGTTCTGTAGTCTGTTGGATTCCAGATGCTTCACAATTATTTCCTTTAGAAGTGTATCCATCAATGTTCCTACTGCAGATGTCAGGCTTACAGGCCTCTAATTTCCTGCCTCCTCCTTGCTATCAGTTTTGTGAAGTGGGTCTACATCCTCCCTTTGCCAATCCTCCGGGACCACGCCAGTCTCCAGTGAACTGTTAAACACGTCTATTAGAGGTACAGCTAGCACTTTTCCTGAGCTCCTTAACTGTCTTTGATGCACCCCATGTGGCTCCATGGCTTTGCCCAGCCTCAGATTAATGAATACTTTCCTGACCTCTCCTCAGAAAAGGGACTGGTGTCCACTGCCCCAACTCTCTTGGTGCTTATTCATGGTCCTCCCTTCCCCTCAACTGTGAACACTGAGCAGAAATATTTGTTTAAGATATTTGCCTTTTCTTTGTCCTCCTCAGTATAGCCCCTCATTCCTTTATTAATTGTGGAATCCTCCCTGGCCTTCCATTTCTGCTGATATATTTGAAAATGTCTTGTCCCCTTCGATACTGTTTGGGCTATTCTTTCCTCAGCCTGTGCTTTCATGCTCCTTACTGCCTTGCCTGCCTCCCTCTGTTTCCCCAGATACACTTCTCTGTCTTCCTGTATCTGGGTTTCCTTATACTGCACCTTCTGAATACCACTGTTTTTGCCCTTAACATTTCTGCCACATCCCTCGAGAATCATAATGGTCTCCTCCTCCTCCTTCTGCTTTTGCTTATTTGCCTGACATACAAGTTTGTTGCTTGTGCTATGCTCTGTTTTTTTTCTGGTCCATTTTCCATCCAACCTCTTCTCCCGCCAAGTCCTCTCGGATGCATTCCCCATCTTTGTAAAGTCAGCCCTTCTGGAATCTAGGACCCTTGCCCTTGTGCATCTGGATCCTGCTACTATTCTTCTATTAAACCATATTGTGCAGTGGTCACTTGTCCCCAGATGACTTTCCGCTCTGACATCTGCCACACTGTCCCTGTTCATAAGTAGCAGGTCAGTATTGCCCCATCCTAAGTAGACTCACTGACCAGCTATCTGAGGAATACCCCAGCGGGAGTCCAAGATGTCTCTGCTCTTAGCTGATACTGCAACAGGTAGGCTCCACTCTAGATCTGGCAGATTAAAGTCTCCCACCAGTACCACCTCCCTTTCTTAGCCATTTTGCCTATGTCTTCCAACATCTCTTTGCCTACATCCTCTCCCTGTGTCGGATGCCTGTATACCACTCCCATGTGAAAGGTGGCTCTCTTTCCAGACTTGAAGCTGACCCACAACCCTTCAACCCTCCCTAACTTTCTTGTACTGTCTTGCCCTGAAGCTCAGTTGATGAACTCAAGAGAAACTGTTACATGTTCACACAAACAGCAGTTTTAGAAAGATTACTTTAAAATGCTGTTGTTAAAATTGAATACACAATGGCCTGACACAAAATAAACAATGATTCTTTAGAAGTAAGAGCCAGGACCATAAGTAATGAGTGGCAAATATATACTGTAAATATACATACATACTGTGCATATGTATGTTACAAAATGGGCCAAGATTGTTGCCATGAAGCCACCCCAGTGGCATAGAGGCAGTTCATCATGCTACTGTGCAGGTGACCTGAGTTTGGGATCAAGTTCAGGATGCTGCATTAAGAGGCAAGCTGAACTGCAGCAACTGCCACTCAAGTGTGTGTGGTCAAGAGCAATGGAGCTGGGTAATTGGTGCCACAGTGACCCCTAGGATGGGCCTAGGAGTTTGCTCCCTCTGCAGTATGTTGCAGTGTACAGCTGAGGCACTGCTGAGTTCTGTCCACATGAGTGGAGAGAGAGAACATAAGAGACCAATGAAAAACATGTACCATGTATATGATGGCCTGGGCTCTTGGAATCCCCTGGGTCCTAGTGTCTGCGGACAATGGATCCTAGTTCACATAGTGAACTGCCTTGGGAGTAAGACAGCCCTCCTCTAAGGAGCCCCTGCCATGGAGGAGAAGCTGTGGGGGATGTCAGGGAGCTGAACCTATGAGGGTTGGGGGTTAATGGGCTAGAGAATGGTATTACCCTGGGACCAGGGTATAACCCTGAGAGACAAGCATAGCCATGGAGAAAAATGCTCTATAGAAAAAAGACGGTGGCCATAAATGCCACTCTCTGATTAGATGAACCAATTCACCTGCCATGCATACATTTACTCACTAACAGATCATACTGCATTTCCTAAGTCAGAACATTTAATACCTGTCCATTTTACAAGGTAAATACAACACTCCACAGTGCTGCATTCATTGGGAGATATTAGGTGCCTCTGGTGTGTGCATTGAAGCATTCAGCGGCAGCCTTGTACTGCAGTATGCCATCTTAAATAACTTTGTTTTTATTAGATTTTAGAATTCAAATACAACAGTCAACAGAATATACAGTATATATAATTAGGAAAACTGAATTATCTGTAAAACATCCTGTTGTCTTTTATATCATATAGGTCCCAAAGAGGGATCCAAGCTGAAACCCATTTTAAAAAGAAAAATAAATAGTTTCTCAATTACTGTGTGAAATTACAAAATGTAATCTGAAATGAGTATGGCAAATATAGAAATGATTTCAATTTTAAAGTGTTACTCTTCTGCTCTCCACCGTAACAGATAAATTACCTATTTCTGCAAATTAGTGTGAAGAAAAACGGAGATTAATAGAAATTTAGACTATACAGACCTGTCACTTAATAAAGCATAGTATTTCAGTAATAGTCTTAATTATATCAACAAGAAATAGACACATTTTAAGGAGTTTTTCTTTCTGTGTCTTAAAGACAGACCAAAAAAAGAAAAAAAAAACTGCAGAGCTTTGTTCTTTCTTTAGAGTCTTATCACTTCAGTCAGCATTTTAACTATTTCATTTGCATTTACATTTTTTACATTTTTATTTTAATATTTTTAATTAATATTTAGATTATTTCTATTTTATTTTACATTTCTACATTTCATTTCTTGCACTGAAATATCAGAACTCTGTGAACTTTTGGAAATTGCAGTTTCTGAACTCATACGCTTCACTTTAAACAAAAGCCTGTGACAAATCTTCTCCTTTATCTGGTCCACATTTGAGCACATGAAAGACTGATCCTGAAACGTAAGCTGGTTGTGGCATGAGAAACTGAGTGACATTTTCTCCCACTTAGTTCTGTGATTTTAGGCCTGGATAACAGAAAGAATTTTCACTGAGCTGGAGTAACCAGGGATGCCTATTGATGAGTGTTAACTTTACAGTTTGTAAACTCAAAACACCTTGAACATGAAGCCATCTGAATAATGTTCTCCATGTTAATTATAAAACATAGGTAGCTATCAAAGTCCTTGTCCGTGGTTTGTTGCAGTTTAAATCTGCAGGTGGATGATCACTACTTTGAACCTTAACTGTGAAGCAGAGTGGCGTTCTGAGTGGGATTGAAAGGTTTGCACTATTAAGGGTATGTTATCGGGGTAAATTCAAATTTTCCACACAGAAGTCTCATATCATATTTAGTATAGTTGGGTACAGAGAATCCAACTCAGGAGATAGTCCAACAAATCTTATATTATGCTGTATATTGTCATAGAAACACAGAAATCTGACAGCAGAAGAAGGCCTCACAGTCTATCAAGTCTGCCCGACGCAGAGTCACATGCCCTTTATGGTTATATGCTGCTCCACCACGGTTTGCCAATTCCAGTGGTTTGTTTTATCTCAACCCACTTTTATCTTACCCTGCCCTTTCCTGAAGCTAGTCATGGATTTTGTGCTAACAACTTCCTCCAGTAGCTTGTATTTCTGTCACCTCTCTTGAATTTTCCCTGCCAATTTACAGCTATTTCCTCTCATATTTTTGTTGCCATATGGCCAAAATAATTTACTGAGGTCTCACCTGTTGATACCTTTCAGGTATATAAAGTTCTCTATTGGTCTCCCTCTCTCTCTCTCCTGTTCTCCATTGAGTACATATACAAGTTCACTAGCCTCTGTTCATACGAGTACCCCTGCTACTCCTGAATAATTTCAGTAGCCCTTTGCACCATCTCCCAACTGGTTTATGTCCTTACTGTGGTGGGGTTCCAGAACTGGCCACAGTATTACAGGTGGGGCCACACCATGAACCTGTGCAGGGGTAGAATTACCTCCTTCCTTCTGTTCGTGAACCCCTTGCTTAGGCAACCCAGAATGCTCTTTGCCTTATATGCCACATTACTGCATTGTGTAGAGGGCTTCGAGGTTACTTATAAATGCAACCATTAGATCTTTCTCCTCATCCATTACTGTGATGGTTACCTTCCTAACCTGTACTCTACCCCAGGTTTATTCTCCCCATACATGACCTTGCAGTCTTGGCATTGAACTCAGCTGCCAGATTCTGGACCATCTCTCTAGTCTTATCAAGTTCTCTCTCATGTCCCTGATACCATCTTCTGTGTCAGCCTTCTTGCAGATCTTGATGTCATCTGCAAAAGGCAAATTTTGCCTTTATGCCAACCCCATGTTCTCTTATGAACATATTGAACAGCACTGGTCTGAGGAATGACCTCTGTGGTATCCCACTGGAACCTCCTTCTCCCACAAATATTCCCCACTGACCATGGCTCTGTGTTCTCTCCCTAACCAATTACCTACCCACCTGGCCATATTGTCCCCATCCCTAGGTAACCCAACATATTGATCAATATTTTATGGTGGGCAGAGTTGAATTCCATGCTGAAGTCCTGATGCAGTATGTCCACTGCCTGGCACCTGTCCACGGCCCTTGTGACCGAGCTGGAAAAAAATGATTAAACTAATTTCACATGACCTCCCTGCCATGAACCATGTTGTCTGCCATCTTGCAGCCCACTGGCCTCAGAAAAGTCCACCAACCTTCCCTTAAGAATGATTTCTATCAGCTTGCCAATGATCTATGTCAAGCTGACCAGTGCGTAGTTATTCAGTTCACCCCTAGCCTCACATTTGGTAAGGCATTATATCCATGTTTTTCACTGGTGTGGCAAATTACAGTAGCTGAGTCAACAGAGCTGTTGTACAATTTGGCTAATGCAATCATCAGTACAAATCCCAGCTCCTTAGCACCCTTGGATATATTCCATCCCATCTGGGAGATGTATTCACCTTCAGAGCTACAGGTAGGTGCCCTTTATTCAGTTTGTCAGATCATGCTTTCATTTGCCTTTTTCCTTGCTATACTAGATGAAGGTCATATCTTCTTCCTTGACCCTGTTCACTATTCTCAGATTAGCTCCCACTTTGGACTCCTCACTTCCCTTCTAGCTATTTTTTTCAGGTCGTTCACTCTGCTCCTTCTTCTGTGTCCCATTGTACTTATTAAAAGCAACCCTTTTCTCTCTCAATGCTTTAATTATCTCCCTGTGCACCAAAGGGTTTCCTGTGCTTTTGTTTCTTTCCTTCTGCTCAAGACAGGTTCTCATGACTACATGGAGTCCATTTGTTATGAAGGACCATATTGCTCCCTCCCCTGCTCCTTTGAGGTTGGCCAGATGGTCATCTAATTTACCTCCATTTCACCAAAGAATTCCTTCTTGAAAATGAGAACACGAATTCTGGTTTCAATGTTTTCCCTTTCCCATGTCTAGCCAAATCCTTGCCAAAGGGGATTGCTGTTACACAGGTGCTCAGCTATACTGATGTCTCTGATATAACTGCAGTTCAACAACATCAGGACCGGGTTCATCTAGTCCCCTGTTGGCTGTCTTGACTCCCTGGATTAAGAACCCACCTCAGACTACATCTAGGAGTGACTGGCTTCTACTGCTACTGGCCTTTGGGATGCCCTAGTCGATGTATGACTAGATAGGCCATTAACAGAGCAAAGGCCGATGGCACATTTATAAGGTAGAAAAAGAAATGGGAAGACTGGATGGGCCTTGCGGTACTTATCTGCCATCAACTTCTATGTTTCTATGTCAGGTAAATTAAGGTCCCACACAATTACCATCTCTACCTGAAAAGACACCTTTTTGATCTCTCCCCAATTTTATCTTCCTTCCTGCCTCTGTTTGTATCTGTGTCCAGAGGGACTGTATGCTCCATGCTGCCCGTTTCCTCTCTTGTGGCTGTTATCCACTCCCTCACACAGTGTCCTTCCCTCCCTCTACTTCTGAGGGTGAACCATGGGATGGTGCAGTCCTAGTTGTGGGCTGGGGATTCCCAGGTCTCAGTGATTGCCACCAGATCTAAGTGACCTTCTGTCACAAAGGTTCCTGTCATTAAATAAAACTACCCTTCAGGATGCCTGTTGTCCTCCCTCCAATAAGGGTTTCCCTCCTGCTCAAATACTGTCCAGTCTTGATCTGTGCCAGACCTGTTTTGGCCTTCCCCCCAATTCCTTATTCTGTGCACCTCCTCCCCCCTCCCACCTTCCTTCTCCATTTTTCTATCCTGAACCCATGTGCTTCCCCCCACTATCCTTGCTCTTATTTCTCAAAGATCTTTCCATCTCCATATTAACAACCTGTGGGGCAGCCTCAACCTTGAAAGCTTAGGGTCCCATGCTCCAATGAAGCCACCCCTGTAAGTTTAAATTCTGTGTTACATACACCCTTAACTTGTTCCTTAAGTCCCTTGTCCCAACCCTACCTAGGTGCAACCTGTCTGTGGCCTCAGGGTTTTCTCCTCCAACTCCATGCCAGTCCTCTATGTGACCAAAGTCTTCCTTCCTACATCACTTGTCAAAGTTTTTGATTTTACATGTGACAGTCATGTTGTCTTTAGTTTGACTGAATTAAGAGCATCAGGCATTAGTGTTTTCTGGTTATTTCCCATATATGTTTTACAACCTGCCTTTTCTTTCTCTAAAGTAACTATACGT
The DNA here is from genome assembly GCA_016271365.2 of Neoceratodus forsteri. NCBI lineage: Eukaryota > Metazoa > Chordata > Ceratodontiformes > Ceratodontidae > Neoceratodus > Neoceratodus forsteri. The sequence goes on from CM028134.1 coordinate 293,771,401, forward strand.
TTGTCAGTGACATCTGCCTGCAGAACATACTGCTTGAGCTATGACTCAGAATGTATCGTAATCTGCATTAACCCCTTGAAAATATGGTTTGCCTCAACAAATGAAGTTGGTGAAGAAAGACAATTGATTTAGTATTAGTTTGACAGTTGGCCGAGTGGTGTAGAGAGCTGAGGTGCTTCAGCACCTTACCTCTCCCATGCCAATGACCTGAGTTCAGGAACAAGCTCAGGTTGCTGGAGGTTGATTGGGAGGGAAGCTGGGAGAGGATCATGCAGCTGTCTGGTAGCTCTCCTGTCCCAGATTAGGGAAATAAATTTCCCCAGCTCTTGGCTATCACCAGCTGGAGGTCTGGTGGTAGTGTCAAATCTTGTGGGGCTGGCGTTAAGCTGGGTGGGGTGGAGCAGGACCATTGGTTTCCAGAGTGCATGCACACCTCCACATATGTGCTTCAGCGTCTGCCGTGGTTCTGGGTCGGTAGGCTGGGAAAATACAAGAAAAATCCTTTGTCTCTCTGTTGCCATACATGATGATTTTCAGTGTTCACAGGTCCTGCACCATGCAGATTCCCACTGGATGGATGATGAGGGAGCAACAGACAGGACTGAGGATGACTGGAACAAGGACCTGATGAAAATGCACAGGTAGGGGCAGAGGTAAACCCATCCTTCCTCCCCATCCCAGCGTACCCCGGAAGTTGACATGATGCCACCCCCGGTCAGAACCTTGGTCTTCCTACTACCTGATATCTGGCAACATACATTTAACCCAGGCCCTGCCCTCCAGCCCACCTGCTAGGTCCACTGACTCCAAATAGCCTCCATGAACACATGCAGCCTACTGAAAAATGTGATGCCCTCCAGTGCTGGGCCATGGTACATCAACCAAACATCATAGCCCTGATTGAAACCTGGCTGTCCAAATCCACCCTGACTCCTTTTGTCTCCCTCCCAGGCTATAGGCTATACCTATACCGGGAGGACCAGAAATAGCAAATCTCGGGGAGGCTGTGAAATCTATACCAGGGACACAATCATTGGACAAGTGCTCTCTGCCCCCATTCTTGTGAATGGAGCCCAGGTCTTACCCTCAAACTCACTCCTGACCCTCCAGGGGCCCTCTCTATCTCACCACTGCCTATGTTCCTCCAAAGAACCAGAACCCAGTGCTGATATCTATAACTGAATATCTTGCCACCTCCACCACAAGGTGGAACAAATCCTAGTGGGGACCTTAATGTGAACTGGCTCCGCCTCCTCTTCCACGATCTGAGATTCTTCGCTGCCCAAGACCTGACGCAACTCATCTCCCAGCCCACAAGAGTAAACCCAAAAAGAGAAACCAGTACCCTTCTGGACGTAATTATCACCAACCACCCCCAAAAAATCCAAAACATCCAGGTCCTCCCAGACTCCCTAAGTGACCACTCCCCTATCCTATTCCAGTGGGCGGCCCCACTCCCAAACCCAAAGCCCAGACCACACATCGCAGGTGCCTCAACCATGGTGGGCTGATAAAACTCAAACAGTTTCTCTCCCAGATTAATTGGTCCCCATTCATCATGTACCCAACATTGGTACTGCCCTCGCCTTTTCTAACAAACCTTTAACAAGGCCTGTGACCTCTTTGCACCTCACCAAAATTCTATCCAAAAAGTAATGCACCCTGGGTTACACGCCTACCAAATGCTTAGAAATAGGGATAACCTCTGGCACCTTGCCACTGAAACAGGCCGGATTGGCTGATAGGCCTACAATGCTGCTCGGAACAGGTGCTCATGGGTCGTCTGTAAAGCCAAGACCCGACCATTACCAGGCCACCCTCACCTCCTCCTGGGGTCTGCCTGGACTTTCTGGGACAGTATTAAACAGCTAAATGGAAATCACGCCTTCTCCCATCCCAGCTCACTATTGATGGATCTACCTCCACCGACCCTGCCTGCATTGCTAACTGCCTTAACACCTCCTTTACTGACCTTTAGCTCTGTCCTCCCAGTAATTTCTTTGACCCTACCCCAGCCTACCTCCCCTGTCCTCCAATGCCCCAGCTTCTACCTCACGCAAGGTATCTGCTCAGGAAGCCAGACCCTCCTAATTAAAGCTTTAGAAGAAAAAGAATCAGGGTTTATATAGCGCTTTACATTCTCCAAAGGCTTACAAGCAATGCTAGACTGGTAGTGAAGTGACTGAATGTGGTGGTGGCCATATCGCACATCATCACCCACACACAGCCTGGATAATTGCATGAACTGGTTTATGGAAGGGAATGTTGGCCAGGACACTGGGAATGTTCCTACTCTTTAGAAGAGTGCTCTGGGTTCTTACTTCCACCTGGACACCCACCAGGACAACACCAGGATGGGCAGAAGGGACCTCAGTTTAACGTCTCATCCCGAAGGACGGCACACCCAACAGTACAGCACCCCAATACTGCACTCAGATGCCAGCGATTTTTAGGTGCAAGTCCAATCCCGGTGTGGGACGAGAACCCACGACCTTCTGGTCCAGAGGCAGATGCTACCAACTGAGCCACGCTGACACCTTTAAATAGCAGTAGTCCCGCAGTGACCCTGGACTCCAGTATTCTCCGGCTGGTGCTGGATGAAGTCCTTGCCCCACTCACCAGCCCACTTAACCAATCCTCTGCCTGGGCAATTCCCACTGCATGGAAACAACCATAGTCACACCCATTCATAAGGGGGACAGGTCCTCCGCCAGCAACTACTGACCAATCTCCATCCCCCAAAGCCCTAGAAAAAGTAGTGACCATTCAAATCACTGAATATCTGGCTAAGCATAACATCTTATGCCCAGAGCAGCATAGCTTCCGTGCTGGTCACAGTACCTGCACTACACTAGTTGAGTTCTCCAGTTTCCTACCTCCTCCTGGGCGCCAGCTCCTAGCAGTGCAGTGTTCATTGACCTCTCAAAGGCCTTGACACTGTCTCCCACCCTCTTCTGCTGGATGCCTCTGCCACACTGGTTTCTCCACTGGCCCCCTCGCATGGTGCACGAACTATCTATCCACTCACTCACAGTGAGTAAAATCAATAGGACACTGTCTGAAACCCATCCCATCCGCTTAGGGGCACCCCAGGGCTCCATCCTGGGCTCCTTCTCTTCTCACTCTATCTAAACACCCTGCACAGTGCATGCTCTGGCAAAATTCTTATGTATGCAGACGATGCTGTCATTTTGCCACCACCACAATCCCATCTCCCTCCAGGACTCCCTACAACAATCCTACAATGATGCTGAAGCCTGGTTTAAGAGCACAGTCTCATCATTAATCTTAAAAAAAAACAATGCTCTTTGCCCACCCCAAAACAAAGCTTGCAACCACCCTCCATATCCTCCTAGTACCAAACAACAGCTTGAACAAGTCTGCTCCTCACAAATACCTTGGGGTTACCTTCGATTCAGCCCTCACCTTCCACCCCACATTGATGCGCTTGCATCTGCCACTAATACATGGCTTGGCATCCTCTACCGCTATAACTGCCTCCCCCCGATGCTATCTGACTTGCTGTTACATCTTCAGTACTGTCCCTTGTAGACTATGGCCTGCCAGTCTATGGTGCTGCTGACACGACTGCCCTCAACAAAATTCACCTCACCCTAAATAAGGCCTGCAGGCTGATTAGCGGGGCCTCCAGGCTCACACATACATGTCAACTCTATGACGAGGCTAAACTCCTTAACTTAGATGAACGGCTATGCTATCAAACCTGACTCCTCACAAAAAAAACCCTACTTGGGCTCTCCCCTCCTGGGGTGACAGCCTCCATCCACCGTACCCCACCCACTATCGCAACCCAAACCTCCAACAAGACCACTCTACTGGTCCCAAGATCCAGGACCACCCATGGTCAAAGGTCTTTCTGCAGAGCCCCATCCTGGTCTAACTCTCTCCTGCTCCCATCTCCAATGCTCGAACAATCTCCAACTTCAAAACCTCCCTTTGGAGCTAACTGTTTAACACCTGCAGCTGCTCCTGTCCCTAAATGTGCCATTGATCTCCACACTTGACAACGCCCACTGGGCGACACCACCTCACCCCCCACACTTTCTTCCCTGTGCATCATACCTCTGTTATAACCAGCTTGTGCTAGCTGTATCAATGTAATTTGCTACTAAATTGTATAATGTATGAAATCAATATGTAACTCTACTCAGTGACTTGTATTCTGTAACCTAAATTTGTATGTTCATCCTCAATGTGACGAGATACCTTTGGAAATGAGCCTCTGGCTCAAAGGTTGTAAACTGATTTTACAAATCAATAAATAAATAAAACAGCTATATGAAAAAGAAGTGCTAGTTTGTACACCATGTCATTCAGGAGTTGTTCTGGTGTCAGATCATGCTGCGTCTGCCGATGACTCTACTTTCCCTGTGACTGCTTTCTGCTGGACAAACTTATCAATGGTGCCTTTCATTGGTAGCATGTATTGTTCTATGCTAATGAAGGTATCATTTTCTTTTTTGAGTGTTCATTTTGAAGGTTTTTGGTTAGCTTTCTTCACCACATTTAGTTATATGCACATTTGAAGGTGCAAAGAGAGTTGCTCTGTAACACAGCTTTGCTTCAGTGGTCATCTTGTTCCCTCCCCATCCACTATTTCCAGTTCTCTTCTACATTATGGCTTAAGATACCTAAAGCTAATTGGATTACACTCCCATAGAAAACAATGACATTGCTGCAGCCTGCAAGCTTCTCTTGCTGGGGAATTCCACAGCTTTTCATAATCACTATATCTTCTAAGGAACCCACACCTTGTCATATGTATTACACATTATAAAATGGGTAGGGAAATCACTGAGTCCTGATTGGTCAGCAGCTCACACTGTGAGACCACTCACGAAGTAATAATAATTCGACAGGGTGGGCAGTATTAGCAACAACGGACCATCCAGGGGCATAACGAGGCCTGGACGCTGCAGGTGGAGGGGTCTTTATAGCCCTGGAAGGTCTGGTATTGTCCATACCGCCCACCATGGAAGGTATTGTTAATTTAGAAAATGTTGTGTCATTATGTTGCTTGGTACTCCATGTGCAAGAAACATAGTGCCACTGAAGTTTTCGAGGTGTGGCAGCCTCTTCCAATTCAGGCAGTGTGTTTGCAGACGCGAGTCGCAGTTCTCCAATGCTTGCTCGAGCTGTCTATGACCAGTCAAAATGCAGTGGCGTACAGTTGAAAGGGAGCTACACTTCAGTGAGCAGCGATAAGATATCGCCTGCCCATGTGCTCGCCCCCTACACACACACACGCATATACTGCGTGCCCCCCTCCCCACACACTGTGTAGCCGGAGCAGGGGGTGCCTAACTCTGTCGGCTGTGCTGCACCTCCCCAAAACAGAGTTCTATATGCCATGCCGGGTGCCCACCCCAGCTTGGCTATTATATCAGTATAGCTGACGGGGGTGCCCAATCCCCCGTCAGCTCCACTGATCCCCTCCCAGAGTACAGAAATGCCATGCTGGGGCCACCCCAGTGTGGCAGCACATGCTATCATCAACAGGGTGCCCAATTCCCGTCGGCTCCATGCCCCCCACCAGCCATCCTTGTACCCACGCTGGGAGCCCACCCCAGCGTGGCAAGCGTCCAGCGTCATCGTCATTTTAAAAAAAAAGCACCTGAAACTCAAAAGCGGTCCCTCGGTGTCTCTGTCCCACCCGCCCACCACTCGCACCTGCCTCCACCCCCTCACCATACTTACCTCCGGACTCTGGGCGCAGCGATCTTCTGGACCGGGAACACGTCTGCACTCTTCAAAGCCGACCGCGAACTGAGGAAATGCCGGTAAGCTGTATAATGGGATAGATAGGGTTTTCAACTTGCTGCATATCTCAGGCATTTTGGAATTTTGCACCAAATTTTCAACATGGGGTTTTGGGACCCCTTCTCATGAATGATCTCACTGTCATGGCGTTAATCGGCCCGAAGGGTGATTTCGTAGTCACTACGCGGAAATCAGCTTTGGGACTGAGTAACCTAAATGACACTGCTACTGTTCATAAGGTGAGCTCTCAAAAGCCTATGTTGAAAATTCTGGTGGAAAAAATTCCCAAAATGACTGTTTTACAAGCTGTTGCATTAAGAGTTCCTACGCATGCTCATAAGTTCATGAAGTTTCAATATTTTCACTCCAGATTTTCAACATTGCCATTTTACCACACCTCCTTATAGGCAAGTACAGCTGTCATTTTTTCACATCTTGCCCAAAATGTGTTTCCATGAGTAGCGCACAATGGCGCCCAGTTGGTGTCTGAAATCAATGTATGGGACACATTAAGAAAATCACAGTGACACTGTTAATGAGCAGAGGTCTTAAAATGGCTGTGTTGAACATTTGGTGAAAAATTCCTAAAAATGACTGTTTCGTGCCGCAGCGTTGCGCAGTTCCTCGCATGCTTTCGTAAGTTTCTTAATTTCAATATTTCACTCCAGATTTTCAACATTGCCATTTTATTACACTTCCTTATGAGCAAGTGCAGCTGTCATTTTTCACATCTTGCCCAAAACGAGTTTCCGCCATATGGCGCAATGGCGCAGTTGGTGTCTGAAATCAATGTATGGGACATATTAAGAAAACCACATGACACAGTTCATGAGCAAAGGTCTTAAAATGGCTATGTTGAAAATTTGGTGAAAAATTCCTAAAATGACTGTTTCGAGCATCGTTCGCGGTTCCTATCACGCTCGTAAGTTTGCAATTTTCTATATTTTCCCCAGATTTTCCACATTGCCATTTATTACACTTCCTTATGAACAGTACAGCTGCCATTTTCACATGTCACCCAAAATGTGTTTCCACATATAACGCGCGACGGTGCAGTCGATTGTCGTGAAAGCAATGTTTGGGACAGATTAAGAGAATCACAGTTGCACTGTTCATGAGCAGAGGTCTTAAAATGGCTATATTTGAAGATTTGGTGACAAGGTCCATAAAATGACTGTATTCACGGTGAGCATTGCACAGTTTCCACGCACCATGTAAGTTCATGACTTTGTAATATTTTCAGTCCAGATTTTCACCAGTGGCATTTTCCACACTTCCTTATGAACAGTACAGCTGTCATTTTTCACAACATGGCGAAATGTTGTCACACTTTCAGCGCGAGATGCATGGTTGCTGTGGAAATCATTGTTCGGGACAGATAAAGAAAATCACAGTGACACTGTTCATGACGGAGGGTCCCAAAATGCCTGTGTTGACAATCTGCTGTAAAAATCCCCAAACTAATTACATTACGGGTGTGCGTTACTGGCAGTTTCTATGCTGCCTTTCGTGACTTCACCAGTTTTTAATATTTTTACTGCAGTTTTGCAACATTGCTATTTTACACCTGCCCATGAACAGTATAGCTGTCATTTTCACATCCTGTTAGAATGTGTTTTGCACCTGTGGTACTAAATGCGTAGTCACTGTGCATAAGCAGCTTTCATTAACAAACTGATATTGCCACTGTTCATGAGGTGGGGTCAAAAAAACCATGTTCAAAATTTGGGTGAAAATACCAACGAATGCCTGAGGTGTTAGGGTTTCCAACCATAATACCCTACCCTATGAAAATTACAGGCATCAGGGTGTGACTTGGATTCTTGCCTGTAATGCTCATGCCATTCACACCTGCAGCCAGTGAGAGGCATCAAGGTATGCCTTGGACTCTTCAGCCCCAAAGTTCACCCCATTCTCCTATACCGCACCCATCTCACTGTATTTCCTGATGGAATGGGGTGCGATAAGGCCAAAGACCACAAGACACTGTGACACTTGTCAGTGTCTGCAGGGTAGGGTGTGGTGAAATGGTGTGGCCGTTATGCCTGACGAACCAAAGGCACACCCCAATGCCTGTCACTCTCTGCAGGGTGGTGGTGGGGTTGGCTTCAGTTCAATATTTCACTGCCATTTCTGTTAAGCAGCTCTGTAACTTCTACACTACCAATGCCAATGCCAGCAAGCAAACATTCGGCATTGACAAATGCTTGTTTACTTTCTGGGTGATCCTTTCCTCAGTTTGAGCCTCTGCTGCCTTTACCATCTTTCCTGCCTCCCTTTGTTTCACTAGGTATACCACCCTGTCTGCCTCCGTTTGGGTCTCCCTGTATCTGGGAGATTCAATTGAAATCCTGAGTAAGTTCAAGTACCTAGGTTTTGGCTTGACAGCAACCTTTCCTTTGTTACCTATATAAAGAATTATCAAAGGCTCGCCAAAGACTCAGACTATTCTACCATAAAGCATTTGCTTACCTCTACGAGGCCAAACTAAGACTGGTACAAGCAACCTTCTTACCCCTACTTGATTATGATGACTTCCTCTACAGCCACTGCTCCAAATCAGCCCTATCTGCCCTGGACATGCTTTATCACAGAGCCTTAAGATTTATCACAAATGCCCTGTTCAACACTCATCTCTGTTCCCTGTATTCGCAATTGGGTTGGACCTCACTGGGTACTAGGAGGTGGTGAAACGCCTCCCTTTGACTTGCAAAGCCATCTCCATGAAACTACCTCCTTACATATCTTCTCTGTTCAAATGCTCCTCCTGCATGCATGTGCTTAGTAAATACTCCTACATTACACTAGATATCCCTAGAAAAGGAACCCGGTATGGTGCTTCATCCTTAAGCTATGCCAAACTTAGTCTTTGGAATATTTTACAAAGGACCCTTAAGCTTACTAAACTTGTTGGGATTTGTACCTTCACGTAAGCTGACCAGGCTTACTAAATGAAATCTGTCAACGCTACTCATAACCCAGTTTTCATCTTCATATAATACTCCCCTGGTCACCACTATAGCACCTACCTCTCTGCCCTGCTGTCTCCTGTATATATTTGTTAACCTTGAACTCCTTTCTGCATGGCCCTCCTCCCGATCCTACTCTGGGCTATGCGCCTCACCCATCAGTCGGTTCCCAATATCCTCTTTCTTTCTCCTCCAGTTCACCTCAATCCTCTCATCCTTCTATTCCCTTCTCCCTTTCTCCTGCCTCCCCTTCTCATCTACCTCTAATAACTCTAGTACTCTTTATCTCACTCCCCTTTCTCCTTCCCTTCCTGATAGCACCTCTTTTTTATCTATTTATCCCATACGTGATTGTTCTGTCTCCTTAAGTGTTAGCACTCCACTGTTGATATCAGATGTTACCATGTATGTAATTCTTTTTACACCTATTATTGTAATTCCTGTGACTTCAGCTCAAGTGTTAGCACTCCCCTGTTAGATGTTTCCTTTAATGGAGTTCATTGTATCATAATTATTGTAATTCTATGTCTGTATCCCTTCACATGTAACCCTCCTACAATTGCATCTGCCCTATTGTGCTTTTATGTATTGTTCCTCCAGGAACTCCCTGCAAATGAGTTTTTCTCAATGGTGTTTTCTTGGTAAAATAAAATTGAATTGTATTGAAATTGAATTTCCTGAAAGCTGTCTTTTCTCTTTTACTGCCTTAGCTACCTCCTTCAAGAACCACAGTGGCAGTTTACTCCTCTTCCCCTTGCCTATTACTGTTAAACTGCTTGCTGTGCCCTAGTTACTCCCTCATTTATTCTATTCAATTGTGCCTCCACCCCCCAACATCCCCCCTTTCAAGGTATGTCTTCAAACAGTCTCCCATTTCTTTAAAATCTGCCCTCCCAAAGTCCAGGACCCTCGTCCTAGTGTGTTTTTTCTCCTGCTCAATCCGTATGTCAGACCACACTGTACGAGAATCATTCAAATGTAGGGGGCTACCCACTGTGATGTCTGCAATGCTATTCCTGTTTCCAGCACTGCTCCATTCCTAGTGGGATCTGTAACCAGCTGCCTGACATATGCCCCTGCAGAGAGTCTAGGATAACCCTGCTCCTAGTTGCAGCTGTGGCCTGGATGTTCCAGTCCGCATCCCATAGATTAAAGTCACCCATAGTTATTACTTTCCCCTTGTTTACCATTTTGCCTATGGCCTCCCCCCAAACCATGTCCATATCCTCCCCTGAGCTGCTAGCCTGGACACCACCCCTACCTGAATAAAGGTCCCAGACGTCATCTCCAAGCCTACCCAAAGCACCTCCAGCCCCTCTTTCTCCTTGCTATGACCTTGTATTTCCATGGCCTTAATACTTTCCTTTACGTATAAAACCACACCCCCTTTCTCCATGCCTGATCCTTTCTAAACATGTTGTACCTCGGTATGGACACTTTCCAGCTGTGGTTGTCAGTGCACTATGATTCTGTTTTGCCTACCAGATCCAGGTCCACCTCCACAATGGTAGCCCCAAGGTCAGGAATTTTATTTCCTAGTACCTTGCATTAGCACACGTGGGTCTCAACTCCCTTTGTCCCTCCCTGCCCCTGCTTTGCCCTCCCTTCCTGAACCCATCCTTCACCATTCTTTTTTCACTAATACTGTCCTTCCCCTTTTTATCCTTCCTCTGCCCATCCTCCCTAGCAGTTTTCTCTGCTGTAGTTCCACTTCTTGACTCTCCTGTCCCTTCCTCCCTCTTGCCTTTATGCCCCACTACCTTGCCTTTATGCCCCACTACCCTTGGAGAATTCATTTTCTCTGGGCTATCCATCACTGCTGTTCTATCATCAGGGGGCATTCACTACATAGAAATATAGAATTTGATGGCAGATAAGGACTACTGGGCCCACCCAGTCTGCCCATTTCCCTACCTAATGGATAAGCTGCAGATCCTAGCTAACCAACAGCCTGCTTCATCCAACCTCCACCCCCTAGAATTGCTTATGTCTGTCCCATGCATTCTTGAATTCCACCACTGTTTTTGACTCCACAACCTCCTCAGGAAGGCTGTTCCATGCATCCACAACCCTCTCCGTGAAAAATACTTTCTCACATTACCTCAGAGCCATCCCCCTCTAGCTCAAATTGTCCCCTTGTTCTTGACACCTCTTTTCTGAAAGACCCTCTTGGACTTTGTTGATTCCTTGAGGTATTTGAAAGTTTCTATCATGTCCCCTCTCCTCCTCTCCTCTCCTCCGAGGCTATACATATTAAGATCCTAAGTCTCTCTTGATATGTCTTCTGGTGCAGACCCTGCACCATTTTAGTTGCCCTCCTCTGGACAGCCTCCATCCTGTCTATGTCTTTGTGGAGTTGGGTCTCCAGAACTGCACTAATACTCAGATGGGGTCTCACCAGCTTGTCTGTAAGAGATAACAACTTCCTGTTTTTTACTGGTGATGCCGCTCCTTATGCATCTGAGTATCCCACCAGCCCTATTTCACGCTCTCCATGTACTACCTCCCATGTTTCTTCTTCACCCCCTTAGCTAGTTTAAATGCACATCAGTAGCATTTAAACCTCCCACCAGGACTGCCATTCCCTACTGAATGGATGGAGTCCATACCATTTGTACAGGCCTCCATCCCTCCAGGTAGACCACAGTCCCAATGTAGGCAAACCCTCCTCCCTGCACCATGTCGTCAACCAGTTGCTAAAGCACATGGTGCAGTATGCCCTCTTCTCCCTGTAGCCTTGCATATATAGTGCCTCAGTGTAGGCTACCTTGTGTGCTACCTGCTTCAGGCCCCAGTGCCTTAAACCTGTCCTGCACCAGCCCGGCTGCCTCCTCTACCAGGTCATTTGTTCCCCAATGGACAATGCCATCCAGCTCCCTAGCAATCCTACGGATCCACTCCCCATTCTTCTATGCTGAGGTGTCTGGTAGGCACCTCACCTCCTTCTTCCTCCTGGGGTGTTCCCAAAAACTATCCCCCTGATGACTGAGTCCCCCATCAGAAGTTGCTTTCTCTTATGCTGGGGTCCTCTTCTTCCCACCCTGGAGCCTCCAGTCTGAAGGACCCTCACATCCTCCCTTGCCACTACCATGAGTGTATCATATTGCCAGTCTACTCTCGACAGAGGGGCCAAAGAGTTCTTCAGTGGCACAGACTGAAAAATGTATTTCCTTAGCCCCACCTTCGTGGAGACCACCACAGTCCATCCAGCCCTCATTCAGGCACCCTTTGTTGAGCAGCGGTGGTGAACTTGGTAGCCCTTGGGTGGGGAGGAGGCCTCAGAAACCTAGCCAACTTGGTCAGAGCATGAGAGCCCTCTACCCTCAGCCCTGAGAGGTGCACACAAATAGGGCAGCATCTCAGTTTCCAGAAGGTCTCCTTGAAGACTGCCATTCTACAGCCATTGCACTGCACCACTCCCCTAATTTCCAAATCAACTCCCCATTTCTTATAAAAAGAATATATACCCTTACCCTAGACAGGGTGTTTCTTGATTTCCTTTTTTTGTCCTGATTACCCCCTGCCGCTATACCCTAGATAGGTACCAGTCTACTTCCCCTTGAGTATTTAATTAGATTTCTGCTTGCTTACTCCCTTTGTACCCTGACATTAGATAGGGAGTTATTCAATTCCTCAGTTCTCCTTAATCCTTTCACATTACTACCCTATTTAGAGGTGTTGCAACAATTCCCAGTTTTGATCTACCTTGACCCTCAACCTTTTCCAGCAGTGAATGTTACAACAGAAGTGACAGATGCCTTACTTTATTTGACTGGCAGAGTTCCCTACTTCCTCCTGCAGACACCTGCCAACACCAAAGATACCAATCAAAACAGGGTCAGTGGCTCAGCAGGTTGCACACTTGCCTCTGAAGCTGGAGACTTGGGGTTACATACCCACACCTGGAACTTGGGTTAAATCCCAGTACTGACACTGTAGTGCAGCATCAGAGGGGTGCTGCACACACCTGAGGTGCCATCTTTCAGATGAGACATTAAACCGAGGTCCAATCTGCCTGCTCTGGTGGTTGTTCAGGTGAATGTTAAAGATCCCATGGCACTTCTCGAAAAAGAGTAGGGGAATTTTTTATTCAGAAGCCAAAAAATGACATACAGGATATAAGACAAGATCAACAAAATAATAAACAAAAAACAAAAGGAAACTCAAAGGACATTATATGAACAGGAGATCACTGCAACCACAATAGTGAACCCCACCAATCCTGAAAAGCTGTGAAGAAACAGATCATGAGTCTTTGTCTGTATACAGAAATAGCAGAGAACTAAGTGTAAGAGCTCAGCAGGAGTGATCAATTGTTGCTGGAGCACCAGTCTTCATCTGGCTTGCCAAATCTGAAAAAACAACAACAAGCAAATATGACTCTAAGGCTACTAGCATTGTAAGCATGCCAGTGTAATGAAAAATACCCAAAACAGAATCTCTAGTGATAAGGAACAAAACAAAGGATGTTTCCAGTGATTCAAAACCACCAACAAAAAATCCTGAGTAAAGGGACAATGCAAATATATATGCTCCAGAGACTCAGACACTACACACACATAGATCCAGGGCAAAATCTTTCCAGCTTATCTTTGTGTTTCAATTTTCCCTTAATATTCCGTTTTTTAAGCACACACAACCATACAGCATCCCACAAAGAAACAGGAATTCTCCTATCTATCAATAATCAACTAAAAGAGGTCTGATCATACGTCGAGAACGTCGCAAAATCTGGTTGTATGGAAAAAACAGAACTCACCGCCGCTCCATAAATGGATTTATGGGACAATGTACAAATAGAACTGTATGGTACCTTCCATTGTTTAAGTTTGTCAAAACAAACACAAAAATAGGGACAACCAATAGTGTCGCCCTATTCTTATGTATGAAGGAATCATTCTCCCATTCCTGAAGAGGATCAGCAATCTGTTGTTGAACCCAACAAGCCCATATAGAGGGAGAAGAAAGCAAAAGGATGTAATTTAGCATAAATAAAAATACTAAAAGAAAACAACTGTATTAATCATCCACAAACCCCAGACAAAAAATCCAAGTATGTAATATCACGTTTCACTAGGTTAAGGCAACTGCATATAAACAATGAAAAAAACAACTAAAAGTCTCACCTCTAACTCTCTGGGAGGGGGATAAACATAACTGAGGTGCAGAAACACTGGAAGTAAAAGAGTTTTAATTAAACATACACATTTCTTTTTACTCATGTTCCAATACCTCCAACGTAGTCACTTGGTTAAACCTATCTCTAGTAGCTTCTCCCAATTAAGCTATGCCATATGCCAAGGGCCATAATAAATCCTCCAAATTTTACAAGGTTCACACATAAGAGAAATCCCAGCCAGACCATGGCCCAATATAAACACAAACACACTTCTGAAAATTAACCGCAGCACCTGTGACGGCAGAAAAGAACCAGAGTAGATGTTATACTGCCAGACCAGAAAGATTGTCCGCTAAGCAAACACATAAATCATCAGCATATGCTATAGTGGTGATTTGGGGAAAAACTGGAGACAGGGAAAGGTCTCGAACCTGAGAGAATGAATTCAGTAAATGTATCAGGGATCCAAAGATAAAACTTATAAAAGGGGCTAAGCGTACAGCCTTAGCACACCACACCTAAACCGCATAGGCTTTTCCAAGCCAACCATTAAGATAAGGAGAAACATAGAAACATACAGTAAACATAGAAACATAGACTTTGACAGCAGATAAGTACCACTGGCCCACCCAGTCTGCCCATTTCCCTACCTATTGGATAAGCTGCAGATCCTACTTAACCAACAGCCTATTTCTTCCTGCCTCTACCAGAATTGCCTTATTTCTGTCCCATGTATTCTTGAATTCCCCACTGTTTTGACCCCATGACCTCCTCAGAAAGGCGTTCCATGTCCACCACCCTCTCCATGAAAAATATTTCCTCACGTTGCCCTTGAGCCGTCCTCCTCTATCTTCAAATTGTGCCCCCTTGTTCTTGCATCTCTTTTCTGAAAGATGTTACCTCCTGGACTTTTGTCGATTCCCTTCACGGTACTTGAAAGTTTCTATCATATCCCCCCTCCTCCTTTACTCAAGGTATATATATATATATATTAGCTCCTTTACTCTCTGTTCAGTATGGCTTCTGGTGCAGATCTGCACCATTTAGTTGCCCTCCTCTGATCAGCCTCCATCTCTCTAGTCCTTGCAGAGATGGGTGTCCAGAACTGCACGCAACACTCCAGATGAAGTCTCCCAGCTGTCTGTACAGAGGGATAACAACTTCCTGTTTTCTACTGGTGATGCCTCTTCCTATACATCCTAGTATGCCCCCAGCCCTCCTTACTGCCTTCTCACATTGCTTGCTTACCTATTGGTCATCTGATATGACTACCCCAGGGCCCTTTCCATTTTTGTTGTTAATATCTCTCCCACCATTGTGTACTCTTCCCCTAGGTATTTGTTTCCCAGATGTATTACTTTGCACTTCTTTGCATTGAATCTAAGCTGCCATACTTCTGACCATTCCTCCAACCTTGCTAAGTCTCTTCTCATTCTTTCCACCACTCCCCCCGACTTGAAACATAGAAACATAGAAGTTGACGGCAGATAAGGACTGCAAGGCCCATCCAGTCTGCCCATTTCTTTTTCTACCTTATGAATGTGCCATTGGCCTTTGCTCTGTCAATGGCCTATCTATTCATACTTATCTGTATTGCTCCCTTATGCTTATCCATGTCTGTTTGAATCCTGCACTGTATTCATATCCACCAATTCCTGAGGTAGGTCACATGCATCCTCCCACCCTTTCTGTGAAAAAAGAACTCCTCATATTACCCTTAATTGGCCTCTCTAATTTTATGCAGTGTCCTCTTGTCCTACAATTTTTCTTATATTGAAACATGTTAGACTCTTTCACCTTGTTAATGACCTTAAGGTGTTTAAAGGTTTTGATCATATCACCTCTCTTCCTCCTTTGCTCTAGGGTATACTTATTGAGCTCCATTAATCTGTCCTCATATGTTTTCTGATGCACTCCTGCACCATTTTGGTTCCCCTTTTCTGGACTGCCTCAATTTGGTTAATGTCCTTGTGAAGGTGTGGCCTCCAGTACTACATGCTGTACTCCAGATGGGGCCTAACCAGTGTCTTGTAAAAGGATTATTACCTCCCTCTTCTGACTTGTGATACCCTACTAATACATCCCAATATCCTCTAGCCTTACCTACTGCTTTGGTGGTCTGCTTAGATGATTTCAGGTCATCAGTGATGTTGATGCCCAAGTATCTTTCTTCCCATGTGACTTCCAGAAACTCCCTTCCCAGCCTATAGATGACTTAGGGTTTCTCTCCCTATGTACATGATCTTGCACTTTTTGCATTAAACCCCAGTTGCCACTCTTCTGACCATTTTGCCAGTTTATCCAGATCTCTTCTCATTCTGCCCACCTATCTGGATCATCTACTCTGTTGCAGATCTTGGTGTAATCTGCAAACAGACAACCTTACCCTCCAGTCCATCTGCAATATCACTGATGAAGATATTGAAGAGGACTGGCCCCAGGACTGATCCCTGAGGTACCCAACTTGTGACCTGCATCTCTTCTGACTGTATACTGTTTACCACCACTCTCTGTTTTCTGCCTGCCAACCAGTTTTGCCACCCAGTTGACCAACCTCTGACCCACCCTGAGCCTACCCAGCTTATTAATCAATCTTCTATGTGGAACAGTATCAAAGCTTTTGCTGAAATCAAGGTAGGTGACATCAACTGCACCCCTTGGTCCACCACTCTGGTTACCCGGTCATAGGAATCTATTACATTAGTTTGGCAGGACCTTCCTGTTGTAAACCCATGCTGTCTTGGATCCTGTGCTCCAATGGATTCCAGGTGTTGCACTATCTTTTCCTTAAGGAGTGCCTCCATAATCTTGCCCACTACTGAGGTAAGACTGACTGGTCTGTAGCTCCCTGCCTCCTCCCTTCTGCCACTCTTGTGGAGCGGGATCACATGAGCCCTTCTCTATTCTTCTGGGATCTCTCGTGTGCTCAGAGACTCACTAAACCATTCTGCTAATGGCTCTGCTAGTTCCACCCTTAGCTCCTTTAGTACCCTGGGGTGTATGCCATCAGATCCTATTACCTTGTCCACCCTGAGCTTAGAGAGCTCTTATAGGGCCCTTTCTTTTGTGAAGGGACTTGTGCACACCTCCCTCCTCCTGTGTCCATGGTGCTGAGCTGTGGACCTTGCCCTACCTTCTCCTCTGTAAATACTGAGCAGAAGAATCTATTTTGGATAAATGCTTTTCCTTGGTCCTCCTCCTCCACACACTCCCCCTTATCCCCTTTGATGTTAGCAATACCCCTCTGGACTTTCTCCTTTCACTAATGTATCTATAGAAAGTCTTGTCCCCTTCTTTTACTGTTCATGCTAGTGTTTCTTTCCCCACTTCCTTCTGCTTTAACTGGCACAGTTCTCTGTCCTGCTCTTTCTGTGTTTCCTAGCATTCAGGAAGAAACAGAAGCAAAGGAATAAGAAATCTGTATCCAACGAATGAAGGCAGGGGGAAAACCATAAGTAAATAAACATTTCCACAGGTAAGTATGGGAAACCCGGTCAAAAGCCGTGGCCTGATCCAAACTCAAAAGGTAACCCTCTAAGGAACAATTTGACCCTTGTGCAACCAATTCCCTCAAGAGTACCTGTGCAACAATCAACCTGATAGGAACTGAGCAACACTGTGTAGGATGAAGAATGACAGCTAATACAGTTTGTAAATGTTTGCCCAGTAATTTACTGAAAATCTTAAAATCAGTATTAAGGGGAGTGATCGGATGACAAATAGAGATGTGGGTCCAATCATCTTTCTTCAACAGAAAAATCATCAAACCAGTATACATATCATCAGGCTGTCTGAAAGTCTGAAATAGGGAATTAAAAAAAATTCAATAATTAAGAGGAAAAATATGTCCATAACCATTTATAAAAACTCCCAGGGAAGCCATCAGAACCTGGAGCCACAACCATTGTCAAACTACAAATAACCTGTGCGAATTCCATCTTAGTAACCAGAGCCACCAAGTTTACACAGTGTGTAGCAGTAAGCAAAGGAGTCTGACAAACCTTCAATAACAAATCCAAACAGGACAGAGTATTGGAAGAGTGAGAAAAAGTATCAGTAATGTGGTTTCCAAAAGTTGTAAAATGCCTGATTTATCAGTAACTAGCCGGCCCATCCCATCCTGCAAGGCACAAATCCATTTGTGTGAAACTCTGTCTAAACAGCTGTCAAATGGATTAAACTGGGATTTCCTACCTCGTGTACCAAATTTCTGTTCAAATTCTTAGGAACATAATATATTATATTGAAAGCCAGCCATTTCAACCTTGACCCTAGAAATTTGAGTGGAAACATCAGAGGCAGTGTCCGATTACAAGGAAAATAGTCTATACAACTGTGCTCCCAGGAAAAGGTAAGAATCATATTTGAGGTGACCTAGATGGTGCACAACAGATTTGAAACAGGATCTAAAATCTTGTTGGTATCCACCCACCAGGAAACTGGGGAATCATAGATGCAACAAACTGATTTCCTATTCTCCAGGACCTGCAAAAGTTCTAAATACACCTGATGGGCCTGCAATAAGCTAATGTTCAATCACCATAAAACCCAACCCAAGGTGACATGAGAAAAATCTGATAAGTGCAGAATAGACATGCAGTGATCAGACATTTGGAAATGGGCAAAACAACAGAAACAAACCAGAAATCGATACGAGTAGACAGGGAACTCTTGTGAAAAATATGGAATGGAATGGCAGACATCACCCTGTGCACATCAGCTAAATGAGCTTGTGAAAGGTGGACTGTAAAAGTGGAATTACAAAATAATTTAGAAGTTTGTACCCCATTTTCCATGTTGGACAAGTAACAATTAAAATCACCCCCTAAGAGAACTGGGAAGCTGGTATACAAATAGGGTTGGACTAGTTGAAACAAAGTAACATGAGAGACTTTGGTCTGGGGTGCATACAATGTGATTAGACATATGGGATGATGAAAAATTGACTCATCAAGTAGTAAAGTCCTACCAGGGGAAATAGCTACCAGATGAACAACTTTACAGGCAGCAGATTTAAAACAAACAGCCACCCCACTGCAAGTGACCTTCCCAAGTGACCAAAATGAAGGACCACACACCTAGGCAGATTGGGCCAATGTGATATCAGTAGTTGAACGCAAGCTGGCATCCTATAAAAAAGAAACACTGGCAACCACCTGAGCCAAAACTGCAAATATAGAAATATGTTTCCTATCAGACATCACACTGTTAACATTCAGAGATGCAAAATGCAAATCAGAAAAAGAAAGCATTCAGAAAGAATAGGAAATCAGGTCTTGGATGATGTCCTAGTTTTCAGAAGAATCCTCCAGCTAGATCTCTGAGCAGAGGAACCAGAAAACCCATGGTCTTCAAGATCAGAGGGAAACTCTTGTTAGGAGGAGGCAACTGAAGATGCATCAGAATCTAAGTCCTCCTCAGTATCTCCCCTTTAGGGAAGAAAATGTATTATGGAGTGGAAAAGGCTCAGAAACTGGTAAAGTAGATTTTTTCCATTTACTGTTCCCTTTCAAAACTCTTCAGGAGGACGATCTGATGAAATGGCAGCCAAAAGAACAGAAACCTCCATGGGAGCCTCCAAAACTAGGTCCAGAGAGTGTCGAAGTGTACAAACAAGGAGGAAGCCATGGCACGTGGTGCAGGAGGAACAGCTGATAAGACAGGCTCTATCTTCTGGGCAATAGAAGCCTTAAGAGAAAGGGATCTGAAAGAATGAATGACTCTTGAGTACAAAAAAAAATCATGCTCAACTGAATCAACAGAATTAAATCCACAAATGAAAATAAGGAGCCAAAAATGGATGACTAGATCTGAAGAACAAATAAGCTGGAGTGAGAGACTAGCAGCTGTTTGTTTTGCACCACACATGCACACACACATATTTCTGTGGTTTAAGTAATTTCAAAATACTGTATAGACCTGGAAAGTCTGAGGTCTACTGCAGATTTATTTAATTTTGTGTGTAAATAGCACACAAAAACAAGGATACGTTGATGTATTTGAGAAAATTGCTTTTCAATTTCAGATCAAGCACTACTAATACAGATCAATGATGGATTTTAAATTTATGATGCTAGACAATAAAAAGTATTATTAAATGGTATAAGGAGTAACAGCCACATTCTCTGGACCATGCATATGTCAGAATGATTTGGTTGGTTTCAGTACTGTTACAAAATTTTCAGAGACCAGATACACTGTAGATTCACTGGAGAAGGGGTTGAGTACAATGTGTGTTGAATAAAGGAAGGGAGTGCTCATTTGTACTAAAAACATTTGAAGTTTTAGAGTGAGCACTACTAATGGTGATCACTGTGAGATTAGAAATGGACTTTAATAAATGAGTAGTAAAATTGTTTATGCATAATGACATAATTTTCTGTAGAATACTGCCTATTGATTCAAGAGCCAGTATTCCTGAGGGAGATCATTGATTTTAGAAAAGAAATATATTGTGCTAAAAATAACTGAAATTGACAATGAGATGTATATACATCTAAGGATCAGATAGATAGGGTAATGCTAGTATCACCATCCCATTATGTTTTTAACAAAAAATTCAGGGTGTTTTAGTTTTTTTGATGAAAGGTTCATTATTATATTTTTATTTGCACTTGTCTGTTCACCTATTGTTTCAAGTGAGAGTCACAGGCTGGCTACATAGGTTGCCATGACAGCCCCAGACACTATTAATAGTTACCAACTTCTAACCACAGATTACTCTGAGAAAGGTGTCATAACACTAAAATGTCAGCATGCTCGTAATGCATGCACACGCATGCTTGCATCTGATTTCCACTAAGCCAGCAAGCTCAGTTCCACAGTTCCCTAACAATGGAGGAGGAGTGCCTGCATGAAAATGGCTGAGAATTAAGCACCGAGTGAATGACTGTGGGAATTAAGAACCGAGAGAATGACTGTGAGAATTAAGCACAGAATGAATGACTGTGAGAATTGAGCACAGAGTGAATGACTATGAGAATTACTGTAAGCACAGAATGAATGACTGTGAGAATTAAGCACAGAATGAATGACTGTGAGAATTAAGCACAGAACGAATGACTGTGAAGAATTACTGTAAGCACAGAGTGAATGACTGTGAATTACTGTAAGCACAGAATGAATGACTGTGAGAATTAAGCACAGAGTGAATGACTGTGAGAGTCAAGCACAGAGTGAATGACTGTATTTTACAGTAATGGAAAAACTCTTGTGATTATTAGACAGTTGAGCCAAGAAGACTAAACAGGATACTACAGTGATAGAATCTGGGATTGTTGCACCTAGGTTATGACCTAGCATCCCACATACACCTCAATATCCTTACACTGTATTCCTGGTCTATCATACTGTGATACTGCTATTTTGCACTAACATAGAGATATAGGCACCCATCATATAAGCATGAGTGCCAGGAATGTGCTTTGCTGCTAATATTTGGTAATGTTTACATCCTTTCATAGGATTAGAACATGCATGACTATTATACTTCACTATAATGCATTATGTGTGTCTTTTAAATATATTCCATATATAATCTACCTAATCACTGATAAGATGACGCTGAGGGATCATCGTGATTATTGTATACATATATTCTCATATAATTATATGTAGTGTGTGTTTTATACTCAGGCAGATATGCCACGTGTAATACAGCCCTGTCAGCACTTTTCTTTGTCTCTTTAGAGATAAATCTTTTGTTATGTCTTATATTATACATAAGCAAGAAATGCCATGTGTAGTTTAAACCTGTCAGCATTTCTTTTGTCCAAGCTCATCTCCCTTGTGACTTTCTTTGTCACATGCTTGGCATAAGTAGTCTAATAAACATTCATTAGTACACTTGCTTGTTTATGAATGTTTCTTGGCAGACTCAAGACACAAGAATCTGTATTATTTGTATTATTATTATTTACTCTACTATCTGAGATTGTTTACGTAACATAAATGGTGAACACACAAAATCTAAATGCATCAAATTTAAACTATAAATCTTCATCTAACACTTACAAAAACCCTATATTTATCCCTACAAATGTTTGTAGTTTATATCTTGTAGACATTAACATTTCGTGTCCTGTCTGACTTACCAACTAAAAATGCTATCCTCCAAGGTGGTATATTCTGCTAATGTAAAACATTGTGTGGTGACCAACTACACATTCTTCTAATATAAACTAAAAGTTATGCAAAGTGAACTTTTCTAACTTCTATTTTTACTTCCTAAACAGGTAATAGGTTATATGGTAATCACACCTGTTCCCATCCTGGAATCAGATATCATTGAGTCTAGTCCTAACTATCTTGATGCTCTGTCTCAATATTTACTTATTTTTAATATCCATACAGGCAACTTACGTTTGTCTCTTTAATTTCTTCCCAATACAACAGATACACACCTGATACATATCGGTAATTAATGATATTGTTTTCATATTGGAAAACCCCATTGTAAAGTTTTATTTCAACTGTTTCTAGTAATACAAGGTTTACTAACATTTTCCCTTATAATTACATTTTGTTGTTTAAACAAAAACCCTGAAACACCACCTTGACCAGTTAAAATGTCCTCTATCAGGCTCATGCCTCGGGCCTGTAGACGAATGTTGCCTAACCGTCGTCTTTTTGTTGTGTTGCCACTTTTGCAATTAGGGCAACAAAGAGGGGACTGTTGTGCCTTGGTTATGCCCCTAACATCCCATATACACCTTACACTGTATTCCTGGCCTATCATACTGTGATACTGCTATTTTGCACTAACATATAGATATAGGCAATCCCATCATATAAGCATCAGTGCCAGAAATGTGCTTTGCTGCTAATATTTGGTAATGGTTACATTCTTTCATAGGATTAGAACATGCATGACTATTATACCTCACTATAATGCATTAGGTTTGTTTTTTACATATATTCCATATATAATCTACCTAATCACTGATAAGATGACTCTGAGTGATCATCAGTGATTATTGTATACTTATATTCTCATATATTATATGTAGTGTGTGTTTTACACTCAGGCAGATATGCCACTTGTAATACAGCCCTGTCCGCACTTTTCTTTGTCTCTTTAGAAAGAAATCCTTTGTTATGTCTTATATTATACATAAGGAAGAAATGCCACATGTAGTTTAAACCTGTCAGCATTTCTTTTGTTCAAGCTATAATGCAAACGGAAGCAATTTATTTGTCTCATATAATACTCATTAGTAATTCTGTCTCCTAAGTCATCACCCAATGGAGAATGACTTGGGACCAATATGTATTGTTTCTCATATCTGTAACTATGAGGTAATCTCTGTCGCTATGCTGTTATATGTAGTATTTAGCCTTCTGCAACTCAGTTCCACAAGGAGACCGAGGAGCTTGGAAACCTAAGATCCTAAAATCCTGGAGATTATGTACATTCTTCAGAGAGTGGTAAAACCCATCTCCCTTGTAATTTTCTTTGTCACATGCTTGGCTATAAGTAGTCTAATAAACATTCATTAGTACTCTTAGTGTTTACAAATGTTTCTTGGCAGACTCCAAAGACACAAAATCTGTATTATTAGTATTATTATTATTTACTGTATTATCTGAGATTGTTTATGTAACAGGATAACCAGTATGTTTTTACTGCACTTCAATTATTGTTGGTGAATGAATTAAAGAAGTAAAGCTTCAGTCTGGTAAGGCTACAAAACCAATTTTTTCTTGTGACTTTCCTTGTAGAAATTACAGTATGTGCACATAGACTCTTCACCAAGCTTTGTGCAAAGTAAATTATTTTATGATTGTACCCTGATATAGTGCACCTTCCCATATATGCCCAGAAATCTCAGAATGAGAGTTTTCATGTGAGCGCAAATATACTTTTTCACTAAGAAGATGAGTTTCGGTTCATGGTTCTGTGTTCTAACCACCATACTACACTGCCTCCCAATTATTAATGTATTATTTTTGGTACCATTTTTACTAGGAAAAGCATTCTGAGTCAACAAGAAGATGTTTCCTAATGCATCCTAGGGGAAAGGAAGTAAAACAAAAAAATGCATGCAAATACTGGAAAACTGGGGTAGAGGTATAAAAAGAAGTGAAGTACAGGGTGCTGCAAATACAGCAAAAAATAACATGTGCAATATGGAACACTACAACTACTGAAAAATATAAATGAAGAAGTTATCAGGTGTCCTTATGGTCAGAATCAATAGAACAGGAAGCAAAGTCCAGCATTGGTCAGGATTGTCTCTGTAGATGTCCAGAAGGGAAAGCAGGAGCAGACATAAGTGGTGTGCTCATGCATGTCCAGTGTTGGTCATAAGTGTTCCTGTAGACTTACAGTATGGTTAAAAGCAAGAGCAGGCATGAATGCTATGTTTATGGATGTCCACTGTTGGTCAGGACTATCACTGTAGGCTTACAGTAGGGTTAGAAGCAGGAGCAGACACGGGTGGTATGGTCATGGATGTCAAGTGTTGATCAGCAATATCACTGTAGACCTATACTAGGGTTAGGAGCAGGAACAGACATACGTGGTGTGTTAATCAATGTCCATTGTCAGTCAGGAGTATCACTATATACCTACAATAAGGTTAGAAGCAGGAACAGACATGAGTGATACAGTGGATGTCCAGTGTTGGTAATTAATGTCTCTGTAGACTTACAGTAGAATTAGGAACAGGAGCAGACTTGGGTGGTGTGTCATGGATGTCCCTGTTGGTCAGGAGTATCACTGTAGATTTGCAGTATGGTTATGAGCAGAAGAAGACCTTAGTAGTATGGTCATAGATGTTCAGTGTTGGTCAGAAGTGCCTCTGTTGATTTACAGTTGGGTTAGAAGCAGAAGCAGGCATGAGTGTCAGGCTATGGATGTCCAGTGTTAGTAAGGAGTGTTGCTGAAGACTAACATTAGGTTTAGAAGAAACATGAGTGGTGTGGTCTTGGATGTATAGTGTTGGTTAGGAGTTTGTCTCTGTAGACATACAGTAGAGTTAGAAGCAGGAGCAGCCATAAGTGGTATAGTCATGGGTATCCAATATTGGTTAGGATTGTCTCTGTAGACTTACAATAGGGTTAGTTGCAGGAGCAGACATGAGTGGTGTGGTCATGGGTGTCCAGTATTGGTTAGGAGTGTCTCTGTAGACTTACAGTAGGGTTAGTTGCAGGAGAAAACATGAGTGGTGTGGTCACGGATGTCCAGTGTTGGTTAGAAGTGTCTCAGTAGACTTACAGTAGGGTTAGAAGCAGATGAAGACCTTAGCGGTGTGGTCAGAGATGTTCAGTGTTGGTGAGGAGTGTTTCTGTTGAATTACAATTGGGTCAGAAGCAGGAGCAGACATGAATTGTGTGATTATAGATGTCCAGTGTTGGTAAGGTGTGTCACTGTAGATGTACAGTAGTGTTAGGAGCAAGTGCAGGCATGAGTGGTGTGGTCATGGATATTCATTGTTGGCCAAAGTATCACTGTAGACATACAATAGGTATTGGAGTAGGAGCTACAAGAATGATGTGGTCATGTATGTCCAGCGTTGGTCAGGAGTATCACCGTAGACATATAATAGAGGAGCAGGAGCAGACATCAATGATGGGGTCATGGATGTCCATAGTGAGTCAGGAGTGTTACTGTAGACTTACAGTAACATTAGGATCAAGAACAAACATGAGTGGTGTGATGATGGATGTCCAGTGTTGGTCAGGAGTGTCACTGTAGACTTATAGTAGGGTAAGGAGCAGGAGCAGACATGAGTGGTGTGGTCGTGGAAGTGCAGTGTTGGTAAGGAGTGTCTCCGTAGACTTTACAGTAAGGTTACAAGCAGGAGTAGACATGGGTGGTGTGGTCATGGATGTCCAGTGTTGGTCAGGAGTATCCCTGTAAATTTACAGTAGGGTTAGGAGCAAGGGAAAACAATAGTGGTGTGATCATAGATGGTCAGTGTTGGTCAGGAATGTCTCTATAGATTTACAGTTGGGCTAGATGCAGGAGCAGACATGGGTAGTTTGGTTATGGATGTCCAGTCTTGGTAAGGAGTGTCACTGTAGACTTACAGGAGGGGGGAGTAGGAGCAGACATAAGTAGTGTGGTTGTGAATGTCTAGTGTTGGTCAGGAGTGTCACTGTAGACTTACAGTAGGGTGAGGAGCAGGAGCAGACTTGTGTGGTGTGTTCATGGATGTCCAGTGTTGGTCTGGAGTATCACTGTAGACTTGCAATAGGGAGAGAAGGAGCAGACATGATTAGTGGGGTCATGGATGTCCAGAGTGGGTCAGGAGTGTTGCCATAAACTTGCAGTAGAGTTAGGATCAGGAGTAAACATGACTGGTGTGGTCATGAATGTCCATTGTTGGTCAGTAGTGTCACTGTAGACTTACAGTAGGAGCAGGAGCAGTAGCAGACATGAGTGGTGAGGTCATGGATGTCCAGTCTTGGTCAGGAGTGCCACTACTGACTTACAGTAGGGGAAGCAGTAGCAGACATGAGTGCTGCTTCCATGGACTCCAGTGTTGGTCAGAAGTGTCACTGTAGACTTACAGTAGGGTTAGGAGCAGGAGTACATAGATATATTCACATTGATGACATACAAAAGCTGTTGGCCCATCCAGTCTTCCCACCCTACTTAACTATTCTACCTTGCCCGAGTGGCAATCCTCCTCTTTGTTACTGTCTATCCCTTCTTTAACTAAACACACATGCCTGCCCCATCCCTGCTTGAAGCTGCTGATTGATTTGACCTCTATAACTTTCTCTGGCAGCTTATTCCACTTGCTCACTGCCCTGTCCATGAAGGAGTGCTTATGAACATCCTTTATGAATCCCCCCCATTGGTTTTAGAGAACTACATCTCAGCCAAGTATTTGAATTCAAGGAGAAGAGTTCCTTGACATCCACCTTATGTAACCCGTGCAGGTATTTGAATGTCTCAACCATGTAACCCCTTTCCCTACTAGTTTCAAGGGTGTACATTGTAAGTCCTGCAACTTCTCCTTATACATAATTTTTTCAAGGCCATGGATCATCTTAGTTGCCCAAGCTGTACTGCCTCTGTTTTGTTGCAATCTTTCTTCAAATTTGACTCCAATACCGTGCCAGTATTCCAGATGCAGTCACATCTGTGACCTGTCTAGTGGGAGGATTACCTCCCTACTCTACTGGTTGTCCCCTTTCTTATGCATCCCATCATTCTGTTTGCTTTGTCCACCGCCTTGTTGCTGTGTGCAAACATTTTCAGCATCTGTGATATCATTACTATCATTATTCATTATTCATAGTATTATCATTAAGCAAGTACTGAACTTCAAGTACTTGGGCATCTATTTTAACTCCACCCTGTCTTTCTTCCACCGTGTTGACTCTTTGGTCAAAAACATCCACCAATGGCTAGGCTTATTCTACAGAAACAGGTCAAACTTAACCCCTAAGGTAAAAAAAACTACTAGTCTCCAGCCTCATCATTTCTGTCATTGACTATGGATCAGTAATTTACTTGACCGCTAACAACGCTGTCCTTGACAAAATCTGTGTGGCCTTCAACCGCTCCTGCAGATTTGTACTTAACAGGAAATAGGACTCTCACTGATGTGACCTGTACACCACCTCCACTGCCATTTGCCCTGTATTTTCTGAATGGCATGTATCCTGGTGGGGTCATAGTAGTATTAGGGTTAGGATCAGGTACAGACATGAGTGGTGTGGTCATGGCTATCCAGTTTTGTTCAGAAGTGTCCATGAGACTTACAGCTGGATTAGGAGCAGGAGCAGTAGCAGATATAAGTAGTGTGGTCATAGATGACCATAGTTGATCAGGAGTGCCACTGTGGACATGTCTGCTCCTGCCCACTGTTTGTCAAAAATATCACTGTAGACTTACAGTAGAAAGGAGTGGTGTGATCATGGATTGCAGTATTGATCAGGAGTGTCACTACAAACTTACATTAGGATTAAGAGTAGGAGCAGACATGGGTGATGTGGTCATGGATATCCAGTGTTGGTCAAGTGCATCACTGTAAACCTACAGTAGGATTTGAAGTTGTAGCAGATATTAGTGGTGTGGTCGTGGATGTCTAGTGTTGGTCTATAGTGTCTCTGTAGACTTATCAATAGAGTTAGAAACAGGAGCAAACATGAGTGGTGGGTCATGGAGTTTGGATTTTAAAGTAGAGGGTGAGGATGAGTAGCAAATGGGTCGGAGAAAGGTTAGACCAGAGCTGGGGTAATTTAGACAAGAAGACAATTTAACCATCAGTGGGTTTTAGTATGGAGGATGAGAGAAGTGTAAGTTGGACTTACATATGAACTATGAGGAGGAAGGGGGCAGTGTGATAGGGCTGAATAAGACCCTATCCATTTTGTTATGCAGAAAGAGTTAAAAGCAAGTATCTGTTCTGTCTTCTTTTCTGTCTCTTACCTGTCTGACTGTGCAATCAAGTTTTCTTGTGTGACCTAGGAACTGATCACTCTAACAGTCTCACAACCCCCCCACACACACACAATCTCCTGCCTTGACTTGCTGTTGGTTCTATCTTTTCTTCCCCCTTGCTTATCTGTGGTTATAAATATATATGTGGATCTTTGTGTGAAACTGAGATCTTCTAGTTTGAAAATGTATACAGTTATACTGTTGAAATGATTGCAAAAAGCTATTTGGATTGGAACTCAGGAGGTTAACCTTGAGATGCAGTTTGACCTCCACAAACTAATATGCAGAGTAGTCAACAGAAGAGTAGCTCTGGGACATCATGTTTTATTTTGTTGCACCTTCAGAGAAAGAAATTGACAACGTTCTATTGCATTTTGTGAGAAACAGGATGTCTCTTAATAAGCTCAGTATGTAGAAATTAATTGCCAGGCAAAGACTTCTTATAAAGAGAGCAGCAGTGTTTGTGCAAGAGAGAGACATACTGAGATTTAGATTTAGGGATACCCTCAGATGAAATACTTTGTTTTCTCTGTTTGCACTGCCTTTGTAAAAGCTATTCTGAACACCTGTATTTTTATTTTACTTTTATTGGTAGTAATAATAAATGCTACTTGCAAATTTATAACTGCTCCTGGTTTTCCTATGCTGCCTGTTCTATGTCTTGGGGTTCAATGCCAAGAAATGCAAGTGCTACATTTCAGTGCAAAAATAAAACAGGGAGGAGCTACCAGCTAGCGGGGATTCAACTAGCCAAGACGGAAGAGGAAAAGGATCTGGTGGTGATCATAACGAGAGCAATGAACAACTCAGCACAGTGTAAAAAGGCAGCTGCAAAGGTCACCATGATGCTGGGTTGTACTGACAGAGGCATATCCTGCAGGATGGGGGAGGTGATCCTGCCACTATACAGGTCACTGGTTAGACCACACCTGGAGTACTGCGTGCAGTTCTAGTGACCGTACCTGAAGAAGGACATTAGGTTACTGGAGGGGGTGCAGTGCAGGACAACAAAATTGATCCAGGGGCTAGGGGACTTACCCTACGGCAGCAGGTTGAGGGAGTTGAACATGTACTCCCTGGAGGAGAGGAAGGATGGGGACATGATTGAAACCTTCAAGTACATGAAGGGAATAAAAAGATGGGGATGGAGGGTTTTCAAATTAAGGAGGGAAGGAACACTCGAGGCGTGATCTGAGATTGGAAGAGGGAAGGTTGAGGAGGGAAATGAGAAGACACTTTTTTTATGGAGAGGGTGGTGTCTGGGTGGAATGCATTGCCAGAGGAAGTGGTATCCTGTAGAACAGTGGACTGCTTCAAAAGGGAATGGGACAGGATAAGGGAGAAGGTCAGTGGAGGGGGAAGGGAGGAGAGAGGAGCAGCTGTAGTATAAGGGCTGCTAGCTGCACAATTGAGCAGATTTGATAGACCATAAGGCTTTTATCTGCTGGCAATTTTGTATGTTTGTATGTTCAATGACAGGCAGGAGAGTAGGGAGCTGAAGTATGAAGGAGGATTCCAAACCAGAATTTATAACTTAAAGGAATAAAACATAGAAAGTGGCACTAAAAAGGTCCAGAGACGTCCATCCAGTCTTCTCTCCTGCCTAGCTCCACAGTGAAGGCTGTAGTGGCCACCTTTCCCTCTTACTTCTGCCCTGTTCTGACTTACAGTGGAGCCGACAGAATGCAATGCAGTATCTCAGGCTACTGCATGAGAAAAGGGATTAACCGCCATTGAAATTGCCTTGTTTCCTTTGGTCACTCTGCTGCAGAATGCTGCAGTATTGCATTACATCCTGGCAGGCTCATCTGTTCATGTGCCTGACCCAATGATTTGGCCTTCACCACCTCCTTGGGCTGTCTGTTCCACTTGTCTACTACTGTTTTGTGGTCAAAAGAGCATTCAGGCATCTTTCTTGAATTCCTCCTGCCAGCTTCATTGAACTCCTGCTTATATCTGTGTAACCAGGCTGTCAGCACAGTGGGTTACAAGGACCAATCTAACATGTGCTAGTGATCAAGGTTATGTTTTATGGCCACTACAAATTGGGTGCCACATGAATCAAGTGCACATATAGGGTTAATGTAGGGTTATCAAATGTGTTCCTGCATATGTGTTCTAAAATGTTTATGGGTTGTTTCCTGTATCCTGTTTATGCAATGTGTTCTGCCCAGACAGTAATGCTAGGTAACTGAATTTGCACCTCAAATTGCCCATTGTTGGAAAGGTTTGCAGGCAATGTTTCCCACCTGCTTGGGGCCTATGAATAGGATCACCAGTCCACCAAAAAGGATTCTTCTTCCTGTTGTGCATCACAGTCAAGGTGCCCATGCAGCAGTTCAGCACCTTCAGGTGCACTTCTCCGACTGTAACCAACCAAAGGGGCTTGTGGCTCAAGGATGGTAGCAGGGTCCCTAAGTCTAGTTGTCATTGGACCCCGATGTTGTAGGTCTCCAGAGGCTCAGGCTCAGGCTGGGCTCTGAGATCGAGGATAAGAGGGGCATGTTGGGGACTCACTCTCATGTTTAGTTTCAAATTTTATTTGATCAACTGTAGGTCTTCTTAATGTTTGCAGAAAACATACTGTTAGGGCTTGGTCCCCACACCCTTAATGGCAACCCACTGTGCACTGCTGACAACATCTATTATGTTATACTTACAATCAGTACTAACCTATAGGGCACAGGTACTTACAGTATAAGTGTAAGTTACCAGGGACATTATTACTGATTATTATTGGAGACATAAGTATGCACCAAGAATACATTTCTGTGTTCTTTGCCTGAATCATGTTATATTCTTCTGAGAAGTCATTGTATAGCCTACACTGCCATCATGCAGATTTATGTAACACCGCACCTATTTCTTGTATTTTATGTGGGTTCTTTATTCTTATTTTAACTAATTTTACACATTTTGTATATCTCTCGATACACTGTGGAGCCACCTAACTTTTGCCAACAGGGTCTGTTTTATGTATCTAACTCATGTACAAAGTAATAGTTGCTATAGGTAATTATCAGTATATAACCTGCTGTATTACATTTTCTAACTGAGACCATCTTCACCCTAATGTGTTGAGAACTCTGGCTCCTGAGTCTATTTGTAAAACTTGTTTTAGGGCATAAGTCTGCTTTTGTGTAATAAACAAGTTTATTACTGCATATGCCACTTGTCTGTTGTTTCTTCTGCTAGTTTATTATCCCCAAGAACCTGAGAAGGGCTCAGACCCTGACAATGCAAATAAATACATAGACAATTGTGGGCACATTCATAACAATTACTAAAAATTTACATAGTAACATAGTAATTGATGGCAGATGAGGACTGCAAGGCCCACGTAGTCTGCCTGTATTCCCTGCCTGCATTAGTGGCCACTGACCCTACTTGGCCAGTGGCTTTAGCCTCTTTTCCCACCACCAGGGTTCCATTATGACTATCAGATGCATGTTTGAAGCCTCCCACTGTGTTAGCTCTCATCACCTCCTGTGGCAGGCTATTCCATACATCCACCACCCTTTCTGTGAAGAAACCTTCCTCATATTCCACTTTAGCCTGCCCCTCCAATCTCATATCATGCCCCTCATCCTTGTGCAGCTTTTATACTGAAAGATGTTGCCTACTTGCATTTTGTTTATGCCTCAAGATACTTGAAAGTTTTTATCATATCCCACCGCTCTCTCCTCTCTTCCAGTGTGTACATATTAAGGTCTTTTAATCTCTCCTCATACGTGCTGTGGTGTGGACCCTGCACCATCTTAGTTGCCCTTCTCTGGACAGCCTCCACCCTATCTATGTCCTTCCAAAGATGCAACCTCCAGAATTGTACCCCATAATCCAAGTGAGGCCTCACCAGTGTTTTGTACAGTGGCATCACCAATCTTACTGATTGTACCTGTTTGCAACAGATATTGATTATTATCTGTATATGTGTATGTACAGTAGTTACATTCTTGTATCCTGTTTTACTTAGTATGTCCTGTCTGACAGTATGTTATTTATATAAACTTGTCACTTGTGAAAATGGGCATTTTGCTCATCTTGCTAAGAAGTACAAAAAATAAAAAATGAAATGACATGAAATCACCACCTCCCTCCTTCTGCTAGTGATACCCCTTCCTATGCACCCCAACATTCTACTGGCCCTTCCCACCACCTTGGTGCACTGTTTGGCTACATTTACATAATCTGTGATGATTAGCCCTAAATCCTTTCCTCTCATGGGTAACCGTCAGTGCAACCCTCCATCCTGTAGCCCTGTAGGTTCCTGCACCCCAGGTGCATGATTTTGCACTTTTTTGCATTGAATCTTAACTGCCACACCTCCAACCATTTTTCCAGCTTTCCCAGATCCCTCCTTATTCTTTCGACCCCCTCTGGAGTGTCCACCCTGTTGCAGATCTTGGCGTGTTCTGAAAATAGGCAATCCTCCCTCTCCAGTCCTGCAGCAGTGTCACCAATGAAGACATTAAAAAGGACTGGCCCAAGGACTGATCCCTGAGGCACCCCACTGGTTATGTCCCATTCCATGGATTGGATCCCATTTACCACCACTCTCTGCTTTCTATCTCCCAACCAGTTTCTAACCATTCTCTACTTTGTGGCTCACCCCAGGCTATATAACTTGCTGACCAGTCTTCTGTCTGGAATGGTGTAGAAGGCTTTCCTGAAATATAGGTAGGCAATATCCACTGTGACCCCCGATCCACCTCCTTCATCACCCAGTCAAAAAGTCTATCAGATTAATTTGACATCACCTTCCTGCTGTGAATCCATGCTGCCTCGGATCCTGTGCTCTGCTGGATTCCAAGTACCCACAATTTTCCTCAAGCAGTGCCTCCATAATCTTTCCCACCACTGAGGTGTGACTAACTGAACCATAGTTTCCTGTTTCTTCCCTCCTTCCACTCTTCTGGTGAGGGACCACATTACTTCTATAATAATAGACAAGTAGTGTTAATATGCATATTTTCATTCCCATATCAAGCACATAACAGTTATATAGTCAGACTCATATCAAGTACTTTTTTCCTATACCTGATATCAAGCTCATAAGCCTTCTACCTTTAAGGACACATTGACTAGAACAAGATTTCCATACATTCTACTGAAGACGAAGAGTATAATTTTATCATATACAAAATATGTAGGGATCTACATTTTGAATAACAGGGCAGTTAAAGGGAAGGTCCCTCAGCCTTTTATTCTGTTTACCTGTGTGAGTCATGAGGCATGCACAATGATTGCCTCTATTGCACCCGCCTAATTTCATTAGGATTTAAATGTAAATGAAGGTACTTAAGTCTGGTGTGAAAACTCACTTGACTCCATTGCAAAGTTTGTCACCCAACTCATGTAAGGCAACCTGGAATTTTATGATGTTTTAGTGCTAAAGCTGCAATAGTTATACTGTTATCAGTCAGTGCTGTTGCTGTCCTCTGCAGTCCCTATGTTCTTGTCCTATACTGACCATGACAATTTTCAAGGCATAGTAAGTGGCTTGCTGTGTTCTGTAGTTAATTGCATCTGAGTTAGAAAAAAATGCTTTTAGAGAACTCAGGGACTTCACAAAACATGTAACAGAACTGAATGAGAGTATAACTTCTGATGGTTCTTGTAGGTATGCATAGAAACATGGAAAGTGACAGCAGAAGGAGACCGCTTAGTCCATCTAGTCTGCCTTTGATTTCTTTCCTAACCCCCTAATTGCCCTTATGTGTAAGGGCACCCTTCTGTCTGTCCCACACTGTTTTGAATTCCCCCACTGTCTTTGCCCCCACCACCCCTGAAGACAGGCTATTCCATGCATCCACCACCTTCTCAATGAAAAAGAACTTTATGATATTAGTATTGGACCTCCCACCCCATAGCCTCAGATCATGTCCCCTAGTTCTGCTGACCTCCTTGTAGTGAAAGAGGGCCTGTGTCTGTACTTGATTTATACCTTTCATGTACTTGAATGTCTCAATCATGTCTTCCCTGTTCCTTCTCTGCTCCAGGAGTACATGTTCAGCTCTCTTAATTGTTCTTCATAAGACAATTGTTGCAGTCCCTGCACCATTTTTGTTGCCTTCCTCTGAACTGTTTCTAACTGGTCAATGTCCTTTCTGAGGTGTGGCCTCCAAAACTGTGTACAATGCTCCAGGTGTGGCCTGACTAGAACTCTATACAGTGGCATGATCAGCTCTCTTTTCCTGCTTGTGATTCCCCTTCCTATACATCCCAGCATTCTGCTGGCTTTAACTGCTGTCTTTTCACATTGTTTCCCCTTTTTTAAGTCATCTGAAATCATGATTCCCAAATCACCGTCTTGGTTTGATTCAGCAAGCAGTGTTACCCCTCCTAAGTAATACGCCGTCATTGGGTTTCCTCTTTCCATGTCATGACTTTGCACTTTTTGGCATTAAATCAACAACTGCCATGCTTCAGACCACTGCTCCAGCTTCTTTAGATCCGATTTCATCTTGCTCCATCCATCTAAGGAGTCCACCCTGTTACAGCTCTTGGTATTGTCGGCGAATAGACACACCTTCCCTTCAAGTTTGTTTGCAATGTCAGCTATGAAAATATTGAAGAGTAGATGCCCCAGCACTGAGCCTTGTGGTACACCACTGGTTACCTTACCTTTTGCACCATTTACCTGGACCTTCTGAGTTCTACCTTGCAGCCAGTTTTTTACCCATGTTACCACCTCCTGTCCAACCCCTGTGTAGTCTAACTTTTTTACCAGCCTTCGGTGTGAAACCGAGTCAAAGGCCTTGCTAAAGTCTAGGTAGACCACATCTACCACTACCCCTTTTTCCACAGCCCTGGTAACCCAGTTAAAAAATTTGACCAGATTTGTTTGGCATGATCTGCCCGATGTGAAACTGTGCTGCCCGTTTGCCTCAAAGAATACTATTATTCTCTCTTGCCTTACATGAGTGGGGCCATGACCTTTGCAATGGAGACAAACAGGTCTTTGCACCAGGGCAAAACGGAATGAAGCAACCTCATTTATATTTAAATTAGAATGAAATTAGGGTGATGCAAGAAAGGGAATCATTCTTCATGCCTACAGACTATACAGGCATGCAGAAAACACATTGATGGGACTTTCCCTTTAAAGATAATATTGGAAAGATAATCATGTCCATTTCCAGAAAAGCATTCACAACTGAGGAAACAAGCATTTCCTTCATACCTAATTTCTACATTTTTAGCAGTAAAGATTCAAATCTATGTTCCTTAGGAAGAACAGATAATTGAAGATATAATTCATATCCATGCCAGATTTTGTGCTTTGAATACCATAGGGAAAATTTAGAGTTCTTTTACTCCTAAGAGGTCTTTTTCTTGATAAGAAGAGAAGATACAGTTCTTAATAAAATTTGTACATGTCATGGCAGTAATAATGCCCTTTAGTGAATGTTTCCAAAGACCCAATAGATTAACTTCATTCAAAATACATGTCAATTTGCAAAGCTGTCAAGTGTTAACATTTTCCTGCCATTTATTCTTTCCAGTTAGGCAATTTCTAGGCCAGGAATTTGCTACAGTATTTAGAATTCTGATCTGTTAACCAGCTAATCTTGAATCAATCAATGCTAACTCACCCTCTAGGAGGGTCTCCTGATAGCATCTGATCTATCTGTCCTGTATCCTGTAACAGCAGTGAAGATGTAGAGGCAGAAACCTGTGCTGGCAGGAGACATTAGTCTAGGGCGAGATGCCAGTGTGTGAATGGCAGAAACCAGAGCATCTGCCACCAAGGTATTTTACCCCAGAGGCAGGGATAGATATATTCATTTGGTAAACCACTGCTGTATCTGTGACTGTGTTAGGTTCTAACTCTGATTCCCTATGGAAGCATATTTGGGGGTTCAGGAGAGACCACAGAGGTAGCAGCCCACTATCTCATGTTCTGGGTCAATGTGTGTTCTGGAAAGTATACCCTTTGCAGTCCCATAATGCCAGGCAGCATTGTCTACTCCATTGCTATGCAGTTCAGGCACAGCCTGATTCTCTGATTCTAACACCCTTCTTAACTTTGCATTTCTTCTGGATATGCAATAATTCCTTGTCCACCACCTTCATCTTTTGTGATTCTAAGCTCTGTCTAAGCCTTAGCATTCTTAATCTTCCAACTGACTTCCGTGATTGCTCTTCGATAGTCCTCCATATCCCCTTCTTTCAGCTGCCCTTGTATTTCTTGAATGTCCATCCTTTGCCCTCACTACTTCCTTCATGTCTGACGTGAACCACAATAGATTGTTTGCTTTCTTTGCCTTACTAACCCTCTCAATACAGCATTGCCCAATCTTTACATGCCTAACTTGAGTACATCTCATTTTCCATCCAGCTCTTAGTGCTCCACCATGCCATTTGTGTTTCTCCTAGTAGCCTTCTCATTTTTTCAAAGTCTGCTTTTCTGAAGTCCCATACCTTCACTGTGCTGTTCCCTTGTTAACTTTTATTTGGATCTCCACCCACACCATCTTGTGGCCTCTTGGCCCTAACAGTTCCTGGACTACAGTGTTATTTACCTGCTCACTGTTTGTGAGCACCAAGCCCAGCAGTGCTCTGTTCTTTGTAGGATCCTGGGCCAGTTGCAAAAGGAACACTTCCTAGCATGTTTTCACCAGGATTTGATTCCTTTCATTTGTTGCAGCTGGAACCTTCCAGTCCGCATCCAGCATGTTGAAGTCCCCACCATGACTACTGCTCCTGACCGAGATGCCCACCTCAGAATTTCCCCCAGTTCTGTCTGCTCCCTGGTCCTGGCTTAGTGGTCTTCACATAGAGTACTACCCCCTGTGCTCTTTGCCCTGTCCTTCCTAAACAATAGCCCCACTCATGATTCTAATTTACCCAATTCTTTGTGTCAGCTAACAGGTTCAGATTACCCTCTGCTACCAGCATGAGATATTCTGACATTTTGTTACCCAGACGTCTTACACTGGTGCATAGCAGTTTCCAACTACTAGTCCCACACTACCCTTGTTTTTCTATCTGAATTCACCATCATAAACATCTGTTTGTGGGGTGGCCAGCAGTGCCCCTAGGTTGCATCCATGCTAGTGTTCCTAACCAAGCTGACTCCTCCTCTTCCTAATTTAAACTGGCTGTTTTGCAATAAGCCCACCTAGCTCTTTCCCCTTCTTGCCCTTCTTGTTGGGGTGCAGGCCATACAGCATATAATGCTCCTCACTGTGTCTCTCTTTACCTTGCCGTAATGAGGAGGAGAGTTATGTGCACTTTCTAACATTAGCAATTTGCAGATAAATCTCATACAAAATTGCTTCAAAATACCTTTACTATTTGCATACAGGCATACTATCTACAGCAGCTTGTTTACATGCAACAAAGCTTTGCCTGCCAGTGGAAGGCTGAAATGATGATGTGCCATCGTGCCTGTCTCCCTATATTTTGAATGGGGCTAGTTAATCCAACACTGTTTTAGCACAAAAAAACTCTTTTTCTACTTTTGAGTATGAACAAGTCTTTCCAAGACTCTTTCAAGACTTTTTAGAAGTCACATTGCATAGTTAACCCCCACACCTAGAGCTGACCTACCATCTCAAATATGGCTGCCAATTATATTCATTAAAAACCTTCGACTAGGCTCTAAGACTAGAACTACAGTGAAGTTCACCAGGATGAAACCCAATTCTGCAGCATTTTGCAGCACTCTGCAGCAAGCTGCATCAGAGTTACTGTGGAAAACAATGTAATGTCAATTTCAATTAGTCCCATTTGTCATGCAGGAAACGGTGACATTCACTTCATCCTGGCAATGTCACATTTTCCTGCATGACAAAGGGGATTAATTCCCATTGAAATTACATTGTTTGCTGCAGTAACTCTGCTGCAACTTACTGCAGAATGCCTTAGAAGTGGGTTTCATCCTTTCGAGCTTCAGTGTACCTTAAATAAAACAGAAGAAATTACTTAAATGTTGTTTCTCTGAGAGCGTAAGGGGACAGAGACAAGATGGTGCAATGAGGAGGAGTGCTGCTGAGCTCAACTATCCCACACCAAGATAGAAATACTTCAGAATGATACAGGGTAAGTTCACAAGTAAAATGTCACTTTAGCAATTAAAAGTAAGAACTGTATCCCTTTTGTACCCTGGTATTGAAACACACTTAATGGTTCTATTTGCAAAGAGTGTTGAATGCCATGGCAGCTGAAGGACAGCTTTGCTTGTATCATTTTGTCTAAGAGTCTATACTGTGTTTCTTAGCTGCACACCAACATTGGGATTTGATAGCCAACAAGCCCAAAACCTCAGAGAAAGTTTGGGTCTATTTCCCAAGGCAAAGCTGAAACCACAAGGGAAAAAAACAGAAAGAAGAGCTCACCTGCTAGGGAGGTGGCTCCTCAAGAGAAACTCAGATAATCCTAAGACCAAAGGAGTGTCCGGCCTGTTTCAACTCCAATTTTTTACAGAACACTGATCAAGTGTGTCCACAAGTCACAGAACTAGCATGGACCAGAGCCACAGAAATTCCATAGCAGGGTCTGTTCAAAGTGCTTTAAATGACTCTCAACTCATGGAGAACAATGCAGAAACTGGTGAGTTACAAGTTTTTTCTTACTTGGGTTTGTCTCAGCCATCAGTGATAATTGACCCACAGTGTGTGGGAGAAACAGAGGAGTTGGGGAAAGAACAGGTTGGAGTGAAATCAACAATATGAGTTGATTCAGACACAGAGATATAAAGAACAAATATGGGGCAAATGGTGAAGAACTAATAAGTGATTTTAGCTACTCACAAGCATCAAACATGCTTGAAGCTTTCAGTAAAGGGGAGGTTTCTAAGGGAAGCCCAGAGCAGTATGTATCACCACACAATAATACTATCAAGAAAGATTTTCAGACAGCAACTAGGAAAAAAAGAAACACAAAAACCTAATCTGGAAGCTCTCTGAATTCAAGTGAATGTCCTTATAGGGAAAAAGCAGAAACAGATTGAGGAAAACAGACACAAGAGGAAACATTATTACAAACTATATTCCAAAACATGAAGGTGGGGTTTAAGAAAATTGAAGACAAACTGGAAGGAATCAATACCAAAATGAAAGGGGTAAAACCGAAGAACAGTATATGAACTACATAACCAAATGGCACAGTTTGAAGGCAGAGTTTCAGATTTAGAAGATGAGTTGCCTAGTATTGAAATGCAGAAAATGAGCAGGGACCTTTCAAACATAAAGGACAAGGTCACAGACCTGGAGCAAAATAGAGATGAGACAATTTGAAAATTCTAGGATTCCTGAGGATAAATTAAAATTTTGTGAAAAATGTTTGACTGAATTAACTGGAAGACAATACCCAGCAGATAACATTGAAATTCAGTGGGCACATAGATCTCCAGCAATTCTGAACCCAGCTTTTAAATACCCATGAGTAATCTATGACAAATTCCTTTAGTATCAAAAGAAAGAAAATATATTAATGCTTGCAAAAAAAACAAATCTGATATTTCAAGAAAACAAGATACTAATCTTTCCTGATCTCATCCCTGAAGTACAAAACAAAAAAGGAATGAATTTAAGGCAATTAAAAACTTTCTTTGGGAAAAACATATTCTTTTTATCACTGTACTCCAGCCACGCTGAAAATCACTTACCTGGAAACAGCAGGGTTTTTCTTGGCCAAAGAAGCAGAAAATTATGTGTACAAAGAACCTAAATTTAAACCCACAAGAAACAACACTGAAGCTGAGAAAAGTCCACCCAATAAAGGAAATTCTTAAACCACTCTAGATGGCTGAAAAGATGAAAGATTATGTGAATAAACAGGGAAATTAAAAAACTACAGAGACTCACAAAAAGGATTTTTGGAGCAATTGTCATAAAATGGAAAAGGAAAAAAGATATTTGATATGGACAGATTAGATGGAGGTAGATAAGATAAAGTGGACCCTAATTTCAATAGGGGGATGAGCTCAAGAAAAGGAGAACTTCTTTGCATAAATCTTGAGGGTACAGGGTCAAGGGGATAAGAGACTCTGTTGCAGGAAGGATGGAGAAAGGAAATAAAGCCCAGTTCAAAAGTTAAAAATCACAGTGAAGAGGTAGGGGTAAGTTATAAAGGTGGGGGTGTGCAAGGGATATGGCGAAGGAGAATTAGATCTAGTTTACATGCAAGCTGTAATAGTTGGGGAAAGAGAGAGAGACTAAAAAACAGTTAAAACAAAAAAGGTTAAGTAAAAAGGTATCTGATGAGTGCCCTATAGAATCAGGAAACAATTATATAATTGCATAGGGAAAATAAAACAGGAAACAAACACATCAGGGGAAAGTGAAAGGAAGAAGAATGAATACTATTGGGAAGTTTAATCAAGGAACTGTAATGGGTTACAGGAGTAAGAGGATAGGTTTGAGATACTTTTATGGTATAATTAAAACAAAACAAAAATGGATGACTGATTAAAAATGTTATCATGGAATGTAAATGGAATCAACAATCCAGTCAAACAGAAAATAAACTTTTAAACTATGTTAAAAAAGGCATAAACTGTTTCTTAGTACAAGAAGCACATCTTAAAGTTTCTGAATTTGAGAAATGTAAAAAAATGTGGGGAGGACAGGGTCAACATGCAAGCTCAAGCTAAAGAAGGGAGTAGATGTTTTGTCTGCAAAAAAGCTAAAGGTTTTAATTAAAGATTACTATAAAGATCAAATGATCAAAACATTTATAATATGTGGAATAAAAACAAGATTTATGGAATTTACAGTTGCATGCATATACTGTATGGTCCAAACGAAGACAGCCCAGAATTCATCAAAGATTTTTTTTCTGAATTTATCAAAATTCCAGACCCATATTTGGTGGAGGTGACTTCAATATAACCCTACATCTGCTGATGAATAATACAGGCTCCTGCTCCACCCTGTTAAAGGCTGCAAAAAGGTACTGAAAAGTATGAGTGCACTAAATTTAGAGGACCTTTGTAGGAAGAAAATCCAAATATACATGTAAAAACTTTTTCTATTTAAAAAGGGGGCTGCTCATTAAGTAGTATATGAGAAGCATGGAAACCCTATGTTAGGGGACACATTCCCCACTACACCTGTAAGAGGAATAAATTAAGAAAAACACAAATGGAAGTAATGGAAAAGGAAATTAAAAAAGCTGAAATTAGGTATTTATATATACATAATGAAAATGATTTGAAACATTGGCAGAACCTAAAATGGAACTATAATAAACTAGCAAATGTTAAAACAGAAAGGCTCATAATGAAAACTAGGACCAAATATTACGCACAGTCTGGTAAAGTCTTAGCTTATCTACTTCAAAAGAAAAGACTGAAAGACTAATAAAACAAATGGAAGTTGAAGGGAACAAAATAATGAATTACAATAAAATAAATTATAAATTTAGGAAAGTTTATGAAAAATTATACACATCAGAAACTAAAAAGTGTGGAGTGAGTTTGTAAA
The DNA here is from genome assembly GCA_016271365.2 of Neoceratodus forsteri. NCBI lineage: Eukaryota > Metazoa > Chordata > Ceratodontiformes > Ceratodontidae > Neoceratodus > Neoceratodus forsteri. The sequence goes on from CM028134.1 coordinate 293,813,104, forward strand.
TAAGTTAAACATTACTAGAATAAAACACAAGATAAATTAATGTAAAATGACAGAATAAAAGAAGAAGAAGAAGAAGAAGAAAGTAAAATTTGCTATTAAACACTTAAAATGGTAATGCCCCAGGAGCAGATGGGTTACCATTGGAACTATACAAGATGTGCATGGCACAATTAACACATGTACTAACAGAAGTTTGTAATACTTTTTCGAAGAAGGAAGAACCCCAAACACTTTTTGGAAGCATTAATTATATTAATTCCAAAGGAGGGCAAATATCATTTACAGTATGGGTCATATTGACCAATATCACTTTTAAATGTAGATAATAAAATATTTACTAAAATGTAATCTAAAGACTAGAAAAAATAGTACCAGCAATATTCAAGATAGACCAAACAGGTTTCATCAAGGAAGAAAATGCTTCAACAATATAAGAACTGCTTTAAATGCCTGACAACAGAAGATCAAAAGGTGCATTGATTTTATCACTTGACGAAAAGGCCTTGACTGGGTAGAGTGGAAATACCTTTTTGATTATGGAAAAGCAAATTTGGGAGAGACCTTTATAAGATGAATAAAACTGATTTATTCACACCCATTGCACAGATTCTAACTAATAACAACATATCCCAACCTTTTGAATTGAAAAGAGGTATTCGATAGGTTGTCCCTCGTCACCCTCTTTGCTCTTTGCCCTGGCAACAGACCCATTAGCAAACTTAATAAGAAATAATAATGATATAGTGGGACTCAAAAGTGGAAATAAACACTTAAAAATTTCACTATCGCTGATGACATTCTATTATATATATTTAAACATCCAGACAAGGCTCTTTATATCATAATGACAGTGATAAAGAATTTGGGTCTGTCTCCAGATATAACATAAATTGGACTAGTTGGTGGTCATAAATATAAACTCAGGACATAACACATATTTAACGAAAATGATCCATTAAAACTGAAAGGGACAAAATAAAATATGTTCATTCATTCATTCATATTTTATTTAATAAAGTGCACTTTCTCATTTAGACTCAAGGTGCTGTACATAAAACATTTCTAAAACATTTAAAATACATATCACAACAATAAATAAGTCATCCTTATTTACCAAGTTAAGACAATTAAAGTAGCTCAGAGAGAATGCATGATTAAACAAAAATGTTTAAGCTCCTGTGTAAATGTCTCCAGTGTAGGGTTCACTCACATATGGCAAGGGAAGGAGTTCCATAGGTTAAGGGCCACAAAAAAGAAACCACGGGCCCCGGAAGATTTAAGAAGCACCCTAGGAACTGAAAGGGGCAGGAGGGGCAATAGAGTCGTAGGAGGTCCTGCAAGTAGCCATGCCCCTTATGGTCAGCAAACTGAATTTAAAGGAGATCCACCACCTAACCATCAGCCAGTGCAGACAGTGCAGCACAGGTGTAATATGACACAACCTAGAAAGGCTGGTCAACAACCTGGCCACCGTATTCTACACTAGCTGCAGACAGTGAACATCAACCCCCACCAGCCCCAGGTACAGGACGTTGCAGTAATCAAGGCATGAAGTCATGAAGGTATGGACCAATGTTGGTAGATCACACAGGGGTATCAGATGTTTTATCTTTGTGATGTTCCTCAGATGGTAAAATGAGGTCTGGACCATGGCCGACACCTGTAATTTAAGTGTCAGGCCACAGTCCCAACAACGCCAAGTTTTTACCCTATAAGAGGTAAGCAGCTGGGAGTCCTCTCAGCCTCAGCCCTGAGACTCGATCAGACTCCACCCTTGCCCCCCGGTGACCTGATTCCACCACTAGTACTTCAGTCTTGTCAGGGTTCAACCTCAGCCTGTTGGCCCTCATCCAGTCTTGGATCTCAGCAAGGTAGCGATTAAATACCGAGACCATTTCCTGCTGCTCAGGTGCAAAGACATGTATAGCTGAGTATCATCTGCAAAGCACTGCAAACTCAGCCCATACCATCTTATAATGTTTCCTAGTGGTAGAATATACACCGCAAACAACACGGGGGACAAAATGGAGCCCTGCAGGACCCCACAAGGCAGGGGCAGCGGTGCCAAAGAATAAATCCTAGACACTACCTGTTGCATCCTGCCAGTAAGGAAAGATTGAAACCAGTTTAGGACTGTACCAGCCAGTCTACAACAAACCCACAGGTGCTCCATCAGCACCCTATGGTCCACGGTGTCAAATGCCACCCTGAAATCAAGGAGAATAAGGATAGAATATCTTCCTTGATCCCTCACCACCAGGAGATCATTTAGCACCCGAACAAGGGAAGTCCTGGTACTGTGCCTTTTCCTGAAAACCTACTGGAGAGGGTCATAGATATTATGAGTTGTTAAATAGGTCTCCAGTTAAATGGCCACCACCTTCTCAATAATCATACACACAAAGGGGTGGTTAGAGATGGGTCTGTAGTTGGCCAGGCAGTCTGAGTCCAGTGAAGCTTTTCTCAGGAGTGGCCTCACAACTGTCTCCTTCAGGGGTCCAGGAAAAAACCCTGCCACTAAAGAAAATTGAACTATCCTGGCTAGGACTGGGCTGATGATATCAACACACCTCACTAGGAGGCATGTTGGTCCCGGATCCAAACTACAGTAGGTCGGCTGTAACTCCTGAATGACTTTAACAACGTCCTCGACTGTCAATTGGTCAAAGCCAGACAAGACAGACTGAATGTCTGCAACCTAAGGTCCATCACTGTATGCCCCATAAGAGGGCACTAACCTGATTTCCGATCTGATGGAGGCAATCTATCAGCAAAAAACAGAGCAAACTCGTCACACCTTACTTGTGAAAAAGCTCCCCTGGACTGAAGACAGGCAGGATTACACAGTCTATCAACAGTGTGGAAGAGCTGAGCCAGTCAGTTAGTTGCTCCAGCAATCTCCTTGGACAGGAATTCTGCCTTCTTAAAAGAGATTGCTGATTGATAATCTCTATAATGAGACATTAATCCAAGCTTGTCCTCCACCAAACCAGACCTTCGCCAGTGCCGCTCCACCCTTCGATTCCTCATCCTCATCTCCGTAAGAGTCCCATCAAACCAAGGGGATCCTCAATGCGAGGTGAGGTGCCGAACACAGACAGGTGTGATAGAATTGAGGGCCTCGGTAATAGCCCTGTAATAGATCAAAACCAATTCCCCCAGTTCTTCGCACATAATCATCAAACTTGATAGATCCAGCACCACCGACAGACCTGTGGGGACAAACCCCTTAAAGGGCAGTACTGGACCATCTCCATAGGGCAAGGCCTATTGGAAGGGCCTCGAATGATAACCTCACAGTATGGTGGTCTGACCAAATGACTGGTTCCACCATAAGGTCAGTGACCTCCATTCCCAACAGGAAGATGAGGTCCAATGAGTGGCTGTGTATATGGGTTGCAGAGGTAACAACCTGTGTCAGGTCCAACGAACACATTAGTTGGAGGAAGTCTTGACCAAATTGCGAGAGTTCGTCGTCAACCCAGGTATTGAATTCACCCAGAATAATCCATCTGGGCAACTCCAACACCATTTCGATGACGAAGTCCGCTACTTCCTACAAGAATTCCTTTTCATCCCCCTGAAGACAATAGATGAAAAGGGTCTTGCAACCTACACCTGCAAACCCTTGAATGGCCACACATTCAAAGGACCACATTGTTCCCATCGGGAAGACTGTGAGGTTCAGGTCCAACTTGGGCATATACTTAGCTCAAAATAGGAAAGATCTAATAAAGTGGAATATTGACTCTGTACTGGAGAAAGTAGAATATCTATAGGAAAAGTGGAGAGATCTCCCCTATCGCTAACAGGATAGTCCAAGTAATAAAGGTGAGTATACTACCAAGGTATTATATTGTTTCAATCATTGCCTATTAGAATAGAAAATATTTTGTTTAAAACTAGATAAATTAATACAAAAATTCCTCTGGAATAATAAAAAAAGCAAGAATTAGCATGAAAAAACTCAAAGATCCCTTGACAAAAGCAGAGTTTAACTTCCCTGACTTTAAAAGATACAGCCAAGGGCAATTATAAATCAAATATGGGAATTTTACATGGGTGAACTTCCATGGTGGGTATTCCATGAAACAAACAAAATAAACAGGTCCAGCACAAATGCTTTTCTGCAATATGAGGAGAAAGGAGAGCAATAATATTAAAAATCAATTGACAAGAACGACTTGAAAAGCATTGAACAAATACCATAGGTTAAACAAGGAAAACTTAAGAATTAAGGCAAGGCAAGTTTTATTTATATGGCACCCAATCCCGAAGGCTCTGGGCACTTTACAGAAAAATACAAAGAGACAAGCAATAAAACAATTAAAATAAAATTATGCTAATACGATTATAAATAAATAAAATATAAACCAGATTAAAAAGCTTTCAGAATACCATAATCAGGGACTGAACAAAAACAAGATGTAATTCAGTAGTCATTAAATGCCAGGCTAAAGAGGTGGGCCTTCAGCCTCTGCTTAAACACCTCTAGCTAGGGGGACCTCCCGGACTGCAGATGGAAGCAAGTTCCATAGGGTCAGCCCAGAAATGCTGAAAGTATGATCTCCCAAAGTCCTGAGCCGCACCCTGGAAATGTCCAGGAGGCCCCTCAAGGAGGAGGAGAGGAGGAGGGAGTGAGCAGAGATCACCAGTGTCAGGAGCTCTGACAGATAGCCAGGGCCCAGTTCTTATAAGACCTTAAAGGTGAGAAGACACAACTTGAAAAGGACCCTCCACCTGTCCAGCATCCAGTGCAAGCCACACAGCACTAGGGTTACATGACTGGACCTTGAAAGACCCATCAGCAACTGGGCTGCTGCATTCTGCACCAGCTGTAGTTGGCGGAGGGCCATCCCATGACCACGAAGTACAGAGCATTGCAGTAGTCGAGCCTGGTGGAAACAAAGGCGTGTACTAGCGTCAGCAGGTCCTCAGGCAGAACAAGGGTCTTAATCCGGGCAATGTTCTGCAGATGGTAAAAACCACTGCTGACTACAGAAGACACCTGATCCTCAAAAGTCAATCTGCTATCAAGGATCACGCCCAGATTTTGCACCCTCAGGGAAGCCACCAATGGGGTCGAACCCAGTACAAGACCATAGTCAGCCCTGGGAGGCAACCCATCACGCCCGTGACCAGGCTCGATCACCAGCACCTCTGTCTTAGCCAGGTTGAGTCTCAGCCAGCTGGAAATCATCCAGTCATTGATTTTAGCCAAACAGTTGTTAAGCACATCAGCAGCTCCAGATGTTCTGAGAGCAAATGACAAATACAGTTGGGTGTCATCCACATAGCAGTGAAACTCCACATTGCATTGTCGAATAATCTCGGACAGGGGCAATATACACTGTGAATAACATCGGAGATAGGATCGAGCCCTGTGGTACTCCACAAGACAGAGGCATTGGGGAGGAGGAGAAATTCCACATCACCACCTGGTGCATCCTATCTGAGAGATAGGACTCAAACCACCTGATGACAGTACCTGCGAGTCCACAGAACTCACAGAGCCGATTCAATAGCACAACATGATCCACAGTGTCGAAGGCTGATTAACATTCAGACACCTATATACTTAAATAATAACCACATGCCCTCAAAAAATAAGTACTATAAAATATGGACAGAACAAGGAATTATTGTCTAAATGATTTATAAAATAAAGATAACCATTTTATGTCCTTCATACAAATAATGGAGAAGTATCAGATCCGCCCATATGATTTTTTCATCTTTCTACAATTGAGGACATATTATAGTAAAGAATTAAGTCCTAATTTGCTAAAACCCCCTATGAGTACCATGCAAACATATTTAATGAATGATAGAAACAAAATTATATCTAAGGCATACAACCTCATGAGGGAAATAGATGCATCACCAGTTATTAAATTAAGACAAAAGTGGGGGAAAGAGCTGAATATAAACATTTCAGATCAAAAATGGAGTAAAATGATAGGAGGAATCAGAATATCAATCAACAACAGGTTGAATCAAATCCAATATAATATTTTCCACAGAATGCACTACACCCCAAGTATTAAATATGTTAAAATAAAAATTCAATTTCAGCAACATGTAATAGATGTGGTTTAGCTGTGGGGACTCTGGAACACATGATAGCCACCTGTAAAGATATCATCCCTTTTTGGGAAAGTATAATACAGGTTTTAAATAAAATCCCAGGTATAAACATCTCAAGAAATGTTGTTTACCTGATCATAACACTCTTCTTACACATGTAAATATATTAGAACAAGCATTGCTCAATGCCAGATGTTTATGTAAGCCCCCCAACCTTTGTAGGGCTTACCTGGGTGCTCCTGTCCCCATGTCCTTACTCCACTGGCCAGGGTCCTTGTGTCCCTAAGTCTCCATCCGACCCCTGCAGTGTCTTAATTCAGACTGGGGCCAGAGGAGCTAAACCGTGGAGCCGCCAACGTGTTTTTTGCACTTTGTGTGGTCATGCAATGCACGCAGCTGTTCTTCTGGCCCCCGCCATGGCCAAAGTAACGCCCCTCCAGTGCTCCCAACCCCTGAGGAGACACAGGAGGAGCCCCATTGTACTTTAATAAAGGAGCGCCAATAGCGCTAAGAAATGGGGTTCATGAATAATTCAGAAGGGGCAGTGAATATTAATCGAGCCTAGCTGCTGCCTTTTGGGTACAGTGTTTGCGGCAGCGACAGGCTAGGTGTTCAAAAAATTTAAAACTCTGCAAGAGTGAGAGAGGGCAGACAGGTGGATCTGAAAACCAAGTTTGAAAGGATAAATTTGAAACCTTTTCTAAAGATATAGCTGTGTCTCCCTCTCTCCCCAAACCAAACAATCCCCCAAAAAAAGATTGGGTACCAAGGTGGAAAAGGAAAACTCCCCATTCAGATTATATAGTTGCATAATATAGATATGTGAATACCATAATGTTTTTTGAATAATGTAGCCTACTAATCAAATGTTGTATTTCCTTTTTATAGATATTTCTCCTAATTGCCCATAGTGAATCCTAGGGAAACCATGCTTTTAAACATAAAAAACAGGAGGACACTGGTATAATAAAACTGGTAACAAGTAAAGTAAAAGTAAAATACACATTATACAATATAACAAGAATCACTGGAGAATAATATTTATTTATAGGCATCTCTTATAAGAATATGGATGAGTAATTTGTTATTTATGCATTGATCAATTTCTGAAGCCTTGTGATATCTGGAAATCTTCAGGTGCAAAGAAGAATTATTGCTTTTAATTGTTTTTCTATGTCTTCACTTGCACTGTCACTTTAAAAACATTTTGTATTTAAGGAAATTGTTGGTATCAGAGTGCAATCCTATGATTAAGTGCCAGGGGGCCTGAAATGCGTTAGGAGATTGCTGCGTTGCTGTATGAGGGGACAGCAGGCTTTTATAGAGCTTTTGTGCACTTGGAATTAAACTATAGCACTATTTTTGCACCTTACTCAAGGACTGGCTCTGAATTCTTTAATGCTTTGTGTCGATGTGAACCATGGACTGTAAATAGCCTGTGCTGGCATACATTTCTTTTTTGCATCTCCCCCAAAATACCTGACTCCGCTGTCACCCTTGATTGATACACACTATTTAGGGAGGATTGCCCTGGCAAGAAAGGTGGTGGATGTGCTATCTACCTCTCTGATTCATTGTAGCATTACACCCTTCCTAATATAACCACAGGGAGTAGCGCCCAGGCCCTTGCAATCAAAGTAACCATAGGAAACAAGGGTAAGGCACTCACCATCCTTTTGGTTTATATTCCACCATGGGACATAGCCAAGGGTTTCAACTTGGTAATTGAATATATCTCCAAACTGCCCAGTCGCTCAGAGATTGTTGCACTAGGTGACTTCAATATTAACTGGCTGGCACCAGAAGCTGACCCTTATAAGGATGCAGCCACCTCCGTAGACCTCATCCAACTGGTCGCTGCCCCAACCAGAATTAATTACAGAACTGGTAGCAGCTCACAGCTTGACCTAATATTTACCAACCACCCAGAGAGATTCAGGGACACTATGGTCTTGTCTGACTATCTTAGTGACCATTCCCTGTCATATGTCTCTGGTCAAACAGATTCCCTACACCCCTCTCAAAGCCATCCTACCAGCGTGCCCCCTGGAGAAGGCAACTTAACCACTTCGGGCCCACCTCTACAAGTGTGACTGGTTAGCAATTGACACTACCACAAGTGTAAACCAAGCTCTGGAACACTTTATTATCATCTTTAACACTGCATGTGATATTTACGCTCCTTATAGAAAACACAAAGTTAAAGGAGTTACCAACCAATGGATCTCATCTTCCCTCCTTAACCTCATGGCCTCATGTTATCACCTCTGGCATAATGCACATGGTACAGGTAAATCCGGTGACTGGCAGCTTTACAAGACTGCGAGAAATGCCTGTACCCACAAGATACGCCTTGCCAAATCTGCCCACTATCAAGACATGTTCTCAAACACATGGGGTAACAGCAGGAATTTCTGGTAAAATGTCAAAACCTAACTGGTAAACCCATCAAGTTCCTCCATTAATGCTTAATGTTAATGGTGCTACCATTCAGGACCCCAAGGAAATTGCAGATACTTTCAATGAGTCTATTACAGGCCTGAGTTGTGTTTCCCATTACTTCTTTAATGACCCAGCCAGTCTGGACAGCTTTCACAACACAGTCAACACTGCTAACACCCCCTCTTTCCACTTCAGGGTTGTCACTCCCAAGAAAGCTAAGAAGTACCTCCTGCAGGTGCTGGGTAAATCACGATTTAGCAGTGAACCTCTTGACTTGAAACTACTTCACCTTGCCCTAGACACTGTCTTGGCACCCCTCACCAAGATCTTAAACCTATCCATTTGCCTTGGTCAATTCCCCCAACAATGGAAAGTGGTGGTGGTGACACCAGTCCACAAGAGAGGTGATACAGCCTCACACTTGAACTACCGCCCTATCTCTATCCTTCCACCACTCTCCAAAGCACTTGAAAGAATCGTATCTGACCAGCTAACAGAGTACCTGGTCTCATACAACATATAATGTCTGCAACAGCATGGATTCAGTAAAGGGCATAGTACCACCTCTGCCCTCCTAGCGTACACATTGATTTCATCCATAAAGCATTTGACCGTGGTCACCTTGTGGGATCAATCTACACTGATCTCACAAAGGCATTTCATTTGATACAGTTAATCATCCCCTCCTGCTTGTGTCACTACCTGCCCCCGGACTCTCACTTGAAGTCACTTCCTGGTTTAAAAGCTACCTAGAAGGTAGAACACAAGTAAAAATCATTGACACCCTCTGGATCATTCATCCCGTATGTTCAGGAGTTCCCCAGGAGTCAATCCTGGGTCCTCTTCTTTTTAGCCTCTTCCTAAATACCATCCCCAAAATTTATACCAGCATTCTGCTCCTCTTCACCGATGATGCTGTTATATTCACAAGTAAGCCAGATCCTCTACCCCTTGTCAGCAGTCTACAACAAAGTATCTTAGCAGTTGAGGCCTGGTTTGCCCAACACAAGTAATAATGAATTACAAAAAAAACAAAGTAATGCTCTTCGCTAGTCCACACAACAAGTATAAAAATGCCCAGATCACCATCTCCAGTAGCTTAAGCACACCACGTCAACAACTCCACAGCTGTAAGTACCTCAGGATAACACTTGATAGCACATTATCTTTCAACGAACATATTAAGATAATTTCTAAAAACTGATAACTTAAGACTTGGAATCCTTTACAGACAGAGGCACAGCATGTCCCCCGAAGCACTCCGCCTAGCAGTTAAAAGTTCAGTTCTCACCATTATTGACTTTGGTTTTGTCATCTACAGTTCTGCCTCTGACACGACCCTCAGAAGAATTTGCATCACTCTAAACAAAGTATGCCACCTTGTCACTTGCACTCATAGGTATACACACACCTGTGAACTTTATGCACAAGCAAACTGGCTGCATCTCCAAGGCAGATCTCCTACCAAACCTGCTTGCTTGCTGAAAAGATCAGCCTCAGGCTAACCTCACCAACCACACTGCAGCTTCTAATGAGGGTGCCCAACCCCCCCATGGCACAAGAAGAGCATCCAAGCTTACCTGTCAAGTCCCTTTCTACTATACATTGCTAGCACAGCAGGCTTTCATGTCGTAGGGCTCCTAACTGTCTGAATGCTCTCACCCCAAGCATTCTGAAAGAACCTAAGTTTGATCCTTTCAAAAAATACTCAGCAAACACCTTTCGAAGCTTAGCAGCTGTGATTGCCCTACCTAACTGGTGCCCTCCCTATTCTACCTATCACCCACCATGACTCTCACTCCCACAGAAACACAACTACTACATTCCCTCCTTCTAACCCTCTCCACTTTTCACTCCTCCCTGTTCAGTCAACCCTTCCCCATCTGCTAGAGTTCAATTCCTCCCCTTCATGCAAACATTCCCTATGCATGTGTAGCACTCTCTGGTCTCATTGTCTCTGGCAGGACAAACCCTCCCCCCACCCCTTCTTCTCGGCACTGACTTAGTCAATTTCAAACAGTCTGTGTCCCAGAAATTAGATTCAGCCAACTACCAGCAACCCTATGTAACTCTAATCCTGAGCTCACTCTTAAGTCTCCTCCACAGCATGTGGCTGTATACCACCCTGTAGCTTGAGTTTTTCTTCTCCCTGTTGCAAGACAATGTCGTCTTACTGACTGCAAATACCTGTTACTACCCCTAGTCTGTACAAACTGTTATTCACTGTTTGCACTCTCAAAGCTCACATGGTTGTAACTGCCTAATTTGTTTTTGATCCTGTACTTTGTAATTGTTCATTTGTTGTGTGTCATTCAAGATGTGGAACCTCTGTAAATGAGCCTCTGGCTCAAAGGTATTGTAATCCCAAGATATCAATACATAAATAAATAATTCTAAAGCTGGAGAGAAAAGTGTTCTGCAGAGTTGTATTTCTCCTCGGTGAGGTCAGAGCCTTAGAGACTCTGCTGTTACGAGCTGTAGTGATTATGTGAACTGGGCAAAGAGACTGAGCCAATTTCCCAGTCCTCATGATACTGCATTGGAGGAAAATGTGTGCCAAGCCACAGTCTGGGGAATCATTAGCCTGCTTAGTACCCAGATCAAGGAGCACAGCAGCGGGAGGGAAGTAGAGGCCTGCCAGGTGAAGTCTGCATGCAAAGGCCTCGGGGAGATTGATGACCTGACCAGCATCTTCATTATTTCTTCAGTTGTCTACAGCTCTGGCGCGCCACCAACTACTCCAACAGCACAGTACTGAAAAAACAAATATCTGTCAATGCCCCTGCAAACCTTCAGAACTGTAAGTACCCTGGGCAGCGGCTTTGGGGGAGTTAATTATTTAGATAGCTAGTCAGAGACACAAGGGGGTTAAGCCCTGGGCTGGACTGTGTTAGAATTCAAGCTGAGCCCAGGCAGAAGGTTAGGGTTGCATCGGTTTAAAGTTACTGGGCCCAATGCAAGTTCCCCAGCATCTTCTACATCGGCGATGTGGTACCCATCCAAGGAACTTTGCATACTTTGGGCAGCTGCCATTTGGGAAGCCAAGTGCACCCATAGGTGGGAAGTGGGGATTGTGTAGGGTAAAAGTGTTGCAACTGTGTTCTGATATTTTTCTCTGTCCCCTCCCTCCCCCAAAATAAAACTGTTTATTGTAAATGTTAAATTCTGGCACAGTGATTTATTGTAAAAGGCTGAAAGTGTTGGTTGGTGGGTGAAGGTACATGGGGCAGCCACTAAAATTTCCTGGGGAGTGTTAACCTGTGACTTATTTCCAGGTATTCCCAACCACTACCCCAAGTGGAGGCACTGAGCGTACTTACTGTTCCCATACCACGGGTAATCCAAGAACCTAGGCCGGCCCCTCGAGATGTATCCAGTGAGGACCTGAGGGCCCTGGAATAGCCAGAGGTGAGTCCTGAAAGTTGGCTGTTACTTTGAGGCACCACTGGGATTAGCACCCCCTAGTGGCCATCCCCCAAAATTGCATTTCAGTAAAAGAGAAAGTTGGGTCCCCCCATTTGCTGAAAGTCACTATGGCCCTCCGCAGTTTGGAAGACTGGTGCCAAGGAGAGAGGTTGGATTGTAAAAAAGCCCTTTTAGTGACGATATTTCAGAAAGATTCTACAGATCCAAAATAATTGATGAACTATTGATTTTGTACTATTTTGACAACTTAAAGGTACAATGATTAAGGTATGACCATAACAGTAAAAGTGTATTTGCATTGATAAAGAGTGATACTGAGATTGATGTTGCCAAGCTGCCCAACACTATCTCCCCGTGGGAGGAAGGGTCCACCTGGACCATAGTGTTGTATAGCAGTGAACAGAAAATGCCAAAGGGTGTTTCAGCTGAAGATGATTTTGTTTGTTTGTTTGTAAAAGTTTATTCCTAAGCACATTCCAAGGAAAAGAAAAACCCAGTTGAGCAATTGCTCATTTACAATGGGGCCCACATTCATACAATTTAAAAAGAAAAACAAAGTTTCAATAAATACATAGCATAAAAGATACACACTTTACACAGACAAGGGCATTTACAACCACTTACAAACATGGAACTAAATAGAGTCATAGGGATAGAAACATGGATATCAGCAGCAGCTTTCTGGTTGTGCAAATTCTCGAGCAACCAGTTTTGATCCTGTTTCATGGTACAACTACCTTCATTCTCAATTTATCTGGCAATCCATTCCAAATTCTTGGCCCACGGACAGCTACAGTAGAGTTTCCCTAGCTGTTCTCATTTAGAATTACAAGTTCTAAATTTTCAGCTGTCCACAGATCTACCCTAAAGATACATATTTCAAGTATGTGTCTACATACGGTGGAGTCTTTTCTTCAGGTTCTTATAGATCAAATGCATTGTATGTAGGTGTCTATGCTCCATAAAATTAATTAAATTCAAAGACCTATACAATTTGCAATGATGAGTCAGCTGTGGGGCGTACAGGGTGAACCTGGTAAACCTGTTTAAAACTACATCCAGCCGATCTAGTTCTGCCCTGGAGGCCCCCGTGTAAACCACATCTCCATAATCGAATAGTGGGATTATCATGGTGTTAGCTATGTGTTTTCTAGCATTAAATGGAACACAATTTCTCAACCAGTACAGGGCTCCACAGCCTAGAGTGTAATTTTTTAATCAGGCTGTCTATATGTATATCCCATTTCATCTGTGCCTATAACCATACTCCAAAGTACTTAAAAGAATTCACTTGTTCTAGTACATGGTGATTATATATTTTAATTTGAAGAACAGATGTATTAACAACTTGTTTACTCCCAAAAGTCATAACTTGTGATTTCCTATTATTTAATATTGAATTGCAGGATCTGAGGAACTCCTTCAGGGCATCAAAACCACTTTGAAGTGTTTCCCGGATTTCCGAAATAGATGTACCTTCTGCATACTGGCCCACATCGTCAGTGTACATGTGATGCCTCTCCCTTTATGAGGGGCCTGGCTCCATTCATGTACCGATTAAACAATATCGGTCTATGAGGGGTCTGGCTCCATTCATGTACTGATTAAACAATATCGGTCTATGAGGGGTCTGGCTCCATTCATGTACAGATTAAACAATATTGGTCCTAATACTGATTCTTGATGAACTCCAGACTGGAGGGACTCAAGCTGTCATGTAAAAGAGCCCAAGGAAACTAACTGTGTCCTTAGAGTGAAATTTGAACTGTGGTTGAAATCAGAGGGGAACGCCCCTCAAGACGTGCATGGATTGTACAAAGTTGACAGTGTCACCCCACCTGAGCAGTCCTTGGCTTGGTTAGCTGCCTGGTAGCTGGGCAGAGGAACAAGGTCCTACTTGAGACTAAGGCCCTTCTCTGAGAGGAAACCAGTGCCCCTGAGAAGATGATTTTGAAACCTCGGATAAGCCAGGCCACTCCCATGGTGCAAGAACCCCAGTCTCCAAGCTGAGGGAAAAAGGCTATGGCTATGGAAGAGTTTGGGAGGGCCAGCCATGGATGGCATTGGAGTTTTGCAAGCTACCTGACCTGCTGCTACTGCACAGATGTACCTCAACACCCTAGAAGGCATGTTTGGGAGTACTGATAGTGGTGCAAGAGTATTGAGAAGGTTGCAGGGTACAGTTCAAAGCAATGAGGAAAAGCTATCTGAATATTTGATCCATCTTGAGCAGTTGATACAGAGAGCCTACCATAAGGGAGCAGTGGTTGCCTAAGACAAGAATAGGCTGCAGTTAGACCAAATTTTGGAGGGAGCGGAACTCTGAAATGCTGTTGATGAAGTTGCGCTTGCAAGAGCAGCTGGGTAATCCCCTTCATATGGTGAGTTAATGCATGAGGTTCAGGAAAAGGAAGATTGAGTTGCACAGCAAGGGCTGATGGCAGCATCTTTGGGAAAAGTAGAGACTCCAGTAAGTCCTGATTCCCCCAGGCAAGACATGAGTGAAGGAAGGGGGAGAAGCGAGTGTGCAGCTAATGTGCAAGGTCGCCAGATAGGGGAGACAAACAAGCTGACCCCCATGACAGCAATGTTTATAATGGGGATGGGTCACGAAGTAAAGGTCAGGTAGAGGGGGCGAGGGGTAGGGAGAAGGTGAGAACTGGGAGGAGGGTGGTCTCCCTGAATGCGAGGAGCCTGGGCAACAAAGTAGCTGAGCTACAGGCTATCTTAAATATTGAGATGGTTGACATTGCGGCCATCACAGAGACGTGGACCAAGCAACACCAGGATTGAGATCTGGCGATCCCTGGGTACAGGGTTTATAGGAAAGGCAGAGGGGTGGGGAAAGGGGATTGGCAATTTATGTAAAGGATGGAATTAGATGCACAAGGGATGGGGGATGACGGAGGCATTGTGGATGCAGTTCCTGGATTCTAGGGTAGGAAACTGAGGCTAGGAGTGGTGTATAGGCCACCGCGCAGTCAAAGGAGATGGATAGGAGCTGGCGGAATAGATACGATTGGTGTGTAGTAAAGGGAGTATGGTGATCATGGGGGCCTCAGTCTACCTCGGTGGATTGGGGAACCCAAGCCACCTCTAGTGCCAGGGAACAGGTACTCCTAAATGCATTCCAGGATAGTCATCTGGTGCAGATGATCGGTGAGTCAACCTGGCTAGGTAATACCTAGACCTGGTACTATCAAATGGGAGGCAGTGGGGAGCTATGGGTGGAGGACCCACTAGCTTGGAGTGATCACCATTCAGTGTGGTTTATACCCAGCATGAGCAGGGAGGCTGTGAGGTCTGCAACAAGGGTGGTGGATTTCAGATGTGCAGATTTTGAAAGGATGAAGGAAATACTGAGTGTGTGCCTGGAGGAATTAAGACAGAGATGGACGACAACAGAAGTGGGATATCATTACGGTTGGGCTGAGGAAGCTACTGAAGCATGCACCAGGACTCTGAGTAAGAAGACCAGAGCTAAGGAGCCATGCTAGATGACCAGAGAAGTGTTGGAAGGGGTGAAGGCTAAGAGAGTGGCTTTAAGGAGACTAAAAAGAATCGGGAGGGAGGAGGACAGGGAGTTGTATGCAAAGAGGTCCAAAGAAGTAACCAAGTTAGTAAGAGAGGCAAAAACCTCCAGAGAGTTGAGGCTGGCTCAGGGTATCGGGGGGGGAGAAGGAATTCTATAGGTATGTAAGGAGAAAGGATCTGTTGGGACCAGATAGTTCAGATCAAGAAGGTGGGTGGTGGGTGGAGAAGAAGGCAGAACAAGCAGAAGTACTGAATGGATACTCTGCTCTGTGTTCATGAAGGAGGAAGGTGGTCCGCTACCTCCCTGGACTGGGAGGGTGGGGACGGGGAGACATGACTGACGGAATGATTCTGGAGAGCAGGATATTGGAGGGTCTGAAGGCCCTACCTGAGCTTCAGCCCCTGGCAGGGTTCTCTACATCCTGGAGGGGCTAGCTCTAGGACATTCCCCCACTTCCCTATTCCCCCTCTGACCCCTTACTGCTCAGCACTTAAATAGGTATCAGTTTTCTCAGGCCTGAACAACTTGCACTTCCTGTCCTGTCTGGGCAGTGCATATCACTGTATGCCTAATTCTCAGTCGTGTTCAAATTTTAATTCTGTAATCCACTCTTCAAATGTATAAAGTATGTGTTATTTTAAATGCTAATGTTTATACTTTTCCACATTGCTGTCAAATGCTAATTCTATGTTGACATTTTCACATCCTATTGTACCCCACCCCCCGGTCGCACCAGGAGATGAGCAATTTGTTGTTCAGTGTGCCTTCCTGGTGAAACATTTCAATAAATAAAGGCACTTTGGGTGGACAAGGCACCTAGTCCTGATGGCATTCACCCTAGGGTGTTGAGGGAGATGGCGGAGGTGTTGGCCAGGCCACTGGCTGACCTGTTCAACACCTCCCTGGACACAGAGTGTGTGCCGCAGGATTGGAGGTTGGCTCATGTGGTGCCTATCCACAAGAGCGGCCCAAAGGATGAGTCTGGTAACTACAGACCGATCAGTCTCACTTCCATAGTGGGTAAACTTATTGAAGCAATCTTGAAGGAGAGACTGGTAACCTTCCTGGAGGTCAATGAGCTCCAGGATGGGCAGCAGCATGGGTTCATCTCTAGGAGATCATGCTAGACCAACCTATTAGAATACTATGACTGGATAACAAGGGAGCTGGACAAGGGCCATGCAGTGGATGTCCTGTATCTGGATTTCAGCAAGGCCTTTGATGCAGTCCCTCACGGCAGCTGGGGAGAAGCTGAAATCGTAGGGGTGGAGGCTAAGATGGCTAACTGGATAATGAACTGGCTGCAAGGTAGACAGCAATGAGTGGTTGTGGGGTATAACGCCATCTTCTAGGCCAGTGACCATGGTGTGCCACAGGGCTCTGTACTGGGGCTGGTGTTGTTTGACCTGTTCACATTGTATATCGCAATGGAGTTGGGAGCAGGATCAGTTTGTTCGTGGATGACACCAAGATGGGGGTAGTTGTGGATGACATGGAGGGATGGCAGGAACTACAGGGTTACCTAGGGTGTTAGTGACGGGAAGTATGAACAACTCTTCTCAGTGTAGAAGGGCTGAAGCTAAGGCCAACAAGATGTTAAGGTGCATTGTGTGATGGTTCTCATCTAGATACAAGGATGTGATCCTGCCCCTGTACAGGTCCTTGGTCAGGCTGCATTTGGAGTACTGCGTGCATTACTGGTGTCCATACCTGAAGAAGGATATCAGGCTGCTCGAGGCGGTGCAGTGTAGGGCAACAAAAATTATACAGGGGATGGAAGGCAGAACCTATGAAGATGGGCTGAGACAATGGAGTTTGTACACCCTGGAAGAGAGAAGGGATCGAGGAGATATGATTGAAACTTTCAAATACTTTAGGGGATCAACAAATCAGGCACAGATGAGTTGATTAAGATGAGAAAGGGAAGGGACATGAGAGGACACGGACTAAGATTGGAGGGGGGCAGATTCAGGAGAGAGATGAGGAGACATTATTTCACTGAGAGGGTGGTGTCAAAATGGAACGCTCTGCCAGAGAAGGTGACGTCATGCAGGATGGTGGGCCATTTCAGAAGGGCATGGGACTGGATGGGGGCTGGGTACTCAGGAGGTGGAAGGGGATTGGGTGGGTAGCTGCAATATAAAGTGCTAGCTACACATCTCGAGCAGACTTGATAGACCATAGGTCTGTTTCTGCTGGCAAGTTTCGTATGTTCATATGTTTGTATGAGTAAGTGTGAGGATTTAAAGAGACAAAAGAATTGACTGAGCAAGTAGCAGTGCTACTGAACTACTAGTGAACAAAATCAGAGAGAAATTCCTACGGCCTCCAGGGTCGGAGATGTTATCCTGGTCAGACAGCCATCATGCTAGGGACAGAGTAAGCTAATACTGGCAGTAGTGATGTATTTTTCTGTTAAGGTGCGGTGAAGATAGGCACCTAAGTCGAGATTGCAAAGACCTGAGAATTCAGATTTGGTAATCCAAAAGCTATTGAAAGAGAAGCACATGTCAGAGATGTGTCAGTGAGACTCAGGAGGAGCAACCAGACCTGCTCTATGAAACAGACACACAACCTGTTACTATCAAAGGCCCCACAATTCCCCCAGGATTAACAGGACAGTCTGCTAGGATCCCAGCCAAGACTGAAGGGGTGGAATGTATGGTGCTACTTGATAGTGGGGCCCAAGTGACTGTTGTCTTTGAGAACTGGTATCAGAAGTATTTGAGTCATGTGCCTCTATAGCTGCTGGCAGGACTGGATATCTGGGGAGTAAGCAAAAAGCCCTACCTGTATCGGGGGCACATTGTCATTTCTCCAAAGCATGGCAGGAGTACAAACCCCCATAGAAGTGCTTGCCTTGTTATGCCCTAATACCGGGATGGAAGGAGAGACTGCAGTGTTGATTGGGACCAGCCAATACATTTCAGAGACTGGTGCAGTTATGTCAGGAGATGAAAGGCCCACAGTCCATCCACAGCTGAGGGTACACCTCTGATCTGAGATGTCTATTTGAAGGGGACTGCTTCTGGGGAGCCAGATGCTGAACATGATCGTGTGGGTGTAAATTCAAAGAAAGAATGCCTGGCCTTTGGTGTGCCCCTTGATGTGGAATGCCAAGTGATGGGGAAGATAGAGTCTGAGACGACCGCCAGAAGTCATGCTTACATTTTGGACACGCCACAGATGGAGAGCTACCAAATAGCCTGCTAGTACAGAGAAGCATGATGTCCCTGGTATTCAATTGGAACCGACAAGGTTAAGCGTCCTGGGAAAAATGAAACTGACAAAGAAGTGACTATTCACAAAGGAAGAACTGTAGCACATGTCTACCGAACAGAAACAGCATGTCTCACAGTACCAAACAAAGCCACAGGAAAAAAGTATGATCCTAACCTGTTCGACGTTGGAGAATCTCCAATAACTGACATGTACAAGAGAAAACTGAGGCAGAAGTTATCCAAGACAGCTAATGTTCTTTCTACAAGTGACCTTGATGTTGGATGTGCCTGTGGTGAAAAGCATCACATACGTCTGAGTGACAACCAATCTTTTTGTGAGAGGTCCAGATGGCTAGCCCCAGCTGATGTGGAGGACATCCGCAAGCATTCACAAGAACTACTAGCCGCTGGTATTATAACTGAATCCTGAAGCCCTTATGCATCTCCCATAGTGGTGGCCTGCAAGAAGAATGGGGCTGTATGCTTATGCATTGACTATCAGACTCTGAACAAGCGTACCATAGCAGATCAATATGTGGTGCCATGCATGGAGGATGCTCTGGCCTGCCTCACTGGCAGCAAATGGTATTCAGTTTTGGACTTACGGAGCGGGTACTATCAAATACCCATGGCTGAAGAAGACAAGGAAAAACAGCTTTTATTTGCCCCCTGGGATTTTATCAGTTTGAATGGATGCCACATGGTATCTCAGGGACACCAGCCACTTTTCAGCGGCTGATGGAAAAAACCATGGGAGACATGAATCTGCTGCAGGTGATAGTCTAGATGATCTGATTGTCTTCAGGTGCACCCTGGAAGACCATAAAGAGCATCTCATTAAAGTTTTAGACAGACTCAAAGAATCTGGACTCAAAGTGTTGCTTGATAAGTGCCAGTTCTGCCAGCCCTCTGTAAAATACACCGGACACATTGTTTCTGCTGAAGGAGTCCAAACTGATCCTGACAAGATTACGGTCCTCACTACTTGGCCTAGACCACATAATCTGAAGACTTTACAATCTTTCCTCGGTTTCTGTGGTTATTACTGAAGATTCATACAATATTTCTCCAAGGTGGCCTAGCTGCTTACAAACTTACTGCTAGGTTACCCTCCTACCAACTATAAGAAGCGGAAGGGAAAGAAGTCCTAAAACAGACATATTACAAGCCTAATGAACCATTTGGAGACAGATGGAATCAAGACTGTCAAAATGCCTTCAGAGAGATACTCACTGAAGCCCCTCGTTGGCATTTGCTGACTCCACCAAACACAATTTTTGCATCGGACACCAGCATGGATGAGCTTGGAGCAGTTTTGTATCAAGAGTACCAGAGGGCTGAGACCTGTTGGTTTGCCAGCGGAGCCTGATGCCCAGTAAAAGAACTATCCGTGCACAAATTGGAATTTCTAGCTTTAAAGTGGGCAGTCACAGTCCAATTTCATGACTACCTCTATAGAGCTGAGTTTACAGTGAGGACTGACAACAATCCACTTACATATGTCAACACCACTGCTAAGTTGGATGCCGCAGGTCACCGCTGGCTGTCCGCCCTTCCCACCTACAACTTCACCCTGGAGTACCATAAGGGTATGAACAATACAGACGCTGACTCCATGTCTTGCAGACCTCACCCCTCAGATGAGATACAATGGACTCAAATGACTCCTGGGGTCATAAAAGCTTTATGTACAAAATCTGTGGGCACTGATAACGAAACATCTGATTGTACCCAAA
This sequence comes from Neoceratodus forsteri, assembly GCA_016271365.2. Taxonomy (NCBI): domain Eukaryota; kingdom Metazoa; phylum Chordata; order Ceratodontiformes; family Ceratodontidae; genus Neoceratodus; species Neoceratodus forsteri. The sequence goes on from CM028134.1 coordinate 293,833,551, forward strand.
GAGCTACTGATGCAATGGGACCCACCCTAATGCTATACCTGAAGCCTATTGCAGTTTGGAGAGCTTGAACATTAGCCATTTTCCCGGCCAGACCGGAGGAAACAAAGGTGGACACAGAGGCAAAACTATGGACTTAAAGGCATCATTTCAGCTTTAGAAAAGGGAGAAGGTGGCCACTAGGGGCGCTAAATACGATGGCAGCATAAAGATCAGCTCCACAACCCAGAGGGAAATATTCTTTAAAATCCTTTTTCTACCAGCTGGTATTATATCCTTACTCTACTGTAACTTGTGGGGTAATACTCAAGCTACACTAATTTAGCTTCATTGATACAAAAGGCCTTCATTTGCTATGTGGAAACTGCTATTTTACTGAAGAGCCTCCTAGATGAGGTAGGCCTGGAAATACAGCTGAAGGCCGCTTGCCACAAACCTGGGAGCAACCGTCAGTTGAGGCGATGTTTGGCCAACTTATGGCCCAGATGGCACAAGTCACTGTGGCAACTAATCGAAACACCAAGTTGTTTAAAATTTAGAAGCTAGGATGCTGCATACTGAACAGCAGGTCTCGGTGATGGAGGGCATGTTCAGGACTTAAGTGCAAAATTAAGAGATAACAATGGACCATACAGATGCTGGCAAGAGAAGATGGATGACCTCAAGAATCGAGGTCACTGTAATAATCTTCACTTCCTGGGCTTCCCTGAGTGTAGGAAGGCAAAAAATACTGAGGGATTTCTACAGTTAGTCATTGCTGAAATGCTGCAGTTGGACCCATTGATACCGCTCCAGGTGGAACGCAACACCATACATTAGCCCCCATGTCTCAGGCCCAGGACAGACCATGACCTATCATAGCCCGATTTATTGATTTTAGGGACAAAGAGAAGGTCCTAACTAGAGCTCATGAGTTACAACATGTAGTGTGGAGATCGAATAGGATCCACATCTTTCAGGACTTTCTAAAGATCTGTGGACAAACGCCAGCATACTCTGAGGCAAGGCATAAAATGCACAGTATTGGACTGTTCTTTTCTATGCTACCAGCCACAATGCGGGTTATGCATAATGGGGTCCCGAACAGTTTTGAATCTCCTGATGCACTCATGGATTTTTTACGGTGCAACTGGCACAAGAATTCACCACCATTACCCCGGGAGCCCCTTCGGCAAAAACTGCTACTGACAGGTTGGATTGCCGCTCCTCTCCATCAGTGAGCAGGCCTGCAGTTTGGCAAGACCTCAGGTAACAACACTGGGAACTCCCCCCAAAAGCACACGAAAGAGGCAATCTTCAAAGAAACTTGCCTGCTGGGAGCATCCTTTGGAGAGAGGGCAAAACGACACAGAGGAGGTCACAAGCATGGACACTGTTGCTCCAGATCCATTACAGGCCTACCACACAGCTAACAGATGTGAAGCTTTACGCCCCAGCTCTCGGATCATCACCCAGGCATTGTGGATTGACTGTGCAGGCAAGCCTACTCCTGTGTTGCAGCCCAGCTACCTGTCTCCATCAGCAACTCCTCACCAGCCGCAGAATGGAGCTACAGATAGCAGAGGGCAGCGTCCACCAAAGGCTATGAGGGAGGCCTCCTCTACCAGCAGAGATCTCATCTTCAGTGTGGACCATCCTGAGCTCTGTACATCTCAAGGGCAATCGATCAGAGAAAACCCACCGATGTGGTCAGATAAGTAGTCATCCTTCCATTTTCTTTCTATTCCTGTTCTTTTAATCCCCCGGGGAGTTGTAGGTATGGGGCGAGTTTGGGGTGTCTAAATTGATCATCAGTGGACAATCTCCTTTGGCTGACCCATCTGTACCTTCTCCATTTACCCATGTAAAGAGACTTTAGGGCCCTTTTCACCCCAACCTTGACCCCGACATGCACTGCTATATGGCAGAGAAGATGCCTCACTCCTATGCCAAGAGGATTCAGCGAGGCCTACCAACAAGCTGTCAGTGGGCGTCCTGATCAAAGGTCCAGACACATCTAGATGGCAAAAGACCTTTTTGTACCATCTGATTAAACAGCAGAACTCTTGTGGGTTCTACCTCGATTACTTGTGTGTGTGTGGAGGTGAGGTCCCTGGGAAGCTATGTCATATAATATAAGCATTTGTCGCATGCATAAACTGTTGTGCTGAATGGGTAGCCAGGACATGTTTACGTGAGGCCCTAAGTGTGGATGGCACAGCTCTGTGCCCCTCTGGTATGTTTTTTTTTTAATTATTATTTTTTTCTATCAAGGGGAGATCTCCCAGCCCCCATTGGGTGGCTTACAGTACACTCTTCATAGGTGTGACGTGCCTGACCTCACCAAGATTTTTGTTGTAAGAACATGTTGTCACCCATCAGCAATAACCCTAGGCTTGCCGAAATAGTGGGCAGTTCCCCACTTTCTTTCCTGTAAACCCCCACCTCATTAGAAGCATTGTGTAGTCCCACTTTAACTACCCCAGCTTCTGAGCTACACCGCTGGAGTAGCTATCTCAACCCTCTGGGGTTGTAATGAGCCACCTGGTCCAACCTTTTTATTAGGTTGCTCAATTCTGTCGGGGGGGGAATCTCCCCCCCCCCCGCACTCATCATAGTGCTAAGGAAGGATGGATACCACCTGATAATGCCCTGGGAATAGGGGCTGGCCTACAGCAGGGCTCTGCAGCCAAAGAGACACCTCTATATCCCAAATTGCAAGGTACACTGTGCACAATGTATATAGTTTGTTAATGTGTTTATGTATGTTTGTTTCACAAGAGGCACACACAGATGTTTCATTATTTGTTAGTATAAGGTCATCTGGTAGGGGCAGGGTATATGGGCTTTACCCACTCTCTCCATACCTGGTGGCGCTCTATATAAATTTGCCTCTTCTGGTTGGGCTGCCCGCACCCCCTATCTGCTGATTGTTCTTGATATATCTCTTAATTAAATATTTGCTCCTTATTACTAACAGGTGATATCACTTGTCTGACATGGAACGTCAGAAGGCTTAACACCCCAAACAAGAGGAAGCAAGGTTTGGGCCACCTTAAGAGACTGGGAGCGAGGGTTGCCTTCCTGCAGGAGACCAAACTTACGGGGGGATCCTGAGAGACTGAAGAGGGAGTGGGTAGGTCAGGTCATTCATGCCTTGGCCTCCTCTAGAAAGAGGCGGGTGGCGATTCTGCTTCACAAGCAACTACATTGGAAATTGCTTAGACAAGTGAGAGACCCTGAGGGTGGGTGGTGGTACTCATGGATACTGAGGAGGGCCCTCTGATCCTGGGTAATGAATACGCTCCGAATGAGGACTCACCCTCCTTCTTTCACAAGTTGGCCCAGGTGCTGGGATCCTTAGTTCAGGAAGACACCCCCATTTAATTAGGGGGCAATTTTAATCTTACTGTGGACCCTTTCCTGGATAGATCCCCTCCAATACTGAGCCCCACTCCAGGGCTGTAATGGTAGTGGTTCAATTACAACAAGATTTGGCCCTTACGGACATCTGGAGAATATTTCACCTCCCAGCGGGACTACACCTTTCATTCCCCAGTACATAGTTCTCTTAGTAGAATAGACTTCTGGCTCACCTCTCCTACTATTACTAGTGACTGTTAACCCTTATTCATCCCTTAGTTATCTCGGATCATGCCCTGTGCATCTTGCCTTCACATGGGGCCCTCTCTTCCTAAGTCTCGGCATGGAGGCTGGACCCGTGCTTACTTGGACCCAGCATTCCCCCTTGACTTCAAAGGAAGCAACCACATTTTTTGGCATAACCTCATAGCAGATACCTCTGCAGGTACCACATGGGAGGCATTCAAAGCTACTCTAAGAGGGCGATAATAGGGTATGTGAGTCAGGCCGAAAGAGGAGGGAACAACATTTGAGGAGGTTTGAACAACAACTCCAAGAAGCGGAGCTTGCTTTTATGGCCCTTCGTGTCCATTCCCTTAGGTCAGAGGCAGGTCACAAGGTCACCTCTCTGAAGATGCAAGTGAACGAGCTGGTCTCTAGAAAGGCAGAGATTTTGATCATTAGACTCAAGCATAAATATTGGGAAGGGGGAGAAAAGGGGGGTAAGCTGCTGGCATACCATCTCAAAAAGCAGCAAGCCGAAAGGCATATAACGGCTTAAGAGGATGCAGGGGGTAGGACCCAGACCTCGGTGCCAGGTATTAATCAAATAAGGATGGATTTTTACTCCTCGTTATATAAATCCTCCAGAGCCCCAGACCCCCAGAGGTCTGCCCATTTCTGGGGTCCTACATCTCCAAAATCTCAGAAGCCCAAGCTAATATCCTAGAGGCCCCAATCTCAACCCAGGAGGTGACAGACACCATCCTCTCCTTAAAAGGGAAAGGTTCAGGAGGGATAATTTCCCTATTGAAGTGTGGCAGCTGTTGCATCCATAATCTCTGGTATTGCAACAAGTATTTACTGAGTCATTGCAAACAGGGTCTCTCCCTTCATCCCTTAGGGAGGTGACTATTACTATCCTACCAAAAAAAGATAAAGACCCTCTTAAAGCGTCCAGCTACCACCCTGTTTCATTATTTAATGCTGATAGTAAGGTGCTAGCTAAGATACTAGCTAATAGACTTAATCCTCTCCTTCTCAGTTTGATCCACCCATCCCAAGAAGGCTTTGTTAAGGGCCGCTTTAGCACGGACCATATTAGATCGTTGGTAAATTTAATCCATAATGCCCAAACATTATCTTCCCCCGCTGCTGCCATTGCAATAGATTTCGAAAAGGCCTTTGATTCCCTGGAGTGGGACTATGTCCAACAAGTACTTTGCACTATGGGCTTGGGAGCGGGGTTTCATGCCTGGATTGGGGCAATATATTCATCCCTAGCTGCACGGATACTCACCAATACGATGCTGTCTCCCCCATTCATACAGGGTAGGGGTACCCATCAGGGCTGCCCACTTTCCCCACTACTTTTTGCATTGGCAGTAGAGCTCTGGCGCTGCTATTAGGCAAAATCCTCTAATTTCTGGGGTCAGGTGGGAACAGGGCATACTCTACTCTTATGTATGCAGATGACCTGTTGCTCTCTATAGCCAATATCATCACCTCCTCCTCCTTCCCTACTGTCCATCTTGTCAGATTTTCTACATTTTCAGGGCTCAAGATTAACCAGGTCAAGATGGAGGTCCCACCTTTAAACTCTAAGTGTACCTCTCAAATGGTTACTCAGCATGGGCTCCGATGGGCCCTGGAGGATTACCTACTTGGCATTACTATCTCTCCTAATCTGCATCAAATATGGGACCTGAATATGAAACCACTTTTGCGTCCATTCGTATAGAACTGGACAGATGGAAATCTCTTCGACTGTCGCTTGTAGGTAAAATATCTGCAATTAAAATGGTCACAGCACCAACATTTATGTATCTTCTCTCCACATTCCTTTGAAAATACAGTTCAACCTCGTTTATCCAACCGGCTTGGGGACATCCGATATGGTCGGATAGCGGAGTCGGATAAATGGGATTCCATCATAAAATCGGGTCCTCATTCTCTCAGTAACACACTCACAATGCAGTAGTGTTAACAATTTTATTCAGTGCGAAATGTGAAGAATACAAATCTTTATTTAAATTTTTAGTACTTTGTGCTTACTTTAAAAGTATGTTATGTGCAGTACTTTAGTTTAACTTTTAAAATAGTCAGCAATTGACTTTTGTTTAAGCGAATCATGTCGCTTTGTTGCCACATGCTGCTTAATGCTTCGTAGCAGCATGATCTGTATAGGGTCACAGTCCGGTTGTGATTCTTGGTAAAGAATCACCTTTTCAAGGTACTGTACTGCCTCTGTGTGACTTGGCACGATAGGAGCAGACTGTTCTGTATCTGACTCATCAGGGTCTTCTTCTTGTTCCTGCTCCGTTTTTGTCACCATTTCCATGATGCCCTCATCAGACAGAATCTCCTGACCTTGTTTGTAGGCATCACTCAGCAACCACTCCTGCACTTCTTCAGCAGATGGAGGATCAGAGAGGTCTGCCGCTAAGGATCTCTAGTTCTTCTACAGTGACATCAAGGGGTCAGCTTGCACAGTGTCAGGATCATTTTCCATGGCTTTCAGACTTGTTTTATTCCTGATTTTGCCAAGCTTCTGTATAGATTCAGGGCTAAGCTATCCCATGCCTCAGCAGCCATGTAAACCACATCCTTAAGATTTATGGCTTGATAATGTGGGACAAAGGAGTATCGTGGTTATCGCTCAGCACACAGTCTGTAGCAGTTTTTACGATATGCCCTCTTAAAGATTTCAAGGACTCCCTGATCACAAGGTTGTAACTTAGATGTTGTGTTGGGAGGTAAGAAAATGCAGCGGATTGTGCCATCTCGTGTGACACATCGGCAATGTTTGGGTGGGTTGGTGAATTGTCCATACAGGAAGCAAGACTTTCTGTGGTAACTGCTTTCCTCGGCGGTAGTGCTTTACCTGAGGGTCAACTGACTTGAAAACCAGACCAATAAATGTCAGCAGTCATCCACGCGCTCCTCTGAGCCTCATACTGCACAGGGAGGGATGCCATGTTTAAATGTTTAAAGCATCTAGGCACTCTTGACTTGCCAATCACAACCAGCTTCAGTTTGTGACCAGCAGCGTTGACACAGCCAAGCACTGTCAGCCTGTCTTACTGCTTTTTATCCCGGGCATCTTTTCTGAGCCATGAGCAAGTGTTCTCTCAGGCAAACCTCGCCAAAACAGCCCTGTTTCATCGGCATTGAACACTTGTTCTGGCAGTAAACCATCAGCCACTATCAAATCCAGTGGCTGTTGAATAAGGTTCAATGCCATCATCTGCTGCGCTTAGCCTCTCGCCACAAAGGCGAAGCTGGCGATACATGACGCCTTAAACCTGTCCAGCCAACCCTCACTTGCTGAGAATGGTCCCGAAATGGCAAGATGAGTGTGAAATTGTAATGCCTTTTCTTTAAGGAGTGGGCCAGATTTCGGGGTGCCCTTCTCCTCTCCTGCCTGAACCATGTATAAATTGCAGCGTCGCGCTGCTCCTCTTTACATCCTAGTGTTTTTTCATGTCGGATCCAGCAGAAGTCTCTATACTGACAGCAAAGTCCCTTATTTTTTCTTTTTGCAGACTTAATATCGCTAATTGTGGATTTCCTGACTCCATACTCCTGTGCTAAATCAACAGCCGCTCACCACCTTCAAGCCTGTCAATGATTCTCAGTTTCTGGGACACAGTAAGGACAACTCGCTTTGTTTTCCTGAGGAAGAATCCATCACTACGCAGTACTGTACGCTGCTATTACACTGCATGAATCTTGAAAGAAAGACACTGCTCATTAAGTGCTTGTTAAGGTCATTGGGTCACAGCTGCAAAGAATTAAAGTTAATTGCAGCGCACACTAATGACAGCTTTTGACAGCTTTTGACAGCATATGATGAACTTACGAAAACAGTGGGGGACACATATTAGGTTCGTTAAATAGGGAGGTTCGGTAGTACGGGGGTCGGATAAATGGGGTTTGACTGTACCTTGTTATTGGTTTACTAAGTTAGACTCCCTGCTGGGATAGAAACCTAGGTACAATAGAAATAAGCTCAGAGCTCATTGGTCGGAAGGGAGCTGGGGTCTTCCATAGTTAGAGGGTATAAATGGGGCATTCAGCTGGCTCAGACGTTAAAATGGTTCCTTCTCCCTGAACACAATGTTCCCCAGTGGCTGGATATAGAGAGGTATGTCAGTGTACTCATTTGGTACTATTATTATTTAACCATCCCCTTAGGGTACTGCCTCATCCTACTATAGGTCCCTCTCTGAATATTGGGCCAAGGTGCATAAGAAGTTGAGTGCCTCCCCATCTCCCCTAAGACTTACCCCACTATGAGGCAATAATGAGATTACCATCAATAAACAACCAATTGCATGGCCCTCATGGGAACGTGGTGGTATCTCATTGATTCGAGATATGCTCATTCCTGGTACAGATACCCTTAATTCCTTTGAGGGCCTGCGGAGCTCTTATGGGATCTCTCCCAAAGACTTCTGGCAATTCCTTCAAATAAGAAGTGCCATCCTTATGTACAGGCATAAGCAGCACCAACAGCAACAAATCTCCCAGGTAGAGTCATGGCTGGCCCTAGAAAGAGGACAGTCAAGCCGGGTATATGCGACCATTCAGAGCACCTTCCTGTCCCAAGCAGAGGAATCCAAACATAGATGGGAGGAAGCACTGCATGCCCCTATTACGAACCTGGAGTGGAAGTCTTGTCTAAAACTAGCTCACAGGGCATATCCTGACACCAGTAGTCAATTAATACAGAACAAGATAATTCACTCCTGGTATAGGACTCCTGTAGTCCTCGCCAAGGCAAAGCTGGCTCAGTCTGACCTGTGCTGGAGGTGCCAGGAACTCCCAGGTGACCTGTTCCATATACTTTGGTCCTGCAGGCTGATCCAGCCCCTATGGCAGGCTACCTGTGAGATGGGGTCCAAAATACTTAGGAAGCCTGTGCCTCAGTCCCCTGAGTTGCTGTTATTAGGACTCTGGCCCCCGGCCCCTCACCTTCGTCTCTCCCAGTTGAAACTGCTTCTGACACTCAGTATGCAGGTTAAAAGACTCCTACTGCATAAATGGCGGTCCCAGATAATTCCCTCCCTGGGGGAGGTACTTACCTCCATGGCTCAAGCTGCCAACTGGGCCAGAATATCACATACTGTGACCAATACCTTCTTTAAATATACTGCCCTCTGGACTCCCTTCCTTCTGTTTTTGAAACCTAGGGAGGGAATTGGCTGAATAGGCACAGCCATGCTACTATTATGGTCTCCTCTCATGGTGCATTTAGGGGCAAGTGCTGGAGAGCCTGTTACTGAGTTATAGGGGACCCTGCTCTACGGATGACATGGTATATTATCAGTAAAGGATAGTATCTTCTCTGACAATGAAGACCTATTTGCTTTGTGTGTGATCTCTTGTATTTTGTAGGTATAAAGTAGAGGACAGCGGCCATGGACCTCTCATAATTTCTGATGCTTTGTCAAATACTGCAGAAGCTAGCAGGATGGAGCCAGGTAAGATATGTTTGTATGAGTTAGCCATAATGCAATGCACCAACTGCTAATACTTTCAAAGTTAACTCCAGCTGGATAGGTGTTGTACATCCAGGCACAGAGTATTATCCTACTGCTTACCTGGCTAGTATATTCAGTTAGTTGCTATTTGGCCAGCATGTTCCTTCTCTGCTTCTACAGACATATGTAACAGTCTGTAAGATCTTTGCAATGTATCCGACTGTTTTAATATTTGGATCATCTTAATAAGTCAAATCAATAAAACTTATTAACCACAAAAAGAAAAGGAGAAGACCCAGAGAAAGTGCCAAATAACCATCCTGATGTCCTATTCTGTTAAGAGAATGGAACAAGTTGTCTTTGAGAAATGGCCTTCTGTATCAAACTGTGCAAGACCCTAAAACCATGACTGCCTGCCATCAATTGGTTCTGGTTCCACCACTTCAGAGCGTTGGCAGTAGTGCACCCATTCATTATGGCATCAAGTGGTAATTTCGCCATCCCTTCCTTTTGCAGGAGGCTGCGCTCCCCACACTCCCCCTTTCTAATTATTCTAACTCCGGAAGGGGGGGTGGACCTCAGGGAGGGGGTGGCGAATCTGAAAATTGGCACCGTAATGACCCAGTGCTGTAATGCTGGTACCCTAATGCCCTGAAAGGATTGGTACTGCTATGGAAATACCATAAATCAGTCCTCGGAGCACTCCACAATGACATGGGACATTTTGAGTTTGAGGGCACCCTCCACCTTGTGCAAAGCAGATTTTACTGGCCAAGAATGGTATCTGATGTGGAGAAACACTGCAAAGAACTGTGCCAGGTGTGTTCAAAGGAAGACTTTGCCAAAGAAACGGCACTACTGGTAAACATTAAAACTACTGAACCGCTTGAACTGGTCTGCATGGACTTTTTGTTATTGGAACCAGATAGCAAAGGGTATAGCCACATTCTAGTTATTACAGACCATTATACCAGGTATGCACAAGCTTACCCAACTAAGAATCAGACTGCCCATACAGTTGTTCAGAAGCTTGAAGAATTTGTGACCCATTATGGTGTACCTCACCGTATTCACGCTGACCAAGAAACTGACTTTCAGAGCCTTCTAATGAATGAATTTCTTGCCGCTCATGGCATTCAACAATTATACACCACACTCTACCATCCGTAAGGGGACCCTCAACCTGCAAGATTTATCATACCTACTTTGGATCCTGTACAAAAGAGAAACTGGAGCAGTACGTCCCCAAGTTGGTGCATGCTTACAATTGTATTCGTAACAGTGTTACAGATGCTTCGCCCTATCTGCTCATGTTTGGTCAAGAAGCCCGGCTGCCAATTGACTTAGCCTTTGGGGTATCTGTCAACAGAACCTCAACTGAATCCTACCTGGAGTACACAAATTGCCTGAAACAACAGCTGCAAGATGTTTATAAATTGGCTGCCAAAGCTGCCAGGAAAGTCAGTGCTGCAAATAAATTTCGCTATGACCAAAAAGTGTAAAATCAAGTTTTGCAAGTCGGAGATAGAGTTCTCCTCAGAAATCTAGGACTACATGGAAAACACAAGCTAGCCAACCACTGTGCCTCAGAGCTCTGTGTGGTGGATGAAAAGCTAACTGACTTGCCTATGTGCTGCATTCGACAAGAACGAGGTTGTGGAATTGTTAAGACTGTTCATAAAAAACACCTTTTGCCCATTGGTCAGCTTGAGCCTACACGAGAGACCATACCAGAGCCTGGTCGAGAAATGCTAGATTCAGAAACCAGAAACCAGACTCAAGACAGAGAAAAGGTGACCGTCAATAGTCCTGTTTCCATAGAGAGTGATGAACTAAATGTACATCTTGGAACCAACTGATAGTACCTATATTTGTGAGGATGAGAAAGTGTACTGGTATCAACCACTCTGGAAGTATCCCATGAGATAGTGCCTCCTAGGGACTGGTCACAAGTAAATAATGAAGATGGTAGCTCCTTGTATGGTGTAGACTCTAATTCTGAAGTAGTAGAAATGAATGGTACCCCAGTCAAAATCAAACAACATTTGCAGACACAGATGTAGAGGCCTTAGTGGAGGACTGGTCAACAGAGACCAAAAGGACCCCTATTATTCCAGACCAGTCCTCTGCAGTAGACACAGTGCCAGGAGTAGCAAGTGCACAGCCTATCCCTTATGGAAGAGGTCAGTCCCCACAGAGCTAATAAAGTGGTTAAGCCTCCTCCCAAATTAAAATATGACCACCCTAGTGCCTCCACCAAAGTTCCAGTTCAAGTAGTTCATAGGTACATGATGGCTATGGTTTATTCTCTGTTCATTGTTGCCCATCATCGTACTGAATTTCATATGGGGTCTACTAAATGTGCTTACCTCAGGAAGTGGTGGATATGAATACAGTGCAAGGCTTCAAACAGGCATGGGATAGGCATAAGGGAGCAATACAGATGAGTATGAAAAGATAGGCCATTAACAGAGCAAAGGCCGATGGCACATTCATAAGGTAGAAAAAGAAATGGGCAGACTGGATGGGCCTTGCGGTCCTTATCTGCTGTCAACTTCTATGTTTCTATGTTTAAATGAACATCGATGTCAAATGTCCTAATTTTGTGCTTACCTGAATTACCACTTGTATATAATGGCTAGACAGGAATCTGGTAGCTAACTAGGAAATGTATTAAAATGTGACATGCCTGATTAGTGAGGAACTGAGATGTCTATTTAGAAATGTGCTTAAAATCTAAATGTGTTTTGAACTTTGATAGCTTTTTGAGGACACCAAGAATTTAAGGTGGTAGAATATGTAAGCACCCCAACCTTTGTTGGGCTTACCTGGGTGCTCCCGTCCTCGTGTCCTCACTCCACTGCCCCAGATCCTTGTGTCCCTAAGCCTCCATCTGGCCCCTGCAGCATCCTAATTCAGACTGGAGTCAGAGGAGCTAAACCGTGGAGCTGCCGACCTGTTTTTTGCACTTTGTGTGGTCGTGCGGTGCACACTGCTGTTCTTCTTGCCACTGCCGCGGCCAAAGTAATGCCCCTCCAGTGCTCCCAATCCCTGAGGAGACAAAGGAGGAGCCCCATTGTACTTTAATAAAGGAGTGCAATAGCGCTAAGTTATGGGGTTCATGAATAATTCAGAAGGGGTACTGAATATTAATGAGCCTAGCTGGTGCCTTTTGTGGACAGTGTATCGGCAGCAACGCATGCTAGGGGTTCAACAAAATGTAAAACTCTGCAAGTGTGAGAGAGGGCAGAGGGAATTTTACTGGACACAGAGGTAAAAATTATAAAAGTGTTTTATATGGCTGCAGAGGGACAGTGAATGTGGGGACTTTGTTGGGGACTGTGTATTCAGCAGCCATACTGTTCACCTCTGCCCCCTGTTCGGCCAATCGGATGTTCAGGAGCTGTCAAGGAATTCTTAGGACTAAAAAGAGAGATTTATGGGTGAAAGACAGGGACTTTTTTTGGCACCCATGCCAAGGACCAATAGGGCATGAAGCTGGGTATATGAATATTAATTTACCCTAATGGACAAGTGTGGCAGTCAAGAGAGGGCTGTTTCAGAGCTAATTAAAGGGACTGTTTTGCCTGGGAAAAGGAGTCTTGGGAGGATCTGGAGAGTGATCAGCCTGAGGGTGAGAGAGGACTGCTGGGCTTGCTAGCCCAGCAGGCCTATGGTTTGCAAAAGGCCTTGCCTGGCCACAGACTGGACAAGTTGCGGAGTGCCTGAAATAACACAGAGCTCTGGAAAATGCTGAATTGTGAGAGTCATCCAGAATAAGATCTGAACCTCAGTCCTTTTGAATTGCTTCAGAGTATTTAGGAGCTGCTGCTCAAATTGGGACCCTTTGTTGTGAAAAAGGAATCCATAGCTCGAGAGAGACTTGAGATTTGCTGCTGAAAAGTAGTGGACTGGTCTGCAGTGCAGAAAGAGACCTTGAATGCGGCAGCTGAGAAGCAGAGACTGTAAAGTTCAGAGCCTAAAGCATAATTCTACAGCTGGAAAAATGTTCTGCAAAGTTGCATTTCCCTTCAGTGGAGTCAGAGCCTTAGAGACTGCTGCTGTTGCAAGCCATAGTAATTGTGTGTACTGGGCAAAGTGACCAAGCCAATTTCCCAGCCTTGTGTTACTACATTGGAGGAAAGTGTATGCCAAGCCATAGTCTGGGGTATCTTCAGCCTGTTTAGTACTGAGACTGATGAGGAGACCAGCAGCGAGGGAGAGTAGAGGCCTGCCAGGTGAAGTATGCATACAAAGGCCCCCCTGGGGATGAAGATTGGAAAGGCCTGTCAGGTGAAGACCAGCATCTTCATCATTTCTTCAGTTGTCTACAGCTGTGGCATCCCACCAACTACTCCAACAGCATGGTACTGAAAAATCAAATGTCTGTCAACCCCCTGTGAACCTTCAGAACTGTAAGTACCCCAGGCTGCGGCCTTGGGGAGTTCATTATTAAGTTAGCTAGCTAGTCAGAGAAATAAGGGGGTTAAGCCCCAGGCTGGACTGTGTTAGAATTCAAGATGAGCCCAGGCAGAAGGTTAGGGTTGCATTGGTTTAAAGTTACTGGGCCCCAACGCAAGTTCCCCAACATCTCCAGCATCGGCAGTGTGGTACCCACCCAAGGGACTTTGTATACTTTTGAGCAGCTGCCGTTTGGGAATCCAGGTGCACCCGTAAGTGGGAAGTGGGGACTGTATGGGGTAAAAGTGTTGCTGCTGTGTTATGCTATTTTTCTCCCTTTATCCCCCCACCCCAAAATAAAACTGTTTATTGTTAATGTTAAATTCTGGTACAGTGACACATTGTAAAAGGTGGAAAGTATTGGTTGGTGGGGAAGGTACTGTGGGGGTAGCCACTATAATTTCCTGGGGAGTGTTAACCTGTAACTTATTTCCAGGTATTCCCAACCACTACCTCAGATGGAGGCACCAAGCGCACTTGCTGTTCCCGTACCACAGGTACTCCAAGAAATTAGGCCAGCCCCCTCGAGGTGTATCCAGTGAGGAACCGAGGGCCCCAGAAACAGCCAAAGATGAGTCCCTAAAAAATGGCTGTTACATTTGCTTGCTTGTATTTTCTGTGTAGTTGTTGGGCATAGATAGCACAGCAGTTTAAATTAACCCATTGGCATGAATGGAAAATGAAGAGCTACACGTAACATTTTTGTTTTCTTATATTGAGACCTTTAATTATCAAGACAGTAGTTTTTAGCACCCAGCATTTATTCCATATCCTTGATGGTCCTGCGATTGAGGATGTCCCCTTATTTAAGTACCTTGGGGTCTGGCTGGGTCATGTCTTGATTTCCCACTGCATATAAATGCCTTTCAATGGAAGCTTCACTCCAAACTTGGTGTGCTTTATAGGAATAAAGGGAGTATCCCACTTCCTGTTTGATGACAGAGCGTATTGCAGATGATTCTCCACATCTGTGACTGTAGTGACATTATTTACAGTGCTGCTCTCAAGTCCACCCAGCAAGACTGGATCCCTCTTTCACTCCTTCTGCTGCTTTGCCCTGGACAGTCTCCCCCTCACTGTTTGCTGTACTCCCTCTCTCTTCCCCTCAATTGAGATCAGACAACTCGTTCATTGTGTCTCCTTTGTCTCTGAATTTTATTTGGCTCTCTCCTCTCCTACCTTGCTTCCTTTTTCATTCCTCCACCACCACCTGACTCCCTCTGCAACTCTGGCTCCCACCTCTCACCCTCCCCAGCTGAAGTCCTCTGCTTGGAAAGCTACCTTCTTCTTCCACTTCCCAAGCTATGGGACTTTTCCTCCTTACTATTCTCGCCGCCTCCCTCACCCTCAAATCTCTCCTCAGTGAAATCTCCACACTCCTGCAGTTGCTCCCTGATACTGGGCCCCAGTCTGTTGCCCACCACCCTACATTCTCGACTCTCTTTGCCCTGTATCCTCATTAGAGCAGCTCCCTCTTCCTCCCTCCTACATTCCAGTCCCTGCTCCCACCTTAAACCTCGTATTGCATATTGCAGCCTAAGTGTTCTCTCCTGCACTTTATTCATCATGGTGTAACAGCTATACAGAATCTTGCACAATTGTTTGCTGCTGATTTTGTTGTTTATTACATTTAATTGTATTATTTGTATTGTTTTCACTTCTGTACCTCATTATTTCTGTTCTATTCTATTTGTCCCACACACCTCAGCCCAGGACGATCTGGAAATGAGTTGATACCAGCTCAGTATGTCTTTCTAGGAAGGAAGGAAGATGGATGAATATGACAGGTATCATTCTATCAAGGCAACCCAAAGCATGGTTTTGCAGAACCACCATGAAAACAGGCATTAGAAGGGGATTTGTAAATGACACTTGCCATGTTCATTGGATGGGGTAAAAAGATCATTATGTTGAAAATGTGGGTTCAAAATGAACAAAATTGCAATGTTATGAGTAAGCACTGAAAAATGTCAATGTTTGTTAATAACGCTTGTTTTGAGATTCTGACCGAAATGTTTCACATTGTCTTTTATGATACCACCTTATGAACATGCCATTTATTAAATACTGGCCAAACATAATTCTGTTGCATAAGCATGAAGAAAAGACATTTTGGGCAGGACTTGAAAAATAACACTTGTCATGTTCATGAGGTGGGGTAAAAGTGAGCATGTTTAAAATGTTGGGGTCAAAATCTGGCAAAATAGTGAAGCTGTAAGTAAATGTTGAAGAATTTCAATGTTTCTTTATAACTTTGTTATTTTTCCAGATTCTGTCACCAAATATTCAACATAGTCTTTTTATGACCCCCTTTATGACAGGTTTCTTTTATAAAATCTTGGTTAAAGTGTTATTTTGCAGCTGTGGCAACTAGTCTCTCACAGACTAACCTATGACAGGCCCCTAATATGAAGAGCCAGTGAGCCCCCAAAGCGCTGGGGTACTTTCTCCTGTGAACTCAATAAAGGGTTTATTTTGGAGCTTTGAAGTTGCCATGCTTTCCATGTTTTTAGCCTGTGATTGTCAAGGCTTTCTCAACCCTTCAATTGTCTGCTAAGGTAATCAGTAGCTGCCTCCACTCAACATAGACATTCATCTCTAGCTTGAGTCCCTCCAGAGACACTCGAGGACTTGGAAAATAGGTCCGCTGAAATAATTTCAGAATTCACGGTACATCAAGGGAGCAGAGGAGGGCTATGCAACAATGGGAGATTTTATTCTTTACCTCCTGAAATCAGTGCTTTTCCTTTCACCAGACATAGCTCTGAATATTGATCATGCACATCGTTCACTAGTTCCAAAGCCTTCCTCTCCTACTGCCTGCCCAAGATCGTGGTAGTCCCAAAGCTTCACTACCAAATGAAAGAAGTAATCCTGTAGGAAGCCTGGCACCATTGGGATTTAAAATAAAAGAGGCAATCATTTTTTCGATCAGGACTTCTCACCTACCTTGCAAGCAGAATGACAGAAAGTTCAAAGGTAATCCGAGAGATCAAGGAAAAGAAGACTATTAAAGTACACCTGAACTTCCCAGCCAAAATTAAAATATTTTTGGAAGAAGGTCCCAACATATTCAACTCACTACTGGAAGCCTCAACCCTGTTAAAAGAATGGGATATTTCCCTTCCGGATTTTGAAACAGATCTCCTTGAGTGTAAACTAACAGAGGGGGCCTGGCAAGTTGTGCTGAGAGGCCAAAAACAATCACCTCCTGGAGCACTTCCACTGGTGCTATTCAGAGACATGGCTAAGATTTTAAAGCGCACGGACCAAAAGCTGGTAACAAAACTGGTGGGATCAATCTTTCAGCAGTCTCCTAAGAGATGAGAAAATGTTCACTCTTCTTTTGGTTTAACCTCTTTGCTAGCCCGCGTGGGAAACCGGGCGTAATATACGTTTGAAGGGGTCTCCCAAAAAATTCTACAATCATGATTCCTTGTTTCCTGAACTGGTATCTGGGTCCAACACAGTATATGGAGGGCTACAGCCCGGATCTTGGCTTCTCTTTTTCCTGGTATGAACTTATTCTTACTTTGGGATCCTAGTATTGGTACTTGTGCATGGGAGAAAAACTGAATAGAACAATACACCTTGGATCGGAGCTCATAACCAGGGCAGAAGTAAATAAGCTAAAGGACCTTTCATGTTGCTTAATGTTTGGTAACCAGACTTTCCGCTAGAGGGAACTTTAACTTCTGAATTTGATTTTATACTAGACTGGAGGAAAGGGGGGGTTGCTTGTTTGTATTTATTGTTTACTTATCTCTCCAGTCTAAATATTGTGAAACAGAGAACAGAAGTTTAAAAGCAAAATGCAAAAAAGGAATGCTGTTATACTATAGTTTAGAAATGGGGGATGAAGAACATGTGTACTGAAGGAAAGTTAGTTGGCACTGCCGGGGAGAGGGGAAATGGGTTTGGGAGGAGGGTATAGGGGTGACTCTTGTAACCCCCATGCTGAGAGAGAATAGGGGAGCCTAATTCTGCTCTCCCTGCACCAGTTTGGTGAAGTTTGTAATAGTACAGTGGCTATAGTCTTTGGGGCTGACGCTGCTGACACATGCCTCTACTTCAACCAGAGGCTCTGACTTTTTGTCTTATTTTAGAGGAACTTTACCTGCTTTTTTCCCGAAAACCTTGGAAGTTAAAGTGGTAAAATAGTCTGTGGTTCTACAGGGTAGTGATGTTCAGAGTTTTGAAAAGTTTACTGTTGGTTTATTGTTTTGTCTGCAAGGTCACGGTTGACCATTTTTTGTTTATGAATTTATTAATTGTAAAGCACCTGGGGTAAATATAACAATGCTGGCAATTCATTATCAAAGGAACCTGGAGAGTGACCGAGACAACGAGATCCCCACTTCATTATTTTAATATGGAATCATTAAAAATAATTTTATAATGTTAAGGGATAAATTCCCGATCAAAAAGTCAAAACTGCTAGAAGAGCAGCAACATCTTAAATGTGACATCGCCCTTTTACAAGAAACCCAGCTGTCAGAGACAGAGCATCTTAAGCTCCAAAAGCATTTGGTGGGGCAGGTAATTGCAGCCTCCCATCCGAGGACTAAAAAGGCGGGGACAGCAATATTAATAAATACTAATAAAAAGAAACACCCCTCTAACAATAGACACCTCTGAAACATCAATGAATGGGTGGTATGTTCGAATCTCTGGTCACATTCAGGGAACCCCGATTCATTTGATTGCTGTATATGCTCCAATGTTAATACTGCCCTATTTCTGAAAGACGCCTTTAACAAAATAACAGAACTGAATGGTGACATGTTATAATGGGACTTCAATACGGTCCCATCCATAAAGATGGACCGCTCTCTACACGTGTATATTCAGATCACAGGAACACTAAAATGCTAAGCACTCTTAGTTCTGAGCTGGGCCTGATAGATATTTGGAGGCAATTACATCCGAGGGAGAAGGTCTTTTCATTTTATTCATCCACCCATCATGCATATTTCTGAATAGACCTTTTTATACCACCCAAACAGACTCATACACAATTGTTAAAGCTGATATCCATAATATAACCCTCTCGGACCATGCTCCTATTTTGGTACAGTTGTTTGTTTGTTTATTTGTTTAATAGGTTAGCACAACTGGAAATAAAATTATTTTACAGGTGTGACCCACACAAATCAAACATATATAAGTACAAATACAAGTTAAAGACAAAATAAGAAAAAAATTAAATAATTTTTTCGACGTTAAGTGTTAAAAAAAACATTTAACACATGTACATGGACAAATGAATTTCAAATACAAAGTAATTGAGAATGACCCATAAATTGACAAATTCATGACAGTAACAGGTGCATTATTCCATGTTCTTAAAAATCAGTCAGAGCATACACATTCTGAGAAAGACTTCAAATATGGATACAGAGTGTTTGAAAAGACCCAGAAGTTGACAAATAATAACAAAAAATAATTGTCTTTTAAATAGTTTTTTATTTTAATGGGTTCACCAAAACATATCCAAGACACACTGTCTTAGGGTAGCTGGTCCATTCCACTGGGGTGTCAAACAAGACGAGGCATACTGATGAGTCCTGGTAGGACGAAACACGTGTCTATGTCATCTGTTGCACTCTTTGCAAACTGTGTGAGAGGCCTTTGGCACCATACAATTCTGCTTAAAGTTGGACCAGCATAACATTCTGTGGTGATTTGCATATGCAGCCCATGATGCTTTGTATTGTGGGCATGTGTGATTTTGTAATAATAACAGGTACGCTTTTCCAAGTTCTAGGGCCACTAAAGGAAAAAGCCCTTTGCCAGCATTCAGTTCTTTCAAGTGAGCCTCAATGTAGCCTCATCTCTCCTGGATATAGAAGATATGCTCTGATCAAAACATTGTAAGTGATTCCACAAGCCAATTGGAGTGCCAGTCTGAGACATTCTATAAACAAATTTTGCCAGGACAAAAACATAGTTTAAGTTAAGTGATAACCATCCCATTTTATCAAGAATTAAACAGTGATGGGTGTGACTAGGGGACACCAGAGCAAATTTACCTAATTTTGTAATAAGTTGAGCTTTTTTTTGTAGACTATGTTTATGCTGTCCCTGGGCTGGGCATCCTCCGGGTGCACACGTGGCAAGGACTGCTACTCCCTGCCTGAACCCTGCAGTCCAAATGGAACTCCCCTGACAACCAGGCAGCCCTAGCACATTGGATCATCCCCCAAGCCAGGCCCACTCACCCTCAGCGGCCTAACTGAAATTAGAGAGGGCTTACCGTAGTTGCTGGGTCAGCCAGGAGTCCATCGGAGATTGAGTCAGCAGTGGGATATGCATCCTGCCTCTGGTGTCCCCATCATCTCCACGGTCCCAGGTGGGTTTTTTTCCATAGTTGCCCCCTCAGGAGTTCAATGTGCAATGACGTCCATGCATGGCTCACCTGCTGACATCTGCCGCACTCCCGGCCCCTATTCTGGCTGGTGTACCTGTGCTGCTCCCAATCTCCAGCAGGGGTTGCTAGGATGCCGAGCACTCCCAGAACCCCCCCCAGAGAGAGGAGAGCAGTCCTCAGTGTGCTTAATCCTCTCCCTCCCCTGCCGACCCCCGTGGCCTGGGCTTGTTCCCGAACCTGGGTCGCCGACGTGATGCGAAGTGTGGCATCCAGCGCCTCAACCCTCAGCACCACTGGGCTGGCATAAAGTTGACTTTTTAGATAGAAAATTTACAGAAACATTATCTGTAACCAGAGAAGCATACATTAAAACAGAAACTAAACACTAATTGACTATAGCAATTCTAGTCTCATCTGTCAGAAATAATCTGACTCTATATAACATTCCTAATTTTCCATGTATTTTGGATGTTACATAATTCAAATGAGCATGCAAAATTTAACACAGGATCTAATATGAGGCCCAAATATCTAAATGTGTCCACATTTCAAAGGTGGTACCATCAAATGCTTTGACCTGAAGGCTAGGGCCTAGAGATTTTAATTTGAAGGTGTAACGATACCATCATTTTGTTTTGTTGTATTCAACACCAGCTTATTGCAAATCAGCCAGTGTTGAGATAACCCATCACCCTGTCAAGATGACATTCAATTCACTAACAGTTTTACCATAAGTATACACTACCACATCATCTGCATACAAAGTCATTGAAAAATTATCCAAGGCAGCAGAAACACCATCAAAGTATAAGGAAAATAAAATAGGACCCAGTATGGAGCACTGAGGGACTCTATACGTAACAGGAACCTTTTCAGAAACATACCTCTGATATCTGAACATCTGGGATCTGTTGTACAGATAGTTAGAAAACCTCATTGCAGCAGGAGGTCCCATGCCCAACAATTTTAACCTATCAATCAAGAGTTTATGATTAACCAAATCAAATGCCTTGGTCAAGTCCATGAACGTGGCCCTGTTAAAAGTCCATTCTCCATAATGTTAAGGACCACGCTCATGAACTTGACTAAGGCAGTCTCTGTCCCATGGCCTTTCCTGAACCCATGATGCTGGCATCTAGAAAGCAATCCATGGCTACCAACATACTCAACAAGTTGATTGTAAACAATCCTTTCTTGTACCTTGGCAACAGCCAACAAAATTGAAATCGGTCTACAATTACCAAAGTCACTAAAAGAACCTGATTTGTGAATAGGGACTACTAGGGAGTTCTTCCAGACATCAGGAACCTCAGCAGTCATAAAAGACAGATTAATCAATATGCTAATAGGATAAGCCAAAACACTAATTGCATCCCGTAGCAGATTGGGGGAAAGACCATCAAAGCCAGCAGAACTATCTGGCTTAAGCTGCTTTAGAAGTTTGTAGACCTCCGAGGGTAGTAACCTTCAGATAAAATTTAGGTTTGTTGTTAATACCAGAAATTTGAACTGAAGATAAGTCATAAGTGGACCTAAAATATTTATCCAGGTCACTGAACCTTCTGTTGAATTCATTTGCAATTAATTGAGGGAAGTAACTATACCAGTATCCAGTTTCATAGCTGTTTCAGATTTAACTGAGGGATTAATTAAACACTTAATAGACTCAGAATAGCCCATTAATTTTCTTTTGTCTCAGAAATCTAATTTTGCTGATTTAATCTGGGCCTTGCACTTGTTAGTAAACATTGATAATCCTGAAGAGCAGATGCAGTACCCAAGTTCTTATAATTTTTCCATACCTTATCCCTGGTCCACATTAATTTAAATAAGGATGCATTGAGCCACCCAGCTTTTTTCCCTGATTTACATCTCCTAACAAATGGTGCTACTCTATCCAACACAGCTGTAAATTCATGAATAAAAAAGTCTAAGGCACTATTTATGTCAGGAATTGAATGTAAATAAGACCAGTCTACCCCTCTCAGTTGTTCACAAAACAAATGCTGATCATATTCATGGAAATTTCTAGAAGTGTCTATTACAGGTTGTCTCTTGGAAGCAGAGATAAATAATCTATTTGGAGATTAAATGCCTCTGCTCAATGAGAAGCAATTTGCTCAGTGGATCATAAAAACATATGTAGACCTCATGTCTACCAACCCCCCCTCAAACAACAACTCACCTCCTGTTGTGGGACACCATGAAGGCGGTGGTTAGAGGAGAGATCATTAGCTACACTTCAGTTAAGAAAAAAATAGCCCAGCTGATGCATGGTAAACTATTAGCAAAACTATCTGACCTGGAAAAAAAACATAAAGACAATCCTAAAAAATCAAGACTATATGCAGAGCTTATGCAGGTCCAAGGGGAATGGAAGGCTTTAGAAGACAAGAAAGCAGAGGGTAGGCTAAGATATGTGAATCAAAATATCATGAGGTAGGGGAAGGCAGCTAGATTGCTAGCCTTTAGACTGAGGAAAACTCAAGCAGAAAGACATGTTCCTTCTTAAAGACAGACAAATACCAAATAAAATATGGACAAGGCCAAAGGACATTGCATCCCAATTCCAACAATTTTACCAAGATCTTTATAAGAGGAAGGGACAATGAGGACATTACTTCAGCTACTAATAAGTTTCTGACCACCATGAATCTCTCTAGGTTGCTGGATCAACATAGTCAATTCCCAAATACCCCTATAATGGAATCTGAGGTTCAGAATGTGATCAACCTGTTGCCATACGGGAAAACTCTGGGCCCAGATGGCTTCAGTGCTGAGATGTACAAGAAACTTAGTAAAACTTTAACACCCATCCTAACAAAAGTATTTAATGCCTGTTTAGAGGAACAAAAATTGCCAGATTCTTGGAATGAGGCACTAATTACAATCATACCGAAGTCTGGCAAGGATAGACGTAAGTGTAAATCATTCAGACCAATATCATTATTGAATCAGGACCTTAAGATCTTTATGAAAATCTTGGCAAATCAGCTAAAAAAATATTTGACCCTATTGGTACATCTGGATCAAACCGGATTCATTCCTCAGAGGCACCTTTCAGATAATGTCAGACAACTCCTTAACGATGGAGGTCTAGACCACCTACAGGCACAGAACAGCTGGCAATTTTCCTCGATGCCAAAAAGGCGTTTGACCACCTTAATTGGTCCTACTTTTTGCAAACAATGGAACATATGGGAATACGGGGCAACTTCCTAAAATGGGTATCCCTGTGTTATCAAAAGTCCCAAGCCAGGGTTAGAGTTAATGGTTCTATCTCAGAGAAAGTAGATATTAATAGGGGCACAATGCAGGGGTGCCCACTGTCCCCCATCCTTTTTGCCTTAAATATGGAGCCTCTAGCCCAGGCTGTAAGAGAAGCCATAGATATAAAAGGGATCCAAGTGGGCTAAACGCAAGCAAAAATGTCACTTTATGTAGATGATACCTTATATACCTTGAGGACCCTGAGAGATCTCTCCCCCATTATTTAAACTATTAAAGAACTAAGGTGGAATATCAGGATTCAAGGTGAATGTGGAGAAAACGGAGGTGCTGCAAGTGGGTGGCATGCTTACCCCTCAGACTAAGAATCAAATCCCATTCCAATGGGTTAAGCAAAAGGTGCAATATCTGGGAATCAATATTACCTGCCACTTAGCTGAGCTATATCAGTATAACTATGACGAGCTTAAAAAAAATTTATACGCAGATATAAATAGGTGGAGTAAGTTACCCTTGACCCTTTCGAATAGAATAGAGACAATTAAAATGAATGTTTTACCTCAATACCTTTTCTTGTTTTCCACACTTCCCCTTCAAATTCCTAAAATGGCTTGGAGAGATCTTAAAAAAAGCTTTCTAGATTTATTTGGGCAGGTCAGTGATCACAGATTAGCTGGGCCTTGTTAACTGAACAGAGGAGCAGAGTAGGGATGGATTTACCAGATATGCAACATTACTATAGAGCATCCCAGCTCCTTAGTATCTTACAGATGTTGGCTCGGAGATAAGGGAGGCTGGTATAATATGGAAAGAAGGCCTATCCTCAGTGCCCCCTTAATCTACTACCATAGGTAATCCTTCCTAAAGAAATTTAAAAAATCTCAGACTGCTGAACAAAGCACTCAATAACTGTCTGATTGGAAACCTGCCAATGGTGGGAGATAGTAACACCAGTGTGGCAGTATATACCTTTACAGTTCTTGCCTAACTTCCCAGCTGCCCAAAACAACCCCTGTTTTATTTATTGGTCTCAGAGTGGACTGAGAACGCTCACTCAATTTATATCAGGTGAGGTAATCAAAGACTATGCTACCATAAGAGAGACCATAAGAGAGGAGTTTCAACTGTCCCACTCAGATTTTTTCTGATACCTGCAGTGTCATCATTACACCCAAACAGTGGTAGGAATCCCAGCCCTAATACAACCCCCTGCCCCAACAATTAACTTTATTTATATGAAAAGCCAACATGGGGATAGCCGGAAATATATCTCATTTGTATATAAAGCATTGCAAGAAGAGGTGGGAGCCACTGTTATGCAAAGTATAGAGAACATGTGGCAGGAAGAGGCCCTCATTGAGATAGAGGACTCAGAGTGGCAGAGAATTTGGAGGGGGATCCATAAAACATCTACCTCTCCTGTTTGGAAAGAATTTAGGTGAAAGGTCACTACAAGATAGTTCATTACCCCAATTATCTCCCAACATTATTCTTCCCACCCCTCAACTCTTTGTTGGAGACAGTGTGGTCAGGTGGGATCACATTTCCACATTTTTTGGGACTGCCCCAACATACGGGAGTTTTGGGGAGAAGTGATCCAGAACATTGCGACTATTCTGCATATACAGGACCCCCTTACCTTTAGCAACATGGTACTGGGTTTACCACCCCCCGAGGTCACTCTCAGCGGCAGAGAAATACCTATTTTATGTTCTCATTGCAGCTGCCTTGAAAGTTGTTACTCAACATTGGCTTTCTGCTGACACACTAGTACTTTCAAACTGGTTCTCGATAATTAATTCAATAAAGGAGGTAGAGGCTGTTACTGCTCATTTGAATCTCTGAGTGGATACCTACAATTCCAGATGGCTCTGCTACTTTGATTTTGTAAATGAAAATAGGGCATTTCAGTTTTAGATGAGTTATTAACTGGTTAAGAATTTCTGATTATCTTCATTAGTAAATGGCCTTACCCAGGTGCAATTCTCTTTTTTCTTTTCTTTCTTTTATAATAAGAAAGTTTTCTTAAAAGTTTTTAATTAATTTTTTAATCAATGTGTCAAAAGACAAACAATGGTTATTCAAGGTTTGAATAGTATATACTATATAGATAGTGACAAGACAAAAATGCGACAGACACTTTGAGTTCTGTCAGTTAATGACAGACTTTAATGACAGACTTTATCATTGAACATGGATATACTGGACTACTGGTATGCATGGCCTCTGTTGCCGAGACATTTCAGACACAAGGATGAGGTAGAAAGCTCATGGAATGATCATTCTCTGGACTGCCGGATCACTGGGGTTCATAGTCCCCTGGGACTAGTACCTGCAAAAGATTAAGAGACTATGTCATAACCTCAATAATAGTATTGTTATCATATATCTAAGTCTAAGCTTTACTGAAGTCTTACCTGTATTGTAAGCCATGTATCTGTGGTTATGTACCTGTCTCAAATCATTTCATAATAAAATTTACAAGTTCAAAAAAAGAAACAGAATATGGTAGTTGTAGCCTTCTCTTCAGAGGCAGAAATACATTTATTGTTCGTCATATATTTGGCTAGCTGTACCTTGAAGGATTCAGTCACAGAAACATAAAGTATATGACAACAATAATTGTTAATACTTCAAGATATGTACACCTATAATACAGGATACTAAACACACAGACTACTGGAAACAGTAATTCTACAGAAATGGAAAGAAAATTGCTTTGAACAATAGGTTACACACAGAAAACCCCCTTCTTCTCTCTCTCTCTCTCTCTCTCTCTCTCTCTCTTTCTCTCTCTCTCAAGGTAAAATGCTTATCACACAAGACACTTTGGTGAATTAGGCCAGACTTGAACCCTTTGATGGCAAATGTTTGTAGTCCCAAACCTGGCTTGACTTGGCTCTGCCATACTCAAGACCCTTCAGTTGCCCTCCTTGACACTTCATCCAGTATGTCACTTTGACATCATAGAGTCAAAATCTTTGTCTTGAGCTGGGTTGGAAACTAGTTTGATCTGGCATTTGGACAAATACATCTGTTTTATGTCCCAAGACATGAGCCTAGTGGGAATGTTTGGTTTAGCTAGCTGCTTTCTGAAATCACAGACACTTTCTAAGCCCAGATAAAAATTGTCCAGGGATCCTGCCATGAGTCTGCAAAGCTAAATAGTAAATTTTCATCAGAGCCAGTTTGTCTGCTTTGATAAGAATCTTCACTTTTTGTTCCCTAAGCTGTTACATTCTAATTGATACTCATGCAGAAATTGCTGAATAAAATAAAAAATATATAGTGATAGGTAAACATAGTAAATTGTTACATCTACACCCCCCAGCCCCCAGAGAAAGAAAAAATACTAATGTTTTATCCCTCAACTAAATGATGCTGTTTTTTTGTTTGAGCTGACTGGCTCCCCCTGCTGTGTCCCCAGTTCACACTTCTGGTGAGCCCTGGGTGAATCCTCACAGTAGTTTCTCTAGCACCTCTTCAACTTAAAAAAGGGCACTAACTATTGTCCAGACATCCCATCTCGCTACTGCTGCAACATACTGGGGTGCCTAATGTCCATATTATAGGACTGCCGCATCCAGGCTGCATCTTAGTAATTGAGTTTTGGCCACTGGTCCTATGCAACCATGTAAGTGGGTTGTGATCAGTAAGTAGGTAAACCCTTCCATACAGGTAAGGTTGTAGCTTCTGCAATCCCTAGATACTCCTTCTCAATTGCAGTATAGACCTCTTTATCTGCAGCAGCTTCCTGCTCAGGAACATGATTGAGTGCTCCTTTTTCAAGTGCATAACCTGGCTCAGAACTGCACCTAGCCCATGATTAGATTTATCTGCATGTAAAATAAACCTAAGAGAACCGTCTGGGCTGGCGAGCACATATTCCTGACACAGTGCCACCCTCAGCTGGTGGAATGCAGTATCACAGGTTTCTGGCCACTGAATCTTTTCTGGCCTTTTCTTCCTAGTGAGATCAGACAGGGGTTTGGCCATGCTGCTGAAATTTGCACAACTTACTCTCACCATCCTGGGAAGGCCCATGCTTTCCTCATGGTCATTGGCATGGCCCACCCCTGGCTGGCATCAATTTGCACTGGCTTAGGCTGTATGTACTCACTCTCCTCACTCTCCTCACTGTGCCCAAGCTGTGACACTTCTGAAATTCCTATCTGGTACTTCTCCACCTTGACTGTCAGCCCAGTGGCCTGCAGTTGGCAGACCACTTCAGTCATGAGCCTGAGGTGATCCTGCTAGGTCTGGCTATAGATGGCAGTGTCATCTATGTATGCCAGAGCAAAGTATCCTGCTCACTGGAGAATGCTGTCCAGAGTTGCTGAAAGCTGGCAGGCACATTCTTCATCCTGAATGACATTTCTCTGAACTCGAATAATCCAAAGGGTGTGGCAAAGCTGACCTTTCTTGGGCTTCAGTGTTCAGAGGTACCTGCCAATAGCCCTTTATCAGATCTACGGTGGACAGGTAATGGGCTTCCCCTAACTCTCTAGGACCTCATCCGTCCTGGGCATGGGGCATGCATCTGACTCGGTGTAGCTGTTGAACTTGTGATAGTTGATGTAGAACTTTGTGGCCTCATCCTTTTTGGGAATCAGTGCCACTGGAGAGGCCCAGGGATTACTGGACTCCTGGATTACCCAGAGAGCCAGCATTTGTTTGCTCTCCCTCTCTATAGTATATCTTACACTTTCTGGGATTCTGTAGGGTGGCTGTCTCAGTGTGACTTGGGACCCTGTATTCCCATGGCACTCCACCAGTGTGGTATACTCTGACTTCCCTGTAAATATTTCACCAAATGTATGCAACATCCCACTTATTTTGCCAGTTTGGGCTGGTGTCAGTCACTCTGAGAGGGTAACAGTATCCACTGAGGATGCTTCCTTTACCTCTCCTAGAAGATCCACTAGGTCTGCTTCTGCCCCTTCCTCCAGATAGCTGCACACAGCCAGGACCATCTTATCCCTGTCATGGTAGGGTTTCATCATGTTTACATGGGAAACTCAATGTTTGCACCTCCTCTTGGGTAGATCCACCACATAATTAACACCATTCACCATCTTGACCACTGAGTAAGAGCCCTCCCAAGCCATCTGTAATTTGTTCTGCCAGACAGAGATCAGCAGCATCACCTCTCACCTGACTTCATACTCCTGAGCTCTGGCCCCTACTTTTTACCAGGTCTTCTCCTTCTGTTGGGCAGTGGAGACCCTGTAGGTGTTCCTGGGCAAATCCATGAGCTCCTTGAGCCGTGGCCTGAAATTCAGAACAAACTCCACAACAAATTCCACTTGGGGAGCAAGCTCATCCTCCCATTCATTCCTTACCCTATGGCCAAACAGGAGCTTGAAGGGTGAGAACCCTGTGGACTCCTGGGGACCTTCTATATGCCAGTAGCAGATGGGTAGGTACTTGTCCCACTCTCTCACATGCTGGTCAGTGAATGCCTCTAACATTGTCTTAAGGGACCCAATGAATCACTCGACCAGACTTTAGTCTGGGGTGGTATGTGAGGTCTGAACTGCCTTATCCCCACACTTCTTTCAGAGACTAACCGTCAGATCAGACATGAGGTTGGTGCCCTGGTCCAACAGAATCTCCTGGGGGAACCCACATGACTAAATATCTCCAGCAGGTTGTCGGCCACTTTCTCAGCCTCGATGGAGGACATGGGCACTGACTCTGGGTACCTTGTGGTGTAATCTATGACCACTAAAAGGTACAGATTGCCAGTGTGACTTGGGGTGCCAAGGGGCCCCACAATGTCCATGGCAACCTCCACAAAATGATTCTTCAAAAATGGGTAAAGGAATCAAAGCCACTTTAGCCTAGTCCCCAACCTTTCCCACTGTTTGGCACTGCAGACAAGTCTGGCAGTAGTTTACCATGTCTTTAAAAATAATAGACCAGTAAAAATTATTAGTCAGCCACCTTTTTGTACAGCTGATCCCTTGGTGTTCTGAAAAGGGTATGTTGTGGGCTAAGGCCTGAAGTTGATTCCTGTACTCCCTAGGAACCATTATCTGCTGGAGTACCCTTTCTTCCAGTCCTCATTAGGAACCCATTCATGGTACTGGGGCCTATTCTTGCAGCACACCTCCCTTTTTCCAGAACTCAAAAGAGTCCACCTTCCACACTGGTGGCTAACTCCCTTAACTTTTTCAGGGATGGGTCAACTTGCTGAGCTCTCCCTAGCTCTGCATGCTCAACCTTCCTCAAAACACACTCTGCTGTGGGAGAGTCACCCATGGCTGGGCTCTCCTGAGTCTGTAGCTGCAGCTTAGAACTGCTGCTGCCAGCTCGTTCTTCTGCTACAACTTCTCCTGCTACTCAGGTAGGGGGTTGCTTCCTCATACACTGCATTCTCTGTGTCCTCAAAAGCCAATTCCCCGGGCCGGCCCGCTGGCACAGCCGGTAGGGTTACTGCTCACGCGCCAGTGACCCGGTTCGGGAACAGACTCAGGGACTGGAGGGTCGCCGGGGAGGAGGATTGAGTGCCCAGAGGCTGCTTTCCTCCTTCGGTGGGTGGGACACGAATCCCGCTGTGATACCGCCACCTGGGTGACCACGTGGTGGTGGTGCAGTGAGGACTACATGTAGCAGGGAGGGAGGATGTCCGGCTGGAGCTGGAGCATTAGCACGCTCAGAAGTGCATCATCCTTGGCTCCTAGCACGCAGACGCCCCACAGGGATGGGCGAAAGGAAAAATGCCCTCCGTGCTCCCTGTAGACGGAGCTTCAGGCCCCGATCCCAGGGCCCCTGCCAGCACAGATGATGGATTCCCATGAAACACAGTTGCTCGGGCGGTGGAAGGGGGCCCCACCCGTACCCACCTGGGGGTCAAACCAAGGCAGCATGGGGGATGACTGCACCCAATGCCGACAGATGAGCAAGGGATGCACAAGGCGTGAGGAGACTCCTGAAGGTGAGGAAGCACCGGGGTGAGAAGGGGGCGTAAAAAGAAAGTATAAAAAAAAAGAAAGCCAGTTCCCTCACCTTGCTACAGCTAGTGACATACACACAATATTGCCCCTGCTATCAACATCATTACCCATGATTAGATCCATAGGTGGATCTGGTACAGCACTAATCTCCCATATGCCCTGGCCACCTTCCCAGTTTAGAAAGATCCTGACCAGTTGCACTGAGACTGCAGGGCCCATCACTACTCAAATCCTAGAACACTGGTCTGGCAGAATCGGTTCCTCTTGAATAAAATCCTGCTTTACCAAATAAAAAAATGGAGCCCCCAGTGTGCCTCAATTCCTGAGTTACCATTTCATTTACGTACACAGGGTACGCGGTGCAGTAGAGTTAGAGGGCACTGTACTCTGTGTGCAGGCAACTAGCTTTGGGGAGCTTCCTGAGTTACCCTCCAGCTGCACTCACATCTTTTGTTTTTATATTTTCAGACAATCATAAGACCATTGCCCCAGCTTCTGCCATATATAGCACCTGTGTTCACCCATTTCTGTGCTTTTTGAGACCAGGTGGCTTCACTCTTGGTTCAGGCACAGGCTGGCTTCCTTGGTTTCCCCCGGGTTCCCTTAAAACCACTTGATGTCCTCCCCATTACCTTTGTTATGAGAGGATGGGTGGCTGATATGAACTGATCATTCCTCTTGGCAGACTCCTGCAGAGCTCAGAGTTCTAGCCAGCAACCATATTCTCAGATCCTCAGGCACAGGTTTTAAGACCTCTTCAAAAGATAAATCTTTTGTTTCTTTTACAGAGTGAGCTTTTGCACCTCTACCCAACATTCGAAAGGTTACTTGGCTGCACACATTTCAAGATAGCTGTCCATGGTACCCCTTCTTAAGTTTCAAATGTTTGGCCTTATAGGCCCTGGGGTTGACCTCAAAACACTTCAGCAAGGCATTCTTCACTTTATCATAGCCCATGCAATCATTATTGTCCATTCGGCAAAAGCATCTAATGCCTACCTGTAAGCAGTGGAATAGGTAAGTTGTCCAAGAAGCCTGCCCAATTCCTGTTGCCCACAGGTTCTCTCAAAAGATCTTAAAAGCAAATCAAGATCACCTCTTCCTGATATCTAAGAAACATTTAAGAATCAATTTTGCTTTCCTGGGTTGAGCCGTCTGCCAGTACTCACAGTTTGAAGTGATGTCCTCTGGCTCATCCTCTCTATCTCTCTCTCATGCTCGCTGTCTTTCATCTGGATCTTGTGCTGGTGCTGCCTTTCCTCTTGCTGGATCTCGCACTGGCACTCTTTCTTTCATTCCTTAACCTTTTGCCTCTCATCCTTAGCCTTTCACCTCTCCTCCTTCTCTTGCTCCTCTGCTTCCAGCCTCATCTTCTGCAGATCCACCTCTGCTTTTCACCTTTCAGTTTCTGCCTTCTCCTTAACTAAGGCAAGGTCCAGCTCAAACATTTATACCGGGCTGCTTCTGCAGTTGCACCAATCACAGGCTCTGGCTCATTTGCAGTTGCCCTAACCTCAGTCTCACAACTTTGGCTAGCAGAAACCCCTTTTGCTTGGCTTTTCTGATCACTTTTTTGGAGGATGGCAATCAGTTGCACCCATGTTTGGCCCGCTTCATAGGCCAAGTATGTCTCGGCACAGCTCCTGCAGGCATAGCAGTTTGCACTTCTTATGTGGCACAGACATAATGAGTCCAATTTCCAAAGGCTCCAGAATGATGTAAGGAGCTTGCATCAGAAAGAATGATGTAAGGAGTGGTTTTGGTCAGGAATTGCACCAGAGCTATTCTCAAATGCAGCCTCACGGCAACCACAGGCTGCGTGGCACCAAGGGGGTCTTGTGCCGGCCCTTAAGTGTACACAAAAAGGTGCAGCATGGTGCAAGAAGCCTTGTGCCAGGGCAATGCCACAACATTCTTCTGAATTCACTAAACTGTACTGTGCTGACAGAAACAAATACCATCAGACCAGCGAGGGCTGATAATGGTCCAGCGGCACTACAGAACCCTCCTGGGTGGGAGGATATATGATGGCTTACCCATGACTGACAGAAGGGTGTTTGCACAGGTATATGACGAGGATATATTATGATTACACATGTACTATGTATGTATATTTAATTTCCATGTATGTTACTACTACTATATAATGAGACAGATGCATTCTGAGCAGAGTATCCATATCTGTTAATACCATGCAGTAAACATGTATGTTATACTATTTAGATAACACATTGTTATATTATGTAGTATATACCACTATTTATAATTAATTACTGTGTGACTGTGTCATGTGTGCTATAGACTTTGTGGTGACTGCCACTACACTTGCACATCTTGGGCTGTTTTAGGGAGTATTAATGTGACACTAGCAACAGTCTGCCTGTGACTGCTCCTCGGATTGGTTTCTACCCTTCCTAGAATGTCACCCGACTGCTCCCACAGCTTGCAACAAACCTCTCCAGTGCACTATCCCTCTGGATCATGGCCCTAGTTGCCATAAGCTGTTGGGTCTTTGACACCAGGACCCTACCTGCTAGTGAATCAGGCACAGGGTCCCTGGCGCTTGGCAATCAGCACAAGCCACCACTGTCGTGGCTTGTGCTGAGCATTGAGAATCAAGCCCAATGTCTTTTATCTATCTACACTTGCTTAACAAAAACAAAGAAAACACTGGTAGACTATACAGCCCCTTTGTATATCCTATTCACTGACTGGACAGATAACCTTTATGTTGACAAACTATTTCAAATCCCACCCGCTGCCTCCAGTTTGTGGAAACTAGTCTCCCAGACTAGCCTGCGACTGCTACCAGCTTTCTCGAGCCCTTCAGGTGCCAACAACGAAATCAGTAGCTACCACCACTCCTCATAGCCACCTCTAGGCCTGAATCCCACCAGAGACACTGCTCACACAGTACTGTGCTCCCTGTTCAAGGACAACTGACCCACCCTCTCTGTCACAGCTGAGAACTTCTTACTTTAGAAACAGATTCTAGAATGGGAAAGGAAGATCGTGCATCCAGATTGGTCATTATATGTGCATTACAAGTGTCTAATACACAGCTAAAAACAAGACATGGTCAGCTGTTTATGAAAGAAATCTTTGTACCATGACTGCATAGAATACTAGAAAAATCTATCAGCTGCCATTTTTCCTCCCACTAAGCCAGGTGTTTATCTTTTTCTCAGTCTGATGAGATGAAGCACTGGGAAGTTGTAAGCAGCTCAGGCTGCACCAGCTAACCTGCAGTTGTCAGTGTACATTGAACTGTGTCAGCTTTCACCATTTGTAATTTGTTTTTATAGTAACACTGTGCTCTTACTAAGGCTCACTTTGGTATTTGGCTGTTATTTCTTCCCTCGAGTGCACAAGGACCTTCCCACAATTCACTTCTCATCTGGCGGGTGTACCTACCTGTATGCCCTCACACACCACTGCTGACATCACATCTCTCCTCTTGTTGGACTAATTCCATTGAAAGCTAAATAAGTTTTAAACTCGACTTGCTGATGCTTTTCTGTGGATTCCATTCCATTGGTGGCTTGCCGTGCTAATCTGACATTAGATGAACTACTGAGGATGATTTTGAAAATCTGGTTTCTATAATGGCACAGGAGGGTTACTACAATAATGCTACAGAACTACATAAAACTACAACTATGGAACCCTACTAAGGACAAAAAACCTAAAGCAAATAAGAAAAACCTAACAATGCAACCAAACAGAGGAACTACTTTGTTGTTACTAAGCAACACATTTCAGTTTTAAATATTTAAACATGTAAAATTTAGGCTTTCATTTATGTAAAATACAGGGCCCCATTTTATAAGCACAATAAGACACTCTGAGGGTGTGCATTAGACAGTTCTAACACATGGCCAGGGGCTGAAGGCACAAGGTGGTCTGCAGCATCGTGCCTTACTACACCCCGCTCATGCGTTAGAACTATCTAATGCACACTACCTCGTGTGTTATTGCTTACATATGGTAGTTGTAGCCTTCTCTTCAGTGGTGAAAATACAGATATTGTTAGTTATAACTCGTTAGCTGTACTCCCAAAAGATCTAGTCACAGAAACATGAACTATATGAAAATAATATTTTTAATACTTCAAGCTATGCACACCTATAATACAGGATATTACACACACACAGACTATAGGGAACATTAATTCTACAGAAATGGAAAGAAAATTGTTTTGAGCAATAGGTAACACACACAGAAAAAACTATCTCTCTCTCTCTCTTTCAGACTCGAGCTCTTAGATGTCAAATGTTTGTAGTTCCAAACCTGACTAACTTTCAGCTTCTGTCAGAGCTCAAGATCCTCCAGTTGGCCCCATGACATGTCATCCATTATGTCACTCTGATATCATAGATCCAAAAGCCTTTATCTTGAGCTGGGTTGGGAAAATGGTTTGTTCTGGCCTTTTGGACAAATACATCTGTTTTCTGTCCCAGGACCTGAGTTATAAGCAAACGTTTGAAAAATGCAATGTTTTTTCATAACGTCATTGTTTTTGACATTTTGACCCTAAATTTTGATCAAACAGTTGCACCAGCCAAGATGCAATGCAGTAATGCTACAGTGTATCACATAACACTCCAACACAAAAGCACAAGGCACACTGAACAAGGGCTGTGACATCAAAGAAATGCTGAACACAAGAACAGAGGTTAACTTAGCTAAACAAAAATAAGGAGACAAAGTTAAATGCAAACAATGCAGTTAATTTATTTTTGCAGTCAAAAACACAGATAGGCATTAGAACCCATGCTGGTTCTTCATCAATGGTGGGGCAGGCACTGGTGCTGGAACAGCTTAAATACAGCAAAATTAAACATAGAAACATATAAGTTGACAGCAGATGAGGGCCGCAAGGCCCATCCGGTCTGCCCATTTTTTCTACCTTATGAATGTGCCGTGACCTTTACTCTGTCAATGACCTATCTATTCATACTCATCTGTATTGCTCTTTATGCCTATCCCATGCCTGTCTGAAGCCCTGCACTGTATTCATATCCACCACTTCCTGAGGTAGGCCATTCCATGCATCCACCACCCTTTCTGTGAAAAAGAACTTCCTCACATTACCTCTTAATCAGCCTCTCTAATCTCATGCTGTGTCCTCTTGTCCTGCTATTTTTCTTATATTGAAACATGTTAGACTCTTTCACCTTCTTAATGCCCTTAAGATGTTTGAATGTTTCAATCATATTACCTCACCCTCCTTTGTTCTAGGGTATATATTGAGCTCCTTTAATATGTCCTCATATTTTCTGATGCAGTCCCTGCACTATTTTGGTTGCCCTTCTCTGGACTGCCTCCATTTTGTTAATGTCCTTGTGCAAGTGGCCTCCAGTACTGCACTTAGTACTCCAGATGAGGCTAACCAGTGTCTTGTAAAGAGGGCTTATTACTCTTACAACTTTGTGATACCCTTTACTAATACACCTCTAACCCCTAACATCCCTCTAGCCTTACTAACAGCTTTAGTGGTCTGCTTGGATGACTTCAGATCATCTGTGATGATGATGCCCAAGTGTCTTTCTTCCCTTGTGTTTGCTAGCAACTACCTCCCAATCAATAGGTGGCTTCAGGGTTTCTCTTCCCTATGTGCATGATCTTGCACTTTTTGTGTTAAACCCCAGCTGCTGTTTTTCCGACCATTTTGCCAGTTTATCCAGATCTCTTCTCATTCTGCCCACCCTATCTGGATTATCTACTCTGTTGAAGATCTTGGTGTCATCTGCAAACAAACAAACCTTACCCTCCAGTCCATCTGCAATGTCACTGATAAAGATATTGAAGAGGACTGGCCCCAGGACTGATCCCTGAGGTACCCCACTTGTGACTTGCATCTCTTCTGACTATAAACCATTTACCACCACTCTCTGTTTTCTGCCTGCCAACCAGTTTGCCACCCAGTTGACCAACTTCAGACCCACCCGAGCCTACCAAGCTTATTAATCAATCTTCTGTGTGAAATAGTATTGAAAGCTTTGCTGAAGTCAAGGTAGGAGACATCAACTGCACCCCCTTGGTCCACCACTCTGGTTACCCAGTCAAAGAAATCTATGAAATTAGTTTGACAGGCCTTCCTGTTGTAAACCCATGCTGTCCTGGATCCTGTGTTCCTATGGATTCCAGGTGTTGCACTATCCTTTCCTTAGGGAGTGCCTCCATAATCTTGCCCACTACTGAGGTAAGACTGACTGGTCTGTAGTTCCCTGCCTCCTCCCTGCTACCACTCTTGTGGAGCGGGATCACATGAGCCCTTCTCCAGTCTTCTGGGACCTCTACTGTGCTCAGAGACTCACTAAACAGTTCTGATAATGGCTCTGCTATTTCCAATCTTAGCTCCTTTAGTACCCTGGGATGTATGCCATCAGGTCCTATTCCTTAGTCCACCCTGAGCTTAGCGAGCTCTTGAAATACCCTTTCTTTTGTGAAGGGACTTGTGCACACCTCCCTCCCCCCTGTGTCCATGGTGCTGAGCTGTGGGCCCACCT
Organism: Neoceratodus forsteri; assembly: GCA_016271365.2. Taxonomy (NCBI): domain Eukaryota; kingdom Metazoa; phylum Chordata; order Ceratodontiformes; family Ceratodontidae; genus Neoceratodus; species Neoceratodus forsteri. The sequence continues at coordinate 293,870,125 of CM028134.1, forward strand.
ACCTTTTCCTCAGTAAATACTGAGCAGAAGTATCTATTTAGGATAGATGCTTTTCCTGGTCCTCCTCCACCCACTCACCCTTACCCTCTGATCTTAGTAATACCCTCTGGACTTTCTCTTTCACTAATATATCTATAGAAAGTCTTGTCCCCTCTTTTACTGTTCATGCTAGTGTTTCCTTTGTTTGGGCCTTTGCCTGCCTTACTGCCTACCCTGCTTCCCTTAGGAAAGTTTGGTATGCCTTCCTATCTTCTTCCCGCTGCGTTCCCTTATATTTCCTGAAGGCCAACCTTTTGGCTCTGATCTTTTCTGCTACTGTTTTTGAGAACCAAAGTGGTTTCCTCCTTTCTTTGCTCTTGCTTTTCTCCCTAATGCAATGGGATGTTGCTTCAAGTATTGCATCCTTAATGCTTGCCCACTTTGCCTGTACCCTCTCACCTGTATTTCTTCTTGTCAGGGCTAGCTTAACTCTGTTGGCCATCTTATCAAAGTCAGCTCCTCTGAAGTCCCATATTTTTGTATGGGAATGGGATGATTCAGTTCTAGTGGCCAAACTGAACCATACCATGTGATGGTCACTGACTCCCAGGTGACCTTCTACCTGGAGATCTGTGATCCTTTCCCCATTAGTCAGTACTAGATCTAGGATAGCCCTGTCTCTTGTGGGTTGTTGTACCAGTTGTTTGAGGCCCTTCCCCTGCAGGGAATCCACTATGTGTCTAGTTCTGGCAGATGTTCCTACTGGTATTGACCAATCTGTATCTGGGTGGTTGAAATCTCCCATTAGCAGAACCTCCCTTTAGCTGTCATGTTTTGTATATCTTCTAACAGTAATGTGTCTATGTCCTCCCCTGGTCTGGAGGCCTGTAGACAACCCCAGTTTGTATGGCTATCCCATTTCCTGTTTCCAGGGTGACCCACAGTTCTTCTGGCTCCTTATGTGTATTCAGAATTTCTGTAGCTTTGATATTTTCATTGACATATAGAGCCACTCCCCCACCCTTTGAACAGTACAGAACTGGGTACTGAAGTCTCCCAAGTGTGGTTACTGGTGAGTCTTGTCTCACTAATGGCTACTATGTCAGTTTAGCCTCTGTCATTGTTGTCTGCCGTCTGGGATCTTGTTTCCCCGGACTTCACAGACATTATGTACATGATTTTCCATTGGCCACATTTCAGTGCATTAGTTGTTGGGCATGATCCGCATTTCCCCTGCGCATCGTATGGGGAGTAAGACCTTTTTCCTTACTTGGTGATGCAAATGAACTACAAACATGCTGAACTTCTGTTTGATCACTAGCTGAGGGAGGGTGTTCCCATTCGGTGTGTCGGTGCTGAACCCCTCTCCCCATTTGCTAGTTTAAATATTCTGCAAAGACATCAAACTTCTTTCCCAATGTACTAACTCCCTCCTTAGTCAGATGCAGTCCATTGAATATAAGAACTTTCACTCCCAAAACTGTTGCCAGCCCTTGAGCCACATGTTTAGCTCCCCTGTCTCCCCTTCTCTAACCTTCTGTCCATCTGCCCCTCTCCCAGACTGGTAGGATATCACAGAAGGAGATGGCTGGATGACAGTTTGTCTCCCGCCTGGTCAGGTGTTCCTTGGTCTCCACAACTGACCAGCTGGTGAGATCGTTAGTCCCCTGGTGTACCAGGACATCGATGTTTTCTCCTGCTTCCTGCACAATTTTAGCAATGTGGTCAGTGTCTCCTCCATGCTGATGTACCTGGGAGACATCTGACCATTACCCCAGCTGGAAATAGGTATCGACTCCCCAAATCATGGAGTCTCCTATAATCAGAAGTCTTTTGATTTCCTTTTGCTTTTTTGTTTTGGTCCCTGTTTTGGGTGAGTTTTGTAGTGCTAGCTCCTGTGCTGCAGTGTCTTGCTCTGTAGTGTCCCCCGCCTTTGTTTGATTTCAGAGATAGAGGCAGATACCTGTTTGTAATTTTTATATGGCTTATGGAGGTTATACATTGGAGAGCATTGAGTGATGGGGCATCCGATTTGCCCTTCCTAACCACCTGCCAACCTCCCAGACCAACTACCCTCTGTGGTTGAGGTGCTTCAGTTGGATGTTGGGAAATGGCAGGTGGTTCTTATAATATATTTCCTCCTGAATATGCAATTTGAGGTGCACAATCTCTGCCCATGCTGCCTGGAGCTGAGCCCTGAAGTCTCCAATGGTCCAGCATGTAGGACAGCGTCCTAAATCCTGTATAACTACCCTTTTGAAAAGTGTCCCACAGTACCTGCAGTTAATAATATCCATTCCAGCTGAGTTGCTGGTTTATAACCTGGTCCAAGTAATTAGAAGGAGGAAAATGAAAGCAAAAGTTTTTTTTTTTGTTTGTTTGTTTTGTATAACTTGTTATAACAAGTTAAATTACTTGTGCCCTGTAGTATGGTCACTGTGGATACCCTCTGATACTCCGCTTCCTGCTTTGCTACAGGAAATGTTACGACTGTACTACTCTATAAAAGGAGTGTAGCATGGGGTGGTTGGGGATGGGGTGGGTGAGTGGGCCTTTCCCCTGCCAAAAAAGAAGAACCGCGGACGAAAGAAACAAGGAGGCAAGAGCAGAAACAATCAACCAACAACAAATGCAGTAGCCCTGAAAGCTTAGCCTAATGATAGATAAAACTATAAAACCTGTAAGCACCACCTGTAATAATTTCACAGAAGATATACCCTGCAAAAACACTTTGCTACAGAGAAAAATAAAGCAGTAACAGAAGATATACCTTGCAAAAACAATCTGAATCAGAGAAGATTACAGCAGTAATCTGTAAGCACAAAACAGTAACAAACATGTAGGCACACCCTGTAATAATGCAGCAGAAAGTATACCCTGCAACAGCAATTTGAATCAGAGAAGATTACAGCAGTAAAATGCAAGCAAAAACAGTATCAAACCTTGTGAGCACAAAAGAAAATAATAACACACAGTAAATCTGCCTAGGAAAAAGAAGCCCTAATCTTTTTCCTTGCTCTGATAATGTTGTTCCTTGCTCTGTCCTTACAAGCAAACCTAGAAGAAAAGAGTTCAGGTGAAGCTAGGTGCCTTTGCCAGCAAACCTAGTCTTCCACAATTGTACAACTAACACCAAAGAAGCATTGCTAAACAATAGACACCAGTGGGTTAAATACAAGCTACAAAAATGTATTCAACAGTCACTGAAAAGACAGTAAAAGGTACTGGAACAACAATGAATAAGCTGAGGGAAAAAAACAAATTTTAGCCAAATATCAGAAATTAAGTTTTGCAGAGGTATACATATAAGAGGACATTTTCAAACTGCTCCGAAAAAGGGGAGCAAGTGGATGCTCTGCACATCTGAAATGCCCAGCCCAAAATATTGCAATAATCAGAAGATGGGGGGTTAAGATGTTCTGGAGCATCTCAGGCTGAATGTACCAAAGATGCTCCATGGCCCAACTTGAAATGCTCTGGAGCATCTGGGCAGGACTGAACATAGCAAAAGGAGCAACCCAGCCAGTGTCAGTTGAGCAACAGGAAAGGACTGCAGGTGAGAAATGAGGGCTGATCAGATGCTCCCTGCAGAATGAGATGGGCCTGGAGCAAATCTGCAATATTTAGCCAGAGTATGCAAATGGCCTCATTGCCCAATTCAGGAGCATCTCAACTGCTTAATATCTCATTATAGGTTGCTCCACACCTCATTTGCATGCGCTGAGCTATACTTGGGCTGCCCTGTGCCACCCCACACCACAGGTGACCAGCAGGTACTGCAGCTATGGAGGTACATTTGTTTACATTCTCATGTTACAGCCTGTGTTGCACTGCATCCAGTGGGACCTGGCCCACATCCAGATATGCTGAAATTTTGTGCATGCATGCCACTCTCCTGTTTTGTACCACCCCATCCCTGCTAGTGGCCTTACCTGCCACTGTCCTGTCCACCATGGTTCTCTACCATGCATCTGATATTATTTGTGCCTGGTGTGTGTGTTGCCTGCACCCTGCCACCTGTGCCTGTTGTGCTGAGCTCCTGCCCTGCCCTGCCCAACCTGTGCTCTGGCACACCAATGTCACTGTGTTTGTAGACATGATTCCAGGAGACCACCCAGTTCCACTGTTCCTCATGGGTGTTGGCCCTTGCACTTTCCCTGGCACTGCCTCCTGCCATATGTTGTGCCACAGAGTGCATTGTGTGAGCATGGTGTCCTGCACAACCCACCCACTAGATGGCCGCTAGGGATGTCCCCACTCTCCACACACCCCTCATTATCTCCACTATCAGGAATGATGCCCTGCCCATTTTCTTAATGCTACTTTTCTAGTACATCAATATAATAACACAATCAGCACTCCTGACAACAACTGCAGTAGTATGTTGTTTTTTTAATGTTCATATCAGAATTTGCTTACAATATACACTGCAAAACAGCAAACACTGATCAGAGTACTTTCTTTAGTGATAACAAGTGCATTCAGCTACCACACTGGTGCTCACAAAGCCTGCTATTCTGGTAGCTGCCTGTTGTGGGATTGCACCTAGGCCTGTTTTTTTCAGTCTTATCTCTGTTTGGAGCATCTTTGGAGATGCTCTGAAAATGCTCCAACCATTTGGTCTGAATATAGAGATGAGCGGAACATTCATGGGCACGCCTCCAGATGCTCTGAATACATTACAGTCTGTCCTTGGCCTATCTGGAGATGTGCTGCACATCTCTGCTCTTTAAATATCACACTTAGAGCATCTCCTGAGATGCTCCAGAGCATCTCAGATGGTCCGAGCATCTCTTTTGAAAATGTCCCCATAGGGTAACATTATAGCAATAAAGTTAATAAGTGAACTACTCCATGAACTGATGAGGATAAAGAGTAATTCTTTGCACTTCTTTAGCCTTATCAAATTGTGGACTAGATCATGACTTACTTTATTGCTATAATGTGACACTATATGCGAATATTCAAGGGTTAGCCCATGCACAATAGGGTTAGCATGCCAGCGCAAGTCCAAAAATGCGCCATTCTGCGATATTCAGCGGGAGGCAGTTGCGCTACCGAAAACAAGCTGAGCAACAGCGCAATGCAAATGAAGGCATGCGCAACCGAAGGGGGTGGAACCATGCATAAAGAGCACAATGCGATATTGAAAGGCTTGCGCACTGCGCAACAGCGGATCAGCCGGAAGGTGCGCCACGGCGGAAATGAGCCAAAATAAAAAGGCTCAAGGAAGAGGCGCAAGAACGCTACAGGGAAGCCACATGAGGCAGGGAGGAGAGAGACAAGGCAAGAGGGACAAAGCGGGCAGGCCAGGAGATCCCAGGAAAAAATAGGGGCAGGGAAGGTGTGGGCCACAGACTGCAGAGGCCAGTAGGTGTACCCGGTGCAGTGGAGGTAGCAGTCAGGACAGTGGAGACAGAGCAACAACAGCCGGGGAACACAAGCCAGGGACATGGACAGTGCCAGCTTCCACATGGAAGCTGTAATGAGGGGTGAAGGCATGCTGCAGGGGCGTGGCGTGGAAGGGCCCATTGGCGGCACGCCCAACAGGCAGTACCGTGCCCGCATCAGCTTTGAGCTGTACCACGGATGTTGAGATTGTGGGCGGTACCGCCTGAACAGGGCAATACTGAGGCGACTCTGTGAGCTGTGCAGTGATGTGATGCAGACACCCTCACGACGGAGTCACGCTCTGTCAGTGGAGACAAAGGTAACAGCCTGCATGTGCCTGCTTGCCACCGGTACCTTCCAGAGGCCAACAGGGGACACCACAGGCATAACACAGTCGGCCATGTCACACATCCTCACCCAATTCCTCAGCGCACTGCTGCACATGCTGCGGAGTACATCCATTTCCCCAAGCAACGCAGCAGAGAGTACAGCAAACATGCAGGAGTTCCACAGGGCAGCATATGCCTGGCATGCTAGGGCAATAGACTGCACCCATGTGGCTATTCAAGATGCCACCTGGCCCGATGGGCCACATACTGAAACCGGAAGGGGTTCACCAGTGTCAACTGCCAGGTGGTGTGTGATGCCAGTGGTGCATCATCAATGCTGTGCCACACACCCTGGCAGAGCACATGATGCCTTCATATGGTACCAATCTGCACTGTGCCATCGATTCAAGAGTGGGGACATCCCCACAGGACATCTAGTGGATGAGTATGCATGTAGGAGTGGCAAAGTTGGGGCAAGGGTGGGAAAGCCACAGGTGCCATGGTAGTGGCACACAGGGCTATGGGCAATATGGACCTGAAAATGATACTTATCTCCACTATCTCCACACAGGTGACAGCGGATACCCACTCCATCCCTGGCTGCTCACACCCTACCGGTGCCCCACGACCCCATCACAGCAACGCTATGATGAGGCACATGCCACCACACGCAACATCATCGAGAGGGTGTTTGGGATGCTTAAGGCACTGCTTCCGATGCCTAGACACCTCCTGCGGTGCCCTACAGTACAGCCCCTCAAAGGCCTGTGGGATATTCCTGGTCTGTTGTATCCTGCATAACATGGCCAAAGACTGTGGGATAGCCATACAGGTCGAGGAGGGGGACAGCAATGGGGACACCAGTGATGCCAGTGATGATGGGGATGAGCAGCCCTCCCATGGACGGCGGAACCCCTGACTGATCCGGCAGGCCCAGCTGCACCGGGACACCATCACAGAGGAGCATTTTGCACAACACAGGTAAGTCATGGGGCCATGTGCAACCAACACTGTCTAGGCGCAACCCACAGGCACACAGGGTAACACACCAGGGCATGCACGGCAAAGAGTGGGAAGGGTCCATGCACAAACACACCATCAGGGAGGGGTGAATAGTTACATGCCATATGGACACACACACACACACCAGGTACAAACCTACATGGGCAGGTGCACAGCAGAGTAGGAACAGACATGTGAAACACACAGATCCATGGATCACCCCACCACCTGGACTGTCCAAGTAGTGTGTCAGATGCTGGGCACCTTGCACCTTGGTGTGTGGTACAATTCAGGCATCATCATGCACACGCACCTGTGGACAGCAGTCGGGTGGGTGTGCAGGTGGGCCGTGTGTTGGCGTGTTGGGCAGGGCACCCACCAGTGCACTGCCCACCATGACACACATTGCACACAGGGCAGCACCAGACAGGGCCCGCACTGGGAGACAGGTCAGTCAGGTGGCACAGTGTCACGGCCATCTCAGATGCGTGGGCAGCCCCACCGTGACCCAGCAGCACTGGCAGGCTGAGCAAGGGCCACATGGGGTGGCACAGATGTACCACTAGGGGTCCCACTGCGTGAGCGTGACCTTGTCCGCACAGAGGTCTGCAGTATGTCGAACATACCTGCACCAGGGGTGCTCGGGATGCCCACAGCGGAACCCAGCGTCGACAGGCTGGGTGTCGCATGACACCTGGAATGGGAGTGGAGAGTGTACTGCGTGGGGTGCGTGGTACAGGGGCACCTGACTGTGTGCCCAATGCGGCCACGACAGTGACCAATGCCTGGGTCTGCCTGTCAATGGCGGCGGTCACATCCATCCGCATCTGGACCATCTCTGCATGGATCATTGCAGTGTCCCTGCTGTGCTGCTCCACAGCCACACACAGTGCCTCCATGGACGTTGCAACACGCATCTGCTGCTGTACTGATGCCCGCAGCAGGCGGGTGTGCTCACCTAATGGGTAGTCTGCCTCTCGAGCAACCTGTCCCCAGGGTATGGAAGAGCCTGATGCTCAACACCCCTTGAGGGTGGTGGCGCTGTCCACCAGGACCAGGTATGGGCAAGTCAACAGGCAGTGTGCATGTGCCACCACTGAACCCTGTACCCCCAGACCCGGTGGGTGACTGCCGCTGCTGCCCCTCCAACTGCTGTGCCCCAGGGACCAGTCGTTCCACAGCTGTGTCCACAACAGTGCCAGAGACCTGTACAGCCACCGGTGCTGCCCCACCGGTGCTGCCAGGCACTGCCTGGGACTGTGATGACGTGCTGGCACACACGTTGGAACCAGCTAGGCCAGGGCACGTGCCGTCCCTGCTGATTGTCCGCAATGAGACACACACATGTCACTGCCCATTGTGGTCCTTGCATCATCAATGGTGCAGGTTCATGCAACAGCCACAGTCACAGCATGCTGGCATGCTGGCATGCCCATGCCAGACTGCTGGACACGGATGGGCACCCCCACACCTGACTCACGACCGGAGATGGCAGACAGGCATGCACACAGGTGCAATGCATGCTGGCTGGCAGCAGAGGTGGATGGACCTCGTCCAACTCTGGCTGGATGTCCACACTGCATGGTCCCACCACCACTGTTCCCTGCAGATGCACAGGATCTGTAACAGAAAGTGAGAACATGTTAGTGTATGGGATCAACCCCAACACCATGTCATACTGCAGTGATGGGCTTCCACCTGTCTGGAAGCCACCCTCATGGAATGCCCTCAATTGCACTGCGCTGCATGGATGCAGCCAGAGGTCCTCCACCGGGTCAGCTGCGCCACCTCTGGCTGGCCTCCGCCTGTGGCAGCGCATGCCACCCTGAGGGCTTCCAACTTCTCTTTCACCCGTCTCCTGTCGGTCCCAATCTTTTTCTTACATTCCTGCACGGAGCGCTGGTGGCTTCCGTGCAGGTTTACAGCGCGAGCTACCCCCTCCCATGCAGCTTCACGGGCCTGAGGGGTGCCCCGCCGTCCACTAAGTAGTGGCTCCTCATCCAGGTAGGCCTGGAAGAGTGCCTCTGTCTCGGACTTCGTGAAGTTGGGCCTCCTCCTTCACCCACCATCATCCTCCTCACCCAGTCCTTGCTCGCCATGTCAGTCTGAATGGGTGGAAGTGGACACCTGTCACTGTGCAGTATACAGCATTATCCGATGACCATTGCCCAGAACATCACACAGCATGCAACTCACCTCTCACCTGCAGTAACCGCTCTGGCCACACAGATCACTTAGTCACACATTTATAAGCGCAATGCATGCAAATTAGGAGTGGAGCAACTGTAATGAGATACAAATCGTTGCCATGCGCCTTTGAATGGCTGATCAGATGATTTGCATAGCCGACTGAATGTCGCTGTTGCGCTGCGCCAACTCACAGCTTGTGCCGGCTGAGCCAATGGCGGTTCTGTGACTCGCGTAGTACACTGCATTGCGCATGCCCAGGTAGCTGGCGCGAGGCATCTGCCGACGCTGATGACATGCTGTGGCGATCAGCAATACAGGACATAGCCACTATTGTGCCAGTGGCACTACAGCGCTGGGCACCACATAGCGCTGTGCACACCGCGCATAGTACACTGTGGCACTGGCATGCAGGTGACTGATCACGCTGGACGTAGACATCCAATGGTGCTGCGTGGCCTTGCACCACAGACCCATGACCTTGTGCACGACCTTTCCCCTGGCGCTGTACATCTGGCATCTGTCGCACGGCTCTATCGCTGTTCGGTAACAACGCGATGTGGACCGGCAGCGCTATACGAACAGCGCTTATAGGACTGATGGATTTGTATTGCGCAACATTTTCATAGGGTTACCGCGCTGTGGAGTGCCATATTGCCTATTATACAACTGCAGTGATGGCACGCAGGAGAGCTCCACAGTGGAGTGCAGTGGAGTTGGCAAACCTGGTGGCTGTGGTGGAGCCACAACATGGGTCACTGTATGGGGAGAATCCTGCACATGGCCCGCACCAATGTGTGGCAGCAGGTGGCCTCAAGTCTGGAGCAGGCCACTGGGCCGGAGGACTGCAGAGCAGTGCAGGCACTGGTATGGTGACTCCCTGCAGGAGAGGCGGGAACTACTAGATCACCTCAGGTCACGTGCCAGGAGGCATCTGTGCCCAGGCCAGGTGGGTGTGCTGTGTATGCACCTGTTTAGTCCGCATGGGTGACACTGTGTACTGTGACCTGCACATGGGGTTGGTTGGGCTATGGTTTGCTGTGAAGGTGTTTGCAGGTGTGTGCTGTATGGGTCTGGTTGTGTGGGCAGGCACACTCAATGGGGAAAGGGCTGTCTGCTTTGGATCTCACTGATGTGTTTCTCTTCATTTGTCTCCACAGGCGTGGAGGCGGAGGCGGGCCCGGCTGAGGCACGGAATGGCGGTGCCGGAGTGGCTGGCAGAGGTGGCATGGTGGTGGGCCACAGCAGCAGCAGCAGCAGCGGCAGATGAGGGTGGAGTGTCATTACATCATGGATGCTACTGCATGCTGGGGGGCACGGCCACCATCCATGACAACACTACCATGCACGCAACATGTGACAGTCATCACTGTCCAGTGGCACTGCATGTCTGTGTGCATCACTGGTGGTCCATGCATGCACTGGGCACATGGCTGTGGCACTAGCATCCCACCGCGTAGCCACATCTCCGGACTGCCTTGGTTGTGCTGTGCTGGACATGGGTGGTGTGTGTGTGCAGTGGTACACATGGCTGTTGCTGCCTGGTTGGGCATGTCTTGTGCACGGTCACTGTGGGTGGGTGCAGTCCATCACAGGAGCGGGGCACTTGGCTGCATGCCATACATGATGGGTTGGATTCAGGGATGTGGACAATCACAGCCATTGACTCTGTTCCCTTGTCCTAGGTATCCAGATCCTGTGACAGATGCAATGCACACTGCAGCGGCTGACACAGGTGGCCATAGACTCTCTTGTCATCCTCTTGGACCTACAGCAGCATGGAGTGCGGTGCAGGAGGAGGCTCAGGGCCCAGCACCAGGTGGCAGGAGGGCAGGCTGGCAGGCAGTAGCTGCCCATCACCTCACCCCACCTTCCTCTCCCGGTTGTTCACCCCTACCCTTACCACCCCTACCTTATACCCATACCCCCACCCCTGCTTTGTATATATGTACATAGTTGTTTGTTGCTCTTCTTATTCTTGTTTATTACATTTATATATTTTGATATGAATACTGTGGTGGTCTCTGATTTGCAGCTTGCTATAAGGTGCTCAGTTGCAGTGGTGTGCATGGCATCTGGGGTGGTATGGTCATGGGTATGTGTGTGCGTGTGTGAGGTGGTGTGTCTGGTGTGGGTAGCTTTCAGTCAGTATTGCTGTGCTGCCACCCACTGCTGGGTGCTCATGGTGGGTTTGATAGTTCTGTGTTCACGAGGTTGCAGTGTGCTGGGGGCCTGGGATTCCTGCAGTGCTGGTCACTGCTCATGGGTGGTGTCTTGGGGTCACAGTGCAGGGTGTACTGTGCACAAGGGGGCTGCTGTACACTGGGTGATCCGCCCTTTGGCTGGCACCTCAGCTTACCAGTGGTGTGCTGCAGTACCACAGCTGGGATGTGCTTTGTTTGCTTGTCCCCATGGTCCGTGGCTATTCCATCCCTCCTCAGTTATGCTGTGCTTGGGGTGTGGGGTACATTGGTTCTGCAGTGTGTCCCTTTGCCCATCTGTGGCATGGGTGGTGGGCCCCTGCCTACCTCCCTGGTTGTGCAGTTCCTTGCTTTGCTGCTGGGGTCTCTCTGCTTGTGCTATGGCGCCCTGGACCGCTCAGCTGGGCTGCCTTTGTTGTGCTATGGCATATCGCCCCTGCTCATCTTCCCTTCCTGGTTGCGCTATAGCCAGGTTGTGCGATATTCAGACGTTGGCTGGTTGCGCAATTTGGCTTGCTCCATGTTAGAATATTGCGTCTATTGCGCATGTGCGCAATTGACTTGTGCTTGCTCCTGCTGTTGCGCACATTTTGGGCGCAGTTTGAATATCCGGCCCCGTATGTACAGTATACCTCTATAAAACCTAACTTCTAATATTTGGCTAAAATGTAGATTTCCCAGACTTATTCATTGCTGTTCCAATATCTTTTATTTTCTTTTTTAGTGACTGTTGATCTGTGTGGTTCATAGTTCAGTGCTTATGTTACATACTGTAGCTGGATGATGTAGATGGTTGTTGGATACAGAGGCCAGCTGTTAAGTAGACACTGGTTGGTAGGTACTAGTAGTATGGAATGATTTGTGCTTAGGTACTTCCAGCATGAACATGATCAAGTCAATGATTATAGTACGTATGAATTGGATAGTATGAGCTTGGATGCTTGAACTGAGAATCATTTGTTATTATTTGATGGTTTTGGCTTTTCTCTGTATCCCACCTGTAGGGAGGAAGCTTTGTCTAGTATTATGAACCCCCAAAGAAAATGATATCAACGATTGTTCTGTATCTGACTGAAGAAGGAGTCGAGCAGGAATACACCCCAATAATATAAGTAGATGATCACCTCCTCCAACTCCAGAGAGTGTGACCAGTAGCACACAGGAGAGGAAAATCCTCTTGGGAAACCTCTGAGGATCCATGGCACTGACCTGCCCGTCCTTCTGGGCATGCTAAAGGAGAGTAATCCTAAATAATCTAATCGGATAATCTGAACCCCAAAATGTAGAACCCAGTCCAGAGAAATGGAGAACTGAAGATGTATGGAATTGTGACATGTCAGGCAAATAGAGCAAGCAGCCATCCAGTAACCCAAGTTCGAGAGTCCAGAGCAGGCAGGAATGAAATGGAGTGGCATCCATGGTTGAAATGAATGGGAAGCGAAGAGTCGCAGGTGGTAAAGGACTCCAGCGGGTGAGGACAACTTTGCAGAGGAGATCCAGGAATCAAGGCCCAGCATCCACATCAGAAAGAGAATTGTTGAATCAAGTTCAGGATGGCAAGGTTAGCAAATGAAGGCCGTGGCGACAAAGCACAAGAACCAGCACATGCCACTTAATAGGGAGGATGGAGCAGTAGGAACCTCCAATCCAGAGCAAAAGCAAGCAGTAAGTAGGAAGAGAACATAGTGAATATGTAGAAGTAGGTCAGATGCGTTTCCAGCTTGCGAGAAGCGCAGCAAGTTGTAGTAGCAAGGTGGTCAGGATGACCTCTAGGCTCAGGAATGGTGAAGCAGGTAGTACAAGTGAGTAATATAAATAATTGGACCGACCTTGACATAGGTCAGTTGATGGAGTAAATGAAGCTGCAGGAGCAGACATAGTAGCAGGGAAGTAGCATTGCAAAATGAGGTACATAAGAAGGCGAGGAGCATGAAGAATGGTACAAGCAAGGGAATCAGAAAGCTTTGTGGATCCAATAGGTTGCGTAACAACATTGACATCTGTGGTTCAAGCCAGGATGATACTGTATGTAGAACTGACTTGTGAAGAATATCCTGACGAGTCCTGAATAGTTGAGCATAGGAGTCCTAGACGGCAAGAACTGAAGAGGTTGAGTCAAATGAAGTACGTTGTCACGGGGTCCAAGAAGCGGTAGAGCATAAATCAGGATAGTGAAGGTCTTCAGGAGAAGCTCAACTAAGTGTCCTGGAAGAGTGAAGCAGCAGAATTCCACACAGCTGAAGCGGCAGGGCAAAGTATCCAAGAATAGATGATGAACGAAGAAATGTCCAGATGTGAATCCATAGTAAAGGAGCTTCCAGCTGGCTGACACAGCAGCAGGTAGGTGTACAGTAGAATGTGTGAATCTCCAGGTCCCGAGCTGGGCGAGGCAGAGGTAGAGCAGAAGTAGGAAACCCCCCAGCCCGATGGGTGGAGGCAGGTCGTAGAAGCAGGCGATTAGTAGGTAATCCTCCCAGCCCGATGGGCGAAGGCAGGTCATAGAAGCAGGTGATTAGTAGGTAAACCTCCCAGCCCGATGGGCGAAGGCAGGTCTTAGAAGCAGGCAATTAGTAGGTACATCTTCCAACCAGATGGGCGAAGGTAGGTCGTAAAAGCAAGTGATTAGAAGGTAAACGTCCCAGCCCGATGGGCAAAGGCAGGTTGCAGCGGTGATAGGTACAGTGCTAGAATATCTAGCTCTATGCAATGCAGAACCAATAGTGACGCTGTAAGGATTAGATTGCACATGGTATACAAATGGTAATGAAATCCCGAGCCAATGTTGTGCAGCAGAAGATATGTCGAGGCATACTATGAGGGTGCTGTACTCTGACGTTTCCTGACGTTAGAGGATGCTAAAGTGCGCAAGGAAGACCTTTGTGGATGAGGTGGCAACTCGAGTAGAAGTAATAAGCATCTTGAACTGTAGTGGATCAAGTTGTAGGTATCAGGTAAACTAAGGAAGGCAGTATGGAATAGAGCTCAGCAGGAAGTACTTGGCGGAAACAGTAGTAACTCCGAAGGAGTTGAAATAGCATGGCGAGAAGCATCCAAGAGAATGGTGAATATTGCAATGAGTCCAGATAAGCTAGCATGCACAGTTGGACCCCTCGTAGGTCGGTCGGTAAGGTAAGTAGAGTAGCATCTAGCCTCACATAAGCTAGCATATGCAGCGGACCCTCAAGGTCGGCTGGAAAAGTAAGTAGAGAAGCTAGCCTCATGAAGCTTGCATGCTCAGCTGGACCACACATAGATCAGCTGGTAAGGTAAGTAGATAATAGCGGCTAAGCCCCACAAAGGCTAGCATATGCAGCTGGACCATACTTAGGTCAGCAAGTAAGATAAGTAAATAGTAGCAGCTAAACCCCAGAAGGGACAGCCAGAATGGCTGGGGAATGAAAGGGAGCTAATCCCGATAAGGAAGTGCGGCTAGGCCACATGTAAGTCATCCGATGGACCATAGAAGGTACATTGACTGCGTATGTCAGCCAGTAAGTAAATAAAGCCTGTAAACATAAGCAGTGTCTGAAATTCCGTACACGACTGAAGCAACCATTAAAAACCGATAGTGATCTTGCATACATACTTAAGACGTGGCTCCAAATGTTTCCCAGTCCTTTGCTCAGCAGTCTAGTAAAAGGAAAGGTCACTTCGGAATGACTTGCAGAAGCTTGAGTAGTTCTAGCAAAGGATGCCCATAATAAAGGCAGAATATGCCATAGATACATAACGAGGTCCCACAAGTAAGTAGCTGATGCTGGAATGTCCCAGTAACCTGAAATCTGACCCACCATTTTGCATCCGAATAGGAGCTGAATTTGTAGATGGCTTCTCAGGGCTGATCTCTTTAGAGCTCAAAGGGGTATAGACTCCAGTTTAGCCTAGGGAACAGACAGTTCAGTTAGGCAGGTATAAAGTTACAACGAAACTAAGTGCATCATAGCTGATACAGGGAAGCATCAGTGCATGATAAGAGCAGCACGGTAATCAGGAAGCACAAAGCATTAATTGCCCTGCAGACTTTATGCAACGTGTGCACTGCCAGAGACAGCAAACCCACCCCTAGCACATAAATGAAATTGGATAGCGTGCTCAAGGATGAACCCAGTTTACAATGTATAAATATAAATAATAGATAAATAAAATGATGTAGGAGCAGCATAGTTCCAAATGGCAGCATACAGCGAGTCCAGCCTTGTCATGGCAACAGCAGTGGCGGAGCCCAAAGAGCAGAACGGCTCATACCAACCAGGAAAAGAGCAAGCAGTAGGAAGGAAGTGGCGTTACGTGGATGGCAGGGTTCAGCCTCAGCAAGTGGTTCAGGAGAAAGTTGAGGAGGATTGAGGGAGCAGGAGAAGCACAGGGCTAACAGGAGAATGCTGGCAGTAGAGGAAGGAAACCTTGAACAGCTGAAATGAAGCGGCAGCCGAACATGGAGAAGTGGCATGCTGGAGGCATGCAGACAGAAAAACCCCAAAGAAAGGTACAACGGACGGAGGGCAGACGAACACAGAAAAAGAGGAAGAGAGGAGAAGCGGAACAGGAGGCAGGGGAGCACAGACAAACAGGGGGGCAGAACAGGAGGAAGCCAGCCCAGCACGCAGTACCTAAGTGAGCGAGGCAGTGTGACTCACTCTAAGCAGAGTGGAAGTCTGCTGCTTGATTATGTAGGATGGGGAGGGCTCTTCCCCACACAACCATGGGCTTGCACCCTTCAAATATATTTTTGTATCTTGTATTTCACCAAGCTAGTATCTATTGTTTAGAAGATTTGTTATTTATGTATTTATTTATTAAGATCTCAGATTAAACCTTTGAGTACAGGCTCATTACATAGGTTCCACATCAGGGTCATACAGTAAAAACAAAACAACAGCTTACAGATATGCCATAAGAAAGTCGACAACAACTAAGGCAAATTAAGCAGCAAGTTACATGTCAGTGACAGAGTAAATAACACTATATACAATGGGAGTAGCAAACTCAAAGAGGAAAGGGAGGAGAGGTAGACAGGAGGGGTTGGCTCAGGAAGAGAGGGCAAGAGAGAGAAGACAAACTGCACAGAGAGAAATTTACAAGAATCAGCCCAGATGGTGGGCTATGTCAAAGGGGCATAAGGATGTTTATATTACATACTGGCAATGCTAGTAGCAGGTATAGCTTAACCAGATGCACCAGGTGTTGGGGTGGAGCAGGAACAGTACAGGATGTCTGTACAAGAAGGGTGGTGGGAAATGGAGCAGATGGGGAGTGGTGGAGAGGATGGGGAGGAAGGGTCGATGGAGAGATGGAGGAGGGTGTTACAGTTAAGGAAGGGAAGCAGTAGGGTGGTAGAGAAGGCGGCCTGGCAGTGCAGAGGTTGGGCGATAGTTGGGGGGGCTGGAGGCCTTAATGTAAACAGTCACAACTTGCATTGGCAACCAGATGAGATCTTAGCCCGCATTTGAAGGGGCCTAACTTTGCTCTAGCAGCAAGGCTTGGAGGCAGGTTGTTAATCCATTTGGGCACCCGGTGGGCAAAAGCCCTTTGTCCTAGTGAGGTGCGACATCTGGGAACCTTGAAAACCATGTCTCTCAGAGGTTCTTTTCGTAGGGGTGAGGAGCTTCTGAACTCCCATGGACAGCATGCCTAGACATGTTTTTGGCCAGCAGCAGGTCTGGTACTGAAGCCTGCCCATGAACTGGAGCCAGCTGGCACAGGCATAAAGGTCACAGGTGTGGTTTGCCATTTGGAACGGTGGAGAAGCGGCATGCCTTATTTAAGGTGACTTTGATGTGGTGGAGGGCTGTGTCCATTGCAGATCCATAGATTACAATACCATACTCCATAAGGGAGACCACTGATCTGCAGACGGTGAGGTTTAGGGCTTCAGGAGTAAGACTACGTTTATGCCTGTGAAGGAGGCTGATGCGTATGTTGAGGGTTTTTACTGTATTGTTTATATGGTAGACAAAAGACATGGTACTGTCAATTGTAACTCCCAAGTACTTAAAGTGCTGTACCTGGCAAGTGATGCACCTTCATCATTGGTAATGGTGAGAGAGTGCGATCATTGTTAATTCTGTGGACTGGAGAACATCATTGCCTTTGTTTTTGTATAATTCCTGAGAAGTTTGTGGTACTCGAACCACTTTTCCACTGAGGTGATTGGTGTTAGTTGTATTATTGTGGTGCTGGGCTACACGACAATCTGTTATGGGCTATTCACCCCATGACAGTTCACTCCCTCCAAATCTCAGGAACCATTACAGGAGTGTGAACGTTTCCCAGTGAAAGGTAAGTTATTAATTTAGGGTGTTCAAAAAATATAAATAAAATTATGCTGCAGTACTCCGTTTCAGTGAGGAGAGGGAGGCGAACTGTCACAATAGCCAAGTTGCCCATAGCAAATTGATGTACTCCAGTGGTGCTGTCACTTTAACTTTGTTGTACTTAAGCTGTTCCAGCCCCCTCCCCCAATAAGGGACGCAATGGTTTCTAAGCACTGGGGTTCTAGTGATTGTCTGTTTTGACTACACAAAATAAATTAACCACATTGCTTACATTTAGCTTCATCTCCTTGTTTTTTGGTTAGTGCACCTTACCTCTGTTTTTGCTCTATCACAAAATAGTGCAATATACTGCAAATAACAGTGTAATTCAATGGCAAGTAAACCCCTTTGTCATGCAGTAATTCAATGGCAATTAAGCCCTTTTGTCATGCAGTATTTCGTGACATGTCATTTACTGCACGTTACTGCTTCGCATCCTGGCTAACTCCACTGTAGTCCTTTTATGACCCCACATTATGAAAAAGCAGGGATACTGAATGAACATTTCTGCTCAGTATTCACAATGGAAAAGCAGGGGAGAGACCTAATCCAGTCAATAGAAGCAATCTGGGTAGGGGTTGATATTAGTCCTTTCACAGAAGAAAGGGTTCTGAAAGAACTCTTAAAATTGAAGGTGGATAAAGCATTGGGGCCTGATGGGATTCACCCCAGTATTCCAAAAAAACAAAGGAAAGAACTAGTAACACCACTGACTACCCTTTTTAATAAATCATGAGAGGATGGTGTGGTACCTGAGGACTGAAGGAGGGCGGATGTGATTCCCCTTCACAAAAGTGGGAGCAAGACAGAGGCAGGAAACTACAGACCTGTCAGTTTGACCTCTGTGGTAGGGAAAATGATGGAATCACTTCTGAAGGAAAGAATTGTTGAACTACCTAGAGGCCAATGGGGCTGGGACCCGAGGCAGCATGGATTCACAGCAGAAAGGTCATGTCAGACAAATCTAATTGATTTCTTTGACTGAGTGACCAAAATAGTAGACCAGGGAGGGGCTGTGGACATGGCCTACCTAGACTTTAGCAAGGCATTTGACACAGTCCCACACAAAATATTAATAAACAAATTAGCCAGCCTGGGAGTGGATCCCAGGGTGGTAGCCTGGGTAAAACACTGGCTGGACAACAGGACACAGTGGGTAATAGTACATGGAGTCCACAGTGAAGAAAGGAGGGTTACTAGTGGGGTACCGCAGGGTTCAATACTGGGTCCGGTCCTTTTTAATGTCTTTATAAGTGACATTGCGGAGGGACTGGAGGGGAAGGTATGTCTCTTTGCAGATGACACAAAAGATCTGCAACAGGGTTGATATGCAAGGTGGGGTGAAAGGATGAAAAGGGACTTAGCAAGGTTGGAGGAATGGTCAATATATGGCAGCTTAGATTCAACGCAAAGAAGTGAAGAATGCACCTGGGAAACAAAACCCAGGGCAAGAGTACACAATGGGGGATGAGATACTGACAACAACAAAAATGGAAAGGGACCTGGGGGTAGTCATATCAGATGACCTAAAGGTGAGCCAGCAATATGAGAAGGCAGTAAGGAGGGCTGGGGGGATACTGGGATGCATAGGGAGAGGCATCACCAGTAGAAAACAGGATGTTGTTGGCCCTCTGTACAGACAGTTGGTAAGACCACATCTGGAGTACTGTGTACAGTTCTGGAGACCCCATCTCTGCAAAGACATAGACAGGGTGGAGGCTGTCCAGAGGAGGGCAACCAAAATGGTGCAAGGTCTGCACCAGAAGACATATGAAGAAATACTAAAGGAGCTTAAGATGTATAGCCTCGAGGAAAGGAGGGAGAGGGGGGACATGATAGAAACTTTCAAATACCTCAAGGGAATCAACAAAGTCCAAGAGGGTAGCATCTTTCAAAAAAGAGATGTGCAAGAATAAGGGGGCACAATTTGAAGATGGAGGGGGGACAGCTCAGGAGTAATGTGAGGAAGTATTTCTTCACAGAGAGGGTTGTGATGCATGGAACAGCCTTCCTGAGGAGATCATAGAGTCAAAACAGAGGGGAATTCAAGAATGTATGGGACAGACACAAGGCAATTCTAGTGGGGGTAGTAGGAAGTAGGCTGTTGGTTAACTAGGATCTGCAGCTTATCCGTTAGGTAGGAATATGGGCAGACTAGGTGGGCCAAGCAGTCCTTATCTGCCATCAAATTCTATGTTTCTATGTTTCTATGTTTAAGACAGGTGGAATTTTTTTAAATCCTGTCAGAAAGATGATTTTGTATGTGATTGTGAAAACATGTTTTGAAGGAGATTTGTAAAAATTACACCTACATTGTTTATGAGAGGGGCAAAAGTCAGCGTTGAAAATTTGGGGCAAAAATATTTAAAAAAATTTATGAGCTCAGAATGCATTAAAAAGTCATTTACCAGACTTTACCTTGTTTTCAGTCAGTTCGCAGTTGGCCTCAGCATCAGCAGGATGTTTAGCAGTAAAGAGGATTACTCTGTTGGACATTGTTAGGTAAGTGAGGAGTGGTGGCTGCTAAATGGGGCAGTTGGGAAGAAAGGTCAGAGGGTCTGGGGAACAGAAGATATTGATGGACAGTTCTCTTTTTTTCAGGGTTAAAAAAAGAATAAGGGATTTTTTTTACAAGCACCAACACTGGGGATTGGGCACCTCAGTGTCAAAGTGTTGTTTGACAGGGTGTACCACCAAGACCACATCGAAATAAATGTACAGTCAAAAACCACATAGGCTAAACAGTGTGTGTGGTTTCAGAGTATGTTTATATATATATTTGCACATTTTTTCACCATGCCCATTTTTTTGTCATCTGCACGGAGCTCTTTTTGGCCATGCATTTATCGACTGCGCAGTTTTAACCTAGACCCATTTGACAGCACTGGGGGAGGGCACTCTGGTGTTGCATCCTGTTCAGAGGGACTTCTCCAGTGGCAGGGTTTGGCACAGCCGATGTTCCTGTGAGAGGAGAGTGATGGCAGCCTTCTCCAGTGGGGTTGAATACCTGACCACTGGATGTTCAGGTGGGGGAGATTGTAGACTTCTTCAGAGGTGGGATTAGGCACCTGGCCACTGGGCATTTGGATGAGGGGGTGATCACAGACTTCTCCAGCAGCAGGTTTGAGTACCTAACCACCTGATGTTCGGGAGGGTGACTGCAGAGTTCTCTGATGCTGGTCATTAGCACCCAACTGCCAGACATTTGGGGGGGTGACAGCACAGTTCTCCAGCAACAGGGTTGGGCACCTAACTTCCATATGTTAAGGTAGAGTAAGGTTAGGTAGAAGGGTGGATACCAGAAATGTGATTTACCAACCATCACCACTGCTAGTGAAAGGTGGGTCGAGCAGGAATGGGCACACTGGCTGATGACTGTCATATGAAAGGATGCTGCTACACTGTGTGGCTGCATCCTTTCATATGTGAGAAATTTCCACCCTTCAGCCAGCAAAGCAGCATCAGCAGGAGCCTTGTCAGCATTGAGTGTTTACTCGCACAGCTCCTGCAGGTTCAGCTACATTGGCTACTACAGCATACACCTCCCCAGTTCCTTCACTGCTGGATGGCCTCAAGATGTTTGCTTTGCATATGTGCATAAGCAAACATAAAACAAGCATTTGTCATTGCCAGATGTTCACCACTGGTATAGAAGCCCTGGGGCACTAGATGCATTGAGGTACACTTTGTGACTTATGTATTACCAAAGCAACAAACCTGCATTCATAAATTTCAATGCAGGCTCATAACTGTGTTGTTTTTGTCTATTTTTTTGCCCCAAATTTTCAACATAGCCTTCTTATGACCCCACCTCATGAACAAGTGCATGAAATCACCTTTTGGGATTCAAAAGCACATTTTGGTCAGGATTTGAAAAATGACAGCTGCCACATTCATGAGGTGCTATGAAGAAAAGGCTAAGTTGAAAATCTGGGGCAAAATATTGGAAATTACCAAAGTTACGAGCCTGTGTTCGCAAAAGTAAATGTAGGCTCATAACTTTAATGTTTTTTAATATTTTTATGCCAGACTTTCAACATACCCTTCTTATGTAGCCTTCTTATGACCTGTCTCATAAACAAGGGCAGAGAACTTTTTTTTTATGTTATTTCTTTCTACCCTACATGCTCCACAGCAGCCACTCCTTGGGCTTACCAAGGCTGTCCTCCGACCCATTCATCCTCCGAGACTCTGCCTCAGATCGCAGCCGACCCCCAGGGTGACCCAGCGTAACCCTTCGCCGGATGGGTCCCTCTTCTCCGAGGGGGAAGGCACTCGCCAAGGGGGCATATCAGCGCACCACTTTGGCCCGGGATGCTGCTGAGAGAGAGCTCGGTAGGACTTTTGATGGCCTCAGAGCACCAGGCAGCCATCATCTGGCTACCGTGAAGTGGTATTTCACTTTTCTAGTTACTCCCCATACGTCATCCGCAGTGCTCCTGGTCTCCACCAGAGGCCGCTGCGCGCGACATCAACCCGCCACCCACCCCAGGAGAGGAGAGCAGTCCCACGACGCCTCAATCCTCTCCTACCCTCCAACCCCTGACATCCTCGAGTCCGCCCAACCCGGTCGCCGCGTGGATGAGGTAGGCGCCAGCACCTCAGCCTCTGTGCCACTGGGCCGGGTGAGAACATTTTAACTCCAACCCAAAAGGTGATTTTGTGCAGCAACCACAGAATCACCTTTCAGGACAGATTTGCCTAATTTCACTGCAATTGTTCATGAGGTGGGGTCCCAAGAAAGGCATGTTGAAAATTTGGGACAAAAATATTCAGAAATGGCCAAGTTATACCACTAAGTTCAAAACTCCATTGAAATACATTGACCCGCATACCTGATTTCCTCAGTTCTTTGCCTGGCTTTGAAGAGTGAAGACCTGTCTGCATTCCATAGAGGATTACAGCATTGGACCCCGGAGGGTAAGTAAGGGCTTGGGGGAGTGGTGAGTGAGAGGGTCAGGTGGGTGGACCAATGGCACAACAGACATTGATGGACAGTTTTCTTTTTCACAGGGCTAAAAAAATGATGAGGGACGCTGTTCTTTATTTCAGATGGCGACACTGGGAGATTGCGCCCCCAGTGTCAGTGTTATGTTTGCCGGGGGGTGTGACATGACAAGGGTAGTCAGACCGGCAACAACTAGCAGCTTTGTTGACAAACCCTCCCCTAAGATGCCAGAAAGTAAATGTATATGCATTCTTGCTAAGGCACCTGGGAGTATGATATGATATGTGGGGTAGGGGCCAGATCCAATAGATACGCCACATAACCTGATATGAGATTCCACCACCCATAAGAATTGCCATCAAGTGCTGATTGGGTTCATGCTGATAGAGGAGATGGGAGGGTAGCTTAATCATGCATATAAGCAAAGTACAGAGCGCAAAAGTTACAAAGATGTGGGCACAGCAAGAAAAACAAACTCCCTCACTTGAAGTACAACAGTGGCACTCTATGCAGCACTCCCTGCTACATGGAGGCCTGGCAAAGGACATATTCTGTTCCCCTTCCCTGCACTTGTCCCATTCGCCATACCATTACAAACTGAATGTTTTAAATATGCCTCAACACATGTGTTGGAATGGGGCTGCTAACAAACAACGCCTTAAAGAAGCTTGGGGAGTGTAGGGTGGTGGGCACTGAGGAAGGAGGGTCGTTGGTAGGGATAGTTACAGGATGGCAGTAACAGGCATTAATAGATGATTTTAGTTTTTACAGGCCATATAGATATATATATACACACATACACAATAAGTGTGTGAGAGTTTTTACATGAAGATATATCCATGTATATCACTATCTTAGATTCAGATAAATGATCTGAACATAAGGGATGTCACACTAGAAATGAATTAATCTGCATGTAAAAAGAACACAGAGACCCTCAAGATGCTGCCAGCATTACTTTCAATTCAAATGCAACATTCTAAAACAGTTTAATTTCCTTGAAAAACACTATGCAGTAAGGATGTATTTAGTTCCTGTTATTGTGAATTACAGTACATAAATTCAATAATAAAAAAACTAACTAGATGGGCTCTGCTCCCAATTAAAGGTACACTGTCAGTTCGAGGTGCTTGTTTTCATTTTCATTTATTTGATAAAAGGGTGCTGCTTAAACAGGGTCCCTGTGTGTTTCTTATACTCCTATGGTTCCATTTTAATGGCAGTCTCAACTTTAAATTAGTTTTTATTTGATTTTCCATGAAGACCAGTCATCAGTAATCCCACACATTTATTTGCAGTGATGTCATGCCTGGAGTGTGAATAAATCATTTATTTACACTCAGGCACATCATCCTCATTTATTTCACTGCAGCCACATCATCAACATCACCGAGACTGGCACGAGCTTTCTGTTCGCCACCAATTCTCGAATCGTCATTCAATTGAAACTGCATGTTTTTTCCTCAGAAATTTGCCCATTGCATAGACAAAATATGCCATGGGCAGTGTGAAAATAAACTATTTTTCTCATCAAGGTTTGATGTCTATAGTCCTCACTCGTGGCTCTGCCACTCGTGAGGTCAATAGAGGTCAAAACCTGATGCGAAAAATAAATAATTTATTTTCACACTGCCTGTGGCATATCCCCTGTTATTATCACAGAACAAGGTGGATCCCTTTCACACACACACACACACACACACACACACACACACACACACACACACACTGCTCAAAGACAACTATTTAATTCAAGTTCAGGTAATTAAATCTGAGCAAGGCTTAGACACCTCACAGTGTGCTGGCTCTCACAGATCAAGGTCCCCCTCGCTCACCCACACACAGTGGTTAAAGACAAATATTTTGTTCGGGTTCAGGTAATTAAATCTGAGCAAGGCTTAGACACATCACAGTGTACTGTCTCTCACAGATTGATTTGGGTAACACACACACACACACATACACACACACAGTGCTCAAATACAAATAATTAGTTCAGGTTCAGGTATACTGATTTCAATTGAAATTCAGTGAATTCAGCCCTCACATCCTGCTTGCCGGCCTAATTCACCCTGTACAAAAAAAAGCAAGGGCTATAGCTTAGGCAGTAGTATCACAGGCTGTCTGAGCTTGCTTGCCACAAACCCCTGTCTCAACCCTGGGTAATGCACTAAAAAGTGCTGGTAATAATATTTCTTTGAGCTCCCTCTCACTCTCAGCTCTGTAAAGCACTCTATGATTTTAGTGAAGTAAACAAAGGTAAGTGTTGAGCTCCCTCTCACCCTCAGCTCTAGCTGTTTCTGTAAAGCCATCTGTGATTTTAAAGAAATAAACAAAGTTAGGTCTACTATACTGCTCTATCTGACAAATGCAGAGCAGAATAGAACAAGGCAAGCCAAGCCGTATGTACAGATCATCGTACTCTCTGTTGAAACTGCCAAACAACTGCATAGAGACCAGCCGAACAGCCTTCTAGACTGTGTACCACATGTGTGTCTGAACAACACACCACGTGTTTGTACACTGATTGACTGTGCAAGCAATGCTGACTGTGTCGGCAGATAGTAAAAGGCAGTCACCAACCCCCTTATGTCAATCACAATCATTCCCAGTCCATCCCTGTCCTGGTATCCCCTCCCATAAGGCAATTGCCCACATGTCACAAAGGATATAGACAGGCAGAGGCAATCCATAGACAGTGAACTAAAATCTTGTGGACCTTGAGGAGAGGTGTTGCTCCAACAGCCCTACAAGGAGAGACTGAGGTGTCTCAAAATGTACTCTCTGGAGGACAGGAGAGCAAGAGGGGACCCAATACAAACCTATAAGTACCTCACAGGGTGAATATGGGTGCTGGAGCACAGTCTCTTTCAGATGCCAATATTATAGCTGTTGCTGACATCTTTACAAAACCAGACCTGCACCCCTCACCACCACACCACCACACACCAAAGGTGACCAACCAGTAGCCAGCTTGTACATAGGCAAAAACACCAGGCAAACATACCCACTAGTCACCATTTTCCCCTTTCCACCAGCACCTTTTTCTAATGCCTTTTTATGTTTTCTTCAGTGCAAAACCAGATATACCCACCAGTCTGTGACAAACAAGTCATATAACACTTATCCTACCCTTTCAAACGTATTCAGCCAGGGTCTCCACCAAGAATGTCAAACACCCACCCAACATACCCACTAGATACCACTACTCTCCCATATCCCACCCCACACCCCACCCAAAACTGAAAGACTATTGCCATTTGTGCAAGGGTCAGTGAAGAGAGCAAGACGACCTTTGTACAATATTTTCTAATATTATGACTGCTGATACCATCTTTTCAAAACCCACCCCCACACACACACACAGCATCTGCAACAAATCAGTAGGCTGTCACCTCTTACACTGGCAAAACAACCTGCCCAACACACCACTAGTCACCACTTCTATCTATCCACACCCAGACCCTCATGTAAAACTGCTGATAATGTTCATTATTATTTAGGATGTATAATGAGATCATAGTGCTACAAGGACTCCTCACAAGCCATGACAGGTCGTCGAGGAAGAGTTAGAATAACTGAAGCATTCCACTTCAAGCAGCAGGTGGAGGGTTTAAAAATAAAACAACACTTACAACTTGATTTATAATGGTTAGTAAGTCTATAAATGTGCTTTATTTAGGACAAGAGGACTAGGACATAAGCTAAATGGTTGCACCTGTACGCTCAAACAAGTAGGCAAGGCATGCTCAACCCTCACACTGCCGAACTAAGCGGACTAGTGGAGGTGGAGCATGTACCCACCATTCCCACACCCTGGTGCTCACTGTCAAATTTGTCATTATCAGCCAAAGATCCAACTAATCTTCTTGGGGTGACACTGATGACAAATCCCTGCCACAAGCACTGAGCTCTCCCATGCTGTGGCTGACATCCTAACTCCCGTCCCAATCTCCTCCCGTCGGACATCACAGCAGTCAGCCAGCCAGCCATGTGCTCATGAAACTTGCTTTAATTTTTCTCTGTCGGACTTAGTGAGTAGATGAGTGCTCAAAAGTCTGACTGAGAAAACGAAAGTGTACACCACGTGGTGGCTGCGCTGCAGGCGAGTCTTTAGAAAATCACGGCTTTTTTTCTCAGCAGTGAAGCCATGATTCTTTAAATTTTGATAGGAAAAATGTTTGGGAGGACTTGAGCTTACATCAGGGGCTGTAGCCTCCCAAAGACAGCATGGTGACACCACTGACAGGGATTCTGTTTAAGCAGTAACTTTTTAGCAAATGATAAAAAAAGATCACATCAAGCTGACAGTGTCCCATTTCTTCAGTAAATCTCTATGGAAATCTCACGAGACCTGCTCTGTACAGAAGACTTCAGGAAGCCATCACAAGCCAGCCACTAGATGACGGAGGGAAAAAAGGTCCAGGAAAAAGTAAGGGAATTTCCTTTAAACTATACAGGAACAATAAACATTTGCTATGTTTTCTGACACAAGGGGTGCCAGCAACAGACATCGATGGACAGTTTTGTGTGTTACAACTGGCATCTGTAACAGTGTGGGGCACATCCTGGATGTTTGAAATTCCTCAGCAGGCTGATCATGCCATGATCTTGCTGGGCAGTGTACATTAAGGGGAAGAGCCAGCCCATGATTGGGTCAGATTTTCCTTTCAAGTTCAGGATGTTTCAGCCCTGCAAGCCAAAACTGTGTCATGATCAGCCTGGCTGATGATTGGTGTGGCACTGACATGCCCATTGAAGACTGCTTGGCACTGGACTGACGGTGTCACACCTCTCAAAACCCAACTTTCATAACAAAATGTTTGCTGCATGCACACACGCATGGTGAACATAATGACATGCTGTTCATTGATTTCATTACTAGGGTTCCTTTGCTGACAATGAAAAATCCTCCTATCTTTACCTGCTTACCAAGGAAATATCTGCTGCTTATCCTGCCAGAGATAACATTAAAGCTTTGGCTCCATATCCATTTTCAATTTTATTAGTAAGGAATGACCTTTAGGCAGCAAGGGCCTATTTTCTAACTTGACCCAGTCTAAATTAGAGTACAACATATGTGTGACAGTCAAAGCACACCGTAGTCCCCAGTGAGCTTCTTTCTTTCTCTCTCTCTCGCAGGCCTTTGCCCTGAGACCCTCTGGACCAGCACCACCACTGTCAAGGTCCCCTTTTTAGCAAGAGCTCAGCCACCAGTGTTCTGATGGACCGTTTCAGCCACCTTCTACCATTCAAACTCCTAGTAGTGAGAGTCTCTATTCTAGGTAGGGCACACTCTACTCTTCTAGAGACCTTTTACTATGCACCCCTTTTATCCATATACACTTCCCTCAGAAATACAGTCACAAACAACCAATTACTCCAGTCTTTATAAAAATAACTAGTTTATTAATAAACAATGGTTGTGTAAATACAACAGTAATAATCAGGTATAACACATTACCACATAGTAAACCAACAGTAGATATACAGAATTACAAAAGAAAGCTTGCATACTTGTGCTGGTAAACACTGTATCTTTCTTGCAAGCTACAAAGTCTATTCACCTCACTATCCACTAGCTTTGTTGTCTGGCTTCCTCTTTGAACACACAGGAACCCCAATGTCAGTCAAAACAAAATATATTTAAAAATAGGTTGGATGTTTTTTGTTTTCATATAAAACCTAAACCTACTATATGTAGTTTATGCAGCTCGATGGGCTACCTAGCCTTTTGCCTAGTAGCCCTTAGTATGATCCTTAGTAATGAAAACAGAGTGAAAATAACTGGGTTGAAGCATTTATACCTCCTCTTGCTCCCTGGTGCCTTGGTCAAGCAAGGCTGTGATGTCACTTCCCTGTAACCAGGTTCATACGATTAGCTGAAACTGCTTCAGGGCTGGAATTTTGGGTGATGCCTACCTTGTGATGCCATCTGTCATGTGTGTCCCAGGAACCCAACTTCCTCTCACATGTTATTTAACATCTGAATATATGTGTTCAGATGCCACTGAGACAGTCTCTCTCTCGAGTCCTTTGTGCACTAAACCTATTCCCTTTCGGAAGCAAGTACACTGAATGTCTACATCACTTAAGAAACCCTGCAGGGCTGCTGAGAATGTCCCAAATAGGTCAGTTTGTTTATCTCTGATTCATAAGATTCATAAGATTTCAGACAGGTCAATGGCATTAGCTTTTTTAGACCTGCACCTCCTAGATGTCCACTAAGTGGCAAAGAGATGAGAAATGACCATCTAGTGCCCCTTTGAATTGGTTCATGGTTTTACTTAGTACCAGTGATGATGGTAATGAATTCCAATTGGTCACCACTCTTTGGGAAAACCACATCCCTCTCTGGTTCATCCTAAAGTGATCTCCTCTCACCATCTTATGATGTCCCCTGATCTGAATAGTACCAGGTCTCAAACTCATCCCCATACACTCCCATATGTCCTGATTTTCAAGTGCCTTGTAAACAAGGCACATATCCAAGTCTTCTGTACTGAAGCAAAAATAGTCCTAGTTCACGTAGTCTCTCTTCATATGTCAACATTCTAATATTTTCCACTAGCTTAGTTGCTTGTTGCTGTACCCCTCTATCTTTCTTATATCTGTCTTCAGGTGAGGCATCCAGAACTGGCAACAGTACTTCAAGTGTAGTCACACCAAAGATACATACAGCTGGATCACCATCTCCTGGCCCCACTTCTGATGTTTCTTTTAATAGGTGATAAAATGCCATATCCCTTCCTTACTATACTGGAACAATGGTCTGAGAAGCTCAAGTTGTTGTTAACTAGGGCTCCCAAATCCTTTTCTAAATTGGTGGTATTGAGTTCCTTCCATTTATATGATATTTGTAACCTCTATTTTGTTTTCCTAAGTGTATTATTTGGTATTCAGTGATGACAGCGACTGTAAATGAGCAACTGTCAAAGAGCAACTCATTTACAGTGCTACCTGTTGAGCTACCCTGTAAGGGTACTGACGGAATGCAAAAACAATGGTACAGATGAGCAAGGAGGGCAACCAGAAGGGGAAGGATTGGGAAGAGAAGGGGAGGAAAGAAGGTTTGTGTGGGGTAGTGTGCTGTGCTGCCACCGACTAGCTGTGCAGTGTGGTGGTGAGGATGGCCAGCCCGGTGCAGCAGGCACTGGGTTTCGGGGCTGGAGCCCTGGGAATAGTTACTGCAGCCATAATGTTTTTTTCAGATGTCTCCCCTCCATGACATGCACCCCTGGAGTTGGTTATAATAAATCAGGTGGGTGCAGGGGCATGCCCTCCCCTGCATAAATACTATTTTAACTTGCCAGATGTTTGTCGACCACAAGTGTACATTGCCGTTGTGCTTTTCAGTGATGTACACTCGCTCTAATGGTGATCGCTCTTTTGTGATCACCTATATGACTATGGAACCTATTATTTTACATTTGTCTATATTAAACTTTAGCTTCTTCTTTCTTGCTCCATCCACAAGTCTGTCTATATTTTCCTGAAATGTTTTTGCATCATTTTCATGAGTATTTAGTGCACCCATTTTGATGTAATCTGCAAACGTTGTCATCCAGGCCATGTTTGTATGTAATGGATGCAATCAGAATATTGAATAGGACCGGCTCCAGCACCGAGTCCTGTGGGACCAACACTAGTCCCCCCCTCCACCAGGAGTAATGCCCTTTGATAGTCACTCTATTTTTTTCTCCTTGTCAGCCAAGCTGATATCCAATGAACTATACCTTCACCTAAATTTATCTCACTTAAGCTGTTAATAAACTCAGCATGGGATATGCTATTGTAACCACCCTGTTCCCTGGGGTTACTTGAATCCCATCAGTGTCAGTGTTAGGTAGGAAAGGCAGCTGGTGAATACCTAGTTAAATGGATTTTCACCTAGTCCCTCTCTGCTGCTTGGTCTCACCTGAGAGCAGAGAGGTGATGTCATTTAGAACTCTCACAGCCTCACAAGCCACACAATTTACTGTGAATGGGGGCTTTAGAATTTTCAGTCGGTCTGTAGCTGGAGTTCAGTACAGCAGCTCAGAGAGTGAGCAGTGAGGGTGAGGAGAGCCAATTTTCTCACCCTAGTCTGAGAATCTCTTTTGCCTGACTTGTGAAGTGGTGAAACCATCTCCAGGATTTCCTGATGCCCTTGTTCCTAGTGGGATAAGAGGGACTTCAGAGGATTTGAGGCGATCCCTGATCCAACCTAGAACATTTTGAAGCTGCCTTTGGTGTACAAACTGTGAGTAGATTCTGTCTGAGAGTTACTCAGGATATGTACCTGGCTTGTTTTCTGTGGGGTGACACTCTGATAAAGGGACCCATTCACCCATTTCTGTGAGACTTTTCTCAAAAGATTGTTTTAAAGTTTGCTGACAACATTGGATGTCCTGTGTGACTAGGCACTTTGTTCAGAACTTTAATTTACACCTTGTGGTTTTCTGATGCTAAAATGTGCTAAACATTTGAAGAAAGCATAACTTCTACTGTTCATTATCTGTTGAGGTGTAACTCTGAAAGAATGACTGGGTATGGACGAGGAAGCAAAAGGTGGGCAACCCCCATCTGGAGTGACTAGTTCAGCACTTCAGGGTCTGTAAGGGTGCCTGGTTTTCAGTGCATGTGGCAATGCCTGAAGATGAAGTTTACCACTTGTATGTGTTTATATTTTATTTTTTGCTAGTCTTGAGCCCTAATGTGCTCCTTCATGGCCAGTGTTTATTTATTTAAATTTTGGTAGCTGGGTAGGCCCACTGAGACTTTGACAGTCCCTTTTCAGGGGTGACCTGGGATTAGTTACATGTAAGTAAGTAAGTAAGTAACATTTTATTTATATTAAGCCTCCCTTCAAGCTCAGGGCTTTTACAGTAAAACAATTAAAATCACATTTGCATGTACATAGAGAGGAAAAGAAAATCAATGCTTTTGATTGTACTACAGTATATGGTACATTGATCATGTATACATGTCTGAGATAGACATTACTACAGTTGACATAGGTGAGTTACGTACTGAACAACCTTGTTAGTTACACACATTCATGAGTAGATAGTCAACAAAAGTGCAGTTCAGTACATTATGTCCTTCCTTACTGTTCCTCCCTCCCTTTTTGCCTATATTTATGTGAGGCATCCCCCTTTAGCAGAGGTGCCTTTATGGGTTGTGGCACCTACAATGAGACCCACTGCTTAGGTGTAGTTTTAACCCTTTCTTGTACCCCTCAAGAGAGGTGCAGTCCTGGAGCTCTCTTCAGAGAGAGAGATTGTTCTGGAGTTTGGGTAGGGTTATTCTAGGTGACCATTGTCCCACAGTTGATCTGACTCTTGGGGGTTCTAGCAGCTTGCATTCAGTCGACCTGAGCTCCCTCGTGTTTGCTTTTGGGGCTAGTAGATTTCTCAGGCTCGGTGGGGCATCAGGTTTCTGCAATTTGAAAGCTAAGCACAAGGAGGGATAGGTGAGTCTTGCTTCAAGGGGTGGCCAGTTTAACGCTTGTAGTACATTGCAGTGGTGCTCCATTCTTTGTGCCTCAGCAGTGAAATGACTGATTCTGTGGTACAGCGTACTCAGACGCACATGTTCCATTGCCCTCAGTCCTTGAAGCATTGTTGCACCATAGAACAGGATGGGAATGATAATCTCTTTGCTGACCACAATCCTGGTTTCTTTAGTCAGGTAGGAGCTTAGTCTGCATAGGAGCCCAAGTTTTTGGTTTACTGTTGTTGTTAGGTGGTCAATGTGTTTCCTGAAAGAGATTTCCTGGTCAATGAAAATTCCCAAATGCCACATTTCCTTCTGTAAATCCTATGCCATATGAGAACTGTTCTAAGTTATGGCCTTGTGCCACTTCCAGGATAACTGTGTGTGTTTTATTGTGTCTAGTATCACATTTCCAGATATCTAATCCTTTCCTATATGGGAGGTCAAGTTTCTGTTTTCTACAGATGTGTTCTGCATTTGCCTTGTGTCTTCAAGTGTAAACCCTTGAGGGTCCATCTTTGCTTTTGTGTTCCAACTGTGTTTAGGAATAAAGCCACACTCTAGAATCCCAACCTGGTATGGACAATCTAGTTACTGCTTCCTGTGTAGATTTACTGGGTACCCTTGTCTGAAGTACAAACCTAGCATAGCCCTCAGCAAAAGGTTTCTCCTCAGGATCTGGATTTTGGTAAATGTCTGTTTGTGTCTTGTACACACTTTGTGTTCTTCTGTGCAATTGCTTTGTACCCCCACCCCTCTCTTTTCCCCTAGACAGGAAAAGTATGGGAGGTGTGCTTACTAGTTACACAAGTGGCCAGTGGGGGTTACAAAAATGTGGGCTCGTCCAAGGATATTTTTTAATTTGAGGAGAGAACAAGAGATGTTTGCTGAGGGTATGGCTAGCATTTTGTCTGTCTGGTAGTTTGGTAGCCCAAAACTGGAAAGGGAAGCCTTGCACAAAAGGATTTCACCCAGGAGTGACATCCATATGTGCCACTGTGTGCCTGCTAGTACAGTGCTGCTGTGTGTTTGTGCCAAATAACAATGGACTGTAAACAAGAAAGTGTATGTCCTTGTCTCTGCATCAAGAACTTTTACAGAACTTTTAAATCTCAAGTTTTAATCACCAAAAGTAATGTAGACTTTAGGAAACACAGAGAGAAAAGTGCCCTGAATGTTTTATGTACTTAGTGCATATTGGGGAGTCACATAAAGAAAGTGCCAAGTTCTGTGTGAGGAAATGGTCAAACAGCACTCTTGCTGTTGAAATTGCAGCTGAGAAAAAGTTAGTTTGCAGTTTAAATTTGCTCTACTCGATGATCGCCATGAAAGAAGAGTGAGAGAAAGAGAGAGAGAGAAAGAGAGGCTCACTTGCATGCCAGCAAGTGATTGGTGTGACTGCAATTAGTCCCGCCCCCTAGCCAGCTTCAGAGTGTGTCTGAGTGTTCAAGAAGGAGACAGCGAGTGGCGTGCAAGCTGGTCAGGCCAGGATCAACCATCGAGGGGTTTGTGAATGTTCTAATCTGTGAAAAACAGACTTTTATTCTACAAAGTCGAGCTTAACCCGTTATCTAACCGACTGGAAAGGGTGCGTGGCATTCATGGTAACAATCGGTGGGACCGCCAGCCCATTTCACCCCAGAGGCCTTCCAGGATTGGCACCAGGCTGAAAATTTCCACTGGAGAAAGCCAGCTACTGATTTCAGTGAGTACAATTTAAACAACTGCGCATCAAACTGTGTTGTGATTTTCAAGCCAGCTGAATCTGTGTGCAAGCAGTGAGATTGTTTTGCCAAAGACTGTGAGTTGTAAGGAGTAAGGCAACAAACAAAATTTGAGCATAGGCTGTAAGCACTTATAATGGGTTCAGCAACAGTAAAATGTTTTAAGCAAGTGAGATACTGTGAGTTGTATATTAGACTGCAACAAGCAGGCAATAATGTGTGACAGAAAACACTGTAGCTTGCAAGTGACTTGGAGCATGTGTAAAGAGTTGATTCATGTGCTAATCGCAAAGTCCTGTAAAACCATATGAATGTGCTGAGAGAGATACAAGCAGTGCAATCGATAACTGTCTGAGCAAAATCAGTAGCAGAAAAGGTCAGAAATGCAGTTTTTGAGTCAGAAAGAGATTTGATGCATGAGGAGAGCTACTGTCGCCATTACAGGCTTGGGTTAGCAATGTAAACACAGAAGCAGGAGCCATTTTGTGAGACTGCACTGAGACTAGTAAACAAACAGTAACAATGAACTTTTATGTGT
Source organism: Neoceratodus forsteri (assembly GCA_016271365.2). Taxonomy (NCBI): domain Eukaryota; kingdom Metazoa; phylum Chordata; order Ceratodontiformes; family Ceratodontidae; genus Neoceratodus; species Neoceratodus forsteri. The sequence goes on from CM028134.1 coordinate 293,904,212, forward strand.
TTAATTGCAGACATGCCTTTGGAACTTCCCGCTACCCAAGTCATGCCCAGAGCTATGATAGCAGAGGAGGTGGCCACACTAAGAGAAATAGAGAGAACTTTCTATGGTGAAGGATTGCCTCCAGACGTAGCAATCTCTAGCTATCCAGTGAGACTATGCATTATGTGCCTCAAGGCTGGAAGGGATGTGTTTCTGATACCCCACTGTTCTGATTGCCTTGTGAAGTATGGTATGAGCAGGGGTGCAGTGCCAGAGAGGGCATCACGAATTCGATTGGCTTCCACTTGGACCAAAGTAGAAAACCCTGCAAGTAGCAACATGCAGCACCAGGTTGAACCTGTTGGGGGAGACCACATAGAGTGTTGCACAGAAGGAAACAGTATGGATCTACTGCAAGGGCAGACACCAAGAGATGTTTCCACGCCTATGTCCCAGATGAACAGTGTGGTGGAAGGATCTATGGACCCATGGAAGGAGGGTCCTAGTCCTAGCCTAGTAGGGGAGGACAAACTGCAAGAGATATTGAACTGGGAGGTGTCTACCTTCACACCCAGTGAGGAGTAGACTGTCTCAGGAGTGAAGATGACAGCTCGCTCCTGGGCTCAGATCCTGAATGAGGAAGAGGAGGATGAAGAGATTTATCTTCATGTTGAGGGTCCCCATGAGCGGCCTCAAGCTCTTGCCCCGGAGAAGCTGGAGAGAGAAAAAGAAGACTCCAGTACCCTGCCTACAGAGATGGTTGGGGACAAGTTCTTTCATTTGTTATGTATGCGGCACTGGCTTCACCAGGACTGGCCACCCCCATGCCGAGCCACGGGCCGTGCACTTCTGAAGAGTAGCAAGGAGGAGGAGACTGGTATGTAGGAGGGCCGACGCCATATATGGAAGGTCCTTTCCTACCTTTTCTAGTAGAGTCTGGGAGGAAATTGAGCAGCACAGGAAGTCCTGATTATTGGAAGAGGCAAGCAAGAATTTGCATCCTGGCGCAGCAGTATGTGTCAGAGACAGAGTCATAAATGAAAGACTGAAATTCTGGAAATTGGGCAGAACTTTGTTTATGGACACTGTGCACCTTGTGGACAAGGCAGGGAATAAGACATTCTACAACATCAACTTTGAATGCCCAGATGGTGTCATAGTTCTTGCACCTCACCCTGAGTGGTATTACCCTTAATGGTGCTACTCCCTGTGAATATGCCCAGCATGCCCAGAGGGAAGCAAAGCAGTGGCAGCATAGTGTCTGTCATCCAGCAACAGCAGTATTCAAGGAGGAAGATGCGGCTCCACTGGTATTCCAGGATTCTTCAAGTGTGTCCAGATTCATCAGCCCAGCAGTGTTTTCCCATTTCCATCACCGGGCCTTCCAGTTGACATCAATCCAGCTGTTTTCCTGTTTCATCGCCTGGTATCCCAGATGAAATTATCCCAGCTATTTTCCTGTTCCATTGTTTGATTTCCACGATGACATCTTCCCAGCTGTTTTTCCTGTTTCATCTCCTGGTTTCCAGAGGACATCAACCAAGCTGTATCTGAAGATGTCACCTGGAGGGTGAGAGTCTTGACTTGGAAGTAAGGTGATCTTTGTTTCAGTCTTCAAGAACTGGTAAGACCCATTTTCTATGTTCTAACTGACTTTGCACAACACACCATACATGTGGCAGACTACACAAACTGTTTGAACTGTCCCCAAAGACTCTCCCATGGATTGCAGTGCTTTCAGGCCCTGCCCTGTTCCAGAACTGTTCTTCAGCAGGTTCTGGCCCAGGAGAGACTCTTTTATGGACCTCTGTCCTTGGCCAACAACATTCTGTTACTAGTGTGGGACATTTAGGGCATTCCATCCCCCAAACTGAGTTGTATAAATGTCTGTTTTTCCATTTTTCTACTTTTCTAAAAAATCTTTTTTGGGATTCTCTAGTGTTGAGATGAAGGCTTAAACACTGTGTGGAATGCAGAATGTGGTGTTTTGTTTTTCTTCTCTTGTAGGTATTCTTGAAGAAGGAAAGGAGAAAAGAAGAGAAGAGAAGAAAAGAAGAGGATGTGGGAACTCATCCAATTTCCTCTATTTTTTTCCTAGAGTTTTAGAATTTTCATTGTTAACAGGGTGTTAACATGTTTTTCTTTACAGGTGTAAGTGAGAAAAGTGTAGGAAATGTAATGCATTGTAATGTATGGTTTCTTTGCTGTTTTTGTTTGCAGGTACCCTAGGTTTGGGGGGAGGTTCCCCTGTGGGCAGCTTGGTCAGATAGATTTTCCCTAGAGGGCTAGGGGGATAAACAGGCTGTGGTTCTGACCTGCAGTGGGGCCTCAGTTCTGGTCTATTAGGGCATGTTTCAGGCAGTTTCTTGAAGCCACTGATTTTTCCATAGATAGATACTAGGATAGGGGCTGACGTTTCATCAGCCGGCCTCTGTGCCTTTAATGTTGCCTGCCTGTGCCTGGCACATGGTAGGGGAGAAGTAGCGCTACCTCCCTGTAGGTAACACAGAGAGTAGGATGGCCTGGTGCGGGGTAGAGGAATGACTGCGGACAGTTATTTACTTGGCTAGGGGCAAGTGTAACTCCCCTGTTTCCTGGGGTTACTAGAATCCCATCAGTGGCAGTGGTAGCTAGGGAAGGCAGCTGATGAATATCTAGTTAAATGGATTTTCACCTAGTCCCTCTCTGCTGCTTGGTATCACCTGAGAGCAGAGTGGTGATGTCATTAAGAACTGTTGCAGCTTATAAGCCTCACAGCTTGCTGTGAGTGGGGGGAGCTTTAGAATTTTCAGTTGCTCTGTAGCTGGAGTTAAGTACAGCAGCTCAGAGAGTGAGCAGTGAGGAGTGAGGAGAGCCAGTTTTTCTCACCCTAGTCTGAGAACCTCTTTTTCTGACTTGTGAAGTGGTGAAAACCATCTGCAGGATTTCCTGATGCCCTCATTCCCAGTGGGATGAGGTGGACTGCAGAGGATTTGAGGGGCAATCCCCTGATCCAACCTAGAACATTTTGAAGCTTTCTTTGGTGTACAAACTGTGAGTAGATTCTGTCTGAGAGTTACCCAGGATACATACCTGCCTTGTTTTCTGTGGGGTGACACTCTGATAAAGGGACCCAATCACCCATTTCTGAGACTTTTCTCAAGAAGATTGTTTTAAAGTTTGCTGATAACAGTGGATGTTCCGTGTATGACTAGACACTTTGTTCAGAACTTTAATTTTACACCCCTTGTGGTGTTTCTGATGCTAAAATGTGCTAAACATTTGAAGAAAGCACGATTTCTACTGTTCATTATCTATTGAGGTGTAACTCTGAAAGAATGGCTGGGCATGGATGAGGAAGCAAAAAGTAGGTAACCCCCGCATCTGGAGTGACCAGTTCAGCACTTCAAGTTCTGTAAGAGCACTTGGTTTTCAGTGCATGTGGCCAATGCCTGAAGATGAACTTTACCCCTTGTATGTGTTTTTTTTTTTTTTGCTAGTCTTGAGCCCTAATGTGCTCCTTCGTAGCCAATATGCCACATTTCCTTCTGTAAATCCTATGCCATATGGGAACTGTTCTAAGTTATGGCCTTGTGCCACTTCCAGGAGAATATTGTGTGTTTCATCGTGGTTAGTACCACATTTCCAGATGTCTAATCCTATGCTATATGGGAGTTTGAGTTTCTGTTTTCTACAGATGTGTTGTGCATTTGCCTTGTGCTTCAAAGTGTAAACTCTTGGGAGTCCAAATTTGCTTTTGTGTTCCAACTGTGTTTCGAATAAAGCCACACCTGGAATCCCAACCTGGTATGGACAATCTAGTTACTGCTTCCTGTGTGGATTTACTGGGTGCCCTGTCAGAAACAGCAAACCTAGCATAGCCTTCAGCAGAAGTTTTCTCCTCAGGACCTGGGTTTTGGTAAAGGTCTATTTGTGTCTTGTACACACTTTGTGTTTCTCTGTGCAATTGCTTTGTACCCCCACCCCTCTCTTTTCCCCTAGACAGAAAAAAGTATGGGAGGTGTGCTTACTAGTTAAACAAGTGGCTGATGGGGGGGGGGTTACACTATCAAAGGACTTTTGAAAATCAACATAAAGTACATCAACCACAACATTTTTTTCCAGAGCTGAACTTGCTGGGTTGAAAAAGTGCATTAAATTAGTAAGATATGACTCTACCTTTCAGAAGCGTGTTAGTGTATATCACTATACCCTTGTCATTTAGATGTTCTTCTATTGCCTCCTTTATCACAGACTCTACCATTTTACCCACAGTAGAGGTGAGGCTAATGGGTCTATAGTTGCTGCAAACTGATTTGGGACCTTTCTTGTGGATGGGTACAACATGGGTGGTGGTCCAACCTTCTTGAACTTCTCCTTCCTCTAAAGATTTCTGGGTTATAACCTGAAGGGGTTCACATAATACCTCCACCAGCTCTTTCAGGAGCCTAGGATGTAGCTCATCCGGGCCTGCTGATTCGCTAAGATCAAGTTCACATAATTTTTCTTTTATCCTATCCACAGATATTTCTAACTTACAGTCTACAGCACCAGAATTACCTGTTTTAATGTTGTCTCCCTTTTGGTAAACACTGTCAAAGTAGGCATTAAGTGCCTCAGCCATTTCCTGACAGTCGCCAATCATGTTGTTACCTAGCTGGACTGGTCCAATGATGTTGTTGTTCTTATTTTAAACTGCCCACATAATTGTAAAAGGCCTTTTTGTTGTCCTCAACTTTGGTTGCAAGTTTCAATTCAAGATCCTGTTTTGCTATTTTTATAGCCTTCTTTATTTTCCTCAATTTGACCTTATACTTTTCTTTATATTTGATAGTTCCCTCCTCTCTGGCTCCCTTATAAGCCCTGTTTTTAGCCTTTATCAGTTTCCTTATCTTGTTAAACAAGAGTGGAATTTTCCCTTTAATACAATATTTTTTCTTTGTTGGTATATATTTACCCACCAATTGCTGGAGGACATATTTCAATAAATCCCACATTTGTGTGACATTTAGGCCATCAAATTCCCTAATCCAGTCCCAGTTTGATGCAGTGTTCCTCAACCTATTATAATCTGCCAGATCATAACATTTTACTTTGGTGTTACCCCTTTGTTCTACAGTAGTAATATATTATCTCAAATTCCACCATATTATGATCACTTCCCAATAGTGGTTCTCTGATTATGTAGTCACTTAATAAGTCCCCCACATTGCTTATGACAAGGTCCAGACAATGATTATATCTGGTGTTCCCTGAAACATGATTCTCAATGCTTAGGGTATCCAGTACTTCTAAGAATTCAGCTTCAGAGGTCATGGAAGGAGTCCATGTACATCAATCAATTCAAGGGGAATTAAAATCCCCATTATTAATAGCCTGTTGCCTGGGTTCAGTTCCCTAAATTGATTTAAAAATTCTGTTGTTTTGCCAGTTGTGAAGGATGGTGGTCTATAGCATACTCCTATAATTGTTTGTGCTTCCCTTGGTGGCAAGACTTGAACCCACAGCTGCTCAATATCCTGTTCCAACTTTACTTGCAGCTCAGTTGCCTTATTCTCATTCCTAATATATAGTGCCATGCTTCCCCCTTTGTTGTCCTCCCTGTCTTTATGAAACAGTTGATAGCTGCTTATGTCCTGCCCCCATCTCTCATTATGCCACCATGTTTCAGTGACAGCACAGAGTGCAATTTCTTCATTTTTAAATATATACTCTAGCTCTTCCTTTTTATTTTTCAAGCATCTGGCATTTATTAAAAGTGTTTTCCATTTTTTAGCTATTGACTGCTTTCATGAGGAATAGAGTATATCAAATCTCCTCCCCCTGGCCCCCCTCCCCACCATTCAGTTTTAAAAAGTTTTAATAACCCCATTCATTCTTTCAGCTAATACTCAGGAACTGATTCTGTTAAGACGTAAACTGTCTAAGGCATATAAGCGATGGGCATTGTCAAATCGGTGCCAGTGTTCGATGAAAGTAAAATTTTCCCTAGTACACCACCTTTTTAACGATCCATTCATTCTTTTAACATCAATGATTTTTTGCTTGTTTGTTCTCGGGATAGGGAGTATTTCAGAGATGGCAAGTGTACATTTCTGATTTTTGAGCTCATTATTCACCCCTTCAAATGCTCCTTGAGGGGGGCATGGCCTGGCACCGAGCAAGATGGTTGCTTGACTTCTGAGCTCCTACTTACTATCACCATCTAACATCATTTTTTTAGCCATCTAAGTCAACTGAGAGACCTTACATACATAAATAACTACAAGAGCAACTTAATGGAAGATTTGTAAAAACTTCTTCCTTGTTTTTTCTTTTTCTCCTCTCTCTATTTTTGCTTTCAATCCTCGTAAGTACTACGGATCTGGGTTTACTTTCAAAATTGGAAGGCCTACCACAAGTCGTCAAAATGGCTCAATCAGAAGTACAGTTAGCTTCTCTGGAAAAAATAGAAATAATGTTTGCTAAGCTGTCGACAGATATGAACGATTTAAAGATCGCTACTCAAAACAATTCACAAACAATGAAATCTATTGACTCCCGACTTGCCTTTACTGAGAACAGAATTGCACTCAACCAAGACTCAATACAAGAACTCAAACTACCATCAGATCCCAAGACCAGACAATAAAAGAACTACAATCAAAACTCGAAGATTTGGAGAACAGAAATCGCTAGAAATAACCTTGATATCTTGGTTCCTGAAGGTAGGAGCTAACGATACTAAAACGTTCTTGTCATATGTATTACACTAAATACTTAATCTGCAAGCTGGTGTTGAGCTAATCATAGAAAGAGTTCACAGATCATTAGGCCCGAGACCCTCCATGCAGCAAAGGTCGTAGACCAATAATTGCCAAATTCTAACTACGTACGAATGTTGAGCTCATATACAGAAATCAAGAAACATGGGTCAACTCATTTGGCAAGAGCACAGAATATACATTTACCGTGATTTCTCAAAAGATCTATCATAAAAAGAGGGCTTTTACTCTAGACTTAATCATGCACCAGATCGGGCTACGCTTCTCCCTCAGGTATCCTGCAGTAATGAGGGTTTATATTGATAATTCGCATAAGGACTTCAATACCCCAGAATCTTTACAATCATATTTGGAAACACAACATAAATCTCACCAGTTAGTTTCGGTGGTTGGAAGGTCTCCAGCTGCTGTTGTGCCCCTGGGTGAGGTTGGTTCCGGTGCGGCCTCAGGTGTACCGTCTGGGGAAAGGGTGCTGTGTTCAGCTGATTTGCCTGAGGAGTCTGGGAGAAGATGGTCAAATTGTGTGCAAGAATGGATGGCAAATGGTGGGGATCACTTGAATCCACGATGTTGCAGCCCAATTGAAATATGCAACATCACTTCTAAATCTGTCTCTAACACTCCCGATATTCCTAATATCCCAGTTCATAATAAATATGCTGTACTGCAGGACTTGCATTCCTCATTTGAAAACCTGACTGAAGAGAGTAATACGTTACTGGGATCAGACAGGGACAATAACCTGGAGGTCTCTTGGAACAGTAACACAGATAATTCTCTTTCTAAAACAAATGAACCTCCTTAAAAAAGGCATCATGGAAAGGGCAAATATAAAGGGTATTCCACTCCGGTGAAATAACAGAGATGAACGCTATATGTTCTGTATTAGATTTAATAACTATTATGGAGCCTATATATTAATACTGGCAATCTGTAGTTGTTACAGCTGACAGAGGTCTAAGTGGCCCAGGAAGTGTATTATTTTAACACTATCTCACCATTTACAAATTTGGGCCAGCTATTAACTATAAGAGCAACGTATTGTTCTGTACAAAACGGGTATTACATATAATAGACTCGTATATTGTGAATATACGAATATTAGTTTCATATATATGGGTCTGTAATGCTTGGATGAAAAGTACCTCTGCTAATTATCCAAGCTCAGAAATGTATAATAGTTTTTTTGTTGTTTGTTTGTTTTTAACACATTGCATTAGATCGAATATCCATTGTAGGATCCCTATAAAACCTCACATAAGATGATGACTTATAATGTGTGTAACATGAGGTGTCAGGCATACTGTCACTAGTTACATCTATATATAATTGATTACACTTACGATGAGATGTAAGATACCTGAGGGTACTAATACAAACAATAGACACTTGCCTAATTTTTTTTTTTTTTTTAATTATTTGATGTATTATCATTATGTAAGCTGTTTCAGTTTCACTACAATTGATCATGATGTTAGAGGTGAGAACGCTGATAAAACTTAATTAGTTCTATACCCAATAGTGAAAATTCACTTTTCAATCACTCATTTTCGTTTAGATATTACATTATTACAAGGTGAACTGAATAGTACTCTAGTTTGTCTTACTTTTATCTGTACTATTCTAGTTCTCATTGATAGCTACGTCCTAGAGAACATAGGACGGGTCTTGGTCCTTTTTGTTTAATATCTTTTTCTCTTGTTGGACCGACCTCCTCTCCTTTGTTCATCATAGATGACTTTAGTGTATTGTTATTATACTGTCTGGTTGTTTATTAATAGTATAGTTAGATTGTTAGTAAGGAGTTGCATAAAAGGAATACGGGGTGGTAAGCAAACCGAGCTTATATACTATTTTAAGGGTCTGGCTTTACAATATCTTGCCAACGACTTCTTCACACTGCATATATACATTGTGATGATCTGCAATACTGTTTTCATATTTACTTGGATTTATGAGTCCCTTGACTTCCTATGTGACACACAACACACAATAGTTATTAATAAATGATGACTAACCTATCAATATGCACCTGGAATGTCAAGGGACTAAATACTCCAAGTAAACGTAAACAAATCCTTAATAACCTTAAAAAACATAAAATACAAATTGCACTACTACAAGAAACTAAACTACTAGATGCAGATAATTTTAGATTAAGGCGTGAGTGGGTCGGTCAGGTTTTTGCAGCCTCGCCTCTACAAAAAAAAGAGGTGTAGCTATATTAATTCATAAAAATCTGAATTGGAAACCCTCTAATGTTTTGAAGGATCCAGATGGTAGGTGGTTTATCATAACGTTTGATACTCCTACAGGTCCATTATCAATAGCTAATATTTATGCACCTAATATTGATGACCCTCAATTTTTTCAAGAGCTGATTAATCAGCTAATCTCACTAAATCTGGTTAATTTGCCCTTATTGATTGGAGGAGATTTCAATCTCACTTTAGATCCTTATATGGACAGAAATAATAACTTTTGCAGTAGTCACCCAAAAAGTCTAAATTTGGTATTACAGCTAATGAAAGATCTGGGCTTATCAGATATATGGAGGATTTTCCATCCCAGAGACAAAGATTATACCTTCTATTCTCCTGTCACCAGTCTTATAGTAGAATAGACTACTGGTTAACCGCTCCTAATGTTACAGCAAATATATTAGATGTTAACATCCTTCCTTTAATTATATCCGATCATGCTCTGGTCAAGCTTATACTTACATGGGGTCCCATCCCTTCAAAATCTCTCCCCTGGAGACTTGACCCCTTATTACTTAAAGATCCGGAATTTTTACCCTGGATTAGAACACAACTTGAAGAATTTCTCGCCCATAACGACCCAGATGACACATCTATGGGAACCACATGAGAAGCGCTTTAAGCAACTTTAAAGGGCAAGATAATTAGCTTTCGCAGCATATAGGAAGAAATCTAGGAACAAAAGATTAAAACCTTGAAAACTTACTGAGAGAAAAACAAAAATTATATTGGACTAATCCTCACCCCAACACTTCATCTCCTCTACACTATGAAATCTTGCAATTACGTATGCAAATTAATGAGATAATTGCTCATAAGACAGAAATTGCTTTACTGAGAATAAAGCATAAATATTGGGAAGGAGGAGAAAAAGGAGGCAAAATACTTGCTTATAGACTTAGAATGCAACAAATGGAATGTCATATTGCAGCATTAAAAGACCAGGTAGAAGAAATTCAAACCAAAGAATCCTCTATTAACGAGATCATGACTTCTTATTATAAAAAATTATATACTTCTGTTTCCTCTGCATCAAGCTCTGACATTACCTCTTTTTTAGACAGACTAATACTCCCCCAACTTCCTCAAGATGCATTATGCTCTTTAGATGCATCCATTACTGTAGAAGAAGTAAAGAAGGCACTCTTTTCCCTTAAATCTGGTAAATCTCCAGGTGGAGACGGTTACTCAGTGGACTTTTATAAACTTTTAGCAGATCAATTATGTCCCTTATTATGTAATGTTTTTCAAGAGTCCTCTAAGAAAGGTAAATTACCCCATACTATGACCGAAGCAATTATCACTGTTCTTCCAAAAAAAGACAAAGATAATACTCTCCCGGAAAACTATCGCCCTATCTCACTACTCAATACAGATGGTAAAATATTTGCCAAAATCTTAGCTAATAGCATAGAACCACACATTTCCAAGCTAATTCACAGATCGCAAGTAGGTTTTGTAAAAGGTAGGATGGGCTCTGATCATATCCGTTCTTTAATTAACATAATGCACAAGGCCAAATCTCTTAATTCCCCTGCTGCTGCCATAGCCGTAGACTTCGAAAAAGCTTTCGATTCTTTGGACTGGAATTTCATTTACATGGTACTAATTCACTTGGTTTAGTAATCTTTTGTTCTTGGATTAAACTTCTCTATACAAATCCACAAGCGAGGGTTCTCACCAATTCTACGTTATCCAAATTATTTAAACTTGAAAGGGGAACTAGGCAGGGATGTCCTCTTTCTCCATCCCTCTTTATCTTAGCTCTAGAAGCTCTTGCGGCTCATTTAAGACAGCACAAGGATATTATAGGAATACCTATTGGGCGTACATATTACACATCCTTAACATATGCAGATGATACGATTATCTTGCTTGAAAATCTTGATTTATCCACTCAATCACTTATTCAGGCACTAACATATTCTTTAATCTCTCGGTTTAAAAGTAAATTACCAAAAAACAGAGATCTTACCCTAAATAAAAATGCAACCCTCTATAAGCAATATACTAGGATTTTGTTGGGCTCCACATAATATTACCTATTTAGGGATAAAATTACTCCTGATCTTAATAAAATTTGGGAACTTAATCTCCAACCTTACTAAAGGACATCAAAACAAATTTAAATAAATGGAGAAACTTAAATCTCTTTCCTGGTAAATTGTGCTATAAAATGAGTATTACTCCTAAAATTCTTTATCTATTTTCTTGTATCCCACTTAAAATCTCCCCTTGCTTACTTCAACAAATTGATAAAATAATTGGAGACTTTTTATGGGAAGGTCATATACCTAGGTTTAACCATATCAAACTACGTTCTCACTGGTCTAAATGAGGTTTTGGTTTACCTTGGTTCTTGGCTTATTTATGGGCATTTAGAGCAGTGCAAACTGTTAAATGGTTTACTAAACCCAATTATAACTCGCCATTATGGCTAGACATGGAAGCTACCCTATCTTCTGGAAAATACCAATAGTTTTCTATATTCTCTATCTAATTCTAAAATAAACAATCACCCCACTATTAAAACATCTATTCATTATTGGTTTAAATTGCACAAATGGCTTAAAACAGACCCTACCCTATAACCTTTACACCCTTATGGGGAAATCCAAAATTATATTAGAACGCAAACCCATATATTGTAATTCTTGGAAACATAAAATATTTTCTTTTGAAAGATATCCTTGATAATAAGGGCAAATTACTAGATTCTTTCAGTAATTTACAGACAAATGGCACATATCAAAAATGAATTTTGGAAATACCTACAAATTCGCTCTGCCACACTTCAGGTTACTCAACAAATTACTAGCTCAATCACAAATTCTTTATACATTAATTCATGGACTAATACCTCCTCGGGCTGGTTAGTAAAATTTATAAGTCAATTAGGGATGCACTACCAAATCAATCGATTACGTCCAGAAATAAATGGAGTGCTTTGTTCAATGAAAATATATCTGAATCTCAATGGGATGAATGTTGGAAACTATGTCATAACACCTTTAAAGATGCACACAGTAAATTGATACAGTACAAAATACTATATTTATGGTATAGAACACCTTCTCACTTACATAAGTTGGGATTAATAAATAGCAATAATTGCTGGCGATGCAATTCGAAGAATGGAGACCTTCTGCACATATTATGGTCTTGTAAACCAGTATATAAATTATGGCAATCTATTTTCAATACTGCATCTAAAATTATTGGCCGCCATATTACATTCGAACCCAAATTTTGTCTACTTAATGTTACAGACATAAACACAAAATTAACAAATTATCAATATAAATGGTTGCTCATTTTATTTATGCAGGTAAAAAGGTTGATATTAATGAGGTGGAAATCTCAATCAATACCTACTATGACAGATATTCTGAATAGCCTAACCCATATTGCCTCGCTGGAAAGGATATCCTACTTGATACAAGACCGACTCAATGAATTTTATTTATGTTGGCAAGATTATTTGAACTTTCTTCAGAAACAGTGAAATTACCTTACTAGACCCTCCTTCTTGACATTATACGACACTTATTGCCTAATATATATACCCTTCTATGCAACTCCTATGAATAGTTATATAATTACATGATTAAATGTATTGTTTAACAGTACCGGCATCTCCCTTCATTAACTGTAACACTTTATATATTTTCTCACACCCGACAAATAGACTATTTAGCACAAGATGTTATGATTATATAAGGTGTTAACAGGTGTTCTTATCAATATTATTACAGTTACAAAATGTATACATATCATAGTATGTTATGTGATGTACTGTACTTTATAAACAAATCTTAATAAATAAATTAACTACAAATGCTCCTCGAATCTCTGTGGTAGATTTTCTACCCACATCATTAGTTCCAATATGAAAAAAGGACTAAAGGCTCAATATAATTTTTAAGGAAACCTGTCAAAAGTCTCCTGGCATTAAAAATCCCCACCCTGGACAGACATTAAACTGCAGTATTCTCCTTCCTATCTTTATATAGTATTCTGTCTGTAAACTTAAGAATTGAGTCACCTATGACCACTTCTTTCTTAACTTGACCATTCTGGGTTCCCTCACTTGGTGTTTTATCTTTACTCTGTTGCCCATTCAGGTTTTCAGTAATGGTAACTCCACCATTTCCTATATTTTCTGGTGTGATCTCATTTCGGTTAGCATGTGTGCTAGCACTATTCCCCCTCAATCAGCCATAATCTGGTTACCATTACTAATTGTTTGCTGTTGGTGAACAAAGTGTTGAACCAAATGTAGGCTGTCTGCTGAGTGATCCTATCCCTGAGATTCCATGCTGACCTCCTGCATATTATGCCCTGTTAACTCTGTGTCAATTACTTGTTCAATGATTCCCTCTTCCCAGCTGACATGGCAGACACAGCTAAGCTGTTTGCTTAGCTGTGTCACCTTTGCTGGGTTCAGTGATACTGGGCTTGCCAACACTCACCATCTGGGGAGGATATATAGTGCCGAGACCAGAAGTAGCATGCTGCCCACTTCCGGTCCTCTCACTACAACAAAGGTCCTTTTTTTATTACAAACCACTTTTGTACTGCCCTTAAAAGATCAGTCAAATGGTGTATGGACCAAGATCAGTTAAAAACAACCAGAAATGACTGCCTTGAAGCCCCTAGTGTAAACAGACACTATTCCTGGTGTCCCACTGTAAGTAGTCCCACAGGTCTTCCCCTTGGTGCATCCAAGTTTTAAAACAATAAAACAGTGCAGCACTATACCTCCCAGTCAGAATACTGGACTGGTACACCTCCAGCAGCACTATTCAGTTCACTGCCACGTACCTGATCAATGCCTCCTGGTTCCCCACTGCTGCAAAAGGTGCTAGCATTTGACAAAATATTTCAGACTTCCAGCAAAAGTTGTCTGGTTGTCACACACGGCCCCCTTTATTTTTATGAAGTTACATAATTGTGAGGTCCACAAATAGCTACTTCATGGCCGGCCTGATGGTACAGGGGCAGGGTGCTGACCTGCAACACCAGCAACCCAGGTTCAGGAATTGGGAGGCAGTATAGCACAATGGTTTAAGGCTCTGAGTTGCAAATCTGGTGACATCCAGCAGACCAGACCTGGGTTTGAATCCCACAGTTTCTGCTTGCATACTGTGTGATCCTGAGCAAGTCACTTAACTTCCCTGTGCTCCCAGGTTGCACCTGTAAAAAAGCTTGCCTTTTTACCCCATCCTTGAAGAGGGAAAAAGTCAGCTTATTAACTCTATCAGTCAACAATTGCTCATAAGAAGGCAGTATTCCTGTCCGGGGAAATTGCTGCTGCTCAGAACTGACCAGCCCAGCTCTTTCGAACCATAGACAGGCTGTGCAACCCAGCCTGTCTACAGGTTCATAGAGCCTTTTCACAATTGCAGTGTGAGGAGCTTGCTCAGTTCTTTGTAGATAAGGTGGACGGCTATCAGGGTGGAGACCCGTGACAGCACTCTCTATGGAGCTGTCGACCAGCCCCGGTCGCATCCTCTTTTTCCGGAATTCCTTTGAAAGGCCAGAAATCGAGGATGTTATGAGGATTTCCAGGGTATGAGCACTACATGCTGTAGTTTAGACCTGAGTCCTACAGCCCTGATTATGGGCTGTGGGAAGGTTATCATCCCGGTTCTGGCGAGGATAATCTGGTGCTCCTTAGACTCAGGTGAATATCCCTGATCCCTGAAGGAGGCAGTGGTGACACCAGTGTTGAAGAAGGCTTCTTTGGACCCAGACTCCCTCGCTAACTATAGGCCTATCTCGAACCTTCCCTTCATGGGGAAGGTAATTGAGAAAGTAGTGGCTGCTCAGTTGGACAACCATTTGACCATCCATAGCATCTACGACCCTCTTCAATTGGGTTTTTGAAAAAGGCACAGCACCGAGACTGCACTGGTTCAGGTGCTCAATGACCTCCTGATGGTGAGAGACCAGAAAAAATGGTCCATTTTGGTCCTGTTGGATCTGTCAGTAGCATTTGACACTGTAGACCATGGGGTGCTGCTTGAGCACCTGAGATGCATCTGTGGGCTCTCAGGTTTGGTTCACAGATGGTTTACCTCTTTCCTCACTGGTAGAACTCAGAGGGTGATGTCGCGGGTGTTTTCCTCCGATCCTACCTCTGTGTCTTGTGGGGTGCCTCAGGGCTCAGTGCCGTCTCCCATGTTGTTTGCAGTGTACATGCTTCCCCTCAGAGACATTGTAAGACAATATGGGCTGAAGTTTCATTGTTATGCCGATGATACCCAGCTCTATCTGTCTTTTGCACCAGACCAGAATAGAGTACTCTCGGTGTTTAATAACTGCCTTGGTGAGATCCAAGGTTGGATGAGGTCCAGCTGGCTGAAGTTGAATTCTGGAAAGACGGAGGTGATGGTCGTGGATCCTGGTCGCTGGATAGGGGGGTGGGGAGCAAATCATCCCACAGGTTTATTCCTAGGGTATGTTGAGCTCCCTATCTCTGAACAGGTGCATGACCTAGGGGTGATTCTTGATGATCAGCTGACATTACGTGCTCAGGTGTCGGCTGTCATTAAGTTATCCTTTTACCGTCTGAGGAACATAGCTAGGGTCAAGCACCTTGTTCCATCTGGGGACTTGCCTACACTGATCCATGCCTTTGTGACCTCGCATTTGGATTATTGCAACTCCCTTTACTTTGGGCTTCCAGGGATTGATATCCGCCACTTGCTGCTGGTGCAAGAACTCAGCAGCCCGGTTGTTAATGGGGATTCTCATTCTTCCCACATTACACCGCACTGTGAACTGCACTGATACCGTTCGTGGCAGATCACCTTTAAAGTTGGTTTACTGACTTATAAAGCCCTACACGGTTTGGGCCCTGACTACCTGAAAGAGCTTCTGGTTCCTTACCTCCCGGAGTGACTGCTGCAGGAGGCCAACAAGGGGTTGCTGGAGATTCCGAGGGTAACTTTAAAATCTTCTGGCACACAAGCTTTTATGTTCGTGGCGCCGACCCTCTGGAATTCTCTACCCCATTGGATTAGAGAGTGCATGACTGTGGGGGGGGTTTAAACAAGCACTGAAGTCTTTTCTATGGAACAAGGCATATGGGGATGGTGCCGACATGGACTGATGCTATTGATTTTACTAATTTTATTATGATGTTGTGTTGTGATTTTATTTTAAATATGTACTGCACCTTGATTTTTGAAAGGCGCATTATAAATAAAGATTATTATTATTATTAGTGTGCTACTCCTGGTTAAACAACTTAAAAAAAAAAGGAATTGGACCAAGGGCCAGCCAGGGGGAGAAGGATCTAGCGTCCAACAACTGCTCTCCTTCTCTGGGGGAGAGAGTGGTAGAGTATTCAGTGTTATTCGGACACCTACTGGAGGTTGGGTGTACCACATACACTGATTCCAACATGTTTGGGGGTGGGGTGGATGCTGGTCATCATTGCACATCCCCTCCCCCATATATCAGGGAGAAAACTGATGCTGGCTGCCTCAATGAAGCCCGCCCTCTGCTCTGATCAGCTCCCAGACCGGCTCCCTGACCTATCCCATTGCTTGTGGCACTATGGGCTGGTGCCACAACCCCACCCTGGGGAGCAAGCCAGGGGTATCAGGGAGCCATGGCTAATGTGGGAGTGGAAGCAGAAGGGTCTGTGACCAGGTGGAGGACTGGCAGCAAAAGGCAGCATCATAAAGCATACTAAATTTAAAAAAAAAGCTACTTCATGTTGGATATCTGGCCACGTGTTCATTCATACTGGCAAGACAGCCCATCTGTATTAGCACTTTACACTCCACTGCAATGCTATATGGTGAAACTGTAGTCCTAAAGGCTGATACTCCAGTGCAACAGTTTGGCATTTTGCCCACCCATTCTGTTCAACCATAGCAATGGGCTTTGGTCTGTGACCACTGTGAATGACCTTCAGTACAGATAGAAGTGCAATTTTTTGATGGTCCATTCGATGGCTAGACAAACCTTCTCAATGGCAGAGTAGTCCATTTCCCTCAGTAGCAATTTCTGGATGAGGAAAACAACTTGCCTTTTTACCCCATCCTTGAAGAGGGAAAAAGTCAGCAGGTGCTGACTATAGCACACCTGTACTGCAATGCTATAGATTGCATAAGAATAAATCCCATTGCATACCATTTGCTTGACCCCACCCCCCCTCCATTTCAAGTAGTTCCCAGAGGGTAGCTGTATTCATGCTCCATAAGCTTGTTCCCTGTTTTCCAGTAAATGTGAGATTTTTCCATTATAGTAGTAAAATAAGTAAATTACAACTATGCCACACATTATTCTATATCCATTTTCAAGCTATTGCATTAGCAGCCATATTGGCTCTGACCAGAGTTTTTTCCTTTTTTCCTACAACGATTGCTCATGTTGTAACCCTTGCAGTGCCACTGCAAGTTGTTCCTACATTGTGTTATCTGTTCAACTATGGTCATATTCCTCTAAAATTGTAGTTTCCAATGAGGCAGATGGTCTCTGACCAACCCCAGGCCACTATGGTTTTTCTTTGATGTCACTGGGTGATCTCATGCTATTATCTCTTTGCCTTCTTTGTTGCTACATTTTCTAACACTTGCAACAGAACTCAACAGGAGGCATTTCAGCCACTTAGGTGAAGACTTTTTTTAATTTATTTTTCTTTATTTTGTTTCTTTCTTTTTTCAGATAAAATATGGGATGCCACCAACTTGTTAACTATCAGTGGCGAGCACCTGACCAGCATGTTGCTACCTGGCATACATTTGCAACCCACTGCACAGATCACACTAAAACAGCACAGCTTAGGATGACACAGACAGGCTGCTTCAGGAGGTGGCAGAAGGAACTGCAGCAACTTGAGGGAACATGAAGACTGCCTCAAGAAAAAAAATATTTAATTTTTTTTCTTGTGGGATGCCATCAAGCTGCCAGCCAATAGTGGCCAGGCATGGGCTCATCATGCTGCCAGCTGGCACACACTTTCCTCCCACTGCCTAGATCACACTGCAAAAACACAACTCAGAAAGACATGCACAGACTGCTTCGGGACTCAGTAATAGGAAGGAACTGCTGCAACTTGTGAGAATGTGAAGACTGCCACAAGAAAAAAAAGAATTACTTTACATTTTTTTATGGGCTGCCACCAAGGTGCCAACTACCAGTGGTCAGGCATTGGCATGCTGCCAGCTGTCACACACTTGCTGTCCAGTAACTCCAAAACCCCTGCTTCAGGCAGGGGCCTCAGTCAGTCTATGTGTATTTATTCAACAAGCTTTCCCCAGCTAGTTATATTTTATGTATGTATTTTGTTATTCATACTTGAAAACTTTTTAAAATGTTTGATATTGTCTTGCTTGTTCTGCATTTTTTGATTTGTTAGATGTACAGTACAGCGGCCTGAGCCTTTGAGATAGCACAATTTATAAAGATTGCCTTGCTTTGCCTTGTTTGTATGCCCTACTAAAATGCTAGTGCTGCACTGAAAAGAAAATTGTGTGCTGCACTGCTGATGAGATTAGTCAAGTGGGCACTGACAGAGTGTCACCTCATGCCCCATCTGCCAGTGCCCACTGCCCAATCACATTCATCCAGAGTCCAGTCCCTCTCTTTCAGTTCCTTCTCAGGCAAACTCCTAGTCCCAAAGGCCTTCTGCTTTACAAGCACCATTTACTTTTGTTTTTCTTCTTTTTCCCCCTAAAAGTATCCCCCACTTAATCAGCTCTTCTGTTTGCAGGAATATTGGTCAAATTTCTGAAGATTTTTGCCTTTTTTGTAGAATATCCTAGCTATCTAACTAGAATTTGATCACAGAGCCCTGCCTGAGCTATCTAACAGCACAATGAGTGTGTGTATTAGCTTTCATGCTGGCTCACATCATCAAGCTGTCTAGCAACAAAAGTAAGACCATGAATCACACTCTGCCTAGTTAACTGCTGCAGGTGCGAACTGCGGTTTGCGTTTTGACTGGTTCACCTTGTATGCAGCTTTTGGAGCAAAGTGAGCCAGTCAAACCAATAGTCCATCTATTTGCCCCCCAGAGTTTGACACAGTCTAAAAGAAAACCCAAAGTTTGAGATGTTCTGTTCTTTCTAGCAGTACATGTATTTTTTAATGGAAATGTGCTCAGAACAGTTGCAACTGCCATTTGTTTGGGGGTGACCAAGGCCCATTTATGGGGGTAACCTGGGAGCACTGGGGAAGTTAAGTGACTTGCTTAGAGTCACACAGTATGCAAGAAGAGGTTGTGGGAATCAAACCCAGGCCTGCTGGATTTACCAAGCTCATTCACAGTTTGTTTCTGTAACCCCTAGGCTATATTGCCAGCCAAACCCTGTTTCTGCTTTATCTGTCTTTCCCCATATTTAACAGATGGACTGCTTACCATGGAATACAGGAATTCAAAATTCTGAACAGGGGGACATGATAGAAACTTTTAAGTACCTCAAGGGAATCAGCAAAGTTCAGGAGGGTAGCATCTTTCAGAAAAAGAGATGTGTAAGAACAAGGGGGCACAATTTAAAGATAGAGGGGGGACAGCTCAGGGGTAATGTGAGGAAATTTGTTTTCACAGAGAGAGTGGTGGATGCATGGAACCACATTTCTGGAGAGGTTGTGGGGTCTAAATCAATGGGGGAATTCAAACATGCATGGGACAGGCATAAGGCAATTATAGTGGGGGGTTGCAGGAAGTAGGCTGTTGGTTAACTAGAATTTGCAACTTATCCAATAGGTAGGGAAATGGGCAGACTGGGTGGGCCAAGTGTCCTTATCTGTCATCAAAGTCTATGTTTCTATGTTAATTCCACAGGTAGAATGCTCCTTTTCCACCATATACATAACAATGGCCTCATGTCTCAGAAACATTTGATGTAGAAAATGAATTTGATACTTTTTTTTATCTCATTGTCAACACAAGCAAATACAATCACTATCGTGAATGGAATGAGGGAGGAGGACAGGACAATTGAAAAGGAATTTTTTTAAAGGAAAACTGTCAGATTTAACAATTCTTTTTTAGGTATTAAATAAAATAACTGATTATCTTATTTGTTTTTCCGTCTTATTTATTTTGTCCCTGCAATTGTACGTGATGCACATACAGTGGTTGTTACAGAAAAGTTGATGGTACCGCGGTTATTCCTGATACCACAGTAAAAATTACCGTGATGTGCCGCGGCACCGCGACAAAACCGCCCCGATGTTATTCAATGGGATTTTACCACGGTACCGTGGTAAGTCACAGTAATTTTTACCACGGTACCGCGGGAATTACCGTGGTACCGTCAACTTTTCTGTAACAACCACTGTAGTCAGCTGCAGATGTGACATGGTGATTGTATTCCCTGTATATATTCTACTTTCAGACAATCTATTTCTTAGAACTGTATACAACAAAGTGTTTGAAAACAAAAGCTGAACCATTGGCTTTGAACTCAAAATTTGCATGAGAGAGCCCAAAGTGACATGAACTCGCACTCAAGCAAGTCCAAATTGCCTCCATTCAAAAATAAAGAACTACTATGTATATAATTGAATAGTCATCTGTCGTATCACAATATGAGCATGTTGCCACCTGCTCCAACTCCACGTATCTTTACAAGTACATGCACATTGGAATGGATGTATTGTAAGGTTGAATGGCAGCAATTTGGACTTTTTCTTGAGCATGTCACTTTGGGCTGTCATGCACATTTTGGTTCAAAGCCAATGGTTCAGCTACCATTTTCAAACATGTTCTTCTATACAGTTATAAAAACAGATTTTTCTGCAAATAGACTAGAAGAAGAATACAAAAACCATGTCACACTCCCGGCTGACGATGCGCACCAAGTACAATTACCAGTTTCAGGTCTCACCACAGACACATGAACGACCTTGTTTTTTTTTTTATTTAAAAATAGCAGCAGTATTCAGTTATTTACAAGAAAACTAGAACTATTTTCTATTTTATTATTTTTTACCTCACAGTGTGAGAAATCCATGAATTTACTTGAAAAAAAGGGGCACTGACAGCTAATGAGTAGTGTGGGTGACTGAATGTATCCCATGCTGTATGAGTAGTCTCATGTCACAGTACTATCAGGCATGGGTTATGCTTGCACATTCATGACTTAAACTGTCAGCATCTCATGCAACAGGTCTGGGGAGGGTTTGCGCGTGACTAAACGCTTAACAATGAGATTTGTGATGACCCACTCCTATCAATATTGAATTAAAATTCATTTACTACAGCAAGTGTGTTGAAATAATAATGGCAGGAACAAAATAAACAAGAGGCAGAGACATAAATAACATCATCAGTCAGTTTCTTTATTACCTAGAAAGACAAGTTGTTACATTTGACAGTGTCCACTTGAAGAGGTTACTAAGCGGGAAGTAATCAGATAGTTAAATAAAATGAACACAAAAACAAGAATGAGAAGCAATGGTTTTGACACTAAGCTTTTGAAGATAGCTACAAATAAAGTGTCAGTTCCCATTATGAAAATATTTAATTTATTCCTGTGTACACAAGAGGTTCCAGAACTTTGGAAGCAAGCAGTGATAGTTCCAGTGTGTAAAGGGAGTGACGTTAGAGTCACAAGTAGTTATAGGCCAATCTCAGTCCTATCTCCCTGTCCAAGGTACTAGAAAGGCGTGTCACGATCAATTAATGGGACACATTGAGAACTGTAGTATTTAACTGAAACACAACATGGATTTTGTAAGAGATGCAGTACTACAACTGCCCTACTGGAATACACAGATTGTTGTACAGTAGGTGGTGCCTTCGACAGTGGGAACATGGCTGGGGTGGTTTATATTGATGTATCTAAATCTTTTGATTTAGTGGACCACCAAATGCTTGTGGAAAGATTATTTCAAACCTGGTCTTGCAAGAAATGTGTGTAATTAGTTTAAGACATTTTGATGAACAGAATGCACGCTGTGGGTTAATGCACTGTTGTCTTCATGCAATCGTCTTCAGATTGTTTTATGAATTTTTTACAGGTCTGTGCATGCCAAATAAATGATTTTTAGGTGTAATTTTACCCATGAAACCATGGAATAACAAAAAGCCTTGTCTATTTGTGGCATTGTCTCAATAGGCACACAATTTTTGGAACCAGTAGCCCACACTGTGGGATGCTGCACTGTTGTCTTCAGTCAGTCTTCTTCAGATTAAAAGGGGTTGAGTACTGATCATTTTTGTTATTTAGGTTTTATTTTAGACCTTTTTTTGGCATTAGATTTTCACAATAAACAACTTAGTCAAAACATACATGTGACTTGGGCAGTTATACCGCTTAAAAATTGTTTATCATTAAAATTCAAGAATATCCAGCTCAATCCCTTTTATTCTGTATGGTTTGAGGTTATTGTTAACTGAATCCACACAGCTCAATAACCTTATTGTGTTCCTTACCCTGGCTTATTGGGCACATTCCATATACAAATCTCCCCTTACTGTGCACGTTCCATATGCAAATCTCCCCTTATTGTGCACGTTCCATATGCAAATCTCCCCTTATTGTGCACGTTCCATATACAAATCCCCTCTTATTGTGCACATTCCTATTGTGGACATTGCATATTTAAATTACCCCCAAGTAGCTCGCACTGACTCCCATCGATGTCTCTTGTTGTTTACTGTAGCCAAGCCGAGGGAGCAAGTGAGGGACTTCTGGGTTCTGTGCACCTGCACACACACACACACACACACACAACATATACATATATTTTATAATATTTACTTATTACAGCATTTTGTTGTAGTTTCTTCTTTTTGTATTTTTAATGCAGAGCAGAATACTACTGCAGAAGCGTGCTAGAAGCAAACATGTCCCTCTGCAGCTGCCACATGTGGTGCAGCATGCAGCTCACTTAAACTATGGTGCTGCAGTATGAGTAAACTGGTTGCTAAGCCAATGATCTCCCTTACTTACTTCATCCCCTTGCTTGAAATTAACATTTTCAAATCATTGCAGCCTGACACTGTGGAGGAAGAGGGAGGGATGATCGGAGAAACAGCAGTGGTCTCGCTGTGTGAGGTATGTGCAGTTGCTGGCAGGGACTGGCAGGGACTGGATTTCATGGTGGTTAAAAAAAAAGACATGACAGCCACTTTTTTTTTAAGCATACACTATAAGAAATAAAATATGGGTACCATAATCAATTAAAGATAATATAAGGAATAGTGAATGAGCGCCCATACACAACTCACGGTGTTTCCCTCTCGGGTTGAGATACTAACGGGGACCTCTCAAGCTTCTCTCTCAGGTCCACACACTGGTATCTCAGCCCCTTGATGCCCCTTGATGGAAACAAAGGCTCGTTGTGTGTGGGTGCCCACACTTTATTCCTTATTTTACCTTTAATTGATTATAGGTTACCAGTGTACTGCACAGCTTCCGTTTCTTGATTTCTCATGTATGAGTTTTGTCTTATTCCGTTTGTCGTTTTGTACTTTCAGGTTCTCCTAATACGCATCATTGTCAGCTCTATTCTTTAAACTGGGTTTTGTTTAATTCTAGATTCACCTAATTTACAGTGTTATATTTTTGTAAATTTCTGAAGAACTCGGTTTACTTTACTTTCATGTGCCATGTCACAACTGATTCTACCTCACACGTAACAGGTCCTCTCAAAAAACTGTGTAGACTGCCTTTATCAAATTATCTCTTCATCAAAAATCTCTATGTTCCATGCTGTAAATGCTGGAATTACGTACCAGTTACCATGCAACACATTCTTTCAGTGTTTTGTGAATTTTTGGCAGGCCTACACAAGTGGAATGAGTAATTTTTGGTGCAGTGTTGCTCATGAAACCAGTGCCTACAACACCTATCCATGGCTCAGCACAGTGAGAGAGTGTAGTACATAGGAAACACATGGGAATATTTAAACACGCACTTTATTAGCATCTAAAAAGGAAAAAGATAAATGGTTATACCTGTATATATTGAGAAATGGCAAGCCACAATGGGAAAAATGCCTAACTGGCTTGAAAAATCCTTTGAATCCTATAACAGGAAGCCTTGTCCACAAGTGGCACTGTCCCAGTTGACACACATTTTTGGAACCAGTAGCCTACACTGTGAGATGTTGCACTGTTGTCATCACTCAGGCATCTGTAGATTAATCTTTTGTGAATTAGTAGCGAGGCCTACACAGGCAAAATTAATAATTCTTTTGGGCAACATTGCCTTTGAAACCAGTATATTCATAGATACATAGATGTTGATGGCAGATAAGGGGCCTCGGCCCACCTAGTCTCCCATGGGCGCACATACTTTGCTTCTTCAGGCTTCTCTAGACCTAGGTTGCCTTTCTCCTGACTACTAGGATCCCCTGATGCCTGTCCCATGTATTCTTAAATCCTGTAATCATTTCAGCCCCCACTGGCTCCTCTGACAGTGCATTCCATTTGTCCACCACCCTCTCCAAGAAGAAATTCTTCCTCACATTCCCTCTGAACCTCCTTCTCTCCAGTTTCATCCCATGTCCCCTAGTCTTGGAACATCTTTTCCTATGAAAATTGTGTTTTCCTGTAGCTTGTTCCTCCCTGTGAGGTACTTATATGTCTCAATCATTTCCCTCTCCTCTCTCTTCCAGGGGAGTACATATTTAAGTCTTTCAGCCTGTCCTCATAGGTTTTGTGATACAATCTTTGCACCATCTTGGTTGCCCTCCTCTGAACTGCATCCACCCTGTCTATGTCCTTACATAGGTAAGGCCTCCAGAACTGGACACTGTACTTGAGGCATGGCCTCACTATTGTCTTGTATAGTGGAATTATGACCTCCATTTTCCTACTGGTGATACCCCTGACTATGCAGCCCAGCATCTGTTTGCTTTTCCTGCCACCTTGTTGCACTGACTCCCTACCTTGAGATCATCAGAGATGATAATGCCTTGGTCCTTTTCCTGCCTGTAGCATTATATAGGCCCCCCAGCTGATATGTTGCTCCTGGGTTTTTGTGTCCCATGTGCATTATTTTGCATTTCTTTGCATTAAATCTCAACTGCCACTCTCTTGACCAGTCCTCAAGCTTCTGCAGATCTTTCCTCATTCTATTCACACCCTCCAGCATGTCCGCCCTGTTGCAGAGCTTTGTGTCATCAGCAAACAGGCATATTCTCCCTTCTAGATCTTCTGTAATGTTGCTGATAAAGAAATTAAAGAGGACTGTAACCAGCACTGATCCCTGTAGCACCCCACTGGTCACTGTCCCCTGGGCAGTGGACAGACATTTACCACCACCCTCTGTGTCCTGCAATCCATCCAGGTCCCCACCCACCACGCCACCATCCTACCCACTCCCATGTTCTCCAGCTTGTTTAACAGCCTTCTATGCAGCACAGTGTCAAAGGCCTTGCTGAAGTCCAGGTAGGACATGTCCACTGCCCCCCCAATCCACCTCCCTTGTCACCCAGCCCAAAAATTCAATGAGGTTAGTCTGGCACAGACCTCCCTCCAGTAAAACCATGTTGACTTGGGTCTTGTAGACTGTTGGCAACAAGGTGTTCCACTGTTCTTTCCTTCAGTAGTGTTTCCATGATCTTCCCCATTACTGAGGTCAGGCTGACTAGGCTGTAGTTTCCCGCTTCTTCTCTGTTCTGATTTTTGTATAGGGGGACTACATCAGCTGTCCTGCAGTCTTTGGGTACCTTTCCCGTTCCAGTGACCTGGTTAAACAGGGTTGCCAGAGGTTCAGCCACCACCTCTCTTAAATCCTCAGCACCCTGTGGTGTACCCCATCTGGCCCCATAGCTTTATCTACTCTAATTACTTCCAGTTCCTTTAGGACCCTAGGGCTTGTATCCATTTCCATGCCCTTCCGGCTCTTTCTTCTCTCCTTTAGCCTATTACCCTCCCCTCCTTTGTAAAAACTGAGCAGAAATATCTGTTCAGTATGTCTGCTTTGCTGTTGTCATCCTCCACTCTACTGCATCCTCCCTTTGCAGCCTCACTATCCCTCCCTCCCTTTGCCTTCCTTTTTCCCTTACGTACCTGTACTAAGTTTTGTCCCCTCTAATAACTGAGTTCGCAGTGTGCACCTCTGTGCTTTGGCTTCTCTTATGGTCCTCCCTGCCTCCCTTTGTTTATCCTGGTACCTCTCCCTGTCCCCTTCTGCTTGTGTCTTTTTGTATTCTTTGAATGTGAGTCTTTTGGCTTTCACTTTCTCCGCTACCTTCTTGGAATACCATAATGGTCTCCTCTTCCTTTTCCCCTTGCTAACCTGTTTTACACATAATTGTGTTCCCTTGTTAACCCTGTTTTGAATACTGCCCACTGTTCCTCCACCCTAATTTTCTTCCTATTCCATTTAGTACCTCTTCCAAGCATTTCTCCATTTTCCCAAAATCTGCCCTCCTAAAGTCAAGGATTTGCATTTTAGTGTGGCTGGATTCTGCCCCTTCAGTTATTCTAAACCACACTGACCGATGGTCACTGTTCCCCAGGTGCTCCCCCACTGTGATCCCATCACACTGTCCCTGTTTGTGAGCATCAGGTCCAGTAGTATCTCCTGCCATGTGGGTTCCATGACCAGTTGTTTAAGGAAAGCTCCCTGAAGGGTGTCCAGGATAAGCCTGCTCTTGGCTGACACTGCTGCTGGGAGGCTCCAGTCCACATCTGGAATATTAAAGTCACCAATCAGCACCACCACCCCCTTCTGTGCTATCCTTTGGATAGCCAGCATCATCTCCCTGTCTCCTTCCCCTGGTCTGGCGGTCTGTAAATTACCCCTGTGTGGATGGCTGGCCCTGTGTTTCTATCAAGCTTAACCCACAGTATCCCCCCACCCTTGTTTCCTGTGACCTTTATGTTATCTTTCACATAAAGCACCACTCCTCCCTCCTTTCTGCCTGTCCTGTCCCTCCTGAATAGATTGTAGCCTGGTATGGCCATCTTCCAGTTGTGGTTATCATTACACCAGGTCTCTGTGATGGCCACAATGTCCAGGTCCAATTGTGCCATGGCTGCCTCCAGGTCCTCTATCTTGTTACTAAGGTTCCAGGCCTTGGCACACAAGGCTCTCCAGGATGTGACTACCCTCCTCTGTTTTGTTGCCCTAAGACCTGTTCCCCCCCCTTCCTGGGCATTCTTTTTTCCCAGTCCTCCCTGTCTTTCACCCTTAAGTTCAATTCTGTCCTGTGTCTATCTATCCACTCTTTGGATACTTGTGTAGAGCATGTGCTTGGGGGGGATACTAAGCCTCCTGACTTTTTTGGCTCCACCCCCCCCGGCCAGTTTAAATGCTTGCCGCAGAAACATTCAAACTTCTCACTTAGGACTAAGGTCCCCTTTCCAAATGGATGCAGTCTATCATCTTTATACAGGCTTGTATCCCTCCAGGTGGGGCCCCAATCCCACATAAAGCCAAAACCCTCCTTTCTGCACCATTCCCTCAACCAGGAGTTGAATTTCTGGATGCAGAGTGACCTAGCCTCCCCCATGCTGTGGACAGGTAGTACTTCTGAGAAGGAGACAGAGGGTGCTATCTGCTTTAGGCTCCCCCCAATGTCCTGAAATCCTCATGGATTCTGGCTATCTCCACCTTGTCCCCTGCCAGGTCATTTGTTCCCAGGTTGACAGTGACATCCAGTTCCTCCCTCCTAACTATCACCCTTGAGAGCCTATGGATCCACTTCCCATTCCTCCATGCAGTGCTTCCTGGGAGGCACATGACCTCCCTCCCCCCCACTAGGTGCCCCTAACTTCACTCCCCAGACAATTAAGTCCCCCACCAGGAGTAGCTTCCTCTTTCTCTGTGGTCCTCTACCCCCTTCCCTGGGGCTCCATCATGGAGGACCCACCCATCCTCTTTGGTCTCAGCTGTGGGTGCCCCTGTGGGGCTTTCCTGCTCCTCCAAGACAGTGTAGGAATTACTTAGCTGGACCTGGCTCAGGGATGTGCTTAAGATCCCCCTCCCGCACTCTCTCTGAGCCCACTGTGGTCCAGCCACTCCTCCTGCTGGGCATCCTTTGAGGTTCAGGTTGTGGACACGGTGGCCTCTGGGTGGGGGATGAAGGTTCCCTGAATCCTGCCCAGCTTGGCTCAGAGACAGGCAACCTCCTCCCTCAACCCAGAGAGGTGTCTGCAGATGGAGCAGTGCTGCATGATCCAGAATGTTCTTCTGTACACTGCGACCCCACACTCACTACACTGCACCACTCCCTGCATCTTCTCCGACTGCATAAAATATGCCCCCTACTACCAGTGACACCCCTGTACTCTTTGTGCCCCTTACTGTATTCTGGCTCCTTTATTTTTTAACACTCCTTCCCTGTTGCTTTAATCTCCCTTTATTTGTATCCTGCTGCTATGTAAGAGTGCAATCCCAAACCAGACTGTTTCATGGTATATGGTACGGCAGTAATCCCTTCCTCCCTGACCTGAATCAGGAAGTAGTAATCTGTAGTCTGAGGGCCCGTCTATAAAGCTGGATAAGCCAGGGTAGGTGGGGTAGGGGAGGGCGGGCCTATTCCCCTCACCGCTGTGGAGGAAAACAATCAGTACGGATGCAATTTATATTTCGTTTAAGGTACAGACTCGGACTATTTTGTTTAAGGTACAGACTCAGCCAATTACAAACAGCCAGAAACTTACCAGCAAACAGAATCCCCTAGTCCTGCCAAACAAAATGGAAAAAGCCCACTGAAGTTCAGTTAGGAAAACACAGCAATTTCAAACAAAGCTAATCCCCTGTAATGTGATGCCTGCACTTCCTACTGCTTAAGGTACAGACTCGGCCAATTACAAACAACCAGAAACTTACCAGCAAACAGAATCCCCTAGTCCTGCCAAACAAAATGGCTAAACCCACTGAATTTCAGTTAGGAAAACAGATCCAGAAACAAATGATTTGATACCTTTTATTGGACCAACATGGATGTTAGGAAAACAGTAATTTCAAACAAAACTAATCCCCTGTAATGTGATGCCTGCCCTTCCTGCTGCTTAAGGTAGAGACTCAGCCAATTACAAAGAGCCAGAAACTTGCCAACAAACAGAATCCCCTAGTCCTGCCCACACAAAATGGCTAAGCCCACTCTTCAACATTCATCCATGCCATAATCAGAAGCCTTGTGCATGTGTGGTACTGTCCCAAAGAACAAACAATTCTTTGAACCAAGAGCCTATAGTGTGGAATGCAGCACTGCTGCCTTCCCTCTGTCTGTCTTCTTATTACTGTTTTGTGAATTTTTGCTAGATCTACACTAACCAAATAAAATAATTTCTGTATTGCTCCACATTTCAATAGGGAGTTAATACATATGGGTAATGAACACCCCTACTGGGGTAGCAGTACAACCCAAAGCTGTCAATCAGAATGGAACCTTGGGCACATGAGAATTCTAAGATCACTGGTTACTCAGTCTTTGCTGTGCCACTAGAGGGGTAGGCAGGCTAGGAGAACTATCAAAGAAACATCTGTCTACAAGTACTTTTGTATTTTCTGACAAGAATTGTTAAACTGGGAGGCATGTTGGAGCTGCCTGGCGACAAGAAGCACCCTCAAATTTAGAAAGCATTCCTGTTAAGCTGCATCTTTCAAATTAACTAACCTGCCATATAATTCTTATTTCAGTGCCTATGTGCATGAATTGGGGGCCATATGCCATTTTCCTTTTGTAGGGTATGCAACAGAGGTCTCCGATCTCCACAGCCTTGTGCCTACGGTAAGTGATTTTTGCTTATTTGGGGGTGGGGTGGGCACAGTTAATCTGCTAATTTGTTGGACTTCTAGTCATCTGTTCTTTTATTTTTTTTTTCTCTCCCTAGCAAACTACTGGTGATAGATCCTTCCTTCCTTTCCTTCCTCCAAGATTAGACAATAAGAAGTTTTATGTTGGGCATTTAAAACTGAGTGCAACCCCTAACACTGAACCGTGACCTCCTTTGTTTAGGTTGGGTTTATTTTTCTCCCAGAGACTTTACACAGGGAAACACTTAATTTAAATGTTCTCCCCTTGGCTCTGATGACTGCTCAGAGAGGCATTTTCTCAGGAGAAAGCCTTTTGGGTTACCCAAAAAATCAGAAATAGCACCAACCTATTTTGAGCCAATGAAGCACTCACAAGCATCACAGTTTTGTGCCTTTTTCTGCTGTCATGGTCAGCGCACCATGTTCATCTGTACCACTGCTAGCAACTTACCAGCATGTGTTGTTTGTACGTACTCCTGCTAGTTGTTCACCACAGTGTGCTCCTGCCCAATGATGATGTGATATCACTCTCCTCACGTGACATCAGCATGCAAGCATGTGACTGCATGTCTATTGAATAGTTCACATAGCACAGTAGCTGATGAGGAGTGTTGTTCCCCAGCACCATACTGATTACTGTTTCTATGGAGTTTCTATTGGTCACATGGGGCAGTGCGGAAGTGACTTTCTAAGAAGTTCTGCAGCAGCAAGATTGGTGTTGCAAGCTCAGTTTGAAGGGGGGATGTACTGTATCAGACACACAAAACATTTTTTTCTCAGTGGCTTTTTATCCTGTTAGTTGGGGTTCAGTGAACTCAGTACTTAGTTTGAGAGTATAGTCAACCAAAGGAAAAGGATTACTGGCTATTAGCCTGTCTTGTGCACAGTTATTGGATACTGTATTAGGTAAACCCCTCTCATCTGAGAGGCTTAGGGTCCCCTCCTTCTTTCCCAGGGTAGGGTTTCAGGAAGGTGCCCTGGGAGAGTGCTATTTCTGCTGGCCACCACTGGGGCAGCAGAGGTCAAATGGTATATAAGCAGGTAGGAAGAAACTGAGAAAGGGGAGATGGCAGGAGGAAAGGAGTTAATTGGGATCTGCTAGGGCAGTTTGAGGGGGGATGTCCCCCCTCATAGGCAGGGTGTCCATGCAGCAGTGAGGTGCCAGAAACAGAGTGGGTCTCTGCTAGGGTGGCAACAGGCAGCATTAGTTGGCATTGTTTGGGGTCCTGGGTCTCCTGGAGGTTGGGGTGGTGAGAGGATGGAAGAAGGTTAGGCCTTAGTGAATGTTTGGGGGGCTCTGGTAAGGAATTTGGATTCCTGGGCTGTCAGGGCTATGAGAGCTGTGGCAGGGCTTTAACAGAAGGGGAGCTGGTCACAGTGGCTCTCCTTTTCTTGCATGGCAAGGCAGCCCAGGGGGGTTTGAGAGGGGGCCTGGGGGGATGCTCTATCCATGTAAGGGCCTGTTTGGAGGGATAGGCCTCAGGGTTGTCAGACTTTGCCTAGTGGGCCACAGAGTGCCCTAGAAGTCTCCTCTCGGCTGGTTGCTCAGCTCAAGCATGGGAAGGTTGGATGGGAGACAGCTCTAATGGCTGCAGTATTTAGGCCATTCCTTGTATGTCTTTAACTGGGAGCCTGTTTCCTGCATCTGGAGAAAGGTGCAAAGGTTCCATCAGTATTCCGATGCCCGTCGGGCAGGTCAGTATGACAGGTGCCTACTGTGTGAAGATAGAGTGGCAGCTATTTGGGATTTCTGGGCTGGGGTCCGGGTCCATAAAAGGAATGGTCAAGTGAGTCAGGGAGAGGGTGTGAGGGAAGCCTTTTGCTTCTTGTGTACAACATGATCATAAAAGAAAATGCTGGGCTGGTACTTACCCATGTCAGGGAGTTTAGGAGCACCTCACTTCTGGAAACTTACCATCC
Organism: Neoceratodus forsteri; assembly: GCA_016271365.2. Lineage (NCBI taxonomy): Eukaryota > Metazoa > Chordata > Ceratodontiformes > Ceratodontidae > Neoceratodus > Neoceratodus forsteri. Next base: position 293,935,805 of record CM028134.1, read on the forward strand.
TAGTTTCAAGAGATTTAAGCTGCATGTGGTGTAGTATAAACATCTTTGCCTTTGGTATCCTTGCCTTGTTCCTCTCCCTGACAGTGTGCAAAAGTTAGCACCATGGAGCTGTATATCTTTAATTTTAAGCAACTGAGCTCTGGGCCCCCTTAAGATCATTGGGGGGACCAGGAGAATAAATTGAGTCTGTTCGGAAAGTTGTGCTGAATGTGATTCAACTTATTTCAATTTCTAATGAGATCACTTCTTAGTTTTAGACAAACAAATTGTGTAGTTGCCGTATTGGTCCCAGTAAGAACAGATCCAGAAGCTTGATTAAGGTTTGATACCTTTTATTGGACCAACACAGATGTTACAACAAAAGAACAAAGTGCTTTAGCTTTTAGACCAACCAAGTCCTTCTCAGAAGCTTTATGACAGTTATTTAGAAAATTCCATACCATTAACACCCAGATAATGCATAAAAAAACAGAAATAATTCTCGCTGGTTTAACATACCCATTCAAAAAATAACTGAAGTTTACGTCAGAGAAGCTAATTAACACCAGTATTCTTTTAGCTGAAAAGCCCCTGAAGATCAAAGGTTATCAGAAGATAGCAACAAGCAGAGTGTTCTCCTCACATAAATTTTAAAATGTATCAGTATATTTCAAGAAAACCATCTAATGAAAACAAAACCTTTTATACTATTCTCCATAATTACATATAAGATGAGAGCATTACAACTTTAATTGCAAGTGCCCTTGTGTGTTAAAGAACACAGTCAATGAAAGGCAAGCTTGTGGATAATAATACATGCTAAAATGAGACATGACTGCAAGTTAAAAGCAAACTCTAAAAATAAACAGAACTTATCTATATATGGCATACAAAGTGTTTAAAGTTTACTCAAAGTGAGCAAATGTTTCACACATAATGTAATGTAGAACTTAGCTGGAGACATTTTCCCAACTATACTTTCAACCAGTTAATATATCCATAAACTTTAAGGCCTTCAGTGTTGTAACAAGATTTATACATGCTAATATCAGTTTTAAGTATAAGTGCCCAATAAAAAAACTACTTGTCAAGGACCATCAAGAAACTGAGACCATAGGCACCGACTACGGGGAGCTGAGGGCTGAAGCCTGCCCCGGAAGATTAGGAAGGGCTCAGCCCTCCCTGGAATTTCTAGAGTTGCAGCGGGGTTAAATTGAGGCACAACAGTCCCGATATAACCTTTCCACCTTATCAGGCAGCCACCTGCACTCTGCACTTTCATTTTAACTCCTGCCAGCCCAGCCAACGCTTTCTGCACCAATACATTATGGCCAGAGGACGAGCGAGGTGAGGATCAATCATGGGTGGCATTGGGTCTGGGAGTACATTGGCAGTTACCAGTCACTTGATGTGGTCACATGATGCCATTTTGAATTCGGCAGGATTGGCAGCAGGGTAGATCGTGCCCGTGGTTGGTTTCCTTGTCTCCTTCCACTCACTCAGCATTATCAGACAAGTGCGGTTCCTTTTGTGGGCTTGTCGGATCCCTTCTTACAGTCGCTCCCTCTTCCTCACTCTCTGGATCTGAGACAGCATGGATGTTTGACCCCACCCTCCCAAGCGCAAGATGCTTCCCAGGCACAGGCAAGGAGTGAGAGCAGCATGGCCTGGAATGGGCCAGGACTTGGACACGGGCAGCAGGGCAGCAGAGATGAGGGGACCATCAGCAGCCAGTTTTGATGATTCAGAGGACCAGGAGGCAATCAGAATGCCAAGGAGGAAGGAATCAGTGAGAAAAGCTAAAATACTTCCTAAAGGTAGGACGTGTGGGGAGCACTGGAGAAGTAGTGAGGAATAATGAGTCAGTCCACAGACTTGTATTGGTTGGTGCTAGTCACTTGATGAATGGGAACAACAAGCATTATAAGGAAATAAAGCAAAGCTTTTAAGCTTGTATTGCAGCTGGTTAAGTCCATGACTACTGTTTTCTGTTTACTTGAGGTTTAATAATCATATTCACAAAACAGTAGTTCCAAAACAAACTGTTTTGTGAATATGAGTTGACTTGCTTAAATAGTCACTTGGGACTGGGAAAGGAAAGAGTAAAGGAAATTAATAGGCCTCTGCTAAAATCTGAATACAGGTATAAGAAGCTCCACTTCCTAAAGAAGGATGTACTTCACACATTACTGACTGAGCTAAAATATACAGCAACCAGCTGAGTGCTAAATGATTAGTGACTGGGTTTGTAAGAAGATGGAGAAAATAAGTAGATTGTAGAGAAAAGAATGGGGTAATGAGAGGAGGGCAGGAATGAAGAAAGGAGAGGGATGGTCATGGTCATAAGGGACCATAGTTGTAGATTATCACATAAAGTGCATGGAAGTATGTAGAAGAGGCAGAATAAAAGAGATTTTTTTTCCAACTATAAATTTGTGGTGATGTAGAACTTGTCTGTAGTCCTCACACAGGAGTGTGTGTGTGCATGTTATGAAACACATACCAACAGATGGGAGAAAGAAGTAAGTGACTCAGCTGGGACTTGAACCCAGGCTGCCTGGAATACCATTCGATTGTGCTAACCAGCTCGTCACTGGGACAACTGGATCTGGGCTGTCCTCGAGCTTTCTCACCTCTGTTTGTATGTATTCCATAATATGCACACCACACTCCTGTGTGATTGTTGCAAGTAAATATTTGTGTTGCCATTGGGTGTGCATTTGAGAAAGAGTAATGTGCTTGTGGGACAGCCCAGGTTCCAGTTGTCTCAGTGGCACAGCTGGTTAGAGCAATTGAACAGTATTCGGCAGCCTGGGTTCAAGTTCCAGCTGAGCATTAATTTCTTTTCTCACCTATGCTTGTCTGTAGTCTGTCAGTTATTTAGATATGGGGACAGTAGTGATGTGAGACTTGACAGCAGACTTAGCATCCGATCTGGGGAGCACTTGTGATAAGGGGCCATGGAAGTCATATATCTGGGAAGTTGGAACTATACTGTGAGGGCTTTTCATTCACACCAGTGTTGGGCCACTGGTCATGGTGGCTTGCCTGTCATGGCAGGGCATACTGTATGAGGCACTACTAATACGTGACTTGTCAACTGCTAATTGTGGTTATCTGCTTTTTGAAAAACAAACTTTAAATACCTCAGTGGAATCAACAAAAGTCCACGAGGGTAGCATCTTCAGAAAAGAGACGTGCAAGAACAAGGGGACACAATTTAAAGATAGAGGGGGCGGTTCAAGGGCAATGTGAGGAATTATTTTTTCACAGAGAGGGTAGTGGATGCATGGAACAGCCTTCCTGAGGAGGTTGTGGGGTCTAAAACTGTGGGAGAATTCAAGAATGTATGGGACAGACATAAGGTAATTCTTGTGGGGGGTACGAAGAAATAGGCTATTGGTTAACTAAGATCTGAGGCTTATCCTGTAGGTAGGGGAAATGGGCTGACTAAGTGGGCCAAGCAGTTCTTATCTGCCATCAAAGTCTATGTTTCTATGTTTCCCAGACTGTTTGTTTAAAATCCTAAAGTTGCCATACTGGTAAGATGCATCACAAAAGGTTTTGCCACCAGATTAAGTTAGGTAATAAGAAAAGCTTCATTTTCATAACAGGGCAGCAGGATGCATCTTTATTTTTGCATAGCAACCTCTACCACCCCCTACTGTATGCCAGAGGACTTTTGACAGCACACATTACAAGTGTTTTATTAAAATGCAACTCACTTTCCACAGACCAGGGATAGGACAGGAAAATATATCCCTGGCCTGTGGGAAGTGGGTGGCATTTTAACAAAACAGCAGACAATATTTTTGGCAAATTCATTTCACTGAGAAAATATTTAGGTAGACTACAGAAAAAGTCACCAGGTGAGGGACACCACCAGTGTCTGCAACACTTGCTGGGGAGTGGGTCAAGTTGGTGAGTGACAACACCAGAGGATATGCTAGTACTGGAGAGGGGATCAGGGTGGGTGAATGACACTCCTAGTGTCTGCAACACTTACTGGGGAGTGGGTCAAGGTGGGTGAGGGACACGATCAGAAGCTCCATTAGTTGCGGGGGAGGGAGCAAGGTAGGTAAATGACACCACCACTTACTAGACAGTAGGTCAAGATGGTGAGTAACAACAAAAACAGGCACATTTGGGTAATGTGCTAGCACTTAACTGGTGTTTGTTATGCTGTGCTATCTCATCATAAACCCCCCCAAAATACACCACAGAGCACCAAAAAAAAACCCCTGGCCATTTCTTTAGCCCCCCAGAGAAAATAAAAGTCGGTCCCATGACTGAGACCATGAGCCTGATATGTGTAGATTTCAATAAAGTGTCAGTATATACAAACATGTACAGAAACAGTCTAAGGAATCTGAATAAAAACTCATAGGAATTAACAAACCCTTTCCCGGGGAATGATATCTAGTTAGAAGGAGATATATGTACAAGAGTCCTAATACACCATCATTCACACCAATCTATCCAAAATGCTGGAAAGAATAGTTAATCACCAACTCCGACATTACCTCGAGACTAACAACCTCCTCAATCCAGTGCAATCAGGGTTTAGGCCTATTAGGTACTATTTCTGCACTTGCCTGTGTCACTAATGACTGGCAAACCTCATTAGATGTGAAAAATCATGTCTGTGCTTTGTTCTTGGATTTGAGCAAAGCATTCGACACTGTAAATCATGAGCTGCTCATTACAGTTGTTAGGGACACTGGTCTGGACCATTTGGCAGTGACCTGGTTCACAAATTATCTCACTGGTTGCCTCCAATGTGTTAAGACAGACAGTAACATCTCCTCGCTAAGACCTCTTGTAAGGGGCATTCCCCAAGGTTCTATTTTAGGCCCTGTCTTATTTGCCGTCTATATTAACAATATCAATCTAGGAATCAAATCTGCCAAGATGCACCTGTTCGCCGATGACACTCTCCTGTATATAGACAGGCCCTCCCCAGTGTTAGCCTGTGAGGACCTTCAAGAAGATTTTAACACCCTTTAGAAGAACCTCATGGATCTAAAATTATTACTCAATGCCAAAAAAACAATGGTGATGCTATTCTCTCCCCATGCTAACTCCACAAAATTAAGGAGCACTGCATCCGGTCGACATGTCTACATGCTGCTGGGTGAGACCCTGGAATTTGTAACAAAATTCAAGAACTTGGGGATGTGGATTGATCACAAGCTTTCTTTTGTAGATCACATGAAAGAGCTCTCCAAGAAACTAAAACAGAGACTTGGTCTTTTCTTTCGAATTAGACATCTTCTCACGCAAGAAGTTAAAGCCAGGTTGGTCCAAACTACCTTCTTTCCACTTCTTGACTATGGTGACTTTATCTATGGTCAAGGTCCGAGTACTGTGTTATCCATGCTAGACCACTCTGTACCATCGGGCACTTAGATTTGTCTTGGGAGTTCCATATGCTACCCATCATTGTGCGCTATATGCCATGGTGGGCTGGTGCTCGCTTAAATTTAGACACCACAGGAATGCAGTTCTGTGGACTTATAGAGCTATTATTCATAAGCTTCCTCAGTATATCTCTGACTGTTTGCCTACAGCAACATCTGGAAGCTACACACTCAGAAGTCAGTCATTTATTTCCCTTGTTGTTCCTAAGATCAGAACTCGGTATGGTGCAGCAGTGATAGGTCATGCCCTACCTATCTTATGGAACACCATGCTAAAGACCCTGAAACTTGTTACCCCAGTAAAATTGGCTTTTTTTAAGACCCTGTTCTTACGTCGGTTTAGGGAGACCCGTAATTGTTTCGCATAGTGACCTCCACCTACTGTATGCCGGCTGCTTTTCCATTGCTCATAAATTGCTTCTTACCATTTGTTGGGCCCTCCATTGTATTGCTGTCCCTTCCTCCCCCTCTTGTACTCAGCTTTCATCCCTTCCTTATTCCCTCCGGTCGCTCCTACCCCGTCGCCTGATTGCATTGTCCTAGTTATGCAGTTATTCATTATATTGCATTGTACAACTTGTATATGCTGTTCTGTAACTATTGAAAACATTTTTTGTTGCTCCTTTTTCCTGTTTATGTTACTATATGTGAGTCTTCCATACTCCAGTGCTGAATGTTAGTTGGCAGTGCATTTGTTGTATACCCCTCTCTCCACCTGAAAATACGATTGTTGTAAATTTGTACTTGGACCCTAGGTCCACCAAATGAGCTTGTCTCAATGGTACTCCGCCTGGTAAAATAAAGATGGATTGATTGATTGATTGATTGATTCACACCAATCATTGCAATATTTACCCAAAGGAATTAAACCTTTCATGAACCCCAAGTAAATGAGATATGCATCTTATATGTACAGAATTTAAAAGTGACAGTATGTAATCCAACCACAGACAACTAGTAGAAGGAAGTAAATATTCACTATATACATGAACTGAGTCCTAGCCACTGTAACATCATTATGTCATGTGCCTGAATAAAAGCCTACCTCAATATTACCACAATAACCACACTCACTATACCCACAAAAACACCCAAACACTCATATAAAAATTTCCCCATGCCACACTCCCTCCCACATACACGCGCAGACAGACAGACACACACACGCACACATTCACACAGTGCTAAGGTGAGAAGGCAACATGTAGATAGCCAGATAAAGGAGACTCTATAAGTATAAAAATTAAAAAATCAAAGGCTCGCTGAACAACTAAAGTATTTACGCCATCCTTTGGAGTAAAGGTCTGTGTCAGTTTAAGTGGAATAATGTGTCATATACCTCATTTCAATGTTCATGCCATCTTCCACCATATTGAGAATTAAATAAGTCTGATTTCAGAAGCCCGTCCTTGTTGTGTACTGTTGAAATGTCCTTTAAAGACCATCACAGACATATCTAAGATTGAGTGGTCATCCTGGGAGAAGTGCTGCACCACTGGTTTGTCAGTCATCTTCATATTGATTGTATGCCTGTGTGAATTCATTCTAGTGCGGAACTGTTGCTTTGTCTCCCCCACATAACCTGTGAGAGGACATTTCTTGCATTGAATGAAGTAAGCAACATTACTTGATGTACATGTATATTTCCCTAGTATCCTGAATTGTCTGTTTTGTGATGTAACCACAAAATCTGAAGTGCAAATGAGCTTGCAAGTCTTACATCTGAGTTGATGACAAGGTCGTGTACCATATGATGTCCTGGTATTCTGTTCTGGTTCAAGTTGACACCTAATAATCAGGTTGGCTAAACTAGGTGCTTGTTTGAAAGATAGTAGTGGTAGTTCTTGAAAAATACAATTAAGGGTTTCATCTTCACTAATGGTGGAGGTCCTAATAATCTTAGGTAGAAGTTCAAGGTCAGGATGATATGTGACTACTAAGGGTATTCTGTTGGTAGTGATCTTCCTTATAATGCAGAAGGTTTCTTATACCTGTGCTACACGTTGTAATTGCTCTGTTAATTTCTCTGGAAGAGTGTCCTGCTCAATCAAGGTCTTTTTCAATATAGTCAAATGTGTGTCTCTGGCTTCCTCATTTAAACAGAGACGGTGATATTGAAGTGTTTGATTATACATGACAGATTTTTTGTGTGGCTCAGGTGATTATTTTTCCTTGTAAGTATCTCTGTCTGTCTGTTGGTTTCCTATAAATACGTGTATGTAAGGTTCCATCCTTGACAGTGGCAGTGATATCCAGAAAATTTACACTGGTGGCAGAATATTTCAGAGAAAGCTTTATGGTTGGGTGGAGGTTACTAAGTTCCTGATGAAAATCCTTAAGTGTCAGTGCCCTCTGTCCAAATTATAAACAAATACTCAAAGTAACGGAAATAAGCTAGTGGTTTGTGTGTACAGTGCCTTAAAAAGTCCTCCTCCAAATTCACCATAAATAATTTGGGGATTTTTTGGAGCTTCTGGATTCTTTATTTTAGAAAATCCCAGAGCCTTCTCCCCCAGGGTGGTTTGAGAAGTTTCCCGAAGATTCCAGGAATGCTGAGCCAGAGGGTGGATCTGTGACCATCAGTAATGAATTAATGGGTACTACCTTTCCGGACAATCGGGAGGTCCAGGGGGCCTGCATCTGCCCAGTAAGATCCATTTTTATTACTTTTCCTTGAAACTGTTTTGGGAAGGCCGACCCCGGTGGTGCTGAAGGTTGAGGCGTGGACTCCACACCTCATGCTATGCCAGCAACCTGGGCTCGGGAACAACCTTGGGTCATTGGGGTGCCAGCATGGGGGGTAGGAAGAGCGGGATTGAGCATGCCATTAGGCTGCTCTGCTTTCCCAGGGGTGGTGGAGGTAGGTTGTTGACCGTTCCATAGTCCCATTCCCCACCAAGTGGAGGTCTGGTGGGGTAATGTAGGTGGGCAGGGCAGCATTACAGGTGGGTGGAAGGGGCTGAGCTGGCTTCCAATGTGCATGCGCACCTCCACAGCTCTGGGGAGAAAGGGAGAAAACCCAAGAAAAACCAATAAAAATCTACATATAAAAAAAATTGTTTCAGGAGCCTGTTAGAGGAGCATCTGTGCTGTAGCCCCCCCTGGGAACATTGACCCCTAGACATATGAGGGGGGGTGGGTTACATTAGGAAGTGGCATCATGGCTTATTGGAGACTAGTTGTGTTTAAGAGATGTAAGACCTGTAGGAGGATGATGAGACCCTCTCTTTTAGATTCTTACTGCCCTAGGTGTGTAATGCAATCTAACATGTCTATTTTGGTCCCTCCAGCTGGTGGGGGTGCACCTTGGGTACCAGCTGGCAGTGGTAAGGCTGAGTTGCACAAATCCTTTTTGCTGCTCCCAAACGAGTTGCTGAGTTTTGATGACTGGCAGGGCATCCCCACCAACACATCCGAACCCAGGGCAGGTCCCTCAGATCAGATAATACTCATACAGGCACGTCCAAGTGCACTAGAGCAGAGTGATACTGCTTACCCAGATTTGCAGGCAGCTCCTGACTTTGACAACATAGAAGGTCAAGAGAAGGATACAGGGAGCATGTGATGAGGAAGAAGACCTCTCAGAGGAGGAGAAGAGGATGGAGCCATATAAGAAGATTCTGATCCCTCCCTTGTTTGATACAATGTCTTTGTCATGTCTTATAATGGAAACTTGCCAGCCACTACAGCTGAAGAAGGTGCAGGTCATAGAGTCCATGGATGTGAATCTAATCCTGTCTGCCTTGGCCTCTGTGCCAAAGTGTTTGAGAACATTGTGCACTGCTACCAGATTATTGAACAGGAATAGGCCAGGGCAGATAAGCACAAATGGCTGCACAGGCTGAGGGCGAGATATAACCCTTTCCTAGAGGAGAACTCTAAGAAGTGGGTTAACAAAGAATAAAAAAAAAAGTGGGAGGTTCCTCCACTGGAAAACAAGGCTGCACATTATTCTGTCAAGCACACAACTGTACCTATTAAAGGTTTGGCAACCCTAGCTGACACTAATGATAAGAGAGTGGACACTTCATGCAGAAGGGCATTTGTCTTGAATGGGGTAAATCTGGGAACATCATATGCATCTTTTATTGTTTCCAGAGCATTAAACTCATGGATCACTGATTTTGGTAGCTATGTTTCTCCAGAGTTAGAGGGCACAAACATTTTGCAGCTTGTGTCCATGGCCTTGGCCTATCTGGGGTATGCAACAGTGGACACGCTGTGGATGTCAGAACGCTCCACTTATCATATTGTGGCAGGTACGGAGTATCTGGTCCAGCACTGGGTCGTGGGCCAGGCATCCAAGTCAAAAATGTTTAACCTGTCCTTTGTCAGAGGGTTATTATTTTGTCCTGGCCTGGACACCATTCTTAAGGATATCCAGGATAAGAAGGGAGAACTACCAGTATCCAAAAAACAATAGAAGGCAAACTCAATGTTAAGAAGGTAGGGACTTGCTCAGCAGCGACAGACCAGAGAAAGTTTTTGACTCTTCTGGAATTTCAGAAACCAGATGAATAGGGGAGCCTATTCTGGATTCAAGGGTAAGAGTAACAGAGGATCCTTTGCCCACAGATATAATGAAGGTGCAGTTAGAAGAGGAGGCAACTCACATTGAAAGTACATGGGCCCATCTATGCTTTCCCTTGGCAGAAGACTGCAGAATTTTTACCAGCAATGGGCTCAACTAACATCAGATGCATGGATACTGGAGATCCTGGCTATGGGTTATGTCATAGAGATTTCCTCAGTACTGAAAACAGGTCAATTCCTGAATTTCCTGCCATCTCTGGTACCTCAGAAGAGGTAGGTGGTGGTCAAACTTTAGCTTACTAGATACAAATCGGGTTAATTGTTCCAGTCCCCCTAGATGGAAAGGGCCTGGCTTACTCAATCTATTTTATGGTTCCCAAGACGTCGGGAGAGTTCTGACTGATTCTGGATCTGAAACATTTAAACAAGTTTATCCACCACACAACATTCAAGATGGAGTCCTTGCAATCCATCATACAGGCAGTCCAAGGGTAGTCTGGGGATGGGCTGCAGCACATTGGCTAAATCCTGGTGCCTTCTGCAATGATTTGTTCAGCTGAACAGGAGTAGTACAGATGAGAAGCACTCTTATACCAATCTATAGTCATTTAAATATTTTATTGCAGCATCTTACTCAACATTCACAACAGGACGTGATAACTGGAGACCAGGAACAGAACCCCCAATGCTTCGAGGCTCCACTAGCCTCTTTGTTGGTGGAGGTTTTGGCGGTCCAACCAGTGGATTATTTAGTGTCCACAGATCTGAAGAATGTCTGTCTCCACATCTCCATTCACCTGTAGCACTAGAAGTTCCTGAAGTTTGTGACTCAGGAACAGCATTTCCAGTACTGACTGCCTCCCTTCAGCCTGGTGACAATGCCCAGGCGTTATTAAAAGATCCTGATCATGAGAGTGGCACAGCTAATACAGGAGGGACATCATATTGTGTATACCCCTACCTGAATGACTTGGTCATCTGAGCCCTAACTGCATGGCTGGTGGAGCGGTCAGTGTCAAGGACCTTGGAGGTCCCGGAGATGCATGGTTGGACTGTCAATCAGGAGAAAACTTCCTTCATACTGTCACAGAAGCTAGAGCACCTGGAGGTGGTGTTCCAGACAGATGAGGGGAAAGTATTCCTCTCCTCATCCAGGAGGGAGACCCGGAGTTGAGAGATTCAGTGGCTGAGAAGTCAATCTGTAGTCTCTGTTCACATGCTTATTTGGATTCTGGATTTGAAGACTGCAACAACAGAGCCAGTACTGTGGGCTGAGTTGCATATGTGGCTCCTCCAGAACAGGATGCTAAAGACCTGGTCCTTGGTCTCTGAAGACTACCAGGCTCTGATCCTGCTATCTCCATTGATACTACAGTCAATGGCATGTAGGGAGAACCTCAGCAAAGGGTCTGTCTTGGAAGACCCAACAGAAGTGATTCTGATGACCGATACCAGTCGGTCAGGCTGGGGAGAGGTCTTGGACCAAGTCCCAGTTTGGGTGGTGGTCTGGAACGCCAAGGAACAACAACTTCAGACAAATGCATTGGAAATGAGGGCAGTGTTCCTCACCCTCCTTGATTTTTATGTTGATTGCGTGCTTGCACAAGAAACATATTGCGGCAGGTTGCCAGATGCAGGTTGTGGAGGCACAGCACTGTTGTGGCCAATGCCCCCATGGCCTTTAAAGGCTTGACTCTGCTTTCTCTCAATGCCATGGCACGCTGTTGCTGACACTAGTTCAGCCATCGTGCTACAACCTTGTAAGTGTTTCAGCTGGCTGGTAATCAGGGGCCGCCCGCCATTGCAGTGTTGTCATTCGCTGCAATGAGGAAGCACCCGGCGATTGCTGAGCGGAACCTTGTAATAGTGATATTATGCAGAACATGGCAGCAGCTTGCTGCCATGTTCACAACACACAACACCCCTGCTGAGGGGGGGCCCAATCCCATAGCAGCATATGCCCCCACTCATGTTTGTTTGACAACGGGCCAACTCACCAGCTTCCAGTGCCCAAGTGATGCTGTTGATGGGGAGTTTTACCCCCGTCGGTATTATGTAAGACCCCCACTTTCATTGTGTGTCAAGAGGCCAAACCTCGCCGGCATAATGTAACCCCTTTGTTGTGTGCTGATGGGGTGCCCAATCCCCATTGACTACAGCTTCCCCAGAAAAGAGTCTGTTAGCATGCTGGGAGCCACCCCAGTGTGCGACATGCTCCTATTAAAAAAAAAAAAATGGTCCCGCTATGTTTTTTTTTTACCCTGTCAAAAAACAAAATGGTCCCTCACGGTCTCCCTGTCCCCTCCCACAACCCGCATCCACCCACTGTGCACCGTACCTCCCCACACTCCCCTCACCCCATACTTACCTCCGGAGTCTGGCGCGAAGATTTTTGGTGGACCGGAACACGCCTGCACTCTTCAAAGCTGACCGCGAACTGAGGAAATGCGGTAAGTTGTATAATGGAATAAATAGGGTTTTTCCAACTTTGATGCATATCTCAGGCATTTTTGGAATGCTGGCACCAAATTTTCAACATGGAGTTTTGGGACCCTCCCTCTGAATTCTGACACTGCCATGGCGTCAATCGGCCCGAAGGTGATTTTGTGATCACTGCATTGAATCACTTTTGGGATTGATTAACAAAGTGACAGTGTCAGTGTTCATGAGGTGGTCTCTCAAAAGCCTATGTTGCAAATTTGGTGGAAAAAATCCCAAAAATTACTGTTTTACGAGCGTGTGTTGCGCAGTGTGCATGCACTCTCATAAGTTCACAAATTTATAATATTTTTAATCCAGATTTTCAACATTGCCATTGTTATGCACCTCCTTATGAACAGTACAGCTGTAATTTTTCACATCCTGGCCGAAATGTATAGCCGCAGTTCCAGCACAGAGAAAAGGAAGTCACTGTGGGAAATCCATGTTCAGGACACATTATGAAAATGACAGTGAAACTGTTCATTAGCAGAGGTCCCAAAATGCCTATGTTGAAAATTTGGTGATGAAAGTAAAGATGAAGCGTGCGTGCATTGCGTTACCACTGACGTCACGCACTTGCAACTTTGCAATATTTTCACTCTAGATTTTCAACATTGTCATTTTCCACACCTCCTTATGAACAGTGCAACTGTCATTTTCACATCCTGGTTGAAATGTGTTTTCGCTCTTCCAGTACACAAAGCGCAGTCACTGTGGGAAATCAGTCTTCGGACATTTAAGAAAATCACACTGACACTGTTCATGAGCAGAGGTCCTTTATTTATTTTTATTTATTTGTTTAAATTCTAGGATTACAGGTTACCTTTGAGCCCTGGGCTCTTTTACAAAGGTTCCACGTCAAAACATTAGTATCACATAACATAAACATTGTTTCACATAATAGGGTACAGGGACACATGTTGCTAGGAACAGACAGGGTGTGGGTAGGATGGAAAAAGAGAAAAGGAGGGGGTGGTAGGATGATGGGAGGGCAGAATACAGGAGGTCAAGGATGAGGAGAGAGGAGGTAGGGTAGGGATATGGGGGGGGAGGTGGGTGAGAGGCAGCCAGACTGGTGGCATCATCAGATGCAGAGGTGCATGAGGGGCAGAGGCCTACTAGGGCAAGTGCATTGGGTAAAGGATCTAGGTATGGGAGAGCAGCGTAGGAGTGGTGTTGCATAGAATTATCAATGGCAGTCGTAGGTGCTGGAAGCGACAAGGGTGTTTCGGAGCCTGGATTTGAAAGCCCCTAGCCCGGTGGTAGTGATAGTATCATAGGCAAGACCATTAAACCAAGTGGGTGCCCTGTAAGCGAATGAACGCTGGCCATGGGCTGTGCAGCAGTGGGGGATGCAAAGCAGTTGTGGCTTTGATCCCCTGGTGATTCTGGAGCTATTTTTTGTTTGAAGGAGTGAACAGACCCCAGGAGGGGCAATTCCCAACTGGATTTTCTTTGCAACCACACAGGTTTGGTACTGGATTCTATTTTCAAGTTGAAGCTGGTTTGCTTGTGAGTAGAGGTCACAGGTGTGTGTGAGCCATTCGGCTCAAGTGATGAGTCAACAGGCCTTGCTAAGGGTGGTGGTAATCCTTCTGAGTGTCGAGGTAGGCAGTGCATAGATGACAAGACCAAAGTCAATCTGGGAGATGATGGAGTTTGAACAGCATCATCGAGGGCCTCTTTAGTCAGGTACCTTCGGAGCGGTAGAGTAAACCAGTCTGGTATTCACTGTTTTGTGACATTGGTTATGTGGGTTCCAAGGACAGGTGGGGTCTAAGGTGATTCCTAGGTATCTGAAGGAGTCAACCTGCTCCAGGAGTTGCCAAGGCAGGTATAAAAGGTGAGTTGGAAATGTTTGTGCCTGTTTTGGTGGCTGGTGAAAATCATGGTCTTGGTTTTTTTCTGGTTAAGGATTAACTTATGTTCTTTGAACCAGTTTTCAACTGAAGTGAAACCATGTTGACGTGTTTGTTGCAGGTGGCTTGGGTTCTGATGAGAGGCAAGAATCACAGCATCATCTGCATAGAGTGTGTCACTTGCTGAGGGGTGGAGTCGGGGAGAGAGTTGAGGAACAGGCTGAAAAGCAATGGGCCCAGGATGGAGCCTTGGGGGACACCGGAGCGTACCTCTTTAGTGTCGGAGAACGCGCCCGCTATTTTTACACATTGGGTCCTGTTGTCAAGATAGCTATTGAACCATGCCACCAATTCCACAGAGAGGCCGACGTTCAGTAGCTGATGAAACAGGAGGCAATGGTGGACAGTGTCAAAAGCCTTAGACAGGTCTATGAATATAGCTCCAGTTAAGAGACCATGGTCAAGGGAGTTGTGTATGGCTCCCGTAAACTCAAGAAGGGCCATGGCAGTACTGTGTCCTTTTCTAAAACCATGTTGCTGCCAGCAAAGGATGTTGTATTTGCCCAGATGATCAGTGAGCTGGTCCGCTACTATCCATTCCAGGGCCTTAGAGAGGGGTGAAAGGATAGAGATTTGTCGGTAGTTCCCATGGGTGGTCCGGTCACCGCCTTTATGGATTAATGTGACTGTTGCTGACTTCCATTTGTCAGGGAACTGGCTGAGAGAGAGGGAGAGATTAAAGATCCTGGTGAGAGGCCCCAGAACTTCTTCTAGAGTGAGGGACAGAAGTTTGAGGTCCAGTGTGTCAGCACTAGCTCTCGTGTTTTTGATGGCTTTGGAAATGTAGTTCCTGACAGTATTTTTGTTTACTGCTCTGAAGTAGAAAGCGGGCATTTTTTTGGTATAGACTGATGGGTGGGAAGAGGAGTGTCACTGTTGCTGAAAAAGTTGAGGGGGAGGATGCTACTGAGGTCAGTGAAGACATCGTTAAAGGTGTTGGCTATGACTTTTAGGTCCAGGGTGGTGTTTCTGTTTATTGTGATAGCAGTCGGGGGTGATTTGGACTCCTTCCCGGTAACATCTTTTATATTATTCCAGAAAGCTCTTGCATTTCCCATGTGTCAGTGAGTGCAGTCTTGTAGTATTCAGATTTCTGTTGGCGTATGGATTTGGTGCAATGATTCTTGCTCTTTTGTAGTTTTGGGTGTCTGCCTGGTTTCCAGTTGTTCTGGTCAGTTCCCAGAGGTGGTACCTGTGTTTTAGCTTCTTTAAGAGGGAACCCGTGAGCCAGGGGTTGCAGAGGGCTTTAATTTTTTGCTTTTTTAGTGGGGCAAAGATGTTACATGCTTCATTGAAGATGCGTATGAATTGGTCGAGGGCTGTGTTCGTGTCTGTGGCCAGGTCAATGGGGGACCAGTCTTGATTTAGTAGGTGTGATTTTAGGTGGATTAGCTTCCCACAGGGTAGGACTCTGCTGAGGATGACCTTAGGAGGAGATTTCCAGAATTTATTTGACCAGGTGCAGCTGACGGGAGAATGGTCACTGAGAGAGTCAGGCAGTATGGCGTAGCTAGAGATCCGGGAGGGGTGAGTAGTCAGGATCCAGTCCAGTAGAGTGCTGGTGCCAGTTTTGTAGTTCCTTCTGGTTGTGGAGTCCAGTATCTGTGTGAGGTTTGCCGATGTCACCATGTTCCTGGCATTGCCAGCCTCAGGTCCCAACCAGTTAATGTTGAAGTCACAAAGTGTGATGATATTTGAGTCAGGTGGGAGTGATTTGATGTACTCCAGTACTGTGTGGAGGCCCGGTCCTCTGTTCTTTGGAGGATATATACAGTGATGACCAAGAGGATTTTGTTCTGAGCTCCAAGCAGGATTTTGATGTGCAGTAGCTGGGCATTTGGTGTTGGTAAGTTAGTGTGGGCAGTGTGCCCATCAGGTTGTCCTTTAGGAAAAGGGACAGCTCCTCCTCTTTTAATTTTCAGTCAAGCCTCAAAGATTGCGTAGCCAGGGATGGAGATTGTTTGATCAGGAACCAAGGGGGTGAGCCAGGTTTCTACCACCACCAGAATATCAGGCTGGTGGGCATTTGCGAAGGCTTGTAGTTGATCCAGTTTAGATAGTAAGCTGCAAATGTTCAGGCAGATAATGGAGAGGGAGCCAACGCGCTTGGTTTGGGTGGAGTTCATAGCAGACCAAGGGCCTGGGTTAGGGTGAATGTTTCCAGATAGTAGCAGGAGTAGGAGTAGGAGTTTCAGGGTGGCCAGGCGCAGTTCCCTGCGGGAGAACTTGCAATACTTGATTGAGGAGGAGTTGATTGCAGTAGTTTTGTGTGTATACAGAAGGAGCATTGTGAGCTGGGGTGACAGCGGGGCACACTGCACCCTAACATGAAGGTGTAGGTACAATGTGATGGGGTGAACCCTTAGGGCAAGAATGTTACTTAGAGTGGTGCCAGTGTGGCTATATGAGTGATTAAGCTTATAGCTATGGGAGGGAGGAAAGCAGGATGTGGGGAGCTGGAGCAGTAGGGTGAGGGCAAGAAGGAGGAGTGGAAGGCAGGGGATAGTAGGGAAGGTAAGCATAGTTTGAGGAAAGGGGAAAAAGAAGGAGCTGAAAGGAAGGCTGTAGAAGCTGTAGTAGAAATATGAGCAGAGGAAACAAAAAAAAGAAGGGGGCAGGAGAGAGGAGGAGAGAGGCAGGGTCCAAAGGGTGTAGAAAGGGGGAGTGGCCGGTACCAGGGGCGTGCAAGAGGGCTATTTAATAAATAGGAGGTGGGGGGGGGGGCGAAAAACCTCGGCAGAGCTCCATGCAAGTCAATGGGCACAACAGCCCTGAGCTCAATCTTAGGGTCAGCGGGCGCTGCAGCCAACCAGGGCAGAGAGGGCAAGGTCCAATCAGGGTACAGCCCTGAGCATACTGGGCCAATGGTGGTACACATGGCTTTCCCGGTCCAAGGAGGACTTCCTTACCCGTCACCTTGGATCCAGGAGGTGGCCAGAAGATGCGATTGCAGGTGGCAGGTTCGACAGCACGCCTGCCTATGGGGCTGGTGCAGCCTCGATGCAGGGGCCAGGATCTGGGAGGAAGGAAGGAGAGCAGAGATTTAGAGAGGGGACTGAGGAGCAGACAAAGGCAGTGATGCAGTGCAGAGCACTGAATCGGGGGTGGAGCAAGGGGGCTGCCTGGCAAGTGAAAGCAGGTACTTGGTCTGTGCCAGTGGGGTGGGGGGTGCGAGAGACACAGGAAATTAGGCAGGCGAGTGAGTGGAGGAGGGGGGGCAGTTCAGACCCCAAGAGCAGGGGAACAGAGAGAGTCACAAGAGGGCAATTTAGGCAGGAAAATAATACCAGTAAATACAGTCATCAGATTCGGCAGCACACAGTAGAACAATCAACACATATAAATTTTAGCCTCTGCCAGGCAGCTGCTCCCGAGGCAAATTACACTCCAGCCCCCTGGTCTGTAGGAGACTGAGAGATAGCAAAGACGGTGCCAAGAAAAACTTGGCAGAGCTCCATGCAAGTCAATGGGCACAACAGCCCTGAGCTCAGTCTTAGAGTCAGCGGGTGCTGCAGCCAATCAGGGCCAGGCAGAGAGGGCAAGGTCCAATCAGGGTAGAGCCCTGAGCATGCTGGGCCAATGGCAGCACACACAGCTTTCCTGGTCCAAGGAGGGCTTCCTTACCCATCACCGTGGATCCAGGAGGCAGCCAGAAGATGCGATTGCAGGGTGGCAGGTTCCGAGAGCTACACCCATGCCTACGGGGCGTGTGCAGCCTGATTCAGGGGCTCAGGATCCATCACCGTGGATCTAGGAGGCGGCCAGAAGATGCAATTGCAGGGCGGCAGGTTCCGAGAGCTGCGCCCGTGTCTATGGGGCTGGTGCAGCCCGATTCAGGGCTCAGAATCCATCACTGTGGACCCAGGAGGCAGGCAGAAGATGCGATTGCAGGCAAGGTTCCAAGATCCGCTACTTGTGCCTACGTGGGCTGGGTGCAGTCTGAATTAGGGGCTCAGGGATCCTAAATGCCTATGTTGAAAATTTTGTGATGAAACTCAATAACATGACTGTGTTACAAGCGTGCGTTCTGCAGTTTCCATGAACCCTTGTAACTTTGCAAATTAGTAATATTTTCATGCCTCATTTTCAACACTGGCATTTTTCCACACCTCCTTATGAACAGTACAGCTGTCAGTTTTCACATCCTGGCCAAAGTGCGTTTTCGTGCTTCGGTACAGAATACCGCAGTCTCTGTCGGAAATCAGTGTTTGAGACAGATTAGGGTCAAGCAAGTGAGGGGGGGAGTGACCAAGCTCAACTGAGCTCTGTCGGGACTGCTGCAGATTTCTTTGTGGGCAGGAAAAGGCGCTAACGCAGGCAGGAGTCCAGTACAAAAGGGCACCCTGCAGCGCCGGGAGACACAGAATGAGTGAGTGAGGAGGGGAGTGAGTGAGCCATGAGCTCTGTTGGAACTGCTGCAGATTTTTTTGTGGGCAGAAAAAGGCAGCAATGCATGCAGGGCCCAGTACAGAAGGGCAGCCTGCATCAGCGGGAGAAACAGAACGAGCGACTGAGAGAGGGGGAGTGAGCGAGCTCAGTGGAGCTCTATCATGACTGCTGCAGATTTCTTTGTGGGCAGGAAAAGGCATCAATGCAGGCAGGAACCCAGTATAAAGGCCAGCCTGCAGCGCCGGCAGAAACAGAATGAGCGACTGAGAGATGGGGAGGAGCAGTTCAGTGGAGCTGTGTTGGGACTGCTGGAGATTTCTTGTGGGCAGAAAGGTGGTAGCAATGCAGCAGGGACCCAATACAAAGGGCAGCCAGCAGCAGTGGGAGAAACAGAACAACGAGTGAGAGAAGGGGCGAGCGAGCTCAGCGGAGCCCATCGTGACTACTGCAGATTTCTTTGTGGGCAGAAGAAGGCGGCAACACAGGCAGGAGCCCAGTACACAAGGCAGCCTGGAGCGTGTCAGAAAGCATGACAGGGAGAGAGGGGGAGTGAGCGAACAGTGGAGTTTAGCTGGGACTGCTGCAGATTTCTTTGTGGCAGAAAAGGTGCCAACAGAGGCAGGAGCCCAGCACAAAAGAGCAGCCTGCAGCCAGGAGAAACAGAATGATCGCAGAAGACAGGGGGGAGTCAGTGACCTCAATGGAGCTCTCATCATGACTGCTGCAGATTTCTTTATGGGCAGAAAGAGGCAGCAATGTAGGCAGAAGCCCAGTACAAAGTCCAGCCTGCAGTGCTGGCAGAAATGGAATGGAGCGAGTGGGGGGGAGGAACAAGTCTAACGGACCTGTGTCGGGACTGCTGCAGATTTTCTTCATGGGCAGACAAAGCTGCCAATGCAGGCAGGAGCCCAGTACAAAAGGGCAGCCTGCAGCAGTGGGAGACACAGAATGAGTGAGTGAGGGAGGGAGAAGGTGAGCTCAATGGAGCTCTGTTGGGAATGTTACAGATTTCTTTGTGGGCAGATAAAGGCAGTAATGCACCCAGGAGCCCAGCACAAAGGGCAGCCTGCAGCTGGTAGAAACAGAATGAGCGAGTGAGAGAGGGGAGAGCAAGCTCAATGAGTTCTATCATGATTGCTGGCGGATTTCTTTTGGGCAAAAAAGGCAGCAACAAGCAGAAGCCCAGTATAAAAGGCCAGCCTGCAGCACCTGTGAGAAACAGAATGAGCGAGTGACAGAGGGGAGTGAGCAAGCTCAACGGATCTGTGTCGGGACTACTGCAGATTTCTTTGTGGGCAGAAAAGCTGCCAACAGAGGCAGGAGCCCAGTACAAAAGGCAGCCTGCAGCACCGGGAGAAACAGAATGAGTGAGTGAGAGAAGGGGAGTGAGCCACCTCAACGGAACTCTGTGGGACAGCTGTGGATTTCTTTGTGGACAGAAAAGGGTGCCAACACAGGCAGGAACCAGTACAAAACAGAAGCCTGAAGCACCAGGAAAACAGAAAAGCGAGGACAGAGGGCAGTGAGCGAGCTCAATGGACCAACACAATCAACATTCAGCATTGACAAATGTTTGTTACAATTGGGTGCAATCCAGGGTCGTGAAGATACAACTGGACAGTGCCATCATCATGGCATACCAAAACAATCAAGGAGGCATGAAAAGTCAGAGATAGCTAGTGGGAGCAACCAAGGTACTACTGTGGGCATAAAAACCTTCTGTCCTTCTTTGCAGTTCACCTAGCATGGCAACTGAATGTGCAGGCTGATTGGCTAATTCGAGAGACTTCATCCGAGGGAATGAATCTTGAACCCAGAGGAGTCCGAGCTTCTGTGCAGAAGGTTCGGTTGACTTCAGAGCAACCTCTTCAAAGGAAAATGCTCAGGTACCATGGTTTTCCAGCAGGTACCAGTGACATTGAGCAGAGGCGGTGGATGGCCTAGCTCAGCAGTGGGATTTTTTCAGATCTTACTTGTTCCCTCTGCTGGCACTGGTCCCCAAGGTAATTCAGAAGATAAGCCGGTCAAGAGGAAGCTTCCTCCTGATACACCCAGAGCAGCCCAGAAGGCTGTAGTTCTCAGACCTAGTAAATCTAGTACATCAGGCTCCATTTCAATTCCTGCTTCAGGGGGAACCTTCTCTCTCTATGTATCATTTTGCATCCAAACCCAGAAGCAGTCCAGTTAGCAGCCTGGCTCCTAGGAGGAGGAGACTATTAAAACAGAGTTCTCCAAAACAGTGGTGGATACCCTAATGGCCTCAAGTAAGGTTTCTACTGTATATCTGTAGCTTACAACTATGTGTGGTGCACTAGGTAATCTAGCCTCTTTGTCGGGGGAGGTTATGGCAGTCCAACCAGTGGATTATTTAGTGTCCACAGATCTGAAGAATGCCTAGCTCCACATCTCCATTCACCTGTAGTACTAGAAGTTCCTGAAGTTTGTGATTCAGGAACAACATTTCCAGTACTGAGTGTATTGGGGCATCTAAGGATATGGTTCTACAGATATTGGCTTTCTTGCAGGCATGGGGAGAAAGGGCTTACCACTGAGCACCTCATAGGCCAGGTGTCTGCACTTGGGCAGCATTGGGAAACATCAATGTGCTTATCTGTGGGAACAAACTTGGAGCTTATCCATTTCCTCAGGACAATCAGCAAATGTTGCCCATCTTTTCAATCCCCAGTGCCACCATGGGATGAACTTGGTGTTGAACGCTCTGTGCAGGTCACCTTTCATCCCTCTTTTGTCGGTGCCTGTAGACATCCTGTCCCACAATGTGTGTTTCTTAATTGCAATCTGTTCAGCTAGAAAGACTGGTGTACTTCAGACATTGTCCCATAAAGAGCCTTACCTTATAATGCATAAGGAGAAAGTGGTGTTGGGAACTGTTCCATCCTTTGTGCCCAATGTCCCTACTGCTTTCCATATAAGTCAGGAAGCCTGTCTGCCTTCCTTCTGTCTCAAGCCAGCAAATAAAAAAGAGAATGAATTTCCCAAGCTGGATTTGTACAAGGCAGTTAAGAATTATATAAAGAGAACAAAAGAGTTTAGAAAACCAGAGAGTTAGTTCTCTTTGGAGCAGCAAAGATGGGTCAGAAGGCATCTAAGGCCACCTTAGCCAGGTGGGTAAGAGCTTGCATTGCCAAGGCATATATGACTGAGAAGAACAACTCTTCTGCTCTCATCA
This sequence comes from Neoceratodus forsteri, assembly GCA_016271365.2. Lineage (NCBI taxonomy): Eukaryota > Metazoa > Chordata > Ceratodontiformes > Ceratodontidae > Neoceratodus > Neoceratodus forsteri. The sequence goes on from CM028134.1 coordinate 293,957,716, forward strand.
TGGCCCACTCTACCAGGGCCAGTGCTATGTCTTGAGCTAAGAGAGGAAACGCATCCATGTTGGAGATATGCAAGATGGCAACGTGGTCCTCCATTCACCCATGTACTAAGCACTACAGACTGAATGCCCAAAGTTCATCATTGTGACTTTCAGACACATAGTTTTGTTGGTAGTGGTTAGCAGATGAATATTATATGTCACCCATATGAGTTATATAGGAGAAAATATTCTCCCCCACCCTGAGTAGGAGTGAGTACTGCTTTTTAGAACTCATATGAAGTCACTCTCTTTTGACAACCTGGAGCAATACAGAAAGGAGAAATTCCTTCCTACTCAACATAATTTTATTTTCTGTTGTCTCCAGCATTGTAAATGGAGCCTCTCCCAGGAGCCCCTGGCTTGGAGAACAGTGTCTAACATATCTAAGGACTTTGGATTTCAGCAAAGATTATTTGTATGTGATTATAACTGGTTATCCAGAATTGACTGCTGACAGTGGGCATGTTTATATTTTATTGGACTTGCCAAGCTCACAGGTTAACAGGTTATGATTTTTGAGTGTTGTTCTGTGCTTCACCAGTATAGGTTAATGTTTCACTTGTTCTGTTCAGTTTTTTTCAAAGGTATTCATGTTTAACCCCTTTTTATTTTGCAAGTGTTATTAGCAGCATGCTAACCCCATCAAAGGATCTGTGGGCTGATGTTTAAGAAGCATGATAGAAGAACAGGTCGGTGAGATGCCGTCAGCCAGATCTTCAAAATGGGGTAGGACATCCATTTCTCCTTTAATACCGTCATGAATTATTTACATGTCAAAGTTGTTTGGTATTAGGTTATGGAGAGAGTTCATTGACCTTGGCAACATGGAGATTATTGGCTATATAGCTGTATAGCTGTACTGCATAGACAAAGATGATTGAGTAACTGGTGATCTCAGAATTCTCATGTGCCCAAGGTTCTATGCTGATGGACAGCTTTGGACTGTACCACTATTCCAGTAGGGTGCTCATTACCCATATGTATTAAATCTCCATTGATAATGTTGGAGTCAACAGAAAAGGAAATTATGGTGAGTACAAAGGAATTTCTCCACTGAGGGGCAACATTGCCCATAGAACCTGCATGCACAGCACTTATCCAAATATCCATGGCATAGTGGGAAGTGGCACTGTCCCAACGAACACACAGTTTTTGGAACCAGTAGCCTATGCTGTGGGATGCTGTGCTGATATTTTGAGGGCATACGTAGGCCTTATAAACTATTTTTTTAGAGCATTGTTAGCTACTTACTCGTGTTTACTAGCTTGCCTGTGTTGGGCACAACTGTACAGACACACTTTTTGGAACCAATTGCCTTCAACGTGGGCCATTGCATCATCCTGCTGTTTAGTGTGTAACAGAAACAACCTTCTCTAGCTCATGGTTTTGACACAGAAATGCAGAGAAGAGGAAAACTCCACCAGTACTGGCAACCAGTGCAGCTCACAGAGCAATGGTATGATATGCTCAGACCGTGAAATCCCAGCAGTCAGCCAGGCTGATGCATTCTGCACAAGCTGCAGGTAATGCATCTATCTTGTGGAGAGCCCTACGTAGAGAGCATTGCAGTAGCCCAGTCCAGATGTAGCAAAGGCATGCACCTGTGTCACCAAGTCAGTAGGCACAAGAAAGGGTTTAATCTGAATGATGTTTCAAAGGTAGAAAAGCCACTGCTGGAAACTGTTTATACCTAGTATTCTAGCGTCAGCATGCGATCCCTGATAACCCTAGATTTCTTACGTATCTACAGATCATAGCGTGATGCCATTAAAGATGGAAAAGTGACAGCAACACTGTTTATTGCTGACCCACATTGGCCTGGTTCCGCAAGTATCACCTCATTCTTTGTGGAATTCAGACTAAGCTAGCTGGCAGCTATCCAGTCTTACATTTCCTTAGGGCACACGCTCATCCCTACGACTGCAGCATCCCAGCCTGGTGCACTAATCAAATTCAATAGTATATCATCAGCATAGCTGTGAAAACCCAACCCGTACCGTCTAATAGTCTCCCTCAGTGCAACATGTAAATGGTGAACAATATAGAGATAATGTATGGAGGTTTGTCAGTAACAAGGCTGTAATCACCTCGAGAGGTTACCATGACAACCGTCAACCTCGAGGCGCGGCTCGAGAGTTCGCGACGATTGTCATGTAACCTCAAGGCATTTCAGCCTTGTTGCTAACAAACCCCATACATTATCTTTATAAATGTATGTTTTTCTTGCCAAACAGTAGGAATGAAATGTTTTAAATCCCCCCCAACACACATCACCCAGACTGGTAGCAAAAAATATGCACACAAAGATAATCGATTTATTTATGCTATTTTACTTACTGCCATTTGAAAGCACAAAAACAAGTTAATGATGTCAATAAAAAATCCATAAATAAAAAAGAAATCTGTGTCTTGAGTTGCCATGTTGAACCGAAGAAATGCGGTTGGTCCTAGTGTATCACGTGTGTGAGAAGGCCAAAGGTCTCCTGGGAGTCATCAGCGCAACATCAGGGCCTGCTTCTCATGTCTGGGGGCTGAGAGGTAAACTATTAAAATTGAGCCGATGCCACTGCGGTCGCTAGCTACTGCAAGCTCCAACTGTAATGCTGATTTAAAAACACTTGCAGTTTCCTAGCGACTCGCGTTCTCATAAGGGATTGTTGAGAAGGCGAGATTCGAATAGAATATTGAGCAGAGATGGGGGCTTGTGTAAACTCATCGCTATGACCACTGTGGCCCGTTTCTATGCCGTCCAATCCATTTACCGCATGCCAGACTGTGCCAGTTGTTAACCCATCGATGTGACGTACCATCCATGGGTTAACAACATCATGCGTCACATTGATGGTAAAGCGTTGTTATAAAAAGGTAGATTTCTACCTATAACAACGTTCTACCATACATTACATGTGATTTTACTGTTGGTGAAGGTTTCAGGGTAACCATGCTGGCAGAGTTAGGTTTAAGTCTATAATTGTGGCTCTACGTTCAGGGAAAAGAATCCTTAAGCAAAAAAAAGAATCTCATTTCTTTATTTCATATGCTGGGGGAACATGTGATGGGTCTTGACATGTATGTTTATCTAATTCTCACAGCCCATAAGAAAGCATTTTCTGGCTACCCTTTTTATAATCCAAGGTAAACATGTTAATGGCTACCAGCATATCTTCATATCTTATGCCCCCTGCACCACTAATAACTTTTGAGTTACACCCTGTCAATGTCCTCATTGTCCTTTTTGTTCGTGTTGCATACAGAACAGTACACAAAATTCCAGATGGAGCTTGACAAGGGCCTTGTAAACTGTACTAAATGGTGTATGAGTGGTGGTGGTTGATTGTTCAGGTGTCCTAGCTAACATACCACCTATTCATAACAAGCATTTGTCAATGCCGAATGTTCATTGGTATTGTATTGCTATTGTCACTGCCACCACATTGACTCTGTGAACATGGCTGCCAGAGGCTAAAACATAGAAATTGTCAGTAGATAAGGACCACTAGGCCAATCCAGTCTGACCGTAGGCCGTGTACTTGACTACAGCTTCTGACCCTCCCTCAACCGTACCTCTATCAGATTTGTCTAACATGACCTACCCGCTGTTAGGCCTGACCAGGTTTTTATGTAACAGCATCAGTACATCCCTTCTACTGCTGGTGACACCCCTGCCTCCTGCTGGTCACCCCCACTTCCCAGATTGTACCCTATTTACCACCACCGTCTGTCTCCTGTCTGTTAGCCAGTTCCTAACCCTGTTCACCACCTTATATCCTATGCCCAGACTACCCATCTTGTTAATAAGTCTGTTATGTGAGACGGTGTCAAAGGCCATGCCGAAATCGAGATAGGCGAAATCCACTGCCACTGCCCCATTTACTTCCTTTGTCATCCAGTCAAAAAAAAAACTATCATATTCATGTGGCACAACCTAACCGCTGTGAATCCATGCAACCTAGGGTCCTGGGCACTGACAGCTCTTAATGTTCCACTATCCTTTCTTTAAGCAGTGTGGGCATGATCTTCACCACCACTGATGTGAAGCTGACTAGCCTATAGTTCTCTGCCTCCTTTCTACTACCAGATTTGTGTAGAGGGACCACATGTGCCCCTTCTCCAATCCTCTGGAACCACTCCTTTGTTGAGTGACCCTGTGAACATGGCTGCCAGAGGCTGAAACATAGAAGTTGTCAGCAGATAAGGACCACTAGGCCAATCCAGTCTGACCGTAAACCATGTACTTGACTACAGCTTCTGACCCTCCCTCAACCATACCTCTATGGTTCTCCCGTGCCTGTCCCATGCATGTTTAACTCCCACCACAGTACTCGTTCCCTCCACCTCCTATAGCAGACCATTCCATGTGTCCACCACCCTCTCTGTGAAAAAAAGCATCCTCATACTCCTTCTTAGCCTGCCACCTTCCAATTTCATGTCCTGCCCCCTCATTCTTGTACTCCTCCTGTATTGGAAGATGTCTTCCCCCTGCACCTTGTTTATACCCTTGAGGTACTTGAATGTCTCTATCATGTCTCCTGTCTACCTCCTCTCTTCCAGCGAGTACATATTGAGGTCCCTTAATCTCTGATCATTTGTTTTGTGATGCAAGCCCTGTACCATCTTAGTTGCTCTTCTCTGGACCTTCCCCAGCCAGTTTATGCTCTTTTGAAGGTGCAGCCTCCAGAACTGCACACAGTACTCCATGTGAGGCCTGACCAGGGTTTTATATAACGTCATCACTATGTCTCTCCTTCTGCTGGTGATACCCCTGCTTATGTACCCCAGCATTCCACTGGCCTTCTTTGCTGCCTTTGTAGTCTGCTTTGACATTTTCAAGTCATGTGAAATTATAACCCCCAGTTCCCTTTGTTCCTGGGTGACTGTTGGCAACTGCCCCCCCCATCCTGTAGCTCTCCCCAGGGTTTCTATGCCCCAGGTGCATAATTTTGCACTTCTTTGATTTAAACCTCAGTTGCCACTCCTCAGACCATTACTCAAGCCTGCCTAAGTCCTTTCTCATTTTCTCCAACCCTTCCGGAGTATCAACCCTGTTGCAGATCTTGGTGTAATCTGCAAACAGGCAGACCTTTCCTTCCAGACCCTCTGCAATGTCACTAATGAAGCCATTGAACAGGACTGTCCCAAGAAGTCATTCCTGCGGTACCTCGCTGGTCACCCCCCTCCCCAGATTGTACCCTATTTACCACTATTCACTGTCTCCTGTCTGTTAGCCAGTTCCTAACCCAGTTCACTGCCTTGTCTACCATGGGCAGACTGACAATCTTGTTAAGAAGCCTCTTATGTGAGACGGTGTCTGAAGACCTTACTGAAACTGAGGTAGGCGATGTCCATGCCCCCCCAACGTTTTGCCTTTTGGGACCCCACCTCATGAACAGTGGAATTATCATTTCAGTACTCTATCCCAAAAGGTGATTTCACTCAGCGACTGTGCCATTCCGTGCCACAGGTGTGAAAATACATTTTGGCAGGATGTGAAAAATGACATCTTTACTGTTCATGAGGTGGTGTGAAACAATGGCTATGTTGAAAATTTGGAGTCAAAATATTAAAAATACCCAAAGCTATGTGTGTGCATATAAAAATTTAAAGTGTGCACATAACTCAGCCATTTTTTGGCATTTTTACACCAAATTTTCAACATGAGCTTTTTGGAACCCCATCTTATGAACAGTGGCACTGTTGTTTCATTAATCAGTCCCATAAGGTGATTCCACAGCAACTGCGAAATCACCTTTCAGGAGTGAGTAACAAAATGACAGCGACAGTGTTCATGAGGTGGGGTCCCAAGAACCCCACGTTGACGATTTGGAGCAAACATCTCAAAAACTGAGATATCAACATAAGTTGAAACTGCCATTGACTGCGCGTTATCACGGCACTTACTCGATTGCTCAGTTTGTAGTTGGGTTTAAAGAGTGAGACATGTCCCAGTCTGAGAAGATGACAGCACTTGTCCTCTGATGGTAAGTATGGGGTAAGGGGGTAAGGGAGGTGGGTGTGCAGAGGGAGGATCAGGATGGGGGCTGGGGGGAGATGATGAGGGACTGTTTTATTTTTTACTGGGTTAAAAAAAAAATAATAAAGATGCTGGGGCGATGGTTTTCTTTTTTTTAGGGACCAAATGTTTTGGCTTTACTGTTACACTCCACCGGACCCCAATCAAGACCAACAGATAACGGGGCCGGCAGGAGCACTCAGTGGCCACCTTTGCGAGTGTCACATGGGGAGGTAATGGTGCAACAGACAACAGTGGATGGTTTTCTTTCTTTCAGGGAGAGTTTGCTGTACTGTTGAGGACACTTGGGGATTGGGCACCCCCAGTGTCAGTATCTTATGTAGAGGGGAGGTGTAGGGTGGTGGGTGCTTAGAGGGAGGATTGTGTGGGGGGGAATAATAAAAAATGAGGGGAAGTTTTCAGCAATGCAAGAGGGAGAGAGGGACATGAGGAGTTGACCACAGCAGTTCACACATTGAGCAGTACACTGATTGGCAACCCTGCTGCAGCATGAGGTTTTACTGTTATGCTCCGCCAGACCCCCAGTCAAGGCCAACAGTTAACAGGGCCAGCAGGAGCACTCAGTGGCCACCCAGGACTAGGGAGCAAGGCAGCACACAAATCATGAGGGAAGAGACAGACAGGATGGGTGTGGGGAATCACATCAGCCAAGCTGATTAGGAAATGTAACTGCTGTTTTCTGGGCAGTGTCCTGCTGATGACAAGAAAAGCCACATTATGATTGGTGTGGCTTTTTCTTTTCAAGTGCAGACCATTTCAGGCAAAATAGCATTATGATCAGCATGGCTGATGATTGGCATACACTGTCCTGCCCCTTGCAGACTATTCTGCATTGGACAGACAGAGACACATCTCTCTAAAGTCACTTTACTGCAAGAAGTTTTTGCATGGCGAACTTAAAAACAGGTTGTAATGCAGTTGCCTATGTTTCTGCAAGGATATCAAGCACTTAATTACCAATGACTGGTTACATTTCAGCATAGATACATTCAATCTAATATGGTCCTTTTAGTCTTCAAGTCTGTCAACGTTCTCACTCCAGACTACCTCACTGATCTCATCATACCAATTCACTCCCACTTGTACTCTTCTCTTATCAAATACTGACACCCTCTCATCACTTTAAACTTGTTTACACTTCTAAAGCAATTTGAGCTCTGGAAATGCAATATATAAAAAAATCATAATCCTATCCTATCCTACCCTCTTCAATATAGTACTGAACAAAAACAGCTGGTAAACCTTGTTTTAATTATTTGTACCTTTGATTTTGTTGTTTGAATTGTGAACAATCTTGCAATACAATTTGTGTGAAAAAAGAATATTAAATTAATTTCATGGTATTATAGTTGGTCACAGTTCCTGTCAGAATTTGACTTATTAGTTTTTAAAATGGTTTGAAATGCAATGTGCTTAAAAGGTGCTATTAGAACTAAAAAAAATTGTATTCATTAAAAAAAAAGAACATATTTGTATTGTCTGAACTGCTTGCAGTCAGAATTCCTGTTCTTCCAATGTATTCATTCTTCTAACCAGTTTTCCCAAACTTAGTTTCTTGAAATGGTTAAAAGTGCAATGTGCTTAACAGGTACTAATAGAACTAAAAAAACATTTATTCGTTAAAAAAAAACACAAACATATGTGTACTGTCTGAACTGCTTGCAGCCAGAATGCTTGTTCTTCCTGTGTATTCATTTTTCTAACCAGTTTTCCCAAACTTAATTTTTAAAATGGTTTGAAGTGCAATGTGCTTAAAAGGTGCTATTAGAATGAAAAAAAGAACATTTATTCATTAAAAGAGAAATACAAACATATTTGTACTGTCTGAACTGCTTACAGCCAGAATTGCTGTTCTTCTAATGTATTCATTCTTTTAACCAACTTTCTCAGCCTTGGCAAGATTGCACGAGACCAGGCTTTCAGAACAATAGAAACAGGAATTTAATCCACACCTAGACTGCAGACAAACTGATAATTAAAGGGACACTGGCAACCTATTTTGCATCATATAATGTTTAGGTAAAAACCAATGTTTTATGATTGCTTTCTTTCTCTAAAATTCATTGGTGTTGCTGATTGTTTTATCTACCTCCTTGCTTGTTAGAACTGAAAAGCATGTTAAGATATAGCTATGCCAAGCTTTGTTTTGCTTCAAATCACAGAGTTACTCTCAGTGCACACTTCCTGAACATTAGAAACACCCTCAAAAAGTGCAGCCACTCATGATAAAATAGTCTCCTCTACTCCACTGCATAATGAGTGGCTAGATTGTGTTGGGGGTTCTGAGTCCAGAAAGATGCAGTGAGCTGGTCAACAAATGTAAACAAACATGCTTTGGTGTGGCAACACCAGTATAGTGGGTAGTTAGTTTCTTACTTTTTAAAAGAAAAAAAGAGATCTGAATCAAACTAACAGCTGCATTAACAGTTTGTATAGAATGTGAACAATCATAAAATGTGTTTTTTAAACTAGGGACATTTTGAGTCCTAAGGGGGGGTTGACAGTGTCCCTTTAATCACCCCATGTGCCTCTTGTTAAAATAACACAGACAACTATCTGTTGACCAGCTTTAAAAGCTTGTGTGAATATTTGTTACTCCAACAAAAGGTATTACCACCAGCTTTATTGCAGCTTTGGAAAACATAACAAGCATATTATAAGATGTCCGAGAATTAATCCTTTAAGAACAGAGACGTGCAAATAATAACGAATGCAGCTTTAGACCATGGCCTACTTTCATTGCCTTCAGTGTCAACATCACTTTACTCTGTGCTTACAAACCCGATCTGGCAAGCTCTCATGTTGTTCTGTGGCAGACTGCTGATTTGGGTTTTAAAGGTAAAATAAAGTGGTGTTACCAACAATGGAGGTGTTCATCAACTTATGCCTCTGTTTTAAAAGGCTTTGAAGGTGAAGGATTAAAAGGATTTGAAAGTACACTTTGAGCACACATATATTTGTAGTACTTGATCAGAATCCTTTTTCCAGTTGTGTACAGGTTTGAGTAATATGATGTAAAATGTATTTGTTTTTATTTATTTATGACTTTGATAACTCGGCAAGTACACTGATCCCAGGGACTGTTTTCAGGCACGACCCAGGCCATGGCAATGGAACATGAGGCAACATTAAACAAAATACAGAAATTCAAAGTACAATAGAGCATACAAGACAAGTCAAACATAATGGAGCCAGAGCAATGCAAGCAAGTACAAAACAATAGACGTTGGCAACATAAGGTACAAGTGTTAAAATCAGAGGCAGATTTCAGGGTACTGAGAGGCAGCTGAAGAAACAGTGGCAGGTAATCATTGCAGCTGTCAGGGGAGTGTGAAGTTAGTTGGAGAAATACCAACAGCTAGACTCAGCTTGGAGCCAGTCTTTGAGGTGAGATTTGAACAGACAGTGGGTAGTCAGGGAGCAACGCCTGGCTGGCAATTAATTCCATAGTGATACAACTTGAATGTTCAAGGAATTGATGAATTGCTCAGCACATATAGAGGAGAAAATAAGATTTCTTAAGTCCATGCACTGGGCTGATAGTCAGGCTCTTTAGGTAATGGTACTAAAAGCAAATAGAAAAACATGGACATTTTTAAGAACTATTTCACTTTTGTGGTATGGAGGTATAACAACAACCTAAATGATTAGCCACTATGGTGCCCTCTGACTCAAGCACAGGGGACAGTCAGGGTCCTAATAGTCAGTTACTTGAGGACCACAAGCAGAGGTACATGAGGGGAGTAAACTGAGTAGCGACACAGAAACACATGAACTAAATGTCCACACGACTGGTAGGTCAAGCAGCAGGTTATATTGTTTCCAGTTTATGAGCTTCTTCCACTGAATTATACAGCTTAGGTGTTATTTCTAAAAATGTGCCCACTTTATTCTTCATGCCCCTAGAACACCTACCACTGCAGTTGATGTTGCAGATTGGCCTGACTTTTCCTGGTGGAGAGCAGACCATTCCATTTTCTCTAATGTATTTATAGCTGTCTTTCAGTTTCAAAATCTCTTGATTATATTAGCAATATAGTCATACCTAGAGCCATAAGATCTGGTTTTTACTCTTCTGCTGGACTTGAGCTGACACATTATTCTACCACCAACTTTTTTGGTAGACAAGCTTTTTTAAACTTTGGCCCAGCTTTGTGGAATATGCTTCCTATGTTCCATCATACCATTTCTTGTCCTCTTCCTTATTTTACCTCTAGAAAGGTCTGGCTTGTTGAACAAGCTTCACACCCACATTGTTGTTCTATGCCTGTATGCTATCATATGCTAATTTATCTAGTAAATATTTTTATGTGTAAATGATTACTGTAGTTTACTGTGTATTACATTCCATATGGTATAATTGATTGTATATTGCTCTTTTGTTCTTACTGTAACTTATGACTTATAACATGTTACTGTGTTGCTGATGTTTTATACAGGACACCACTAGCAACTAGCTTGCACATAATGGTTTCTGTACCTCCAGAAAAAAAAATCTCTCTCATTGTCATTAAAAGTAAAGTTACTTTCCTTGGAGTCATGGATCCATGGCTCATCTCTGTAGCATTAAAATGTGCACAAGAAAAAAAATCTCCCTCAAGAGTTGACTAAGTTAAAGATATACTGTCAACCCCTTGGCCCCATATTGTTTCTAGTGAAACAAATGCTTTTTATGATTGCTATCTTGCTGTCGAATTTGTTGATCTTGGTATCTTCTGAAGCTTTCCCAGGCATCACCTGCAAAAGCAAGGAGGATAACAGGGTTATTTGAATGGGTACTGAGCTGTGTGCTATGCAATGAGACATTTTACACATTATTGGAAGGTTTTCAAAATGTGTCATACATTAACGATATCAGGTAAATGAATACCAAAAATGTTTATTTTACAAAAAAACATTTTTATTATATTTGGTATTTTGCTGCTGGTGCAGTATATTAGCCACTGCTAAGCAATTGTAATACAAATTGTAATGAGAAAGACATAACTGTAATGTGACCTAACTGGGAATTGAACCCATGCCCTCTGGAATAACATCCTGGTGCTCTGTCACTGAGCTCTGAGACCAACATCCCAGCCTGTGTTTCCTACAGTCACTTTCTTTCTCTGACTGCATATTCTTCAACTTAGAAAAATTGTGACAGTATCTGCCATTACTATCAGTACACGGAACATAAGATTGTTTTCTTTCTGCTGTTTGTGACAGTACTATTTCTTGTCTCCTTCAGGTGTGGAATGTAGGGTCAGGCACATTGGGGCTTACACACACACATGATCAGACCACTTTTGTCCTAGGCAATGAAATGGTTAGTCACAGTCAGGTTGTAGACCTGCCCCTACTTGGAAAGAAGATGGACCATCACAAGGAAGTAAGCAGTGATAAGCCAAGGGCAGGCACCTTAGGTGAGATACATCTCAGTGTTGCCTCTGTGGTCACAGCTGTGCTAACATGCATTACATTGTGTTGTGAGGGACAGTGGAGGAGATGGATTTTTGTCACAGGATAACCCAACTTATCCAATAGCGTTGAAGTTCAGACCAAGAGGAGCATGAATATGCAGAACTCTGTCCCACCCTGCAGTGCTACAGGTACTTTCCAGTCTACTACCTTCCACCACTGACCACCACAGTGAGAATGCGCATGAAGCATGCATTGTACAGCCATGCATCTATGACCCACCACTTGTTGGGCACCTACACAACCTCCCAGAACATCATACTCTGTCATATTGGCCCAGTCTCCAAAGGTAGAGGAAATGTGCACATAAAAAAGTGGACAGCCCTCACAAAACCTTGGGGCCCTGTGCAAGTATAGTGCATGTGGTACAAATGTATGAATCCAGTCCTGGTCTCATTGGAGAAGATTTAGACAGGAAAAACCAGGGGGACTGTTTAAGACATGTGGGCTCATAACAATGTAAATAGACAATGGCGACAAGGTGAGAAACCCCCAAAAACAGTTTATAATAATAATAATAATAATAATAATAATACTAATACTAGAGGGGGAAGGGATGAGATGTGTGTAGGACCGAGATATGGTGTATGGTGAAACACTGTTGTGTATGGAGAGCCATACACCTGAAAAAGTAATTCTGCTGCAGTAGCTACAGCACAATATAACTGTCCCCAGCAGAGCTGTTCATAGGACAGTTGGCCATTGAAGCATCATGCACATGAGCTGACTGATGGGCAGATGTCAGTGAAGTGCGGGTGGCAGACAGCAGAGAATGACTGTTGTAACAACGAAAAATAACTGATTGTGTTTTTTTGATCATGCACTGTGTAGAATAGTGTATGAGATCCCCAATACACAACATCATGGTTCTTATACCTCTTGGTTTCCATGATGACAGAGGGACCGCTTGAGTTTTGCTCTCGAGGTCCTCGTCATCATAGTAACCACTCAATATACAAATAGCGTTGTTGTCTATGGGCTCTCATACACTATCCTATATGTGTATTCAACATTGTTTTCACAATCACCGGTCCTCTTGAAGTGCCTCACACCAAACATGTACAGAAGTGCAACTGAGAGTCACATCAAGGTAGAGGTCAGAAAGTTGCTTTTAATAAGGCATATGAAAAATGAAGAAGACTGTTGTACACTTAACTGGTGATACAATAACAAAGGAAAACAAATGGTGGAATGCCTAAGTTACACAGAATTATAGACATTGACATTGACAGCAGAAATCCATCCTGGAGGGGAATCCAAGCACTCAATGAAAAGCTTAAATGCTACATGGACAAGCATTTAAACTAGCCAGGGTGGGGCAGACCAGCAAGGAGAGTACCTAATTGCCCACCTCCCATAGCTAGCAATGGAACCAGAGAACAGGAGGAGGAGGAGGAGATATCACTACAAAGCAGTGTGCAAAAGATGGAGATAGGCACCCAAGGGATAGATAGGCAGAAAAACGACAAAATACAACAGAAGGGCAGACAGCAGGGAGAACCAGGGATAAAGGACAACCAGGGAAGGGGCTGGAGTAGAACAGCAAAACAAACCAGGGAGATCACATCATGGAAAGCCATGTGTGCCAATGCCAGGAGCCTTAGCAACAAGATGGAGGATCTGTAGGCTGCCATGGCACAGTCAGACCTGGACATTGTGGCCATCACAGAGTCCTAGTGTAATGGATAACCACAACTGGGAGATGGCCATACCAGGCTACAACATATTCAGAAGAGACAGGGCATGCAGGAAAGGAGGAGGAGTGGCACTTTATGTGAAAGATGGCATAAAGGCCACAGAGATCCAGGAGGAACAAAATGGGGGGCAGATACTGTGGGTTAAGCTGAAAAGGAAAATGTGGTCAGCCATCCACACAGGAGTGGTCTACAGACCACCATCCCAGGAGGAAGAGACAGATAGGGCATTAATGCTAGCCATCCAAAGGATGGCAGACAATGGGGAGGTGGTGCTGGTTGGAGACTTCAATATTCTAGATGTGAACTGGAGCTTCCCAGCAGCAGCATCAACTAGGAGCAGAATTATCCTGGACTTCTTCAGGGTGCCTTCCTTTAGCAACTGGTCATGGAACCAACTCAGCAGAAGGCAATACTGGACCTCATGCTCACAAATGGAGACAGTGTGATGGGGTAACAGTTGGGGAGCACCTCAGCAACACTGACCACCAGTCACTGTGGTTTCAAATCACAGAAGAAGCAGAAACAAACTACACAAAAACATGTATCCTGGATTTTAGGAGGGCAGATTTTGGGAAAATGGGGACATGCTTGAATGAGGCACTAATAGAAATGGGGAGGGAATCGGGTGTGGAGGAACATTAGGCAATATTTAAAACAGGGATTATAAGAGCAACACAATTATGCGTTAAGCAGGTTAGAAAGGGGAAAAGGAAGAGGAGGCCATTATGGCTTTCCAAGGAGGTAGCGGAGGAAGTGAAAGCCAAAAAGATCACATTCAGACAATACAAAAAGGCTCAGGCAGAAGGGATAGGGAGAAGTACCAGGAGAAGCAAAGGCAGGTCAGTAAGGGAAACCAACGCTCAGACAGAAGAGCACATTACAAAATCAGTGGTTAGAGGGGACAAAACCTTTAACAAGCACATAAGTGAAAAAAGAAAGGTGAAGGGAGAGATAATGAGACTGAAGAGGGAGCACAAAGGCAGCATGAGAGGATGACAGCAGTAAAGCTGACATATTGAATAGATATTTCTGCTTAGTCTTTACTGAGGAAGGGGAGGGTAATTGGCCTGAAGGGAGTACAAAGGGTGGGAAGGGCCCTGAATGGGCACAAGTCCCTTTACACGGGAAAGGGTCCTAAAGGAATTGGAAGGAATAAGAGTCTATAAAGCAATGGGGCCAGAAGGGTGCACCCAGGGTATTAAAGGAACTAAGAGAGGTGGTGGCTGAACCTCTGGCAATCCTGTTTAACCAATCACTGGAAACAGGGGAGATACCCAAAGACTAGAGGACTGCAGATGTAGTCTCCTTATACAAAAGTGGGAACAAAGAGGAAGCAGGGAATTACAGACCAGTCAGCCTGACCTCAGTAGTGGGGAAGATCATGGAAGCACTACTGAAGGAGAGATTGGTGGAACATCTGGTTGCCAACAATCTACAGGACCCAAGGCAGCATGTTTTCACTGGGGGGAGGTCATGCCAGACCAACCTCATTGAATTTTTTGACTGAATGACAAGGTAGGTGGATCAGGGGAAGGCAGTGGACATGGCGTATCTGGACTTCTGCAAGGCCCTTGACACTGTGCTGCATAGAAGGCTGTTAAACAAACTGGGGAATAAGGGAGTGGACAGGACAGTAATGCAGTGGCTGAGTAACTGACTGGGTGGCAGGACACTGAGGGTGGTGGATAAATGACTGTCACTCCACAGAGGGAACATGACCAGTGGGGTGTGCAGGGATCAGTGCTGGGACCGGTCTTATGCAACATCTTCATCGATGACATTGCTGCAGGACCTAGAAGGAAGAATTTTGTTGTTTGCTGATGACACGAAGCTCTGTAACAAAGTGGACATTCCAGAGGGTGTAAACAGAATGAGGAGGGACCTGCAGAAGCTTGAAGAATGGTCAAGGGTTTGGCAGTTGAAATTCATTGCAAAGAAGTGCAAGATAATGCATATGGGGCACAAAAACCCTGGCACAATATATCAGTTTGGGGGTGAGGATATAGCATGCATCAAGCAGGAAAGGGAACTTAGAGCTATCATCTCTGATGACCTCAAGGTAGGGAAACAGTGTGGACAAGGCAGCAGGTAAAGCAAATAGGATGGTGGGATGCACAGGCAGGGGCATCACCAGCAAGAAAAGGGAGGTCATAATTCCACTATACAGACACTAGTGAGGCCCCACCTGGAGTACAGTGTCCAGTTTTGGAGACCTTACCAACTTACCAACCTTACCAACTTACGATATGCAGGGGAAACACCGGGCCTCACTCAGCAACTAACACACCAAAATCTGCCCAATGGAAAATCATGTACACAAATGACCGCAGTCTGGGAAACTAGATCCCAGACCTGCAGGCAACAATGACAGAGGCTAGACTGAACATAGTTGCCATTAGCAAGACATGGTTCACCAGTAACCACACTTGGGAGACTTTAGTACCCGGCTATGTACTGTTCAGAAGAGACTGAGGTGCAAAAAGGGGGTTGGGGGGAGTGGCCCTTTATGTCAATGAAAATATCAAAGCTACAGAAATTCAGAATACACATCAGGAGCCAGAAGAACTGTGGGTCACCCTGGAAACAGGAAATGGGACAGCCATACAAACTGGGATTGTCACAGTCCTCCAGACCAGGTGGAAAACATAGACACATTGCTGTTAGAAGCTATATAAAACATGACAGCTAAAGGGGGGGTTCTGATAATGGGAGACTTCAACATGCCAGATACAGATTAGTCAATTCCAACAGGAGCATCCACCAGAACTAGACACATAGTGGATTAACTGCAGGGGAGGGCCTCAAACAACTGGTACAATAACCCACAAGAGACAGAGCTATCATAGATCTAGTACTGACTAATTGGGAAAGGATCACAGATCTCCAGGTAGAAGGTCACCTGGGGGCCAATGACCATCACATTGTATGGTTCAATTTGGCCACTAGAAATAAATCATCCCATTCCAAGGCAAAAATATTGGACTTCAGAGGAGCTGACTTTGATAAGATGGTCAACAGAGTTAAGCTAGCTTTGGCAAGAAGAAATACAGGTGAGGGGATACAGGCAAAGTGAGCAAGCATCAAGGATGCAATACTTGAAGCAACATTCCATTGTGTTGGAGAGAAAATCAAGAGCAAAAGAAGGAGGAAACCACTTTGGTTCTCAAAAATAGTAGCAGAAAAGGTCAGAGCCAAAAGGATGGCCTTCAGGAACACAGCAGGACGAAGATAGGGAGGCATACCAAACTTCCCTAAGGGAAGCAGGGAAAGCAGTAAGGCAGGCAAAGGCCCAAATCGAGGAAACACTAGCATGAACAGTAGCAGAAGAGGACAAGACTTTCTATAGATACATTAGTGAAAGGTGAAAGTCCAGAGGGCGCATTGCTAAGATCAAAGGGACTTGGCAAGGTTAGAGGAATGGTCAAATGTATGGCAGCTTAGATTCAATGCTAAGAAGTGCAAGGTAATGCACCTGGAAAACAAAAACCCAGGGGAAGAGTACACAATGGGGGGTGAGATACTAACAACAACAAAAATGGAAAGGGACCTGGGGGTAGTCATATCAGATGACCTAAAGGTGGGCAAGCAATGTGAGAGGGCAGCAAGGAGGGCTGGGGGAATACTGGGATGCATAGGGACAGGCACACCAGTAAAAAACAGGAAGTTAATATCCATCTGTACAGACAGCTGGTCAGACACCATCTGGAGTACTGCGTGCAGTTCTGGAGACCCAATCTCCGCAAAGACATAGACAGGATGGAAGCTGTCCAGAGGAGGGCAACTAAAATGGTGCAGGGTCTGCACCAGAAGACATATGAAGAGAGACTTAAGGAGCTTAATATGTATAGCCTCGAGGAAAGGAGGAGAGGGGGACATGATAGAAACTTTCAAGTACCTCAAGGAATCAACAAAGTCCAAGAGGTAGCATCTTTCAAAAAAGAGTGTGCAAGAACAAGGGGCACAATTTGAGGATAGAGGGGGCGGCTCAGAGGTAATTTAAAGAAGTATTTTTCACAGAGAGGGTTGTGGATGCATGGAACGGCCTTCCGAGGAGGATTGTGGAGTCAAAAACAGTGGTGGAATTCAAGCATGCATGGGACAGTCATAAGGCAATTCTAGGGGGTGGGGGTAGGAAGAAGTAGGCTGCTGGTTAACTAGGATCTGCAGCTTATCCATTAGGTAGGGAAATGGGCAGACTGGGTGGGCCAAGCAGTCCTTATCTGCCGTCAAATTCTATGTTTCTGTGTTTCAAAGGGGATAAGGGGGAATGTGTGGAGGAGTACCAAGGAAAAGCATCTATCCTAAATAGATACTTCTGCTCAGTATTTACTGAGGAGAAGGTAGGACAGGGCACACAGCTCAGCATCATGGACACAGGGGGGAGGGAGGTGTGCGCTAGACTCTTCACAAAAGAAAGGGCCCTACAAGAGCTCACTAAGCTCAGGGTGGACAAGGCAATGGGACCTGATGGCATACATCCCAGGGTACTAAAGGAGCTAAAGGTGGAACTAGCAGAGCCATTAGCAGAATTGTTTAGTGAGTCTCTGAGCACAGGAGAGGTCCCAGAAGACTGGAGTAGGGCTCATGTGATCCTGCTCCACAAAAGTGGTAGCAGGGAGGAGGCAGGGAACTACAGACCAGTCAGTCCTCCCTCAGTAGTGGATGAGATTATGGAGGCACTCCTTAAGGAAAGGATAGTGCAACACCTGGAATCCACAGGAACACAGTATCCAAGACAGTATGGGTTTACAAAAGGAAGATCCTGTCAAACTAATCTCATAGGTTTCTTTGGCTGAGTAACCAGAGTGGTGGACCAAGGGGGTGCAATGGATGTCGCTTACCTTGACTTCATCAAAGCTTTCGACACTGTTCCACATAGAAGATTGATTAATAAGCTGGGTAGGTTCAGGGTGAGTCAGAAGTTGGTCAACCAGGTGGCAAACTGGTTGGCAGGCAGAAAACAGAGAGTGGTGGTAAACAGTATACAGTCAGAAGAGATGCAAGTCACAAGTGGGGTACCTCAGTGATCAGTCCTGGGGCCAGTCCTCTTTAATATCTTCATCAGTGACATTGCAGATAGACTGGAGGGTAAGGTTTGTCTGTTTGCAGATGACACCAAGATCTGCAACAGAGTAGATGATCCAGATGGGGTGGGCAGAATGAGAAGAGATCTGGATAAACTAGCAAAATGGTCAGAAGAGTGGCAACTGGGGTTTAATGCAAAGAAGTGCAAGATCATGCACATAGGGAAGAGAAACTCGGAAGCCACATATAGGTTGGGAGGGGAGTTGCTGGCAATCACAAGGGAAGAGACTTGGGCATCATCATCGCAGATGACTGAAATCATCCAAGCAGGCCACTAAAGCAATACGTAAGACTAGCGGGATGTTGGGGTGTATTAGTAGGGGTATCGCAAGTCATAAGAGGGAGGTAATAATCCCTCTTTACAAGACACTGGTTAGGCCCCATATGGAGTACTGCTTGCAGTACTGGAGGCCACACCTGCACAAGGACATTAACAAAATGAAGGCAGTCCAGACAAGGGCAACCAAAATGGTGCAGGGACTGCATCAGAAAACATTTGAGGACAGATTAACAGAGCTCAATATGTATACCCTAGAGCAAAGGAGGGAGAGAGGTGATATGATCAAAACATTCAAACATCTTAAGGGCATTAACAAGGTGAAAGAGTCTAACATGTTTCAATATAAGAAAAATATCAGGACAAGAGAACACAGCATGAGATTAAAGGGAGGCCGATTAAGGAGTAATGTGAGGAAGTTACTTTTCCCAGAAAGAGTGGTGGATGCATGGAACAGCCTACCTGGTAGTGGTAGATATGAATACAGTGCAGGGCTTCAAACAGGCATGGGATAGGCATAAGGGAGCAATACAGATGAGTATGAATAGATAGGTCATTGACAGAGTCCAGGTCGATGGCACAGTCATAAGGTAGAAAAAATGGGCAGACTGGATGGGCCTTGGGTCCTTATCTGCCATCAACTTCTATCTTTCTATGTTTCTATGTAAGGACATAGGGTGGAAAAGGTTCAGAGGAGGGCAACAAAGATGGTACAGGGATTGCATCACAAGACCTATGAGGATCAGGCTGAAGGATTTGAATATGTACTCCCTGGAGGGGATATGATAAGAGACATACAAGTACTTGATGGAGAGGAATAGGGTGCAGGAAAACACTGTTTTTCAGCAGAAAAGATCCAGAACTAGAGGGCATGGGATGAAGCTGGAGGGAGGGTGATTCAGAGGAAATGTGAGGAAGAATTCCTTCACAGAAAGGTGGTGGACAAGTGGAACATCCTGCCTGAGGAAGTGGTTGGGGTTGAAACAATCACAGGATTTAAGAATGCATTGCATGGGATAGACATAAGGGAATCCTGGAAGTCAGGGGTAAAGGGCAACAGACTTCTGGAAAAACTTAAAAGTAATCTTACCAGCTCAAATGGGCAGACTGGGTGGGCCGTAGGTCCTTATCTGCCAACAGCATCAATGTATCTGTGTAAAGACCCATGGTCCATCCAGTCTACCCAGGTTCCCTGAATCCCTGGAATCATTCATGGAACCTAGTATTTCCTCGGGGTACAAACCCTCCCGGACCTTACTCTAGTAAACTTCCTTGGTCGTATCATCCCTGGTAACCACTATTCCTTTCATTCTATTCCAGGCCTGTTTGAACCCCCTTACTGTGCTCACTCCCACCACCTCAGCTGGCAGAATGTTCCAGGGTTCTACCACCCTTTCTGTAGAGAAGTACTTACTCACACCTCTCCTGAACCTCCCACCTGCCAACCTCCACTTGAGACCCCATGACCTTGAGTTTGTACTCAAGCTAAATAATTCCTCGCAGTTCATTTTTTTAATTCCTTTAAGGAATTTGAAGGTCTCATTCATATCGCCCTCCTCCCTTCTGGTTTCCAATGAGTACAAATTCAGTGCCCTGAGGCGCTCCTAATCAGATTTACCCTGCTGTACCTGTATCAGTTTGACCACCCTGAATTGCACTGTTTCTAACCTATCCTTATCTTTTCTGAGGTAAGTATTCCAAAACTGGGCACAGTACTCCAGGTGAGGTCTCACCAGGGCTTTGTAGAGGGGTAGTATCACCTCTTTTCTCCTATTGTAAGTCCCCCTCCCAATGCATCCCAGCATCCTGTTGACCTTACTATAGGCCTTGTTGCATTCACTAGTTTAAGGGAGTTACTGATGATAACTCCTAGATCCCATTCCTCGTTTGTAGTGCTAAGTTTCTCCCCTCCCATTCAGTAATCCATCATAGGGTTCTTCTTCCCCATGTGCATCACTGTGTACTTTTTTGCATTGAATTTTAACTGCCAGAATCTTGATCACTCCCTCTAATCTTAGCAGATCCTTTTGCATATTCCTTATTTCTTTCTCACAGTCCACCCTCCCACATACTGTAGTTTTGTGTCATCCGCAAATAGACATAACTTGCCCTGGACTCCTTCTCCAATGTCACTAATAAACACGTTGAAGAGGCTCGGTCCCAGGATTGGTCCCTGCGGAACCCGCTCAGTACCTCCTTTAGCTGCCCCTAAGTCCTCCATTTTCTTAAGCAGCCTCTTGTGTGGTACTGAATCAAAGACCTTACTAAAGTCAAAGTACAACAAGTCTAAAGCATGACTCTTGTCTATCTTCCTTGTCACCCACTCAAAGAAGACTATCAGGTTGGTCTGACAAGACCTTCCTGTGACAAAACCGTGTTGTTTATCATCCTGGAGTCCATTGCTCTCCAGGTATTCTACGAGGTCCTCTTTAATCAGGGATGCTATCAGCTTCCCCGCAATGGAAGTCAGGCTAACAGGCTTATAATTCCCTGGTTGCTCCTTGTCCCCCCATGTAGTGGTACTATGCCACTAACTTCTGATCCACTGGGACTACCCTAGTCCTAAGTGAGCTGTTGAACAACTCAGCCAGTGAATCATACAGTTAGATTGTCAACTCCCTCAGTATTCTTTGGTGCATCTGATCTGGTCTCAGGCCTCTCAATCTTGAAGGCTGCCAGCCCCTTCTGGACTCTTTCCCTAGTAAATACATTAAGTAAGTAGATTCATTTCTGGGATTCCCTTTGAGACTGCTTTGATGCTGCTTTCAGGCAGGGGCCCACCTTCTTCCTTAGTGAAGATGGAGCAAAAATAGTCATTCAGAATGGTGGCCTTCTGACTATCTTCTTCTATCACACTACCCCCCTCCACCAGTCATGCAATACCTCCTTTCTACATTTTTCACTAATATATCTAAAACACTGTTTTTCCCTTTTCTTCACCCCCTTTGCGATGCACAGTTCTGTGTCTGCTTTTGCCTCCCTGATGGTCCTCTTGGCCTCCCTGGCTTTCTTAAGTTTTGGGCATCAGTATTTACAGGGGAGAATGATAATACAGTGACAGCTCATCTAGAGGAGCAAAATAAGACACACTATAGGGCATATACATAACAACAAAAGCATTTGAAAGAATGCACAAGGTGATTAACACAAGAAAGGCACCAGACCCAGATGGAATGCACCCAAGAATACTAAGTGAGTTTGCCATAGAACTGTCCATCTCATTCACAATTATATTCAGTGAGTCTATAATATCTGCTTATCACCCAAGGATTGGACAATGGTCCACATGGTACCAATATTCAAAACAGGCTCCAAGACTGTACCATGAATTAATGGTCATTATAAAATGGGTCTAAACAATTCTGCATCCTGATTGGCTGAGAGGTACCTCTGGCATGTCCTTATCAGAGCATATTTTGACAACCGGCACCTCTTCAGCGAGTCAAGACGCAGCACCTCTGAAAATCCATGCTTGCCAGAAGGCGTTACCAAAAATGTTCACGCTGCTGTGCTGATCATCTATGGTCACTGGTCACTTCCACACACACACCCCCAGGGCATGCTCTTTCCCTTCATTCAGTGAAACTGCACCCCAAAAAAAGGAATCTTGAAATAATAATGTAACCTTCTCATTTCAAAGTTTCTGACATGCCGCTTATCCACGGCTCTCCAATGAACTTTCCCGCTATGTTTCTTCGCTGCCAGTTGCTACAGTCTCCCGTCTCCATATCATAATTGTTCCCTGCATTCCCCAACCACACTGTACTGCACAAAATTGAAAAAAACATCTCCTGTGCTCCAAATCCAAAACTGCCTCCACTAACTCTACTCCTCTGATGTTCGCAAGCCTCACCAACAGTAAACCGGCATCCGGCATGCTACCAGAATGCTAACTTGGGGCTTCCAATTGAAGGCTTCGCCGAGATGCGCAGATCAGTGACGTAAGACATACCATCACACACAATCAAGTGAGCACCTAGCTCCAACTTAATAGAAATAAAAAAAAAAGTGTCTGTTAGGGGACAAATATATTTCACAGAACACGGAGAAAACCGTAAAATAGAAACGCACGCCAGCAACCACAAAGGCACACGCTCGCTCAGACTCGAACAGGAGCTAGCTACAACTTCAAAACAAATACTAAATGAAAGAAAATTAATGATAACACTGTGTGTTAGTCACAGACAGCCTTCACAGAACACCAAAACACACATACAAACTCCAACACCCTCTTGTAGCTGCATGTCATATCTACACAACAGAGGGGCTAATTTTCTATATTTGACATATTTAACACTTTTACTATACTTTAAAAGAAATGATATATACTGTATTTTTATTCAGTGTATTTATTGTAGGTTGGGGGACCCATTTTATAAGTGCAATAGCACACACCCCGAGGTAGGTTACATGCTGATAAAAGCACGCCCAGGGGTGTACTAAGGCATGAGGCGCTTGTGCCGAGTGCTTTATGCCCTCATGTGCTCTATCAGCACGCACCCACACCTTTGTCGTGTGTTAGCTGCATGCATAAGCCTGACATGAATATGCAGATGAGCCCATAATGGGCATGCAAATGGACCCTTAGCACCATGCATGCCCAATGGACTCATTTGCATGCTAGGGCTGAATATGAGTTACATGAGCCATGTCACTGTCCCATTTTTGACAATGCTATCTCCTGTGGGCTCCTCTACAGGCTATATTCAGCCATGGGACATGTCAGTGCATTGTATAGTCACTTTGCACTGTGCTGGCACAGACCCATATTCAGACAATTAGGACGCTTCATTACTGCATGCTGTCAACTGCACTAGCTGTCTGAATATAGTTCAGAGACAGCTGTGTGCTATGTGCCATGCAGCGCTACTGGCTGCACAGTGCTATTGGCCAGCTCTGAATATCAGGGCCTGAGTTCTATAAGACAGATAATCCTGAAACCTAATGACCGGTACCCAACCAAACCCCACTTCACTTAGCCTTTTAATAAGGGTCACATGATCTACAATATCAAAATTTTGGTCAGGTCTTTGAATACAGTTCCAGTTAAATTGCCTTTCTGAGTTGCCCCATAAATCCCCACAGACTGTGAAGATTGGTAAGATCACATCTGAAGCCAATATTATAAAATGTGGTGTCACTCAAGGCTCAATTTAAGGCCCACTTCTTTTCACTATTTCTATTACCAAGTTGCCCAACATTTGTAAATTTGGTAAACATTTTACTATACGCTGACACTGCCATACTTTTTACACAAGGGAAATACATCACTGAGATTAATTTAATTCTCAGCCATAATTTTCAGTTATTAAAGACTGGCTTTTAAACAAAAAAACTAATACTGAATGTTGCCAAAGATGCAAGCAATGCTGTTTAATTTGGCAATGAAAGTTAGGAAACTGGATTCGAATCTCTTTATATCAACAATTAACAATAATCAAATTGAATCTGTTGATGCCTTCAGATATTTAGGTGTTTACCTTGACCCGTGTTTCACATACAATACCCATGTAAAACATGTGACATCAGTTGTACATCAAAAAGTTGGGTCGTTATATCACATATAAAAAATGTTAACTGTTGACGCTAAACTGAGACTTACACAAGCCAATTTGTTCTGTCTGCTGGATTATGGCCTTGTCAAAACTGACACAGCATCCAAAGCTGTTCTGGACCAAAAAAGGATGCTGTATTATAAAATAGAAAAAACTGCATCCTCATCTAAATCTAAGACACACAACACTGCCTTTGTTTTAAATGTTTGAAACTGTTTACAGTCTGAGTTCAAAGCTCAGTGGAATTTGACATATTTTGCATTTAAGATCACGCACACATGAAAAAACCACAGCGCTTATTTAAACAACACAGACAGCACGCATTTGTCTCTGGCAGATCCTGCCAGACAAAGTTGGTTGACTTTTTTGACTGGGTTATGAGGGCACTGGACAAGGGCCGGGTGGTGGATGTACTCTACCTGGATTTCAGTAAGGCCTTCCATTCAGTGCTGCAGGGTAGGTTGACCTGCAAGTTGAAGCATCTGGGAGTGGGAAGGAAACTGGTCAGATGGGTTGAAAACTGGCTGCAGGAGAGGCAGCAGAAGGTAGTGGTTGGGGGGGTGAAGCATCAAAGCCTAGGGCAGTGACAAGTGGTGTCCCACACCAGTCCTGCTTAACATTTTCTTCTATGACATAGCAGTAGGGATCAAGAATAACATCAGTCTCTTCGCAGACAACACCAAGATCTGTGCTGAGGTAGATGGGGGTGAGGGGGGCAAGGTACTCCAGGAGGATTTGGCAAAATGGAGGAATAGTCACACACCTGGCAGCTTGGGGTCAATGCCAAGAAGTGCAAAGTGATGCACCTAGGAGCCAGGAACCCAGGTTACAGCTACTGGTTGGAGGGTGTCCAATTATCAACATCCGAGGAGGAGGAGAAGGATCCGGGGTGCTTGTGATCAGGGAAATGAACCACTCGGCACAGTGCAGGAAGGCAGCAGCAAAGGCAAACAGGATGTTAGGGTGCATAGCAAGGGGAATTACACCTAGGAGTAGTGAGGTCATGTTTCCCTTGTACAGATCCGTGGAGTACTGTGTGCAGTTCTGGTGCCCCTACTTAAAGAGGGACATCAAACTGCTGGAGGCAGTGCAAAGAAGAGCAACAAAGATGATCATAGGGATGGGGGATAGACCATACGAGAAAAGACAGAGGAAGTTCAATATGGATACCCAGGAGAATAGAAGAGAGAGGGGGGATAGGATTGAGACCTTCAAGTACCTGAAGGGGATAAACAGGGTGGGCACCAGATGTGTGCTCACTCTCAAGACCGGAAGGGAAACCAGAGGGCACTCTCTGAAATTGGAGGGGTGCAGATTCAGAGGGAAATGAGAAGACACTATTTCACCAAAAGGGTGGTGGCAGAGTGGAATGCACTGCCAGAGGAAATCTTACCATTGCAGACAATGGAGAGCTTCAAGAGGGGTGGGACAGATTCAAAGGGAGAGTACAAACCGGGAGGGAGGGAGAGAGGGGTGAGGAAAGGAATTGGGGGGGCAGCTGCAGTCTAATAGATTGTTGTGCTGCACAATCAAGCAGACTAGATAGGCCATGGGGCCTGTATCTGCTGGCAATTTCACATGTTCGAATATATCTCAGTTTTGTTGACCTGGGCCATTCTTATTCAACTGCAAGCAATCACCTGGAAGTTTCATTCATGCCTACAAATATGGGGCAGAATTCCATTGGTTACCAAATAGCCGTACTTTGGAATACTGTCCCACTTTCAGTTAGATTTGCAGCTACTTCAAAGGTTTTCACTAAGAATCTCAGACATTTCTTGCAATCTGCAAATGTTTGTGCATGTTTATGTTTAATATTTGTTTATTTTATTATGTCTTGTGGTATACCATGTATTTATTATAATGTATTGCACTATTTACAATTTAATGTACAGTTTTTGTATGTATTGTACTCTTTTAGTATCCGGGACCTGTCAGAAAAAGGTGTTTTAGCACCAGTGCACTTACCTGGTCAACAAAGTAAAATAAATAAACAAACAAACAAACAAACCTCATTGTGGCTGGGTGATGCCCTAGCCTAGTGAAGTGGAAAAGTCAGTAATAGTTCTTGAGATAACCTTTTACATTTCTACTTTATCTGTGTAATCCCAATACTTCCTTTACTTTTTACGGCTGCAGGGCTGGAGCCCTGCAGATGTCTTTCTATCACTTGAGGGAAAAAGGGCACTTCAGACTCCTTCCAAAACACAATTTCGGAGTTGAATCATGATCCTTCCATTATCTGAAATCACTACAATGGGACGGTGGGGGGAGAGAAAAAGTTTCTTTCCTACATGTAGCATTCTCCTGCCAGCTCAAATTACAATCAGTGGCGTGTAAACAGCCCAGGTAGCTTGTTTTAATCTGAAAGAACACCTAAACCCTCTTTTAACATATTTTTATCTAGACAATGCCTTTTTGGCAGGGGGTGTAGTGCTCCCATACTTCTTAAAGTCTTCAGTTATGTTTTTTTTAAGTAGTTCTCCAGGCAGCAGTCTTAAATCAGCAACTCAACAGTCTTGAAACACAGCTGTAAGGAAACTGTGTTTTATCTCTCTGCCGAATTCCTTCACACAGTGATTTGAGATCAGGTTCCGGCTTGTGACAGTGGTTTCACTGGGATGGGACAGGCAGACAGTCATTGTGATGAACCTCCAATTGAGTAAAACAGGCAGTCTCATTCTTTAGTAAATCTGTTTTACTAAGTTAAAGTTACTTTCCCTACTAAGATAAGTAAAGATCGTGTAACCCTCTGTCCAGGTTTTGTATTGACAATCCTGTGGAAGAATTTAGGTGGTTGTACTTCATTTGCATTTGTAAGGAGTTTATTTGAAAATACTGCTTGATTGATAATAAAGTGACAGTTTTATTGGTGCCTGTGTCTAATGGATATCTTCCCTCTGAGACTTGTAAGGTACTATAAGCAGAATGCTTCTCTATTTAGTGCTATAATCAAACATGTAAACAGTAAGATAGAGTAACTATGACATTAAACTGGGATTACACTTAGCTGATACCTGCCCTATGGTGGTGCCTAATTATGCACTTGTGATAGCATGTGCCATGGAGTTGAATGCACACTGCTCTGCTTTGACTTGTCGTATTGTCTCCTATGTATCTACTTGTGTGATATTTTTCTGTTTGTATTAAATGAAGCATTTGACTGACTTGGTAATGATATGTATGTTTTGCTGTCCAAACAAACAAGCTTAAGTCAGTGCCACATATGTTTGCTTTCATGCTGTTACAAGTTAGAACAACAGTATCTTAAGACTATAGGCAGGCGTTTCTTACCCCCATGAACTATTGTTTCATGGATTTTGAGTTCCACTGGGCTAAGGAGTATAGGCCCCATATTCAGAGCTGGCCATGTGCAGTCTGTGGCAGTTTGCTCATAGCCTGCCTGGGGGTCAATATTCAGACAATTAGCTCACTGCAGCTGGAGCGTGCACACGTCTAAATATGGGGCCATGTCAGTACAGTGCATAGTGACTTTGCACTATGCTGACACAGGCACAGACTGAATATGGCTGACAGGAGCACAATTGAGGTAGCCTGGATCAAATTGGATCATGGCAGGGCTCCTGTGGGCCATATTTAGCCCTAACATGCTAATGACCTCTTTGGGCACGGAAGGCACTATGGCCTATTTGCATGCCCATTATGGGCCCATTAACATGTATGTGTACCCCCCATCCTGTAATTGTCTGACATATTCCTTGTGGTCTAGTGGTCCCCCCCACCCTCCTATTCACCTGTCCTGTAGCTGTCTCAAATATTCCTGGTGGTGTAGTGGTTCCTGTACTCCCTGATTGACTGTCCTGTTGCTGTCTTGAATATTCCTGGTAGTCTAGTGGTCTCCCACTCCCTGATCACCTGTCCTGTAGCTGTCTCAAATATTCCTGATGGTGTAGTGGTTCCTGAACCCCTAATCGACCATCCTGTAGCTGTCTTGAATATTCCTGGTAGTCTAGTGGCTCTCCCCCAGTAAGGGCATCTGATCTTCTGTCAACCCCATCTTCTCAGGACCCTCCTCCCACGACCCCCTCCCATGCTCAGGTCACCTAAGCCAAAGTACGAAAAAAGTGACAGCAACCTACACAGCCCTCTGCTCACCACCTTGGCTAGCCACTGTCTGATTGCCTGTGAACAATCATGAGTACAGTAGACACAAATATTTGTAGCAATACTTGCACTTGCTCACAGACCATCAGATTGAAATCAGTTGAGGTGGTGAGCAGAGGGCTGTGCCAGTCATTACTATTGCTGCAGTTTGGGAGGTCGCACGCTAGCCATAGACAGTGATGGCCGCATAATTTCAGTGAAGAGTGAGTCACGGTATCAAATCCGTTATTTTCCCCTAATTAACCTGGTTGGCAGTTGTTGAAACTAACTGATTGAACGCTGGAAGGTCTGCTGAGCATAGTGGGGATGTTTCGTGTAGATCACTTGGGTAAGATAAAAAAAATAAATAATTGTACAGTGTGAGTCATTTCTTCTACTCAGGGCAACAGAATGATGTCGGCAAGTTTGAATGGGTCATCCAATTCTAATGACACTGGCATAGACAGCATTAAGGAGATGTTGAATCGTATTGCACTTAATAAATCACAAATTAAGAGGGACATTGCTGGCCTCAAAGTAGTTGTGGACATCATAAGGTCAAATTCCAACAAATTTCTTGAGAGGCTGTCAGAAGCTGAGGAGAGGGTGGCTGCAGTTGAGGATTCTGTCTCTAAGTTGGATAGCTATTCCATTTATTTTCACCAGCAATTTAAATTTGTTTGGCAAAAAGTGGATGACCTCGAGAATAGAGGTCGGAGAAATAATATCCAAATTGTGGGGTGCCAGAGGTTGTTGAGGGTCCAAGTATGGCTAGGTTTTTACAAGATTTTATTCCTGAAATTCTACAATATAGGTGGAGCTGCCCTCTAGAAATTGAGAGAGCGCACAGATCTCCCTTCCCAAACCAAAAGCAGGTGCCCCCCCAGACCTATTTTGGCATATTTTTTATGTTTCACTGTAAAGGAGGAGATTTTAAACCTTGCAAGGGAAATGAGATCCATATCCTGGAATGGAAATTGAATCTCTTTTTATCAGGATTACTCAGCGGAGGTGGTCTCAGAGAGAAAGCGTTTACAGAAACCAGACAGAGTCTACAAAAACTTGAACTTCCTTATAGGATTAAATATCCAGCCACTTTAATTATTTCTGCCAATGGGGTTTCTCACAGTTTTAAATCACCAGATGATGCAGGTGTTTTCATAAACAAATCGAAAAAATCTCATGGCGGTTCCTTGCAGAAAAGCAAGAAATTTGAAATAAATCAACATTCTGAAGTAAAGCAGGCTCGAGATTCCAGTCCTACACCGACTCCACTAAAACCTTTCCATCCTCAATGTTCTAAAAAAGCTTTTAGTCCTAAGATTCCATCGGTCCTTCCAGAATCCTCCCAAGTTAGCTAGAAGACTTTTAATAGGAAATGCAAGGGCCTTACCAGAGATTGTAGTACTTCAACTCATTTTGTGACTAGAAGCAGTCCAGGAAAGCAAGGTTTTCTTAATGTGGCTTCTAGTTCGAATCACTTTTCCCACTGGCTACAGGCATAGAAGATATGGAGAGAGGAAGAAGATCACTCCACAGGAAAGTGTAAATACCAGCCACTCAGGAGGCTTTAACCTAGTTATAGATTCGGATGTCCCAGGATGCTCCACTTCTCCAGATCTCCCGGAAGCACTTAGATATTTTTTGGATATATATGCTGCGCAGTGTTATTGATGGTGAATTCATGTTTCTTTTGTTCTTAGTGCAACTTAAAATATGTTGTGTTTTTCATCGGGGTTACATTGAATTTTCAAGGCATTAAGCTACATGATCGCAGCCGTTTGCTGTCAGGCTTTCTACTGAGTCCACAGATGGCTGCAGTACTATAGATTTATGTTATTCTGGAGTATGCAGAAATGCAAAGTGGTACAATTTCTGCAAAGAATTTAAAATGCTTAACAGTTTTTTAAAGCTTGACATATTTGTTAACTATTTAATTCATTCTCTATGTGTTTCATTATCTCTCCTTTAACAGGATCTGCAGATGAGGCAGGCTTTTAGATCAGTCAAAACAGGCAGCCTCTGTTATTATCTGTTTTTTTAGAAAAACTAATTATTAGATGCTTTATTAGCTATAAGACTACATCTGCTATTTATTAGCTAATTAGCATATGCATACTGTAAGGAACATAGCACTGTCTCCTACTCCTTATTTGGTCTTCACAGTGGGTTTTATCGTATTTACACATGACTCTGAATTCTTGCTTCTGCTGCTATGCTTTTGATCCTGGTATTTTTTTTTTTAAGCCAGGTTATTGGCAATTTCATTATAGTAAAGGGGCCTATTATGTTCCAGGAGGAGAGACTTATAGTCTAGTCTCCCCCCCCCCACATATTCTTCACTCTTTATTATTTTTCTGATTGGTTCTCCTTGGTTTTCTTATGTCCTTTATTATACCCTGTTGATGTCCTAAGCTGTCTTTTCTCTTAACTCTATATTTCTCCATTTCACACCTCTCTCTCTCTCTCTTAATGGTGTCCGGAAGTATGCAGACCAGCTAAATAATGGTAGCACTTGGTTTGAGTCAAATAGGGAGAACAGTCAATTGTTGGATTAATATGCTTAGCCTTGATTAGTTATGCATTTGGTTTGCACTCAATATTATGGGCTCGAACATTTCTGAATGGCTAATGACGGGCTATTGTGATGTGTAGCCAAGTTTAAAAAAAATGCTGTTGCTAAGCAGTCCTGTGGTCTTTATATAATATTGATGTTGTCGCTAGATCAGGGCTTGGATTTATAGATAAATGTGAAGCCTTGTAGTGTGGTGGAATACCACCTCTTTAAATCTTTCTTGCTTTTCCTATATGTAATATGTATTACTCCTTGTTATGCATATCCTACTCTAACTCTCTGTGACCGCTCTCATCCCTGGCCAACATTATTTGTCTTGTCTAATTTGTCAGTTTATCTGTTCTTGGTTGGACAGTGGGCGCCTACTACTTGAAACTGCCAGGGGGGGTTGTTTTTTCTCTCTTAATACCGCTCATGCTTCGCTTGGAGTCAAGTTTTCACTTAAGCTCCAGGTTTACTATTTTTTGTTGTCCAACACGAACCTACGACCCAGGGTCCTTGGGAACCCCTGACTTTTAGATCGAGGTCTCATGTTGATTATAGGTTATAGGAACTGTTCTTTATTATTGCATGTGTTTTTTTTTTATAAAATGTGTCATGTTCATGAGCCACAATGTATCTGAGTCAATTGAATTCTTTTGGATATATTTATCTATGATTTATGGAGAAGAATTAAGTGTTGGGGCTCAATTTAAGTTTATTCTAAATATGATGCTTTTGTTTCATAGTACACAAATAATGAATGTTAGAGTTTTAATGGCCAAATGCCATTTTTCAATTGGGCTACTTCGTTTCTTATTAGGGGTAATGTTAGTTGTCTTTCAGGTATTCAGGCCTATAAAATGTTCTTATTCTGTTCTTAATGAGTTTAGCGATAATACAGAAAATTCTTTGGCAGGAGAGTTGCTCAGTTTCTCCTTTACCTTAGCATTTATAGCTTATTGTTTTATATTATCTGGTTAATTAATAAAAATGGGGGATAGCAGTGTAAATACTAAATGTGTCTCTTCGAATGTAAAGGGGTTAGGTTCCCCTATAAAAAGAAAAAAAGTGATTTCTTATTTTAGTAAGCTAAAACAGATATAGCTTTATTGCAAGAGACTCATTTATTGCCAGAAGAGGATGAGAAGCTTAAAAGATCGTGGGTGAGGGAAGTATTTCATAACTCCATTAATAGAAAACAGAAGGGGTTGGTCATACTTATCAAGAAAACAATTAATTTTGTTGCTTTTTCCCATAGAGTGGATCCTAATGGAAGATGGTAGATATTGGAGGGCTGTATTGATGGGATAGACATTGCCATATGCAATATCTTTGCACCTAACAGAGAATCCAGTATGTTTTTCAGGGATTTTTTTGCAGAGGCTTGTAAAATGTCTGGTAAGAACATTATGGTAGGGGGATTTTAATATAGTCATAGATCACAGGCTAGATAGAAGTGGTTCATCCAGTAATGCAACCAATTCAAAGGCCAGAAGGATCATAGTAGATAGGATGAAAGACCTTGGTCTTTCTGATGCTTGGAGGCTGATGTATCCCTGATAAAAGAGATTATTCCTTCTATTTAAATCATCATAGGACTTACAGTAGGATTGATATGTTTTTGTTATCCAGTAATCTGATAAATAGTATGTTAAAAGCTGACATAGATGCAATTTCAGTTTTGGACCACTCCCCATTTTCAGTCATTTTATATTTAGACCCTGATTCTAAAAAACCTTTTCACTGGAGATTTAATTGCTCTTCGTTAAAAGACACTAACTTTCAGTCTTGGGTCTTAAATGAAACAAAAGTTATTTGACACCAATGATAACAGGGAAGCTTCTTATGCTATGGTTTGGGAGGCTTATAAGGCCTTTATTAGGGGTAGAATTGTGAGCTACACTTCTATAAAAAGAAAGAAAGAGAGAAATTTCTACTGCATAAGGAGAAAGAAATGGTTGAATTGGAGAAGTTACACAAATCTCATAAAGGGAATAGTTGGAGTATCCTTAGGAAAATAATACTGCTTAGATATGAGATTAACAAAATACATACAAGTAAAACTGAATTTGCTCTGTTTAGGACACAGCAAACATACTCGGAGTCTGGGGAAAAAGCTGGTAGACTTTTGGCCTATAGGCTTAAACAGGTCCAAAATAGAAATAATATACAGAGCATAAGAGATGGAGCCAAGAACACATATACCAAAACTAAAGACATTAATTATGTCTTTTTACAGACTTACATGAATCTTTACAAAACTCAGCATGACAAGGACTTGGATCCAATTGGTGAATTTTTATCCAGGGCTAAATTACCTGTGATCTCTGAGTCAGAGCGGCAGATCCTGGACAAGACTATTTCAATTTATGAGATTAATAAGGATATTAGATATGCCCAACATTAAAGCCCCTGGGTCAGATGGTCTGCCAGCTGAATTCTATGCTCTCTTGAAAGATACAGTTATCCTGATGCTTTACAAAGTATTCACAGAGGTGGAGGTTAACAAGGCTGTACCACCTACAATTTCAGAAGCAGTGATTACAGTTCTACTGAAAAAAGGAAAGGATCCCCTAGACCTAGCTAGTTATCACCCAATTTCCCTACTGAATATCTACTATAAAGTCTGGGCTAAGATTCTGGTGAATAGATTACAGGGCATTCTTAGTACACTCATACATGGTGATTAAGTGGATTTTATTAAAGGAAGGGTAGGTTTTGAAAATGTCAGAAGAGTCCTTTCCTCTATGTGGATGGCCCCTCAGGTCCAAGACGATTCTATTTTGTTGTCATTGGATGCCCATAACGTGTTTGATTCTGTGGATTGGGGTTATCTTTATGAGGTTTTAAGGACTTTTGGGTTGGGAGATAATTTTATATCTAGGGTGACTGCGATGTGCCTATCCCCCCCACAGCAAGGATTGCACCAATAAGATGCTATCTGAGAAATTTGCTCTGGAAAAAGAGAAAAGGCAAGGCTGCCCCCTCTCCCCTTTACTTTTTATCCTAGCCATAGAACCTCTCCTTTGCCTGGTTAGGCAGAATAATATTATTTCGGGGATTAAAATTGGTAGGATGGAGCATAAAGTTGTAGCCTACGCTGATGATATACTACTTTCCCTATCTAATCCACACAGATCCCTTAAACCTACTATGGAACTTTCAGAAGAGTTCAGATTACTCTCTGGCCTCAATTAACTAGTCAGAATTGGAGAAGCTCCTCTTAAAGGGTAGTAAAGAAAACTTAAAAAACGATGTACTGAGAATAACCTAAAATGGCAAGAGGAATTTATTACTTATTTAGGAGTCAGGATTCCCAATAAATTGGAAGCCCTGGTTCAAATTAATATGAATCCCTTATTAAAGGATATGAAACTACACTTTGAGAAGTGGGCGAAATTAAATCTATCATTATGGGGCAAAATTAATGCTCTTAAAATGATGCTGGCACCTGGGCGCTTGCATTTTTTTAACGTTATGCCAGTACACATTTGCACCTCCTGGTTTAAACAAATTGATTCTTTAATCAGGTCCTTTTAATGGGAGGGTAAGAAGGCAAGGATTAGTCTGCCAAAGCTAAAAAAACACTGGCAACAGGGTGGTGTGGGCTTACCCTATTTTAAACAATATCGACAAGCCTTCCTACTTAGACAGACATTACTGGTTTAAACCGACCAATTTTAGTCCCAGGTGGGTACAATATGAACAGTCCTGTGTCTACCCCCATTTTCTTTATCATGTTGCCATTGGTATTTACCCAAAATCCACTAATTCTCACCCTTTCTTAAATTCTTTGGCCATTTCTATACATCATTATACCAACCCATTTTTAAACCCCTTTGCTATGCTTAAATACACTCCATGATGGAGAAACCCGAACATCAAATTCGGTAATAAAACATTAACTAATGATACATGGCAAAAGAAAGGTATCTTACTATTAAAAGATATAACAGACCCTCACACTGGCATCCTCAGATCCTTTGCTGATTTGAAGGGGAAATATGGTTTATAAATGATACACAGTTTCACTCTTACCTTCAAGTCGAGATGCAGTAAAGGATATCTTGGATGTCAATTTGGCCATCCCTACTTCTAATTACTTTAAGGGTCTACTTGCATTGGCCAGCAGCAAAGGAGGAGCTGGCAAGTTGTATAAACTTTCTAGTAAAGCAGGGTTAGACCTCACAGAGTCATCTAAATGTAGGTGGGAAAAAAGCTTAGGCCATTCAATTTCTCCCCTTTCTTGGGAGTCAGTCTGGTGCAATGCATATAAATCCAGTATGGACTTACAGGGGCAGCTAATCCAGTTTAAATTACTTCATAACTGGTATTATACGCCAGAGAAAATGTTTAGATTAGGTATTTCTTCAGAAAGCAAATGCTGGAGATGTAGAGCGCAAGATGCCAATTTATTACACATGATGTGGAATTGTCCAATACTGAGACAGGTCTGGCTTGTTATTTGGGAAGCTTGTCAGCAGATCCTACCACAGAACTTCCCCTTTTGATCCAGGAATATTTATACTGGGGATTACACTTTGCCACTAACCTTATCTCCAACTGGAAAAAAATGGATTTCTATAGCCTCTTTATGTTTTAAAAGATTGATACTTAGTCATTGGAAAGATAATTGTGCCCCTACATTAGAGGAATCAGTTAGTGCTCTAGCTAAAGTAGCTGTTAATGAATATGTTAGCCATTACAATGCCAGAATTATTGACAAATATAATGTAATATGGGGCCCCTTTTTCTCTTGGCTAGCTTCTCCTTAGAAGTCTATTAGTTATATTCATTAGACATTGCCTGATTGGATCATAAGTATATTATATAAGTTATGTTTGCTTGCTGGGCACTTGTGCTTATCTTAGTTGTAAGATATCTCAATTTGCTTATAGTGGCTTAAGATGAAAATTATTATGTATTTAATTACTTTTTATTTCCACTTCACTCTCATATTTGAGGGCAGATGTATATTTGTGTATCCTTCTCTTTGTACATGATTGATTTCAATAGTGTTATAGGTTTTGGTGTACTTTACTCCCTTTGATGAGATGATTATGCTGTATTTATTGTGGAAAACATAATAAAGATTCTTTGAAAAAAAAAACTATTGCTGCAGTTTGCATTATGTGACCAGGGCTGGGCGGGGGTGCCTGAGAGGGTGAGTCAGGAGGGGGTCAGATGCTCTTATGGGGGGGACCACTAGACCACCAGGAATATACCAGACAGCTACAAGACAGGTGATCTGGATGCTTTCACAACATATTTTCCCAGGACAGATCAGCTTACAGTACATGCAACATCTGCTTTTCAGTGGCATTCTACTGTAGGGTCCTGCTTTTACAGTTTTACAATATATTTGCTCAGGATAGCCCAGATGAGTTGTGATATCTTGTTTGCAGTGGGGTTCTGTTTGACTCAGTTTTTACACTGTATTTACCTAGGATAGTACAGCAGACATGCAAGATCTTTTTTTTCAGTGGGGTCCTCCTTTTAGCCATTTTTATAATGCATTTACCCAGGATAGTCTAAGTGAGAGGCAATTTCTCATTTTCAGTGTGGTCCAGCATTTATTATGTATTTTTCCAGGATAGAGCAGTATAGTGGGCTCATTTATTTAATTTACATATTTAATGTGGCAAAGCAGTAGTGCATGTTTAAATGTCTTCTCCATGAAGGATTAGTAACTTAATAACCTGGCAGTGATAACTTTGTTCTCGTCTTGAAGTTGGTACTTTTTGTTCATGTGGAAGATATATCTGCAATCTGGGGAATGTCCTGCAGAAATCCTCTAACCCGGTGAGCAGCTAGCCATACCTGTGTGACTGGAGGTGCCGCTGGTACTGTGCAGAGTGTGAGCAGGGAGCATCCCACTAGCCGTGCCATGTCAGCCTGTGAGGAATTAATTCTCACAAGTCAGGAATCAGGACTTGGCCAGGACTGAGTGAATTAGACAGTCGGTGCCAGCAAAATGATATGAATTATTAACCAGCCTGGCATTAACATAAAGGAACAGTGAGGTAAGTGTGCTGTTTTGTATTATTGTATGTACTGAATAACCTTATCTAATGTTGAGGGGCTGGGCTGTGTCCAGCGACTTGAGTGATGTCTCCCCCAGGCTTGCCCCTTGCTGCCAGCCTCCCATGCCCCCACTGATGGTGGATGGCAATTTGTCAGCATTAAAGCCTGTGCTGCATTTGGATGAGGCATTGATCATGTGTGTTTTTTGGCTTTGGTGTCTGGGATGACTTCTGAGTGGGTGTTTAGTTTGGGATGACCCTACCACTGGCATTTCCCCAGCCCTTGCCACGTGACTAGGCTGTGTACATGCCACAGGATGTGCTTGGCATTAGGTCATCATCTGTTACAGTTGGCTGTGCACCCCTGCAGGTTGGTTGTCATGTGTGGGTTATGCTGGAGTGCTTGATGGGTGTTGTGGTTCTGGTGTATGACATATGGGGATTTGGGGGTTGGCTGCCATATACTGGATATAAATGGGAAACATCATCCTGCTGTAAAGCAGTGATAATTATGGTCATACCATTGTCCAAGGTCTCACACACAGGTTACAGAACCCTTGCTGCATGTTAAGTCTGTGAGCTGTGATGTCACTGTATATGTCCTGTATTTCATGCAGCTGTCCCTGCTGAGCCTTATCCTCCCTGCTCCAACTGTCTCAGTTCAGGGTACATGCAGATAAAGCATTCATGACCTGGTATACATCCTGTGTCAATGTTGGGCCTTGAGGGACCATCCAGTGGGTCCTGTGTATCAGTTTCATTCTCTGGCATGGATGATCTGTGTATGTGCCTGCTGTGTGATAACACATGCACCTCCAGGCTGGTGTTTTGTGTGCCCTTCTCGCTACCTTGTATATCTGATTGTGTGGTGCACTGTTGGGGGGGCAGAGTCTTCTGATCAGGTTGCAAGGTAACAAATGCAATGCCTGCTGCGGTGACAGCTGACTGTACTTAAGAGAAGTGATATATAGTCGGATGTTTGAAGGGTGACTGGAGTGGGAATTTTTGCTTTAGTTTTGACAATTGTTTTTTAAAGAAAATAAAAAGTAGTTATTTTGCTAGTGATATTGGTTATTTGTAACAAGTCAAAGAAGGCTTTAAAAGTAGCCAAATAGTCTCAAAATGACCTCAAAATGCACCAGAATGCATCTAAAACCTGATAGCTTCTGGGGCCCTAGGCGGCCCCCACACCCCCGGCCTGTGGTGGGTTGAGGACATTGTTTGTTTTTGTTTTTTTCCAATTGTTTAACCAGGTGAGACACATTAAGCTGAAAGCTTGTTTGCAGGTGCAACCTGGGAGCACAGGGAAGTTAAGTGACTTGCTCAGGGTCACACAGTATGCATGTGGGGCTGTGGGATTCAAACCCAGGTCTCCAGATTTGCAGCTCAGAGCCTTAAACCACTGTGCTACACTGCCTCCACATTGTAATACATGAAGACTCCACACTTCAAGATTTAGTACTATGCCACTGCCTGTTGGTCAAAACTGAGTTTGTAATGAGACTGCATTGCTCTCAGCACAGATTCAAATTACACTTCTCCTCTCTCTCTCTCTCTCTCTCCCAACTGTGTGCATCTCTGTCAATGTGCAGTGATTTACTGCTGTCTATAGGGTTGGTTAACTCTTTCAGGACTGATCTAAGACTATTAAACAGAGCTCCACCATTCCTCCCCCCTGTGACTGTGTGTCTGTCTCTCTCTCTCTCTCTCTCTAGGAACCAGACTCATACAGGGAAATGCTAAAAGGTGAAGCTGACCAAACGTGATAACTTACTTGACTTTTTTGTCAACTTAAACTTTTAAATTATTTCCCAGCCTGTTACAAATAAAGCTTACTGTGTGCACTGAATGGAGTCTGATGGCTTGAATTAAAAAAGTATGTATTTCAGAAATTACTGACTGTAGCCTACAGATTATGTATGTAATGTTCATCACTGCTGGGCTTGATGGAGTGCATAGTACCATACGGCACAGATATTTCATTTGTTTTGTTTTTAGTTTCGTTTAATCTTCAAGCCTGCATAAATCTGGGGACCACTCAGTCCACTCCAACTATAGATCAATCTCTATCCTCCCCTCTCTATCAAAAGCTCTGGAGCACATAGTCGCCAACCAGTTAGTACACTACCTGGAAAAGTACTCCATCCAATGCCCAGAGCAGCATGGTTTCAGGAAAGGGCACAGCAGCACCACCACTGCTCTCCTGGAATTCTCTGGATACATCCACCAGTCACTTGATCAAGGGAAACTAATAGGAGCAGCCTTCATTGACTTAACAAAGGCTTTTGACACTGTGAACCATTTGCTCCTGCTGCAACAACTCACCACAATCAGCCTATCTAAGGAAGCTATGCTTTGTTTCAAAGACTACCTTGAAGAATGCTCCCAACATGTTAAAATTTCAACCATCACCTCTGACTGATGAACTATGCTCTCCAGAGTCCCACAAAGGTCCATCCTGGGCCCCCTATTATTCAGTATCTTCCTCAACAACCTACCCCGCTCCTGCCATCAACAGATTCTACTATACGTAGATGATGCCATCATCTTTACTAGTCACCTGTACCCCACTCTTCTAGAACAGCAATTACAATCCAGCTTTAGAGAAGTAGAAGAATAGTTTGGTGCACATAAACTGGTCCTGAACTACAAAAAAACTAAGGTGATGGCGTTTTGTTTCTCCCGCAAATCTCCCACAACAAACATCCCATCCACTTACCATAAGAAACTGTCTTGGAACCCCCCTTGAACTTACTCAGCACTTCAAATATCTCGAGGTTACTCACCACATAGAGAATATCTCCAAGGCCATCAACACGAGGATTGTGCTCCTACACCGACATAAGCAAAGCCTGACTCAAGAAGCTCTCAAATTAGCAATTAACAGCTCCATCTTATCAGTCATTGATTATGGGCTCGTTATCTACAATGCTGCTACCTCTACCACCCTTAATAGAATCACAGTAGCCCTCAACAAGGCATGCAGGCTGCTTACTAGCTCCCCACGCCTGACTTACACTTGTGACCTCTACACACAGACTGGCTGGTAACAGCTTAGAGGAAGGATTAAATATCAGACATGCCTACTTTCCAAAAAAGCACTACTTGGCCTATTGCCCCCTGGGACTACTGAGCTACTGACATCCTACCATGGCAATAAACACACCTGAGCATCAACCAATCAACTCCCCCTTGTCCCGAGGTGCCAAACAACACAAGGTCCAAAATCCTTCTCTCATACAGCCCCACTCTGGCTAAATGCACTGGATCCTGAAATATCATCCGCACCGAAGCTCTGTCAATTCAAGTCTCTGCTCTGGCAGTACCTTGTTTCTAGCAGCTCCTGTGACTGCCTGCCCAGTAATAACCTGCTGCCTGCCCAGTGATAACCCACTGTCTGCCCAGTGATAACCCGCTGCCTGCTCAGTGATAACCATCTGCCTCCCCATTGGCATCAGACGCAACCTTCCACCACCTACCCCCATCCAAATCTGCAGCTGTTTGCCCTCCCACCTACCTCACCCCTCTCCCTCTCTCCTCCATCCGCCATCCCCCCCTCCTTTCTACAACACAGTTTGACAAGGCCCATGGCTGCCTCTCCCCTTCCTGCTTTCCTGCTTTCTCTTCTTTCACCTCCCATCTCAGTTTTCCACCCTCTTATTTAGAGGACCATTTGCACCATGCTAGTTACAATGATTTCTTGTCTGCCTTTATTGTACTCAAATCTTAGCCAAATGTAACCGACAAATGTTATTACTACTATGCTTTATTAGCTCTCCCTCTTTGTTTGTAAGCCTTCCCTATGACATGGAACCTTTGTAAACGAGCTGCTGTGTGCTCAAAGGTGTAATAATCCTAGACTGAAATAAATGAATAAAATAAATATTTACCCCTCCTCCCAACAACAACTATACACATTTGTATTTAAACTTGCTCTGTAAACAAACTGCGCAAGTGCAAAACTGTAACAGAAAATGATTAGTGGATTACGAAATGCGGACCTAAATAAATGGTGGCAATCCACAAAGGTGATTATTCAAAGTAATAATGAGGAGGAACAGGTAGGAAAGTGGGCAATAAATTGTGGGTTTGAGGGTGAAAATAGGGAGATACAATTTGTTCAGGAACTAAATAGAGTATTGTGTGAAGTCAGCAGAAAGTTGGAACCTTTGAAAGAATGTGAGGAAGAGCTGTGGGTAGGTCCAGCTAAGTATTTAGTGTCAGTCAAGGATATTGCTAAGTAAATAAAGCAGTAGGACCAGATAATATACCTAACTGGATTTGGCTGGAGGGAGCTGATCTGATAGCACCTTGGATTTGTAATGTGTTTAATAAACCAGTGTTGCTAGGAAAATGCCCAATCAATGGAAACAGGCCCAGGTTGTACCATTGTCTAAGGTAAACCATCCATGTGATGTTAGTAAGGATTTTAGACTAATTTTTTTGGCTTGTGTTGTTTCTAAAGTATGTGAGGAATTTGTTACAAATTGGCTGCAGGAAATAATAAGCCAGTATGTAGATCCCAAGCAGTTTGATTCCTTGAAGGGCAGTTCCACCACCCCAGCTTTATTGAAATTTCAGCAGCTATGTATGAGGTCGTGGGAGAATGGTGAAATGGTAAGTGCGGCCGTGTTAGTTGACTACAGGAAAGTGTTTGATCTGATAATGCATGATATCTTAATAGATAAGTTACAGTTGTTGGCGGTTCCTGCTTGTAAATTAAGGTTGATCCATGATTTTCTTGTAGGGAGGTCACAGTGGATAGAAAAGGAGGGGTGGAGTCAGGAACCAGATTATTTGTATGGGGGGTTCCACAGGGTACCAAATCGGGGCCCGTTTTGTTTCTTATTATGATAAATGACCTGCATACAATGGGGCCTTATATTAAATATGTGGATGATAACAACTGTTATCGACAGGTTTGAGGAACTAAAACAAAGTGTAATACAGAAGGACCTAGAGAAAACTGAGGTATGGACTCAAGAGTAATAAGATGCAGATAAATCCAGACAAAACACAAGAAACAAGATTTGGGAAAACTAATAAGGCTGAGTTACCACCACTTATGTTTGGGGGTAGTATTGTGAAGGTGGTAAAGAGTGTTAAATTGTTAGGTTTACAATTTCAAGATGATTTTGGATGGAAAGAACAAGTGTCAGGGATGGTAAAGAAAGGGAATTCAAGGGTGTATTTCCTGACAATGTTAAAAAAGAGCAGGTGTGAGTCAAGATGACCTAGTGTATTGTTTTTTGCACAGTTGTTCACCCGTTTTGGAGTATAGGGCTATTTTAGGGGAAGCTGAGTTAACTTTGGTAGCAAGTAAAGAAATTGAAAGAATTCAGAAGAGAGCTTTCAGGATTATTGTAGGCCGGGAAATGTCATATAATGAAGAACTGAAAATGTGTAAGTTAGAAAGGTTGGATGAGAGAAGAACAGAAATGTCAAGGAAATTGTTTTATGAAATTTGTAATCCCCAGCATAATTTGTACACACTGTTACCAGTTAAAGAAACTGCAGTCTGTGGTTTAAGAAAACAAGTTAAATGGAAAAAAACAGTGTTTAGAACAACTAAAAATCAGTCTTCCTTTTTTATGAAATTTTTAAATGATTGTTAAAATTGTGAAGTAATTATCTTTTGAGTAAGCAAATGTTTATTGAATTTGTGATGTAAATTTTAAGGTGTATTGTATTGTGTTATATGCCTTTGTAAATTTTGTACCCTTGTTATAAA
The DNA here is from genome assembly GCA_016271365.2 of Neoceratodus forsteri. Classification (NCBI taxonomy): domain Eukaryota; kingdom Metazoa; phylum Chordata; order Ceratodontiformes; family Ceratodontidae; genus Neoceratodus; species Neoceratodus forsteri. Next base: position 294,000,272 of record CM028134.1, read on the forward strand.
TTTGTGTACTCAACTTCAGCCGACCCACTTCTGTAGGAGTTTTGGCTGTAATAAGGTAAATAAACAAACAAGCTGTGTGCCTTATTCATTTGAATCACATAATCTGTCATACATAGAAATGTAGCCCTCTCTCCTCATGTCAAGGGGTATGGATGAAATATGTCCCTGGGAAGGGGGCACCCACAGCAGCAGAAACACTTTCAGTGGTCACGTTACCCAGGCCCAGATGTCACACATAGGGTCCCTTTTCCTTGCTGGTGCTGGACGAAAACAACAGGTTAATTCATATTAAACAGTTCCTTTCAATAACGGAATGTCCACACGGAACCTGAAGAAGCAGCAGGGATCCCAAATTCATTAAACATATTCACACACAGCTCTGGGTAGCATCAGTTAATTCGTGGGGAATACATTCAGCTTTCACATGACCGGTATGGCCATAATAGCAGCTTTTACTGGGACAGATGTGGTCATACAGTCTTTAAGGTAGCATTAACTCAGAACCGCTATGGTCACAAAAGTTTGAAGGCAGCACAAGTCCCAAAACTGTTCACTGGGCCTAACAGCCAAGTATTCTTCACAGGCACCCAAACTCTCAATGATACCATCTCTTCTCTTCTCTCTCTCTCTCTGTGCACTGTCTCAGCGGGTCCCCTCAGAACGTGTAACCCTCGTTGCTTGGGATTTGCAGGTTCCCCCATGACCCTGCATCCTCTCCCAGAACTGGCAGCAATTGTCCCCAAATTAAGAAGGGGGACACATCCTGTGGAGTTCCAAGGTAACTTGCTCTCTGGACACTACACTCCTGCCACATTCTTGCCCACTGGATCCCTACAGGATTCGATGCAGGCTGGCAGGGCACTCTGCGACTTGCGGCTGTTGGCTCCCTTGTGACTTTAGCTGCCCTCCAAGATACTCTGCAGCTTGTGATACTGGCTCTACTCTTCCTCTGTGCCCCAAAGTGCTACACGTCAGCCAGAGCGAGCAATCACCCCCACCCAGCCTCGATTCACTCTCACCCTTCGCCGCCTCACCCCTAACTGGAATGCCCCTTCCACCCAAACTGCTGGGCTTATCCCCCATGCACCCATAGTGACCTCCCGACCCACAGGAGTGTTGAGAAGAATTAACCCTTTTTCTTACTGGGCTGAATTAGGCCACAAAAACCCAGGGAGGCACAAATAGACTAGTAATCTCCCAAAGGGAGGGGTTACATAAACACAGAAACTGATAGCAGATAACAACCACTGGGCCCATCTAGTCTGCCCATTTTTAGTTATGATCACGTTTGCTGCAGACCCAACTTGCCCTACAGCACTGTCTCTTCCACCTTCCACCCCATACCTTCCTCCTAGGATTCCTTTGTGCCTGTCCCAGGCATTTTTGAAACCCACCACTGGTTTCACCCCCACTGCCTCCCATGGAAGGTTGTTCCAGGAATCCACCACCCTTTCTGTGAAGAACTACTTCCTCACATCTCTCCTCAATCTACCTCCTTCCAGCTTCATATCATGGCCTCTTGTTCTACAGCACCTTTTTCTCTGAAACATATCTCCCTCCTGTACCTGATTAACCCCCAAGAGGTATTTAAAGGTCTCCATAACATCTCCACTCTCCCTCCTCTCCTCCAGGGCGTACATATTGAACTCTTTCAGTCTCTCCTCATAGGGCTTCTGATGCAAACCTTGCACTATTTTGACAGCTCTCACCTATCTTCTTGCTGCTTTCTCCTTTTTCCAATTGTTTCCCCTTCTACATATTTCTCCTTTGACTGCTCCTTTCCCCCTTCTTCCTTTGCCAACCCTTTGCTTCCTTGAATAACTTGCATCCTGGTGGGACTCTCTCCCCTTGGAATCTCCCTACTCTCTATCTTAGCTTGTAGTGGCCCACTTTCTGCCTGTCCTATTTTTTCCATCACCCCCCGGCTACTTTAAATGTCTATTGAAGTTACATTTGAATCATCCACTGAGGACTGTGGTTGCCTCCTGGATGAAAGCAGGCCATCACCTCAGTATAGGTTCTTATCCTACTAGCATGGTCCACATTTCCCAATGTAGGCATACCTCCCCTCCCTGCACCATTCCTTCTATAGTTACTTGAAGGCCTTGGTGCGGAGCTCCCTCTCCTTCCACATATAGTACAACACGCACTTGCCACTCACATTTAAGCACATGGGAAACACAGGATCAACCAGATAAATGATCTACCTTTACCAAAAAATGAAGTCTACACACAGAGCTGACTATGGCAATTCATCTTTACATTTAAGGCCATGAAACACCCTTATCAAGTTAATGTATTAGTAGCCGTAGTGGCTCTGACCAGAGTTTGTTTAAAGTCTGTTACAAAAGCACAACTTCCCAATGCAGACTGGGAGCTGGCAACTCTTGTTCCTATGTATCTCCACACCACCCTTTTTATTACCCTTTTAAAAATCCCTTTCTCATTACATACACTAGCCCAGCAGTTCCTGCCTATGTTTTTGTTTCCTGCTGTCTTCTTTTGCTTCCTTTTTATTTACAATGTGCACAGGCATGCATGAACATATTGCTATGATACTATATTTTGAGAGGTGTGTCACTGTGGTCCAATGCAGGGCAGTCTTCAAGGGGCTTGTCAGCACCACACCAATCATCAGCCAGGCTGATCATGACACTGTTCTGACTTGCTGGGCAGAAACTTTGGGTAGTTCAAAGGAGCGAGTCAGCCCAGTCATAGGGTGGCTCTTTCCTGTGATCTACATAATGCCACCCAGCAGGCACAGCTGCTCTGTCATGATCAGCCTGCTGTGGCCCCCCGTTAATCCATGGTGCTGGCTACAAACCCCCACCCCACCTATTTTCATTATGTAGCACTGGGGAGACCACCCCTGATGCCACCAAACATAAAGAAAACCCTCCCTCAATCTCTTCTGCCCTTTCGATATTAATTTTCTGTCACAAGGGTGCCCAATCCCCCATTCTGGCTGCTACCCCCACCATGTCCATTTTGATTGTGCAACACCAGGGAGCCCACCCCCAGTGCTGCTAGATATACACCGACACTGGGGTGCTTAATCCCAATTTCGTACCTGAAATAAAGAAAATTGTCCCTCGTAGTTTGTTTTTGAAAAATGCACCCTGTAAAAAAGGAAAATGGCCATCAATGTCTGTTGCTGCCACCACTGTTACTATTCCCCCCACCTGACCCTCCCACTCAGCACCCACCCACCCCCACCACCACCCAAGCCCTTACTTACCTAACAGGGTCCAACGCTGTAATCCTCTCTGGAATGGAGACAGGTCTTCACTCTTCAACGCTGGGCTATTAACTGAGGAAATCAGGTATGCGGTTTAATATATTTCAATGGGTTTTGAACTTATTGTCATAACTTGGCCATCTTTTAATATTTTTGCCCCAAATTTTCAGTGTGGCTTTTTTTGGGACCCCACCTCATGAACAATAACAGTAAAATTATGCAAATCTGTTCTGAAAAGTGATTTCATGGTCACTGTGCAAAATCACCTTTCTGGTAGAATTTGAACATTTTCTCCACCCTTGTTCATGAGGTCGGGTCATAAGAAGGCAATGTTGAAAATGTGGGGTAAAAATATTAATAAACACAAAGTTATGAGCCTGCATTGACATTTATGAATGCACACTCATAACTTTGTTAATTCTCAGAGAGTTTTGACCCCAAATGTTCAACATAGCCATTTCTTCACAGCTCCTCATGAATGTGACAGCTGTAATTTTTCAGATCCTGGCAAAAAGGTGTAGCCTCCCCTTTCCAAATGTCTAGGGGCCAGATGTTCCAGGGAAGGGAGTCCCAGATAATAGAATCCTCACCAGCATTTCTCTGACCGCAAGCATGGAATAAAATATCTCTTACCTTGAGATGTCTTCTGGTACCTGTCTCAAGGGCCCCAAACAATGGAATCAGTTTGCCCCAGCAGATTCTTTCCAGGAGAGCAAACCCAGGCAATTTATCTTCAGCCTTCACGGACATCCACACCCCAGCCCCAGGCGAGAGGGCGCAGGAAACATCTGGATTGCTTCAAGACCCTACAGGAGACTATGGAAGACCCCTAAAACTAAAGAACTGGTAATTTCATTTAAAATCCTTTAAAAGATTAATTACACTGGACTCCGATTTCTCCCAAACTAACCAGGTTTATTATCCTGAGCCCCTAAATGATTAACAGGGCTCAGGGGTCCCTGTTGCTTATGAACATAAAATGCACAGCTCCATGGGGCTAAACCTTTTACATATTGAATTTGATGGAGAGTATTTTGGGCAGTCTTAGGTTGGGAGGTTTTACCACAAGTAAAGCTACAGCAGCAAGTACTTAACTTGGGACCAAAGATCTTTTTCATGTACCAGAAGTATGAAGCTCCAAACTATCCCACTGGCACTGGTAAGTACCTGAAACTTAAGCTTAAGCATCAGCACACTTGAGAACATGGCAGATTTAAGGATATGTTCCAATCTCCTTTATTTAAGTCACTGGCTAGTACTCTACCCTTGTGATGTGCTCTCTGAAGGGCCCTTTCTAGCTGGGTCACATAAGTGGACAGACATTCATTTTTCCACTGTTTGGTGGACTTGAATTTCCACATTAAATCTTCTCCTGACTCAGTATTGCCAAAACACCTTCCAGTACAGATAAATACTCATTAAAGCATCAGGGTTTGTGGACCTTAAGAATCTGATTGCTTCAAGTGCAGGGCCATGCAAGCTTTCCATTAGTCTTTTTCTCTTTTCTGGTTCCGCACATTGCCACTGTTGGACCAGGGTGAGGCATAATCCATCCAAGTCTCTAAATCATCCTCCCCATTGGGTGTGGGAACAGTGCCCAAGAACACTGTCAGTCTACAGTATGAGTCCAGGTTCACTGAGGGTATGAGCACTGGTGAGGGCATGGGCGAAGGTGCCAGTGAGGGAACTGGCAAAGGAGCAGGGAAGGGGTTTATTTATTTATTTATTTGCTTTTGTTGACCAGGTAAGTCACACTAGACAGCCAAGTGCCTATTTTCAGGTGTGACCCGGGAGAGTTACAAACTTAAGTAGGCAGGTACAGTGATAGATCAGTTTTACATACAATGGAATAACAGGTGATGGAATAGAATGACAACCAGTAACAAGTCACGAACCCGGGGGGTGTTCAGATGACCCGGGAGAGTTACAAAGCTAGTGCATACACAAACAATGAGTGAGTCAAGATTTACATATAATGGGAGAGCAGGTGAAACCAATATGGCACTCAAGGAGGAAATGGTATGCTTTAGAATGATTTGGGTAGGTAGTTGGTAGTGCTCAAAAGGGTTAGGACAAGGTAGGTGCAATGCACATAATAACCATAACACAGGTTCAGTCATATATTGAACCGAATAAGTGCCAGCATGTGGAGGGGAACCTCGGGATGAGCTAACGAGGGGCCTGGTGACCTCGTTCTGAACTTAGATGGGGGCAGCCATTACTTGATCAGTGGATGGGAGAATAAATGTGGTGGACACTGGGGGCCCAGAGACCCCCCATGCCTGCATAGTGCAGCGGGCTACGAGGTGCATAGACAGGTGGAGGAGCCCTTCAGGAAGTTCCAAAGGGAACTTTTAAAGTTTGGATGGGAGGGGGGGACCGAGTAAGGGCTGGGAATGAATTCCATAGTTTAGGGGCATAGTTGGCGAAGGCCCGATCACCCGCAAAGTGCGTGTCCTAGGAACCCGGACAGTTGAGAGTCGTGCTTGACGTAAGGTGGTAGGAAGAGGTGTCAGGGTTGAGGGAAGGGCAAGGGCAGCGGGGGCGGCTGATCTTACAATGCTGTCAATGAAGTTCCCTACTACAAAGGTGCAGTGTTTCTCAGGAGGGAGCCACTCGAGGCATGTGTAGAGGTTGCAGCAGTGAGTCAGAGGTGGGGCAGATAGCGCTAAGCGGCAGATGCTGTTGTAGGCCGTGTCCTATTTCGAAAGGCTGTTTTTTGGCATGGGGGCAAAGGTCACTAGCCCATAGCAGAGAGAGGGGAGGAGAACACTCCTGGCTAGGGCCACCCGAGCAGCCGGGGTCAGGCAGTTTTTGGCTCTGTAGGCGAGACCAAGTTTGATGCTTGTAGACTTGCAGACATTACGGATGTGCAGGGGAAGATCCAGCTGAGGGTCCAGAGTGACGCCCAGGTATTTGACAGTGGCCACCGTCTGCAGGGGCATGCCATCAGCCCCATAGATTAGTAGGGGGGCAGGGCTGGATTTTGTTTTGTTCAGGGAGCTGAAGAGCATATCCTGGGTTTTCTTGAGGTTGGTGGTAAGCTTGTGTTCCACCAGCCAGGATTGGATCCGCTTGAAGTCGGAGTTTAGTTGGGAATTAATGGTGTCAATGTCACGGGCACTGTCCAGAATGACAAGGTCACCAGCATACAGGGTGGTAAGCCCATGGGTGGTGACAGACGGTAATTCGTTGATGAAAAGGGAGAAGAGCATCGGACCAAGGACGGATCCCTGTGGGACTCCACATTGCACGGTGGTGGGGTTGGAGAGAGTTCAGTTAAAGTTGATGTATTGCTTCCTACCAGTAAGGTAATTGAGGAACCAGGCATGGGCAGAGTTTGAGAGTCTGAGGGACAGAAGAGTGTAGCTAAGGAGGGAGTGATCTACCCTGTCGAAGGCTTTGGAGAGATCCACGAAGATCGCTCCAGTGAGGTAGCCCTGGTCGGTTGCAGTTCTGATCTGTGAGGTGACTACAGCGAAGGCGGTAGCCGTGCCACGTCCCTTCCTGAACCCGTGTTGGGCCGGAGAGAGGAGGTTGTGTTCCTGTAGGTACTCAGTTAGCTGAGAGGCCACAACTTTCTCCAGAATTTTGGAGGCTGCCAACAGGATAGCTATAGGTCGGTAGTCCAGGGGGTCTTTGGGGTTTCCTTGTTTAAGAACAGGGTAACTTGCCACTTTCCAGAAATCTGGGATGACACCAGTGGTTAGAGAAGAATTGAATATATGCGCTATGGGCCTGGCGTAGTAGGTGGCCTCAGCTGAGCAGCTTTGGCCTAGGCTGTCATGCCCTGCTCCAGTGTGAGGGGAGAGGCTAGCAAGCAGCCTCTGGGTCTGTGTGGTAGATACCTGTTGTAGGAAGAAGGAGGGTCGGGTCTCAGGGCTGAGTCAAGGGGTGATAGGGGACTTGGGCATGGGTGGTTGAGAGTTTGGGGACTTGGGGGCAGTGGGCTGGGAGTGGGGGGCTGCTTGGAGAACATAATGTTGAAGGTATTAGCAATTGTGCGTGGGTTATTGCAGCTAACCCGTCAATGAGTAAGTCCATGATTTGCGGTCTTGCAGAGCCCCCAACCATGCTTCTAATGTTCTGCCAGAAGCTCCTAGGATTGCTGGCTGAGGAGAGTAGGGCGGATCAGCAGAACTCACTTTTTGCTGCCTGGATGGCTTTTTTTACAGGAGTTTCTTAGGCGCCTGTAAGCAGTGCGATCATTGATGCTTTGAGGCCTTGTAGGTTTCCCCAGCATTTGTCCCTGAGTTTCATTAGGAGAATAGGCCCCTGTGAAGCTATTTGGTGATGGTGGACCCTACCTCCTCCTTGTAAGTGAGGGTATGTTTGTTCTGCACCAGGATGTACTTGATTAAGAATTCATCCCAAAAGCTTGGTCCGGGTCCAAGGAGGTGGTAACCCCTGACCAGCAATTGAACCGAGGTCAGCCAGGAAGTCTGGTAAGTAGAATTTTGAGTAGTCCCTCATTTGTATCACTTTACTGGGAACCTTTGCCTGAGAGGTGCCCCAAGTTCAGAAGATAGGCGAGTGGTCCGAGATGGCATCAGGTAGGATGCCCGAAGATGTGATCCTGTCAGGTCTATTGGTCAGGATCCAGTCAATCGCCGAACCCTTGTCCCCCTGGTGGGAGGGCCTTGTTGGTTAAGATATAATTTGGCTCAGGGCAAGGCCCGAGAGCAGGGGCTCATAAGATTTAGAGTTAGAGCCCAGGCAGTCAAGGTTGAGGTCTCCTATAATAAGGACTTCACTTGTGCCCACTCTCGCACTGACGCTGTGGAGAAGTGAGGAGAGTCCAGGTAGTCCACCTCTAGGAGGGTTGTAGCAGCAGATCAGGTGGATTTTTTTTGTGTGTCCAAGTAGAAGAAGAGTGTGCAGGAGATCATATGTCAGGGGGTGGTAGGCGGGTGATCAATGGCAGTCACATTGAGGTGTGCCTTATAGTAGAGTAGTACCCCACCGCCTCGTTTGGTCCCCCCACGATCACATCTGATATGGCTGTACCCTAGCAGGGTGCACACTGCATTGGTAGTGTGTGGCTTTAGCCATGTTTCCGTGATACCCAAGATATCTGGCTTGTAGTGGGCAACCCAGGCAGTAAGCTCAAAAAGGTTGTGAAGGATGTGCGGACGTTTAGATGGATGATTTTTAGCCCCTTGGTGGATCACCATGGGGGGTTTGGGGGGGCAGGAGACCAGCCTGGATAGGAATGTTAGTCCCACCCCTGGAGGGTCCGGGGGGCTGGAGGGGACAGCCATGACGGCAACGAGTTTAGGGGCTATGAGGATTCACAGGTGTAACACCCCCCTGGGATATCTAAGGCCTTTTTAGGTCTTTCCATGTCTGTCCCTCAGGTGCTAACAGTTTCCCCAACTTATCTTTAAATTCCTCTAGCTTGGGGGACCCCTTAGGTATGGATGCCCCACTATTCATAGTGATCACTCTTCAATCCACCTGGGCCTCATCAGGGAGAATAATGGGACTACCTGCTCAGGGTCCACTATGGCACTGCAAGCCATTAAGGCCACCAAGCTCTGACTGAACAAATCAGCATTTCATCCTTGTACAGTGGCTTTACCCAAACATTTAACCTTATTTACTGTCTCTTCTATAGCAGCCTTAGTGGTACACAAAGGAATATCTAATAACATTAGAGCTTTATGAGGATCCACCTCCTCAGCTTCACACCACCCCATTAGGCAATGCACAGACATTTTGTGGCAGGGATCCCAAGTCTAAGTCTAGCCTCACCCTCCATTTTGATACCCACATTCATAAAAAGGGAAATTGCAATGTTGTATTTTGGCCACTAGGGGCACCAATCCCAGCAGTGCTTCCTCACTGTAACTCTGGCACCATTATACCAAGGTCTACTAACCCTGCCTGCTTCCCTGCTTGCAGGTTGAGGGGCCTGGGTCCGGAAATATGGCGTACTGTGATATGCCTACCATCAGTAGAACTACAGTTATGGTGCCTCCACCCAGAGTAGTGCTTAAGAGGGTTCCTAACAGAATTGGTACCTCTGGGAAGCTATAACCACCTATAATCCGCCTAGTGACCTTTTTGATTCAACAAAACAGTTGCAATGCTTAGTCAGAATACAAAGCAGTTTGACCAATAATGACATGCTCATGTGTTCATGCATCCTCCACTTACCAGCAGGGTTTGGTCTCCTGGCATTCACCCTGCAACCCCCTGCAAGAAGACAGTTTCAATAATACAAGCATGCACTTTCAATATGCTTTGCAGTATCTTAGTAACTTTAGACCAAATAATAATATACTCACAAGCCAGGTTAACAGCAAAACCGCAATTCAGGTTTATTTAGGGGACGTGAACAAGGGAGGGAGTGAGAATTCAGGAAAATGATTATTTTACTGTAATTAAGACAGGCTAGGTTACTTTTAATCACTTTAGTCCCTGAATTTATCAGTCAGGCAACCACTGGGTACCCAGAGTGGAAATAGGCATGCCTAGGGCAGTGCTGCGGGTTGGCTGGTGCTGCAGCTGATGTTGGGGCCCTTGATGGAAAGAAGGGTGATTAAATATTAGCAACACACTTGAAGACCAAAAACCATTTGTATCTGTGGACAGATGGCCCAGTCACTGTTAAACACATTAACTAGCAAAATTGAATCAGATGGTACCATTTGCAATTTGAGCTTTGTTGAGGGAGCTACCTTGGTTATACTCACTATACCTAGAAGCATGGCAGAAGGCACTAGCGACATCAAGACTGGCTGTTTGCTCGAGCTGTTGATGGGGACCAGGGCTGACAAGACTCACCTCCACTTCACGGCCTTTCCCTGTAGGTGGCCGCAACCTGCATTTGATTGCTGCACAGGGGCTAACTCCCCAATTCTGGTCTCTCACTGAAATGCTGAGGATGGCACAGGAACAGTCTGGCTGGGCCATTGTTGGCATAGGCCCTGCTGGACAAAACATCTTTTAGAAAGTTAGTCTGTGTGCTAGTGAACCCTCCAGCTGGGCTTTTGGCAAAACGTCTTTCCTGACTGGAATGGCTCCTGAATTTGGCACAAGATTCCCTGGTTCAGCTTCTCCACACATGAGACAGGCCACAGGCCTGTGGCTGAAGAATAGCAAGCTCTCTCTCCTCTCAGTATCTGGCCGGTTTCCCAATTCTAGCACTGGCTACAGATACCACACATAATCTACTTCTTTCTGCTATTTTGCAGTCCTGGATTCAATTGATCCCTTTGTGAGATCAAAAAGGGTCCACAGGGGGCAAGTGCAGGCCGTCTCCCTGCACTGCTTCTTAGCTCTCACAGGAGCTCCTTCTCAGTGGCTTGAACTGAACACAGCTGAACTTTTTTAACACAGTCCCACAGTTAGTTCGAAAATCCTGTATTCTGGTTGGCTAAGGGAGCTGACAATCACAGAGTGCTCCTAGTGGTCCATTTAGGTCCAACAAGAAAGTTCACAGTTTCACCCATAATCCATTGTAATTAGGACCCCTCGAGGACCCTTTGGTTCTGATTGACCCAAATCAGAAAGTCCCGGACCAAACATGGCAGCTCCCATTGGAACAAACTAGTGCTGCAGTACTGGCAGTCCAAATAAGTTATTTTATTTAAAGAACAACAAAAATTTAGAAATAAATATTTTCAGAAATTTGAAGGGTTCCCTCTGCACTATTAGAGACTGCAGAGGGGGGTCAATCAGGGTAATGCCTGGCTGGTCACAAGCTTTGTTGTACTCAGACCCAGCCCAGGCTATTTACACTGTACAAAGGCTGAAGCTCTTAAAGGGACAGTGCAGCAGCATGGATGTGCACACACACACAGAGCAACAGTAGCACAACATGGAACATGGATTTAACTTCTCCTTCTGGATGTCTACCAGGCAGTGGGTATCAGAGGAGCCCTGGGAGATAGTTAAGGTAAGCCCTCTGAAATTGGGGGGGGGCTACATCACATTTTGGGTAGGATTTGAACATTTTTTCCACCTTTTTTCATGAGGTGGAGTCATAAGAAGGCTATGTGGTGTCATAAGAAGGCTATGTTGAAAATTTGAGGTAAAAATATGAGAAAACAAGTTATGAGCCTACATTGACATTTTTCAAAACACGCTAGTAAGTGTGGTCATTTTAATATTTTGACCCCAATTTTTCAACATAACCATTTTTTCACACCACCTCATGAATGTGACAGCTTTCATTTTTTTAAATCCTGGCCAAATTGTGTTTTCATACTTGTGGAGCTAAATCACTTTTGGGCATGATGTGAAAAATGTTTCACACTTGTTCATGAGGTGGGGTCATAAAAAGGCTAGGCGTGGTCATAAGAAGGCTATGTTGAACATTTGGGGTAAAGTATTAAAAAAACAACAAAGTTACGCATGTACATTGAAATTTTTAATGCACGCTCATAACTGTTAATTTTCAGTATCCTGATGCCAGATTTTTGACAGACATTTTTTTCACATTACCTTATGAATGTGACACCAGTCATATCTCAGGCCCTACTCAAAATGTGTTTTCACACTGTTTTTTTTTAAATTCAAGTTTATTAAACTTTAAAGGTGCAATACAGAGCATCCAATTCATAACTGAAATACATGAAGAAACATACATCTTTTAACCTCTTATTACATTTTGAGCATACCATACAGGAAAAAGAAAACATCTCAGTGAATTGTTTCATTTGTTCAGAGACACATATTTCATTCCAATGACTGTTTGGTTTCTATTTTTCCACATCTCTTATCCTTCCAACCTAATGAATAAAGCTCCCTCAATGGTTATACAGCATTTAGCAGTTCCCTTCTTTTTGAACTCCACACCATAAAGTCCATGCAGTACAACATCTAATAAAGATGGGTGTCTTTAAATTGACTTTATATGTCATCTCTTCCATGTGCTGGATCCCCCGCACAATTTCCAGCCATTGCTGGACTGGGCCCAGCCACTTTCTTGTGATAGCTGTGTGCACTGCTGTTAACAGTATACCCCAGATATAAACCTGATCTACCCCCTTTATCTCAGGTGGGGATAGGCCTAGTAACAACTGTGGTAAGTCTAAAGGGAATTGATGGTGAATACTTCCCTTAGGGCCTGTTTTATTTGTTGCCAAAATAGTTGTAACTTTGAGCACAAGAAAACAAGCATTTGTCAATGCTGAATGTTGCTTGCTTGTATGTGCTGTTTAGGTATTTGGAAGTCATTGGAGTGCAAATATAGAAAATTCTCGAACTTACGAGCGTGCGTATGAGAAATCATGCATACGCATGTCTAAACAGTCATTTTTAGAATTTTTTCACCAAATTTTCAACATAGCGATTTTAAGACTCTGCTCATGAACAGTGTCACTGTAATTTTCTTAATGTGTCCTATATGGATTTCAGACACAGACTGCGCCATTGTGCATACATACGTGAAACACGTTTTGGGCAAGATGTGAAAATGACAGCTGTACTGCTCATAAGGAGGTGTGGTAAGAATGGCAATGTTGGAAATCTAGTGAAAATATTGAAAATTCGCAAACTTACGAGCGTGCGTAGGAACTGCGCCACGCGCTCGTAAAACAGTCATTTTTAGGAATTTTTTCACCAAATTTTCAACATAGCCATTTTAAGACCTCTTCTCATGAACAGTGTCACTGTTATTTTCCTAATGTGTCCCATACATTGATTTTGCACACCAACTGCGCCATTGTGCGCTACATGGGCGGAAACACGTTTTGGGCAGGATGTGAAAAATGACAGCTGTACTGCTCATAAGGAGGTGTGGTAAAATGGCAATGTTGAAAATCTGGAGTGAAAATATTAAAAACTCACAAACTTACGAGCGTGCGTAGGAACTGCACAACGCTCGCTCGTAAAACCGTCATTCTTAGGAATTTTTTCACCAAATTTTCAACATAGGCTTTTTGAGAGCCCACCTTATGAACACTGGCAGTGTTGTTTCATTAATTGGCCCCAAAAGGTGATTTAATGCAGTGACAGCAAAATCACCCTTCGGGCCCGATTAATGCCATGACAGTGCAAGAATTCATGAGGAGGAGTCCCAAAAACCCCATGTTGAAAATTTGGGCCCAAAATTCCCAAAAATGCCTGAGATATGCAACAAAGTTGAAAAAACCCTATTTATTCCTTTATACAGCTTACCGGCATTTCCTCAGTTCGCGGTCGGCTTTGAAGAGTGCAGACGTGTTCTCGGTCCACCGATGATCATCGTGCCGAGCTCCAGAGGTAAGTATGGGGTGAGGGGTGTGGGGAGGCAGGGTGCGGGTGGGTGGGTGCAGGTGGGGGCAGTGACACTGCGAGGGACCTTTTTATTTACAGGTTTTTGTTTTTTTAATTAAGGCGAGGGGGACGTTTGCCACGCTGGGGTGGGCTCCCAGTGGCAGCTGGAAAGGCTGTTTGGGGGCTGGAGCCGACGGGGATTGGGCACCCTATCATTATAACAAGATTTGCCATGCTGGGTGGGCTCCCAGCGTGGACCTGAAATGTTTTGGGGCTCCCCGTTGGCTATAACATTTTTGCTATGCTGGGGTGGGCTCCCAGTATGGCACCTGGGCAGTTTTTGATGGGAGTGTGAGACGGGGGATTGGGCACCCCCATCGGCCATTCAGTGTGGGGAGGGAGTGCATCAGCACTCAATATGCTTGTTATGGCATGTGTGTGTGGGGGAGCTTTTGCTCACTGAAGTGGAGCTCCTTTTCAACTGCATGCCACTGCATTTTTGACTGCTGTCATAGACACCTGCAGCCATCATTGGAGGAACTGCGCCCATGCCTGCAAACTCAGTGACTGAATTGGAAGACGGGGTGCCACACCTCCGAAAACTCAGATGATGGCACTATGTTTCTTGCACATGCATGCAAGCAACATAAAAATGTATGAATGGTGTGCTCTGACCTCCAAACACCTCCTCCAGCAGGCTGATGTGTTTGTTACATTCCACTTACTTTTTATTAGTGGAGTGTAGAAGAATCTAGTCCTAACTTTTCACCCAAACTCTTGCCACAAAGGTGAGTGGATAACTTTACTAGCCAGGTTGAATATTTGCTGCCACTTGATCTCTGTTAGCTCGGTCCCAATTTCCCCTTCCCATCTCCTTTTGAGAGAGTGTGTACTGTTTGTTTTAAACTGCCTGAAGTCCTTATATAAGGCCAAAACATGTCCCCTGATAAGGTCTTGTTGCAAGATAGCTTTTATTACATTTTTCAGCGGCTGGGCTTGTGGAGAGGGCTGATTTTTTTTTGTATGTCATGTGTAAAGGATCTTAGCTGTAGGTAGCAGAAATGATCGGTATTCCTTAAGTGGTACTTGTCCCTAATTGTATTGAATTCTTGTATTATCTCTCCTTCTAGGATCTGTTCTAGGCTATGAAGACCCAAATGTGCCCATTGTCTGAACTCCAGGTCCATTCTAGTGGGGGAGAAGAAATTTCCCCAGGCAAACCATTTTAATACCCATAACTCCTGCAGGAGGCCGTGCCTTTTCTAGGCACCGTGTACTGTGTCCAGGGTGTAGTACATAGAAGTCAGTGGGATAGTTATATCCAGGAATTGGAGTGAGAGGCCCATGACCCTTGCCCCTAGAGGACATCTGCATACAGCATCTCAATCCCCTTCCAGTGTGCCTGGCAGTCATTAACTGACCATAAGAGAGTGTACCTTAATTGTGCCGCCGAGTAGTAGTCTACTAGGTCCAGGAGGGCATGACCTTCATTTATCTTATCTGCTTGCATTATTTTTGTCTAATTTTAGGTCTATTCTGAGCCCATATGTATTTATTAATTATCTGCTGCCATGTCTGGGATTGAGTCTAGGTTATCTTAAGTGCTAGGCACTGGAAAAGGTACAGAAATCTAGCTGGTAGGGTCATGGTAACTGATTGAATTTGTGAGTACATCGAAAAAGTTAAGAAGGGACCATCTGTTGATATCTTGTTTTATTTGATTAGTCAGAGGGTCAAAGTTAGACTTATAAAGTTTATGAGGGTTTTTATGGATCTGTATTCCCAGATATTTAATTATTTGGGCTTCCCAATTTAGAGGTAGGATCAGCTTTACCTTTGGGGTTGGATTATAGTGTAGTCTGAGGACCTCCGTCTTTGATCTGTTAAGAGTGTACCCTGAGTGGACGCCAAATTTCTCTAAGAGAGTCCAGACTTTGGGTATTGATTCTTCGAGATTTGTGAGATACAGAAGGACGTGGACCACATATAGTGATATTTTGTGTTCCATGTTTCCTGTTCTGACACCTTTTACTTCTGGGTCTTTGTGGATCAGCTCCACCAAGGGCTCTATATAAAGGGAGGAGGCCGGGTAACAGAGGGCAACCCTGCTGTGTGCCTCTGCCCAGGGGAAATCTACTTGATAGTCCACCATTGATCCAGACATTGGCCTGTGGTGCTGCATAGAGGGTTTTAATGCCATCTATAAAGGGCCATGGGAATCCCAGGTGGTCCAACACCTGGAAGATAAAGCTCCATGACACTTTATCGAAAGCCATCCCATAACACAGGCTGGGGTTTGTTCATGTCTGATGGCTTCCAGGATGTTAATAGTGTGATGTACAGCATCTGGGCCCTGTCTCCCAGGTATGAACCCGACTTGATCGAGGTGAATAATTTGTGGGATTAGTTGGTTGAGGTGAGCCACTAGAATGGCTGTAAAAATCTTGTAGTCTGTATTTAATAGTGAGATGGGGCGGTATGATCCGCACTCCAAGGGATCTTTCCTGCTTTGGGGTGACAGAGATAGTCGTGCAGTTCCAGGATGGGGAGGGGGCCTGTCCCCTCTCCACCCAGATCTCATTAAAGGTGTCTGATAGCAGAGGGACAACCTCTCCAATGAGGGTTTGAAAAACCTGCCCCTGAAGCTGTCTGGGCCTGGGCATTTCCCTGGTTTCAAATTTTTTATGGTGTTTATAATTTTGGCGTTAGTTATGGGTTGTAGAAGATCTTGGCCCTGTTCTTGTGTTAATTTAGGTAGGTTTAGTGTCATGAGAAAGCTTTTCTTTTCAGCCTCCTTAGTTTCTTGTTGTGGTTGACATAGAATTTTGTAGTACGAGTCAAAGGCCTTGGCTATTTCATCATCATCATCATCATCATCAAATCTTTATTTATTCAGGCAAACATCATTGAGCAAGGCTCATTTACAAGATGGACCTGATAAGGTCAAGGTTCAATAGCTGATACACAGCAGATACATCATACACTTATATAAGACAGTTATACATATAGGGGAAAATAACGTTTATAAACACAGTGATGTACTGTAAATTCACATGATAAAAAACGAGTTACAGGAAAGTTAAGCTAATATTTACAGTATGTACAGTATATACTATATCTCAGTGGGGGATGAAGACACTCAACATAATGTAATACTAGGATGGTGAAGGTATTACTGGGTGCCATAAGATGGGGTGTCTGTCTGGAAGGAATATGCCATATATGGTTTGAAGGGAGATTTGTGAGATGACAATGCTAGCTCTAGTGGTAGCAATTGCATTTCTCTTTGAAGAAGACTGTACAATGCTGTTTAAAGGATGCAAATGGAATGATATTGGACAGTTTTAGGGATTTTTGTAGGGTGTTCCATGCTATAGCTAGAGAATAGCTGATTGCTGCCCTCCCTAGCCTGGTGTTGAATTTGGGCAATTTGAGCAGGATTATGTTGTTGCTTCTTAGGGCATAGGAGCTAGGAGAGGTCTGGGTGAAGCAGTCCAGGATATAGTTTGGAAGTTTTTTTGACAACGCTCTGTAAATCCATAGTGCTGCATTTCTGTTCCTTCTGAGGTGAAGGGAAACCCACCCAACTGCAGCATAAAGAGAGCAATGATGAGTATTAGATGGCAGATCTGTAATGAGCCTTATTGTCTATGATATAAGGTATCCAACTTGTGATGGTAGGAGATGGGGCAGTGACTATAAAGGAAGTCTGCATAGTCAACAACTGATAGAAAAATGGCCTGGACTAACCTCATCTTTGAGTCTCTGTTTAGGAAGGGTTTAATCTATAGAGAAGACCAAGCCTTTGGCAAAGCTTTTTAACAGTTCTTCTAAATGATGAGTGAAGTCAAGTCTGTTGTCAATCCACACACCTAGGTATTTGAAGTTTTACATATTCCAGATTTTCTCAAGTATAGTGCATAGCTGGGGAGAATGATTGAAGAGGATGTGCTGGTGGAGCTTTGATTTGTGAACATCATTGCTCTAGTTTTCTTTGCATTTAACAGAAGCTTTTTCTCGGTAGCTGATATTGTAGCAAGGAGAATTCTGTTTGTAGGATTTCACACGAGCAGCTGCAGGTGAAGGGTTGCTGACATACAGAACAGTGTTATCAGCAAAGAGGTGTACAGAGGAATTGGTAAGGGTTGAATCAATGTTATTTATATAAATGGCAAAAGGATAGGACCCAGAATAGAACCTTGGGGACTCCTCTTGACAGTGGTTTTAATGGGGATAGGTCACCTTCAGCTTTACCTGCTGTGACCTACGGTGAGATAACATCTGAACCACTTAGGGAGGATGCATCTAGGCCAATGGAGTACAGGGATGAAAGTAGTAGCTCGTGGTCCACAGTATCGAATGCTTTGCTCAGGTCCAGGAATACTGCACAGACATTATTCTTTTATCTAATTCGGATTGCCAGTCATTTGTGACCTTGGCTAGTGCAGTGATAGTGCTATGCTTGGCCCTGAATCCAGATTGAGCTGGGTTTAGGAGGTTAGCATTGTCAAGATACTCCTTAACTGATTACTCACTAATTTCTCCAGCATCTTGGATAGCACTGGTAGAATGGAAATGGGCCTGTAATTATTAAGATCCATAGGTACCCTGATTTTAGAAGGGAACCACTTGGGCTGTCTTCCACAGTGTGGGAATAGAGCCAGAGTTTAGGGATAGGTTAAAGAGGTGTGTTAGGGGACTGCAAGTACATGGCATGCAATCTTTAGAAAGTAGGGGTCCAGAGAGTCTGCCCTGTGCTTTTTTGGTATCCAGTTGCCATAATAGATCCTCTACTTGTTTCAACAGTATAGATTTGAAGCTGAAGGAAGAGTCAACTCTCTGATCACCAGTGTAATGGGAGCTTAATTGTTCCCTCAGCAGGTTAGCTGGAGAGGTGTCAAAAAAGGCCAGCCGTTGTGAAGTGGTTATTGAAGGCGTCCAGAATTTCCATTTTGCCAGTGATAGGGCCATAACTGTTGTGTAATTGAGTTGGAAGGGGTGTTAGCATCCTGCCCCACCATACCATGATGGTGCCCCAAAACCTAGTAGGATTATGGTAGGAAGAGTTGAGTTCGCCAAGTAGAGGCAGCCTTTGCATCCCTAACTTTCTTGGTGCATCTATTCCTGGCTTTCCTAAAGATCATCCAGTCATTTGCATTCTTGGTTTTTCTTGCCATTTTCCAGAGTTTGTCTCTCTCCAGCAGTGCAGCTTTGAGGTCAGCTGTAAACCAACGACAGGATTTGTTTTTTATTCGGATACTAGAGATTGGGGCATGGGTGTTAAGGGCATTTATTATAATGTTATTTAGCACCTGCTGAGCTTTTTCAACAGAATGGGCAAGATAAAACTCTTGCCAGTGTGGAGAAAGCTAGATCATGCAAATATCCTTCAATATTGATGTTTTTCTTGGATCTCCTCATGAGGAATTTTGCAGGGCTTGTTGTTATGCTGGTGGATCTTACCCTTGCGATGGGGCAGTGATCACTTATATCGCAGAGAAGCACTCCAGCGTGTGTGAATAGATGTGGTTTATTCACTAGCATGATATCAAGTAGTGTGCTGTTAGAAACATAAACATAGACTTTGACGGCAGATAAGGACTGCTAGGCCCATCTAGTCTGCCCATTTCCCTACCTACAGGATAGGCCGCAGATCCTAGTTAACCAACAGCCTATTTCTTCCTACCCACCACAAGAATTGCCTTATGTCTGTCCCATGCATTCTTGAAATCTCCCACAGTTTTAGACCCCACAACCTCCTCAGGAAGGCTGTTCCATGCATCCACTACCTCTCTGTGGAATAATCCTTCCTCACATTGCCCTTGAACCGCCCTCCTTCTATCTTTAAATTGTGTCCCTTGTTCTTGTAAGTCTCGCTTTCTGAAAGATGCTACCCTCTTGGACTTTGTTGATTCCACTGAGGTACTTAAAAGTTTCTATCATGTCCCCCCTCTCCCTTCTTTCCTCAAGGGTATACATATTAAACTCCTTTAGTCTCTCCTCATACGGCTTCTCTTGCAGACCCTGCACCATTTTAGTTGCCCTCCTCTGGACTACCTCTATCCTGTCTATGTCCTTGCGGAGATGAGGTCTCCAGAACTGGACACAGTACTCCAGATGGGGCCTCACCAACTGTCTGTACAGAGGGATAACAACTTCCTGTTTTCTGCTGCTGATGCCTCTCCCTATACATCCCAGTATACCCCAGCCCTCCCTACTGCCTTCTCACATTGATTGCTAACCTTAAGGTCATCTGATATGATTACCCCCAGGTCCCTTTCCTTTTTTGTTGTTGTTACTACCTCCACCCATTGTGTATTCTTCCCTGGTTCTTGTTTCCCAGGTGCATTATTTGCATTCTTTGCATTGAATCTTAGCTGCCATACTTCTGACCATTCCTCCAACCTTGCCAAGTCCCTTTTCATCCTTTCCACGCCTCCTTGTGTATCAACCCTGTTGCAGATCTTGTGTCATCTGCAAAAGGCATACTTTTCCTTCCAGTCCTCTGCAATGTCACTGATGAAGACATTAAAAGGACTGGACCCAATACTGAACCCTCAAGTGTATTGCCACTAGTAACCCCTCTTTCTTCAGAGTGGACTCATTTACAATTACCTTCTGTGTCCTGTTGTGCAGCCAATGTTTTACCCAGGCTACCACCCTTGGACCCACTCCCAGGATGGTTAATTTGACTATTAATCTTTGTGTGGACTGTGTCAAATGCCTTGCTAAAGTCTAGGTAGGCCATGTCCACAGCCCTCCTGGTCTACTACTTTGGTCACCCAATCAAAGAAATCTATTAGATTCGCCTGACATGACCTTCCCGCTAGAACCCATGCTGCCTTGGGTCCTGTGTCCACTGGCCTCTAGGTACTCAACTATTTTTCCTTCAGAAGTGACTCCATCACTTTCCTACCACAGAGGTCAGACTAACAGGTCTTGTAGTTTCCTGCCTCTGTCTTGGTCCCACTTTTGTGAAGGGAATCACATCCGCCTTCCTCCAGTCCTCAGGTACCACACCATCCTCCCATGATTTATTAAAAGAGTAGCCAGTGGTTTCACTAGTTCTCCCTTAATTCTTTTAGAATTCTGGGGTGAATTCCATCAGACCCATTGCTTTGTCCACCTTCAGTTTTAGGAGTTCTTGCAGAACCTTTCTTCTGTGAAAGGACTGGGATCGACCTCTATCAAGAGTGCTTCTGTTAATTGGATTAGGCACTTCCTCCTCTCTTTTGTGAATACTGAGCAGAAATATTCGTTCAGTATCCTGCTTTTCACTGTCCCCTCTGCCCACCCACCGTTCATTCTATTCAGCCTCACTATCCCTCCTTTGTCTTTCTATGCTCGCTGATGTACCTATAAAAGGTTTTATCCCCCTTCTTAACTGAGTTGGCTATCTTTTCCTCAGTTTGGGCCTTTGCTATTCTGACTTCCCTCCCTGCTTCCTTCTGCCTTAACTGGTACAGCTCTCTGTCCTGCTCCTTCTGTGTTTCTTATACTTCTGGAATGCTATCTTTTTCTTCCTGACTTTCACAGCCACCTCTTTTGAGAACCATAGTGGCTTTTTCTTTCGTTTTGATTTGTTTATTTGCTTCACACAAAGGCTTGTTGCCTCTGTGATGGCAGTTTTGATGATTCCCATTGTTGCTCCACACCTTTCTAGCCTGTTTGCTAGTGCTTTTCTGAGGCACTCCCATCTTGCCAAAGTCAGCCCTCCTAAAGTCCAGTACCCTTACTTTTGTATGGCTTGGCTCTGTAGCTGAGTTTAATGTGAACCACACTGTTTGATGGTCACTTGTCCCCAGATGGCAACCCACTTCTAGATCAGAGATCCTCTCACTGCCCCGTTTGAGAGTACGAGGTCTAAGATTGCTCCCTCACGAGTGGGTTCTGAAACTAGCTGTCTAATGCCTGCCACCTGTAGGGCATCAAGAATGGCCCTGCTCTTGGATGTGGCTGCAGCAAATGTGCTCCAGTTAACATCTGGCATATTCAGGTCTCCCATCAACAGTATCTCCCTTTCTGCCATTCTAAGAATGCCTTCTATCATATCCTTGTCCATTCCCTCCCTGACATGGGGTCTGACACAACCCCTGTGCGGATTGTGGTGCCCTTTCCAGTCTCCAAGGTGACCCACAGTGCCTCCTCTCCTCCCTGTTTACTCTTTTGTTCAGTTGCTTTTATCCCTTCCTTTACATAGAGAGCTACTCCTCCCCCTCTTCTCCCCTGCCTGTCTCTCCTGTAGGTTATGTACCCTGGTATGTTAACATCCCAGTCATGGTTCTCTGTGTACCATGTTTCTGTGACTGCTACGATATCCAGGCATCCCTCTTCCATCAAGGCCACCAGCTCAGGGATCTTGTTGCCCAGACTACGGGCATTGGTACTCATTACCCTCCACTTCCTGATGGCCTTACTCCTTTTGCCCCATCCCTGTCCTTCTTGCCTTTGTCACTTTCTCCATTTACCCCTGCCCTTCTCCCTATCGACACCTCTATGTTGGTGTTTGCAGACTTACTACCATGATTATTTGGGGGCTAGGATTTCCTGCTCCTTTCCAGTGCCTCCCCTTGGCTAGTTTAAAGCTTGCTATTGAAGCATTTAAACCTATCATCACCTAGGATCCTGGTTCCCCTCCCGGACAGATGCAGCCCATCATGCCAATATAGGCTTGCATCACTCCAGGTGGACCCCCGGTCCCCAATGAAGCCAAATCCCTGAGCTCCACACCAGTTTTTCAACCACTGATTGAATCCCATGGTGCGGAACATCCTAGCCTCTCCTATGCCATAGATGGGCAGCACCTCCGAGAAGCTTACCGAGCGTGCTACTTGACTAAGGCCCCTCCCCAATTCCATAAACTCTTCCTGCACTTCTCTAATCCCTCTCTTAGCCAGGTCATTTGTCCCTAGGTGGACAATGAGATCCAGCTCCCTCCCCTGTGCAGCTGCTCCGGCAATCCTGAGGATTCGCTCCCTGTCCCTCCAAGCCATGGCGCCAGACAGGCACCTCACCTCCCTCTCCCCTTCCTCCCCCAGTTATTACTATTCCTTGCATTAATTCTTGTTGGTTCATTAATTAGTTGTGTGAACCCATATGTATCACAGAATGATACCAGAGGTGCAGCTGCCTTGGTAAGCCAGTTGAAATTCAGGTCACCTAGAATAATGACTTCTTCAGTGCTGGGTTTGAGCAGGTTCCCCAGATGGAATAAGAGCTTGTGTTCAGCAGAGGGGGGTCTGTAGCATCCAATTAGTTGAAAAGCTGCTACATTGGGGAGAGAGACTTTTAGGGATAGGCATTCAAACTCCTTGGGCATAGATGTTGCAGCAATACAGGATACAGCTATACCGTATTTTGCATATATGGCTACTCCACCTCCCCTTGTTTGGCGATCAGCTCTGAATAGCTGGTAGTTAGGTAGGTTAACATCCCTATCTGCTGTGGTGGGTTTGAGCCATGTCTCAGATACCGCAAGAAAGTCTGGCAAGGTATGGGCAACCCAGGCTTGTATCAGTGTGAGTTTTTCAGCAGACTGCATACATTAATATAGCAGGAAACTGAGGCCTTTAATTGAGGTTAGGTCTGATGAGAGGTGATACATTCAGGGGTCCAGGGTTGATTTCCACGTTACCAATACAGAGTAATAGAAAGAGCAGGAGTTTCGTGAGGGCTGCCAGTGATAGGGAGAGGGGCTGTCTTTGGTCCTCCTTCTTTTATTCTGTTGCCACTCTTTTGGGGTGCTAGCTGTGGGTTTAAGAGATTGTGTCAAGACACCAAGTAGCAGTTTGGTGGTTAGGTTTAGGGGGGATCTGTATATCCAGCAGTGGAGCCTTGGTTGAAATACATGTGTGGTGGTATGTGTCTCTTTATGGTGATCACACCACTGTAGTCGATGCAGCAATGGTAGAGCATATGTGAGGGTTTGAGCGTCAGCCAAAGGGGATGGTTTGGTCTTCTTTATAGGATGGGGAGCCTGTCTTGTGTGCTTTAGTTGGGTTATTTGTGCCCTAGCTGTTCTCTGCCTAAGTCTGTATACAAGGAACTTACTTGCTCTCACACCTCCCTCATAATAGGATTGCTTTAAATAGCTTAGGGCTTTTTCGGATTGTCTCTTCTGTATGTTCCTGTATTTTAGTCTTAAGCGTTTTGATTTCTAGCTCCACCTGTCTGCTGCATTTCTGTTTTTGTTGTTTGTCTAGTGTTCGCAGCTGGCCCATTATGCCATCTAACTGTCCTTGTGTCTCCCTCTTTTTGCGTACTGCGATTGAGATAATTTTGCCCCTAACCATCATTTTTATGGTATCCCATAATATTTGGGGGGATATTTCTGGATTTGAATTGACGTCGATTGTTGTTTGCTTGTTTTTTATACTCAGATTTTTTTGTAGTAAAATCACATGACTGAGTATCATATAACATATGAATAATAATACATTGGATGCATAGACAAGGTTCTCCAACACAGACTTTTCAACAGGAAAACACAAAGTCCATATGGTTAAACATCTTTGATAGTTCCATAAACTTTACCTAATAATCCATAAAACACAAAGAATTCTGTAGCAACTATATCCTCAGATTTTCAAAAACTAAAAAAACAACAGGGGGTCCACATAACTAACAAAGAAGGTGCCTATCCTGGTACTAAAATGTGCGTCTCCCGACTTCTGAAAGTGATTATACCAAGCTTTTTAATATTCAACAGGGGAGAAGAAAAGTTTGGGGGGTCCATCGGCTTCTTAAAAGACAATCATGTTCACCATTATGATACACAGAGGGTCCTATTGTTTAAAAAGCTTGTAAATACTATCACCCGCCATTTCTAAGAAAATATTTTAGGGGAAGTTCTAAAACCCTATGAAATAAGGGGACAACTGTCTCTGTTCACTTCATGAGGGTTCAAGACCCGCACTGAGCTCCCATCTTGTCCAGCGGTTTTGGAACTGTGGGAGTCTCTGTTGTAGCGAGTATGTTATTCTTTCAAATGTGTTAATAATATTAATTAGGCCCTTTCACTCCTCAACAGTCAGAGAATTAGGCAAGATCCAGCTGTTAGCTGGATCCAGCGGATAGTCTCAACTGTCGCTCAATCCTTTACGCCGATGACCTCGTGCTCTTCTCCAGTGGAAAGTCTCCTACCCTTATCTCTGCAGCCCTCCCACAAAACTACACTGCAGCCCACCACTCATTCTCTGACAACCTCCTTCTGGTCAATGCCAAAATAACAAAAACAATGTTGTTCGGATCTAAGCCCTTCCTAACGAAATGCAAATCTAACCCAACCCTAATCATCACATCCCGATGGCCATGCCCTAGAGGACATCAAACATTTAAAATATCTAGGATGTGCTTGACCCCTCCCTTTCCTTTACAGAGCACATAAACTCCCTGGTTCTAAGATTTCACCAAAAACTAGGGGCTGCCTACAGATACCGGCAATACCTTACCCTGAGGCCCGCCATGCCATCATCCAGGGAAACCTGCTACCTATCCTGGACTACTGCTCTCCCAGCTACTCCAGGACATCTGCATCCACCATTGCAAAACTATCAGTAGCATACAACAGTGCCTGCCGTTTCTCCCTGCTGGCCCCTTTCTCCACACACCACTGTACACTCTACACTACACTGGGGTGGCTCCTACTACAAGCCTGCTTTTACCTTGCACTGTACAGTTTTATTGATTCTGCCATCCGTATTGGCCAGAAATACCCTCTTGCTCCCCTTCTCACCATCCAAATCTCACACCGCTGCCTACACTCCTGCAGTATCCCCTTCCTGAAAATACCCAGGGTAGCCATGAACATGGGTGCTAGAGCCCTGTCTGTAGCAGCCCCCATACTATGGAACAAGCTGCCCACTGAACTGCGCACCATAAATACTCACCGCCAGTTCAAGACTCACCTCAAAGACTGGCTCCTGTTGGCATCCACCTGCCACTGCTTTAAGGACTAGCCCCACCCCCCCATAGGTTCCAGGGGTAGGGTCAAATAGGTTTTCTTATTTACTGAAACTGTACCACCATGGGCCTTACTTTGCTTTGTTATTTGTTGTTCCTCAACTACTGCCACCATGTATTGCCAAATGTAACAACTGTAACCTTTCACTATGTAGTACCTGCTCTTGTTATGTTCTTGTTATTCTGATGTTTCTAATCTGTGCTGCCTTATGTGGCCCAGGTCATGCCTGAAAATGGTCCCTAGGTTCAGTGCACCTACCCGATTAATAAAGTCATAAATAAAATTAAAAAAAAGCAATTTTTTAGTTATTGCTTTACAGGCCATCGCTACCAGGATATTTCATAGGTACTTCGCCTCTTTTCTCACTACTTCACTAGGTGATAGACCTAATAAAATGTTCTCTGGCCCCGGGGGGGAGATAATGTGAAGATATTTACCAGGTGAGTTTGGACTGCCCCTCACTATACTTGCAGAGATGGGCATTGCCAGAATACGTGGGTCTGTGTGGCCACCACTGCACCACATCCTCTCCAGCAGGTGAGCGGAACACTAGGGTTCCATTTAGAAACTACTGCTGACACTTGAAAGCATCCGATGCGCAGCTTCCACACAAATTCTCACCACCCAGGAGAAGAAGATGTCTGCCATGTGTGTTGCCACATCTTAGACCACTGCTTCTGGTCTAACCAAATTGCCAGTTCCTGCTCCCATCTCTGTTTGATTGTAACAGTGTTTTGCCCTAGGTCGGAAATGTAAGTCTTGTACAGGAGAGATATGGCTCTTTCTTCTAGCTTAGAATGCCAGATGTTCTCAAATGGAGAGGAGAATGAGAGGTCTTGGGCTTTTATTACAGAGGTCTTTACCTGTTTAGTGATAAAGTATCTGAGTTGATAGTATTGTAGGTGGTCTCCGGGATCCAGGCAAATTTTGCCTGGCAAGTTCAAATGAGATCTCCGCATCTCCTTGCAACAATTGCCATGGGGCACAACAGCCCTTAACAGTCTGGCCAGCAAATCAGGCATCCGAATGGGCCAGTTCAAATTCCGGGTTGACCGACCACCATTGATACTTCCACAGATAAATTCATGTTAGGCCCCAAGTAAGTCCCCTTCTGCAGCCCTCTAACATCACCTCCATGCTGGTGAAGGGAGACTGCTCTCAGCCACTGGGACATGATAATGAAAAACACTGAGCTAGGAGGGAGGGGGGGTGAGGGGGACAGCAATATCTATTGTCTTCCAATGGGCTGAAAAATCCTGGTGATTCAGCATTGATGCAACCCGCATTTGGGCCGCCACTCAATAACCTGGCAGATAAGGTATCGCCAAGTCCCCATTATTTTTTGGGAGAAAGAGAATCTGCTAACTGATTCTAGGCAGCCCAGACAGCCACACATACCTCATAAAAATCTGCTGCCAAGCCTTGAGGTCCCTGTCGGAGACCACACAAGGGACACATTGGAATAAGAAAAGGAGTCTAGGTAAAGCACTCATTTTGAGTGCCTGGATCCTAGAATGTAAAGATAATGGCAACAGGGACCATTGCTGTATATCTTGTCACAGCTCTGCAATTAGAGGGGCATAATTTAGTTGATACGTAAATTGTATAGAAATTGTACTTGTATTGCTGTGTGTTTGCTTGTTCTCCCAACTCTTGCCTCCCCCCACCTCCCCCGGACGCTTCTGGAAACAAGCTGTTTACAGCTCATGTTGTCTTTCCTGGTGAAACATTTTCCAAATAAAAAAATAAAGCTGTGAAGTCTGTGTCAACAGCCATATCCCAAGATATTTCAAGGATGTAAGATCCCATCTCATAGGGTGGGCATTATATATTTTGGGAGGTGTTTTGTAGGAAAATTTTAATACTTCGGTTTTGGAGGTATTAAAGGTTTAACCTGATAGAACCGAAAACTGAGAGATATGGGCAAACACCGCAGGAAGGATAACCTCAGGATCCATTAAAAACAACAGGATATCATCGGCATATCAAGGGCTCAATATACAGGGTGAACAGGGTATACCATCACCGCAGCAACTCCCAGCCAGTGAAGACCATCACAGTGACAGGATTTGGACAAAATCCACATGTCGCTGTGATGGTCTCTGCATGGCCAGGGGATTGCCTCGCAGGGTGTTTCGCCTCCCCCCCGGTCCAACTCCAACTTGGAGTTAGAAGGGGGAGTTCAGGGGCACAGACCCCCAATGGAAACATGGAGGCATCCCAGACACTGCATTGCTGACACTCAGCAATGTGGCTGAAGCTGTTAGGGATGTCTCTGTAACCGCTGTTGCTGCGGTAAGGTAAAACCAGTGAACAGAAGAGGAGACAGGGTGCCCCTGCCCAAGAAAAACTGAGAAGAAATATGTCCATTTGCTCTAATAAACCCCATCAGGGTAGCATATAGCTTAAACAAAAACTGCACAAATTCCCCGGGGGAACCCAAACCTGGAAAGGATAGCCCTAAGAAAGGCCCAAGAGACCTTATCAAAGGCCTTTTCTGTGTCGAGACAGAGTAAAAGGGCGGGTTGCTGTGTAGCTTGTAAGGAATTAATGATATGCAATGTGCATCTTAGGTTATCCTGAGCCTGATGGCCCAGAACAAACCCCATTTGATCCAGGCCTATCGGACCCTATATCACCTGTTGCAGTCCATGGGTGAGAACTGACATAAGTAACTTATAGTCAGTGTTTAAAATCGACATAGGGCGGTATAAGGAATATTGAGAGGGGTCCTTTCCAGGCTTGGGAAGAACAGAGATAATAGCTTGGGACCAGGAGTTGGGAGCAGCACCCTCTGGGGACATGATCCCATTGAACACTCATAGAAGCACCAGAGAGAGTTTGTCTCTACAGCGCTTATAAAATTCTCCTGGTAGGCCATCAGTTCTCCGGCACTTCCCAGATTTAAGACTGGATATTTCAGCCTGTAGCTCCCCCATGGAGACTGGGGACATCAATAAGGCTCCCATATGTTGGGGTACCAAAGGAAAAGATAATTTATCCAGGATATGGAAGAGAGTGACCGGATCCTGGGGGGAACCTGGGGTGTACAGCTCAGTGTAGTATTCCTTGAAGGCCTCTACAATGTCAGGGACACATCTACGCGTCTGGTGCATGCTGCACCCAGTTGCTCCAAGGCTTCCTGAGCCAACTGCAGGGGGGAAGCCTCTTGCAACCTCTGTGTCGCAAAGGACCAGTCTGACTGTGGATGGCACTTCCGGGAGATACGATCCGCCTCTGTTTTTGGCAATGACAGGCCCTTTTTGTTGCAGTGCTTCCAACGCTTTAGGTGCAGTGGTGTACAATTGGGGACCATCATCCCAGAAAATCTTCCAGCTTCGCTAGGAGCAGCATTGAAACCTTATACCTTTCTCTCATAGGAGTCGCAGGATGCATGTATTGCTGGATAAGGCTTGCTGGACTTCAGGGTGTAGTTGTGTCGGTTGAGTTTCGATGAGAGGTATGTGATGTATTTTTTCAATCCATGCTGAGTGCAGCAGGTCTTCCTTGACTTTAAAGCTACTCACTTTAAAAACAATAGAGCGAGGGCATGCATTAGCATCTGCGGCCTTTGGCACAAGTGATCGCTGAGCTCTTTCCACTGAGAGAGTGTACCCTGGTGGTAATTCTCGGACATCCATAGATACATAGACAGTGTTGGCAGATAAGGGCCTATGGCCCCCAGTCTGCCCATTTGAGCTTGTAAGTTCAGTTTGTTTTCCTAGAAGTCTGTTGCCCCTTACCCCTGACCTCCAGAATTCCTTTATGTCTATCCCATGCATTCTTAAATCCCGTGATTGTTTCAGCCCCCACCACTTCCTCTGGCAGGGTGTTCCACTTGTCCACCACCCGTTCTGTGAAGAAATTCTTTCTCATGTTTCCTCTGAATCGTCCTCCCTCCAACTTCATCCCATGCCCTCTAGTCCTGGAACATCTTTTCGCTTAAAATAGTGTTTTCCTGCACCCTGTTCCTCCCTGTAAGATACTTGCATGTCTCTATCATATCCCCTCTCCCTCCTCTCCTCCAGGAGTACATGTTCAGTTCCTTCAACCTGTCTTCATAGGACTTGTGATGCAATCCATGCACCATCTTTGTTGCCCTCCTCTGAACCTTCTCTACCCTGTCTATGTCCTTACGTGGGTATGGTCTCCAGAACTGTACACTGTACTCCAGGTGGGGCCTCACTAGTGTCTTGTATAGCGGAATTATGACCTCCCTTTTCCTGCTGGTGATGCTCCTGCCCATACATCCCAGCATCCTATTTGCTTTACCTGCTGCCTTGTCACACTGTTTCCTCTTGAGGTCATCAGAGATGACAACCCCAAGATCCCTTTCCTGCTTGGTGCATGCTATATCCTCACCCCCAACTGATATATTGTGCCAGGGTTTTTGTGCCCCATATGCATTATCTTGACTTCTTTGCATTGAATTTCAACTGCCAAACCCTGACCATTCTTCAAGTTTCTGCAGGTCGCTTCTCATTCTGTCTACACCCTCTGGTGTGTCTACTCTGTTACAGAGCTTTGTGTCATCAGCTAACAGTGAAATTCTGCCTTCTAGGTCCTATGAATGTCACTGATGAAGATGTTGAATAGGACCGGTCCCAGCACTGATCCCTGTGGTACCCCACTGGTCACTCTTCCCTCTGTGGAGTGACAGCCATTTACCACCACCCTCTGTGTCCTGCCACCCAGCCCATTACCTATGCACCACACTACTGTCCTGCCCATACCCATATTCCCCAGTTTGTGTAATAGTCTTCTATGTGGCACAGTGTCAAAGGCCTTGCTGAAGTCCAGATAGGCCATGTCCACTGCCCTCCCCTGATCCACCTCCCTAGTCACCCAGTCAAAAAATTCAACGAGGTTGGTCTGACATGACCTCCCCCCTGGTGAAACCATGCTGCCTTGGGTCCTGTAGTCAATTGACAACCAGATGTTCCACCAATCTCTCCTTCAGTAGTGCTTCCATGATCTTCCGCACTACCGAGGTGAGGCTGACTGGTCTGTAGTTCCCTGCTTCCTCTTTGTTCCCACTTTTGTATAAGGGGACTACATCTGCTGTCCTCCAGTCTTTGGGTACCTCCCCTGTTTCCAGTGATCGGCTAAACAGGATAGCCAGAGGTTCAGCCACCACCTCTCTTAGTTCTTTAAGGACCCTGGGGTGCACCCCATCTGGCCCCTGAGGAGATTTTCCATTAAAGAAGTAATGGGGGTGGTTTCAGCCCCCTTCACCAGGCTCTACATACGGAGGTTCTCGCACCAAGAGCAGCCCTCAAGATCAATACATTTGGCCTGCAGGGAGAAGGAGTGTTGCACGAGGGGTTTCCACTGTTCGGCTTAGCTGCATGGTGCTGTCTTCAGTTGTCACGCTTCTCTCCTCCGCTTCATCAATTCTTCACTCCATTTTTGTAAGCTGTTGTAAGAGGGTTTTGAAATCCTTCTTGGTTTCTGCCCGGGAGCTATGAATCTCCTTCAGGATGGTTTCAAATCTGGCACAGGGGAGAAGGTCTGTTTCTCCCTCTGTATCATAATCGGTTCCCCTTGGGCTGCTCAGGGATCAGTTGCGGCTGCAGCCTCGCTGAATGGAATGCAGTCTCTCTGCATCCTTTTGTTTAGTTGCTGTCTTACATAGAAACATAGAAACATAGACTTTGACTAAGGACCACTTAGCCCACCTAGTCTGCCCATTTCTCTACCTACAGGATAAGCTGCAGATCCTAGTTAACCATTCCTACCCCCCACAAGAATTGCCTTATGTCTGTCCCATGCATTCTTGAATTCTCCCACAGTTTTAGACCCCACAACCTCCTCAGGAAGGCTGTTACATGCGTCCACCACCCTCTCTGTGAAAAAATACTTCCTCACATTGCCCCTGAGCCGTCCCCCCTCTATCTTCAAATTGTGTCCCCTTGTTCTTGCACATCTCTTTTTCTGAAAAATGCTACCCTCTTGGACTTTGTTGATTCCACTGAGGTACTTAAAATTTTCTATCGTGTCCCCCCTCTCCCTCCTTTCCTCAAGGTATACATAGTAAGCTCCTTTAGTCTCTCGTCATATGGCTTTTCTTACAGACCCTGCACCATTTTAGTTGCCCTCCTCTGGACTGCCTCCATCCTGTCTATGTCCTTGCAGAGATGGGGTCTGCAGAACTGGACGCAGTACTCCAGATGAGGTCTCACCAACTGTCTGTACAGGGGGATAACAACTTCCTGTTTTCTGCTGGTGATGCCTCTCCCTATACATCCCAATTTCCCTAACCCTCCCTACTGCCTTCTCACATTGCTTGCCAACCTTAAAGTCATCTGATATGATTACCCCGGTCTCTTTCCATTTTTTTTGTTGTTACTACCCCTATTGTGTAATCTTCCCCTGGGTTTTTGTTTCCCAGGTGCATTGTTTTGCACTTCTTTGCATTGAATCCAAGCTGCCATACTTCTGACCATTCCTCCAACCTTGCCAAGTCCCTTCTCATCCTTTCCACGCCTCCTTGTGTATAAGCCCTGTTGCAGATCTTTGTGTCACCTGCAAAGAGGCATACTTTTCCTTCCAGTCCCCCTGTAATGTCACTTATAAAGACATTAACAAGCATTTGTCAATGCCGAACGTTCGCTTGCAGGTATTTGCAGTGGTGTTTGGCATGTATGGTGCCTTACCCTAATGCCCTGTGCGATTGCTGGTATTTGCACAATAAATTGTCAGCATGACCTTTTGTTACCCCATTGTGCGCTAATATAGGCGGAAACACGTTTTGGGCAGGATGTGAAAATGACAGCTGTACTGCTCATAAGGAAGTGTGGTAAAATGCCAATGTTGAAAATCTGGAGTGGAAATATTGAAAATTCGCAAACCTACGAGCATGCGTGGGAACTGTGCAACGCATATAAGTAAAACAGTCATTTAGGAATTTTTCACCAAATTTTTCAAAATTGCCATTTTAAAACCTCTGCTAATGAACAGTGTCACTGTGATTTTCTTACTGTGTCCCATACATTGATTTGCACACCAACTGCGCCATTGTGCACTACATGGGGGAAGAGCTTTTGGGCAGGATGTGAAAAATGGACTGTGCTACTCATAAGGAGGTGTGGTAAACTGGCAATGTTGAAAATCTGGAGTGAAAATATTGAAATTGCAACCATTTAGCCGCTATGAGGAATCCGCACAACGCACGCTCGTAAAAGTTATTTGAAGGAATTTTTTCATCAAATTTTCAACATAGCCATTTTAAGATCTCTGCTCATGAACAGTGACACTGTGATTTTCTTAATGTGTCCCATACACTAAGTTCGCACACCGACTGTGCCATTGTGCGCTACATGGGCAGAAACACGTTTTGGGCAAGATGTGAAAAATGACAGCTGCAGTGCTCATAAGGAGGTGTGGTAAAATGGCAATGTTGAAAATCTGGAGTGAAAATATTGAAAATTCGCAAACTTATGAGCGTGCGTAGGAACTGCGCAACGCAGACTCATAAAACAGTCATTTTTAGGAATTTTTTCACCAAATTTTCAGCACAGCCATCTTAAGACCTCTGCTCATGATCAGTGTCACTGTTATTTTCTTAATGTGTCCCATACATTGAGCTCAAGACACAGACTGCGCCATTGTGCGCTACATTGGCAGAAACACATTTTGGGCAGGATGTGAAAATGACAGCTGTACTGCTCATGAGGAGGTGTGGTAAAAATAGCAATGTTGAAAATCTGGAGTGCAAATATTGAAAATTAGCAAACACCGGCGTGCGTAGGAACTGCTTTCAGCATGCGCTGGTAAAACAGTCATTTTTAGGAATTTTTTCACCAAATTTTCAACATAGCCATTTTAAGACCTGTGCTCATGAACAGTGTCGCTGTGATTTTCTTAATGTGTTCCATACATTGATTTCGCACACCGACTGCGCCATTGTGCGATACATGGGCAGAAACACATTTTGGGAGAGATGTGAAAAATGACATCTGTACAACTCATAAGAAGGTGTGATTTGCCCCCCTGTGGTCTCTGGTCCGGGATTATCTCGATCCTCTTCTGGGTCTGTCCGTTTTTTTCTGTCCTGAGATATGTATTTTGGGTGAATTCTTCCGTATAGATAGTGTCGAACGTAGATACTATATGGCTTTGGTGTCTATGGCTGTTAAAAAACTGGTTTTAAGACATTGGACTGACCAACTGGCCTTGTCATTTGCCGATTGGTTGACTGAACTGGTTTCATACCTTCAATCGGAAAGGTTGATTGCTAGTCTTAAATGTCGTTTGGACCTGTTTCAGAGGAGATGGAGTAAACTCAAGCCCTGTGTTTGACTTAATCTATATAATTCTGAGACCGATTCCTCATGTCTGCCTTTTATTTTAAGATTTATGTTAATCCTTGTTTTTAGATTGTCTTGCTCTTTTACAGATGTCAAGGTTTGAAGTTTTGTGGTGATATGTTGCTTTGTCCAGGCGATGTTTGGTGTTTGTTGGTGCACCCGGTGGGAGTGGGGAGGAATGGTTTGTGGGGGTTGAGCGTTCAATGTTGTATAATGTTTCTTGTATTTGTGGTTGGGTGGGTTGGTGGGATTGTGGGTGGGACTGGGTCTGGGGGGTGGGGGATTTTGTGTTATTTCTTTTGTAGGGGTTGGGATATGTGGGGGAGGGTGTAGTTCTTTGGTTGTACCGTTCATTCCAATGTTTTCTTGTACTTCCTTGGTGTGTTTTGTATTATGGTGTTGTTGTTTTGTTTTTCAAACTCAATAAACCTAAATTTCAAAAAAAAAAAAAAAAAAGGGTGATAAAATGGCAATGTTGAAATCTGAGGAAAATATGAAAATTCCTAACTTACGGCTCGTGAGAACCGTATCACACGCCGAATTAAATTTTTGGTCTTAATATGGGTTTTTAGATTATGACATGTTGTCATGGCGTACTCGAGGTCCAGGGTGATTTCTACAGTGCTCGTGAAATCACCTTCGGCCCGGTTAACGCTATGACAGTGACATCATTCATGAGAAGGGGTCCCAAAAACCCCATGTTGAAAATTTGGTGCAAAAATTCCAAAAAATGACTGAGATATGCTATAAAGTTGAAATCCACCTATCTAGCCCATTATACAACTTACCGGCATTTCCTCAGTTCGCGGTCGGCTTTGAAGAGTGCAGACGTGTTCCCGGTCCACCGAAGATCGTCGTGCCAGAGTCTGGAGGTAAGTATGGGGTGAGGGGTGTGGGAGGCTGGGTGCGCAGTGGGTGGAGTGCGGGTTGTGGGGGCTGGGAGACTCCGTCCTGGGACCGTTTTATTTACAGGTTTAAAAAAAAAAAGACAATGTGGGACATTTGCCACGCTGGGGTGGGCCTCAGCATGGCAGAAGATGTGGGGGAGGTCAAGAGCCGGCGGGGAATTGGGCACCCCTGCCGGCAAAACAAACATAACGTTTGCCACGCTGAGGGTGGCTCCCAGTGTGGCAGCAGGATGGCTTGGGGGCCGTGGAGCCGATGGATTGGCACCCAGTCGGGTAAACAACATTTGCCACGCTGGGTGGCTCAGCGCGGCACGGAAGCTTTGGGGGCGCGTGATATGCGCTGGGGAGCACGTGACGCAGGGGGACGGCGGTGGCGCTCAGTATGGCAGCAGTTTTTCTTTGAAGCAGAGGAACACCACTGTCATACTGAGCTCCTGCACCCATTGGTGCAGGATCGCCACGCCTGCTCAAGGGAGCAGTGCATTGATGGGAGAGCACACCCAAGTGTGCTACTCTCCCAAACGTTCCTTTCGCATGCGTGCAAGCGAACGTAAAAAGGACTGGACCCAGTACTGAACCCTGCGGTACCCCACTAGTAACTCCCCTTTCTTCAAAGTGGACTCCACAATTACCTTCTGTGTCCTGTTGTCCAGCTAATGTTTTACCCAGGCTACCACCCTGGGACCCACACCCAGGCTGGTTAATTTGTTTATTAATCTTTTGTATGGGACTGTGTCAAATGCCTTACTAAAATCTAGGTAGGCCATGTCCACAGCTCCTCCCTGGTCTACTACTTTGGTCACCCAGTCAAAGAAATCAATTATATTCTTAGGCTTCACTGTGCCACCTCTGTCCTTCTTACACCCTTCTCCAGACATATCTGCTGTTTTGGAGATAAAAAAAACTGATTTTAAGGGTTTTTTTAAAGGACTGTAGGGTCCAGAGCTAGTGTTTCAAACTGCTAATGGCTCTGTGATGTAACTGGACATCGAGGTCAATTGTTGTTTTAATGACTTTTTTAACTTCTGAGATTACCTTCTTATCTCAAAGCAGAGATACATTAAGTCTCCACTGTGTTGTTTTCTTGGGGGTTGTAGTTCAACCTCCAGTAGTACTGGCTGATGATCTGAGTGGGTGGCTGTGCCTACCCACATTGAAGGGATAAGCAATAGATCCTTAGTGTATGTCATAAACATGTCTAGCCTGAAATGAGTTTTAAATCGGAGTGAGTAGTATGTGTAGTCTCTTACTTGGGGGTATTTCGCTCTCCAAACGTCTACCATACCAAGGTCAGAGAACAGTTTCTGTAGTAGTCTGACTGTTTTGTTTCTGCTATTTGGGATCTGTGATGTAGTGTCTAATTCTCTTCTAAAGGTGAGGTTCGGTCTCCTCCCATTATTAGTTGACCTTTGGACTTTTCAGCTACTAACTTAACTAAGTCTGCATAGAATTCAAATTGAGAGCCTGGAGGGGCATACACATTAACCAATGTTACCATAGCCTCCTGAATTTTCCCAATTACTACAATGTATCTGGCTCCTTTATCAATTATGACCTCTTCTTCTTTAAAGGGCAAGGTGTTAGATAGAAGGATTGCGACTCCTCTCTTCCGTCTCCTCTCCAAGGAGGCTTGGTATACAGTGTGGTGGGATCGTGTTTTAAGTTTTAGAGCTTCTACTGGGGATAGATTGTTTTTTTGGAGAAAATTAATTTCACATCTCTGGGAGGATACAAACTTAAGGATCTGTTTTCTTTTTATGGGGCTGTTAATACCATTTACATTATATGATAGGACTCGGGAGGCTATGTTAACCATTTTCAAGCAGTGAACAGGTTCTAGGTTGATCTAATACTCTTGTTGTATGACATTTAAACTCATTGTTTCTCACATTTGTGGAAAACTCTGTGTACCCACTGACTATAATCAACCAATTAACTATAAAAACAGTCGATGAAAACAGTACACCACATAACATCTTTAACCGATCTAACTTTTGGCAGGTCTGAATCTCCTGCCAGCTATGAGTGAACATTGTGGCTGACTTTGTAGCCTGAGAACTGGCAGTGGGGACATCTAAAAAAGGTGTCTCCCTCCACAAAATAGAATGGCTTCCTAGGTCAGACAGAGATGGAAGTGCCTGACCAGTGTGCACCACACCTTTGATGCCTAGTGTTCCACTTAGTCTAGTGTGGAACTCAATGGGTGGGTTCCCGTATATCAACAGGAGACCTCCCAGTATTATCAACGTTGGCACTTGGTGCAACATCATATGGCCAAGCTTCTCTCACCCCCCGACCTTATATTTTTAAAGGTAGTCATGTGTAGGCATCTAAGATATATAGGCAGTGATGCTCTCTCCACTTTGGGCTTTCATCCATGCTGGCCTGCTAAAACAAGAAATCTCACAGCCTTCAACAATTCTACCCCCCCAGCACATTAGCAAATTACAGATATCATTTGAATGCATTGTGTGGCCTAAGTGTAGGGCGCGAGGCTTGGGAGCCCTCTCTCAGTCAGTCACAGGTCTGCCTCCAGTCTAAAGACTCCATTTATTTATATAGTTGTTGTTTCTATATACACGTTAATCATGAGCCTGTAGTGCAGCTGAGCCAACACGGTGGTGAATGTGTCTAAGGGGTTTCAGCCACTCCTCAGCACAGTGTCCGCCACCCGCATGACCCGCCCCTCCCTCCAGAAGAAAGAGAAGTCAGTCACCCACACCTCTTTCCTTTATGTAATATTTGAATTTAAGAAGTATTTATCATTCAATAATATTGAGTGTTCCAGTCTTCCCTATAGGTGTTTTGAGTCACCTGCTGCACCCCAGAATCAATGTGTGGGAGTGGTGTCACTTTCTGCCTGGGTGTAAATCCCATCCGACTGAAAGTTTGGTAAATTTATCACCTGAACTTAGGGGAAATTAGCTTACTGGTCTATGATTTAATCCAGGGTGCAGGGAGGGTAGAACAGAGGAAAGGTGAGATATCCAGGGGGAGCCAGGAACAGGAGGCCCAGTGCCGCAGTCCCCCACGAGGAGGAACCCCCATCAAAGCTCAAACAGTTCCATTTAGAATCCCATCTTCAAGTGCCTGTTAGGGGCGTCAGATCCATCTGCCAGGTGTCGCGTGGGGTCTTCATATCCCTGCAGGTGTGAAGCAGCTTTGTCCAATATTGAGGAGTCCCCATCTATATGGATCATCACAGCCACGTCGGCTCTGAGGTTTGTTCCAACTCCATGGTGCTGTCCTGCTGAGTATGATAGGCCCCACTGTGCCACTGTCCAGGCTGAGTCCAGTAGGTCTCTCTCCAGGTGTTCCTTTGTTAGTGAGGTCATTATTATTCCAAGTTTCTGCAGGAAG
Source organism: Neoceratodus forsteri (assembly GCA_016271365.2). Classification (NCBI taxonomy): domain Eukaryota; kingdom Metazoa; phylum Chordata; order Ceratodontiformes; family Ceratodontidae; genus Neoceratodus; species Neoceratodus forsteri. The sequence goes on from CM028134.1 coordinate 294,038,255, forward strand.
GATTCCGCTGCCAGCAGGTCTGTGAATGTTTTCATTCTTTTTCCAGTGTCTACATTGTGTCTGGCAGGGTATATAATTTGTGTGTTAATATGTCTGGTTTTAAGTTGCTTTAAGATCGGCCATACAAGTTTTCGTTGCTCCTGCATGGCCGTAGTATAGTCATTGTCCAGCATAATTCTGGTTTTTGATATTGTAGCTTGCCACTCCTCCAGGCCCTCCACAGTAGCTCTTCTTTTGTAGCATAGCTGGTAAGTTTGGACATGAAGGACCTGGGGTGGGCTCCAGCATTTGTGGGTTTCAGGCCTAAGGATCTGTGAGCCCTATCCATCGAGAGGTCTAAGTCCTCAGGCAATTTCAGCAGATCTCTTAGCACTTTCTGTAGGAAGGCTGTTGTGTTAGGATGACCTGTCTCCAAGCTCTTGGGGATTATGTATACACAGATATTCTGGCAGCGACTCTGTCCCTCGAGATTGTCTTTCCTGTGGGTCAGTTCATGGTCTCTTGCCAGCATATACAGGATCAGTCTGTCCTGCCTGTCACTCTGCTTGGCCACGTTGCAAAGGCTGAGCTCAAGCTGATCTGTTTTGTGTTTAGTTTTTCCAATGTCCGCCTGGAGTTCTGTGAGGGTCTGGTCTATTTTGCTTACTGTTTTTGCCATTTGGAGAATGGAGGTATTGAGCTTATCGGCCTCCGAATTGTCTGAGCCCATGTCTGCCATATTTTTAATCGCTCCCGTCAGTAAGTTCGGGCATTATTTCTCCAGTGATTTGAGCTGTTTTAGGCATTGTGTCAGTGTCGCTGAGCCTCTGGTAAGGAGAACTTTCACCCTAGTGCCTTTTGTGGTATAATCCATCTAGTGAGCCACCAATATTATTTAATTTAAGTTGGAGGTTTGAGGGAGCTCGCGCTTCAAGCAGCCATTAGAGCACCGATGTCACCAAAAGTCTCTGTTTTCACACTTGTGGTGCAAAACGACGTTTTGGCCATTGTTTTATAAATGACACCTGTCAAGCTCAGAAAGAGTGATCATAAGAAGTTTATGTTGAAAATTTTGGGTAAAAATGTGAAAAACCAACTAAGTCATGAGGAAACGCTGAACTGTTCCAACATTTACTCATAACTTTATTTTTGCAGATTTTGGCCTCTATTGTTCAACATATCCTTTGTGTTACCCCACCTCCTAAACATGGCGGGTGTCATTTTTCAAATCCTCTCTGAAACTTGTTTCCACAGCCGCACAGTGAAATCACCTTTCAGATGAGATTTTAACAATTCCACATGTCTTGATCATAACGTCAGGTCATAAAAAGACTTGGACATTTGGGGTCAAAATGTGGGAGCCCACTTAAAAGTAGATATCGCCTCTCAGCTGCCCTATCCTTGGTAATTATATAGAGAATAATGTCTGTGCAGGTGTGTATTATAAGGATTTTTTCACACACTGGGGGTTTGGGATAATCCATAGCCCCTGAGAATGAAGCTTGAGGGGATTATGAGATTATCACACACTAAGAGTATGTAAAAAATCCTCATAACACATGCCTTGCACAGGCATTATTTTTTTATAATAACTGGTGCAAGGTTTCAGAGAGAAAAACTGTAACCTGCATTTGTGTGAGCGAGTGTGTCCCTCAGTGGCCACTGTACTCAGACAAATACAGTGGGCTTTCTTTTGCACTTCAGTGAAGTCAGAGCACAAGGAGAAAAACACTGTAACAACCCGCTATTGAGTTATTATGGAATTCAGTGGGTTATTACAGCATTTTATCAGGACTGGCTATCAAGAATGCATGGGACAGACATAAGGCAATTCTGGTGGGGGGATAGGAAGAAGTAGGCTGTTGGTTAACTAGGATCTGCAGCTTATAGGTAGGGAAATGGGCAGACTAGGTGGGCCAAGCGGTCCTTATCTGCCATCAAAGTCTATGTTTCTTTTTTTTTTTTGTATAATCTTTTTATTGGTTTCATCTTTTACACATAAACAGTAAAATAAATTAAAATACATACATTCTCACATTTCTGATATTAATGTGTCATTTCAGCCCAGGATCCAGTCCATATAACTCAGTCTTTTGTGTCAGCCATATAAATCCAGAGTTTGACCAGTCTAACACTATAATAATCAATCATGCATCTGGGGACTGAGTCCTTATTAGATAATTCAGTGAGCAATATTTTGTATCTCATAATTTAACTCATAAAAATAAAGAATAAAAATTAAATCTCAACAGTGCAACCAAGTTCATTTTTGAAGCTATACAGTCTTAATCTATTAATTAGTGTATGTCATTATATCAACATTATTTTTATAGCTGTGTTCTGAGCGGTGATGAGTTCCAACCCTAGAACCACAAGAATCACACATACCCCCACCCCACCCCCGAATCCATCTGAAAAAATAATTACTTCTGCTGGAGACAGGGTCACTATTAGTTGTGCCCAGATCCTGGTGAACAGGTCCAGCTTCCCTTTCAAAGCAAATGTTAATATCTCCATTGCTATCATTGGCAACATCAGATTCCTCCTAAATCTATGTTTCTATTATAGGGGGGTCACCAGTTATTGTAATCTAACAATGTGTAAAAGTAGGACACCACTGAAATGAGACACTGCATCTCATCTACTCTATCCTGGGTAAATAACAAGCAAGACCAGGTACAACAGCAATACCACCGGCAAACATTCAGCATTCACAAATGCTGTACTTAGTGGTGAGTGCCCACCCAAACAGAGAAACAGTCTGTGGCTGTATGTTATACTGGCACAGCAGTGTTTCAGTACATTAGGGCTGAGTAAGCAGTTTAATTTTAAACTCCAGTTTCTGCACATAAGTAATGTGACTGTCCCTAGATAAATTAGTCTGAAATTTGGCATGTGCAGAGTCAATGCCAGGATCCCAGTACCCTGTACATTTGATAATGTTCAGTACAGCAATTTAAAAGTGAATACATATAAAATATATGGAAATTAGGACCTTTTGTTCAGTCATCTGTAGCACAGAAATGGCTGGGATGTAAAACCTGAAACTTTCAGGTTCACTAGAGTCTGGCCCAAAGATGATACTTTTATTTATTTTTAAAAGTACATGTTATTATTCCCCCAACCAGTCACCCATTTAACAGGTATATACCCTGATTCCCAGAGATATACCCTGTCTTCAAGCTGAAGCCATCATTCGATGGTGGATTAAGCAATAATGTCGACAAGATATGTGTTGTGGTGGGATTTACACACACCTTGTGTGGTGTGTCATGAGGTGCAGTTGAGTGATTTTAACCACACAAGAAGTGTATAAATACCACTACTACACATGCCCTGAAGTGCATTATTGCGATTATAAAATTAATATGTTCTTAAAAATTAAAAAAAAATGTATTAGGTTCAAAGAAAGTAAACATTTGATCAATGGGATCTTTACCGGTTGTCTGCTGCAGGATTTACACACAGTCATGTGACATGTTTTGGCCAATGAGGCTACAGGATTTTCAAGACCCATTTTCTTCCTTGTTTTCTCACAAATTCCTCCCTCCACCTCTAGGCAGGAGCAACAGCCTTTTGGCACCATGCATATGTAGCTCATTGCAGGGGGAATAAGTTCCCTGTTTTTTTCTGCTTGTGTCACCACAGCACTAGAACCCACCACCAGCCCCCCCACCCCCACATGGTGCACACTGCCGTATTTGCTGTTCATGAAACATTAATAAGATGCCTAACACAATCAGCCCCTGTTCTGCTCTTCAGATCTCCCACTTGTTCCTTTCCTACTAAGTTTGTGATTATTTCTTCTATTCTATTGACAAGGATTTTTGTGAGGATCTTGTAGTCATATTCCATCAGGGAGATAGGCCTAGAACTGGCATGTTCTAAGGGATCTTTATTTTTATTGTGTATTAATGTTATGTACGCTTCATCCATGATGGATTTAGTTATGCCAGTTTCCTGGAAGGTATCATATAGGTGTATGCTTAAATCAGTGTCTAGCAATTTGTAGAACTTTCCCAGTAGTCTGTCTGGCTCAGGGATTCTTACCAGCAAGTAGGTCTCATACTGCTTGCTTTACTTCCTCTAAAGTAATACTTCTACCCACTTTTTCCTTATCCTGATACGTTAGAGATGGAAGTTTTACATCTGTTAAATATATAGTTATTTAATCTGTCGCTGCTTTAGTACCATTAGCATATTTTCAGCTGAAGAATTCTTTAAATTCTTTATTGATTTCTGAGCTATTTAAAAGTGTCTTGTTTGACTTACTCGTAACTCCAGAAATTAGTCTGAAAGTCAAAAGCTAACTGGATTTTTTGCCAGATTTCCAGTAACACTGTTGTGTTCTAAATAATGTATATTTCACCTGGTCTGATAAGTTCCTATTAAGCTCAAATTTAAGAAGAGTTATCCTGTGTAGGAGTACTTTGTCTATCACCTTTGAGGTTTTGATCTGTTTTTCTAAATTACTGATCTCAGCTTCCTTAGCAGAAGGTCCTTAAGCCTTGCTTTTTTCCTGGTATTGGACACGCTGACTATTCTACCCCTAATAAAAGCCCTGTATGCTTCCCAAACACAAGTTTGAGAAATTTCCCCATCATTGTTGATGCAAAACGCTCTTAGATTCTCTGGTGATCCCTTCTACAAAATCATTCTCTTTTAATAACCGAGTAGTGAGCCTCCATCCGAATGATTTTGGACACCCTTCTCCAAATCCTATGGCCACATTTATAAGACTATGGTCAGATATTGTAATGGAGTCTATGTCTGCCTTGAGTACTGCATTATTTGGTCTTTTAGAGAAGAAAAGACAGTCCAGTCCACTATACATCAGGGGCCCAATATACAAAAAGGCGCAAAGGGCAGCACAAACATTAGCACTGCTCTTTGTGGTTGCCCAGGTATCTAAAAATGCTACATTCAGTGGAATAGCACACTGGCACTATTCGACTGAACATAGGGCCATGGTTGCTCAGTGCTAAGCTACTTAGCACTAGGCAGACATGGCTTCCAGAATAGTATATGCTCACTGACAGCTCAGTTGGCAGCCGGCCGTGGTGGAGAGTGGAGGGATGTGCAGGTCACAGGCTCACAGTTGGGATGGGGGGATGAGTGGGGTGGTGGGGCACTACTTGCCAGGGTGGGGGCCTGCTAGACACCAGGGAATGGTTTCACTTTATTTTACAGGGGATCAGGATCGGGGGAAACACTGGACAGCAGGACATTGTATTATTTTACAATACAGGGGATCAGGATGGGCGACCACTGGACAGCAAGGAATATTATTTATTGATGGGGCATGAGTGTGGGTGGGGGAGGGATCACTGGGCAGCAGGGACAGTTTAGATCCTTAACATCAGACCAGCAATCAGTGGTGGGGGGGACCACTAAACACTGGGGACAGTTTACATTTCAACTTCAGGCCAGCGATCGGTGGGGGATACGGCTAGACAAGAGGGACAGTTGGATTTGTATCAGTGAGCCAGCGATCAGCGTCAGGGAGGAACCACTAGACACCAGGGACAGTTTATTTTTTAATATTGGACTGGTGATCAGCGGGGGGCCACACCAGGGACTACTGTGTTGGGGGTCAGGAGGGCTAATGCACTTCATCTGCCAACTACTAGGCTTGCATGAGTGAAAGTCATGTTGTAGGTCAGCTGTATCTGGGCTGTGCAAGGGTACCAGCAAAATGACCTTGTGTGGCACACATACTCTGAATATTGGATTGCGCCAATATTCAGATCTCTGCCCCTTCATTTACATTGTCCCCCCGGAATATTGCCTGGCAGCAAAACCTGTTTGCCCAAGCTAATCAGGGCTTTTCAATATAGCACATGCGAGCAAAACTGCACCCAGGCAAAGTGTTGAATATTGGGCTCCAGGTGTCTGTGTTGGGGAAAAAGTGAAACCCCTTCCCTGGTGGTGAACCAGTCTCCAAAAGTCAGATAGGTCCAGAACATTTAACTTTTTCTTCAGGAACATCCTGGACTTGGTGATGTTGTGGGATGGTTAGAGGGTATTTCTGTCTAGGACAAGATCCAATACCTCATTAAAGTCACCTCTGATTACTTTTTCATGGTCAGAAGTTTACTTAATTCAGCAAACAGTAAATTTTTTTGTTAATGTATTTTTATTGAACTGTTAAGGTCAGTACAGTACACTTAAATTGCAATAGAGTACAATCAGTTATGAGTCTCTTCATTACATAGATTTCCACTCAGCCTCAATTGTCTGCATACAGTTAAGCATCCTTCACTGTCCTCTAGGGAACATCGTGGGGAGGGTGCCCAGTGGATGTCAAACATGTTGTGTAGCTGCTGTGCAGATGCAATATCACTGCATGTCCCTGCTATAAAACCAGTAATTAAACTTTTGTGTGTGGCATGGAGAGAGACATCCACTACTGAGTTGGGGAAAGGCTACTGGGGCAAGCAGTTTTGTGCACCTCTTGTTACCAATCATAATGCAATGTAAGAAGCTCTCAGGCCTACTTCTTCTGCTAAGCAGGGCTGCTGATAGGGTGTCTGTGTTCTACATGGGGTTATCGGGGGACTAGGGTTGAGTCTTTGCTCATGGAGTGAAGCAACCACTTATTTCATTGGGAAGTACATACCTCCATTTGATTATTAAGGGAGTTCCTTATTTTTTTTCCAGTTGGTAGATGTGGTTGACCAGATTCCTCCAAGTAGTCACATCCAGAACAGCAGGGGTTAGCCAGCACTTTGTTATAGCTTTCTTGGCAACTGTGATTAGGATTCCCAGGAAATAATGAGAACTGAGGTCCCTAAGCTCTCTTGAGTACTGCAGAAGTATATACAGTGTTAGGGTAAGTGGGATCTGCCTATCAAATAATTCCTAGAGCTCCATCTCTAGTGATTGAAGGAAGGGCTATAGGTGGTGTGGCCCTTTTTTTCATCACATCCTTTCTAGCAGATGGAGTAATAGAATCATAGAATTCCGCCGGCAGAAAAGGACTGACTGGCCCATCTAGTCTGCTCAGAAAATGGCTCATCTGTCCTGCATAGGTAGAAAATGGGTTGTTATCACTGGGGTTCAGAAAAATCTAGTGAGTTGTTTCCACGTATATTCCCTCCATTGATGGAAGTTGGTGACTTTAGCTGAGGCCCAGCATGCCTTAGTCCATGTGTCCTCCTCAACAGGGATATCAAGTTTCTCTGCCCATTTAAGAGCTACGTCCATGGAATTATCACCTAAGGTGGTTTGCAAGGTCTGATATATCTGTGAATATATATACATCTCAGTCTTAAGGTAATACAGTGGTAATGCATGCTGGATACATGTCTGGAGTGCAAAGAGGGAGGAAGAAAGGTAATAAAATGCCATAGCTGCAGGTAATGGTAAAACTCTGTTCTGTGCAGGTGGTAGTGGGTCTGCAGGTTTTGAAAGAACAATATGTCCAACCCTGGTAATATTGATACATAGTGTAAGGAATATTTCTTCCATGTCCTGCACCCATGGTCAAGCTTACAGGGGAAAAAAGTCTTCTAACAGTACTACTGGGCACAGTAGGAGGAGAAATAATGTAAAGTGCAGTGTTCTCCAAATGGACTGCTTGACTTTCACCTGGTGTGGCAGCCAGGGGTTCAGGACATTCACCAGTTATGGGATTGCCATGTGATAATAATACATTATTTATTTATTTAGTTTTTGTTGAAGTGCACTAGACAAATCCTGCCTATTTTCAGGCACAACCCAGGGGAAGGGGATACAGATGAATGCCAACTGACCTTGAACCAGATTAAGCTGTTGGTGGTATTTTATTTAGTGAATGAGGGAAATTTGGCCAGGACACCGAGGAAATTCCCCTACTCTGCCGGCAGGGGGCCTTGCTTCCTGTGAGCAGAGGGGACCCTTTTGCTTCTGTACCAAGATGGCGGATGCAGGAGTGGAAGAAGCAGAGGTGGAAGAACTCATGAAGACAGAAACTTTGCAAAACCTTGGAAAACTGACTGCAGAAACAAAAGAAATCAGCTCTAGTAAGGGAAACCCAACAATACCGACCTGTCTTTACCAGGCATTTCAAATGAAGAAATTACAGAGAATACTGACAATATTCCAGACCTGCCTAATGATAGTAATTCAAATGATGAGGAGGAAGTGGAAACCTTTGAAACTACTGATAAGGCTATTTCAGAAGAAGAAATTAATCTACAGAAAAACTTTGAGACTGAGGAGAGACTATTTTCAGAAAAAAGCACAGCTACAATCCAAACTGAGAGCCCTGAGATTTGACAAGGAATGGCAATTGTCAGAGCAAAACAGCTGCAAAACGGTGACATGGCAGCATCAAAGAGCAAGCCTATAGACTGGGCTGAAATCATGGAGAAAGCTGATGTGACTGAACAGATGAAACACATGGCTACATTCAAAACAGCTACAGGATTTGTGTCAGGAATGGCAAAAACGAGTCAGAATTCACTCAGCCTAAGACGGACTGTGGAACTTTCACACAAAATGACTGAAGAAAGTTGGTCTGTCAAAAATGCATTAGAGTTAGCAGGATGGCAGCAGAATGCCAGAACAGGTCAGTGGGTTTCCGGGGACTCCCCGATAACAATACTTAAACCATCAGACAATATCCCCTCCAGTAATGACTGTACTAATGTTTGTGTACCTGACACAGAAATTCCACCTGGTCTGGAACTTACACAAAATTCAGAATTTCAACAGCTTAACATAATAGCACTGCAGCCTGATGAGCTACGCCCCAAAGGTTCAGATTCTGTACCACAAAGGCCTCTAAATCCTATTAACAAAACAGCACCAAAAATGTATGCTTCTTTATTTAAAACCCCAATATACCCCGCAAAAAGACATAATGCGGTACACCTAACCTACACCGGGGGTATGGAGAATTTGCCAGATAGACTCTTTGTTGCATGGACACTATTAAAAGAATCCATGAAGCTTTTCTCAACAGAAATTTACGCTGTGATCCATATCTCAGGTGAAACCACCTTTGACATAAGTTTCAAATCAGCACAAGGTTTAGAGTGCTTCTGGACAAAATACAATGCATTGAAAAAATCTTCACTGTGGTCTCCCGTCATAGCAACTCCACTGTCTAAACCTGCACACAAAATCATCACGGTCTCTTCAGGAATGAAGGAGTCAGTGTTCAAGACTTAATTATATGGCTAAAACAATGCTGAACAGTCATTGATGACCCCAAGGCCATTTTAGATTCTGAAAACATTTGGACTGGTGGATGGAAAGTGAAAGTCATGCTACAATCTTCAGATACTGGGATAATTCACTTGCTGAACTCTTTCTTTTTGGGCAGGGACAGGGGAATCCTGTTCTATGCAGGTCAACCTAAAATGTGTTATAAATGCGGATCACTAGAACATTTAAGCAATGTATGTGATAAAAACAGATGCACTGTATGTGGGGATATTGGGCATGTGGGCACTGACTGTTTAAATGAATGTAAATGCAATTTATGTGGGGAACTTGGACACACATTCCAGAATTGCAGGAAAGCTGCACATAATACTCCATATCAGGCTGATGGCACTGAACAGAGGCTTATTATAGCTATAGCTCAAAGAAATAAGGCAGGGAATGCAGACACCTCTACTAATGTTAATCAAGACAGGCTCAACCCAGGCCCAAGGCCAAGCAACTCTGACCCCTCCCCTACCTCACTGCCCCTTGAAGTATCAGAGCAATGCCCTAAAGAGGTTGAAAATAGTCAGACTGGAAGCAGAACACCTGCAAGAGTCCCTCCCCACCACCCCCCACATCAGAGGAGACATCAGGCGAGAGCCTGCCGCCTCCCCCATCCCTAACGGATGAGCAGGAGGGAGAGTTACAAGGCAGCAGATGAGAGAACCCCCAGGACAGGGTGTACAAACACAAGGATCCATTTCTCTTAAAAAAAAATTTGAGGTACTGCAGTCTGAGCAATCAGATGACGAATCAGACACCTCCTCAATGGAGTCATCTTTGCCAGAAGGCACAACAGACACCGAGGGGAAAGATACTCCTAGGGGACAGCAGAAAAGGAAAGCCAAAGTCAAACTTAAAAATATTGACAAACAAAGTAGGAAAGGCAGTCACAAATAATAGCCATAACAGAACCTTTTTCCTGTCACACTATAAATGTGAACAGCATTAAACCGATTAGCAAAAGACAGGCTGTCTTTTCTTATCTGTACCATTTACATTTTGGAATTATTTTCCTGCAGGATACCAGGCTTCACACGCTGACTGAAATCCAACAAGCTTCTAAAGCATGGTACCTGGGTCCCTCCTTCTGGTCCTTAGGATCGGAACCCTGCTCAGGTCTGGGCATTCTTTTTAAACACCCGGAAATTAAAATACTAAAACTTTTTGACTTAGTCTCTGGAAGAGTCCTGATAGTAGATGTTTTAGTGCCGAACATTCCATATCGACTGATAAATCTATATGCCCTCAGACCAAAGCTCAAAGATGTGATATTTTTAAAATTATTCAGCTATACCTACAGTCAACATTCGCAATCATATTTGCTGGGGATTTCAATTGTCCAGTCAAAACTCAGAAAGGAAAACAATACTGTGATTCTAACCTCTTATAACAAATAGTTCAGAACTCTAAGCTTATAGATGCAATATACCGTATTACAAAATCAGAAACACCAACATTTCATACAGGCACCTTAGGTACAAGGATAGATTATATATTCACATCTGAACACCTGAACATAAATTCTGTGAAGATAACAGCAACTGAATTCTCAGAGCACTCTATTGTCTCTATACTAATAAAATCAGACACCTCAGAAATAAAAGGCCCAGGCTTCTGGAAGCTGAACACTTCCCTTCTCTCTGTCGCAGACATTCATAGAAGCATTCAAAACTTTCTCTTGGCCAGAAAGTCTGATTTTATTTGTTTTGAAGACCCATCATGTGGTGGGAGGATACAAAATCAGACTTACAAACACTCTGTAAGAACTTGAGTAGATATAAAGCAAGAAATCAGTATTTGGCATATTTACAGCAAAGGAAGATTCTACAACAATTAATGACTATATCATATGAAACAGGACAAAATCTGGATCGCCAAATAACTAAATTAAAACAGGACATGATGGCATTTCACAATAAAAAAACTGACACACCAAATTATCAGCAGCAGTTTAGCACCACTGACAAGATGGATGCTGTCTTCCCCTACAAATTTTGGCAATCACATACACAAAAGAAAAACATGTCCTCCTTGAGAGATGAAGTAGGTAAGGAATACAAGCTCAAAAAGTCATACAATAACTTGTAGCAGAATATACAAAAAACAGGTATGACAGTCTAGCATCAGATCACAGTGGACTGGACAGTTTCTTAGTGAATCTTAATATACCAGAGTTACAGGACACAGAAACACAGGAACTCATCTCACATCTGCATAACAGCAACAGAAATTCAACTGGCAGTTTCTTCCTTATCAAGTAACAAATCCCCAGGGCCAGATGGCCTCCCGAATGACATATTCAAGATCATTGGGCAAAGCTGCCCAGAAGAACTGGCTATAGTGTTTAACGCCATCTTAAACTCTAAAACAATCCCCCTGAAAATGAATACAGGCATATTAATTTACCTGTATAAGACAGGAGATAAAAAAGATTTAAAAAACTGGAGGCCGATAACTCTCTTGAATTCCGACTTTAAAATTTTGACCAAAATACTTGCAAAAAGATTATCCAAAATAGCTAGAAAATTGATATCGCCAGCCCAGACCTATGCTCTGCCTGAAAGACAAATTCAAAACCACCTATTGCTATTAAGGGAGGTGGTGGAACAGGGGAAACTAGGTGCAGTGGATGGTCATCTCATCTCATTAGATCAGGCTAAAGTCTTTGACAGGGTCAATCATGATTATTTATGGAACATATTAGCTCATCATAGAATTCCCCAGGATATGATTGAATGGTTTAGAAGTATTTATAGCACGGCCACTGTAAGACCCCTTATACAAGGATGGAAAGGTCCTCGAATTCACACAAAAAGAGGGGTTAGGCAAGGAGTGTCCGCTGAGCCTGATCCTATATGACTTTTTTATTGACTCCCTACTGAGGAAAATCAATGCCTCGACTGAGATACAGGCAATTTCTATAGGCCCTCGGTTACTTCCTTACAAAATTGTAGCATACGCTGATGATATGAATGTACTGACACAGAATGTGGAATCTATCCTAAAACTTTTAGAACTATGTAAATTATTTGGACATATAGCAGGAGCTGCTCTCAATCTAGACAAATGCATTGGGCACAGACTAAATTACACCCTGAATTTCAAGGGACAGATAGGTGGTATTGAGATTACAGATGCACCCATAAAAATCTTAGGCATCTTTCTAGGAAATTTTGAGTTGGACATATTTAACTGGGAGAAAAAATCTCTATAGGAAAGACCAAGGTATTGAACTGGAACAGATGGAAATTTAGTAAAAGCAAAATAATCTACTTAATTAAGACCTGTTTAATCCCGGTATTTTTGTATATTAGTTACATCTTCCCCCCACCTAAATTGCTGGAAACAACACTCTTCAGCATTTTTTTTCAACTTTGCTGGGGAAGCAGATTAAACCCCTTAAAGAGAAACATATTGTACCTCACGATCAAAAGAGAGGGTCTGAACTTGACCAACCCGATTCTATTCTTTAATAGTATTTTTATTCAGAATAATATAGCACCCCTAGTTGCAGCAGGGCATGATGGCTGGGAATGGATTCTCAGATCTTAATGTGCACACTGGTTAACAGCATGGGAAACATCATCACTTAGAACCCTTAAGAAAACAATTATCATTCCAGAATATATTAGAAGTACCTTTTTGCGACTAAAGCAGTGGTATGTCACAAAAACACAGATACTGAACCTATCCAGGAAGCAAATATATTTTTACTTATTAGAAGTAACTTGCGCTGTAGAAACAATATTTGAAAAATGCCCCTTACAACACAGAGACACCCTAGTTCTCTTCCTAAATAATACAAGAATACCAGAACACTTCTGGGATTTTCATTGGTTGGCGTGCCATGAGAAAATAAATGTGAAAGCAAACCAAAAACATAAACCTCAGCAGGAGAGGATTTGTGCAAGACTGAAATGCATACAAATGGAAGAGACCATTGTGCAGCTATTACTCCATCGTTCCTTTATCTCTGGGTTTTGGGATTTGGTGGCACATAGGTGGGGCACAAATAATTTGAAAACAATAACATATGAAAATCTCATGTATGGAGCATTCGATATTTCCTGGAGGGAATGTAATGTAAGCACCTTGCAGGTACTAATGGTGGTTTTTAAATGGAACATTTGGTCTCTTAGATGTAATTTCACTCTACAACAGAAAGAAGGGGAACTTAACTGATTTACTCAACAAAGTTACCCTAAATATGAAACAGTTATTTGAAAATGAACGGAAAAGATTTGAAAAAAGCAAACTGTTGGAGCTCTGGAAAGGGCTCCCCTGGATTACAGACAATGATTTTCCTGTAACTTAAAAAAAAAAAGAGGGGAGAGGAAACAGGTATAAAGGTATGACTCCCCCCCGTATAGTTTTTTTGGACCCTTCACATGATGCATTATGCCAGATTATGAATAATAATTTGTAAATAGAAAAACCAGAAAAAGGCTTAATGTTATTTTATAAGTTTATTGATGTTTTCCTTTTTGTTTAATTCCATATGTTGTATACTTCATGTTGGTTGTTAATACTTTGTGTTGAATCTATTGGAAATCTTTTGTTCTTAATAAAAACTTCCCCTACTCTTTTCAATAAGTGCCATGGGATCTTCAACATCCACCTGAACTATCACCAATCCAGGCAGATGGGACATCGGTTTAACGCCTCTTTCGAAAGACGGCACCTCAGAAATGCAGCATCCCTCTCATGCTGCAGTACAGTGTCAGTACTGGGATATTAACCCAAGTGTCAGATCTGGGAACTGAACCCACAGCCTTCTGATCTCCCAGCCTCTGAGGCAAGTGTGCTACCTACTGAACCACTGACACTGACATGACTGAGATGAACTGTTGATTTGGAAATGGTGTGCTTCATGTCCAGTCATATTACTGTACATGTTGCCCACTGAGTTGGCAGTAAAGAAGAAAGTGCATGTGTACAGCCCAATAATAGCATTTGAGTTTGAGGAGGGACAGTCTCCCATTCTCTTTGGCCATGAAAAGTTGCTGCATTTTGATATGCAGTCTTTGGCCTGCCCAAATAAATTGAGAGATTTCCTTATTCCAGTCTCACCAACACTTTGTGGTGAGGGATATGGGAATATTTTAATAGAGGTAAAGTGCTCTGGGTGGTGTGATCATCCAAACAACTTCTACTCATTGGGTTAGGGAAAGCTGTAATGTACCCTATCTTTGAAGACCACTGGACATGGCCCGTGCAAATGGGACATAATTGTTCTACTTTTATTCCTAAACATTTTAGTTTCTGTAAGTCCCAACAGAATGGGTAGATCTTGTGGGTGGCTTGGGGGGAATAAAGTTGAAATTTAATGTCTCCAACTTCAAAGCATTTTTGGAGTAGTCAGCCACTTCACCATATCTTTGTAGCAGGTCAAATACCTGTGGGAGCACCACTTCTGGATTTCTAAGATATAATAACATCATATCTGCATATGGAGCAATGCAGTGCTCCTCCAGTTCTACTGTTATGCCCTGAAATGTTGTAGCCTCCCTGCTTGACTGAGCCAGAGGCTCAATGTAAACCACGAACAGAAGAGGGGACCTAGGGCAACCTTGGTACATCTCTCTGTGGGGGGGGGAACCTAGGGAATGGTGTCCGCTGACCTTTACACAAGCCTTGTGGGACTGGAATAGCCTTTGTTAGAGCTGCATAAATGGTGCCAGGAATCTGAACCATCCTAGGATGGACTATAACAACTTCAATGAGACCCAGTTAAAGGCCTTGTCAGCGTCAAGGCTGAACAATTGGGACGGGGTTTGTGATTTTTGTATATGGTGAATTACATCCAGTATACAATGGATAGTGTCTGTTGTTGTACGTGAATTGACGAAACCTGTCTGGTCTCTGTGTATGAGGTAGGAAGGAGTCTGTCCACTCATTTTGCCATGATTGACATAAAGAGCTTATGCATGGTGTTGAGCACCAATATAGGGCCATATGATAGGCAGAGCAGGGGAGTCTTGTCAGGTTTGGGAATAACCATTATCACAGCATATGTCCAAGGTGAGGAGGATCACCACCCTTCAACAATTCATTATAAGCAGCTAGTAAGGGCTGGAACATGAGTTTTTTTGCAGTTTTATAGAACTCATAGAAACAGAAACATAGACAATGTCAGCAGAAAAAGACCACTGGTCCATCCAGTCTGTCCATAAACCCTAACAAACGGGAGACCTATTATCCATGCAGGGTTCTAACCCACACTATCCACCCCCATGCTCCCCGCCCTGCCTCAATCACCCTGAGCAAACACTAAGCCCTTCACTCTATGCCAGCCATGTCTGAAACCTTTGATAGTTTTGGTGCCCACCACATCAGCTGGCTGATTGTTCCACAGCTCCACCACCCTTTCTATAAAATAAAACTTTCTCCCCCCCCACATCAGTTACCACTCATCCCCTTATGTTCCTGATCAGCTACTTATGCTAAATAGTTCTTTACAGTTTACCTTGTTCATTCCTTTTAGGAACTAGAAGGTCTGTATCATATCTCTCCCCTCCGTCTGGCCTCCAATGAGCAAATGTTCAGTGCCTTAACTAATCCTTGTAAGATCTGTCCTGTTGGCCCCGAATCATTTTGTTCATGCTACATTGCACTCTCCAGCCTGTCCTTATCTTTTATTTAGTGAGGACTCCAGAACTGGCCACAGTACTCCAGGAGGGGCCTCGCCAGTGATCTATAGAGAGGTAGTAGTATCTCTTTCCCGCTGCTGTCAGTACCCCTACCTTTACACCACAGCATCCTGTTTGCCTTACTGTAGGCCTTGTTATACTGCTTTGATTGTTTTAGGGAGTCACTGATGATGATCCCTGGGTCTGTTTTCTCAGAGGTCAAGTACTGCTCCCCCCCCCATCCAGTATTCTGTCCTTGGGTTCTTATTCCCTGAGAGCATCACCTTCCACTTTTTGGCATTGAATTTCAACTGCCAAACGTTTGACCACCTCAGTAGCTTTTGTAAGTCTCTCTCCATCTCCCTAATCCCTCCTTGCTGTCTATTGTGCCACAGAGTTTAGCGTCATCTACAAAGAGACACACCTTGCCATGGATTCCTTCTCTCATGTCACTAATGAACATATTAAAAAGTACTGGACCAAGGACCGATCCTTGTGGCACCCCACTGGTGACCTCCCTCTTCTGATTTGACTCCATTAACCACAACCCTCTGCTGTCTCCCTTCCAACCAAAAATGCAACTACCACTTTATTAGGAACATTTGACTCACTATATAATAATGCTTTACAGTGCATCACAAATCTTCCCTATAGTCCCCATAAATGCACATTATATAGTGCTGCTGGTATGACTTCATTGTCAGATCGCAGAGACTTGCACTGGAACATATTTTTTTATAAATTCATTATACAGATTTTGCCCTCATTTATTTTGTGCATTAAAGATTAAAACTTTACTGGTTTGAAACCTTTGATAGTTTGTCACCCACCACTCCACACCCTTTCTGTAAAATCAACAACAAGGACATCTTATCAAGTCCCAAGAGGTAAAACTAGTTATGGTGATGAGATGTTGGCTACCATGGTTCCTAGAACCTGGGATAGGTTATGCAGACAATTTAAAGTTAAAGCATTACTTCCTTTAGGAATTTTAGAGCATCATTATTTATTTTGTACAACAAACATTGTAATTGTTATGGATAATTTTGTATTTTTTTATAGCACTTGCCAATGTGTCTTTTATACAACTTGTCCTTGTATGTAATGTATAGATTGTATGTATGTTATGAAATTTGTTTTGTGTATGAATGCATTTGTAAATGAGATTGCTTATCTCAAACTGCTATCCAATAAACTTGATGATGATGATGATGAACCAGTTTCTCACCCATCTAACTGTGTCTATCACTGTATCCAGATCCTCCAGTTTCTACAGCAGCCTTCTGTGAGACACTAAGTCAAAAGCCTTGCTGAAAATCAAAGTAGAGTAAATCCATGGCATGGCCCTTATCTACTACCCTTGCTACAAGTCAAAGAATACTATCAGGTTGGTCTGACAAGTCCTTCCTGCCATGAACCCGTGCTGTTACTATCTAGAATTCCATTGCTCTCCACGTAGTTTATGAGGTCCACTTTGACTAGTGTCTCCACCAGTTTACCCACAATAGAGGTAAGACTGACATGTCTATAGTTACTTGGTTGGTCCTTGTCCCCTCCTTTATGGAGCAGGACTATGTCTGTTACTCTCCAGTCTTTTGGAACTACCCCTGTCCGAACTGAGCTATTGAACAGCCCTACCAGGAGTTCACTTAGTTCCATTGCCAGTTCCATGACCACCCTCAGGTACATCCCATCTGGCCCCGAGGCCTGATTTCTCTTTAAGGATGCTGGACCTTTCCAAACCCTTTCACTGGTAAATACTTGCTGCTTCCCCTCAGGGATCCCCCTTACAGCTGCCTTAATGCCACTCTCTGGCAGAAGCCCTCTGTCTTCCCTTGTGAATACAGAGCAAAAGTAGTCATTAAGAGTGGCTTCTTTCTTCCCGTTCCCTTCAATTACCCTACCTCCCTCTGTTAGCCCAACAATTCCTCCTCCCCTTCTTTCTTTTTTACCTAATACATCTAAAGAACTGTTTCTCCCTACCTTTGACCCACTCCACAATATGCAGCTCTGTGTCTAACTCTGCTTCTCTGACAGCCCTTTTGGTTTCCCTTGTTCTCATTAGGTACTCCTCCAGTTCTTCCTTCCCTTGTTTTTCCTTGTACCTGGTGAAGGCATTCTTTTTTGATTCTCACTGCTTCCCTGACCTTTCAGAGAACCATATTAGTCTCTTGTACCTTTTTCTTTTGATTACTGTTCTCATGCAAGACTTTGTTGCCTAGAGAATGGCCCCTTAATTACCCCCCATCTTTCCTCCATATCCCTGATGCTGTCCACTCTGACTAACTTAGAAAATGGGCTTGAAAAGTAAAGTATGCTGATTGGCTGAAAGCCATGGTCAGGCATGAATTTATTTTTCAATAGAGCCCAGTTAAAAACAAGTGCCAACTCCATGCCCTGAAGGCAAACTGGTATCCTTGTGACAGTTAAAAATACAAAGTCTGCTACTGCCATTTTTTTTCTGCTTTCCAAGCAGACGACCGAGCAAGGCAACCAGTTCCACCCCTACCCTGAGCCAGGCACATCACCTCCTCCACATTCTGTATACCGAACCATCAGCATTACATATACGAAGCAACATATTGTATTTATTTTATTTGTTTTAGTAATTCAACTGTTAATGCAACACAGCTAGTCATGGCTCCCACTCCCTCATAAGCAGGCCGGAGTAGCACCTGCAGCAAGTCGGCAACATGTCTCCATGACTAGGGAGCCAAAGTTTAAGAAAGACTGCCACCACTTCTTTATTTTATGTATTTATTTATTTATTTATTTTATTTTAGTTTTTGTTGACAGGGTAAGTGCCCTAGACAAATCGGGAGAGGAGGATACAGATGAATGCCAAAGGACCTTGAACCAGATGAAGCTTGGACCGATTATCCCATTACCATTGAAATAGTAGCCCTGCTAATCCCCTCCCTGGTCAAAACTATATGTATACTTGCACACAGAAAAGCACCTGTTTTTCACAGACTTAATTTCTATGGCTGCAAGGGCGGAGTGCTGCAGGCATTTTGGGATCACTGTAGGAGACAGGAGATCATGATTAGAAATGATCCCCATGTTCTCCTGCAGTGCTGTGGTGTGCTATCCACATAGCTTACCTCATTGGTGGTGTGTGGTATCTGTTCCTCCCCTGTCCTCCTCGGATCATAGCTCCCCCCCCCCACACCCACTATTTTTCTCTCTTACTTCTGCACTCATTTCAAAATAAAAGTCACTTAGTTACCTCCAGCACCTTCCTAAAAAAATACTTATTTTACATACACAGTGCTCCACTGTGGTGCACGCCCTCCATGCCACATCCTGCAGCATGAATTGCACACTTCCTGCTGACTGGCTTCGCTAGTCTACACTTTCATTGGTTCTCAGTCAATCCACTACGGGTAACGTAATGAAGAGCAAAGATGGCGGTCTTGATGATTGTTTTGAATCCTAATGGAGCCACCAAAAACCTGGAATAGAAACTGCAGCGGGGCATTGGCAATTACTGATGACCAGGAACAGCATGCCACAGTAACTGCCCGTGGCAGGTGTGATGCACACGGGGATAGTAAAAGGACTCTACAGACACAAACATGGATTCGAGGGTAGGCCAAGACCCCACTCTGCCTCTGGATTTCAACGGCAGGTATGGCTGAGTGTGCGTGTGCAGTTTATTAATAATAGAGTGCCAGGTTGCTGCCCGCAAACACAGGTTGACTGAGCCTCAGTTACCTTCCCAATCATACCGTGGGGTTGACTTTACTGATTTTTAAAATGTCGGAAGCGGTTTTTATGTGTCTCTTCAATAGGGGGATACTGTATGTGTCAATCAGTTTCTGCTGCTGAGTGTTTAGTCATGTGGACCCCTTCAAGTTTCCAGCATGTGATGGGGATGACTTCCTTAATGGGCATATCTGCAGCCTAATTCCTAAAGGCAGTATCTCTGGTGACATACCTCTCAAGTGTCCCTGATTTTCAGGGATGTCCCTGATTCCACCTCAAAATTTTACTCTGTCCCTCCTAAAATCTGTGTTCCCCTGACTAAACAGTGATGATTGTAAGAATAAAATTATGTCAAACAATACAGTTGCAGACTTCTTATTCTTCAGAAAATGTATTCTACACCGAGTCCCTTATTCTGCCAGCTTCCTGAGTGGATAGCACCAATTTTAAAAATGTGTCCCTGATTTTGGGCCTTTGCCCCTGATTTTTTAAGCCTTGTCCCTGATTTATGAGGCAGGAGGTTGAGAGGTATGTCTGGTGAAACTTGAAAAATGTTGTGATTTTGTCTGAGTGCAGGCTGAGCTGACAGCACAGAAATTAAAACAGAATAATAGTGTCCTAGATGGTATAAACAAGATCGTAAGTGTAACAGTGACATTAGATCACCTTGCAGTGGTGTCATAGTCTTGATCATCTGATCTTATCAAGATCTGGCAGTAGTACTTTGCTGTAAAAGACTTTTTAATTGCCCATTCCCTGACATTGGAAATAGGCAAATGTTTCATTGTGCCCCTTTTTTCTCAACTGTATTTCTGATGTAGTTGTAAAAAAACATCATTCCAATGCAGGCAGAGGAAATATTTTATTACAAAACTTATTTTAAAGTAATTTTTTTATTAAACTTTTTTTTTACAGTGCCCATTTTCTAAGCGCAATAATACCCTTTATGGTGGGTGGTATTGTGCTACGCCAGACCTTCCAGGGGCTATAAGGCCCTCCACCAGAGGTGTCAGGTCCTCATTATGCCCCTGCACAGTCCAATATAGCACAATACCACCCACCCTGTTGGATATTATTGCTTACTTGTCCCAAACTAGCTCCCTCATCTGGTAGGTGTCTGCCCTTCTGAAATCTAGGACTTCAGTCTTTCATGGGTGCTTACTTGTCCCAAGGGCCAGGTCAAACCATATAGAGTTATGGTCACTGGACCCTAGTGGCCCCCTCCACCCTCACTCCTCCTACAACCTCTGAGTTGGTGAGCACCCCATCAAGAATGGCAGCCTGCCTAGTCAGTTCCTTAATTAGCTGCACCAGCAGGCAGTCCTGCTTTGCATCCAGTAGGACCTGACTTCTGGAGATCCTGGCTGCTGCAATGACACAATCAATGTCTGGCAGGTTTAGATCTCCTACCACCACCACCTCCTCTTTTTCCACCCCCTCTTCTAGTTCTTCCATTAGCTCTTATATCTCTCTTCCACCTGTCCTGCACATCTATAGATCACCCCCATTTGTAGTTTCTTTCCTAAGGATGTTGTGAGCTGAACCCACACTGATTCTGTTTCCCCAATACCTCCCCTGATGTTTCCATCCTCCACTACCTTGATGCCCTCTCTGACATGTAGGGATATGTCTCCTCCTTAACCTTTTCCTCTATCCTGTCTAAACATGGTGTAACCCTGGCACTGTCAGGTGCCAGTCCTTATTCTCTGTGACCCAAGTTTCTGTGATGGCTACTAGATCTATTTTGGTGTCTGACACCATTGCCTGGGGCTCACTAATTTTATTTCCCCAGACTCCTGGCATTAAGGCAGACCCGTTTCCATCTTTCTCCTGATCACCTCTTGCTTTTCCCTTCTCTTTTATTCTTCCTTAGTCTCCTTGATTTTTTATTTTTCATGCTGAATGTAAGCTTTGTCAGCCCTTCCTCATTGGCCTTTTTCCCTAACCTAATTTGAACTTCAACCTTACTGTTACCCACCTTGCTGCTACTAGTCCCCTGTTCAGGTGGGGCCCTAGCTAGCTGACCCACCTGCTCTCCATTATCAGTGGTTCCCCTAGCCTCCATCTCCATCGCAGTAAGTTTAAATGTCCAATGTAAACATCAAACTTCTGCCCCAGAGTACTGGCCCCCTCTGTCATCAGGTGAAGGCCATAACCCTTGAAGAGCCTCCTGTCCCAGAAGCCCCCCACAGCCCCCCACAAAGTGGCCATAGCCATCGGGTCCAGGCAGTTTCATAGCCTTGGATGATCCTTATCTCCAGGTCAAGCTCCTCCTGAATAATTGGGAGTAGTAGCTGGTCTACCACTTATTTGGAATGTGAAGGCAACTTAAGGTGCTGCATAAATCAGCCTACTAGCTCCTGTGGTGGGGAGGATTCCAGGGTGTACAGAGAGAGTCATAATAGGCCTGAAAGGCCTGCGCTATCTCTTCATACCAGGTTAGGCGTGCACCCATGGTAGGGTGTGTCAGCACTGTAACTGTGGCAGCTTTATGTTGTTTCCTCAGCTGGTATGCCAAGAGCCAGTTGGATCTAGATCCCACCTCATAAAAGTGCTGGCATAAAAAGGTGAGTGCTATCTTGGTCTGTTCAAGAACTAACTTGTCCAGGTCAGCTTTGACCCACGCCCCATAATGAAGAGGTTTTTAGTGCCTCAAAGCACTGGGGCTGGTCAAGCTGTGGTTCATCTATTTGTACAGACTGTGTCTTTTATCATGAGTTTTGCGTATTAAGATAAAATTTCACCGTTGCACTGGAGTGCTGCATTTTTTGCCTTGCCAGCTTTGACCATTGCAAGTTGTGGGGTGATGGAAAGATCCTGCTAGAGAAATAAAGGGTATCCTCAAGAGACTGTCAGTGTTCCTGTCTGTACATCTTCATAAGTGAGGAGTATTGAATAAGGTGGCCTCTCAACATTGCTTTGAGTGTGTCCTGCTGAACTGCATGTGTGGTGACTTTCTCTGGGTTCTCCCTCAGTATCTCTTTGAAGTTTTCTTTCATATATGAAAGAAGGAAGGGTGATTTCAGCAGGAACATATTTAGGCACCACTGAGTTGACCAAAGTCCCAGTAGAACTGACCGGGGTATAGTCAAAGAGGAATATATCTCCAATGGTGCACTGGATAACCCTACAGACATGCTCCACCTGTGTATAACAATAATCTATCATGGAATAGGTACAGTGTACCTGTGAATAATGAGAATAGCTTTGCATTCTAAGGTACAATGTCTGCCAGACATCAGCCCATCCGATCGCCCGGTGAGCCTTTTGAAGTATTTATGGGGGGATGGAATTTTATGTGGGTTCTGTTTAAAGGAGTTCAGGCTAGAGTTCAGAGTCATATTTAGGTCCTCTGCCATCAGTAGAATCCCTAAGGTAAAATAGATAATCTTATCCATCAGGCACTGGATGACTGGAATGTTGGCCCCTGGGGTATATATACATTTGCCAGGGTCGCCTCCTGACCATGTAGGGTTCCATGGACCAGAACCAGTCTTCCCTTTGGGTCTTGCTAGATTGGGTGTTTCTGGTGACAAGTATAACAATCCCTCTCCTACATCCCCTTCATATGAGGTAGAGTATTCCATGCTGAAGCCTAGATTTGTAAGCTTGGCATGTTCTTCGTGGGTAAGATGTGACTCCTGGAGGAACACCAGGTCAGGCTTCAGTTTCTTGATATGAGATAGGTTTTTGCACACTTGACTGGATCTGTTAGCCCATTGACATTCCATGAGCAAAGATAGATTGTAGGGGCAATTGTTTTCATCATCATTTATTTGTTGGATGGATGGCAAATTGAGAGCAAGCTCTCCTTTACAATTGCATCCAAAAATACAAATACATACGGACATACAAAAATGCCAGCAGAAACAGGCCTAACAGTCTATCAAGTCGATTGTGCAGCTAGCCCCTCAATTTGCAGCTGCCCCACCCTCCCTCCAGCTCCTCTTAATTACCCTTCCTCACTCTGTCCCACCCTCTAAAAGCCCTCCCCACCAGAATACAGGCTACTACCCTCTCAGGCAGGCATTCCACTTATCCACCACCCATTCAGTGAAAAAGTGCCTTCTGATCTCCCTCCTGAATCTTCCCCCCACCAGTCTCAGTTTATGCCCTCTTGTGTCCCTCTCATTTCTAATCTGGAAAATCTTCTCTGTGTCAGTTTTGTTAATCCCCTTTAAGTATGTAAAAGTTCCAATCATATCGCCCTATCCCTCTTCACCTCCAGTGAATACATGTTCAGCTCACTCAACCTATCCTCGTAGGACATACCCTCCCCTGGATCATCTTTGTCACCTTGCGCTGTACCCCTTCTAATAATCTGATGTCTTTCTTTAGGAATGGGTGCCAGTACTGCACACAGTATTCCAGGTGTGATTTGACCAGTGACCTGTACAGAGGAAGGATCTCATCCCTATTCCTGGAAGAGATACCTCTCACTATACACCCCAGCATCTTGTTGGCTTTTGCTGCCACCTTCCTGCACTGTGTGGAGTTGTTCACATTCCCTATTATAATCACCCTGAGATCTTTCTCCTCCCAGTGATTTCCAACTGAACTCCTCTGAGCTGATAGCTCCTCCCCTGGTTCCTAGTTCCAAACTGCAGTACTTTGCACTTCTTGCTGTTGAACCCCAGCTGCCATGTTTCTGACCATTCCTGTAGTTTAGTCAGGTCATCCTGCAGCCCTTTCCACCCATCTACGTCATCTACCACAGCTCCCATTTTAGTATAATCTGCAAACAGACTGATCTTACTCCGGATTCCCTGTGAGATATCTGCTATGAATATCCCAAACAGCACCGGTTCCAGAACAGATTCCTGTGGCACTACACTCATCACATCCCTAGGTGATGAGAGCTCCCCCACCACTACCACCCTCTGCTGCCTTCCCTTCAGCCAATTGGTGATACATTTGACCATTTTTCTTCCCACCCCAGTATCCTCCAGCTCCCCCCCCAGCCTGTCATGTAGCACTGAATCAAAGGTCTTGCTGAATTTCAAATACAGGACATCCACCGCATGGTCCTTGTCCAGTTCCCTGGTCACCCAGTCATAGTACTCAACTAGATTTGTCTGGCACAATCTTCCTGAGACAAACCCATGTTGCTGAACATCCTGCAGTCTATTGTCCTCCAAAAATGCCACCAGCCTCTCCTCCAGGATTGTCTCCATGAGCTTTCCCACAACAGATGTGAGGCTCAATGGCATGTAGTTCCCCGGCTCATCCCTAGGGCCACTTTTGTGAATGGGGACCACATGGGTCATCCTCCAGTCTTCTGGTACATATCCTGTGTCCAGGGAGGTACTGAACAGGTCAGCCAGTGGTCTCACCAGGATTGCCACCAGTTCTTTTAGCACCCTAGGGTGAATGTCATCTGGACCTGATGCCTTGTCCACCCTCAGTGTCCTTAACCCCTCCAGAACCCTGGCTTCCATAATCCCTGTGTCAGTCACCCCCTCCTCTCTCCTGCCTGCCCCTCTCCTCCCCCGTGGTATCTTCCCCCTCTCTCCTTCATGAACACAGAACAGAAATACTCATTTAGTGCCTCTTCCTGATCCCCCACCTTCTCTACCCACCCTCTATCCTTCTCAATCCTCACAGTCTGGTCCTTGTTCTTCCATCTCTCCCTAATGTATCTCCTTTTCACCATCCTTGATACCTTGTGACAGCCTCAGCTCTCTCGAAGCCTTGCCTACTCTGACCAGCCTGCTTAACTCACTGGACCTCTTCGTATTCTCCTCCTTGTCTCCTTCCCCTCCAGATTTCTTGAGTCTCTGAAATGCTTTTCTCTTGGACCTCACCCCCTCCATCACCTCCTGGATTAACCAACTGGGCTTTTTAGCCCTGCCCTTCTTGCTATGTGTCTTTGTACACATCCCAGTAGCCTCCCCCAGCCCAGTTTTAATAATCTCCCACGTTTGACAAGTATCCATGTTAAGCCTGAATACTCACCAAGTGCCTACCCGCAATCTCCCCCATCATTTTAAAGTCTACCCCCTTTAAATCAATCACCCTAGTTCCCATACCCCCTTTTTCCCTTCCCATATTGAGCGTGAACCACACCGTGTGGTGGTCACTCCCAGCCAGAGGGTCCTCCACCTCCAGATCCCTTACAGCTTCTCCATTTGTTAATACCAGGTCCAGAGTTCTTCCTTCCCAGTTTTTTCATGGCCCAACTGCACCAGGACGCTGTCCAGAACTGCATCTAATATGACTTGTTCCCTTGCACTCGTGGTGGTTGGGGTGCTCCAATCCACCACTGGTAGATTGAAGTTCCCCACCACCACCACTGTGTTCCCCTTCCTACAGACCCTTCTAATCTGATCAGCTGACTCTCTATCCAGATACTCCACTTGTGCGGGTGGTCTGTACACTATTCACATCCTCAGTGTCCTTTTCTTTGAGTCCTGGAACTGCATCCATACAGCATCTGTCCTGCCTTCCTTCCCCTCTTCCGTAACGCACATACACACATAAGTTGCATAAACATTCAACATTCAGACTATGCATAAAATTTCAATTCTCAGGCTATATAATCAAGGTAATTGTATTACCTATACAAAGCATTCAGAGTTTGTAAAAATCAGTCTAGCAAGAGATGCCTTAAAACGCGAGTAGAGAAGCAGAATACATACATTATACTTTTTCTTCATTATTTCCCAAATTTTAGGGATATTAACTGCTAAAGTAAGGTCCCCAAATTCTGATTTGGTTCTAGAATACTATAAAAGGACAGTTTATCAGACCTTAAGCTAAAATGTATACTACTCCTAGTTCCCGTATCCTGTATGTGGATGTAGCAGTGGTCACTGAAACTTGGGCCACCCCTGGCCATGACTGGGAGCTTAATCTGAGTGGGTACCTTATGCTGAGGAAGGACAGAAAGGTGGGCAGAGAGGGAGGAGTAGCAATGTTCATTAAGGATAATACTGAGAGTATGAGAGTGGAGGAAGCAGAGGGCAACATGGAGGCCCTATGGGTCATCTTGCAAACCCCCATGGGAGGGAAGATCAAGTTGGTATATAGGCCCCCAGGACTAGCGGAGGACCTAAAGGATTACCTGTTGACTAACATTAAGAGGCAGTGCGGACTGGAAGGGGAAGGAGTGGTATTGATGGGGGACCTTAATATGCCAGCTACTGATTGGGATACTATGTTGTCCACTGTAACCAGGGAGCAGAAGCTGCTGGAGAGCTTCCTGTATGTGTTCCTCAGTTATCAGGTGATAGACCCAATGAAGGAGGGTCATATCCTGGATGTGGTTTTAGTGGATGGGGCTCTTGTATGAGATCTGGTTGCGGAAAAGCCCCTGGCTGGGACCGACCATAACGAAGTCCAGTTTCAGCTTAAACTGGGGGGAGGGGGATCATTCAAGGACAATGATAGTTGATTTTAGGGGGGGTGGACTTTCAGAACATGGGGGAAATTCTCAAGGGGCATTTGCAGGAGATAAAACTAGGTTTGGACGCTGAAGGTAGGTGGGAGATCATAAAGCGGGAGCTACAGGAGGCCACCAGGACCTGTGCAAGTGTGAAGCACAAGGGCGGTAGGTCTCATAAACCATGTTGGTGGACCAAGGAGGTCCAGGAGGTGGTAAGGGAGAAGAAGGCTGCCTACAGTAGGTACAACAAAATAAGAGGCAAGAGGGATAGAGAGAACTATCGCCTTGCAACCAGGAAAGTCACCAGAGTGGTGAGGGGGCAAAGGTCTGGAAAGAGCAGAGTCTGGTGCAGAGGATATGGGGTGGAGAAAAGGGGTTCTTTAGGTATATTGGTGAGTGGAGGAAGGTCAAGGGCCAGCTCAGTAGGTTGAGGACAGCTGGGGGTGGATGGAAGGGGCTGGAGAGCAGGCGGAGGTACTGAATGAGTACTTTGCCTCAGTGTTCACTTGGGAGGAGGCTGAGGAACTTCCAAAAATGGGGTTGAAGGACATAGAAGGTGCAGTGAACCTGACTATTGGGGTACCTGCTGAAGAACAAGCCACTGAGGGAGGTAGGCCAGAAGTGAAATATCAGACTTGTTCTCCTGAATGGGGGTGGACAGATGCTTATATTCCTATCGGTCAGGTGTGGGAAGCCCTCCAGTCCTTAAAAAAGGATAAATCTCTAGAGCCTGATGCTATTCATCCCAGAGTACTGAGGGAGTTGCGGATGTTTTAGCTGCACCATTGGCGGATCTCTTTAACTTGTTGCTCCAGACAGGGAAGGTGCCAAGGGTTTGGAAGCAGGCGCATGTTGTGCCCATCCATAAAGGGGGATCAAGAAAAGAGCCAGGAAACTATAGACCCGTCAGTTTGACGTCGGTGGTGGGGAAGGTAATGGAGAGCATATTTAAGGAAGGGCTGGAAGGTTTCTTGGAGGAGATGGGTTACCTGGATGACCGGCAGCATGGGTTTGTGCCAGGTAGATCGTGTCAAACAAACCTTGTAGAGTTCTATGGGTGGGTGACATCAGCACTCAACAGGGGGAGACCAGTGGATGTACTGTTCCTGGACTTCAGCAATGCATTTGATTTGGTCCCTCACATTGGCCTAAGGGAGAAGCTGGGGGGGGATGGGGTAGGCCCATTGACGGTTAGGTGGATTGGAAACTGTCTTTCAGGTTGCACTCAGCGGGTAGTGGTTGGAGGGGAGGTCTCATCTCCTAGGGAGGTCATAAGTGGGGTCCCACAGGGATCAGTCCTGGGGCCACTCCTGTTTAACGCCTGTCATCTCCAATATCAGGGAAGGTATCGGGTGTGAAATGAGTCTCTTTGCAGATGACTCTAAGCTGGGGGCGGTGGTGGGGGAGGAGAGGGGATTGGCCCTGCAAGAGGACCTGGATACTCTGGATAGGTGGTCCTGCACCTGGAAATTGAAATTTAACTCCTCCAAGTGCAAGATGCCACACCTAGGGTGGGAAAAACCCAACTATGTGTACAGTCTGGGGAGGAAGAGTTGCAAGCTATGGCAGGTGAAAGAGATCTAGGAGTCTTGGTGGATGTTAACATGAATAATTCAGAGTAGTGCAGGAGGGCTGTGGTCAGGGCAAATAGGATGCTGGGATGCATCGCTAGGGGGATTACCTCAAGGAACAGGGAGGTGATTTTGCCACTGTACAACAGCCTGGTTAGAACACATCTTGAGTACTGTATGCAGTTCTGGAGGCCGCATCTAAGAAGGGACATCCAACTCCTGGAGAGGGTTCAGAGGAGAGCAACCAGAATGATCCAGGGCCTGGGGGATATGACATATGAGGAACAACTAGGGGAGCTCAACCTGTTCTCACTGGAGGAGAGGAGGGACCGGGGGGACATGATTGAGGTCTTCAAGTACTTTAGGGGAGTAAATAAGGTAAGCCAAGATAGGATCTTTCGACTGAAGGAGGGTGGAATCACCAGAGAACACAGCTGGAAGATTGAGGGTGGTAGGATTAGGGGGAAGGAGGAGGTACTTCACTGAGAGAGTGGTGGAACCGTGGAATGCGCTGCCTGGGGAGCTGGTACAGGCAGCTACAGTGGAGGGATTCAAGAGAGGGTGGGACAGATATAGCCAAGGGGTGAAGCAGAGGGTGGTTTGCCCAGGGGGGCAGGACTGGGGGATGGAGTAATAGTGGAAGGAGACAGATAGAGAGCTATGGTACCCAACCAGGGTGCTGAAGCACGAGCAGTCTTGATAGACCAATAGGCCTACTCTGCTGGCATCTAGTATGTTAGTTTGCAACATATCCAGTAAGAATAAGGGAAGGGCTTTAATTATAAATGTGTATATATAAAGGTGCCAATGCATCTCTCTTCATTTTGTTAATGAACCCTAACCCACTTTAGCATATAATATGCAATGATGTGTTTTCCATGGTAATCCCATGATAAATCTAAGTGCACAATATAAAGTATCAAGTGTATTCAAGGTTTTTACAGTAGAATTTCTGTAGATGCTGCCTCCATAATCTAATACAGACATAAAAAGTGAGTTAACCAACATTTTTTTAAGTGGATAACTGAAGCAGGACTTATTTCTATAAAGGAAAGCCAGTCATTTCTTTAGTTTAACAGAAAGAGTTTCTATATGTGGAAGAAATGATAACTTATCATCTAAAATTAAACCAAGATATTTCTAAGATACTGTATAACCCTTATTATTCCAATGTCCTTTTTGGATTTTACACTTATATCAGGTAAAGGACTATTTCTACGTGAGGACATCATCCACTGGGTGTTTTGTTCATTAAGTAAAAGTCACAGGTCTACCAGGGCATCCTGCACTGTGGTAAATCAAATTGAGAGGTCTTAACTGCTGTCTCTGCATTACTGTGGTGTGTGTAAATTACAGTATCATCAGCGTATACATACATACTTCACGAAACAGAACAGTGCTTAGGCAAATCATTAACATATAACAGAAATAACGGGACCCAGAATTGATCCCTGTGGTGCTCCTTTATTTACTGTAAGCAAATCAGGTTTTAAATCACCTATTTTTATGCATTGCTGCTGCAGAGTAAACTAAGGCTGAAACCTCAGCAATGCAGAGAGGCCCAGTCCAGAGTCCTTTAATTTATTTGAAAGCATATTGTGATCCACGGCATCGAATGCCTTCGATAAATCTAGAAAAACTGCAGGATTGTAGTGACTTTTATTAAATGAGGCATACATGTCATTTGTGACCTTTGATATGACATTTATTGTACTTTTGCCTTTCTTAAACCCCCATTTGCTGATCTGTGATAACACGTATCTATTCAAATACTGTATAAGTTGAGTGTGTACCAATCATTCAAATATTTTATTTATTGTGGGCAAATTAGAGATTGGACAATAATTATTGAGGTCTGTAGTGACCCCCCTTTAAATATTGGGGATATATGTGCTATTTTCCAATCTGATTGTAGCTGTGCTATTTGCAAAGAAAAAATAAAAAGATAAGCAAGGTGTTTGGGTAATATTTATGCTGCTATTTTGTGAAAAAAAAAGGTGCAATGTTATCACAGCTAGCTCCCTTACTAGTGTCCAATTTAATCAATTCCTTATAAACATCCTCCTCCTCCTTGATTACAGTAAAAGAAAACAATGGTCTATTAATACTATGGCAAGCCATTAGGGACATAATTCAGAATCTCTGGCTGTATAGTAAAATACATACACTACATAATGAAATACATATATCATACAGTGAAATATATACATCATATAGTAAAATACATATACTGTATACTTAAATACATATATTATATAGTGAAACACATACACTATATAGTGAAATGCTTACATTGTATAGCAAAATACATACACTATCTACTGAAATCCATATACTCAGTACTGAAAATCCACATACACTATATACTGAAATAAATGTACTATATACTGAAACATATACACTAGCTATTGAGATACATACTGTACGCTACAAACTGAAACATCCACATAAACTATCTACTGAAACAAATACTCTATACATTGTAACACATACACTATATATTGAAAAAATCTGCATACACTGTATACTGAAACAAATACACTATATATTGAAATACATACACTATCTATTGAAATGCATACACTACACACTGAAAAAAACACATACACTGTCCACTGAAACAAATACACTATATATTGAAACATCAACCCTTTATATTGAAATACATACAATATATATAATTGAAATAAATACACGATGCATTGAAAAATCTGCATACACTATATACTGAAACAAATACACTATATATTAAAAACACTTACCCTCTCTATTGAAAAATGTTGCATACTCTATATACTGAGAGAAATATATTACATACTGAAATACATACACAGTATATTAAAAAAACACATACACTATATACTGAAACAAATACACTTCATGGTGAAACACATACACTATGTATTGAAATACATACACTGTAGACTGAAAGATTCACATACGCTATATACTGAAACAAATAAACTATATACTGAAATGGACTACATTCTGAAATTACACCCCTCCCACCCCCCACCAAATGACCTGGCTCTGCACTCATTTCCTGTTGCATTCAGGGAGCTGCTGGCTTGATGAAAGGATGTCTAAAACTACAGAGCAGCAGGTATACAAAACAGGGCCATCTCTTTTTCTACTTCTTTACTGGGTTTTACATCTTGTTTTGCTTGCACACCTTTAATCAAATTTAGAACATTGTGATGTGACAAGAAACTTTTAGAACTAATTTAAAATACTGTTTATTCTTTTAAATAAGTGCTGCCTTCATTTACTGTTAGACACATTTGTATAGGAAGCTAATACTTAGGATATTCCAAACATATCACTCTCATACCATATACACATAGGGGACTGCATGCATTTTTCTAAGTTAAAGTTTTGATCAGATTTATGTGTTATTTATTACTGTGTTGGTCCAGCAACTTATCTAAGCTGAATGCTTGAGAAGAGTACTGCAGAAGCTGTAAAAGTGTAAGCCAAATGCTTTCCTAGTTTGCACTCTGCTGAGTTAGTTTTGATTTAGTTTTTGTTTTATTTGAATGTTTTGGTTAATAAAGGTTCTTGGTTAAGAAAAAAAATACATATATTTTGCAGCAATCGCTCAGGGCCCAGTTCTTGTCAGGAGCTCAGCTGGCATATACATAATTTGCACTTTCTGTTCTGAATAACTTCACTGTGATGCCTCACTGGGGGCACTCATGGCTCCTAACCTCCCCATTCCATATCTACAGAGCATTGCAAGGTGGACAGAGGTTTGCCAGGCACTTGGTCTCCACTAATAAACCTGCCCCGGTCTAGCTGCATAGTGCATAGTTACACTGTTTATGTGGTATGACTGTGTTATTGAGTTTGAGATTCCCAAACTGTGTTTTATTTCTTTTTCCATTGAGATGTTTATCTTCTAGGTCACCTACTGACCCCCTTGTGCACTGGCTTGTCCATCCCCATCACCCAAAATCACCAGGACTTACCTGCTCTGAGATCTCTCATGCCCCCCCCCATGATGGGTCCAGGAGGGAGAGGGCCATTCACAAGTAGACACATATTCAGACAGGAGCAGAGCCTGGTTAGTAATGCAAAGCCTGTGGCAGGTTGATGGATTAATTTGCCATTGGAGGTTTTCTACCTTTGGTTTATCCCCTGGGCAGTCAAGCATGCAATGATGCCAATCCAATTAAAGGCAAGTGCTACTTTGTGCCTGCCTGAGCCCTGCCCATTATGCCACTCTGATACCCTGCCAGCATTCCTTCTAGGTGGCTGTTAAAGAGCGGGGTGGTCAGACTCCACCTCCCTGAGAGGAGAGCAGTCCCCGAGATGCTCAATCATCTGTCCCACCAGCTAACCCCTGTTTGACCCAGGTCCTCCCCCGAAACTGGGCCACTCACATTGGAAGCAGTACAGCTACCACCATGCCTCTAAGCCAACCCATCAGATTGTATTTTTATAAGTAGATAAAAACAGCACTCTGATGAAAGTAGAAATTGTATTTTAGCTACAGTTGTTATTCATATTTAAGCACATCACAATGTTTTGAAGTTGGATAAAAGTTTTCCAAGGAAAATAACATAAAATAATACATAAAGATACAGAATAAGATAATCCATTTTTGTTTACTTTCTGCATCTTAAGAGGCATTGGCAGGGGATATTTAGTCAATTAGGGCCCCATTTTCAGAAGGTTAGTGGAGTGCTAAACATCTAAGCACTGTGCCTTGTGGGAGGACAGCATGGTTGAACAGGTGCCACATGTTTAGCAGCCCCCAATGCTAACCTGATCATGTGCATATGCATATGTACTACTAACGCCTTGCAAATGAGGGATCCCCTCCTGAATACAGAGCACAGTGCTATATAAAAGGTTTTGAAAGTGTTTTACAACTGAGATTGCAATACTGTTTACTGCTTCCAAAACTCCTGCCCTCATTTGAGCACACCGTGGTGCATATTGACACCCTACTCCTGGTCACCATTCTGATGCTCCCAAGTAGTATACCAAACGATCCTTGGCATATAAAGGTTCTACACATCTGATCACAGTTTAAATGGCTCCAGTTATTATAGTAAAATGATCCTTGGTGTCTAGTGACCCCCCTTCCCAGGCATACTAAGCTGGGAGCTAATTTCCAGATGCATCTGGTGGAAGGAGAACTTGTACAAGTGGGGCTTAGGTAGCACAAAAGTTCAAAATACATCACATACATGGAGCAGAGTGGTACACAATTGCAAATTACATTGGGAATAATACATGCAAGATGTGAGAACTGAGTGACAAGCAAACAATCGACAATGCATATACAGTGCAGTCGGAAGCCACAAACATATGCTAGTAATCAAATACAGAGCAGTTTAAATAAACACTAGCTGTAATCATTTGTGCATAATGACTAGAGTGGAAGCACAAATGCCAAATTATAGCTGTACCTAAACTAGAAACAAGTCATAGGATAGCAAGAGGGAAAATTAGAGCAAGTACAGGAAGTAGAGGTGAGACCTCTGAAGTGGTTTGAAAGAATCCAGGGGAGGGAGATTGGTGAATGGCTGGGGCGAGGGAGTTCCAGATTTTAGGGAAGTGGTGGCTGAACGTGTCTTTGCTGATGGTTATGGAAACTGAAGGGACTGCTAGGGTTTAAACATTTCAGCTTCTGATGGTATGGCTTTGGGTGGGCAGAGAGATAGGAGGGTAGGGAAACAAACCAGATTTTCCCACAGAGCTGGCTCAGTGCACATGGTGTCTGTCCACAAGAGAAGAAAAGGAGAGAGATTTATACATAGAACAGTGATGAGTCCAAGGAGGATAGTCAAGAGTGTAATGGCAGAAATAGTTGAAGAGCGTGTCCAGTCTGGCAAGGGTAGTGACTGGGGTTGTGCTGTAGACAACATCACCATAGTCAAAAATTGGGAGAATTATTCTCTCGATAATAGCATGGTGTGCTGGAGGTGGAATACAGTCACAGTTCCTGTAAAGTGCATCAAATTGGGGTGCAGCTTTTTGACTATAGCATCCACTTGTTCAGAAAAGTTTAGGTGCTGGTCTAGCCAGATACCAAGATAACTAAAGGTGGTAACATCCTCCACAGGGGAGCCATCAAGGGTATGGATAGTTAGAAGGAGAGGGGGCCTAGAGAGTCTGTGCCTTGTACCAAAGGACATAGAGACGGTCTTCTTGGCATTGAGGAAAAGCTGATTTGTACACAACCAGGGCTGAACTTGATCGAAGTCCAGCTGGAGTCTGTGGGCCTGCTGTGAAGAGGACTGTGTTATCCATGTACATGTGAATGGATGCAGACAAGTATACAGAGGGGAGATCATTAAGGAAAATGAAGAAAAGTAGAGGGCCTAACACAGATCCTTGTGAGACCTAAGTGGATACAGGCAGGGAGGAGAGGGGGTCACCAATTTTGTCTGCTTGGGACCTACCCATGCGGTTGGAGTGGAACAGCCAGTGGCTGAGATGGAAAGGTCTGCAGCCTAGAGTTTGGCTAATAATTAGGGTGGGAGACAGGGTTGAGTGCTTTGGCTAGATCGACGAAGATAGCAGAGGTGAATAGGCTGTGATCCATATCATTGTGGATGGATTTGGTGAGCCTGAGCAGGGAGATGGTGGTGGAGTGATTTTTGCAGAAACCAGACCTGTATTGGGTGAAGAAGGAAGAGGAGTCCAGAAAGGGAGAGAGTTGTGACAAGATAATTTGTTCCTGTATTTTGGAGGGAGGAGAGAAATGGGTCGGTAGCTGTTAGTAGCAGATGGGTCACCACTTTTTGGAGGAGTAACAGTGGAAGTCTTCCAGTCAGCAGGAATGGAGGAACAGCAGAAAGAGAGGTTAGGGAGGTCAGCCAATGGGGAGGAGATTGCAGAAGCAGAGAGATGGAGGAGCTTGCTATCCAGGCCATCTGGGCTCCTACCCTTGGAAGGATTAAGGGCCGGAAGGGTGTCGGTGATTGGAGGATGGAGTTACTGGACAGAAAAAAAATAATAGGGGGAAGGAAGGAGATGACAATCATGCAGGCTGGCAGGGATGAGAGGGAGGTGATAAAATTGAATTACACCTCTGTGGTGATGAAGGAGGGGTTAGAAATAGGGGTGTCACCCACGTTGAGGACAGGCAAAGGAGATTGAGTGGGAGGGGAGAAGAGATTGTGGCAGCCTTCCAAAATTTAGACAGGTAACCAATGTTGGTACTGAAGGTAGATATAAAATACTCACCTTTGACAAGCCTTATTGCTCTGGTACAGGTGTTGCAAAGGTGATGATACCTCTGGAAGCCATGGGGGATGGGTGACATTTATTTTTCTGACCAGGCCAAATCATGCACTTGCAAGCAAGCTATGAACTTGGCCATGATCTAGGAGAGGTGGGGTACCTTTTCTCATGTCCTGTTCTGTGGCTGGGGGTGGCAGTCCAATATTTCGAGGAATTTTGTTTTTGAAATATGTTAGCATGGAGTCAGTGGAGCAGGCCAATGAGATAAGGGACCGATCAGAGTGGTTTAGGTCATGGCACAAGGGGGTGAGATCCAGGGATTTGAAGGAAAATATAAGCAGTGTTTTGGTGGGGATGAGGGGGCTTTAGTTGAATAAGAGGCAGCAGAGGGTTGTGATTATGGTGTCAAATCAGAAGAAATGGAGGTCATGAGTGGAATGCCACAGGGATCCATCCTGACTATTTCCCTCTTCTATATGCTCATTATCAACATTTGAGAATGACTCTGGGACTGTGTCTCTTTGAATATGACACCAAGCACATGGGAGGGTAGATAGTGATGAGGGAAGTAGGAAACTGCAGAGTGACATGTAAAAGGCAGAGAGGTGGCCTAAGGTTTGGCAGCTGAAATTCAATGCCCAAAAATGCAACGTGATTCACTTAGGGGACAAGAACCCCAGGACAGAGTACTGGATAGGAGGGGTAGAGCTGAGCACTACAGCTGAGGAAAGGGACCTAGTATTCATCATTTGTGACTCCCTTAAACAATCAAGCTAGTACAGTGAGGCATCTAGTAAGGCAAATAGGATACTAGGATGTGCCAGAAGGAGTTCTGATAGTAGAAGAAAAGAGGTTTACTGCCTCTTTATTGATCATTGTTGAGGCTGCACCTGGCATACTGTGCAGAGTTCTGAAGACCTCACCTCAGGAGAGATAAGGACAAAGGGCAATCAGGATGATTCAGAGCTGACAGGACAGATCGTATGAGGATCTGCTTGAGGCACTGAACATGTCTTCACTAGAGACCAGACAAGAGAGGAGTGATATGATAGGGACCTTCACGTTCCTGTAAGGAATAAACAAGGTGAATAGAGAAGAACTACTTACAGTAGCATGAGTAACAGTTCAAGAGCATGGGGCACAAGTAGAAACTGATGGGATAGAGGTTCAAGAAGGATATTGAGAAGTTTCATTTTCCAGAAATGGTGGTGGAAATGTGGAATAGTCTGCCAAATGAGATGGCAGGCACCAAAAGCATAAATGGTTTCAAGCATGGCTGTGACAAAGTGAAGGGTATAATGGTTACTCAGGCTGATAGTAGTAGGGAAGGGAACAGGGGAGTGGATATTGAAGGCTAGTATCTTGTATGGACAGTAGGTTCTGAGGTTTAATAGGGGAAATAGGGGCAGACTGGATGTACCATTTTTTTCTGCCATCATTGTCTATGTTTCTGTGTTTCTATTTTCCTATGATCCCTGACATCTAGTAGCCCCATCCGCCAGTCGCAAATCTGAGCCCCCTCTCAAAGCCATCCAGCCAGGTCCCTCCACTCCTTCCCCATTGGCCCCCCCATTTACACAAGATTGCAGCCACGTCCCTGTGACTGTGATCAGTACAGTGTCTTAGCTCATTACCTTGGCTGACCACTGTCACAGAGTGAAAGGGCGTGAAAGGGAGTGACTGCACACCTACTGTAAAACATCTGTTTCTATAGTAGGTGTGTGCTCACTCCCTGTCACTCAGAAAGTGGTCAACCGAGGTGGTGAGCAGACAGGCTGGACCTGTCACTGATGCAGTGGGAGGGACTGGCAGCTGGGGTAATTTGTGAGCCACCATGGGGAGAGGGGTGGAAGGACCTTAATGGGTAGAATTGGGAGGGGGCTCAGACTTGCAATCAGGGTGATCCAGATGCCAGGGATCCTCTTAATGTACTAATCAGAAGCATCTGAATGGTGATTGAGGGTGGGGAAATTCTAGATGCCAGGAATCATTTTACTATTTGGGGTTGTCTGAATGTAGCTGGGGGGAACTACTAGATGCCAGGTATCATTTTATTATAATATCAGGGGCATCTGAATTGTGATCATGAGGTGGGGGCTGGGAATGCTCTGTACAATTCTTCCATGCAGTGATGCACAGAGGCATTGTGCGGAGATGTTAGTTAGCCTATATGGGCCAGCAAATGTCCCATTAGCAGCTTTCCTGCCCTATGAACTTAGTATGCTGAGAGTTGAAAATGGCTCATGGGGTAAAGGTGCTATCCTATTTGGGACATGCTTACTCCCTTTGTTCCTCTGAATCTCTGTCCTACTGGAGGCTGTGATAGTGCCTAGCCATGTCACAGTGGGCTATCAAATGGGAACCAGTGATCACTATACAGTGTGGTTCAACATTACAATGGGTGCAGAGGCAAGCCACAAAAAGACAATGGTCCGGGACTTTAGTAGGTTGGATTTTAAAAAAAATTGGAAACTTCTTCAGAAGCAGCCTAGCAGGGGATGATTGTCAGAGAGGGGTAGAAGAATGGTGGAAAAATCAAGTAAAGGCATAGGGAAGGCAACCAGCATCTGCATGAAGGAAGTGTGCAAAAGCAGAAGGAAACAAGCATTTGTCATTGCTGAATGTTGTCTTGCTGGCATTGGCATTGGTAGTGCAGGAGTTAGAGAGATGCATAATAGGAATGCCAATGAAGTATGAAGTGACGTCATCCCCATACCACCCTACAGAGACTGACAGGCATTGAGTGTGCCTTTGGGTCATCTGCCATAATGCTCATGCCATTTCACCTCACCCTACCCTGTAGATTCTGACAAGTGTCATGTTGTGCCTTGGGGTCATTGGGCCTTACACTCATCCAGTTCTATAAGGAAATATGTTGAGATGGGTGCAGTATAGAAGAATGGGGTGAACTTTGGAGCCAAAGAGTCCAAGGCACACCTTGATGCATGTCACAGGCTGCAGGGTGGGGTGGAATGACATGACCTCTACAGACAACAGTCCAAAGCCCTTCCCCGATACCTATCAGTCTCTACAGGGTGAGACATTATGGTTAGAAACATTAATGCCCCAGGCGTTTCTTGGTATTTGGACTCCAAATTTTCAACATGGGCTTTTTGCGACCCCACCTCATGAAAGCATTTGGGACCTCTGCTCATGAACAGTGGCACTGTGATTTTGTCAATGTGTCCTGAATGTTGATTTCCCACAGCAACTGTGGCATTCTGCACCAGATGTGCAGAAACACATTTTGGTTAGGATGTGAAAAATGACAGCTCTACTGTTCATAAGGACATGTGAAGAAATGGCAATGTTGGAAATCTGGAGTGAAAATATTAAAAATTCTCGAAGTTATAAGCGTGCATGGAAGCTGCACTATGAATGTTCATAACACAGTCATTTTGTGGAATTTGTTCACCAAATTTTCAACATAGGCATGTTGGGAGCCCATCTTATGAACAGTGGCACTGTCATTCATTATTCGGTCCCAAAAGGTGATTCTGCACAGTGACCATGAAATCACCTTTCTGGACTGAATAATGAATTGACAGTGACTGAGTTCATGAGGTGGGGTGCCAAGAACCCCATGTTAAAAATTTGGAGCCAAAAGTTGCAAAAATGGATGGGATATCCACCTAAGTTGAATACCCCCCCCCCACTGATGCCATTATACAGCTTACCGGCATTTCTGCAGTTTGAGGTCGGCTTTGAAGAATGCAGATGTGTTTCCACTCCACCAAAGATCCAGCGCTGGACTCCGGAGGTAAGTATGGGGTGAAGGTGTGTGTGGAGTGGTGAAGTGCACAGAGGGTGAGTGCGTAACAGTTTGGGGGAGGGACCCGATGGCGATGGACCATTTTCTTTGTTTCAGGTTATAATTTTCTTTTTTTTTACAGGTGTAAGGAAAATGGTGGGTACACTGGGGTGGTTCCTATTGTGTCCCATGAGTTTGCGGTGTGATGTTAGCCACACTGCTGTGGGCAAGGGCAGGAAAATGCCAATGCAGTCAGCTTTTGAACATGGAGGCACACTGTGGTGGGCTCCCAGTGTGCCACACAATCTTGGGGGGGTTAACTATGCCAACAGGGGGATTGGGCACCCCAGAAGTCAACTTGCTGGGGATTGCGAGAGGCGGATGGTGACAGCCGCACCCATGTTTACTAAAATATTACACCAGGCAAGGCATGCCCTGCAATGACGGGGAGCACCCTCATTGCAGCAGTGAAATTGTTTCAAGTTGTTGGCATGCTTTTGCAGTGACTTCATAGACAGCGTGCTATTTTGTTCGTGCCACAGAGCCCAGCAGGAAAAAGCAGTGGTGCCATTGGTCACAACATGACCACACCTCCAAAACCTGCCACCACAATATGTTGGCACTGTGCACACAAGACAACATAAAAAGAACCATTATGGTACTGTAGGGAAGTGGCCATGAAGATGTCTGAAGCACATCCCAACCGGTCTTGTTAAGCAATTCCTATGATGTTTTGGAGGAGTGGGATAGCCCCACAATGGCACCCACAGCCGAGACCAAGTTGGATGGGCAGATCCTCCAGGATGCAGAACCAGGAAAGGGGGAAAGAAAACCCCAGAGAAGGAGGAGGAAGTTTCTCCT
Organism: Neoceratodus forsteri; assembly: GCA_016271365.2. Classification (NCBI taxonomy): domain Eukaryota; kingdom Metazoa; phylum Chordata; order Ceratodontiformes; family Ceratodontidae; genus Neoceratodus; species Neoceratodus forsteri. The sequence goes on from CM028134.1 coordinate 294,078,533, forward strand.
GGAGGGAGACTCAGTTGTTTGAGGAGTGAAGTTAGAGGAACCTAGCAGGAAGGACAGGGAAGTAAAGTGCATTTCAGAAGGCACTGCATGGTGGGATGAGAAGCGGATCAATAGGATCACATGGCTAATGGCAAGGAGGGAGGAACTGGATTTTATCATCCACCTGGGGATGAATGACCTGGCAGGAGAAGAAGTGGAAGTAGCTAGAATCCAAAAGGATTTCAGGAAGTTGGGGGGAGCCTGAAGCAAGTAGAACACTTCAAGGAGGCAGTATAGTGCAATGGTTTAAGGCTCTGAGCTGCAAACCTGGAGACATGGGTTTGAATCCCACAGCCCCCACTTGCATACTGTGTGACCCTGAGCAAGTCACTTAACTTCCATGTGCTCCCAGGTCACACCTGTAAACAAGCTTCAGCTTAGTGTGTCTCTTCTGGTAAAAAAAAACAACACTCCGTCTCCTTCTCAGAGGTGCCACCTTTCCATGGCAGGGGAAAGGTTAGGGCACTCCATATCCAGTAATTCAACTCCCGGTTGAAGGAATGGTGTGGAAGGGAGGGTTATGGCTTCATGGGGGACTGGGGCCCCACCTGGATGGATGCAAGTCCGTATAAAGATAATGGCCTGCATCAGTCAGGGAAGGTGACCCGAGTAAGAAGTATGAATTCTTCAGTGACAAGCATTTAAAATGGCCGGGGAGGGGGCAGTCAGGAAGGACTGGTGACTTAGTATCAACCCCTCCCCCGGGGCACAAGGTACTTGTAATCCTAGACACAAATAAATAAAAAATAAATAGATAAAACATGCAGGAAAACGAGTTGAAGTCTGGGACATTGACAGCAGGAGGAGAGTGGGAAGCAGTGAATTCTAGGCCACACGAGAAAGACAACTGGGGAGGGGGGATGAAGCAGAGGAGGGGAGGGGGAAAGAAGCAGGAGAGCAGCAGCAAGAGAAAGAGGGGTATAGGATACAAAACATGGAAGGCATGGTAACAAATGCCCACAGCCTGGGAAATAAAATCCCAGACCTGAAGGCATTGATAGTAGAGGCAGACCTGGACATAGTAGCAATAACTGAGATATGGTACACTGTTAATCATGGGACACTGATGTACCAGGTTATGCTCTGTTCAGGAGGGATGGGAGGTAAAAAAGGAGGGAGTGTGGCCCTGTATGTCAGAGAAGCTATAAAGGTGACAGAGGTGCAGGGTAGACAGGGGGAGGCTGAGGCACTGTGGGTCACCCTTGAACCTAGCAAAGGCTCAGCAATATGAACAGGGGTGATCTTTAGGCCTTCGGCACAGGGAGAAGAAGTGGACAGGGAGCTTGTGGATGAATACGCAATATGGCAATAAAAGGTGAAGTCCTGCTGCTGGGGGATTTCAGTATGCCAGACGTGGATTGGTCCACCCAAGCAGCTGCTTCAGCCAGAAGCAGAAGCATCCTGGATTCCCACAGGGACAGGTCTCAGGCAACATGTTTGATCCAGAGAAAAGGTAATTCTTGACCTGATACTGACCAATGGGAACAGAATGCAGATGTCTGTGTGGCATGGCACCTGGGATCCAGCGACCACCACATAGTGTGGTTTAGTATGGGACCCGGGACCCAGTCCAGTCACACGAGGGCAAATGTTTCGGATTTCAAGAAGGCAGACTTCACTGACATGGGGAGATGCATCAGGATAGCCTTCTTTGAAAGCTTGTAAAAGGGAGGCATTCAGGAGGTATGAAGAAACACAGAAGAATGAGGATAGAGAGGTGTATCAGGTAAAACAGAGGAAAGCAGGTAAGGTAATGAAGGGATCAACGGCTCAGACAAAAGAAAGCATAACCAAAGGGCATCAAAAGAAGACCAGACTTTCTTCAGGTACATAAGCAAGGAGAGGAAGGCAAGGGGAGGGATTCTGAGGATAAGGATGACGACAAAGGGAGACTGCACAGAAGGGATCAGAAAAAAGTGTACATCTTGAACAGGTACTTCTACTGTTTTCACAGTGGAGAGAGGCAGGGACAGTCCACCAAGGAGCAACATGAACACTGGAGGGGGGAAGTGGACACAAGTCCATTTTCAAAGGAAAGAGTATTATTGAAGGGACTTCAAATTTTAGGGCAGACAAGGCCATAGGACCGGATGGATACACCCATGGGTATTAAGGGAACTAGGCAGGGAGGTGCTTGCTGCACTACTCATGGCCTTATTCAACAACTCACCGGAGACAGAAGTGGTTCCAGAGGACTAGAGGAGAACAAACATAGTCCTGCTCTGTAAGAGCGTCAGCAGGAAGGACGTTAGCAAGTACAGTAAAGTCTGGTCTGTCTTACTTGAAATCTAGATTTAGTAGTTGCCATATTGGTCCTTGCAAGAATAGATCCAGAAAAAATGATTTGATACTCTTTTAATGGACCAACATAGATGTAACAAGAAGAACAAAGTGCTCTAGCTTTCAGACCAACCAGTCCTTCTGGTTCTGCATTAGATGCTGAAGAAGGACTGCTGGTCCAGTTGAGCACTTTTGTTCTTGTTGTTACATCTATGTTGGTCCATTAAAAGGTATCAAATAATTTGCTTCTGTCTTTACTGGAGTCATGGGGAAATTAATGGAATCCATACTAAAAGATAGACTGTTACGAGTATCTTGAATCCAGTGGGCTGCAAGACCACAGGCAGCACAGATTCACAGGGGGAAGGTCATGCCAAATGAATCAGGTAGATTTATTTGACTGGATGACTAGGGAAATATGTAAGAGGAGAGCAGTGGACATGATTGATCTGGAAGTAAGGCTAGGCCTTCAGCTCTGTGCCACACAGGAGACTGATAAAGGAACTGAACGGCCTAGGGGTGGGTCCAAAATGGTTAATTGGGTTCAATGTGCCTGTGCAACTGGTTTTGTGCTTATGTAACAGATAGTCTTTGGCTGCTTGCCTCACTGTCTGTGGGATATATCACCCTGTGTGGGTATGAAGGGAAGAAACCCTAGAGGAGGGTTCCACCCCTTGAGGTGCTGCAGGAGTGATTCCCTTGGCGAAAGGAACCTTAGGATGAAGCCCATGGGAAAAAGAGGCATACTGCTGGAGGAGGAAGGGTGGATGGAGGGGCAAGGAAAAATGCTTGTGAGTGGAGTGAGGAGAGCAGCTCTTAAATGAGCTGAATGGGGGTGTGTTCTGTTGCACCACCCCCTTGAACTACAGCCTGTAGCCTTCCAATTAGTACAGTAACTAGTTAATGGATAAGAGACAGAGGTGGTAGTTAACAGCACTCACACTAATGATGGAAAAGTGACCAGTGGGGTACCACAGGGCTCAGTACTGGGGCCAGTTCTTTTCAATGTAGGGAACACTGCAGAACAACTGAAGGGAAGGTATGCCTTTTTGCAGATGATATCAAAATTTGCAATAGGGTGGGCACCCAGGAGTGGTGGAGAGAATGATCAGGGAGCGTGTGAATTTTGAGGAATGGTAAAAGCACGGCAGTTGGATTCAATGCCAAAAAGTGCAAAATCTTGCACCTAGGGCACAGGAACCCAAGACCTAAGTATAGGATGGGGGGGTTATTGATGGTCAATAAACAGGAAAGGGATCTTGGGATTATTATGTCTGAGGACCTCAAGGTGGCACTGTGACAAAGCAGTGGGTAGGGCTAGTGGGATGCTGGGGTGTATAGGGAAGGTATCTCCATCAGGAGGATGGACGTGGTGTTGCCAGACCCCACCTGGAGTGCAATGTAATTCTGAGAACAAACTTCAGAAAGAACATAGACAAGGTGGAGGAAGTCCACAGGAGGGCAACTAAAACTGTGCAGGATTTACATGAGAAGCCCTAAAGAAGAAACAGAGGATCTCAGCATTTACACCCTAGAAGAGAGGAAGAGAAAGTGACATGATACAGGCCTACAAGTAGCTTATGGGAGTGAACAGGGTCCAGGAGTCTCTTTCAAATGTTAAGAGCACCAGGACCAAGGTGGATGCAATGAAGCTGAGGGGTGTCAAGAGATGTGAGAAAATATTGGTAGATGCCTGGAACAGATTGCCAGCTGAAGTGGTGGAGGCTAAAACAGTAGGGGCTTCAGGCATGTGTGGCATAGACATAGTGGCAGTGCCATAGGAAGGTGGGGGGTGGTGCTCCCGCCCGGGTGCAAGCCTCTGAGGAGCAGTTTCCAAGTCTAAAAGCTCACTTTTTAATTCACCATGCTGTCGCTTTAAGGTTTCCTTTTTTTTATATATATATATATATTTTGGTTTTGTAATTACAACTGGCTGTCAGAAGGGTGCATCTGTGGTCCAAAGATCAGCAAATCGGGGGTGTCACCATGGTTGCGCCGTCTGCTGCAGACAATATAATCATGTGGTGGTGGTACAGAAAGAGAAACTTGGGTGGGCCACCGCCAGCCGATAATATAAAGGTACTGGGTGGAGCCACCGCAAACGCGTGGCACTGAGAGGTGGTTAAATAGAGGCTGGAGATACAGTAGTTTGTTGAGACAGAAAGAGACTAGCAGCAAAAAACAGCAATAAACTACAGAGTGTAGAGAGGAGAGATGAGACCAAGAGACAGAGATATTGAATTTGTGTAAGCAATGCACTGCTGTCTTCTGTGATGTCTATAATTAGTAGTCTGACTGAACTGCATTAAATAAAAGCAACAACAAGCATTTCATTTCCATCCACGTCCGTCCTGTGTGTGACCCAAAATGATTTTTTAAATGAGAACTTGTGTCATATTGTGTGTCAGTGAGATGAATTATGGGGTATGTGGCAGCAGTGGCGCCAGGTTGGGGGGGTACTAGATTGGAAAAAATGCAAACTCAGGAAATCTGCTTTGAATTTGATTACTGGGCTGGCTCAGCTGACTGGCTGGTGGCTGCTGTGTATTATTTCATGATCGAGGAGTGCGTTCCATTCACTTTTGTGACCGTCCGTGTGAAAGAAGTTTTAACTTGTACTGTCCACAGTGAATTTTTTTGCTCAGCATGTTATTAAGCTAAGTTTTATAATCACACTCCCATACAGTGCTTACTTGTGAGTTTCTTTTGGGAGTGACTGGGAGTGAAGAACAGAAGTCGTTGCCTTCCTAAATTGGGCTGACTTCCGTGGCGCGGGCCACAGGGCACCATCCTCCGCCTACATGTTATACGTTTTAATTTTTCTTCTCCTCTTGACCCATCCCTTGCTCTCCCATTCCATTGCCATTGTTTTTTTCATGTCTTCCATTATCCCCACCCCACCCACACCAGTCTTGCTGTAGAAAATGAAGCATTGCCTTGCCTTGGATGGAAGTTGTTAGTTGGCCTGCTGGCAGGCCTGGCTCTGGCTGCTCTAGTTACAGGGCAGGCAGGCTCCCGCACTGCTTTCCTAATACTCCAGGTGGGTGGCTGTTGGCAGTGGGCCTTCTCATCCCAGTCCCAGGGCAGACAGAGCCTCCAGACCTGAGACAGTTCTTCATTCTGACTCCACTGCTGACTCCCCTCAACCAGGGACCCCTACTACTACCTAGTACTCAGTACCTGCTAGGCTGCTACTGAATGAAGAATCAGCTGCAGCAGGCCAGGCAGCCAGCACTGGGAAGTAGCACTTATAGGTACTGCAGTCAGTTGTATTTAAGATGAGCATAGATATACAATACCCAATATATACAATACAATAAAATCAATCAAGATTTGTTTCTTCTTATTCAGTTAGCCTCCTCTGCGGCAGCTCTGCCACCTTAGTTGGCATCAGGCAAGTGTAGACTAGTACATTTTATTTGTTGGTTGATCAGCAAAGAGAACTTCATTTTACGTTCACACTCTGATGCCAGCCAGCCAGAGACTCACACACCTCAGATTCCATGGGAGCAACATTTTCCTGAAATCAGGGTAGGGAAATATACTAAAACTATGTTTTTCCTCACGGAAGCCCCAAAACTCACCACAGAGCATGTAAACCCCACAGGACTTCTGGGGCCTTGTCCCCAGACCCCGGCTGTTTTCTGACCGGGGCACTAAATTAGTCTCTTGCCCAGGGCACCAAAATGCCTCCTACGGCTCTGCATAGTGGCATATTAGAGAGAGGTGGGGAGGTGGGAGGGTCAATGGAGATCAGACAGCATGTGAAGAGAAGGCAAGGCAGGAAACATCTAGACAGATTAGGTAGGCCAAGCGGTCCTTTTCTGATAACAAATTCAGTGTTTCTATGTTTCTAGCTTTATGATGCAACCTACTATAGAAGCGAGCTGTTGCTACAGTAGGCATCTGATTGTGAACTGTCATTCAGTCGGTGGCTGTTATGGATGTGAGTGGAGGGTCTGTGCTGATGCGCCATAAACCATAGACTGGGGGCAAGTGGGGGCAGTTGGAGTGGTACTGGGTGGGCTGGTCGGGGGTAGATATTATACTTATGGGGCAGAGGAATCACTCAACACCAAGGATGTGGTATGGAAGAATTACTGCTCTTGCCAGACTACTAGGATTAGGACATGTGGGGAATCATGGTCTGGATATCAGACAAATGGTACCAAGGAATTACTGATCTTATCAAGTGTCTGATTGGGGCCCAGTTGATCAGTGGTGGGAGTCTGCTGTCTGCTGGACACATGGGACAGATGTTTTATTACACAGGCATGCAGTTTGGGGTGGGGCACTAGACACCTGGACAGTTATGCCATGTACCAGGGGAGGGACCAGGGCTAGTGGTGGCCTGACATGGCCAGGTGTTGGGAGTGTAAAGGAACACACAGTCCATAACACCTGGTTTGGGGAACTCAGTAACTAGTGTTGCACTAATGAGAGCTATACCTCCCAAACCTCCCAGCATGCTGATGTGCCTATGTTCAAGGGGCTGTCAGCTGCTTCCACTTAGGATGCACAAGGATGGATTAGGGCCACTTACAAATGGGCTAGTGACTTGGTAACAAGCAATCATATGACCCTGTGCAGTACTATCCTGTTTTAGAGGTGCAAATTGGAATTAGCAAGTTGATAACCTGTCTAACACTACATAAAAAGCATATATTTTGCCTTAGGGCTTTTAAAACCATTGTAACTGTTAAATGAACAAACACCCCAGAGTTGTGGTTGGCGACAATGCACCTTGACCCCATGCCCACTGCCAGACCCCGCCCACCTGTGATCCCAATCCTCTAAGTGCCTCCTACCTGGATAATACTGGATGTCTTGGGTGCCAGAAGGAGTGGTGGGCCCACCCTATGGGTATGCCAGGAGGTCTCTCACCAGGCGGAGGTAGGCATTAGTGGAACCTCGGGAGGGGACCCAGGTGGGGGCAGGTTGGGTGGGAGAGAACTGGGGATGACGCCAGAGAGGCCAAATCTCCAGTGATCAGAGGAAAAAAGTCAGTAAAAAAAAATAAATTCCCAAACAGCATTCCCCTTTTGATTTTAACCCAAATCACCTTTTGATATTGCAGCCACCAAACTACCTGACTATCTAACTGCTGCAAGTAATACCAAACCCAAACCCACTGGTATCAGTTCAGAAAGATGCCCTGAATTTTGTCCCTGGTACCTAAATGCCATGCTGCAGGCCTGAGTGCAGCTGGTGCAGTCGACACTAGCACACCCACCTGAACCAAACAAACATGTTCCCCTTGATTACTTTAAATCTTGAACTGCCTTTCAGCGCCAGTGGACCTGAACACAGATAACTACGCACAGTATATACTGTATATATTCCCCAGGTGCAAGAGCAGTTCCTGCCCTCACTCACAGCTCTGCTGTATTAGTCCTAGGATGGCACACATAACTGAAGTCCTGGGGTAGATGGATCAACGAGACATGAATCCAGGCCTGATGCTTAACACTTGAAGGTGTGAAGCTGCAGCTTGGATGTTCAGTGCAACCAAGGTCTTGCAGCCTGGTCCCCGCCCTGCAAGGCATCACACAAGACCTACCAGCCACAAGGGATCCAGACATGGGGTGTCCCAGTCCGGCTCCCCACAGGTCAAACACCCAGGCACAAACCCACAACCCCTTGCCACCAGCAGCCCCACTTGATGGGGATCAGCGAACTCCTCACCTGGCACATTTAGGATGGATTCTTCAGATCATTTCCATTCTTTCCTCAATTACCTGCTATACGGTATATGAGTCAAGCAGTCAGTCTCAGCTACCATCTCGAATACCTGGCTCTGGGGGGAGACTGGGCAGAGTCTGAAAATCAGGGTTGAACAACAGTCTCCTGTCTTGCTGCATCTCAGGAGCAGACTGCAGGCACCACCCAGACAGCACCCGCTCATTCCCCTGCCCCCTCAGTTTTTCAACTCCAACACAGTGACCACTCTTGTGCTCTGTCTCACACACAAGTTCAGTAACTCTTTTTCAGAAATACATCAAGTCCCTTTTCTCACCGTGCAGGTGCTAGTCGACTCCAGACAGAAGAAGCTCTCTTGTCAGCTTCTTAAAACCTGTGTTCAAATCCAGTTTTCATGTCCATTTTCTACAATCCAATTTCCTCTGTTAAAAACAGTCCTTTAACCTTGTCTTCCCTTTTCCTGTTGGCCTTGTCATTGCCAGGGTCAGACAGAACCTTTTACACTTTTCTTTTTATCATCAAATGTTTTTCTGCCTTGCTGCAGAGCAAGCAGCGGTGGCATCCAGCCACTGGCTTGATCCACCCGGAGGGCAGCAGGCTCACTCAGCTGATGGGGGTGGTGTCGCTCTTCAAACCTGCTGGCAGGCTCCTATGCCCTCGCGGGTGGGCGAGACTGGCCCCGGTGCAGATTCCATGACAGACCTCCAGTTGGGTCAGGTATGATCATCATGTTACTCATTCATGCCCAACCTTTTTCTCCATTGCCCACTGGAGTGTGGACATGCAATGATGTCCGGGCACAACATGCAGATGTCTGCCACACTCCCCCATGGCACACCAGTACTGATGGTGCCCTCTGGTGCGTCACCAGGGACTACAGCACGGTGAAGTCCCTTCGCCCTCCCCAGGGATAGGAGAGCAGTCTTACAGATGCTCAATCTTATCCCTCCCTGCCGACCCCGACAGCCGGGCTCATTTCTGAACACAGGTCGCGGCGCCATGCAGGTATGGCGTCCAGTGCCTCAGCCCTCAGCACCACTGGGCTGGCTCTTTTACACTTTTCTTACTTCTCTCATCAAAAAATCTTTGATCATCCGTGTCTCAACGATGTGGCGCTGATAAAACTGAAAAGCGTTCTCCCATCCTCTTGACACAAGTCCATTTTTTAATCCTTTTCTCAGTCCATTTAACCTTTACTCTGAATAATTTCACCACTGTAGTGCAATTTCTCTGGCTGCAACAGAATACTGCAGATCTCCCTCTCTGGAGAGATGCCTGCAAATCTTTTCTCTAGATGGCGAAGGCACAACCAGCTATGGGGACATATATCTGGCAGCCCCCCTCACAGCACCACAACCCCACCTCCTCCCTAGGGGCTGAAAACCCCCTCCCTATGGAGGGGCTTCCACCAAACTGAACTTAGAAACCAAAGTTTTTTCCTCTTGGGAGCTTTCTGACAGCTGCTCATTGGCAGGAGCCACTCTCAACCAAAATTAACATGTACAAGGTTCTCGCAACACCTCATTGGTTACTGAAAAAGGTGCCCAGATTGTCCCCGGTATTTTTCCCCAAGAGTCTTCAATGAAGTTCTACTCTTTAGCAGCCTCTTCCCTCTGATGGCCCAACACAAGATTTAGCATTTTTAGTTATTTTTCCAGCGGTTGCTAATGCTGAAAGTTGTTTCCCCAGCATCAGACAGGCTGAAAATATATGTAGTATAACAGCAGCAGGAATGAGGAATAAATGTTCTAGCTCTACCTGGATTAGGTGGTGAGGACTACAGACTACCATGGAATTATAATTTTTTTTGTGTGTCCAGGACTGACAGTGTATGTGTGGGGGTGGGTAGGGTAGGGGAGTTTGCTGGGAGGCTGCATGTGTACAGTTAAAACACGATTCCCAAAATCATTAACTAGCACTAACTAGGCAGTGTCTTAGCACTTCAGAAAGCATTTAACTGCACACCTTACATGCATTAGAGTAACCCCAGTTGTATGGGTACCTGGTTGCAGTTAGTAATCCTGTGCAAAAAAAAAATAGTGCCACGCTAACAGGTTAGCACTGCACAGAAGAATGCTTTTTAAAACAGTATCAGCCATGCTTATCACAGTGCAGTGATAATTCTGTTACGGTGGTATGTGGGCCCCCATTTTCAGATTAGTGTTTTGCACTCCTAAGGGCTGCACCTGAGATAGCGCACAGCCACAGAAGGTGGTGGTAAATGGCACTCACTCCAATGAGGAGAGAGTGACCAGTAGGGTGCCAGAGGGCTCAGTAATGGGACAAGTCCTCTTACATAGAAACATAGAAACATAGAAGTTGACGGCAGATAAGGACCATAAGGCCCATCCAGTCTGCCCATTTCTTTTTCTACCTTATAAATGTGCTGTCGGCCTTTGCTCTGTCAGTGGCCTATCTATTCATAGTCATTTATATTGCTCCCTTATGCCTATCCCATGCCTGTTTGAAGCCCTGCACTGTATTCATAGCCTCCACTTCTTGTGGTAAGCCATTCTATGCATCCACCACCCTTTCTGTGAAAAGAATTTCCTCACATTCCCCTTAATCAACCCTCTATTCTCATGCTGTGTCCTCTTGTCCTGCTATTTTTCTTATATTGAAACATGTTAGACTCTTTCACCTTGTTTATGCCCTTAAGGTGTTTGAATGCCTCGATCATATCACCTCTCTCCTCCTTTGCTCAAGAGTATACATATTGAGCTCTGTTAATCTGTCCTCATATGTCTTGATGCAGTCCCTGCACCATTTTGGTTGCCCTTCTCTGGACTGCCTCAATTTGGTTAATGTCCTTGTGAAGGTGTGGCCTCAATACTGCCGCAGTACTCCAGATGGGGCCTAACCAGTGTCTTATAAAGAGGATTATTACACTCCCTCTTCGACTGTGATACCTACTAATATACCCTAACACCCCCTAAGCGTTACCTCTGCTTTAGAGGTCTGCTTGGATGATTTCAGGTCATCAGTGATGATGATGCCCAAGTCTCTTTCTTCCTTTGTGACTGCTAGCAACTCCCCTCCCAGCCTATAGGTGGTTTCAGGGTTTCTCTTCCCTATGTGCATGATTTTGCACTTCTTTGCATTAAATCTCAGTTGCCACTCTTCTGACCATTTTGCTAGTTTATCCAGATCTCTTCTCATTCTGCCCACCCCATCTGGATCATTTACTCTGTTGCAGATCTTGGTGTCATCTGCAAACAGACAAGCCTTACCCTCTAGTCCATCTGCAAGGTCACTAATGAAGATGTTGAAGAGGACTGGCCCCAGGACTGATCCCTGAGGTACCCCACTTGTGGCTTGCGTCTCTTCTGACTGTATACCATTTACCACCACTCACTGTTTTCTGCCCGTCAACCAGTTTGCTACCCAGTTGACCAACTTCTGACCCACCCTGAGCCTACCCAGCTTATTTATCAATCTTCTATGTGGGACAGTGTCAAAAACTTTGCTGAAGTCAAGGTGGCGACATCAACTGCTCCCCTTGGTCCACTCCCTGGTTACCAATCAAAGAAATCTATGAGATTAGTTTGACAGGACCTTCCTTTGTAAATCCATGCTGTCTTGGATCCTGTGACCTATGGATTCCAGGTGTTGCCTATCCTTTCATCAAGGAGTGCCTCCATAATCTTGCCACTACTGAGGTAAGACTGACTGGTCTGTAGTTCCCGTCTCCTCTCTGCTACCACTCTTGTGGAGCAGGATCCATAAACCCTTCTCAGTCTTCTGGGATCTCTCCTGTGCTCACAGACTCACTAAACAGTTCTGCTAATGACTCTGCTAGTTCCACCTTTAGCTCCTTAAGTACCCTGGGATGTATGCCATCAGGTCCCATTGCCTTATCCACCTGAGCTTATTAAGCTCTTGTAGGACCCTTTCTTTTGTGAAGGGAGTAGTGCTCACCTCCTCCCCTGTGTCCATGATGCTAAGCTGTGGGCCTGCCCTGCCTTCTCTTCAGTAAATACTGAGCAAAAGTATCTATTTAGGATAGATGCCTTTACAGGGTCCTCCTCCTCCACATGCTCCCTTTTCTCCATTAAGCTTAGCAATACCCCTCTGGACTTTCTCCTTTCACTAATGTATCTATAGAAAGTCTTGTCTCCTTCTTTTACTGTTCGTGCTAGTGTTTCCTCAGTTTGGGACTTTGCCTGCCTTACTGCCTTCCCTGCTTCCCTTAGGGCAGTTTGGTATGCCTCTCTATCTTCATCCCGCTGTGTTCCCTTATATTTCCTGAAGGCCAGCCTTTTGGCTCTGACCTTTTCTGCTACTGTATTTGAGAACCAAAGTGGTTTCCTTCTTCTTTTGCACTTCCTTTTCTGTCTAACACAATGGGATGTTGCTTCAAGTATTGCATCATAATGCTTGCCACTTTGTCTATACCCCTCACCTGTGTTTCCTTTTGCCAGGACTAGCTTAACTCTGTTGGCCATCTTATCAAAAGTCAACTCCTCTGAAGTCCCATATTTTGCCTTGGAATGGGATGATTTAGATGTAGTAACCAAATTGAACCATACCATGTGATGGTCACTGGCTCTCAGGTGACCTTCTACCTGGAGATCTGTGATCCCTTCCTGTTAGTCAGTACTAGATCTAGGATAGCCCTGTCTCTTGTGGGTTGCTGTACCAGTTGTTTGAGGCCCTCCCTGCAGGAATCCACTATGTGTCTAGTTCTGGCAGATGTCCTGCTGGTATTGACCAATCTGTATCCGGCATGTTGAAGTCTCCCATTATCAGAACCTCCCTTTAGCTGTCATGTTTTGTATATCTTCTAACAATAATGTGTCTATGTCCCCCTCCTGGTCTGGGGGCCTGTAGACAACCCCAGTTCTTATGGCTGTCCCATTTCCTGTTTCCAGGGTGACCCATGGTTCTTCTGGCTCCTTATGTGTATTCTGAATTTCTGTAGCTTTGATATTTTCATTGACATAGAGGGCCACTCCTCCCCTCTTTTGCACCTCGGTCTCTTCTAGACAATACACATAGCCAGGTACTGAAGTCTCCCAAGTGTGGTTACTGGTAAATCACGTCTCACTAATTGCTACTATGTCCAGTTTAGCCTCTGACATTATTGCCTGCAGGTCTGGGATCTTATTTCCCAGGCTGTGAGCATTGTGTACATGATTTTCCATTGGCCAGATTTTGTGTGTTAGTTGTTGGGTGAGGTTTGGCATTACCCCTGTGCGTTGTATGGGGAGACAAACCTTTTTTCTTACCTGGTGATGCAAATGAACTGCAAACATGCTGAATCCCTGTTTGACCACTAGCTGAGGGGGGAGGGGTGTTCTTCCCATTCGACGTATGGGGTGCTGCACCCCTCTCCCCATTTGCTAGTTTAAATATTCTGCAAAGACATCAAACTTCTGCCCTAATGCACTGACTCCCTCCTTAGTCAGATGCAGTCCATCAAATTTAAAGAACTTTCGCTCCCAGAACTGTTGCCAGTTCCCTACAAATCTGTGTCCTTTTTCCTGGCACCAGCCCTTGAGCCACGTGTTTAGCTCTCCTATCTCCCCTTCTCTGACCTTCTGTCCATCTGCTCCCCTCTCCCAGACTGGCAGGATCTCAGAGAAGGAGATGCCGGACGAAATAGATGATAGTTTGTCACCCAGCCTGGTCAGGTGTTCCTTGGTCTCCACAACTGACTGGCTGGAGAGATCATTAGTCCCTATGTGCACTAGGCCATCAAAGTTTACTCCTGCTTTGTGAACAATTTTAGCAATGCAGTCAGTGTCTCTCCATGCTGATGTACCTGGGAGACATCTGACCATTACCCCTGGCTGGAGATGGGTATCAACTCCCCAAATCATGGAGTCTCCTATGATCAGAAGTTTTTTGGATTTCCTTTTTGCTTTTTTTGTTTTGGTTCCTGATTTGGGTGAGTTTAGTTGTGCTAGCTCCTGTGCTGCAGTGTCCTGCTCTGCAGTGTCTTTATAAGTGGCATGACAGAAGAACTGGAAGGGAAGATGTGCCTTTTTGCAGATGACTCCATACTCTGTAATAGCATTGATAGGTGCAGATGGAGAGAATAAGTAGGGACCCTAGAAAACTTGAAGAGTGGTATGGGACATGGCAGCTCAGGTTCAAAGCCAAAAAGTGCAAAATCAAGCATCTAGGAATAGAAACTTAGTGGCTGAGTATAAAATGTAGGGGGTGCTTATGGTCACTAAGGAAACCTTTTATATAGCACTGTGCTCTGTATGCAGGAGAGGATTACTCATTTGCATAGCCGTAGTAGTACATATGCACATGCACATGATCAGGGTAGCATCGGGTGATGCTGAATATGACACCCATCCAACCATGCTGTTCCACATAGTGTAATGTAGCTCTGCACATTACCCTTCTGAAAATGGGCCCTAATTGACTAAAAATCCTGGCCGATACCTCTTGGGATGCAGAAGGTAAACATAAAAGGGTTATCTTAGCTATCTCTATGTACTGTTTTATCTTATTTTGCTTGCAGTACCTTTATCTGATTTCAAAACATTGTGATGCGACTTAAAACTATTATAACAAACTAGTTAAAATACAGTTGTTGTTTGTTTTTTTATCTAAATGCTGTCTTTATTTACTTATAAAAACACAGCCCGGTGGGCTGGCCTAGCAGCTTGGTGGTGACTGCACTGCCTCCCATGCCAGTGGCCCAGTTTTGGGGGTGGACCTGAGTTCCACAGGGGTTAGCTGGGGGGGGAAGATATGATTGAACATCTTGAGGACTGCTCTCCTCTCAGTGAGGGGAAGTCTAACCATCCTGTTCTTCAACATCCACCTAGCTGAGAAGGGCTGGCAGGGCAGTGGAGTTGCATAAGGGGGAGGGCTCAGGCAGGCACAAAGTAAGCATGTGGCTTTATTTGTAATTACATCATTGTATGCTTGGCTGACCAGGGGATGAAACCAAAGGTAGAAACCCCCCAATGGCAACCAATCTGCACTACTATCCAGGCTCTGCTCCTGTCTGCATGTGTATCTCATTGTCAATGGCCCTTCCCCTCCTGGCCCCAGCATGGGAGATGTGGGGGGGAGTGGAATCTCCGAGCAAGTACGTCCTGGGGATGCCAGGTGATTAGGCTGGAGATGTCAGTGTGCAAAGGGGTCGCAGGGTGACTAAGGAGATAAAAATGTCTACGGAGAAAAAATAAATAAATAAAACACAGTTTGAGAAGCTCAAACCCAGAAACAGACTGTGAATGCCTCCAGTGAGGAAACACAGTAAAGTTATTTAGTATAGAAACAATGAAAATTACATGCGTATGCCAGCTAAACTCCTGATGAGAACTGGACACGGAGGGGTTGCAGCAAAAATATATATATTTTTGTTTCTTAACCAAGAAACGTTTAACAAAACATTAAAATAAAAACCAAAACTAAATCAAAACATAGTCCATAGAGTACAAACTAGCAAAGTTTTTGGCTTACACTATCACAGCTGAAGTGAGTCTCAAGCATTCAACTCAGATAAGTTTCTGGACTAACACAGTATTTAATTACACATAAATCTGATCAAAGATTTAACTTGGAAAAACGCATGCAGCCCCTTTGTATATGTTAAGAATATCCAGTATTAGCTTCCTATACAAATGTGTCTAACAGTAAATGAAGGCAGCACGTTATTTAAAAGAATAAACTACAGCATTTTAAATTAGTTCTAAAGGTTTCTTGTTACATCACCATGTTCTGAAATTTGATTAAAGGTGTGCAAGCAAAACAAGATGTAAAACCCCATAAAGAAGGAGAATAAGAGATAGCCCTGTTTTTTTACCTTCTGCTCTGCAGCAGACATCCTCTCACCAAGCCAGCAGCTCCTTAAATACAACAGGAAATGAGTGCAGAGCCTGGTCATTCAAGGGGGAAGGGTCATTTCAGAATGTAGTCCATTTCAGTATATAGTTTATTTGTTTCAGTATATAGTGTATGTAATTTTTTTCAGTCTACGGTGTATGTATTTCAGTACATAGTGTATATGTTTCACCATGTAGTGTATTTGTTTCAGTATATAATGTATGTGTTTTTTAAATATGCTGTGTATGTATTTCAGTATGTAGTATATTTCCCTCATATATAGAGTATGCAAAATGTTTCAATAGAGAGGGTAAGTGTTTTTAATATATAGTGTATTTGTTTAAATATATAGTGTATGCAGATTTGTTCAATGCATAGTGTATTTATTTCACTATATAGTGTATGCATTTCAATATAAAGTGTAGATGTTTCAACATATAGTGTATTTGTTTCAGTATATAGTGTATGTGCTTTTTTCAGTGTGTAGTGTATGCATTTCAATAAATAGTGCATGTATTTCAATATATAGTGTATTTGTTTCAGTATATAGTGTATGCAGATTTTTCTCAATATATAGTGTATGTGTTACAATCTATAGAGTATTTGTTTCAGTAGATAGTTTATGTGGATATTTCAGTCTGTAGTGTATGTATCTCAATAGGTAGTGTATATGTTTCAGTATATAGTACATTTGTTTCAGTATATAGTGTATGTGGCTTTTCAGTACTCAGCATGTAGATTTCAGGAGATAGTGTATGTATTTTGCTATATAATGTAAGCACTCCACTATATGGTGTATGTGTTCACTATATAATATATATATTTCAGTAGATAGTGATGTGGTTCACCACATTTTGTATGTATTTCACTATATGATGTTTATATTTCACTGCATGATATATGTATTTCACTATGTGGTGTATGTGTTTTACTATACAGCCAGCGATTATGAATTATATCCCCAATGGCTTGCCATAGAGAAGTGATGTAACAATAGCCAGTTACATTCAGACATTAGTAGTTAGTTAGTTAGTTAGTATATTTATTAGAAGATTTGGATTATACCTTTGCGTACAAGTGCTCTTTTACAAAGTCTCCATGTCAAATTACAAACGTTACAGGAAATGTTACAATAAAAACAGTGGCTGAGTGAATGAGCACATTTCAGGGGGAAAGCTTGTCAAACAGTCAAGACACAGCAAAGCTCTATCATTGCAATGTTGCTTAATTAAGAACAAGGTCCAGTAGCAGACTGCTAATGAGACAGTACAACGCATAAATGATAATCACAACTAGTTCAATGACAAATTGTAATTGCACTGAGCTGCAATCATTATTGTGTTCTAGCCTCACAATAATGATTGTGAGAATAGAACAAAATACTTAATTCACAAAATTGTTAATATTAGATATGATTTAGGTCAAGTCATATGTTGCATATCTTTAAAAAAAATATTATAGGAGCACTACCAACACCCCTGATCAAGTGACCTTTCAGACACAAACTATTGGGGCCTTAACCTAAGTGGCCATTTGTGTAAACAAACACTGTTGATTAGAACAAATTGAGGGTGAGCAGAGTCTTATTTACTTCACAGTGTAAGTGGCTTTGATGGGATTCAAACCTGGTTCTCCTGGTTATTGAGTCTGTGCTCCAGCCTCTAGATCATGCTGTCTCAGAGGGGAATCTCACTTACAGAATTTATTTAACCGAACACAGTATGTTTGAAAAAAGAAAATAGTTAGGTCAGAGGTTTTGGATTTCAAAAAGGAAGACTTCCCTGAAATGGGGAGAGATGTCAAAGTAGCCCTGGAAAAAATGGGAAGGGGGGGGTGAAAGAGCAGTGGGAGCACCTAAAAGGAGCCATATTGGAAGTGACAAACCAATGCATCAGACTGGTATCAAAAGGCAAGAGAAGGAGAAAGACACTATGGTTCTCGAAAGAGGTGGCAGACAAAGTAAGAGCTTAAAGGGCAGGGTTCAGGGAAATATAAGGAGACTCAACAGGAGGAGGACAGGGAGGTGTACCTAGAGTGTCTAAGAGAAGCACGGAGGGCAGTAAGGAGAGCAAAGGCATGGACTGAGTAAGAATTAGCACAGACAGTAAAAAAAGGGACGACATTCTACAGGTACATCAGCGAAAGAAGGAAAACGGGGGGAAATCTTAGGCTCAAAGGGGAGGAAGGGGAGTATAAGGAGGGAGACAAGGGTAAGGCAGAAATACTGAATAAATACTTCTGTTCAGTATTCACGGAAGAGGGAGAAGGTCAGGGACCACAGCTGAGCAAGAGATGCCAAGGTGGGGGGGGGGAGGTGGACAGTAGTCCATTCACAGGAGAGAGAGTCCTGCAGGAACTCACTGAATTGAAAGTGGACAAAGCAATGGGGCTAGATAGCATACACCCAAGGATATTAAGGGAGCTGCAAAGACAGCTAGCAGAACCTCTGGCAGCATTGTTCACCAAGTCACTCAACACTGGAGTAGTGCCAAAGGATTGGAAGAGGACATATGTGGTCCCTCTACACAAATCCAACAGAAAGGAAGAGGTGGGGAACTATAGGCTAGTCAGCTTCACCTCAGTAGTGGGGAAGATCATAGAGGCACTGCTTAAAGAAAGGATAGTGGGACAGCTGGAAGCCATTGTTGCCCAGGACCCTAGGCATTGTGGTTTCACAGCAGTTAGGTCATGTCAGACAAATCTGATAGATTTCTTTGACTGGGTGATGAAGGAAGTAAATTGGGGGTTGGGGCAGTGAACATTGCCTATCTTGATTTCAGTAAAGCCTTCAACACCATCCCACATAAGAGGCTGGTTAACAAGATGGGTAATCTGGGCATGGGAGACAAAGTTGTAAACTGGGTTAGGAACTGACTAATAGACAGGAGGCAGAGGGTGGTGATAAAAGGGGTACAATCTGGGGAGAGAGAGGGGTGACCAGCGGGGTTCCTCAGGGATCAGTCCTTGAGCCAGTCCTGTTCAATGTCTTCATTAGTGACATTGCAGAGGGGCTGGAAGAAAAGTTCTGCCTGTTTGCAGATGACACCAAGATCTGTAACAGGGTGGATACTCCAGAAGGGGTGGAGAAAATGAGGAAGGACCTGTCGAAGCTTGAGAAATAGTTTGAGGAGTGGCAACTGAGGTTTAATTCAAATAAGTGCAACATTATGCACCTGGGCATAGAAACCCTGGAGAGAGCTACATGATGGGGGGGGGTTGCTGAACGTCACTAAAGAAGAAAGGGACCTGGGGTTATTATTTTGGATTATCTGAAAATGTCAAAGCAGAGTACAAGGGCAGCAGAGAAGGCCAGTGGCTTGCTGGGATGCATAGGAAGGGGTATTACCAGCAGAAGATTGAGGCAGTGATGCCGTTATGTAAAACCCTGGTCAGACCTCACATGGAGTACTGTGTGCTACCCTGGAGGCCGCACCTTCACAAGGGCATTAACAGGCTGGAGACAGTCCAGAGAAGGGCGACTAAGATGGTACAGGGCTTGCACCACAAACTTATAAGGAGAGATTAAGGGACCTCAATATGTACTCACTGGAGGACAGGAGGAAGAGAAGAGACATGATAGAAACATTCAGGTACCTCAAGGGTATAAACAAGGTGCAGGAGGAGACACCTTCCAATACAGGAGGAATACAAGAATGAGGGGGCATGACATGAAATTGGAAGGGGGCAAGTTAAAGGGGAATGTGAGGAAGGTTTTCTTCACAGAGAGGGTAGTGGATGCATGGAATGATCTGCCATGGGAGGTGGTGGGAGCAAGCACTGTGGCTGGATTTAAACATGCATGGGACAAACATAGGAGAACCATAGAGGTAAAGCAGAGGGAGGGTCAGAAGCTGTAATCAAGTACAGGGTTTACAGGTAACTAGATGAGCCTAGCAGTCCTTATCTGTCAACAATTTCTATGTTTCTATGTAAGAAACACACTGCATCATGTTTCATTCTGTATTATACAGTGCAAGTCTGACTAGCCAGAAGGTTGTGAGTTCAAGTCCCACAGCCAGGCAATGGGCACATACCCAATGCAGATACTGCAATACGAACAAGAAAGGGTACTGCATCACTGGAGGTGCTGTCCTTCAGTTGAGATCACTTTTATTCATCTCTCTCTTGGTTGTTCAGATGGAAACTAGCAAAAAACATGACACTTGTTTTTAAAGGGGCACTGTCAATTCCCTTAGGCCTCAAAGTGTCCACAGTTTAAAAACATATTATGATTGTTCACATTCAATAGAGACTGCTGATGTAACTGGTACTTTGATTCTGATTTTTTTTTCTTTTGAAAAGTGAAAAACAGACTGCCCATCCTACTGGTGTTACCACACAAAAGCATGTTTGTTTACATTCCTTGATCTACTACCTGTGCATTTTTCCTGGACTTGAGAACATCACAGCACAGTCTAACCACTCATAGTGCAGTCAGAGGCAAGGAGACTATTGCATCATGAGTGTCCGCGCTGTTTGACAGTGTTCGTAATGTTCAGGAAGTATGCTGTAAGAGTTAATCAAGGATTTGAAACAAAACAAGGCTGGGTTTGATTGCACCATTCCCAAGCATTTCAAATCTACTAAGAATGGAAGAAGATAAAACAGCCAGCAACATCAATGAATTTTAGAGAAAGTAGCCAATCACAAAATGTGTGTTTTTAACCAGAAATCATATGATGCAAAAAAGTTGACAGTGTCCCTTTAAATTGTATGAGTATCCTCACCCGATTAATGCCCTGCACCTTCTTAACTTTAGCTGTCCCATTCATCCTATCAATGGCCATATTGCTCCATCAGGTCTGCTTGGCAACGCACATCCATTAAGAAAACCCTTCCATGTTAGTACTTGGAATAAAGGATAGAATCAAGTTCACTGAAAACAAACTTACAATGAAACTATTTAATATCCTAAGAATAGCAGCCCTCAAGAGTATTACTCAAAAATGGCTTTCCCCAGATCCCCCTACAATATAGCAATGGCATAAAAATGTGGAAGAGCTCAAGGAGATGGAAAGAATCACTGCCATGCTGAGGGTTAACCTTGATAGGTTTCTAGAGATCTGGCAGCCGTGGTTCCAAATGCGGGGGGAGGGGGGAGTAGTAGTGGATACAACTTAAGCAGTGACTGGGGAGGGAAATAGACATCTAACCCAGGGGAGAGGAAAGATTGCTGAAAAGAATGTTTTCATGCAAATAAGATTTATCAAATTAAACCTCTTTTGTATGTTTTTAAGTACTATACCAGCCCTTCATTTATATCCGGAATGTAGCATCACACATCTCAGACATGTACAGTATATTGATCATTTTGTCCTGTGATAAGGAAAAAGCAGCACACAGCACACAATATATTTGTTTACAGTTGTTTATTATACAAGTTATGCTTATTGATTTTAAATAGATTTATTATCATTGTAGATGTTATTTGATATATCATATAACCCACAATTTTCCATTGTGAAATTGTGATAGACACCTCTGGACTTTTCATTACAAAGAGAACTCCTTCTGAACTCTTTACTGAACTTTGAAGTATCTGTAATGAGAAAGACTGGTCAATTTAACAATTCAACAAAAAAGTCATGTGATACTTAATGAGAAATATTCATTTTCTCCTAATAATGCTAAGAAATGATGTTCTATACTCTGTAATATTACACTGTAATAATAACAATTATGTTAAAAGAAAACCCTTCCATGGTGGGCCCTGAGAACTGAGACTGCACCCCAGCTCGTGGCACACCAGGGAGGAGCCTAGGTTGGGCTAGTGGTGTAGGGAAGCTGGACAGTGTCACACACCAGTCAGGACATTTCCAGCTTGATAATCCCACCCATCTGATATGTTTGTTGTAGAAACTCTGCACTACACTGGCTGTCAGTGTGGGGAGAGTGGGGTCAGCTGCAATATCTAATGCCATCCCTTGCCCTCCACAGGAAACCTTTGAGTGACGTGAGGCTTCTTCTCCAAAATCATAGTGCACTACCTCTAGCAGCTCTTCATGAATGCCATTGGTTCAAAGCAGGGAGTGGGAGTCAGTCTCATGACATTAACTCAAGCAGGCCATAACACATTCCCAGTGTCACTGGGTCTGACCCCATGACACTTTTCAAAAAGAATGGAAGATAACCCTCATATCCTGACCTGTAACCCCTCACCCCATGAGACAGGTTTGAAAGATGTCCACAAGGGCATTTGGCAGGCGTACGCAGTGCATGCAATCGCGAGCATTTATCTGTGATGGGGGTGCTGTTTTGTGATGGGATGCCTGCCCAGCCAGCTTGCAGCTTTTGTCTGCATTTATTTCACTGTCTCTGGGGAAAAAGCATAAGGCACTAAATCCGATATACAAGCAGTGAGGGGGGCTCATACCTCTCCCTCCGAGTCCTGAGTCCCACTGTCCCTCCCGATTCACCTTTCAAGAATCATGATTCTACCTGGAGCCACCTAGCTTTCCTGGAGCAGAGCCACATGCTCATTGCCATCTCTTACTGTTGTGTTCACCTCACTAGCACAGACCAAGCAGTTTACATCACAGGTAGTGGCATGTGTGCCCTTCAGACAAATAGCAGGGCGCTACTCGGTCCTTGCTCTTTCTCGCACCTCCACCCCCTCGGACCCAAACTTTTCTGTCCCCCCTCAGGTCTGATGCAGTAGAATAAAAGGAGTCTCTCCAGTGCTCTTGGCACTCATCCCGCTGAGAAAAGTTCCAGAGCGTCGGAGAGAATATCATGATTGAAGCCGCCAGCCCAGCGTTGGATCCTTGCTGTTCAATCAGAGCAGAGCCTGCCCTCAACACAGCCTAGCTGGGAGACTCAAAGAGCACCTTAAAGAGACACCAGAATAATCAGCCAGCTAGACCCCTTGCCTGCTGCCACTGCATTCGCGGAGTAGTTAGCTGCTGCTAACAAAATTAAATCAAATATATCAGAAAGAGCTGTTTCATTTATTAGTCTGAGTCAGACAGTCAGTTTTTTCAGAATCCTACACCTCAAGTACTGTGCAACAGAGTAAACTGTCACCCTTTAGCAGAAGACAGTAGAGCCAGTCTTCAGTCAGAGAGTCAAATAGAAGTTTTTGAATTAGTCGGATGTTGACCAAGCCTCCTTTTTTCTGATCTAGGTTTGTTCTATTTTATTATATTTGCTAAATTTCTGGAATATGGAGGGTTTTGGCTTAAGTTTTTGTGTGTGTTGGGGGGTGATTGGGGTTAGAGACAGCCTTCTTCCTTGTTTTCATTTAGGTATGTTATTATGTTAATTTATTATTTAATATTTGCTAAATTTCTGGACAGTCCGGTGGTGGTGGTGGTGCTGCTGCTGCTGCAATGGGTGGTTTTGGATTTGGTTTTGGATTTTGTGTGTGGTGGGGGGGTTGGTGAGGTCCACCTTCTTCCTTATTTTTTTATATATACAGTATATATCTGTTATGTTATTTTCTTTATCTTCTAAATTTTTGATGGTGCTGACATGGGTAACATTAGAGTGGAAGGATGTGGCTGGAGGCTTGAGACTTTTGTGTGTAAGGGTGTATGGGTGTATGTTCTTTTATTATTTATTATTTGATATGTTTCTGGACGGTCCAGTGGTAGTGCTGCCATGGGTGGTTTTGGAATGGAAGGATATGGCATCGGTAACGGGCTTGATCTGGCTGGGCCGTGAGACAGGTAGACTGGCAGTGTAGGAACCAGTGTGTGTGTGTGTGTGTGTGTGTGTGTGTGCTGACTGTTCAAAGTTTATTTCTGATTTAGCATTTTAGAATATTATGAATTTTAATTTAAAGTCTGAATTTGCAGCATATTCTTTGTATGGGAGCAGAGAGGTATGACTAAGAGATGTAAAAATCTGTATATACAGGGTGTTTAGACAAAGCCTCATCAGCCTACATTCATTAGTATTTATAATTTCATTCCTATTTTGGCACTGGCAAGCTTGTCATTCTAGTGGCATGCCCAGGTTTTAAACTGCCATGCTGATTCTTCTGAGCCATATGCTATGGTTCTTGTGGCCCATTGGTGTCGAACTATCGCTTTTCTGCATGTGCTGGGGGAGAGGTTGGTGACAGAGAGTCTCCTTTCTTATTTAGGTATGTTATTTTATTATTTATTTATTAGTTCAATTTCTTGACGGTCCGGCAGTGGGGCTTCCATGGGTGGTTTTGGAGTGGAAGGCTGTAGCATCAGGAATGGCCTTGGTCTGGAACATGTGGCAGGCAGACTGGCAGTGTGTGTGTGTGTGTGTGTGTGTGTGTGTGTGTGCACTGTCTGCTTGTTTGACCTGCCCCATCCCTCCCCTTCCTCCCTTTGCCCTGTCCCACCCCTTCTTGAAGCATTCCATTTTTACATGCCACCACCTCAGCCAGTGGTGTATTCCATTTTGCCACCACCCTCTCCATAAAGAAGTGCCTCCACAAATTATAGGATCTCCCAGTCTGGTACCAGTACAGCAACAAGTGATTTACCATTGTTCTTTCTAATTAAAGTGCACATCTCTGGTAGGGCACTGCTTTCAGTTACTGCCAATCAAGTGCTGTACTAGGAATGTGCACTTTAGACATCTGCAACCACACAGTATAGTATTCAAAACTGTGTGTATAACTCCACGCTGTTAACTGTTTTCAGTACCCTTTGTATGTAGACACTGGCAGTATATGATTGCTTTGCTCTCTCATGCTGGAGTGTGTGTGTGTGTATGTGTGTGTGTCTCTCTCTCTCTCATTCAAGCCCTATTATTGTGAACGCTGAGGTAGGGGAGCATTGGTGAAAAGCAGTGCTGCTATGTCAAAGCCCTCCCCCGTGGGCACTGTTTAAAATACAAATATATTATCCGCTTTGTCCGCTTCATGCTGTGATTGACAAGGGCTACAGGTTTCAGACCTGGAGGACTTGTACACATGTGTGATTTGGCCAAATAATGATATTTGAAATTTGTCAGGAGGACTTTTACAAAATGTGTTAAACTATGACTCCACTGGAAAATGACACACTTGGTACGATTCCAAAAGGTGCCCTTGGAGCGATGCAAGTTGCATCCCTCCAGGGCTGCAGCAATACTTGGGTGCACCAGGGACCCTGCACTGTATTCTGCAAAGAAGCAGGGTCCCAGCACCAAAATTCCTAGGATTGCTGCAAATGCAGCACAACACCCAACCAAGGGTGCAACAGTAACACATACTGCAAGGACCTGGATCCCCTCCAGCTGGCACAACACGGGACAGGCCGGCATAGGTGGTGATGGTGGTAGGGGGAACCCATGGCAGGAGGTGGGCAGGGGCAGGAGGGGCACAAAGGGGCATAGGGATGGTTGTTGTGTCAGCAGGGAAGTAAGGGAGTGCGTAGGCACCCAATGGGATGCATATGCCTATGTATAACATACGGAGGCATATGCACCCTGCCAGGTGCCAACACAATCCCTTACTGTCCTGCTTACTCAAAACCCTCCCTATGCCTCTCTGTGCCCCTCCTGCCAACCGACCCCAGATGAAGCCCACCTAGAACAGTTTCCCAGTCTGTCACAAGGGGTTTAAACCACTTCCTGGCAGGTTTAAGTGGAGCCCCTCGCGACTTCCACAGCAGGGCTTTTGGAATCAGAAATGAGAAACATTTAAATAAAAATTAAAACACACAGGCCACTATCTGATAGTTTTAATTTATTAAACAGTAAAGCACAACAATAATTAATTTTCCAGCTCCTTTAAAGGGCAACTTCCTATAGTAACAAAGCGTAAACACTAGATTCACACTAATCATGTTTTTAGCTTTACTGCAACATCACATTTGTGAATATAGAAACACAGACAGAGGAAATAATGCTTACTAATAATCCAATTTTTACAGTTGTTTATATGCAACCAGGAATTGGTAACAGGACAATTAACTTAAAATATGGTGTTAACTACTAAGTAATCCTAAGGAGAAAAGCATTAACACATGTGCATGATACTATGCTGCATCTTGACAAATATGTCTTTCTGTACTGTTTCTGGAACGTAGACCTATAGTTTGATTTTCACAGTGCAGGACATACCATTCACTTCTGGGTTTCATCCAGAGACATTTCTGACACAGCTGGTGAATAGCTAGCTGGAAAAGCATCTTTTATACCAAAACATGTAAGTTGAAATTAATAACATGTGTATTGTAGTTTCCAGCCCACAAGATGTCATGCTAGATTTCTAATTGGTTTTGTACTTGCCTTGCTATGATGGAATCCGTACAGAAGAGATAACTGTCTGGTGCCCAAAAGGGGAAAGCTAAATGTGCCCAGAAAAGGAGACAGCACGGCTGTCTAAGGGTTTGGCCTGTTTTCTAATTCGGTAAGTGAAAACAAGTAGTGGCAGTAATAAGCTCTATACAGTATGCCAACCTTCATGGGTCGTTCCTGAAAATGGGCATTATACTGGTCTAGTGTACTTACCCAGTAAACAAAAGCTAAATAAATAAATAAATAACAGTATTAAGATGGCAGGTATATTTGTAATATAACTAGTACGCCTCTATGACTGTCTTTCTCTTGCAGGACTTTTGTTGCCATATTTTACACTAGTCCCCTTTTATCTTTTCATTTGTACTTCTGTGCAATTTGCCATAGTTTTTTGTAAGTTTATGGTTTCATACCAGTAAGAGCTAAATTAAAAGGTAACTTATGTTAATTAGAAATTCTATGTTATTGCATTTTGTGTATGCCTTTTCGCTGCAGTTCACATCTAACAGTGCTATTTAATTTCAGGTGCGTTGAAAAACCTGAGTCTTCTGTGACACCAGTTGAGCTCCATGGACTGTCCTCAGCTTGTTAAGTTATTGAGATACCATTCATTAACATTCATTGAAATGGCTGTTGTATTTATCACAGTATAATTAGTTTAACTCTGTGACTCTCTTTCTCTCCTAGGACTTTTGATACTTTGTTAATTGTACAATAGAAGAATTTATTTTATTTATTTTTCATTACGTTGTGCTTCTGTGTAACGTGCTATACTGTTTGGTAAGTTTATGGCCTAACACTGGTAAAAGACAAGACATAATAGGTGAAGTATGCTAAAGATAAAATTGTATTGTCCTTCGAACACACGTTTGTTCTGCAGTTTATATCTAACACTGCTGTTTCATTTTAGCAAAGTTGAAACACCTGCATCTGCTGCGACACCAGCACACCTCCATGAAGGACCATCCTCAACTCAGTAAGTTATTTTGATGTCCTGCTTTAACTGGTTAAAGCCCACTTGGAATAAGTGTACAGTCCTCAAAGTGTGTTATTCAACTCCTTATTTATAAGGGAAGGGGGTGACTGTGTGATAACTTATTTATCTGATACAGTTGCCTGTGAATGCGTGATGCCCTTATGTAAGGGCAACAAAAGGTCACAGGCTACTGTACCAAATGAGTTATCACACAGTTTCCCCCCACCCACCCCTGCATGTCAGTTTTATGCAACCAGTTCTTCACTGGTTTTATTTTTGCTGTTTTAGAACAGCACTCTTTATGAGGGAGCTATTGTAATTCATGTTTTTGGTGAGGACTTGTAACTTGTATATATTATGGTTCCATGTTATGATGTGATTTTTCTGCATGTGATTTAGTTCTGGTGTGTTAGTTGCTGGCTATGGAATTCTGACTTGATGGTGAAAGCACCTGCTATGGTGTGCATAAAGTGGTCTGTCTTTTTATTTCAATTCACAAAATGGTATGTAATGATTGGTACTTCTTTTCATTTGCTTACTAATTTGATTTCAAAAGGATTTGTGGTCTTTTGGTATTCACATCGACCCTGCTGTGAAATCGATCACCCATCCAGTAGGTCAGTACCCCAAACTGCATCTGCTTCAAATTAATTACCTTGATATCAGGTGCATTGGCCCAAAATAGGCTTAAGTAAGGTGTGGTTCCAAAGCAAATATGCAGGTAACTGGTGGGGAGCTAGTTAAACAAGAAAGTTTTGCTTCTCCTTTTTCAAACCTTATCCACTGTTAGCTGCTCTCACTTGCACATTCACAAACTATAAATGGGATTCTAAATGATGGGTGCTACTGCATATGGGAAACAATCAAAAGACAAGTCTGTGCACCCCCCATGGACTTAATTGTAACAACAAACGTATTTTTTTCAGCCAACTTTCTAATCTGATTTCTGATCAGGAGTGGGGGTCTTTTGGTCTCACTTCAGGACCCTGATGTGAAGTCGTCCAGCTACCATTGTCAAGGTAGATCACACATCAGCTGGATCCATAATGCAAACTGTACCTGACTGCAATGGCTTACCTTTATATAGGGTGCATCAGTCAGAAATGGGCAAGTGACAGAGTACCTTGTTGAGTGAATAGTGTTTTGTAGGCATTGAAAGTGACAAATGATCATTCCTCTGATGTTACTTTTTGTTTTATCTTGTTTTCATTATAGGCAAGTCCTTAGCAATGAATCTGAATCTTCTGTAGCAGCTCAAGTTTATGTACCTGAAGAGCCAGTTGCAATTTCTTTAGTTAGTGCCTTAAATTTTGATGATGCTGCAGCAGGACCTGTACCTGGGACCACATCTTTGGGTGAAGAACCTGCAACACCATGAAGCAGCAACACAGACAGCCATCTAAGAGAAACATGAAGTCCATCCCTCCAGTACAATGTTGCTGTAAAGAACACCCAGCCATTTCTAGCCCTGACACAATATAGCTTGGCTGCAGTGATCTGTGGATCCTAAGAATCTCCCACTAATCCCCACCTACTCACCCCTTAGTCCTCCATTTCCCCACCCCTCACCCACTTAGCCATCCTGACTCATCATACCCCCTACCTCCACACCCGCTTAGCCCCCCCTGACCCTTAAGCTATCACCCACCATTGTGCTCTCCCCATCACCCATCTAGCCTGTAGCCTACTCTCCCTTATTGGCTATACTTGTCAGTGGTCACATTAATTGTTCCCTCTGGGAACCTATCTAAGCTTTATAGCTACATTCTGGGAATTTTCATACTTTGTACATAGTTGGAATCTGCACTTTATTTACCTAATCTGTTATGGGACTATTTTCCTCTGCATTATGTAATTAAGTGATGGCTTTTGCAATGTATTCTGTCTCTCCCCAGCCTTCTATTTGTAATGCTGTTTAGTCTTTTTAATGATGTGTAACTGACAATGCCGTCTAGCTGCTCCTGTTTTTCTCACTTCCATATACTTGATGTCTCCCCAGCAGGATCTCTTTGTAAATGAGCTTTTAGCTTGAAGGTTGTAATTCTATTTTACAATAAATAAATAAATAAATAAAATAAATTGTGGTAACCTGTGAAGAGGGCGACTGTGGAAAGGCGAACCATCACAACTGTGACTGAACCACAAGCGCCAACACTTTTGCACGATCCTGGATCCCGCATCTCTGAGTTATGCCCCCCTCAGAGTTAGAATCTAAATTAAGTGGGGGTTGGGCCAAAGCCACCCACAAAGGGGGTGTGGGGGGTGAAGCCCCCCACAAGAAAATACAGCTGCAAAATTGTTTGTGCTGTGGGTTTGGTGCCAAGCAGATGGTTCGCCATCCACAGTTGCTGTTCTGACATGGAACCTAAATTGTTTGAGATCTCTGTATCCCTAACCCTTCTTTTTATTTGTAATTATTATTTCTTCTCTAGGTCTTAGACATATTTCAGTGAGCAGATACCGGACCTAACGTGAGTAACTTTCTCTTGATTAATTGAATAAACAGAAATTGAAAACCCATTGATGAATACTGAATTTCTTCCTTGAGACAGTAACTAGGAATGTGAGATTCTGGCAACAAGAAAGGTGAGGTAGAAACTTTAATTGTCTTTATGTTATTAAAGTCTGTAAGGCAAATTGGCTAGCTCAAGCCTTGTCAGTTCTGAAGGAACTGATTGGGGATCATCAGTAAATAACGATATACAGTAGTTTATTCATAATAATTTCTAGAGGTTTATTCTCCATGAGTCCCCAAATTACTTTTGTGAAAGAATACTAGTTTGTAATTTAGCATTTATTACCTTTAAAGCTCCTTCCACTGATCCTTATCTGTCCTTATGTTAAAGTTCTTAAAAGCATTAACAGCAATTTTTAACTTAGATTGCAAATATAGTGTTTGTGCTTTCCAGGTACAATTTTCTGTGAATCTGACCCCTAAATAATCATAATATTTTGTAGTTTTCCTATTTATTTTTATCTATGAATAATGCAGGTAATTTCTTGTTCTTATTACAAAAGATAACCATTTTGTTTTATCTTTATTGTGAGTCTAATTTCTTTACATAATTTTGAAAAATGATTTACCTTTCTCTGTTAACCTAAAAAAATGTTGAAAGCAAGAATATATCATCGAAAGCAAGTCATGCTATTTTTAATTCTTTACTCCCGACAAACGAAAATCTTGATTCTTCAAATTTAATAATATGTTTTATATATATATATATATATATATATATGCATGTGTGTGTGTGTATATATATATATATATATATATATATATATATATATATATATATATATATATATACAGTATATATATATATGTGTCTAGGCTAAAAGACATCCTTGTCATACCCCACAGTTAGTTTTAATTGATGAGGTCATTCCGCCGAATTGGTTAGATTGTACCTTAATCCATGTATCAGAATGCAGCCGAATCAAAATGTCCAATAAGCCTGAATCCATTCCCAGGTTTTCCATTTTCTTCTATAACATGTTTCTACTTATGCTGTCAAATACTGCCCTTAAATCTACAAAACAACAATACAGCCTTGCTTTCATCACTCTGGTATATTTCCAGATAATGTGTGATAGTACATAAAGTTGAACAGTCGAGCATCCTGATCTAAATCCATTTTGATATTCACTCAATATTTGATTTTATTTGAGCTAGTCCTGTAATCTTTGAAGAATTATTTTAGAAAATAACTTTTTGGAGGCATCAATCAGACTTATAGGATGATATATTTTTGGATCTATGGTGTTTCTTTTCTTAAATAATGGATATATAATACTTCTTAACAAACTAGATGGAATGTGTCCTCCTCGGACAATATAATCAAATAACATCCTTAGACTAGGGACCCATCAATCCTCAAATGAGTTGTGCATGTCCACCAGGATCTGATCTGGTCATGGGGCTTTATTTGCATGGGCCTTAGGTAGTACATCTCTAATCTAATTTTCCTCTATGAATATTGGATAAGGGGCCATTAAATGTGTTAAGTAATGTTCCAATAAATAATTATTCTTGAAATCCACATCTTCTATTGCTCAGTAATATAAATTTCAAAAGTGTTCCTCCAAGATATTAGGGGCAATATATGCTTCTATAACAGTTGTATATTCTCTATAACCTTTGCTGACTAAAGTCCATATTTCATTTGTGTCTCTACTATATATGGTCTCTCTAAGTTTCTCCAACATTTTTTTTTAATAATTTTTGCCTCTTTCAACCTCAAGTAACTTTTTATATTTTTTACTTGCTTTGTTCAGGTTCAGAATATTTTCTTTTGTCCTTGAACTTCTGCAGTATCTTACCAGTTTCTCTAAACCCTTTTTTGCTATTTTACATGTTTCATTGAACCAAGTAGATTGTTTTCTTTAATGAGGTTCTAGTTCTTATAAATGGTCTAATGTATGAAGTTAACAAGGACTATTTTTCTACTATCTCATTTCTCACATTGGAATTCAAAATATCAGTAGTAATATTAGAAATAGTTGTATCTTTCAATATTTCAGTGAAAGTGTCATATTTTGAATATCCCATCTAATTCTTCTTTCATTAATTATTTCTAAACTTTCCCCATTCCTGATTAGATCATAGTTTATCTGTGAAAAATATTGTGTATTTAATATTATCAAAACTGGTACATGTGAAGAATCTGAATGGTCTATGATTTTTAAATCAAAAATAATTTTCAGTGCCTGAAAATTGGCACATGCCAAATCTATAATAGAACCCTGAGGGCCCATATAAATAAACGCCCCATGCTGATCCCCAGGCAAACAGCCATTAAGCAAACAGAAGTTCCCTTCTGGCATTAATCAAAAGAGATTCTTGCCTTGCAGATTACATTTTTGGTCAGTGGATCTTCTAAGCCAATTCACCCTTGGGTTAATTATCTGAAAACTCTGCAATAATTCATAATAAAGACTTCCCAGTTTCACATTTATGTTGATTCTAGCATTATAATCACCCAAAATTGAATTTCCTCATTCTCATATTTATCCATTAAATCATTTATAAGTAATTCATACTGCATCCAGATATCAGCAAATTATTTAATATTTCAGGAAAGTAGATATTTACAATTGCAAGTTTCAAATTCTCTCTGACTACTCTTAAAATTAGTATATAGTCTGACAAGGAAGATATTACCACACCTGTCAAATTCAAGCTGTTTTAACAAATATAGCCAAATCAGTTTTGTTACATCAATATTTTTCTCTCTAATAGCTAGTATAGCATATGCGTATATCCTGATATTAAAGAGTATTAAAGACCAGGTCTCTTGAAGTCAGAGAATATCATATTTCACCAAGAAATCTCTTGTTTCATTGTCTGCTAATTCATTGACTGTATGCAGGAGGGAGGCGAGGAGATCTGTTGCCTGGTAGGTCCCCCAGCGCTTCGAGTCCCAAACCGAGTTAGAGGTGCGTTGCTTCCATAGCTCAGGCGGGCCTCCTCGGCTGTAATTCTAAGTTTAGCTGCCCTGCCGTTGCAGGAGACTGATCTCTGGAGTACTCACCACCTGCACCAGATGCACTAGGTATTCAGACCTGCAAGAGAGGAAGCTTGCGCAGCAGGTATTCTGACCTGCGTGAGTGGAAGACAAGCGTTTTAGATTTCATTCCTTGCTAACGAATCAAAAACCCTTGACTGTTTAAACTGAACTTTGGTGCCTTGCACAACGTCTATCATTGGTTCCCTGCTGTTGTGGCGTGATTGCTCTCCGCTCTTAAGGAGAGAGGGACCTGTATCAGCTCACTAATTCGTTGACTGTGTATGCAGGAGGGGAGGCGAGGAGACCTGTGCCTGGTAGGTTTCCCCTCGCACTCCGAGTCCCTGAACTGAGTTAGAGTGCGGTTGCTTACCCTAACTCTGGCGGGCCTCCTCGGCTGTAATTCTAAGTTTAGCTGCCCTTCCATTGCAGAAGACTGATCTCCTGAGAGTACTCACCACCTACATTCAGACGCCGCAGGTATTCCAACCTGCTTAGACAGAAGCTTGACGCAGCAGGTATTCCAACTCGTGGAGTGGAAGGCAGCACTTTAGATTTCATTCCTTGCTGATGGATCAAAAACCCTTGACTGTTTAAACTGAACTTTGGCACCTTGTGCACCATCTATCTTTGGTTCCCTGCTGCTGTGACGTGATTGCTCTCTGCTCTTAAGGAGAGAGGGACCTGTGGTTCACTCACTAATTCATAGACTGTGTATGCTGGAGGAGGCGAGGAGACCCGTGCCTGGTAGGTCCCTTCCTTGCGCTCCAAGTCCCTGAACCGAGTTAGAGGTGCGGTTTCTTCCCTAGCTCCGTGGCCTCCTCGGCTGTAATTCTAAGTTTAACTGCCCTACCATTGCAGGAGACTGATCTCCTGAGTGTCTTTCGACCCCCACCCACCCCATTCCCTCCTCCCATTAAATGCCCTCGCCCCTCCTCCTGGGCCTGATTTACCCAATCAGGTCATGGGGAGAGTCCTGTAAAGTAAGAGGCATATTCTGCTTAAAATACATAGCGAGAACTTACACATTGCTACTGCCCAGGAGGTCCTGCTTAAACGAAAGAGGTATATTCTGCCTAAAATACATAGCAGAGCTTACACTTTGCTATTGTCCTGAGCAGCTTTCTGATATATACTGCCTAAAATGTTCCTTGCTACTCATTGATCTTAGTGATGTGTTTTTCTCCCTATTTGACATATACTGTTAACTTTACCTAAGTGCTTATGTTCTGCCTTCCCCAGTGCTGTGTTCTTTCTCCCTACTCAACATATATTGTTAACTTTACCTAAGTGCTTATGTTCTGCCTTCCCCACTTGCCATATATTGTAATTTGTGCCCTGGGTGTTTCTTTCTGTTACAACCCCTAGCTACCCCCTGGATACACTCTGTTCCCTGCTGACTGGGCTTGAACAAAAGTGCTCCCTAGTCCTTGGCTCTGATGTGGCCCAGGAACCTGCAACTCACTACTATGGGAAGGGAGTCCTCCATGATACTGAAGGGTGGTGTACCACCTCCCCCTATTTGCTCCACTATCCTTGCTGGTCTCTTACTGGGGCTAGTTCTCCTCCAAGTGGTCACTATCCCCTCTCTGACAATACAGGGCTACTGTGAGGAGTCACCCTTCAACGAGGTGCCTGACTTCACCTTCTCTAATCTCCTTGCGTATTCTAAGACACCTTGCTGTTTTACATGCTGCCTGGACCTCAGGTGCCTACTGTACTCCACCCGGGTAAAGCGATGCCTAGCCAGTAAGCCCTTGACTGGCAGGACCTCCAACAGGCAGCACCTCCTCTGGCTGTTCCTGTTGATACTACTCCTGGCCGGAGACATAGAAACTAACCCTGACCCAAATTACCTGGCCTCCTCAATCCCCCCAGAATGGGGGCTGGGCAAGGGTCTAAAAGTTGCTCATCTTAACATTCGGAGTCTGCTGCCCAACCTTGATGAGTTAGTCACATGGGTCTCACTCTACAAGCCAGATATTCTTGGCATTACTGAGACCTGGCTAAAATCCTCAATCCCTGACTCAGTTTGTGTGCTCCCCGGTTATGAGTTCATACGACTGGACAGATCTGGGAACAAGCCGGGAGGTGGCATCCTGATATATTACAGGAGCCATCTCAAGGTATCTCTAGTGGCACACAGCCATCCCCATCCCCTTGTGAGCTGCTTCATATTATGCTCATACTTGGGAACACTAAGAAACTACATGTGGTATGTACCTATATCCCCCAAAGGAGGGCTCCCAGGCCTGACCCACCTCTTGGACACCGTAGGTCCTAGCATTGGTGACAACAAACTTGTAATCATGTGCGATGTAAACCTTAACTGGGCTGGTGGCAATGTAAAGCTGTTTGAGACTCTACATGCTAACCTTATCCTGACACAACTTGTACAGGAGCCAACCAGATGGTCGGCCAATGGATCCTCCAGCTCCCTACTGGACTGGATCCTGTCAAATCATCCTGAAAGGATCTCCTGTGCCGGAATCCTATCAGACTCTATCTCTGATCATTCCCTGGTCTTCTGTGTGTGGAAAATCCCCTCCCCAAAAATTCCTTATAAAATCATTCGCATCAGGAACTTCTCTAGGTTTGATCTAGATTTTTTCGGGAAGACCTAAGGCTCACTGACTGGTCTGGGGTGCTGGGAGCCTTGGATCCCTCAACAGCTGCTACTGACTTTCTCACCACCTTCAGTACCCTGCAAGACAAGCATGCCCCTATGGTTGCCCGGAGGGTAAAGGGGTCCGCCACTCTATGGTTGCATGGGAGTCTCCTAGCCCTCATGCGGGTTAGAGACAAGTGTTGGGCCCACTTCAAAAGCTCCCTTGATCAGACAATTTTTCAACAATATGGAAATCTCAGAAATGAATGTAAAAAGGCCATCAGGGTAGCAAAAAGTGACTTCTGAAAGTCTGCCCTACTCAGCTCTGCCAATGATCCCAGACGGTTTTGGAGGAACATAAAAACTCTTGTCAGTGGACCCTCTAACTCAGGAGTATCCGACATGATTATCAGAGTGGCCTCCTGTAACAATCCCAACATGATTGCCAATGCCCTCAATTCTCACTTCTCAGACCTATCAGCACTCTCATCACTCTTCCTCCCGAAGAGTGTACTACTTGTCCCACTCCCCCTTCATGGCAGGAGGCTCACCCCTCCCAACCACCATTCTGTATTAGGGCAGTTTCAGACAAGGATATGCTGAGTCTCCTCTCTGACCTGTTCCAGCACTCCAGTCCTGGCCCTGATAACCTGGAGCCTAAGCTTCTGAAACTAGGTGCCTCTTACATTGCCTCCCCAGTAGCCCACATTCTTAACCTGGCCCTTGCTTCAGGGGTTATTCCTGACATCTGGAAGGTGGCCAGGATTGTCCCTGTACTGAAGCAGGGCAATCCCAAAGTACCGGACAACTATTGTCCGATTGCCATTCTATCTTCTCTCAGCAAGCTCCTTGAAAAAGTTGTGGCTGAGCAACTGTCAGAGTACATACAGGTCCATGAGCTGCTGTCCCCAGCCCAGCATGGCTTTCGCAAGGGGCACAACACGACCACAGCCCTGGTCTCTGTCTCTACCAGCATCAGAGCAGCCATGGACCAGGGCAAACTCTCTGGAGCAATATTCATCGACTTGTCAAAGCCCGACCTTGTTGATCCGCGCGTTGCTCTGTACTCAGATGTGGTCCCTTGGCCTGTCCCCCACTATGAACTGGCTAACTGGCTACCTGCTATGGCAGAACGTGCGGACCAGATTCAACAAAGTCTTCTCTTATCCCTCAACGGTGACCTCTGGCATCTCCCACGGTTCGGTCTTGGGACCCCTGCTTTTCTCCCTTTTTGTTAACCAACTCCCAGCTGCAGTAACTAACTGCAGTGCCACTCTTTATGTGGATGACCTGGTTATCATGGCCCACTCTTGGGACATTGTGACTCTCAATCAGCACCTATCTGAGGATTTTAACAACATACAGGCCTGGGTAAGCAAACACAAACTGGTTCTTAACCTGAAACAAATGCAGGCTATGCTATTTGGGTCCACAGCCAAGATCAAACCTCGCCTGCTCCTCTGGGTATTACTTGTCAGAGACGGAACTTCCCTCCCAATTATGAACTCCGTCAAATACCTTGGGGTTACGCTTGACCCTCAACTTGACCTGGAGAGTCATATATTAAATGTCTGCAGAACAGTGAACTGCAAACTGGGCCTGGCCTATAGGGCCAAACATAACCTAACACCTGCAACTCGTCTGGCTCTTGCGAGAGGTGTATTACTTCCCTCCCTTAGTTATGGTCTGCACCAATTTGCTTGAACCTCCAAAACTCATCTTACTTGGTGGCACACAACGTACAACAATATCTGCCGTTTTGCTCTGGCTGCCCCCCATCTCACCCACCATTGTGAGCTTTATGACAAACTCAGCTGGCTCTCTCCAACTAATTACCTGGACTTTGGGTTAGGATGCCTTGTGGGTAAAGTGATCAGAACTGGCACCCCACCGGGGCTGGCTCAGCTTCTCTCACCTGCCGACCACTCTGCCTACCCTCTCAGGTCCCAGGTTCCGGATGCTATGAGTACCTCCCCACCCGAACCCTCCATGGGGACACAGGGCCTTTGCTGTATGCACTTCCAGACTCTGGAACTCCTTTCCTGAGCTGGTTAGCTCAGCCCCCTCCCATCAGTGCTTTCGTAAATCCCTGTGGGGGTTCTTGAAGCTGGCCTCAGTGTGTGAGTGTCCCAAGCCTCCCTAGTGCAATGTCCTTAGCAACTGGACCTATGTGCTTTTCTGGACCTGCCAGCGATACTTTGCTCGTCCCAATGACTCAATTTCTCTCCAAGGCACTTGACTGAGTTATATTTGTCTAAGCCTAAATAATTGGAGATTCTATGTACTTTACCACTGTTTGACATGGGAGTTACTACATGCCTTACTACTTTGTGACACTTTGTTTAATGTTATTCAATGTACTTCTTTACGTTGCCATTCTGTTATGATGTTTCTGTATTATTCTGTACTATTCTGTATTCTGTATTTTCTGTTGTACTCTCCCGGGTCATTCCTGAAAATAGGCATAATACTTGTCTAGTGTACTTACCCGGTTAACAAAAGCTAAATAAATAAATAAATAAATAATTTAAATGAGAGACACTCAATGTTCCAAAATATAAGATTTATTTTTCCTTCCATACTTTCTGAGTTAGATATTACTAGCAAATTCTCCCTTTGTCATTGGGAGAGTATTGACTGCAAAACTAAATATCTGTTGTTCTCTCCAAGGATGGTTCTTTTCCTATTTTTGAAAAATTTGTCAAACTATGCTTGAGATCAGATTCTGTACTTAAGATTTCAAAATTTGTTAGAAGTAGCCCCAGCATATCAAGTACTTGAGAAGATTTTAGAACCAATCTGCAAGTGCTGAACTTTTAAATGTAACATCTAACTGTGGAGTATCTGAAATACCCTTATTGATTTTAATCCAAGCCATAGAACTAGGTGTAGTATTCAATTTAAGTGACCATGAAAGGAAAACTGTTAGTTCTTGTTTCACATTTCTCATTGTCTCTCCCTCATTTGTCTTCTATCCAAAAACTGAAAGAGTCCAATTTTCCCAAGATAAATTGTTTCCAACTCATACTTAGCTATTGTCTCTTGGACTCTATTAATTCTGTTTAAATCCTTCTTTCTAGTTCTGCTTTGTGCAATGTTCTCAGAATGTTCTATGTTATTCGCTGATGGCTTTGGGACTTTTAATGGAACAGAAATCCTGATTCCCAATGACTGAAAAAGATGCTTGATTCTCAGTCTTATAGGCTAGATGGTCATTACCAGATACAATAAAACACAATCCATGTATTGAGTTGGGGGGACACAACATCCTTCTTCTTCTGAAATATGAAATATACGTTTAATCCACTTTAAAAAATTTTCCATGGTTTCCTGTTCTACAGGACCCATTCCATGAATCTCTATCAGAAATTCAGTTTCTATAGAAGGACCTTCCTGAATCTCATTATATGCATCAAATGAGATGAATGTATTGGGTGTAGCATCACCATCAGATATCTCTTTTGAACCTTCACCAGTATTTGACCCCTTTGGGCTCTTTTGACTTCCCGACCAAATCCTCCTTCTTCAGTTATTATATTTATTCATCTCTTGATTTTGATTAGACAGTTCCTTAAATTCCACTTGTTCCATATCCATATCCATATCCTGTTTAAATGACTGTACATCCTCTTGGACTAGATATTGAGCTTCCTGCTTACGTAGGTTTTCTGTTTCCTAATACTGTTAATAATGCTCCTTTTTATGTTGATCCTTAATTTCCAATTGTATTTGTTTTTGTTTAGATCATTTTCTCGCCCTTTTGTTTTTTGATTCTCCCCTAATAATCTTACTATGTTTCTGATTTTTGTTTGGCTTTTTTTGAGCTAGTCTTTGTCCATTTCTTGCATACTGATACTTCATACTGTTGTATAGTAAAATTAGGTGGTAAAGACACTTCTGTTGCTTTGTTAGCAAATTCTATTGATTCCTCTCCTTCATGAATATAACAAGATGAATCAGAATTTGACTATTCCCTTTCTCTTAATTGCTTTAAGATAGACTGGTTAAAAAAGACATCAGCTATCAAGCTTGAGACTTCCTCAAGTGCTCCAAGATTTTTCAAAATTACTACATTGGCAAAATATTGATTTTTTAATTATTTCCAACATTTGATCGGAAAGAGAAGAGAAGGAAATAAAATTTCCTCTGTTGGTAAATATGATTCCTATTATATTCTATGCTTGTAGGATTTATCCTTATTTCTGTACCAGGATTATCTCAGTATGTATTGGGGAGGAGGAGATCCCTTAGAGTTATATTGCCCTCTGGTCTCTCCTCTAATCCAGGTGTAACTAATTTCTTAAGACTAACTATAGCCTGACTAAGGTCCTGCATGACAGATGCAAGGTTATCAGGGTTTTCCATATTAGTGTGTTTGGAATCACCCTGATTTCTGCAAGTGTCTTCCTTATGCAATATTGGAGATTGTAATACATAATCTGAGAAGGATTGTGTTAGTTCCAACAAAAATGATTGTGAAACTGATAAATCAAAATTTTGTACATAACCCGAATTGTCTTACATTGAAGTTGAATGATTATATGACTCCCAATCCTGTACAAATAAAGATAGTCATTCCCCAGTTTGCTTGTTTTGCTATTAAATAATGCTTCCAAGTTAGGGGGATTTTCCAGATTGGAATAGTTTAAGGAATTAACTTTTGACATTTCGTCAGAAGTTCCCATACTCTGGATACCATTCCCCACATTTCTACTACTCAATTCTGTTACTACCATAGGAGAAGAGGTAGATAAAGTAACACAGGATACCGTTTCTTTATGAGTGGTGCCCTTAAAAACTTGTAATAACTGGGGAAGTTTTTTGTCATGGGGAAGCTGGTTATAATTAGCCGTTATAATGACAAACATGCACCAACTTCCTCCGCAGCTCCCTCATCCTGACTCACTGTGCTTGTCACAACTCTCTGTTGGCTTACAGAAACAGTTCTTTGGAATGTCGCTCCAACTAGAAAATTGCTCACACAAGTAACTCAAAATAAAAACTGCTCCTTCCACTAACCTTTTGCAGCAGTATCAGGCAGTTTGGGATCTGACACAAACACTGCTTCTATCTCCCCTTTTCTTCTCCACAGAAACCGCTCTGACCTCTAACCTCTGTTTACCATATCCCCAAGATGACGACGACCAGGACCAAATAAAAAAGCTTGTAACTAAAAACTGGAAAACATAAAATACAAGTCTGTAAACATGTTTCTCTACTATTTAAAAGTGTTTTCCTACAGTAACTTTATTCTTTACCACTAATTTGAGACTGCTATTTTTAGAGCCGAATGAACATGGGAATGAACCTGTTGCATTCTCAAACTCAGTAACTTAAAGCAACCTCTTTATATCTGTGTTTAAAAAACTCACAGTGCTTAAACACACAGATACACATGTTAAAACACTATGGCAATGTTTGCTGAGTTTCATGTTGTGATAAATAAAAACAGGACACAAGCTTTGTTTAAATAGACTTTTATTCAAAGAAAACTGGTAGGAGAAAAAAAGTCCCCTATCAATTACATAAAACAACACATGAGGGGAGTGCAAAACTCAAATTTAATGCACACGCTTGGTGTGGTATGCTGAGATAAACCCCTCAGGCTTTGCCCTTGGGGTTTATGTAACATCCCACACTCGGTGTGCATTAATTCTCATTATGCACTTCACCCCATGTATTATTCTATTTGTAATTTTTGGTTGTTTAAGGACACCTTCTCCTTACTTGTCTTATTTTCCATATTTTTATGCTGTGTAGACAATTTCTTTATTTTCTTCTTTTTCCCTCCTCAGTTTGTTGTATTTCTCTATCAAAGAACTATTTTTTCCACTGTGTCACACCATTCTTTGCATAATAAAGCTGTAAACTTCTATGACCACTAAAAAATGGCAAGGCTCTCTTTTGTTACCCTTTGATATCGAAATACAGCAGACATACTGTATATATACTGTATATATAAAACATATGAAAGTTAAACCTCAAATTTTGCACTTTAATAACTTCGCAACTGTTCAATGGATTTCCACGAAATTTTGCATGAGCATTCTCTTTGGGTAGATCTCTTGATAGGCCAAGTTTTGTTCTGATTAGATTTGCAGATTCTGAGATCTGGATAGTGAAAAAAACTGAAAATTTGCAATTTTTTTCAGATTTTTTCTCATCATGCTGTGCAGAGATGATGTTGAATTTTGGTCTGAAATTTGTATGGTACAAAGAGCTTGGGTGACAGGACAGGCCAGCATTTATTTGGTGAAAAAAATATTAATATGTTCAAATGTTATAGCATTTTTAAGGTCCCATTATTTTCGATGAGATTTTCATTTTTCAGGATAGCTGCACGGTACAAAAAAGGATCTTTGTTCATGAGGGGCATTCCTTGTTTGCCAGGGGCCAATTCTTGCTCACCAGAAAAAAATCCTTTTCATGAGCTGCCATCTTGTTTTTTTATTTTGTCCTGGAAAAACTGGTATAACTCTGCCCAGGGATGTCTGTTTCAGACATCTAACTATGTTCTTGCTCATCAGGAGTTAATGAGCAGTTATTTGTGGTTTCCAATGTCCGTATGCCCCCAGATTTTTTTTTACCATTTTAAATCCTTTTTTATCACTCGCTAACTACCTTTTTCACCATTCCTTGTTCATCATGACGAAAAAGGAAATTGACTGGTGAAAAAGGATTTCCCCTTTTGCCAACCAGATGTCCCTTTTGTGGACCAAATGGCCCTCTAGGGCCATCTGGTCGGCAAAAGGGACATCTGGTTGGCAAAAGGGGAAATTTTTGCCAGCCAATTTTTTTTTGCCTCGTGAATAGGGATGGTGAAAAAGGAATGCAAGTGGCAAAAAGGATTTTTTCCATGGCCATCTCATCATGAAAAAGGATCTATGCCTCTGGTTGTGGAAAATGGGACAATATTGTTGAGGAAAAGGATCCTTTTTCACCAGATGGAATCTTTTCAACCACTGGCTGAATGGATTTCACCTGGCAGAAAAGGAGTCTGCCTGGTGAAAAGGATCCATTTTGCGGTGGTTTATGTATAATTTAAGTATGAAAAGTAATTGAAAAGTAATTCCTTTCTGAACTGGTGACACCTCTCTCATGGGAAAATCCATGGTGTCTAGTGGCACCCCCACCCTGTTTTATATATATTTTTATTTTTTACATTTGTTTAAATTTTTTCTGTATTTTTTGCCTCACCCACTTTTTCTCTTTTTGGTGGAGGGTCACAAAGGTCCAATTTTTCTCCTGGTGGCTAGTGGTACCCCCCTCCAATGTCACAGTGATCCCTGGTAGCAGTGGCATGCCCCCTATTGTTCCCCTTTTTTATTTCTTAACCTTAAATGGAAAACCATCCTCATTGTCTTTTGTGAGGTGTTACTCTGAGAAAAAAACTTCCATCGCTGATCACTCCCACACCCCACCCAACCACCCGCTGTGCATCCACCTCCTCACCCCAGTGATGTCCACACAGACTGCCACTCACCTAAGGAGGTCCCAAGTTCGAAACCCACTCTGTCGATCAGGCTTGTCTTGCTGCTGGAACTGGCGACTGCAATATGAGCTAAGGTAAATGTGCTTCAATGTATTTCAGTAGGGGTCCACTTTGGCCATAACTCAGCTGTTTTTAGTCATTTTTGACCACAAATTTTCAAAATACTGTTTTGGGACCCCACCTCATGAACAATATGACTGTCATCAGTCAACTCCTGCTGGAAAGATGATTTTGTGGTTGCTGAAATCACCTTTCTGGTGTGGGATACTGTAATTACAGTCATATTGTTCATTGAATGAAGTCATAAGAACTATGTTGAAAATTTTGGGTCACAATTTCAAAAAATGGCTGCATTATGAGCATTCATTGCAATCTTACTATGCATGCTCGTAACTCTCGAAATTTTTATTATTTTCACCCCATATTTTCAACATAACCTTGTTATTACTCCACCTCACGTATGTGAAAGCAGTCACTTTTCAAATCCTGGTCAAAATGTATTTTCGCACTTGTGGCACAGAAGAATGGCATTGCAGTTGCACAGAATTATGTTTGGGCAGGTATTTGAAAGTTTTCTGTATTGGGTATATGTGGTGAGGTCATAAGAAGCCTGTATTGAAAATTTGGTGTAAAAATGATTACAAATGGCAGGGTTATGACTATTTGTTGCAATTTCACTACACCTGCTTGTAACTTTGGAAATTTAACATTTTTAACCCAATTTTCAATGTACCCTTGTTATTACAACACCTCGTGTATGCTATAGCTGTCATTTTTCAAATCCTGTCCAAAATGTATTTTTGCACCTGTGCTGTGGATTGATGTTGCACTTGCATGGAGTTACGCTTTTGGTGGATTGAAAAGATTCTGTACCGGGAAAATGAGATGGGTAATAAAATGGGTATGGTGACAATTTGGTGACTGCTGTTCTATTTCTGGAAGTGCAGGGATGGAGGTCCCTGTACTTTCATGGCTACACATATACACATCTATGGAGGGATGGAAGCACAGGGTTGGACCCTCGCGCCCCACAGTAAAATAAAGTGTGACTGCAAAATCACCTTTCAGGACTGAGTAATGAAGTGACAGTGCCAGTGTTCATGAGGTGGGGTCCCAAAAGCCCCTTTTGAAAATTTGGTTCAAAAATACCTTAAAATTTCTGAGATATCAACATAAGTTCAAATGCCATTGACAGACATTATACGGTACTTACCTTGATTCTTCAGTTTGCACTTTGACTTAGAAGAATGCAGGCATGTCCCGGTCAACAGAAGAGGACAGCCCAGGATCTCTTATGGTAAGTATAGGGCAAGGAGGGAGTGGTGGGTTGCTCAGGGGAGACAACAGGGACCATTTTCTTTTTGCAGGAAGTAAAAAGAGATGTCAGGGGACTATTTTCTTTTTTCAGGGAAATTAAGCAAAATTTTGGGACACTGGGTGGGATCCCAGTGTCTGACAGTACTGGGGTGTTGAATAACTGGGACACTGGGAGTGGTCTCCCAGTGTCCCTCACTGGTGGGGACTTAGTTCTAGTGCTGACAGGGATTGGGCACC
Organism: Neoceratodus forsteri; assembly: GCA_016271365.2. Lineage (NCBI taxonomy): Eukaryota > Metazoa > Chordata > Ceratodontiformes > Ceratodontidae > Neoceratodus > Neoceratodus forsteri. The sequence goes on from CM028134.1 coordinate 294,122,683, forward strand.
CCAATGTTGGCAAACAAAAGATTTTTTCAGGACACCAGGAGTTGGCTACCAGTGTCCCACACTAGCGGGCAGTGGGGGAGGCATCATGGGACACTGGGAGTGGGCTCCCAGTATCCCACACTGGTAGGGTTTTATTTTATCTGGGACACTGGAATTGGCCCTCAGTGTCCCACACTGTTGGGGAGATTGTACTACTGACACAGGGATTGGGCACCCGATATCAGCCAAAAAAAAATGTTTGCAAAAGTGTATTTAGTGACCAGACGGTGGTGAAAAAGGATTCCTTTTTCACCACTCACTAACATAGAAACATAGAATTTGATGGCAGATAAGGACCGCTTGGCCCACCTAGTCTGCCCATTTCCCTACCTAATGGATAAGCTGCAGATCCTAGTTAACCAACAGCCTACTTCCTCCTACCCCCACTAGAATTGCCTTATGTCTGTCCCATGCATTCTTGAATTCCCCCACTGTTTTTGACTCTATGACCTCCTCAGGAAGGCTGTTACACGTATCCACAACCCTCTCTGTGAAGAAATATTTCCTCACATTACCTCTGAGCTGGCTTGCGAAAACGGAAGTTAGTGAGTTATGAAAAAAGAATGTAAAAGCCTAAAAAAACACCCTCCAAAGTTGTTTACATATAAAACAACTTCAGACTCCATGTAAGGGAGTCCTGATGAACAAGATACATGACTGTCATTATGTAAACCCATCCTGGAAAGGTGATTTCATGAACTGACTGTGAAATCACCTTTCTGGCATGAGTTTGCCTAATGACAGTCATATTGTTCATGAGGTGGGTCCCCAAAAGGCTATGTTGAAAATTTGAGGCCAAAATCTCAAAAATGTCTGAGTTATGGATGAAAGTTGAACCTCCCCATTGAAATACAAAGGACCACATTTCATTTACCTTAGTTCATATTGTAGTCATTGGTTCCAGCAGCAAGAAGTGTCTTCGAGTGGTGGAGTGAGTGTCAAACCTGGGACCTCCTGAGGTGAGTCAGGGTTGGTAGGGATCTTGGGGGTGGGGGGATGATGGTTCCAGTAGGAGGTTGGGTGGTGGTGCAGGAGTGATTGGCAATGGATGTTTGTTTTGTATACAGTATCTACTGTACTACATTTTTGTGGGTTTTCAATTTTTTAAACAGGAAACAAGATGCCGACTCATGAAAAGGAATTTTCTCTCATGAGAAAGGATTTGTTCTCATGAAAAGGAATGCTCTTGCTAGACTCAGTCCTTTATTATGAGAGCAAAACCTTTGTCGAAAAAAGAGAGCTATCTTAAAGATTGAATGTTCAGAAAAGACCCATAGGACACAATGGGAACTAAAGAACTTAATAACTTAGCAACAGATTAATATTATTGCACCACATTTTCACTGTCTGTTCTGTTGCCATAGTGCTTTATACCCTACAAAATCATGCATAAATGCTGCATCATCTGGCTGCAAGCTGATGAGGGCAAAACTGAAAAAAGCTGGATTTTAACTTTTTCACTATCCATATCTCAGAATCCACACATCATTGGAATGAAACTTGCCACATCAAGACATCTACCCACAGAACAGCACATGCCAAATTTTGTGCAAATCTATTGAACGGTTGCAAAGTTATTAAATTGCAAAATCTGAGGTTTAACATTAAACATGCTGCTCAACTCTAACTATAGAGGCATGACCGCACCTCTATAATATAATATAATGTAAAAACTTATTAACGTGACGTTAGGTCAAAGTGACAAAAATAGGGAAATGGCATTGAGAGCCTAATTTATCACCTTCATTTCTACCCCTGCATAGGACCTGATAGTGGGGGTCTGTCTGGCATAGTAAACCCTAATACTCACCCCATTCTCCCATGATGTAGCCATGTCATCTAACTTTGTAATGGAAAATGTGGTGAGCGTAGGGTTCCTGTGCCCAAGACAGACCCTACCCCCACCTGTAGATTTATGCAGGTGGGGAATGGGGCATTAGGGTTTGAAATCCTAACTCCACATTTCCTACTTTGTAGCTGTGACTCTAACTGATGCATTAATGAAGTTTTTTGCAATTTATTTCCTTAATTTTTGAGGTAGTATAATACTATCCTTATTTTATGGTGGAAACCTCCCATCCCTCCATCAAGATAGTGTAATAGTATCCTTATGTTACAGTGGGAGTGCAGGTTCCTTTGGACCCTGCGCTCCCATCCCTCCATTGAAGTAGTAGCGCTCAGGGTCCTTAGGACCCTGTGCTTGCATCCCTCCATCTAGATAGTGTAACAGTATCCTTATGTTACAGTGGAAGCACAGCATCCTTTGGATCCTGTGCTCCCATCCAGTTGCAACAAATACTCAGAACTCTGCAATTTTTAATCACTTTGACCCCAAATTTTCAACATAGCCTTCTTATGACCTCACCACATGTGCCCAATACAAATGTTTTCCAAATCCCTCTCAAAACATAATTCTGCACAAATACAACACCAGCATGTGCCTCAAGTGTAATAACACATTTTGGCCAGTATTTTAAAAATGACAGCTGTCACATTCATGAGGAGGGGCAGTACCAAGGCTATGTTGAAAATATGGGTGAAAATATACAACATTTCCAAAGTTATAAGCGTTTGTAGGGTGACTGCAACAAATACCATAACACAGCCATTTTTTCAATTGTAACCCCAAAATTTCAACATGGCCATTTGGGAACCCCACCTCATGAACAACATGACTGTCATTATGTAAACCCATTCTGGAAAGGTGATTTCACCAACTGACTGTGAAATCACCTTTCTGGCATGGGTTTGCCTAATGACAGTCATATTGTTCATGAGGTGGGGTCCCCAAAAGGCTATGTTGAAAATTTGAGGCCAAAATCTCAGACAATGTCTGAGTTATGGATGAAAGTTGAACCTCCCCCCATTGAAATACAAAGGACCACATTTCAATTACCTTAGTTCATATTGCAGTCACTGGTTCCAGCAGCAAGAAGTGTCTTTGAGTGGTGGAGTGAGTGTCAAACCTGGGACCTCCTGAGGTGAGTCAGGGTTGGTAGGGATCTTGGATGGTGGGGGGATGATGGTTCCTAGTAGGAGGTTGGGTGGTGGGTGCAGGAGTGATCGGCAATGGATGTTTGTTTTTTTTTTACAGGTAAAATTTAAAAAAAGACAATGAGGGACGGGTTTTCCCTTTGCAGGTCACACAAACCCATAAAGGGCAAGGGATACCACTGAACAGCAAGGAAACTTTTTTTTTTAATGGAGGGTCGTAAGGGAGGGGGTACCACTAGACACCAGGAATGTAAGGAAATAAGTGGCATAATGCCGCTATGCATAAAAATACATTTAAAAAATAAAGGGGAAAAAATAACAATTTTAAATATATAGGGATTGGGGGTAAGGGTGCCACTAGACACCAGGGCTTAAAAGGGGAAAAGATAAAAAAAATACAGTTTTCTGGACCAGATGCTCCCACAACACTTTTCTTCCCAGGGGATGAGATGGCAGAAAACAATCCTTGCTTGCCATCTCCTTTCCTTTTTCTCCACCCAGATTTGTCAATCGGCTGTCAGACAAGATTTCCCTTTGTCTGGCCATCTGGTCAGCAAATTTTCATGACCAGATGTCCCGACAGGAATCCTTGTCCACCAGCTGAATTCCTTGTCCGCCACCCTGATTCATCACTGGCAGACAGGGATCCCCAGACAGGGATTCTCTGGTTGTAAAAATTTATGACCAGATATCCAAACCAGGCATCCTTGTCCACCAGCCGATTTCCCTGTTCACCAGTGATGGATTAGGATGGTAAAAAAATGTTTATGGAGGCATACAGACCTTGGAAACCACACAGATCATCAACCGCTGATGAGCAGCAATCACACAATAATGTGTGAAACAGCAACCCTTGGGCAGAGTTATGACAGTTTGTTCAGGATAAAAATGAAAAAACAAGATGGCAGCTGGCGAACAAGGAATTTTTTCCGGCAAGCCAGGAGAGGCCCCTGATGAACCAAGATCCTGGCTCAGCTATCCTGAAAAATAAAAATCCCATTGAAAATAATGGGACCTTAAAAATGCATAACTTTTGAATGGATTAAAATTTTTTCACCAAATAAATGCTGGTCTGTTCTACAGTATAACTAAATCTCTTTCTACCATAAAAATTTTAGACCAAAATTCAACACTGTCTCTGCGCAGTGCGACAATAAAAAAAACCTGCAAAAAATTGTGAATTTTAGGTTTTTTTCACTATCTGGATCTCAGAATTTGCAAATCTGACTGGAATGAAACTTGACACATCAAGAGAGCTACCTCAGGAAACCACACTTGCAAACTTTTGTGCAAATCCATTGAATGTTTGCAACATTATTAAAGTGCAAAATTTGAGGTTTAACATATAAATTGCTGCTCAACCCTAACTATAGAGGTGCTACTGCACCCTATAATATATATATATATATATATATATACATGCACTAGGTAGGTATATGAGTATGTGTAGGAAATAAATGAATGTCCATAAAACTGTCTGGAATCTAATTCCACTATAAGCACTTAATAAACAGTTTATCTATTAGATTCAGATTAGACCTTTTATGTCAAAATGACCTAGTGCAATGGTTCTCAGACTTTGTCAGAGTGAGCCTCCCCAAATCCATGGAAAAGATTTTGAGCCTCCCAAAAATGAAATAATCTTGGGCCTCCCAAAGAAAAATAACATACTGTACTTTGTGCAGTACACCATAAATAAATTGAAACCCCTTTGAGTACTTGGCTCTCATTCAGTTCTTTGTCTTATACCAACGTGGAATCTTTGAAAAGAGCTCCTGTAGTCAA